>OY728136.1:516421759-517730511 GCA_963277665.1 Viscum album | reverse complement strand
TCTTGAGTCTGAAGCAAGAGCATATGTCTGTGATGGAGTGTGCAGCTATGTTTATGATCTTAGTGTTGTTTGCACCCGAGGTGGTGGGTAGCACATTTTTGATGGAAATGATCTTCGAAGAGATGTTAAGGGAATAAATCCGTTCAAAAATAGAAGTGTTGTGTATCCGTGATTACATAGAGATGGTGAATCGAGCATCGGTGGCTGAGAGGGATCTGTTGGGAGCTCCGGGCGGAGGAAGCATGGTGGTGCCCATGGGGAATAGTTTGAAATCTAACGTTGGGTTCAAGCGGAGTAGAGACACTTATTCCCAGGGCAGATGTATGGAACATAATCTGATGGAGGGATCAGTAAATCTTCCTTTGAAACCCCAAAGGAAACCAGGATGTTTTTAGTGTGGCTCTACCGCACACATCAAGTCGGATTGTGTGGAACAACCTAGATCATGTCACAATTGCAAGCATATGGGGAATATTCAGAATTATTGTAGGAATTCTCTGATGTTGGGTGTGAGTGACAATCCTCAGGGATCACAGATGTCATATGTTTTGACAGGACGAGGACAACAACTTACCCCTCGTCAGTAGAGCAAAGTCAGTCATGGTGATTCTCGGAACACTACAACACCTCCACGGGGAAATAAAGAGAAGAGTTTGGAAACCAAGGCTTTGTTCAGAGCCGAGCAAGATGTGGTGGATAATCAGTTGAGACCATCCACGATGTGAGGTACTATTCATTTAAATTCTTCCTTGATGCAAGTGTTGTTTTATAAGGGTGATTCACACTCTTTTTTTGCACGTGTGGTTGAGTTGATGGTTTTAAGGGTAGAAATGACGCCTTCATTTTCGAAACATCAAACTCCTTTGGGTCGAAGAGAGTGTCGACCCTTCGTTTTTAGAGAATGTTTTATCGTTGTGGGCGAGGTTGAGCTAATGTGCAATTTCTCAGTGCTTGAGATGGAAGGGTATGATGTAATCCTGGGAATGGATTGGCTAGTGGCGTTTAAGGCCCACATCAACTGTAATTCACGAACAACGGATTTTACGACACATGATGATGTTAGAAATCTCTTTAGAGGATAGAGGCATGAAAGGCAGGTTACAACAAGTTTGTTGGCCCCAGGAGTGGGCATGTTATCGTATTAGTTAGTGGTGTTGTCATTGGAATCGGTAGAGGGTGTTGAGTAGAGTGTTCTTCCACTAGTGATGTATCAGTTCATGGATGTTTTTCCTCAATAATTCTCTGGGTTACCACCCGTAATTGAAGTAGAGTTTATGATTGATCTGCTTCTAGGGACCAATCCCATCTCACTTTTGTCTTACCGAATGGAACCTACTGAATTGTGGGAATTGAATGTCTAGTTGGAAGACGTAGAAAACAAAGGTTTTATCTAGCCTAGAACATCTCTTTGGGTAGGACTAGTCTCGTTTGTGAAAAGGACAGATGGAACATTGAATCTATGTGTTTATTATTGTAGACTTAACGACGTTACAAAAATGAATAGATATCCACTTCCAAAAATTGATGAATTGTTCGACCAGTTGAGGGGAGCATAGTGGTTCTCCAAGAGTGACCTGAGGTCAAGATTTCATCAATTGCGGGTGGGGAAGGATGATATTCCTAAAACAGCTTTCAAACATAGATATAGCCATTATGAATATGTGGTTTTTCCCTTTTGTCAAACGCATGCTCTACCAGTGTTCATGGAATTGATGAATCATATATTTCAAAGATATCAGGATTCATTTGTGGTGGTGTAGGTAGATGATATTCTGGTGTGTTCTAAGACATGGGTAGAGGTAGAGAAGCACTTGGGGACAGTGCTGAGCATCTTGAGGGATCATCGGTTGTATGCCAAAATGTCAAACTGTGACTTTTGGATAAAAAAGTCTATTTTCATGGCCGTGTGATTTCTGAATGAGGTGTTTCAGTGGATCCGGAAAAGATGGATGTTGTTATCTCGTGGAAAACACTAAAGAATTTGTTTGAGGTACAGAGTTTCCTCAGTCAAGCTGGGTATTATAGGCCTTTGGTTCATGATTTTTCATGTTTGGCTTTACCGATGACATCTTTGACAAGAAATAATGTTCCATTCTATTGGAATGAACTATGTCAGCTATGTTTCGAAGAGATAAAGGGTCACCTTACATCAGCACCAATCTTGTTTTTCTAGAACCAGGAAAAGGGTACGTGGTGTATTGAGATGCATCGGTATCAGGGTGAGGGTGCATTCTCATGTAGGGGAATCATGTGGTTGTGTGTGGCTCATGATAGTTGAGGGTTCATGAGAATAACTACCCAACACAGGGTTTGAAATTGGCAATAGTTGTCCATGCATAGAAGGTGTGGCATCATTATCTCTTCGGTGAGAAATTCATTGTATATACAGATCATATGATATTGAAGCACATTTTCTCACAAAGGGATTTGAACTTGAATCAATGGAGATGGATGGAATATCTACAGATGTTTGATTTTGACTTGATGTATACAATGGGTAAGGTAAATTAGGGGGAATATGCATTAAGTAGAAAATCATATGCTTAGGTGGTGAAACATGCATCGTACCAGTGGTAGTTGATGTCTATTATAGCTGACCTGCAGTTGTAATGTGAGGAAAAAGACGATAGATCAATCTTCATTCTGGTTTTTTTGATTCCTCCCATGGTTGGCCTGGTTAAAGAGGCACAAATATCTGATTTTGAGTGTGTGAACATGAGGTCGAAACTCAATTATGGGGAGACCGTTGAGTGTTGGCAACTAAATGGAGATTCACTTTTGTGTTTTCAGAATCAGATAGTAGTACCAGTTTCTTTTCAGGAGGATCTACTCACAGTGTATCATCATTCCAGGTGGGTTGTTCAACCTAGAATTCAGATAATGTATAAAGTGTTGAAAGAACAGTTCCGGTGGGCTAGTAAGAAAAGAAGAGTGGCTGAGTTTGTTTCGAGATTCTTGACTTCTCAACAAGTCAATGCAGAGAATCAGAGGCCATCAAGAATGTTGTAGTCTTTAACAATACCTATTTGTAAGTAGGAGAAAATAGAGATGGATTTTATCATAGGTCTCCCAAGAATGGTCAAAAAGCATGAATCCATTAGTGTGATAGTGGATTGACTAACGAAGTTAGCCCATTTTATTCCAATTCGTGAATCTCATACGGTGGAGGATCTATTGCAAATCTATACCTGGGAGGTGGTACAGAGGCATGGGAATCCAGTTTCGATCTTATCTGACAGAGATCTGAGGTTGACATCTTGTTCCTAGAAATAATTACATCAAACCCTTGGAACTATGTTGACCATGATTATGGCGTATCACCCTCAGACAGATGGTCAATCTGATAGGATGATAAAACGTTGGAGGATATGTTGCAGGCATGTGTCATGAATTTTGGGGGCTTGTGGGAGGAGCACCTTTCTATTTTTGAGTTCTCGAACAATAACAGTTATCATCCATCCATACATATGGCTCCGTTTGATGCATTTTATGGGAGGCCGTGTCATTCTCCACTATGCTGGGTGGAAACAGGCGAGTTCTCGTTGGTTGAACCGAGCCTTGTCCAGGAGACTACAGATAAGATCAGTTTAATCAAGAGGATAATGGAGAGGCATGTGAGTCATCAGAAATTGTTTTGTGGATCATGGTCAATGGTCGGTGTCATTCAAGGTGAGTGATCATGTTTTCTTGAGGATATCTCCAAGGATGGGACATTGTCAGTTTGGGAAGCAGGTAAAGTTATCTCTGAGGTATATTGGACCTTTTGAGATTCTTTAGCGGGTTGGTGAGGTGTCTTATCGTTTGGCTTTTCCACCTAGTTTCAGTGCAGTTCACCATGTGTTTCATGTTTAACAGTTGAAAAAGTATCAGCTATCACGACCCAAACTAATGGGGCTCGAGACGCGACTCCCCAAGCCCACCTCAAATAGGCCATGGGCCGTCGTCTAGCGCCTAGTAGGCTATCACAAACATGGGAGCCATTAGCCTAGGGTACCTGTACACACACAACCACATAAAACTCCATGAAACATTGCAGATATGTGTATATAAAAACTGAAAAGGAAATGTATGCATACATTTATCCCAAACCAGAGTACAACAAAAGTACAAAAGGGCACAACAGGGCCCACCAAATGAAAATAGCAAAAGCGTCCAAACTATTCAGAAGGAGGGGATCACTATCAAAAGGACCCACCGGTAAGCTGCTCAGCACAACTCTGGTAAGACTCCATGGTCGGACCCGCTCACTCACCTATGCCTGCTTTGGGTCCTCCTTAGACTCCTTCGAAAGGCATGTGGTCTGCACAAGGCACAACCACGTGCGGGCAAAGCCCGTGCAGGGGTGAGTATGTAAAATACCTATTAGACACCCCGTAAACCCAAAAATAAAAGGGAGAAACTCAAAGGCAACAGTCAGCTCATCCCAGTCGGAGGGAACCCAAATGAGAGAGAAACTCCACCTCAAGACCGTCCTCGACTAAAATCGACTAGTCAACACAACTCATGTGTATGACCATACATACACCATGAACACTCACTCAGGTATATGCCCATACATATACCATGAGAAATCCAGATATACTCAAAGACGTAGCAAGCCCCATGAGGTTCCGACCTCATGACCTGTGACATATACGTAACTAGGAGAACACAATCTACAAGTTTGTCATCCCAGATGACAGTCGTCCAAGAGATATACGTTCATAAAATTTCTTTGCTGAGAACCTCAGGCTGAAACAACATAAACACCAAACTCCTCAGATAAGGGATTGCTTCTAGGGTCAGCTAGGGGATACCAGAACCCACACTAGTATATGAATATCTCGCAGATAGGGGATCACTCCCAAGGTCCACTGGGGGATACGACATCCCGATCTGAGCTGCCGTTTAAGAGATAAAACACCCCCTACACATGCATAGTATAAAAAAAATATTTAATATTTTAATAAAATTAATTTTGGGCAAACCGGGCCTCAGAAATCAGACGCCTTTATCACGCCTAGCTCTAGAATTATTCAAATGAATATTCCAAAGTATGATAGGGCCAAATCCCGAGTCGCTACATCCTCCCCACCTTAGAACTTTTCTTCCCTGAAAATCCATAAGAATAAGAAATGAAAATGGACTCTCAACTAGGTCTTCCACGCCAGTGAGTTATCCAATAAACACACATGCATGAACACATAAGTTAAAGGGACTCATCCACCACACCTCAACACTATCCTCTTTGGATGACACTGACTCACCCACACTTTTTTGATCACGTAAAAAAACGTGTCTCGGTGGGGGAATGATCTCTCTTCTTCACACATTCAAAGCATGCCAAACAACACCCACATAGAGTGTTACCAACACCCTGAACAGAACTCGAGCAAGAAATATAAAGGGAAGAGTACTGCTAAATAGTATCTATCAAAACTACTTCAGAAAGTAGAAAGGACACAAGGCATACCTCCATCCACCCACGGAGCCTATGGTTCAACCACCTCTAAGGCATGCATTTGTCCTCACCCTCTCCCTCCAACTACGTGAGCTTGGTGTGGACCACCTGGGGTGGTGTTGGTGGTATCTAATATCGCCTACCACCTCTCACTGCTGCACCAGCTCCATAGCCTCGTCCGCCACCCTGCGGACCGCCATACTCGAGACACTGCCTCTACCAAGGTAGTCTGTCAACTGACTCCCTCTAAGCAGCACGATGGGTCGGAAAATATCTAGAATATGTCCTCGACCATTTCAAGCATAACACCGACTCTCCTGCTGTGGACCAAAACTAACCTGAGAGCCATGAGACTTAGATCCTCCATCCGGGGGTAGCCTCCTGAAATGTCGCATTTGTCCAGGCCATTGAGTCTGTCATAGGCTACTAGATGATGATCCAACTGATGAAGTCTCTGCTCTCGCATGACCAATACTAACAGGCAGGATCTGCTCGGCCAGAAATCCCTCCACCACTAGGGCCCGCTCCATCACTCCAACATAGGAGGGAAGGCACAAGGAAACCACACTTTCTTTGATGTCCATGCGTAGGCCGTGCTCGAAGGTCCAAGCCCTAATGAATGGGTCCCGAACTAATTCCATGGAGAAGAGCGACAGGTCTGTAAACCAGGCTAAGTACTCTGACACAGTCATGCCCTCCTGCCAAAGCTGTAGAAACACCTGAATCTGCACTAACCTCATTGTCACCAGATAGAAATCACCCCTAAAGAGCTGCTCAATCTCTGCCCACGTGAGCGTCAACTCATCATGGGACTATGTCACTAGGCTCAACAATCTCCCGGCCTATCCATGCAGAAGGCTCCCCCCTAGGTCCACCATCTGATAAGAAGGTGTCCTCACCCGGTGGATAACTTGGGTGACTGCTTCGAGCCAGTCATCAGCTTCCTGAGTGTCTGGATCACCCTATAACCTCAAAGGGTGTTTCCTCTAGAACTCGCACAGAGAACTCAGCCTTCACGCATCAAATCCTGCACTACCGGCACAACCAAATGTTTGACAGTTGGTGGCTCAACTGGCAGACCAGCTAGAGGTCCAGCCTCAAATACTACGCCCTGGTCTATAGCCTCTACAGGGGGCCAATCATCACCAAAACCACGATGTGGAACCCTAGCTGGATGTTGTCGTGGAGGCATCGAGAAATACATTCAAGACGCTACATAGTCAAAGAGTATATTTGGAGAGTTGACTCAAGAAAAACAAGGGAAACCCAAAAACCCAGTCATATATGATTCATGTACCTTTATGTACCTATGACTAGTGTCCAAACATCCTGAGTTGAAAGGATGGTTATCTGAGTCCTAGTGAAATAAAACGTCAGTCGCCGCACCGACACTGGAGTCCCTGGGATGAAAGGCAAACTCAAAAATCTTTCCTCTTCCTCAATGCAACTAAAACCAAACTCACAGCTCAACCAGCTATGCTCTGAGCTCTCAAAGGAAGAACCTCCATTGATACCACTCTATCACGAACCGACCCAACGGGGCTTGAGCTGCAACTCCCCAAGCATGCCTCCAGAAGGCCAGGGGCTTGTGTCTAGCACCGAGTAGGCTATCACACACATGAAAGGAATTATCCTAGGACACCTGTACACACTCAACCACATACACCTCCATGCAACAGTGCAGACATGTGTATATAAAAACTAAAAATGAAATGCATGCATACATCTATCCCAAACTAGAGTACAAAAAAAGTACAAAAGGGTACAACATGGTGCACCAAATTAAAACTGAAAATATGTTCAACCAACTCAGAAGGAGGAGATTGCTGTCAAAATGACCCACTTGTAAGCTCCTCGGCCCAGCTCCAGTATGACTCCATGGTCAGACCCGCTCACTCAGCTCTGCCTACTCTGAGTCCTCCTGGGACTCCATCGAAAGGCATGTGGACTTCACAAGATACAAACTTGTGTGGGTAAATCCCGTGCATGAGTGAGTGTATACAATACCCAGTAGGAACCCCAAAAAATCCCAACATAAAAGGGAGCAACTGAAAGGTAGCAGTTAGCTCATCTCAGCCAGAGGGAAACCAAATGAGAGAACACACCAAGCCTCATATACTGTGAGCAATCCAAATATACTCAAACACACACCAATCCTCATGAGGTTCCGACCTCGTAACCTGCAACATGTGCATAATTAAGAGAACACACTCCACGAGATCTATCATCCCAGATGACACTCGTCCGAGTGATATACGCTCATCGAATGTCGTCACTTGGAACCTCACACTGAAACAACATAAACACCAATCTCCTTGGATAGGGTATCGCTCTTAGGGTCTGCAAGGGGATACCAGAACCTACACCGGTATAAAAATATATCACAGATAGGGGATCACTCCTAGGGTCTGCTAGAGGATACCACAACCCGATATGAGCTACCGTTTAAGAGACAACACACACCCACCACGTGCATAGTATAAAAAAACTTAATGTTTTTTTGAAATTAATTCTGAGCACATTGTGCCTTAGAATCCCACACTGTCTACGTGCCTAGCTCTGGAATTATTCATAGGAATATCACAATGTCCGACAGAGCCAAAAAAACGAGCCACTACATCAGCTGTATCTGATCCATGTTATTCGATGGGATCATGCCCATCTAGAGCTGGATGCTTCATTTTTGCATGTGCCAGTGCGGGTTGTGGATTTTAAAGAGAATGTCTTGAAATGTAAAATCATTGGTCTAGTTCGGGTTTTGTGGAAGCACAACAAAATCTAAGAGGAGACTTGAGAGTATAAGAATGATATGGTCGAGCAATGGAGTTAGGTCTTTCGGAAAAGGGTGGGTTCACTACATTTTGAGGATATAAAGTCCAATGGTGTGAAGAATTTAGTACCCCCCCCCCCCCCCCAGTTTGAGGTATGTAACCTTTTTTATGTTTTTTATTTGATTAATGTTAATGGGATGATTTTAAAAGAGGTTGGGAGAACTGTAATGGTTTTGAATATGTTCGAAGGCTTTTCTTATGGAGCACAGTTTGAGAACTGTTAGGGGAAACCATGTGGGTTCTCCTGGAAACCATGTAGAGGGAGTCAGTAGGCTTCGGACAGCCTACACACAATTTTTCAAACCATGCAAGGCAACCTGCAGACCCCTCCTCTCAAGATAGTGGTGTGTTCACGGTTAGCGCACGGTTTGTCAAACCGTGCAGACTAACCGTGAGACCACTAAAAGGAAGTGTTTTTAAATTCAAGCTCATTTGAGTTTGACCTATTTCACTCCCAATCTTCTCCCACTCGAGCCTCACTTGGAATTTTGGGTTATCAGAGGTTGAGTGTGCTCTCCCACTCATTTTGGAAGCGATTCAAAGGTGTTTCTTGTTGTTTTGAAGGTGGTTTCTCCCGAGTAAGTCTCTCATATCGGTTTCATTGTGGTTTCCACTAGATCACCATATCCCTACCTATCTCTCAGTTTTCTAGATCTACATATTTTTCATGTTGATCTAGTGTTGGGGTTTCCTTGGGTGTTGATTTTATGTCTTGTGGATGATAGGGAGGGAGGTCTAGAGTGGTTTTGATGAAGTGTATGCCCGGATTGGGGTACGATTGCTTGTGGGTTGATTTCACTGGAACCCTAAATGTAGGTGGCTTCTCTCTCGACTCCACATGGTTAGTACTAGTAGGGTTTTGGTTATAATTATTTTTTTTTTATTAAAATTAATTGTGTTTTGAGGTGAGAAATTGTTTGGAAGTTCATTGGTAATGTTTGGGGATTTTAGGGAAAAGAGGTGTTGTGGTGAAATTTTCATGTTTTGGATTTTAAAATAGGTTGCTGGGATTCATTAGTGGAAATGGAGGATGAGAAAGGTTTTCAATAATATTTTTATTTTTATTTAAATGTGGTTTGGAATGGAAAATTATTTAAGGGTGGTCTCAATAAATGCGTGTTTTACTAAAGTGGTTTGGAATGTAATGGAAATGGTTACATGGATGTTGTTGTGTACTTAGTGGGTTATATGATTGGTTATGGATTGTTCGAATGTTGTGTGGAAGTGGGCGTGATGTACAACTATAAAAGGGGGTGGATAGTGGACGGATGGGCCACCATCAAAAGATAAGTGGGAGGGAAGTACTACTATAAAAAGTGGATGGATAGTGGACAGAAGGTCCACCATCAAAAGTTATGTGGGTGGGACGTACCAATATAAAAAGGGGATGGATAGTGGAAGGAAGGGCCACCATCAAAAGATAAGTGGGTGGTATGTACCACTAGTATGAATGGGTAAACGGGTTGGACCGAAGTTCCACAGTTTTTATTGACTTGTTGTGCATTTCTTTGCAAGATGGAAATTATTGTGCTTATGTGTAAATGATGAAATGGCTTGTGGCATGTTTGTTTGGATTTCCCTTGGCTTCTTAGTTTATGTGAGATGGATTTTTAAGGGTCCGTTTAGATTATGGTAATAGATGCACTTGTGATTATTTTATATGAACTACTTTATATAAATGTGATAACAGTTTTGTCCTAGTGTCATGTGTAGGGAGGATATTTGGGGAGAACCTACTACTATTAGTACTCACCCGCTATTTTGGCACTCTGGTTCTATTATAGATGTCATATTAGAAGATACATGTAAAGTTAAATCATCTCATTTCTAGTGGTTCATGGTTATGCTTAGTATATGTGGTGGTGCATGGAGCATGGAGCTCGGTGTGGAGTCGTGGAGTGGGTCTTGTCTTATTTTGGGTCTTTTGTTTAGACTTCTGCATAGTACTCTGATATTGTGTCGGTTGTATTAGTATGTGGGTATTATTTTGAAATAATATAGTTTCCTTTTGTTAATGTATGATTTGGTTGTTTTGTTGACATGAATTATATAGTTTGTTGATAGTGGATCATTTGGTTGGTTGGTTTTGTCTCAAGGGAAAATCGTTCCCCAATCGTTTCTCGAAGCCCTCGGTATTTATTACCATCCTTTGGTGCCATGGGAACATCGCTTAAGGCTATTTAACCCTCACCGCCTCCTCATTCCTTCGAGCTAGGGGTAGGGTGTTACAAATGACCAGCCCATTCTCACTTCAGACATGTCAAATTGAACCAACAGAATTAAAGTAATTTATTGCAAAGAAGGAATATCTATAAATGAAAGGGTTTATTTGGCCTAGAACATATCCATTGAAATAACCGGTCATTACTTTCCTGATTTTGGATGTAACTCTTACTTTATGTATGGATTATCATAAAATTAATGATGTTATGATAACAAATTGGTGTCAAATTCCACGCAATGATGATCTATTTGGTCTTTTTATGATAGATTTGTGGTTCTATAAAATTGAAATGTGATAAGGATATCACCAATTGTTGGTTCAAAAGGAAGATATACTGAAAAAATCATTCTAGAGTAGATATCACCATAATTAGTATGTAGTTATGACATTTGGTCATACCAATTCACTGTGGGACTTGATGAAATTAGTGAATTGGATATGTTAGATATATCTAGATTGTTTTTTTTTTGTGTTTGTGGATGACATATTGGTGTATTCAAAGACAAGGGAGGAAATTTTAAACACTTAAATATATTTTTGTAAATATTGGGAGATCATCATATGTATAAAAAATGATCAAATTGTGATTTTTGGATATAAGAAGTTTTTTTCCATGTCCATATAATCTCTGAATGAGGTCTTTCCATGGATCCAAAAATGATATAGGTTATTATCTCTTGGAAACCGTCAAATAATTTCTTTGAGATTTATAGTTTTCTTGGTCTAGCTGGTTATTAATGATGCTTTTTTCTAGATTTCACATGACTAGCTTCACTAATGTCATCTTTACAAAGAATAAAATTCCTTTCCAATGGAGTGAGTAATGTCATAAGTATTTCAAAGAGTTGGATGTTTTCCTTAAAACTGCACCTATCATTATTTTTATGGAATCAATAAATGGTTAAGTTGTGTATTATGATGCTATGAGATCTGTGTTAGGGTGTATTCTCATGCAAGGAGATCATGTTTTTTATTATTGTAACAATCATATTTCTAATATTGAAAAAATATGATCAATAGTGTATATGAAATGATATATCGAGCCTAAACAAACAACTAAATATTAGTTACCATTATTATCTAGCCATTGGATTCATAGAAATGAATTGTATCCACTAAATTATGAACATATGGTTTACAGATGGTTAAATAATGATTCATTGGTTACAAAATTTATTATAAATGGAAATAAAACCAATTGAAAATTAAGGAAGGGTTTTTATGAAAACCAAATGAAAAAAGAATAATTGTGTTTATAAAATCTTCCCACATTATGGTTTTTTATTTAATGAAAAATATATATTATATATTCAATAAAATGTTTTAAATTCATTTTTATGTTTTCTAGATATGATATAAAAACCAATTCAATTTTTTCGTATAAAAGAAGTAATATTTTAAAAAATAAATTTTTACCACCTTTTGATGTAGTACCCTTTTTAAATATTGTTTTTTCACTTTTATATATTCTATATGAAAAAAATAAAATTCTTCTTGAAAAGTGGAAAAATATTACATTGGTTGAATTTTGGTATTTTTTGATAAAATTAATTTTTTAGTGAATAGTGAAAAATATTGGATTTTAATTCAAAACTGCATTTTGGTATAATTGTTTTTGTATTTAGGGTCTCCATTTAATTTATTTTAAAGAATAATTGGATTAAATTTTCTCATTTAATATAATGGTTTTTATTTTAATTACATTCACATTGAAATTATATATAAACGCATGTCAATATTTTGATACTTATTTTTTTAAATTCCCATTTTATTGTTTTGACAACGAGATATAACTTTAAATTTATTTATAAAAGTTCTATTTTTTCAATTTATCAAAAAAATCTATAGTGGGAATCATATGGTCCATATTTGGTATATATATTCCTTTTTTCGACATTATGAACAGTAACATTATAACTATTTTTTATTTACCATGGTTAAAGGGTAAATTAGGTAAATAAGGGTAAAAAATAATGTCATAATAATATAAAACAACCCTAAAACATGTCCCAATACTATATTATGAGATATATACAACCATGAGTATCCATTGGTCGATTTTAGGTCCCCATTGAGCCACATGGATGGGATAATGAAATGTTATAATAATTAATTTAATGTAATGAGAAGTATAACATAAATATGTATCTTTTACTGAAATATTTTTAATATAGGGTTATATAAATAAACCATTTGAATATAAATATTCATTATAAATATAAATATTCATTGTAAATAAGAAATATTTCCTCCATCATGGTATTTTATTTATAATTTTACACATTAAATAAATAAATGTATTGATGAAAAATGATGATGTAGTGATAAATTAATAATAAAATACTCAAATAAATGATATTATAAATTTTAAAAATAAATGTAATTTGTACAATTTGACACCATACACACTTTTTTGTAAGAAAGTTATAATGAATTTTTCTATGTAATCATGTTGTTATGACTTCTAAAAAATCAAATACTAAATAGTGTAAAAATATACATAAATGCGTTTTAAAAAAATATAATTTTATTAAATGATATAATTGACCTAAAAATAAAACATTCTGTGAAATGACTTATATAATGTTAAAAATTTAATTGATGGTTCACTAGTGTTTCTCTTTGCATTTTAATGTAATTATAGTAACCATATATTATGAAAATTCAAGAATACAAGGTAAGAGTTAATGTTTTTAACTAAGGGCTAATGTTAAACGATAAGGTTAATTATATGACATAAAAATGTATAATATCTATTTGTGGAGAGTATTTAGACCCATCCTCATCTTATAATATAAATATATCACTTTTCAACTATTATAATTCCAAAATCAATTTATAATAATATAATATTTCAAGACATTCCTAAAGTGTCCCTCCTCCCTCTTATAAAAGGCTTCCAATTCTACCCACTTACTCACACCACTCAAGAGTCATGTATTGTCCAAAATGTGTTCATTTAAGGTCCAAAAATTCCTCCATTAATTCTAGAAGCCTTACCTTGGAATAAAGGAAAACCAAGGAAGCCTTTTTTCTCAAATCAAAACATGTTACCCAATTTAGAGGTCACGTCTTCTCTCAAACTCATTTCCATTATTTTCCTTTTCTACTCCGAGTTCTATTCATATTCTATGATTTCATGGAAAAAACATTATCCTAAATCAGATATTATGTTTAAATAATATGTATTCATTGTAAAATTACACACGCCTCTCTCTAATTGATACTAACACAGAGTTTCTGTGTGTGACAAACAAGTGCCTCACAAAATGATGATTATTCAATTTTTTCATTCCACCTCTTATACTGTTCATAATGATGCCACAATATTTATAGATGATATATATTATATTTATATTATATATACTCTTCTATAATTTTTATTTACAACATACCATTATTCTTTCCATAATTTTTAAACATGATTCTTTCATTTTAGAATATGAGGACTACCACCCCCTCAAAGTGACATGACTCATTCAAGCCATTCATGGATCATATAAATGATTATGTTAATGATATTATATAACATATATTACATATATATTACATGAAAATTATAATATATATATTTATGATTTATTTTTCATTCCTATAATATGATAAATAAATGAATGTAGCATTCAGGCATACGTATGGCTTACCGTCTCCATGAATGGAGCATTTCATTTATTTTTGACAAATTTTATCTATAATTAAAAATACATGTATAATGGATATATATGATATCAAAATCATGAATAGTAATATACATATAATGGAATTTTGACCACATGGACAATTTTTGTTAATAAAATGTTCATTTTGGACTCAAGTACCTAATATTGACAAAATTACCGATATATTAATGTAATTTTTATAACATGATAATAAGTTATATAAAATGAATAATAAAATTGAAAAATGTTCTGAATAAAGTAGAAATTAACCAAATTTTTTTATTTAGGAATATAAATAATTAAAGAGACAAGTCGGACTAAATGTATGGGAATTTATAAACTCAATTTTCAATCATTGGGTTTTACGCATACTTTATCGATTATATTATTCCATGATTATGTGTGGAATCACTGTTTATTTATTTATGTTTAAATTTACACTTCTCTTTCTGTGGATATACTATTTCTACAAATAATCACCCCATTTCTAAACTCTTAAGTCATTTATATGAACTTTGTAAGGGATCTTCTTAACCCAATTTCCATTCTTTGGTTTAATCTTGAACTTCTTGATTATGTTTTGAAATGATTATATGATAAATAAATTTTTATTTACTATCTTTTATTAATAATTTATTTAGGTGTATTTATAGTGAATACTAATAATAAATCTATTTTATTTACAAAATTATCTTTGTAAGTTAATTCATAAGTCAATCTCACTTCATTAAGTTAGATATCCATGTTAATGGTTATGTTTTTCCAAGAATATGTGTGAATGACCTATGATAAATTTATAATGAATATCTACTTGTATTGGTTGTATTTATATTCTTCACTCATATTTATCTCATTGATTTATGTTTAATCTAATGATATGATCTTTTTAAGGGATAAGTGTCAATCTCCTTTCATTGATGCATATATTGACATTGTGCACCATAATTCTATTATTAGGTGTATATACAAACCATTTGAAATTTTATATCATGAATATCTATATTCTAGTGATATTTAATGTTTCATTCTATTTTATTATTGAATTTATTGATTCATGTGTTTTTCAAGTGTTACGGGACTCTATAACTAAAACATCATTTTAAACTTTTTAAGGATTTATTATTATAAATCATTATCATTAATGTCCAAGTTTTAAAAAAGGTTTTAAGGATTTTTTTATATTGACATTAATGTTTTAAAATATTAATTATCTTAAAATATTCAATGTGGTATGGGACACATTGATTCAAAAATATTATTTTTATATTTCTTAAAAGTGTTTAAAATTGGATATATTATTTGAATTACTTGGAATGTTTTATTTAACATATAGGTCATGAACAAAATTTCTCACTTTTATGTCATTTTAATTTTTTGACATTTACATTACAAGTTTACACTTTTTTTAAATAAATTGACATCATTTATGAGTGTGAGGCATTGTAAAAATGAAATATTATTTCAATGTGGATATGTTATTTTTTACTTTATGCATGTTTTATGAGTTATGATTATGTTATTATTCTTGGAAATTGCTTAATTATACATGTGGTTCCATGATAATCCAAGGGTGGGTTAGCCTGTGATCGCTCTTTAATGCATTGGGTAACATGACAGAGGTAAAGGTTATGGTTTATCCTAAGAGATTTAGGGAATATACTGTGTTGGGTACTCCAAACATAACCATGATGGTTACTCCCTATATTGTGGGGAAAGCTACAATGTATGTAGGACATGGGCGCCACAAGTTTCCTTTATGTTTCATGATTTCTATAATGTCTTGTAGGAATCTTATGATATCAAGAATTAATCTAAATAGTTTATATTTTATGGGTGAGAAGTACGATTTTGGTGAAATGTTTTATTCTGTTTTAAATATTTATTGAGTAACGGTTTTATTCCTTATTTTATATTCCTTTTTGAGATTTTTATTCTCATCAGATGTATTGAATTGTTTTCCATAGGTTATAAGGATGGGTAATAGAAATGAATAAGTCATAATAATTTTTATCATGACAAAGAAATAATGCTTTGATTAAAGGGTTTTCATTCAAGGAAAAAGTGGATATTGAGTGTAACTACCACATATAATGTTTTGGTATATTAAATATTATATATGGCATATTTCTCTAAAACTGTAAAAATGAAAAGATCCACAATGTGAATTCTTGACATAACTCAATATTATTCAACATTTAAGGCTAGGGCCTTATAATTATGGCTCATTATATTTATGGTTTCATTAGATGAACGACCAACCACATGATATAGTGTTACCTAATATCTTACATGCACTAAAGACATTGAATCATAACATCTTTGGTGATAAATTTAAAGTGTTTTTGGATCATAAGAGTTTGAATGATATTTTCTCACAATGGGATTTGAACCTAAGACAAATAATATGGATAAAGTATCTCCAAATTTTTGAATTTGAATTTATTTATACACATGGTAAAGTCAATTTAGTGTATGATTCAATAAAGATTGGGTGATATGCTTAGTTGAAAATGATTCTTCAAATCAATGGTAGTTGATGTGAGTGATAGCTGACATGCACCTGAATTAGGAAGATTGAGGTTGTGTGGTGGTTTTATTTCCAGTCTCGTTTGTTCTTGGTTTGGTATATATATTAAAAAGGGCATAGACATGTGATTTATAATGTGTGAAGATTAGGTAAAAACCCAATGGTGGGGAGACCATTGATGGGTGGAATTTAGATGGGATTTTAGTTTTGTGGATTCAAAATTGGATGGTGTTTCTGTTGGCATGTTTGAGAAAATTCATCATGATTACCACAATTCATGATGGTTTATTCATCCTGGATTGCATAAAATGCATAATGCATTAAAAGGAATGTTTGTTGGGTCTGAATGAAAATGAAGGTGGATGGTTTTATTTAAATATTGGTAACATATCATCTGTTTATAGTAGAGCATCATAGACCAGTACATATGTTTCATTCATTGACTATTATTTTTTTGTAAATGGTAGTAGATAGATATGGATTTTGTAACAAGTCTCCGAATAATGGTTCATAAAAATGATTCCATATTGGTGATATTTATTAGCTCGTAGTGTCAACCCATTTCATCCATATTTTCGAATCACGTATAGTGGTAGTCAGATAAAAAATATATATCATAGAATTGGTAAAGAGTCACGACGTAATAGTTTAATAGTATAGAATATAGATCTGATGTTTAGGACTCATATCATGAAATCCTCAAAGAAATTCCTTCAGAAATAAATTACTATGAGTACATATTATCATCCTCAAATGGATGGTAAATTTAAAAGGATGATGAAAATTTTGGAAGACATTATACATGTTTATGAGATAGATTTTCGTTTCTCATCGGAGGACTATACATATATAAAAAAATTTATGAGGCCTCGATACAAATTGTTTGTTCTGTGCATTATATGGGAATGTTTTTTGTCCACCACATTTTTGGGAAGAGACAAGTGATAATTTACTAGTTTGGTCAAGCCTTATCAAAGAGAAAATTTAGAAATTTTAGGTGATCTAAAAGGTATTTCAAATGGATATTTTTCATGAGAAATACTATCCATATTCACATTGACAATCATTATTGTTCAAGGTGAACGATCATCTATTCATAAGAATCTCATAGGGCATGTGCATCATCATTTTGAGAAGTAGATAAAGTCATTTCATCGACATAATTTCCCTTACTAGATACTTGAAATGGTTAGTGAGTTTTCATATAATATAGGTTGGTGGGGTGTCATATAAGCTATATTTTCCCCTATGATTCAATGAAATACACAATTTGCTTCATGAATCTCGGTTGGAACAGTATCAGTATAATCGTGACCATGTGATTCTATGGGATCACATTAACCTATAGAGAAATGTTTTTTTAGTGTATATGTTATTAAAAATTGTGTATAGGAAAGTAGAAATTCTTATATGGGAAAACCATAAGTCGAGTCTGGGTTTAATGGAAACCTAGTTATAATTAAAAGGAATATTTGAAATGGGAGATGGAAATGTTTTAGAAATGACCCAAAATCCATCAGGGATCATTTTTTTCTAATTTTTATTAACGGAAAGGTGAATAGTAGGGAGAATAAAACACCCCTAATTTTAATTAAGTAACACTTAATTTATGTAATTATTCTATTTAAGGTGGTTGGGTAATGTTTGGAAGAGTTTAGAAGTATATTGAAATGTTTCTATGGTCATTATGGTGGTTCTTGGTTTGTCTATGGTTAGGGGAAATCATGAAACTCTTATAAGAAAAAACAGAATACAAAATAAGGGCTTCTATGTAGGTATACAGTTTTGTTTATCAGTTTGTCCAAACTGTTCATCCACCAAGAGATAATGATGCAATGTGAAACTAAGGGAAAAGGTTTGGTTCCTGACTTGTCTACCCTTGCAAGCTAAATGTGTGTGGTTCTTCTTTTGGTATAGGATGGAGTATACTTCATGGTTATTCTAACCATGCGATTAACGATTCCCTATTTAAAAAGTAGACACATAAAAAGGGGATATCACTTAGGATTAGCTCAAAACCATCCATTTTTACTATTTCTGAACCTAATATTTTTTTTATTCCTCCCAAATGTGTTGGTGTCTCTCTACATAGAATATAAAGCGATATGGTAGAAAATATTCATGTGTTGAAGCATTTTTCCAATGTTAAGTATTTGTTTTATGTGGGTCTTATTATATCTTCTCATCTTCCCTATATTTTTTTCTTAGATCCATTCCATTATAGATATATCTATTGGTTTTTATTCCAATAATTTTTATTTTTGGATATTTTGTTGTTAGGTGAATATATCAAAGGGGGGTTTTGGATATTCAACTTTTTTTGAGTGTTTTCTTGCAATTCATCATTTTGGCCACAATTTCCAAGGTATCTGTCTTCACACTCGACTCGTATTATTGTAACATGAAGTATTATTTTCAAATTGATTGTTTTACATGAATGTGATTTTTAAATTTATGTAAAATGCATGGTTGAATCTTTATTCAATGGTGATTTAGGGATTTGTGAAAATGTGGAATTGTTGTAAAAGGTGATTAATTACATTATTTTAAATGAGGAATTTAATATTTGTTTTTTAGAATGATTTTTTGAAATGGTATTCTATATAATGGTTTTCAACAAAAGTGTTTTTTTATTGAAATGGTTTTTGACAATTTTTTTTGGAATGGCTTTGGCATAATTGGTTGGCATGTGATTATGTTAATTGATGTGACCCTTTAGAAGGGGAATGTGCCATTGGGGAACAAGTTCATAGTTACCGTGTCATGACTTGGTAGATTGATGAGAGACTGATCATGAATATAAAAATTCACATAGGCATGAATTTTTGAACATGCAGAAATGTGGATATTTGGAATGAAATGGGTTATAGCAAATTGTAATGTGAAATGGTTTAAATAATTTCCAGTTTACATTCATTGGGAAATAGTTTTTGTTGGACAATGATTTTGGTTTGATGTTTCTTGGAATTATGTCATCTATTATAAAATTTTTTATATAAATTTTTTTATGTAAATGTACTAACCTATTCAGTGCTTGTGGTGTGAGTGGAGAATTCATTTGTAGAGAATATACTGATTTTCATTAGTCACACCTTCTTGGGAACTGAGGTGTGTTTATTCAGATTATCTATAGAGATATATGTAACATATTTTGCCCATTTATTTAGTGTTTATTTTTTATAATTGGGCATGGATTGTGGAGTTATATCATGGAGTATTTTGGAAGTCCTGTAGTTGTTTCTTCGGAGTATTTGAATCTTACAGTTTAGTCTTATGATTTTCTACTCTGATATGGGTCATGGAATAGTTTTGTTTCATTTTACTATTTTTTATTGTTATAATTTTAGTTTTTCCCATTTTATCATGAATAATATAGTATATTTTTTTATGGTATTCTTGGTTGTGGTTTTTTTTATTTTCAAAGGATAATCATACCCCAATTTCATTGAAAACCATGTATAATATTTTCATGCTTTACCAACATGGGGATTTCACATAAGGGAATGTAGAAATTCTATCTTCAATAAATCCAATGATGTGGGTTGGGACGCTAATCTTATACCGTTATATCATCTGTTTATTAACATTTTTTTTGTTAAAGACACTACTTCGAGTGATAATTTCATAGTTTTTGAAGTATGTTTTGTTTCCATAATATCGGCTGTTTACATTTGATCATGTTATCATAATATCCATATTAATAAACATGATATATATATCCTATATATTAATTATATATTTATTAATATTAATCAATAAACAATATAGATAGAAAATGGGTAACACTTGTCACGGATGTGGTTGGCCATACATACTCAAAAATATTGTTTTCATTTTTTTACAATAGATGGAATTATATAAAGGTAAATTATATATCAAATTACCCATAGTCATAATGATGTATTATATATAACATATATTAATTTAACTTATCCTTACTACCTTACTTCTAAATCATTAGTTAAAAACGAATCACATCGCTTCACGAGACAATAGTGTATTGTACCTACAAGAAAGATAAACGTATCCCCCATGGAATATTACATAGGAAGGTCTTTTTGAAATTATTATACAATAAATATAATTATGTTACTAATATAATATAATTATGTTAAATCCATTATTTAATCCAACCGTATGAGGTATTTTTGAAAAATAAATTAAATCTTTTCACGAGGCGGTGGTCCGCAAAACACATAATCGATATCTATCTTTTTGATTTAATGGAATTGGAGATGGATATAGATTATTCCAATAAAATAATAAAATAATAGTATATGTAAGATAATTATTTAATTATATAATATTTTTTAAAAAATATTTCTTGGATATTGAATGCAAATTAATTAAAAATCCTATTTTTAGAACATTACCTCTTCCTCAACAAACTTATATATGGTTTCCCCTAAATCTAACCTAGGTATGAATTTTGATTACTCATAGGAATCTGGGATGTTTTATGGATGTATGGATGATATTTGGGTAGGTATATTAAAAAATAAATGTCTTTGATATTACGATGTGCAGAGGAGAGTTGGAGGCCTTTTATAAGTGGGGGAGATAAATCAATTGGATTGTTAGAAATAAAAAAGTTATACCCACATTATTCACATGAATAGGGGATAAAAATAGGAAATTTGAAAACCATGGAGGCTATAATGTCTAAATATGGCCATAAAATTTGATTTAATGACTTTTTGGATAGTTTTTAATGATTATGTTTTTAGTTTAATACCTCGGTAAAACCATTTAAACCCTAACCATGATAAATAATTATATACGATTTTTACTCATTTTATGAAATAAAATTAAATTGAACATATTATATTATATAAAATAATTATTATTCTAAATAAGGAAATTTTTTCACAAATTCATTTCACAGAAGTGATAGAGTTCATTTTTAAAATTATGCTTGTAGACTTTTTGAAAAAACATGTTTTCTAATGAAAAACATTCAAAATTTTAACTTTTTGTTATAAGAAACTAATATAAAATTGATTCCAATAACCAAAATTATTTAAATTGTAATATAATTAAACATATTTTAAATTCAAAACAAATTTCATATATAACATTAGTTTTTCAATTTTTTTATAATGTTGTTTTCAATAAAAATCATTATATTTATCTATTGATCAAAAATTTAATATTTTTAGAAAATTCAATGATTCACTGAATTCTAATTTTGAAATTTAAATACTAAAAATGTAGTTTATTTTTTAAAATAAATTTTAAAAAAATTATATTATTTAAATTTAGACTTGGTGCACGATGTGTATAAAACCCGCCTTTTAGAGAAATATATTTTTTTATAAAACATTTCTTTTTTTTTATTTCAAATAAATTTTATATTATTTCGAATAAATAGATAACCAATAAATTTATTCTATAAATGTGTAAAGAATATTATTTTTATCATATTTTTTGTTATATTCGTACATGAAAACTTTACATGTATAACATATTGTTTATGCTTATAAAATGATATGATAATTAAGTATCATGTATCGCTTAAATTCATTGTTGTGTGCATCATAAGATAACAAGAATATTAAATTTATTTAAAAATTAATATATCATAGAGTCCAGGGGTATTAAATTCTCTCCAATATTTGGTGTTTCATGACATATATTCTAACGAACAAGATGTTCCTCTTTAGAAATCATTTGGTTTCACAAAATCTCTCTCCATATAGTAAATGTGTTCATATAATATTATAAATTATTACTACTTCCAATTATAAATAATGGTTTATATAATAAATCTTATGGGGTTTCAAATATCATGATTATTAGGATAGAAATCTATAATTTTTTCACTATAACTCATCCAACACCATTCCGTTATGTTTCACATTAAATAAAAAAATATTCTTTAATATATAGAAGAGTTAAAATAGTTTCATCCCCCAATCTCATTTTTAATTCATGAAAAATACCATGAAATATTTTTTTCAATGTGATGTTTCCCCCCATTGGATGTTATTGGTTAATGGGTTCCCAATCGAGTAACGTTTTAATAAAATCATTGATAGTATCCAACTGACCTAAGAAAACATCATATATCTATTATATTTGTGGCCTTGGACAATCCATAACATCCCTTGTTTTTATGGTTTAACAAATATAAAACAAAAAGTTTTAATATGGCCAGGGAAATAATTTTTTTCAAGCCAAAATTCATAATGACTAAATTTCCCATATAACTATTTTCTCTTCATTTCCTTAAGAACAATTTTAAAATTAGTGCACTACTCCTTATATCTCTTAGTGTGTATATGAATTTCATAAATAAATATAACCTCAAACTTATCAAGGTAGTCTTTGAATACTCTATTTATCATATACATAAATATAAAGGTAACTTTTCTTAATCCAAACAATATTTTTATGAATATATAATGAGAATACCATATACAAAAATCTTTTATTAGAATATTCACCTTAACATTTAATAGATAGTATCCAGAATGGAGATCGATTATGTAAAATAATTAATACCCTTTAATTTGATCAATGTGGTAATTTATATGAGGAAATGGACCCTTGATATTTATTTAAATTCTATTGATTTAACTATAATCAATGGATAATATCATTGTATTAAATTTATTCTTCTTAAACATCATATTTTTCTCACATGGTGAAACACATAGATGAGAAAACTCCTTTTTCTCATAAGTATTTTATTTGATTTTTTATCTCAAATAATTATAATTAATCCATCCAACACGATGTATTTGATATCATCCAACATCAGAGTTGAGTTACATATAGAATTAAACATCTATATAATGGAGTAATCCTGGTAATTAAGGAATTAATACATCAATATATTCTCAAAAAAAACAATACATATTTTTTTCTCATAAAACCCTTACCCACTATATATTTAATTTCATCAATAACATCCATATAAATTTCTTAATATTACAACATTTGGTGTGGTTTAGGATAAGATTGTGTTAATAACATATCTCTTCGAAAAATACACAATTACTCACTTTCCTTGCCAATTCTATATTTTATCTCCATATAATAACATCTTTATTTATAATTTTAAATCAAATCCATCCCCAATATTAAATCAAAATCCACCATATGTATGATTATATTATTTTCAACTAGACAATAATCATCCATCCTAATAACTATAATATATTCTCCAGATATATAATCTATTTCACTACCTCAATGTGATTAGTAGTGCCACTAAATGGTGATTTTTCTACTATAAAATTATCCAATGTGGTTGATCTGTGGGGACGGTAATGCCTACTCATTTTAGCATGTATATTTATCATAATCTAAATTAATTATCCGAGAGTATTCAAACTTTTCTAAGCTACACTATTAACTCTATTATTATGATTATTTTATTAGTCATCACATTTTTCATGGTTGATTTTTTTTCTTCTGATTCTCCTTTAACGTTCCATTATGTAAAAAATATTAATTAATTACTAAACTTATATCCTGAATTATCAAAAAAAATAGAGTAATTTTTATAATTATTCTAATGGAAAAATATATGTTCTCAAAATATATTTTCATAAATCTAATTCCTAATATTTCTACAAAATCTTAGTCACATTCCACCGTTAATGATCCCCTCTCCATTTTTCTAGAGACGGTGGGTTATTTATTACATGTAAAACATAATAAAAGATATTACATTTTAGGGAACAAGGTCTAGTAGTCCTTAAGAGGCTTGATACATAACATTAAAACAATATAATATTAATCACAATCTATTTATTCCATAGTTATATCCTTCTACATTGATGGCATCCCACTTCATTACCTCAGGAATGGGGAAACAAAGTAAAGGTAGTGATCCTAAATACTCATTAAGGAAAAATCACACAATAGATGCTAATAAATGGATAAATATGGTGTAAGAAACATCATGAGAAAAATTAAAGACATATGAATAAATTAATATGTGTAATGGATAGATGAAATATAAATTCATAATCAGAAGGGTCATAAAAAAATTTTAAGATGGGATTTCATAATTTTAGACAACATAAATATATTTCCAAGACCTCTCTACCGAACAATATACATAAAGGGTATGAATTCTCCCATAACCATATCTTAGTTGTCCTGGGAGACCAACACATAAATTAAAGGGATATGTAAAGCTAGTACCCACCTATAAATTAAAATTCTAATTTATTCTATCAGTTATCAATTTAATATAGGCTATAGAAGTCATAATTTTCATGGATTACCAACATTGAAATACGTGGAACATTTTACCAATGGAACATATCATACATGATATTGTCATATAAAAAATTTATTATATTTGTCATTAAAATAATTACCTCGAAATTTTATTAATAATAATTTCTATGTGAATTCTTTCAATATATATAATGAATATATAGGTACTCATAGTTTTCTAAAAACATTCCAGAACAAGTGATTTATAAAAAGATATAACTACCTGGTAATTATCGAGATTAAGGATTTTCAAGGTTGTTAGGAAATTGAATTTATAAAGGTAGGAATTTTACATATCAAATAAATTATTCACCAACATAAATGTTGAAGGATTTTTTATAAATACTATGATGATTAACCAAATCATCTTCTATAAGAGTGTCAATCAAAGTGCTCAGTAAGGGCTCATTCATCATGAACCGGGATGATGAGTGGGATATACCAAACCAGCTTTTTTCAATGTTGTTAACCTTAGATGAATCTTTTCTAAAACAAAATCAACATGTAGTATATATATAAGGATAAATTTTCATGTACAATTACATACTTTTTACATAACAAATTTATATGATTTTTATAATTATGAAGAGCTTTAAGCATAGTAATATATTATCAAATGATCATGATGTGAGTGAATGGAATTATCTCAGGGTTTATATTTATTATTTCTGTCATATAAATTAAAATAAAAATAATAATGGGATTATAATTTTGTATTAAAAATCATAAGACAATGGTATTGTAAATAGAAGATGTAAAGAGAAAGAGAATCAACCCAAACTTCGGCACAATAACAACTGAAAAAGGGAATAAAATATGGTGCTTGGGTAATATATTTATAATATTAATTTATTGGAGAGATAATAAAATGTATAAATATCATTAAATTTTATGTAATTATATTAAAATAATATTAAAATAAATATATCCAAATAGGAATGAATGAGGGAGAAATTGGAACATCTCCCTTTATTAAGCATGTTATATTAAAACCTGACCATAGATCCCACCATAATATTCAACAATGAAATAATATAAGGATAGAAAATACTCGGTAGGGTGTTTAAGAGAGAACTTCTAAATTTTTGTCTAATAATTAGAGGAGGTATAGGGAATTTATTGCTGTGTTTAGTGGATTTTAATAAAATAATATATTATTTTCTTTTTGATATTACGTTTTCCAATAGTGACCCACTGTCACCACTATGCTCCACTGCCACCCATAATGCTTCAACATAGTGTTTTACTCAAAAAATAAATTTAATAAAACTTTCTAGGATGAAATGAGTTATTCACAAATAAATATGACTTTTTATATACCATATTTTCTTTATTTAACTGTTTCCACTAGTTTTAAGACATTTTACTATTTTAATGAAAAAATAGAAAATTTAACCTTAATTATTATTTTGATATCCTAATTCTAAATTTTATAAATTTTTTATCTAATTATTTCTTCATTTATATATATAGTTCTTATAATTATAGAGTGATACATTCATAAAATTTAATGTATATGAGTAGGACACATTTTAATTTCTTAATGAGTTTACAGGGCAACAGAACACAACCCCTGTATACATATCCTTTAATTAAATCACAATATTCTCTAAGTTTATGTTTTCAAATGGTATTAATTTTATTGTCTAGTTAGTAAAACATTGAACATGTGTTGATTTGACCAAACATGAACTTTTTCGGTAGAAGGATTCTCTCCAACATCAATTGTTGGAGTTTTCCATTGGCATGGTCAAGTTAAAACCCCTATGGAACCAACTCCATATAATTGTTTGATAAATGAACATCAATAGGTGTTATACTAATGGTAATTTCCACATTATATATTTTGTGAAATTTTCAATTCATCATTACCCATATTATAAGAAAATACTATTTTTTTTTCTTAATAGTTATAAAACCAATGGTCATAATCCCCAACATTAATATTTTACAATGATCATAATGAACATTTATCAGAAAGATTGATGGAACATTACTAAAAATGGTCATACATATCATTATTTATTTTCCATGTTCTAAATACCCTCATATCATTCTCAAAGTTCATACATGATGTCAATTCTAATATTAATAGTAATCTTTATCATAGAAATGTATCTAGTATTATTTTAATTTTTTTTTCAAGTAAGGTTCACCATTGTGTTTTGGAACTTTTTAACATGATTTAGGGTATTTGTTTTAACTTTTGGTGTACATTTATTTAATAAATATTTTTTTTGTAAATGTTTGTTGTACTATTATGATGAAATATCGAACGTGAACTGTTCTATAATATTGTAGTCAAATGTTTACTTACTATATCCAAATATCATGTATTTCAAGTTTCATGTGAGGATGGGTGGATAAGATTTTAATTTTTTTAGGGATCAAAATAAAAGTAGTTGAAAATTGATCCAAACAGTAGTTTAGGCCATAAGATGTATGGAAAGATCATAGATTGCACCCAGAGAAAACATAACACAAAGATTGTGGATATAAAATTTCTTTAGGGACCCATATATAAAATTATTCATATATCCCTTTACCATGTTTTGTTAGAATGATGATATTTGTAGATGGTTCTATGGTAGTTGTAAATATTCTTAACGACTACTCTTTTAGAGGGTTTGATTGTCAGCATGAAAAAAATATCTCCATTTATTTGTAATCATGGGTGATAAATTATATCGAAACATTGATGGGGAAAATTTCATTAATTACCTGGCTAGGCATCTCTAGGTGTTTTATTTACTCCTCATTATAGGACTTTTGAAAATTGTGGGAAATTATAATGAATGGGTAGATGAGTATTCATTCGTTAAGGAGGTGACAAATGAACAAGGGGAATTGTGTTGATCAACCTATAACACTAGGAAAACCAATAAAAATTCTTAAAATGTGGAATCTATAATAAATTATCATCTATCACCACATGATTCCACTCAAGAAATGTGATTTCACTATATTTTTGATACACTATACTTCCAAATCAAGAAAATATGGTTAATTTTCAATATATGGGAATCTATTTTCTATAATTTTAGTTAACCCATTTAATCATTACCAATAACCCGTACTATTCCAATATAAATCCTTAGATTAGTATTTAACCCTTACCACTACTATAGATCCCACTAAACCAACCAACCATGAGTTCCTTAAGATACCCCATTATATAATAGATCTAGAGGATTTGAAATATTTTTTCATTAAGGTATATCGAAATGTGAATTGAATGTTTATAATGATATAAGAATTGATTCCATTCATTGATCCATACAAAATACATATATAATCACTATTCATTAGATATTATTATAATTGAAATCATAGAGATTCATCTTTAATCTTTATCAAGTATCTATCACAAACTACTTCGCCCAACACTAATATTATTATCCAAAACATTACTACGTAGTATTTAAATGATTCCTTTGTTTCCAACACTACTTTTGAGGAATACATCGTGGAATTTGATTCCAATTGATATATTAATATTAAAATTCCTTGGATGGTGGTCAGTAGGGTCCGAGGGATGTTCCAAAAGAGTGTTAGGATTTTATAAAATTTATAATTTTCCCATTTTTAATATAATTTATTTTATGGCACTTTAATTTAGTTTTTTATTTTGATCACGCATAATTTCAATGTTTCAGAAATTTATAGAATACATAAGAAAACATTTTTCCCTTCTCTTTTACATGTGGATTATTGATTATTTTTATTTAACACATAATATTTAGGTGTGGGGTTTTCTTTTCTAGAATAAGTAATTAATTTAAAAACTATTCAAATATATAATAGATTACTTGAAATAATGTTTTTAGAGATAAAATGATCTCACCATAATAACATTCTTTGAACTCGTAGTTTATATTCCTTTTTTATTCTTGTTTCACTATGTTATTTTAGTTGAATCCTTCACACTTTGATCTGAAACAACGATGAATATTATTTATTATATATGTGGGGAATAAATTTTAGGATCCCAATTAACGTTTTTATCAAAATTACTGGTCTATAGAGCATTTTAAATTATAGAATTTAGTTTTTCTTGAATATGTTTCAAACATCATATTAAAATAAGTAAGAAATCATAGTGTTTACTCATAAAAAGTTAATATTTGATTAATTTTATTTTGAAATATTTTATAATTATTGAATTTAATTTTTCCATTGGTTTCATTTTTACGATATTTTCAAATATTGACTAATTTCATAGAACTAATTTCTTGAGTTGTTAACCAGGATATTTAAATTCCATTAAAAATATGTTTTTTTGGTTAACTTTATATATTATTTCTAAAACCTTCTTAATTGTGAGGTCTCCTGACCTGAAACATTAATATAATTTTCAATTTTATCACATTAATGAATAAAATATGTTGAACATAATTTAATGGAATAATTCCATTTTGTAATATTTTATACATTTGAAACCTTCTTATATATAAACATAATGTAAAACCATATTGACCATGAACAATCATGATATGAATTGACTTTAAATTACTATTTACCCTTACTACCCTAGCTCTTGATGTATAATTGAACTCTTTTTCTATGTAGATTCATGATATAGATTACTGATACATAGTGATTTAAGGTGATAATCCCATGGATGGTAATATGTGAGTTTAACAATTGGAATATTAATTTCCTAGTGAGTCTAAACAATAATATCATGAGAGGTGTTTGATTATCAATCAAGCTATAATATTTATGAAAGAGGGAATTAGTGTGGGGTGATGAATATGATATGGCATTTAAGGCTTGTTATCAATGAGTCTATATAGAATATCATGTTAAGAGTGGAAAAGAGTTGAAACATCAGATTATATATTGATATCATAATGAAATACACATCCTTAAGCTACAAATCATATGATTCTTAATTGAAAAGACCTTGTGATTAATGTTGAGTGAATTTTATAATACGAATATTGATTTGTTTTTTATGGCCTATTGACTAATTATTTTCACTTGAAATTTATAATTAATCATTTATATATTTATCTTAGGTCATGATTGAAATTTTTATCAAATTGTCGATCTCAAAAACAAATTGAATTTCTATAAAAATGGTAAGAAATATTGGTGTATAGAAATATGAATTATGATAAGGGTAAAATGACGATGCATGACTAGATACCTATAACGAATTATATATTTTAATTTGATATGTTTTAGTCAATAATTTTTTCAATTAACATTTTTTCTTTTTTTCCTCGGGGTGATTTCATTCCTTTTAATCATTAATGAGATTATTTCTTCTTTTTGATAAGAATTTGTTAATGTGTGGTAAAATTTGACAATTTTAAATGATTCATATTTTTAGTGTAATTATCATTGAATTTTTTTCTACTTAATTAAGTGGTTTACTTCTATTTAATTTTTTAAATATTGATGATTTGAAGAGTTTCTGAGCATCGTAGTAGTTTTGAAGAAATTAATGGCATGGTGGGGCATGAAAAGAATTTTCATAATGCGTCAAGGGTATATATATTTATGAATAAATGGATTCCTATAATTATGGAATTGAATTGAGATATATCAACTTTGATGTAAATTTTAGATTATGAGGCTAATTTAAAATAAAAATTATTGTTTATGTGAGGATATATTAATTGTGTGTCCTTAGAGCTTGAAAATTTGATATGTCTTGCAATCATTATAAGGGTAATGCTGAGATTTTTGAATAGTCATCTTACAATTTAGATGAGTTATTCATTCCTTAATGTAGGATATCACTCCATGACTTGATAATCCTGATATAGAAAAAATATCCCTGAAGAGATTGGTTTTATGGTTACAAAAGTAATTAGTTTTAGGTTATTTGAGGAATATTGTAGGAGGAGTTCAAAATACGAAAAATCTCATCGTGTATTCGACCATGAATCATAAGAAACGTAATAAAATGTTTTTAACAAATGATTTTGCATGTTATCGCAGAGATAAAGTGATTTTTAAAAAATGATGTTGTTGTACCACAACAAAAGATTTCACTACATGAAGTTGAGATAGTGAGGATCATCCATGTATCGTAATGATGATTATATCCATGACACATGCATTCAGTATGTTTTTATAGAATAAATGAGTTTTAGAAATATATTTAAATATATAGGTATTTATTTATGATTTGTTATGGAGGAATCATTTGATGTTTATGCTTCCTTATAGAATTGTATGGTGTTGTACCTAGTCATTGAAGGAAATAATTCCATGATGTATCATGATGAAGGGAATAACATTGTGACCTATGTTCATGAAAAAAACCCAGTGAGAGCTGTAGGATAATTCTCCATGACTGATACTGATCATGGAACCCAGTACCAGATCATGTATTTGAAATGAAGTACATGTGATTTATGGACACAACCAAGTCTATCTATATTTTAATGTGTTTGGTAAGTTGTGAAAAAATTTAAATCCCATCAAATTTGTTAGAGACATCACACCATGATCTTTATATGAATTGAATCGATATAATGGGAAAAATGGGTAACACAAAAAAGGTATAGGGAATACCTTTTCATATTAAAATTATTAATTAATGTGAATAATATTAAATGGGACTTTATGAGTCATATAGTGTAGGTACTCATTATTCCAAGATGTTTTTTCAATAAATAATTATATCAATAACATTTATAATGCCCCCAAAATTGTTATGTATTTTTTCATATTTTAGTTCTCTTATAATAAAATATTAATCTTTCCTCGATTAAATTACATATCCATTTTTGATAATAAATTTTAATCCAATTAACCAAATTTATTTTTCAATTGATCTTAGATTTAAAACATTCTTGTACTTCTAAAAATCAATCATTAAGATGATTCCTTCATATCTGGGAGGGATTCACTCTATCATGTGTAGAATGTAGTATATTTTCTATGGGATATAGGTTATATTTATTTTGGGAATTAATGTAATTAATATCATTCATAGATTAATGTATCAGTTAGTAATTGGTTATGTTCTTAAATAAAAAACATTACATTCCATGAATATGATCATGATGATTGTGGATGGTGAAACCACGAATATGTTAAATGAATTAAAATATAACCAATAGTTCATATTTTTATTCTTCATTAATATTCAAACATAATGCATATTTTTAATGGAATATCATAAACTAAGGGAATTGCATTCGATTGGGTTGAATCAATTCCTTTGACTGTAATAAGTTATTAATTTCAGAAAAAGATAAGTACAAATAAATTTAGACAATCATGGTTTGATAAAGGTGAAGTCTTCTAAAAATAGTCATTTGAAAATAAACACAAAAAACATAATAAATTAATATATTTGACCACAAAAATTTTATATTCAAATTATCTTAATACATACTGAATAAAATAATTGATTTAGTAAAATAATTGGTCAACTATGAAGGTTAATTGTAGAGACCCAAAGCTTAACATTAATGGACATTATTTACTTTTTTAGAATATTTAATACATAATGAAAACAGACACCCAAGGACTGTAATAGTTTAGTGACTTGTGAAACTTGGAACATTATATTCTAATCATTGTGAAAGATCTTCAACATCTCTGAAAAAGATATTCTTGTTTTTTTTCATTCCTATAACCATTCTTTATATCCTGGGGAAAAGAAAACACATAAAAGGTGAGCTCAAAATCTCAGTAAGGGTAATCATGGAGAAAATAAATCAAACCATATTCATTTGAACATAAAAAAACATGAACAGAATGTTTAAACATCAAATTCATGAGATGTGAAATAAATCATGCCAGTACGTAAGGAATAGATCATTAAGGAACATAAATAATGATAAAATATCCTAGGAATAAAACATGTAATTATGGAAAACCATTAGACACATGATATTATTTCCATTGTAGCCAAGGCATTTCTACCAAGACCATCATAGTGGACAAAGTGCATTACTGAACTGGGTTTACTTGTCGTTCCAACCTTGTATTACTGAACCAGATTTACTTTTCATTCCATCCATGTCTATATCATGAGATATAAATCATTACCCAATGCATTTTATGGATATATAGTTCCCAACCATGTCATAATGAAATCATTCTTAGGTGTTCCACAGTATAAACATAAATCATTCATCATAACCCAAGGAAAAAAAATGGGTTTCATAAATATCATCCCATCATAACATAATCAATATAAAACAAATGGATATCATTTCATCATAAGAAAATTCAATCCATGTAAATAATAGAGACATTATAATTGAAACATAATCATACTAAATAATGTCATCATAGATGGAAAATAATTTTGATAAAACACTTGAAATGAATTCGTGAGGAAGATATCCTTTCTTCTTCAAAATCATTTTCTTTTCACAAAATGTCACACAGTTTTAAAAGAAATGGATTTTGTTTAAAATATTCATGAAATATTTTAGAATAATCTTCATGAAAATAAGTCGTTATGAAACTATAAAAATCCATTAATGCTGTATAAGATAAAAAACATTCTTCTTTTACTTTTTCCGGAAATGTCAAAAAGTACCCCGTATGGTATCCAAAAGAATGATTCCTTTCATACTACTTAGTAAAAGTCAAAAAGGGGTAAACATGAGTTTAAAAAAACATGTAATAATAGTAAACACTTTATTAAAACATTTTTATAAATACTTGAAATGGATGATAAACATAACCCCAGTAAATACTTACGGATAAACCATCCTGGATAAAAACAAGATTGGAATAATTATTCTTTAACTTATGTATGATTTCTTCAATATGTTTCCAATACACCTTTATACTTGGTTTAAACATATTATTAACATATAAAAGAACCATGATAATATTTATGATATCATATATGATTCACTTACGACTTTATATTACCCTTTCATTTGTCAATTCCATGTAAAAGCATCATTTTGGGTAAAATTGTTTCATTTATTGTACCTATTTTGACTTGTAATTATTCATATTATTAATTAGATAATGATTACATAGATCCATAATTTAAAACATGATTTATTTATAATATATATTTATAATATAATATATATATAATAGATCGATAAATGGAATAAAATACCCTGTTAATGGAGATGGTAGGTCGTATGTACGCATGAACGTTGTTTTCGTTTCCTTATTAAATCGAATGGAATTATGTAAATAAAATATAAAAAAAATAAAGTATCTGTATTATGTCATATATTTCATGATTATTTATTATATATACTTTATAATCATTCTGGAATCATTAACATGGAGAATGAATCACATTGCATCGTGGAGATGGTAATCCGTACGTACACACGAACGATGATATCATTCCCACAATTATTGAATAGAATTGGAGTGGATGTTATAACATATCAAAATTAGTAAGATGTTATAATAATTATATATAGTTTTTTATTCCATTATAATACCCATCCATGTAGGATGGTTACGAAAAACAGATTACACCACGACGTGGAGACGGTATTCCGTACGTACGCACAAACAATGATTTCGTTTTTCGTAGAATGGATAGAAGGTGAAATAGGGTTGTTTCTTATTTATAATGACATATTATTATATGATTTATACTTATTTTATTAATTTATTATGAAACAACAAAATAATAGGTACTATAAGAAGAAATGAATTTGAAATAATCGGTAAAGGATATTACATCTTATTCAACGCACCTCTTCTAAACCTCCTCTTAGGGCACTAATGATGGTCTTTGAAGAAAACCATGACCTATAGTATGATTCTAGGGAAGTGGAGAAGAGAAATGGACATGGTTTGGCCGAGCATGAAGGCTCAAAATGTAGTGATGTGGAGAGGGAGGAGGTGCCCTTTTATAAGAGAGGAGAGGGTCACTTTAGGAAACTCTCAAAAATATTAATTTAAAATAAACTAAACCCCCACATAAAAACATCCAATGTGACTAAAATTAGGATATGATATAATATAGGGTGTTAATATCATTATCCAATAAAATTGAGGCATTTTTTTATTTTATTTTAAACCTTAACATTTTGATTTATCCTTATTTAATCTATTTATTTTTATTTGTGGTAATAATGTTATAAATTTTAAATGGTTATAAATACTAACATATGTATTGTTAATTGTACATAATAGGATAATTTATGGAATGTTAGAACAAATTAATTTTAATTTGTAATTTTTAAATATTTTTGTGACTTTTAAACAATTTAATAATATGTTATTTTTAAAAAATATCAATAGTGTCAATTTTGACACTATTCATTTATTTGAATTTAAATAAAATTCACACAGAAGATATATTCATAAAAAAATATTTAATAAATTCCTAAAATGTCATGTTAATCAAAAAAAATTGTGGATCAAATTAATACGTTCATATAATATTTATTTTATTATTTTTAAAACCATTTATTTGATATTTCAATCAATAAAATAATTTCTGCATCACTATTGTGTCACCATTAATGATAATTATTTAATCCTTAAAAATTCTAAATAAATTTAAATTATGTAGATAATTTTATTATCTATATGTTGACAATTTATGTTGTATGTTTTATAACGTTTATCACTAAATTAAAATTATTACACATATAAGATATAAGTGAGTGACATGTTCTCTTTTTTATAATTTTAATAATAAATAAATCATTTGCACAGTAAAAATTCCATAAAATTAATCTATTTAGACACTTAAGTGATATGGTGAGACTTATAGTCATCTAATTTAATTTTGTAAGGTGTTTGGATAATTTTATAATATTATTTTTCCCTTAATTTTCTGATTTACCTTTAATTGTGGTAAATAAAATTTGTTGTAGTTACTATTCATAATGCCTTAAACATAAAAGTAGCAAATTAACATAATTTGGACCTAATTATTACATATATGGAATCCATTTTAACAAATTCAAAACAAAGAAGATACTTTAATTAATATTAAATTAATCCAGTTGTCGAAAAAAATGGATCTTTGTTTAAAATGTTGTATAAAATTGAAATGATTATATCTATGAATTCAATGTAAAATTAATTATAATGACATAAATTATATTAAATGGTAAAAATATATTCTATTTATACTTTAAAACCATTATATATTATAATTTAACAATATAAATTATCTTGATGAAAAGAGATGTTTTTAATTAAAAGTTAGAGTATTTTTACTATTCATTAAAATATGAAATCTAACAGGACAATATGAAAAAATTATCCAATGTAAAATTTTATATACATATTGAACTTAATATGTTTATTTTGTCAAATTTAACTCATAAATTTGTCAAAAACTAGATTTAATGTGGGTGTGCCATCAAAAGGTGGCAAAACAACATTTTTTTAAAAATATGTTTTTTACCCGAAAAATTTATTTTGTTCTCATACCATGTCCTAGGATATGTGTATGATAAATGATAATATTATAAAATTAATAATTTTTTTAATACTATTCATAACGGCTAGTTTATAACAGTATATCGTTGTTTAGTTAAACCTCATATTGCATACAACACATGCTATCGAGGAAGGTCGCTCTTGCGTGTAATGCAAGCCAAGTCAAGGTTACGTGTAGTGCAAGATTACTTTGTTGTTTCATATAGCATAATCAAAACATAGTTCATTTAAACATTGATCAAAATCTATACTCGATGTTGTGTAAAATGTATTTTTTTTGAAAAAACATGAAATTGTGTGCAACCATATAAAAGAATAGTTTTGCGTATAATACAGGCTAATATGGTGTTGCGTATAGAGAAAGATAATCTTAGTGAAGTGTAAAACACAAGACATCAAAAAAATTAAAAATAATATTTCTCATAAATTATTAGGGTGTTACATTCTACCCCCCTTAAAATGAATTTATCCATCGAAATTCTTCGGGGTTATAAATGGTTTACAACATGAAATGTTCTTTCATAGAAACCCACATCGTAAAAAGTAATACTAAAACATAATTTTAAAAACTAAAGTATGAAATGTAATGGTTACTCAAATTAACATTTCACTTGGTTTTTACATAGGAGAACCTAGGTGAAAATATGGATATAGAAGGGAAATATAACCATCATGTTCTAATAGAGAGTGGTAGAGAACATGGCTAGGAAAAATCCAACATTCACAAACTCATAAATTTGTAATGATCTAAGGTACCATCTGATTAATCGGATATGAGGGTACTAGGACAAAATTTTTGGTTTTCAAGATCATTTCCCTAATGTTGATAAATTTTTTCATAAGGAGAAATACACACTTGATTTCATTGTAATATCATCGTTGGTTATTCCATGAACAATTTTCACTTCATCTCTTATTTAATGAAATGAAGTTGAATTTTTCATTCTTAAAGTGTTAGCAGATCATGTGACGGAATGATAGGTCATTCCATCTGTCTTAATCAAAAGGTTATAAAAAGTTATTAAATATACATAAGTCCATCTATGGTGAGATTAACCGTATATGATTCGAAAAATGGATATATATTTCAACTATCATACAACTTAATAAAATTAAACTAATTTCTTCAAACCAGGGCTTCCTGTAGGCCAGTGTTAGGTGATAAATGTGTGTTGCACATTGGTTGTGGGTTCGATTCCCATAGCCTTGTCTGGCGTGATGGGTTGTCGTATGTCCTACGAGTTTTCCTTTTTCTTTAACGATACTATTATAACATTTCTAAAATAATATCACAAATTTGTGTCCTTACACAATACTATTTGATGTCCAACTTTATCCATTCAAATTTTTATGCGTATCCAAAATACTAGTGTCCAAACCTACAATATAAAGATAATGATTGATAGAGAGGTCATCTACCAAGCATGTAAATAACATCATTTATCCTTCATATATCATAAGATATATCATGATGGTCACATTCCAAACATGTGAATACCTTAATCATGTATTCTCTTGAAACATGAATTACCATAGAACCTTAGTGAAAACAGGAATGTGGTAAAAAGTTATTTATTTCCCCATACCAAAATCCCAAAATTTCTATATACTCAAACAATGATGTCACTAAGACTTTATATCAGTCATGAGCTCATTAATACTATGAAACATATTATTATCTCTATATCCCTTTATTATTCCCATATCATCTTCTTTCCAAAAATATTTTAATAAATTTTCATGGTAACTAGTACTGTATAATTATTGATAACCAATACATAGATATTCCAATATTCCATAATACTATAAATGAGATTCCACAACACTATTTTGGAGTCCCATTACATATACACTTAATCATTACCCCACTTCGTTGTCATATTAAAAATCCCCAATAGTGATTGCATGTTACTTCCCTTTTTCCATTTCCTTAAGATGTTGTTGATGTCGATCATCATTAACCCTTGGATTAGGGAATTGGTTATCATAATTCCCCATTTCCTTGCACTTGTAGTATTGAAGTGTTGGTGGTGCATTCTCTATAGCCTTTTCTATATTCACATAATTAGCTACCTTTTTTTCATTACATCAACACTTAGCTACATGATGACATTCTTTTCCACACTTAAACCATTTTCTATTCCCTTTAAGACAATATTCACTATGCGTCTTCCCACACTTTGAGCATAATGAAACACCTGTCTTCTTTTCACCATTGTTTAGAGATTTTTCCTTGAACCCAATATTTAGTTTCTTGTCAAAACCATGAGATGGATATGTAACCCCAAATAACTGTTCTACCTTGATAGCACAATGAACAATTTCTTCATATCTATTGAAGTCTCTTATAGCTAATGCCCTTCGAATATTTGGTTTTAAGCCACTGAAGAATTGATCAACTCTACTTTCAGGTTGAATGATAAAGCCAAGTGCATAAATTGCAAGCCTTGTAAAATTTTCCTCATATATACCAATAGATTTATAATCCTTTATTTAAAGCTCAAGGAACACTTATTCCATCTTTGTTCGAAGAATACAAGGGAATTACTCATTGAAAAAAATGTTCTAGAACTCATCTCATTCATTGGATTCAATTTCATCTTGGGGACTTATATTCTTAAATAGCGTCACCCACTGGTCTGCTTCTCCTTCTAAATGGTAAATAATCAGAATGACTTTTTCATATTCCGAATAGTGATGTATGGAAAATATATTTTCAATGGTACTGATCCATTTTTCAGCAATAAGTGGATCAGAAGACCCATTGAAAGAAGGTGGACGTTGCCTCATGAGGGACTCAATAGAATATTGTTCCATTCACTACTCATTTCGAAGTCTCGAATGATTCATATCTTGGTAAGTATAAAAATAAGAATTTTCACTCCATTTCCCTTATCATTTGGTTTCTCAGGAGGACAATCATTGCATTTCCCAGTGCCTTGATCATTAACACGGTTCCTTCGGGTTCCGGCCATTATCTAAAACCCAAAAAGAATAGTGTGAGAGGAAAAAATCATACTAGGGATCTCACTAATGTTTTCGCATCCTAGTTTCCAAATGTTAACTAATCATTTCTTCTGATATAAACTGTAGAGACCCAAAGCTAGACATAAATGGAAATTAAATTACATTTGCAGAATATTTAATACAAAACAAAAATAGACACCCAAGGACTATAATAGTTTAGTGTCTTTGGAAACATGGAACATAATCATTAAATCAGAGTGAATGATCTTCAACATATCCCATAAAGATATTTTTTTTCTTACCTAAAACCTTTCTTTATATCCTGAGGAAAATAAAACATATAATGGGTGAGCTCAAATGCTCAGTAAAGGTAAGCATGGAAAAAATAAAACAAACCATATACATTTGAACATAAAAAAACATGAACATAAAGTTTAAACATCAAACTCATGAGTTGTGAAATAAATCTTGGCAGTACGTAAGGCATATATCCTAAAAAAACATAAATAATAATAAAATAGCATGGAAATAAAAAATGTAATTGTGTAAAACCATTAATCACATGATATTATTTCCATTGTATCCAAGTAATTGCTACCAAGACCATAATAGTAGACAAGTTCCATTACTGAACTGGGTTTACTTGTCGTTGCAGCCCTGTATTACTAAACCAGATTTACTTATTTTTCCAGCCATGTCTATCTAATGAGATATAACTCTTTAACCAAGGCATTGGATGGAGATATAGGTCCCACCCATCTCATAATTAAATCATTCTTACATGTTCCACAAAATAAACATAAATCATTCATCATAACCCAAAGAATGAAATGGGTTTCATAAACATCACCAATCATAACATAATCAATATAAAACCAATTGATATCATTTCATCATAAGAAAAATCAAAACATGTAAATAACAGAGACATTATACATGAAACATAATCGTACTAAATAATTTCATCTTTGATGGAAAATAGTTTTGATAAAACACTGGAAATGAATTCTTTAAGAAAATATCATTTCTTATTCAAAATCATTTTCTTTTCAAAAAATGTCATGAAATTTTAAAAGAAAAGGATTTTGTTGAAAATAGTAATGAAATAATTTAGAGGAAGCTTATTGAAAATAAGTAGTTATGAAAGAATACAAATCCACTCACATTGTATAAGTTAAAAAAACATTCTTCTTGTACTTTTTCCAGAAATGTCAAAAAGTACCTCGTATGGTAAACTAAAGAAAGATTACTTCCATACTACACAGTAAAAGTCAAAAAGCGGTAAAAATGACTTTAAAAATACATGTAATAATAGTAAACACTTTATGAAAATATCTTCAAAAAACATGGACATGGATGATAAACATAACCTCAGTAAATACTTATGAATAAACAATACCGGATAAAAATGAGATTGGCATAATTATCCCTTACCTTATGTCCAATTTCTTATGTATGTGTCTGAGACTCCTGTATAGTGGGTTTAAAAATATTATAAACTTATAAAAAATCCATAATAATATTTTTTATATCATATATGAATCACTTATGACTTTATATTACCCTTCCATTTGTCAATTCCATGGTAAAGCAGTGTTTTGGGTAAAATAGTTTCATTTTTTGTATGTGTTTCACATGTAATTATTCATATAATTACTTAGATCATGATTACATACTTCTATAATTTAAAACACGATTAATATATAATATATAATCATAATATAATATATATATATATAATATATTGATAAATGGAATGAAATAAACCGTTTCTAGAGACGGTAGGCCGTACGTAGGCATGAACGCTGTTTTCGTTTCATTATTAATTTGAATGGAAGTAAGTAAATAAAATATAAAAAAATAAATTATCCTTATTATTTTATATATTTCATTATTATTTATTATATATACTTTATAGTCATTCTGGAATGGTTAACATGGAGAATGAATCTCATCGCGTCGTGGAGACAGTAATATGTGCGTACGCACGAGCGATTATATCATTACCATATTTATTGAATGGAATTGAAGTGGATGATATCATATATCGGAATCAGTATGATGTTATAATAACCATATATAGTTATTTATTCCATTATTATACCCATCCAAGTATGTTGGTTATGAAAAACATATTACACCATGACATGGAGACGGTATTCTTTACGTACGCACGCGCGGTGATTTCATTTTTTATAAGATGGATAAAAGGTGAAATAGGGTTATTTAATATATATATATAATAACATATCAGTATATAAGTGATACTGATGTAATTACATTATCATGAAACAAAAAATATGTGGAAGTAGAAGAATAAATTATTTTGAAATTATCGGTAAAGGATATTACCTCTTCTTCGACGCGCCTCTTCTAAACCTCCTCTTACGGCACTAAAGTTGTTCTTTGAAGAAAACCAGGTCCTATAGTATGTTTCTAGGGAAGTGGAGAATAGAAATGGACATGGTTTTTTCAATCGTGAAGGCTCAAAATGTTGTGAAGAGGAGAGGGAGGAGATTCCCTTTTATAAGAGAGGAGAGGGGCACTTTAGGAAACTCTCAAAAATATTAATTTATAATAAACTCAAACCCCAAATAAAAAATTTCAATTTTTCTCAAATTAAGATATGTGATAATATAGGGTTGTAATGTCATCAAAAAATAAAATTTAGACATGTTTTTATTTTATTTTTAAGCTTATCATTTTGATTTATCCTTATTTAATCTATTTAGTTTTATTTATGGTAATAATGTAATATATTTTAAATGGTAATAAATACTTACTTATGTGTTTTTAATTTTACATAATTGGATACTTTATTACATTTTCGACCATATAAATTTTAATTTGTAATTTTTAAATATTTTTGTGATTTTTAAACAATTTAATAATATGTTATTTTTATAAAATATCAATAGTTTCAATTTTGAAATTATTCATATATTTGAATTTAAATAAAATCCACATTGATGATATATTCAAACCAAAATATTTAATAAATTCCCAACAAGTAATATTAATCGAAAAAATTATTGGATCACATTAATTGGTTTATATAATATTTATTTTAATATTTTTAAAACCATTTATTTGATATTTCAATCAATAAAATAATTTCTACATCACTATTGTGTCACCATTAATCATAATTCTTTATTCTCTAAAAATTATAAATAAATTCACATGATATATATATTTTATTATATTTTTGTTGAAAATTTCTATTCGAATTTTATAAATTTTGTCACTAAATTAATACTATAACACTTATAAGATATAAGAGAGTGACATGTTGTCACTTTCTTTGGTTTTAATAATAATTACATCATTTTCATGGACAAAAGTCCATTAAATGAATCTATTCAGACACTTAGGTGATATGGGTAGACTTTTAGTCATTCAATAGAATTCTGACAGGTGTTATAATAATTTTATAATATAATTTTTACCCCTAATTTCCTGATTTACCTTTAACTGTGGTAAATAAAATTTACCTTAGTTACTATTCATAATGCCTAAAAAATAAAAAGTTGTCAATTAACATAATTTTAATCTAATAATTCCAAATATGGAATAAATTTTTACAAATTCAAAACACAAAATATGCAGTTATTAATTTCAAATTAATCTCGTTGTCGAAAAAAATGGGTCTTTGTTTAAAACATTGCAAAAGATTGAAATTAATTTACCTATGAATTAAAAGTAAAATTAATGAAAATGACATAAATTATATTAAATTGTAAAAATATATTCTATTTATATTATAAAACCATTCAATATTATAATTTAACTATATAAATTATCGTGATGAAAAAAGTTGTTTTTAATTAAAATTTAGCGTTTTTTACTATTCATAAAAATATGAATGTTAACAGGAAAATATTAAAAAAAATATCCAAAGTAAATTTTTATATACTTATTGAAATGAATAAGTTTATTTTCTCAAAACGAATTCATAAAAATTTCCAAAACTATATTTAATGTGGGTGCACCATCAAAAGGCAGCAAAACAACATTTTTTTAAAAATATGTATTTTACCCGAAAAATTTATTTTGTTCTCATAACATGTTCTAGGATATGTGTAAGATAAATGATAATGTTATAAAATTTAAAATTCCATTAATACAATTCACAATTTCTAGATTATAACAATATATCGTTGCTTACTGAAACCCGGTATTGCGTACAACACACGCTATCGAGGAAGGTCGCCTTTGCTTGTAATGCAAGCCAAGTCAGGGTTGCGTGTAGTGAAAGATTACTTTAGTGTTTCATATAACATAATCAAAACATAGATCATTTATACATTGATCAAAATCTATACTCGGTGTTGTGTAAAATGAATTTTATTTGAAAAAACATGTAATTATGTACAACAGAAGCCAATAATAGTGTTGCGTATACTACAAGCTGATATTGTGTTGTGTATAGAGAATGATAATCTTGGTGAAGCGTACAACAAAATAAATCAAAGAAATTAAAAATAATATTTATCATAAAATCTTAGGGTGTTACATTAATAATTTTCTCACTCTGAGACAACCTCGGACATCCAATATTCCACACTCTCAAGGTAGTTAATGATTGGGTATTATATAAATTTCATAACTTATGGTCATCCAAGAGAAGAAATGACATTCCAATATTAACTATTAGAAAATAAAACTATACCATATACCAAATTCATTTATATTATCAATTAGGTAACATTTTATATCATGTGAGATGAACACACACTATTATGGATTCATGTTCCATTGTTATTTATACCTACAATTAATCACCAATTAAAAAAAAATTGACATAAAACTGATTTTTAGTACATGAAATCATATGAAATTATAAGTTATCTTTAGTAATATAGTCTCTTACATTATAAATAGTGTATTAATTATTTATTGATATATATTTAGGGGACACTCCTTTATCATTCCTTGAATTTTTTGAGATATAATTTAGTTTGTTTATCTCTTCATTCCCAACTTATTTTGGTAATATATGAAGTTTTATTTAGTTTTATTTCTTCATTATTCTACATTAAATACATAACCCTTTAAATTTTTACAATAATCATCTTTTGGACCAACTAGATTCAAAATTAATACATTATTAGCTGAAAATACATTTGAGTTCTATTATGAATATCTTCTTAATAGAACAATAATTTTTTTAATAATCTCAATAATTTTTTTGCGAAATCCCTGAAATCATTATTTCTATTTCTCCATAAATCTTATTAGATTATTCATTTTATCAAAATAAATAAATGATTCTCTGTGAAACCTTAGTCAAATCTTTCTCATAACAAAGTTCCATTGATTGATCATACAATCCCCATATTTTTTTAAATTCTTATTCAATTTTAAAATATTTTTCTCTCTTTTTTAATTCCTTAATTTAATGTACTCATCCTAATTCAAAAAAATTAATTCAATAAAAAAATTATTCATCAAAGTGAAAAATTATTCTTCTTTGGATTCAATTAGTTTTATTAATTATTATTTTAATGTACATCAAGTACATATTACCTTATCTTACTCTTCTATCAATTACTTGAAAGTAGAAGGATTCTTAGTATTTTATGGAGTAGTGGATTTATCATACAATACTTTTCAAAGATAGGTGATTTCATCTTCATCCTCATCAATATATTCCTAATATTACCATAATAAATACCTATTTTTTTATTCATATGTATGTATATTTCACGATTTAAAAGGGTACCATAAAAATCAATTATTTAAAAAAAAATAGTATAGTTGGTATTCATTTTTAGTTAAAATTGATTATCCAATAACATTATAAATAACTAAACCTTAAAGGTCATGTTTGAATTTTGTATCACCTTATTATAGAAGGAAATCATAATAATCATCCTATATTATAACAATGTTTTTCTTTAGAGATTTATTTTTTTTAATCCAATAAATATTACAAATTTATTTTAGGATGAAAATGTTTTGTCTTATTATTGAGAAATAAATGAAACCTACATCTTATTTCCCTCCTGGATTCATAAAATTGATGTATCCAATATTTCCCCTCTTATATCATGATAAAGGTAGATAATTTTAAAACCCATTTTTTCTTATGGATTTGCTTAAATAATAATAATAATAATAATTTATCATCTATGTCTTCATCATCTTATTCATAATAAAACTCATAATTGTACATGGACATAAAATACATAAAATTATATGAATATATAAAAATTACTTCATGATTCAATATCATATAAAAGTCAATCACAATACATTAGAAGTTATTAATAAATTTTAAACATTGATCTTATTCATCAAGATCCATATACATTAAATTTTATAATGGTGGTAATATAGTTATGATTTTATTTATGATTGTAACAGATAATATATTTTGGAATGTCTTATTGTGTACCCATATACCTCAATGATTTGGTCAAATAATTAATTGTTTTCTTTATTATGTGTACATCCTTAAGAACTACAATTTAATGAATAAGACATGATTTTTGGAATCCATCAACATGTTTATTTAGTGGAGATATTGAAATTTTTTACCGATATATTTTTATAGGGTGTGAATCTCAATACCTCATGTTCAAGTGATAAAAAAAGATCTACATATTTTTATTGATTCTTTGTGTTCACATTCAATAAATCTTGTGTGATTAAGTCAGAGACTTCTATTTTAGGTCATTGTTTTAAATTCAATATATCAACGTTTAGTAAATATATATACTAAGAGAATTTATAAGTGATCTCATCGTGTTCTCCAATATTTTATAATTCCTCATATTAATGATTGGAATTAATTTTATACTTACATTATTTCTATATGATGAATGTATCATATATGGATAGCTTTAGATGATATAATTTCAATGTATAATCTTTTTTCCATGGGTACCATTTTATGAGACAATGGTCCCATACACCTTGAATGTGGGTTAAATCAAGAATTTACTTATTTTCTACAAAACAAACTCTAATTTGACATTATTCCCATGTTAAAATTAAACTAATTTATTGATCAGTCAAAAAATATGAGGGATTATATATAAAATATAATGTGTAAGGACATGAGTGTTTTACGTGGTTAATATGACAGGATATATCCAATTAGACAAAAACATAATGTATTTATTATACCAATGAATCAAAATTCATATTTATGTTATTATATGATTATCCTTAGTTTACTAAAAATACTAAGAATCACTTATTCTTCTTCTCTATACCCTCGCTATTTTTGAGAAAAGGATTATAGTGAAAATGTTCATAAAGAATGTTATTTTAAATATTATCAATTCAAATATTACTCTATAAAAGAATGGTATTTCCCATTAGAACTATTTTAATATGAAAATCATATTTATCTCTATGTATTCTGTTGGAATTTAATTTAACACTATGTAACTAGATGTGTATCATAATTTCAACTCTATAATTCAACATCATCTAAATATATTAATCATATTTTAAAATATTTTTTATGCTAAAAATATTAATTATTTAAGTACATTAAATCAAGAAAAAATATTCTGTGATATTTTATACCTTTTTTATATCAGAATAACCCATAAATGGGTAGTTTAGAATATCTATATGTGATGAATCATTCTTGTAAAAAATATTTTCAAAGGATTCCAAAAAAAGGGATTTATAATTTACAATTTCATCTCAAATTTCTTCCATAAAATATAATGATCATACTGGATTATACAGTAAATAAATTTTAACTATGAAACACCACATGAAATAATTTTCTCTTTGATTCATTAGCATTAAAAGAATAATATTTCTATCAATTTAACTAAAATGTTTGTTCCCAAATAATTTAATAATTTTATTGATCTATTTTTCTAAGACACTACATAGAATTAGTATCCCAAATTCATAATTCTCAGAGTAGTTTTATTTGAATATTACCATGTTCCACTATGTGGTTCTCATCAATTTTCTATAAAATCAAGTAGTTTTGTAAAATATTCACCATAAAATCCCTTTCATCTATGGTGTGATATTTTTTTTGAATATGTTCGAACCAAATATAGTAAAATCACATGATTATAAATCACCTTTAATTATTAAATTTATTTTTTCTATAATATTTTTTGGATTAGATCAATAAAATTTGACATCTACCATCCATTTCTCTAGGATGTGTATCATCTGACAATAGTGCAGTCTCATCATCCATAGTCTGGATTTACATGAAATATTAGATGAAACACAATGATTTCTCTTATAAAAACATTTCATTAAAAATAGTCACCATCATGATATGGTTTAACCCATATTTAAAATTTAATATTATTTCATTTTAAATTAACTCAAAAATTAGTCCTTCATAATTTATGCAGCTACAGTTCAGTCATCTCTCTATAATAATACTTGAATATTTCCTATAAATTTCACTAATAATCTCAAATAATTACATATACATACAAAAATAAAATTATACATCATTAATAACAGGGTACCAATAATAATAAATTGTAAAATATTAAAAAATATTCTACAATAATACAATAAATTGGTTTCATTTAAATTTATTAAATTAGAATAATTTATTTTCTATGAAAAAACACACAAAACAAAAAGAAACATTACATAGTTCCTTTAAAACCTCATATTATCTATTACTAAACCTAGGGTAACACATATGTGAACTGAAATTCTTCTAAATAATGTGAGGGAAATAACTGATTCATGTTACCTATATGTCAAACACACTTAATTATTTTAGTTAATTGATAAATATTTTCTTCTCAACTACAGATTCGCCAAACAAAACTAATTAGGCTAGACCCTATTTCCAAAATCATCATAAAAAATTTATCCTATTTGAACCGAAAATATTTACAAAAAATATATATTAAATCCTATTTATAAATCAATTTTTACCAAAAAACTCTTAAATAAAATTATTTAATTTAAATTAAATAAATAATTTTTTTAGAATTAGTTATTTATCCATGTGATTCTTATTTAAATTTAAAAAAATCTTAAACATTATTTCATTGAAAATAATACCCAACTTTTTTGAGATTTCCAATAATAAATAACATTTCAACAATTATTATAATGAAAGTGTTCCTTTTTGAAATTAAAATAAATCTAAATATTCTAAAATATATAAAACATGTATAAAAACTAATGGAAATTGTATCCAAAACTAATATATCTAATGAAAATATTAGTATTTATAGAGATTATTTCCAAAAAAACTATACTAGAAATAACGTTTAGGACAAAAATGGGAATATATTGGATCCACCTACATTTATTAACATATATAAAATTAAATATAAGATACTTGAATATAAATTCAATCACTAATACCTATTAAATCATGAATATAATATACTAAATGACTCATTTATAATCTATATATTAGATGCGATAAGTAGGGAACTGTTTTTAAACATTATATAATCTATTGTATTTAGAATATAATTAAATTTCCTTCATTCCACAAGATATTAGATTTTTATTATTTTTTATAATTATGTCATAATTATTACATAGAAAACCCCATAAATTATATGGATGTCAATTCTACTATGTATCCACTTTTATAACATTATAATATACCTAAAATAAAACATGTTTTATTTTTATGAATCATATTCATGAAATTAAATGTGGCATATTATTTTTCATTATACATAATTAAACTCTTTTAAAAACAATATAAAAACAAAGGATGAGAATAAAAAATCTCAATAAGGGATATAAAATAAGGAAATAATCCTTCAGTTTATGAGGTCATATAAAAACTATCATTTCTCCAATATATGATTGGCCTCAAAATAAAAAATTTTCATACACAAGAAATCATATGCTCTTACCAATACTATTAATAAAAAGTTTCATTAAAAATCAATAATGAAGAATAAAATAATAAAGGGTCATTTGAAAAAATAAAAAAAGACATTAATACATTTTCACTAACTTATAATTTTAAATATTTCATATGAAATAGCCATAATAGTTATCAATAGAGTAACCAACACAACTACTCATGTAATACATCCATTGCTAACTTCTGAAATATTGGTATGAGTGAGAAACCCAGGAGTTGGGGGTGAATTTGGTTCTTAATAAAATTTCTATATCAAAACATTTAAAACATATATCCTCTAATTTAATTAAAACAACCTATTAAACAAAATCATTGAAATATATATTTTGATTTTTTAAATAGATTGTGATAGTGCGATCAATGATCAGATAAAATAACAATTGAAATCACTGAAACTTTTGAAATTGATTTTTTTGACCAAACCCACTATGTACAATACAAATTTATATTAACTACCAGAGTAATATTTTGATACATATTTTAAATCAGAGAAAAATTTATCATTGAAATATAGAAAATAAAACTCATAAAACAATCCATTGAATTTTAAATAAGGGGTCAAGTCTCGAGAAGAGACTTTATCTCGTACACTTGTAAATAACCCACTACCATGTAGTTTATTAGATAAAAAATTGATCTAAAAAATGTATCCCGTTTTAAAGAAAACAATACACAAGGATTTCAAGGAAAAAATCCTCTTATATAGATATTAGTGGGATTAAATAAGTAAATGTAACACATGACCTATTCTATATTTTTTAAGGTTAAAGAAATAAAGAAATTTCAGATAGAGTGTCTAGTACACTCCAGTTATCTACTAGAGACAATTTTTGTGGATAGAATGAGTAAAACCAAACAAAAATCCAATATAATGCATAAAAAGAAAGAGAAATAGATTATAAATATGAAAAAGGGATGTTTGTCTATCTAAATATAAAGATATGTTCAATGTTCCTCAAATATATCTATATAATAAGCTCGAACAGGTTCTATAAAATGTAGAAAAAAATGTTATTAAGGTATGGAATATCCTTATATTATTATCCAATATAAGTCTGGGATCCTACCATACAAATGAGTATCAGGATTTATCATTTGTATAATATATGAAAATTACTATTCCTTATCCATGTATCACACATATCACACATGAAATAGTTGTTTTGAATTTATATTTGTCAAGGTACTATTATTCATTGAATAATAATGAAAATCGATCTTGAATCCTCATACTCAACACAAAAATATATGACATTCTATAATTTTTTAATTCATAAATGGTGTATTTTAAATAATAATGATTTTTAAATCCACATGTCACTAACTATTTTTAATTGAATTAACATTCCAATAGACAAAATATTTTTTTAAATTTCTCGTTATAATAATGGTATCTCTCTAGGGGTCGATCCTCATTATTAGTAGATATATTCTGGAGGTATATTTTTCAAGATGTAGATATTACTAGCATAATATTTGACTAGAGGTGGATCTAACTGGATGTAGATTAACAAGATGTATATTAGATCGTTGGTAGATCTGATTGGTTGTATATCTGTTCTGATAGTATATGTCAAGGGGTAGATCTACATTGGTAGTATCAATACCTATTGGTAAATGTATTCAATGATAATAAATGTGTTCTAGAGGTAGATATGTTGAACTAAATGTTGGTCATCCCATAAAAAAATTTATTTTTTAATTTACTTGAATGTGATTTTAGATCACAAAAAAAACTAAACATGATTGAAAAAAAAGAAACATGATTTTTTATCATTAAAATAACAAGTAAATAACAATAACCACCATTTTTATGATAAAACATAACAAAATTTATAACCCGGTATATAAAAATAGATAAAAAAACAAAAATAGATGAATATTAAAAATATTATACATACTATTTCAAATATGTAATATGATACACAGATTTACCAATACCTAGATGATAATTACCATCATATTACCATCTTAAATTAAATTTATGTGTTCTCCCATTTTTTGGATTAAAAATAATAGTATTAAACAAAATGAAGAATATAAAGATGAAAAATATAAATTTTTAATTAGATATAAATGTTACAAGATTATATCCCAAAATATAAGACATGAAAAATATAATCCATATAAAAAACTAATCACTGTTTGAAAAACTCTATGCCTAATGGGAAGAATAAACCAATGGATCAATTAATGTTCCAGAAATTATAGGGACATAGGTGGAGGTCGAGTGTATAGAAGTAGGTTGAAGAAGATCCTTGATTTTGAAATACCTGTGATACCAAACTTCCCCAACTAGATTAATGCCAAACGGATGAAATTCATAATTAATTGGTGCTGAAGTGGGAAACAAAGTGATTGTATAGGTTGGTATATCTTGATGTTCAACTAATTTAGTCCTTTAGTGATAAATAAGTGGTTTCATCAATTTAATGATATATATAATAATTTTCCCACCACACTCAAATTTTTTTAAGAAATAATTGTTCTCTTCTTTGAAAAAATTTAGAAAAAGGTCCAAAACCAAAAGATTATTCACTTACTCCTTGAATGACATGTTCATGGGAAGAATGTTTTTATTATCACTTAGAAAAGTAATTTGTTCATTTATCTCATTATTTTTTCAAATTCTTGAATGGTAATATATAATTTTTTTAGGGACAATATATATATCACTCATAGAAAAATTCAAGCATTCTCTATCCATCATATAAATATACTCACCATTTTCTTTAACTAATGAACTTCCACTTGATGTGATGTTGACATATCATCAATGATAGAATGTATCTCATCTATAAAAATTAAATGAATCACATATACATCAAATGATGAAGTATCAGGGGGTATAGCACTTGAAGTGGAACACCAGCTATAGTTAGAAACTTCATTCTCTCCATAAGAGGTAGCTACCCTTTGAAAAAAAATCCCTTTAATCGCCAACATGTTAGATCAAGAATATTACATATGATCATTCAATTTTTAATTCCTGATTTTCAATTCATTAATTTTTACAATCATATTTGTCGTGATATGATATATAACCAATTGAAATATTTATCTGGTTTCAGATTCACTAATTTTGGTCTCTCAAAGAGTTTTTCATTTGATCATTCCAACTATATTTTATTATAGGTCACTATAAAGGAATCTGAGTCCTCTTCAGTCACATATACAGAAGGAAGATAAGGATAAGGATAATAATATGGTTTTATCTCTTGTCTATGAACAATAGTATCCTCATATCTATAATTAGTTTTAGTGGTATGATAAAGAAAAGATTCTAATTTTTTTTCTTATCAATATGATCAACCATAGATCCCTTATGATATTTTTCAGAAACATTTTTAGAAATTCCACCATTCTTAGGTGGACATCCATGGTCATCATCATCATCATATAAATGGGAATTGTAAATCAATAGCAGAGAATCTTGAGAGTATTTCTTCCCCTTATCATGTTCTCACTCCACATCTCTATACTAGACAACATCATCAACTCGGACCTCAGAAGACTAAAATTCATCACTGTTTCAACCATTAGCTTTAGAACATAGAGATTAAACAATATTCTCTTAATTGGAATCATCATACACTTCAACATAATCCTTTGAGCTCACATAAAATTATCTCTCGGTCTTTTATAAATTCTAGACATCTGTTTCAATAGAATCATAAACTTCACTAAGAAAAAATATATAGTAGGATGATAAATAAATTTACTTGAATTTCTTATAGAAACATAATTTCTTTTGACCATATCAATGTAACAAAATTCCATTAAAAAAAATTTATCAAAACTTTTTATCTATCTACAGATTCTTATTCTTCAACACCAACCACACAAATCTCTTCATAAGAATATACCAAATAATCCTCCATCTCCAAGACATGATCAACCATTTATATAAGTCTGTAATGACATTTCATAGGGTTAAAATTATTATAAATCATATCATTATCATCCACCCATTTCTTCATCCAAGGGTTCTTATTAATATTCATTCTCATTCAAGTTGACACAGTTACACATAATCCACCACAACTCCTTTGAGAATATTAATACTATGGAATTAGTCATTTGGATTCCAAAATGACTTAAATATACATGGGTTAGATCAAAGAATTAGATATAGAATAGTTATTTCTCTTTTCAATCACATGAACCATAAATATCTACTATTTTTTTTGATATCTCCTCTTTTGATAATAAATAATAGAAAACATCTTAGTATCTCATGGTGGTAAATCCCCTGTTACTAGGACATCACTTATGCAAGATAAATATTGAAGAATACCCTACACAATCCATCAATATTTACATATTATGTTCTTGAAATATCATCATTTCTAATTAACACCAATAATCAATTCTTATGTATGAAAAAATCACTGTTACTATGAATGGATGCCTGAAAATATCCAAAATACCATTATTAGGTACATTAAGACATATAGAACACTGTTTCAAAGAAAATATAACTTATTTTCTTCAATCATGCTTATAAATGAAACTTTTAATTCCATTAAATCATACCCCTAAATATATGTAAAACATGTGAACTAACATAGTATTAGATGGCCAGTCATTCCTCAAAAACAATTTGATCCGGCATTGGTTTAGTATTTTATTCCAAACTAGTGAAATTCATGAATGTATCCATTGAACATAAATTTATTTTCTAGAAATAAAAACTTGATAAAAGAGATGGGTGTTCTTTGGTTTTAAAATAGTGTGTTTTCTAGATACAACAAAAAAATTGAAATGTGATCCTTCTGGAGGTGAAACTGAGGTGTGTTTTACTCTCACCATATTCTCACTATTTTAAATCACGAAGAGAAAACACAAAGAGGGTTTTAGATAATGAGATAAAAGATAGGGGAAGGTTTTATAGAGGATAATTGTAGAGAGACTGTAGAAAAAAAGGATTTTTATATCAGTAATGGCCGATCGCCAAGGGTATATCACTAATAATGGATCACCTACCATTGATCATGAATAGAACTTCGCCAACGGTGGATCACCATTAGTGGTTCAAAAATTGTGGATTACCAACGGCTCCAATTGTGGATCATTAATGGTTGATAAATTATAGTAGATCAATAATGTTAGGTCACCAAAGGTGGATCCTCAATTTTATATCACCATTAATATATCACCAATGGTGGATCATCAAAAGTTGATCAATAATGGTATACCTTTTCTAAAAAGTAAACCTAATGAGAAATAATTAACACAATTTTTTCATTATTAGTTCTTATTTTAGATATCTTAGTTTCAAATAATTCAAAACCTTTATAAATATATCAGTTAAAATTGTTATGTTCCAATGAATTCAAGATTTATATAAACATTTTGGAAATGATATCTCAAAACTGACTTCATAAATTGGTATATTGTTTCATAGAATAAGATTTGAGAATATTAGATATATTTATCACACATTCATTATACAAATTTTTAGGGACATATTAAAATTGATAACCAAAGTCTAGTAATGTTTATTTCATCCAATGAATTCATACACAACATCTACTAGTAGTTATGTATTCAACATCAATAGTAAATAGTCCAACACATAATTTTATTTTTAATACATAAAGAAATTTTTGACATGATAAAAATTTAACATGCTTTATTGGTTATTTTTATACATAACATAAAACCATAAAAATATGTATTTGAAAAAATAAATTAAATTATTTTCATAGAGGATAAAATCGTCCTAAATTAGATGTATTCTTTAGGTGCATAAAAATATTTTTGATATAATGTTAAGGTGATTATTTATGATTTCATGAATATGGGAACACATACACACAATAAACATTATATTCACTCAGCTTGAAGTTAAATATAGAACGTTTCAAATAATATCTATATAATAGGATTGATCAACTACTTTTCCAATTTCATCTTGATTGAGTTTATATGTTTTACCCATTAGAGTATCAAAATTCTTTGTGTTATCCAAAAAAATATTTTAATTGTTATTTGGTGTAAATAATGTAATTTAATGTAATTAAATACTAATATTTAAAAATTATAAAACAAATTTATAATTTTAACTTGTCCATTAAATTAATTTCAAATCCATTTTTTTTATTTTTGAGATATCACAACACAATGCATCTTTAGAATAACGAAAAATTATATCATAAACATTAATTTGTAAAAATGAAACAAATTTTGAAATTATATTTATAAATAATGTAGGATAATTTGTTTCTTTAGTATAACCTATTGATGTTAAAAATTTTGTGATCCTATCATAATAAGACATGGGATATTTTTTTGAATCACGTAAAGATTTTTTTAATTTAATAGCATGATTTGGAAATTATCTATTTTGGAAATAATGGGATCTTTTAAAAAAATTGTTCACAACTATAAAACCATTTACGAATTCCCTTTTAAAATCCATATGATATAGTTTTGAATAAAAATGTTCTATATAGGTTAGTTGGATTATAAATTATTACATTCTAGCTACTGGTAAAATGGTTTCCTCATAGTCAATACTATCTTCATGAATATATACTTATGTAAAAAATATAGATTTGTTTCTATCTATATTTCATGACTCATCAATCTTGTTTCTACCCACCCATTTAGTTCCAATGGTCAAAATGTAATTAGGATTATCTACTGGTTAGAATGAATTATTTATTTCATAGTGATTGAGTTATTCTAGCATTTTTATTAACCAAAATTCATCATTAATCACATCATTGATGTTGTTAGCTTCACCATGTGATAAGAATTAATAATTTTTAACCTGGTTTCTAAAAGAATATATAGTTTGTGTTATTATATATATATATATATATATATCAAAATAATAAATATATGGGATGATTCCAATAGCTCTTAGTGGTTCTATAAAATGGTATAATATCTATTTCATTTTCCACTATAGGTTTGCATTAATTTTTTCATTAAAACTAGGATATTTTTATATATGCTTCGAAAAACTGTCATAAGGGTTGATATTTATATTTACATTTGATTTATCATCTTTAATGTGGTCTAAAGTGGTCTTAGACTCATTTAGATCTATTAAGTCATACCTAACATGTTTATATTACTTCAAAATATAGTTTCATTTATTGAATACTATATATGACTTACTACTAGTAGAATATTCACGGAATGTTTTGTTATCAATATGGAAAGAAATGTTTTCAAGAATATCATTTCAATTGAAAATAAATACTTTGAAACGTAGAACTATAGTGTAAATAATCATTGGTTTTCATCCATTTCATAATTTCTATGGGGGTTTCATTAAAAGTGGTCTTATAATAACTCAATTGATTACATTTCATGTTTCATTCTGATCCTATACACAAAAATAAACTGTTAAATCATACTCATTTTCCATGGTTTGGGAAATATCTTGAAGGGTTATATTTCTCCTTTCTACTAAACCATTATTCTATGGGGATTTAGGAGAAAATTTATTATTATTATAGCCATGTTGTGACTATAATGATTCAAAATATTTATTTTAAGAATCCTGTAAATGATTAATTATTATGGTCATAATTCTAATTATACTAGGGTTTTATAAAGATTTAGAATTCATAGAAAAATCAGAAGAAGCTTCACTCATGAAATATCGAAGAAAACCTATGTGTATCTTGAAATGTCATATACGAGAACATTAACACATTATTTACTATTTAAACTAGAATCATTACAGGGTCCAAAAAATTCATATTGAACTTACTCTCAGTGTTGACATGTAAAATCCTCTTTCTTTGATTTGAACGATCTTGTGTGTGGTTTCTCTTTTTATCATTTGTTATAGGCTTTTTAATTTTTGAATTCTAATCTAAGAATTTCCTTGACTATCTCTTTACTAGTTAACTTTAAAATGGAATGAATGTAGAAATGGACTAATCACCTATTATAGTTCAAATGAAATTTTTTAAATGCACTTACAAAATAAAAATTTCGAGAAAACAATGAATCCAAATTAACAGCATATACATTATCATTTCATTATGTATGGAAAACTAGGAAATTTTTAGAATTAAAAAGAATTAAATAATTATAATTACACATAACATGAAAACCCAAATTACATAATAATGAGATTCGAAACACATTATAAATTAATCCATCTATAAATAAAACATTGGAAATTAAAATAGAATTAATGTCCTCGATTTTACGAAGTCCAATTTTTTTTACTTTGGAATGGAAACTGAATGATATAGGTACACCATAAAAATTTATTATGTTCTTCATGCAAAATCAATCACTAATCAGGTGTCTAGAGTATCAAATGTCCTAATACCATAATTTCTTGATGGTAATTTTTAAGAAGGTTTCGTAAAAAAACATTAAACATGAAATTTTTTTTGTACCCATATCATGATGGACCAATATATGTTAGTGATAAGAGATTTAGTAATCCATAAATTTTTAGTAGGTTTCTAATGCAAAGATCTAATAATTTTCGAAATAATAGCATTATTAATTCCATAACAATATGATGTAATCATGTTACTGGAATAAATACAACTAGAAATACATTTAGTCATATTGATATTTTTCATTCCATAATGATATCCAATTAATGTAGTATACACATGGACATTCTACATTCTAATCATCAGATTTAATGTATTTCTTTCATTTTTTATCTCTATTGATCCAGTTTAAAATTTTCAAAGGAAAATTTTAGGTAATTCTTGTGATTTATAGGTTGATCATTTTTATCCATTTCTCTACTATGATGTGTATTAAGGTTAGAAGATAAGGCATCATAATTCTTTAAAAATTTATATTAATCATTATGTTTATTTAATTTTCCTCCACAATACTACAATATTCAAAAATTTATTATGAAAATATGTTTTCTTTAATATTTCATTTTCAAAAAAAATTAATTATTAAAACTATATACATAAAAAATATTAGTTACCTCAAAAGTGTTTTTCATAAAACCCATTTTTTTATATCATGATTTCCTAATCTACTTGTGTTTGATTTACATGAACTGCCTTTTCAAAAAGTCAATGTTTCATTTATAGCCTTATTATATCTCTTATATTTATCCACATACATTTTTCATAATATTTTTTTAGGTCAATCATTATGGATATGATCATTCCTCTTTAATTCACATCAAGTCATATTACGTACAAAATAATCCATTTTCCATTATTTTCTCCAGTTACATTTTTTGTCATACATAAATTTGTATTTTGAGTTCTTGAAGAATTTATTCCTTTTCAAAAATGTATTGAATCTTATAAATAAATAACACATTTATACATAATTTTCAGAATATAACACTATATCAAATTCCTTATATTATTTAATCATTACTTTTCTTCCATGAGTCAGAAGTTTTGAATGCTACTAGTATACTATTTGGTTCATATTCTTCATCTATATAAGCATTATGTTTCCATTTATATGTCATATGATTTTCTATTATCTCATTAATGTGAATCATACATATATCACATCACCCAAAAAAATTAAAGCTGATTTTCCCCTCCATCTATCATGTAATCATTATACCAAGTGAATCACTTGATCATTGTAAGAAATTGGATTCGCATATTAATGCAGTGTGTTCGTAGTATCATTAAACATAAGATACATATCCAAAAATAGTTCATAATGTATCATCTAAATGGTACAATATTTAATTATATATGTTTTGAAAAATTTTTCATTTGATATTTGAATTTCTTTCATGAGAAATATTCGTGGTATCCCAGATATCAAATGTTGTGGTACAAGAAGATATTCTATAAAACTCATCATTTCCTAAACCATTATATAAAGAATTCATATCTTTATAATTACTATTACAAGCTACCTCCATAGGTTCACTGTATTTAACTCTAGTTTTTTGTGTAATTATGATTTATCCTCAATGGTAGACTAAATTTCAAAAAAAAATATTTCAGCATGCATTTTTATATTAATCTCCCATTAATTATAACTAGTAACATTAAAATAATAAGGCCATTAGTTTAAGTTTACCCTTTAATATAATTATCCATAATGATATAAGTTTAGAATAAATATAAATTTAAGAACATTCAACTCATTATTTATTTATTTATTCAATGAAAAAATGGAACAATGCATTAGGGCAGGAATATAGTTAAGGAGACATGAAATAATAAAGCATTCGGTCCTTCCTTTTTACAATGTTCCCCACTCAGGTCTTAAGAGTTTCATTAATGGGAAGCAAATGAAACCACCTTCTTAGTCATCCTTGGATACAGAGTGGTTTGAAACCTTTTTTCCCGCATACAAGGTGTAGAGAACATAAATATTGTTGTTAATTAGGAATTTACACTTTCTTATAATGTAGGATATCGACCATGGGATGGTAATTGTATCACGGAGAATATTTTTTATAATAAGTGAGTTTGTTTCAACATCTTTTATCATGATATTATATTGGCGATATAAGATTAATCATATGAGAATTTCCATGGCCTCGTCTAATAAAAAATTTCCAAAACCAAAGTGGGTTGAAAAGGTAAGATAATATAAACCTTAGGATCCCACACTACCCCCCCTGACTCCTTGGATAAAAAATATATTCGTGTTGAGCTTATGACTCAGTAGAGGAGGACACCATCCAACCCAGTGGACCAAGGGAGTCTTTTACATGGCTTCATTAGAAATATTTTTAATCGGAGCGGTCTGAGAGTGGGTGATTCACCACAGTTTTTAAAAAATCTTACAATTTCAATAAGGTGGCTCTTACTTATAATTATAATGGTCATTCTCGTACTCTGGAACTCCACATTTTGGGCTCTATTTCTTTCTTTCCATATAGACATAAATCCTTCATTTAAAACTATAGCATAATCCATCTTTTTAGGGCATGTATCATCTGCACCATGAAACCATTGTTCCAGGAATGGAACCCATAGGATCTCATGATACGATAAGAAAATTTAGTTGTAAAACATTCTGCACTTTTCACATGACCATTATCCTTCCAAAAATATGTGGTTTGATATCTCATCATGATTCTTCGATTTGGATGAGAACCTATAGAAAATTTGGATTCCATTTCTATAAATATTATCGTAAGTAGGGACTTCATGGTTGAATATTTCCAATGTAAAGAAAATAAAATTCTTGTGCATCCTTTTGCACCATATTGTCTCATTCCAACAATAATGGTGGTCCCATGTATTCATCTTCCTTTATAATACTCTTATATATAATTTCATTATGGATTATTCTGTGAAAATACACTTTCGAGTTCAGTGTTTATTTCAATGAGATCAAAAGTCCATAGCTAGTCTATTTCAATTATATTTCTTTTAAACAATGGGTACCAACTTGCCTCTTTGAAGGATATTCCTGGAGATGGGAATCCTAGGAAGAAAATCAATGAACCAACCCAACTTTGGTTCTAAAAGAGAAGATCACATTTCCCCACAATCTATTGGGAAAGAGGTTATGAGATCAGTATGTGAGTAGAAAGCTCACACCATAAAGTAGATTTGTACCCACTGAATTAAGTTCCCAAAAAAACTTTTGTGAGGCTGTAACTCAGTATGGGTTGAATTGAGTTACTAATAAAGTTACTATTTAATAAAATTTAAAATATAAATCCTCAAATTTAAAAATACCTCCCAATTAACAAAAATTGTAGAAAAAATATTTCATTTTTCTTATAGCTACTCAAATAGGGGTCAATGATCAGTTAAAATAATTATGGAAATAAATTTGAATTTTGAAACTCAATTACATTTAAAAAAATAATATATAAAAAATAATGAAGATTAACTATAAGATTAATTTTTATAAGTGAATTTTAAACTAGATGTAGTTTTAATATTAAAATATTGAAAAAAAATATAATACACAACATTGTGGAATAATAAAAAAATCGTTTCGGTCTCAATAGGGGACTTAATTACCTTAACTTGGAAATAAACAACTTATAAGTAGTTTATTAGATAATATACCTGATTAAAAAGGATTGTGATTTATAGAAAACAGTACACAATGATTCCCATCAAAAATATATTCCTCATGACTATACATGGGAAAAATATATACAGGTCACACATGACCACATCCAAAATTTTCATGGGTATAAAAAAGAATAAATTTGAGTGGGGGTGTTGATAACACTCTAGGTTAGTATAGAAGAATTGTTTTTATAGATAAAAAAAATACATCAAAACAAAAATCAAATATAAAACATATATATAAATTGAAAGACATTTTGATTGGAAAAGTTATTTTTATGGATTTGAATAGATTATAATGTTTTGAGGCCCTAAAATATCACTTTTAAGAATATAAAAATGGTAAAAAAATATATATATTGAAATATAGAGTGTTGTGATGGTCTGTAAAATCTTTATATTTTTAGTATATAGATGTCCATAGTCCTTCCACATATGATTTTATTAGTTTTTTTTTTAGATTTTTCTTATGAATTTTTATGTTCTACATTCATTTTTCACTCTTATATTACATAAGGGAGTAATTATGAATTTATATCACTGAATTTCTTATTATTTGTAGAATAATAATTATAAAAAAATATGAATCATTTTATTGATTACAAAATATGGAAATTTTGTCCTTTTCTCTAATGAAACTATGGAGTAGTTTTAAGAATAACAAATCTCAAATCCAAATATGGGTTACTAAATTTAATTTCATAATATATCCATTAGAGATTTTGTTGAAATAAATATTGAATAAAATTGTAGAACTCTAGCATTGTATCGTCAATGGTGGTATGTTTGACTGGTTGTAGTTTTTACTGGTGGTATATCTGATTGGCAGTTGACTGACCTAATGGTAAATTAAACTAGTTGTAGATCTAACTATTGGTTGATCATTATTGGTATTAGTGGTAACATAGTCTATTATGATATGTCTCAATTGATTTTACATATATTATATCTACAAATTCATTGAACTAATGGTATATCAACACATAATAATAAAGTGTCATTATATTATAGAAAATGATTTACAATCATAATATTTTAAACTTTTTTATAAATAACAAAAAATATTTGGGATCATTATAATAAATATGTGAAAACATGAAAATTAATATAGAGTAACCATTACAGAAACACATGGATAAACCATTATCGATAAGATTGGAATAGTTATTGATGTATATTCCAATTTTCTCTCAGGAGAAATCTAATCGGTTAACTCCATCCCATACATGGAAAAATCATTTGATTGAATTCCATACCCAATTCATTGATGTTTTACAATAGAGACAGAATTATTTTTTCATAATATATTATTACATAATCATGAATAATTTACATGAACCATAATATTATACACAAAAACATTCATCATTGAAACATTTCTTCACAAAAAAAATTCCAATTTTAAAATCACTTATTAGATAGTATATGAAATTATAACTGAATAATACTATATGAAAAAATACTTGTATACATTTAAATTAATCGTCAAATGAAATGTTATTAATTATTTTAGGAAAATATTCTCTTTCTGTATGTTTTCAAAATACAAACCTTTCATATGTTTGACAAAAAAAAGTCATCAAGTACCTTATTTGGAAAAACAATATTCCATTCAACACAGTTTGAAAAATGTCAACAAATTGAAAAAAATGACATTAAATATTAATTATATAATATTAAAATACTTATTAAAATTTTTTGTTTGGAAAATATTCATATGGAAGAGTAAGAGAGTTTGACGGGACAGAATAAAAAAAATATTTTTCAAATAATGTATCTTACCTTGAGTCTAACTCATCGCATACATAGTTTATCTTCCTAAATAATACATTTAGTTATGTTATATATTTTATTATAGAATGTTTTCAATTTTATTATTCCATTAATATAAATTATTATAATATAACATTTAATTACTTAATTAGTTAATTTCATGTTGAATAATTTGATGATATAGGTTTCATCAATCCAAAATGACTTAGGTATATTTATTATTTTTGATGTTTTCAATAATCCACTATATATGGAATAAGAATCATGACATAATAATTATTTTTATACATCAATTATAGTGTTCATTTATAACATTAAATGTGGTTTTGAAATAGGAAATACCTTCCAACCATGGTGATGATATGTAATATGTGCACATTATGAACATTTCCATTTTTAAATGATCATTTTGAGAAGTATGTAATTTTTATTTTATCTTACGAAACTATTCATAGAATCATAAATATAATATTAAAACTATAAATATATGTATATAAATCATCAATATGATGTGGTGATGAAAAAAAATCATGTCCCTTCATGAAGGTGGATGTTCACAATTACGCCAGAATAATGTTATTATTTTCTAGTGTATGGAATGTTTAAAAAGTATGTGTTATATTATATTTATCGAATTTAATATATCTCATTTATTTAATATTGTTGACATAAATAATTCATTATCAAAATTCTTGAGAGATGATGATGGAAAATGATTGACCTGGGTTCATAAGGGGGTAATCCATCATATAGAATAACAATGGTTTCATTCCACATTTAAAAGAAGTGTAGATGAATATCGATTCGTAAATTAATATAAAAACATCATTATATGTCATATATTATTTATAATATATTTATAATGTATATGGGTATTGTAAATATGTGTATGAAGAAATAAAACTAAAATATATTGTAAAAACAATACATCTTCTTTGGAAATTCTCGTGGAAATAACACCTTTTTCCTTATAAATTTTGGTTTCAACCTCATATAATACCAATATAATTATGATTTTGTTTACAAGAATATATTTTATTTTTTATTTTCAGAAAAAAAAACATTTTTTAATTATGAAGGATTGAGAAGAGGAGGATCTATTTTATTAGAGGGGAGGGTCACTCTACGAATATCTCAAAATATTTAATTTATTTAAAATGATATATTTATGAAGGTGGATCAAAACTGATTTATTTATTATATCGGACGAGTATGAGTCAAAAAATAATAATTCAATAAAAATTAGATATATTTTGACTATTTATTTATACTTATCTTTTGTTATATCCCTTTCATAACCTTTTTTTAACTTATCATGACAATGTTTTTTTACTCATTGTGAGTCATGATACTTAATATAAATGGAAAAAGTACACAAAAATAAAGCCTGTATAATATCTACAACCATATCTTTAAAACATGTATGAATCTAATATTTTATGTATATTATATCAATTTAATATATTTTTACTTATTATAAAATAACATTATGGTCAATTTTTAGAGCTATTAATTACATTTACATTAATAATATCAAGAAAACATACAGAATTCGAATTAATTATTTTAATGAATACCCCACATTACATGTTCATATATAAAATTCAATTATAAAATTAGTTATCTCAAATTAGAATATTTTTAATATTTTTAATGTAAAATATTCTATAATTCAATTAATTTAATATTTACCATGTTAGTGTTGTGAAATAATTTATGGTAATTAAATATTCAAACAAAATTACCATTATGAATATAAATCACTTAAATTTAAAAATAAATATATCTCCAGGTAATTGATATGATAAAAAAAAATTAGTTTATAAAATTAAGTGTGTAACACATATGACAATTCCCTAAATTAATTTTTATAAAGGTCATAATTTCATCTAAATTTAAAAAAATGACATATAAAAAAAATCATTAACGATTATGGAATAAATAGTATCATAATATAAAATTAAAGAAACTTTTTTCCATCTTATATTTCTTATCATTTTATTTCAATTCTTTAATTACGTGATATAACTCTTACTGTGGTATCTAAATTTACTAAATTTACTATTCATATTAACAAAAAAAGACTTATTTACCACTATTAATTGAAAAATTAAACATTTAATAAAATTCAAAAAATGTTTTCCTAAGATAATTTAAATATGATGAATTCAAAAAAAAATTAAATTTTTCTAAAAAATTTGATAAAATTTCTGGAAATTAATACTAATATTCTAAAAAAAGTGAAATTTTTTTTAGAAAAATATATTTTATGAATAAACAGCATTTTTTAAAAAAGGAGTGGTTATTTATAAAATTAGTAAATAATTCATTATAAATGTTTTGAACAATAATATATTTCATAATGTGGTTAATAATATTCATTTGTTCCAATTTCACGTCTTTGTTATAATGGATATATATAAATAATAATATTATATTTTTCATTTATGATTGAGGTTTTGTGCACAATATTCTATCAAACATTTTATATCATTATGATGTATTTGGATACTACATTATCCACCTTCATAAATTGATTATTTTAATTTTTATCTCCATTATGGTTACTAGGGTTTGACAACGAAATACCTTTGTTTAAATCCCACAATATCATAAGGGTCAACAAAACATCCACTTACAAATATAAAGGGATGTAAAAGTTCTTATGTAATAACACAAACTATGTTTCCATGTAAGAAAAAAACTTTTTAAAATTAAAACATGTATATGGAAGAGAAAAAATCATCCATGGATTGATAGAGACAGTAAGGAAACACAGTCATGAGGAATATAACCACTACAACCACAAAAATATGTGATTTGTAAAATTCCATTAATTTCTTAGTGTGATAGGTAAATCATTTTAATTTTTGATTTAAATAATTTTCCTAATGTTGAGTATATCCATTTCCATCTAGAATAATATAATAGGGAAATATACTTACGTGTAAAGTATAAATTATTCCTTTAATTATTTCAGAACATGATCGCATCTTTTTCTCCAAACAAATAGCATTCAAGATGAATTTTTTTATATTCTTGATGCACCAGAATAAACATATATGAATCTAAAAGACTATAAATTAATAATAAAATATTCCACATAACTTTATTTATTTAAAAAACAATATGGTTACCACATGGTAATAAAATTTCAAAAAATAATTAAACATCACACAGAGAAAAAAATTAATCCACAAAATTCAATAGTAATACCCAGAGTCCTACATAGATCATTAAAAAAACAAAAAATAAAATTCCTTAATAATATTCTAGTCGATGATTGAATCCAATATATATATATATATATATATATATATATTTGATCACTAATTCTTCCAAGTTAAATTTAAATTTTTATATACAAATATCATCAACCATTATTATGGTATCATTCCAAAACTGTAATTACCCTGATAATATAATCTCCATGATATTAATATATATTGTATAAATAAAAGGAATCATCATAAATTCATTATAAATACATATATTATTAATGAATACATTTCATCCTTTATTTCAAAAATTCAATCCCATATTATTTTTTCCTTGATCCAATATTACACTAAATATTTTATAGTGATATTCCGAAAAAACATTAGTTTTTAAATCAAAAAAATCAATTTTCAATTCCATGGTTATCTATAAGAAAAAAATATCATACAAAAATGAATATAACATTTATCCACCATGTTATTTAAATCAATTAAAATAATTTTGTACTAACTAGTACGTCATGTAGCCCTGTGTGCAACATTGCACCTTTGTCACACATCGATTATGAGTTTAACCCATCAACTTTTCAGGATGTGATAGGATGTTTCTCGTCCTACTGGTTTTCATTTTTAAAAAATTATATTAATATAATACTTATAAAATTCAATGAAATTTTATAAAAATACTAAAATTTTACCTTAATATATTTAACATTAATGAAATTTTATAATAATTAAGTTAACGCAATACCTTTCCATTTGCATCCAAAAATTGTAATAATGCATAATTACATCAAAATAAAACATCGTATAAACCCCAAAGATTATACAAAAAAATTAAACTTATGTTCAAAGAATGTATTTTCATTTTTACTCAAATATGCTTTTTTCACTTGTTAATCTTAATGGTTACATGTTCCTCAAGAATTAACTTGAACTTAATAAATATCACCCAAAAATTATCACTTTTTCACTACACTTTTTAAAAGTATGAATTCCATCTAACATATGCTTCATAATATATCAAAAATACTATAGAATATCCTTTATTACCTTCATGATTCTCATCATATTTTGAATATATTATAATATCAATGATAAACACAACCTCTAATCAACATTCTTCTTGATCCTTTAGCAATATTGTTTTTGTATTATTCATTAATACATTATTAATTAAAAAAATTACATGAAATATATACGTATTATTCATCAATACAAGCCAAGAAAATCCCTACATAGATCATAAGAAAAAAAATAATGCATTAAATTCTTATATCAACATGATTTTTTATTCTTTTGATAGATCCTTTATCTTCCAACATGAGTTCCAAATCTCTAAGAAGGAAATAATGAATTCCTTGGTGGTGTTTTCTATATATAATGAGACATATCAATTGATTTCTTGAAATTAACTAATATATACCCCATAATAAATATTTATTTTGTAGAATATAATATTTATTGGATATATCAAAAAATTTAATACATTATATTTGGATGTTCAAAAGTCATTCAAAATAATTTGATAAATATTTCAGCATCCTTATAATGATAAAATAATAAGGTATGAATAATAATTTTTTGCCTGATTTTTTCCCATTATTGTTTATGAGAGATATTTAATCTATATAAATTATCATAATAAAACAATAAGTTAACTGGTCCATGTTATAATGATAATTTTCCTTCTTTAGATAATACCCATAGAAACACCATAATAATTTAACCATCAAATCCTTTATTCCTAAGTTTATTACATTTCATAATACAATGACAAAAAATATCAATTATCTGTTAAAAATTAATCACATTAAACATGAAAAATGGTGTTTAATAAATTGTACTTATAATCATTCATAATCATGAAAATGTGTCAAGGTATGTGTAGGTCCTAATACAAATTCGCATGAAATCATCATAATATCCAATGTTTCCTAAACCATTAAATAATACCAAATTTAAGGAGCGGTCTTAAATATTACTTAATATTATGTCTTTCTTATGTGATTAAATTTCTTTAATTCCCAATTTTATTTTATGTTTATAATTTTAGACATTCAGTTTGTAAATATTACTTAATAACCTAAAAATCACAATATGGGCACTTCTACTTAGTATCAATTCCACCCAGAATATAAATCGACTATAATAAAACATTTTTTCTTTTTATGAAAAATATTCATGACTTTGTTCTAGGATTATTAATTTCCATTAACCATAATTAAAACTTCTAAAATATATTTTGAATACATTAGATTCTCACAATAAATTCGGAATTAGATATAAAAGAAAGAATGAAATTGTTAGTCTTAGAATACATATAAAAATATTCCTTTCTCAAAATTAACATTATACCCGAAATAATAAATTTCATTTAAAATGAAATGATCTCCTATTCCCAAAATTTTAATAAAAAATTTCATTTCAAATAATTCTGTCAAAACAAAATTATAAGGGTTTACTTGCATGTTTAAAAATAAAATGAAATCTATTTCGCATTGTAATGCTATTAATTACTACATATTGAATGACCATAATAATTATAAATTTATTATCCATCATATATTATCTTATAATACCTTTATGGTTATATTTTAAAAATTAACATGGAGAAAACATCAATATAATCATGTATTAACTAATACATGTAATCATGGAATAACCGTCATTTAATATTTATATTATCTCTTTGGGGAAACCTAAATGGTTAACACTGTCTCATATTTTGAATAACCCTAAGGTCGAATTCCATACCCACAGCATTATTAGGATATCATGGACCCACAAATAATTTGTTATAATGGAATTATCTATCATAAAAAATAATATCCATGAATAATTAAAAAATAAATAAAAGCTTCCAATATAAAAAATTATTTGGGAAAGTATAAATTCATTTTAAAATAACCAATTTAAAAATATATAAAAAAATAAAGAATAAAAATTATTTGAAAATTACACACAAATTTTCGACGTATGATTCAAATATAATACTTTTCATGATGGTAGAAAAATAAATTCATTCTGTATAATTTAAGAACAATTATTCACACATTATTTTTAAGTGAAAAATTACTTCATTTGGAAAATGAAATAAATATTCCTTTCTTGATCTTTTTTTAATGTATTTTTTCGGTAAAATGACTATAAAAAATTCTATTATAAAAATAAAAACCTACTTTTAAAAAAAATTAAGGAATAAAATGAGAGTTTTAAGGGAATCATTAATATAATATTTTTATGAGAATGTCTTTTACCATTATTTTGAATCATCAGGAAAATTCATTATCATCATGCACAATGAACATAGAATAATTATATGCATTATTAAGAAACTTTTTCTTATTTATTATTATATTTACATAACTTATTATCATGTTATATACAATTACATAATATTTTATGTTCAAATTGTTTGTTTTGATGATATTTAGTTCATAAGTCCCAAATCATTTTGTTATATAGAGTATACTGAAAGTGTTCATTAATAAACCACATTTAGGATAATAATAATGATATAGCAGTCATTTTTATACAAAATATAACTTATAAATTAATAAATTGTATATTCTTTTGAAAAATTACCCATATTACAACCATGGAGATGATAGCTCAAATGTACGCTTGAATAACTTTTCCATTTTTTTCAGCTATAATTAAGGAAAGATTGTATATATTATTTTATATATACAGAATTATAAAAATTTAATATATATCATGTTACTTATTGAAATATACTTATATATATAATCCATGAGACGTGGTGTAGAAAACATAACCACATTTCTTTGTGGAGGTGGAAGTCCACACATACACTAGAATGACGATATCATTTGTTACTATATGAAATGATATGAAAATATGGTTTGTATTATCTTTATATAATGATTAAAATGTCATATATTTCATATATAAAACTTAAATACATAATTATTACAATTATTTAGAGACTGTGATGGAAAACATAATTGCATTGGTTTGTGAGGTTGTAGTCCTTCGTATATAGAAATGTTGGATATATTTCTAATTTGATGGAAGATGAGACTGATATTATTTGTTTTATTATCATAATAAACATTATTATGTGTAAGATGTTGGTTTTTTTATTTAAACATAGTTAAATATTATTATATGTATATGAATGATTAAATAAAACTAAAACATATCGTGAAAATCTAAATATCTTCGTTTGAAGGGATCTATTGATGAACAACTTAAGTGCTCTATTGTAGGTGTTCCTCCTCAAACAACACCACAAAAATTTGGAGTGGGATTGAAGGAAATTATTTTGGTATTTATTGTGGAAAATTTGTTTTATGTGTGAATTATTTATAATAAAAGGTTCCCTTTTATAAGATAGGGGATGGGTACTAATAGATTTTTAAAAAATATTAATTTTATAAATATTAACATTCAGTTCTAAACTGATAAAATATAATTTATTTATAATATACGATATGTATTCATTAAAAAGTAACATGAAAGAAAAATTAAATTAGGTTTGACTATGTTATTAATATTACATTTCATTTTTTATACCTCATTGGCCATTTTTTAAACTTGTGATGATAACAATGTTTTTACTATTTGAGGGTCAAGATAGTTACTATAAATGATAAAACGGCCCATAAATGCATCATGGATAATATTATTAACCATATACGAATCCATTTTTTTATATAATATTTTTATTAATTTTATATTATTTAATAAATTTTTATTTTATATAAAATAAGATTAATGTAATTTTTTAGATCTATTAATTACCATAAATTTAATAATATCATAACAATGCATAATATTAGAATAATTTATTTTTTCATCCTTCAAATGTCATTTTAAAATATAAAATTAGTTTATAACATTAATTATCTCAAACTATAATACTTTTTATATTTTTAGTATAATTTAATTGAATTTTCTATAAAATATGTTATTATTATGCGAGGGTTGTGAAAGAATTTATGGAAATTAATTTTTCCCTTAAAATTAAATATCAAAATAAATGATGAATATAAAAATTTTACATTTTAAAAGAATATTTACCACAACACATTTCATTATTCTCAAGATTAAAAATATTCTAATTATAAAAAACAATAGTGTGAAACTTTATAATTTTCATTTAATAAAATATTTTAAAGGCCCCAATCTCATCTATATGGACACAAAATTTTATTTAACTAAACATGTATGGTTAAGGATGAAATATAATAATCCAATAATTTTAAGTCAATTGTTCTAGTAATCTTATTTCCATATAATTTAATATTTAACAATATTCAACTGCTTTACCTTATATCATGGAAAGAAAAATTAATAAAGCTACTATTCATATAGGCCAAAAATAAATGAAAAATATTTACTACATTTTTACCCACTCATTCCAAATATTGATTCCATTTTTTCTAAATTAAAGAAAATATGATGAAGAATTTAATTTCAATTTAGATAAAATCAATGGATGAAAAAGTACTTCAAAAAAATTCCCTTTTATGTATAGAATGTTTTTATCATAAATGAAAGTATAAAGTTAATTTCAAAAACTAAATTTTATTATTAATAATTAAATGGAACTGATAAAAGTTTATCTCTAACTTTGAATATAATTTATTTTTATAAATGCATTAATAGAATGTAATGTTTAGATAAAAATTAGTATTCTCCAATATTCATTGAAAAAAAACATTCAAAAAATTATGAAAAATTTATCATAGGATAATATGGAAATAATGAATTAAAATTTTCATTTCAATTTTTAGATAAATTTTATGAAATTAAAGGATATTAATTTAAATATTCACCCATAGAAATTATTAAAATAATATTTTTAAAGAAAACATATTTTTGATGAAAAATTGGATTTTCAAAAAAACTATGTGCTTCTTTAGAAACCATTAATTAATAACATAAAAATGAAAAGATCAAGTATATATTTCATAATGTATTTAATACAACTCATTCCCACTAATTTAATATCTATATAGTAATGGTCATAAATAATAATAATATTTCATTCTTCATTTAACCTCAATGTTTCATATGTTTTATACAATCAAACATAGCATTTTCATTAAAAATCATTGGATATCTCAGGATATGAAAAAACTCATTAGGTAGTTGCATTAAAGAGACCAACCATCAAACATTTTCCCTTCATTTTTATTCTAAGACACCATAATAGCAGCTACTAAAGATGTCATAAGCCCTAATGGATTTCTTATACTCCAATGAAATCATAAATCAATAAATTCTAGGAAAAATACCAACTAATATTATATTGTAGAGACAAAATTTTAGTCCAAATAAAGAATAATAATTTGGAGATTTATTTAAAACCATGATCTCAATTTTTTATGGGAGGATGAGAATAAAAAGAAGGAATATTAAGGGGGGGTTCTTTCATTGATTCCCACATAAGAAGAGGTAACAAAAGAGTGGAATATAATATCCTGGATATATTTTATAATCAACTAGCTTATGACGATAATTTTTATTTTATCTTAATTATAATATAATATTTAGTTATTGTAATTCTAAATTATTATTTCCTCGTGTTTGATTAATCAATATGTTTTGATTTATGTGAAGAACAAAAATTATAAAATGAGTTTTTCTCAAACATCGTAATTGGTGGGAATATTAAAATATCATAAAATAAAGGTATCACATTAAAATTGTACTAGTATAGTACTGTTTAGGGTAATGTGATTCAACTATAGTAGTGTTTGGGCATTTTTTATATTAACCCATTAGTTGAAATGTTTTATCTATAAATATTAATTTAACAGTATAATTATTATTATTTAAAACACTATTATAGGCAAAATAAAATAAATATTTTTTTGAGGTAATGGTGGTACCTTGGATGGAGGATTACTGAGCACTCTCACTAAATGTTTTGTTTTCAAATTTAATTTATGTACATATATTTTTATTATATTTTTATATGTTTTTACCACAGGCCCAAAATTATGCCAAATATAATCATACATTATGATAGGTGTATGAATTAAAGTGTTCGTAAACATTAATTTTTCATATACTCGGTACTATATATCTAATATTTTTCGAATGTAAAATGGAATTTCATTTGAATTTATCAAAAAAAAATTACATATCAATAAAAAATAATGTTTGATAAGAACAAAATTGAACATTTATTTTACTAGGATCACCAAAAATAGACAATATTCAACTATCATAACCAATTTAATATGTATATATATGAAAATATATTATAATCATTGTCAGTGTGGATACGATATTTTAGTTAATTGTAAATTCAGGCTAAGGTGACTAACTCATAAAATTAAAGTTTGGGAGTAGTGAACTACCTTTAAAGGTGCACAACCCCTTTATCCTTTTCCACATACTGATTTTTTTAGGATTATTGGCCATTTTATTACAATATATGTCTTATATACTTCATTATAATAAATTATTTTTTATTATAAAAATCATCACTATATGTAATAAGTCATTATAAATAAATCTACTTCCTTCACCCACAGTGGACTAATAAAAAAACTCATTGATAACATATTTTAAATGACTAACTTGGTGAATTATCCATATCAACAACCACTTCCTCCAAATAAAAATTCGTCTCAAATCAATCCCCTTTTAAGGGAGTTTTCTATGTTTACAAACATCATTATCCTATTAATTTAACACATTTGTAATTATATTTAATATATTATATGTATGATTATCCTCCTTCATCAACAACCATATCATTTAATATTATATCAATCAATTTGATGGAAATCAATTTATAATCACATTTATCTTTCCATAATTACTAAATACATAGATTTCCTTCAATATCCACCAAGAATAATAAATAAAAATAAAATTTTTATTTGAACATGAACCCTTGTAAATATTAAATTCTGTAAACTTCTTAAAGAGCATTAAAATACATCCAAATATTATATTAAAAATCATAAAAATAAAATCCCTCTATTTCTATATCTAATGAAAATTCAAATAGTAAAGATAGGCTAAAATTCAATATATCATAGAATAATCAATATTATTATGATGTAATGAATTCATGGAAAATTTCTCTCAACATGAAATGTATTAATGATTTCCAAATCCCAAAAATAATAATCATCATGATATTTGTTATCTAGTATATTATACTAGTATAACAAAATATATAACATTATGGAAGAGTCCATTGTTCAATTAAAAATACTATTTTTTATATATGTCCTAAACTACATAATAATATTCTTAAATTTCTTCACCAATCCTATTGAATAAAATCAAAAAAAGAAATTTTTTTTGAATATGGTATATTTCATAAATACTGTTAGATAACCAAACTCATTTCTCCATAACGCTTCCCATTACACCCAAATATTTTTTTCAGGTTAGATATCTTCGTAACTATTATTAATTTTTAAAAAATTGACAAATAAATATTTATTATTGTATTTAATATTCTAGGATTTATTTTCATCTTAATTCTATAAAATATATCTAAATCATCACAAAAAAATTATTTTTTAGAAATACATATTATGACATAATTTTGACATTTGTTGTTATGTTAGAAACAACACATCTCTAACAATCTCAAAAATATTTTAAACATTTTGTAATACATAAAGACTATATGAACCTGAATGATAATAAATATCATAAATTTATGGGATATAATAATCATTCACACTATTAACCATCAACATATTCTTTAAATAAATAAACACACTATGATTTGAAATTAAAATAACCAAAAAACACAATATTCACTTTTTTGTGACATTAATAAGACCTCTCATGGTCCTATATATACCATAGACATTTATTAATATCATGTATCTTCTTGTTAGCCTCATAATGAAATTCTCTGAAAGGTTTATTTTCTTCTTCACATATGATTTTTATCTGTAGAGACCCGAAGCTTGACGTACATAAACATTACATTACATTTGCGGAATACTTAGTACATAACAAAAACACACACTAAAGGATCGTAATAGTTTAGTGTCTTTGGAAACTCGGAACGTAATCTTCTAATCGTGGTGAAAGTTCTTCAATATCTCCCATAAAGGTCATCCCTTTTTTCTACCTAAAACCTTTCTTTTTATCCTGGGGAAAAGAAAACATAAAAGGGTGAGCTCAAATGATTAGTAAGGGTAAACAAAAGAAAAATCAATCACATCATATACATAGCTTTTGGAAATCTTAACCTGCAAAAGAGCTCATAATATCATAACATGGGATATATCATAGAAGTGAAATGTAATCCCAATAATCATAACATAAAACATGAAACTTTGTGGCATTCACACATAATCATAGAGAATCATTTCTTGTTAGTCAAGACTCATTGCCAAGACTATCTTAGTGGACAAAGTCCCTTTCTGAATCGAGTAACCCTCGTTTCAGTCCTGTTTCACTGAACCGGTATAACCTACCATTCCAGACATGTCTATCTCATGAGATATAAAATCTTTACCCAATGCATTGGAGGGAGATATATGTCCCACCCATCTCATAATGATACCATTCTTATGTGTGCCACAAAATCATAAACCATACATCATAGCATAACCCATGTAATAAAAATGGGATTCTTAAACAACATGACATCATAAAACCATTCATATAAGATAAAGGAATTCATAAACATAATTGCATCAAAACATAGTCAAATCAATGTAAAAATATGGATAGAAACAGAACTCTTTATTATCTTAGATGGAAAATAATTTTGATAAAACACTTGAATTGAATTCTTGAGGAAAATATCCTTTCTTCTTCAAAATCAATTTCTTTTCACAAAACATCATGCAATTTTAAAAGAAAGAGATTTTATTGAAAATAGTCATGAAATCTTTTAGAGGAAGCTTCATGAAAATAAGGCTTTATAAAACAGTAGAAATCCGTTCGTTCTGTATAAGTTAAAAAAACATTCTTCGTACTTTTGTCGGAAAAGTCAAAAAGTACCTCGTACGAAAAACGACAAAAGATTCCTTTCATACGTATTACTAAAAACTCACCGAAGGGTAAAAATGGATTTAAACAATTTTAGGTGGATGGAAATAATATTACATATTGAGTAAACATGGATGTGGATGATAAAATACACCCCAGTAAATGCCTATGAATAAACAATCTCGGATAAAAATGAGATTGTGATATTTCCCTTACCTTAGGTCCAATTTGCTTCGTATGTGTCCGAACCTCCTCTTCTTTGAAGTGCCTCTTTGAGACCTCCTCTTAGGGCACTAGAATTGGTCTTTGAGGAAGACCAGAACCTCTAGGATGTTGCTAGGGAAGTGGAGAAGGGATTTTGGCAGGGGTTGGCCGAGATTGAGTGCTCAAATTGGTGTGATGAGGAGGGGGAGGAGGTGTCCTTTTATAAGGGAGGAGAGGGGCACCTTAGGAATATCTCAAAATATTATTTTATATTAAAGTCAAAATCGGTTTATAATGGTTCCAAAGGGTCTTATTTCGAAGATAAAGTGGAGATGGGTCGAAATCCTATCAACCAATAGGATTTAGACAAGTTTAGGTTATTATTTTAACCTTATCAATTAGATTTAACTCTAAGTTAAATAATTTAACTTTTACCGTGTCTTTTTGTTTTCTTTCACTATATGGTTAATACACTTACTATAACATGCCAAACGAACCCCAAATTGTATATTATTAATACATATATCCTTATATAAGTCATTTGGCCGAACCTTAGATTTTTAGGAATAAAATAACAATTAATATTATAATATTTGATTTAAAAACTATTTTGTGTCAATTTTGACACTATTTGATATATGATTTTTGTGAAAGTCATAACAGAATTATATGTTCGAACCAAGTTGATTAAATCAACACTAATATATCATAGTAACCTATAAAATTATTTTAAGTCATAAAAAGTCTCAAATTACATTCATTTGAGCATTTATAACATCAATTATGTTAATATTTCCTTAAAAGGGTAATTACTGCATCATCGTTGTGTCATAAATAAATTAATTTATTTAAAGTCTAAAAATTATAAATAAAATATCATTATGTAGGAAATCTTTTTATCTTTCTAATGAATATTTATAGTCGAATTTATCTTATGTATAACCCCATATTAAAAATGTTTTAGTTATTAAACTTTGATTTTAACTATTTTAACTATTCATTAAATAATATAATATTAAATGTCATAATCTAATCCAAGTGGACCTAAATGGTCATATTATATTCATAAGGTTGTTTTTGGTCGAATTACACTTATCCAATAGAATTAGGACATGTGTTAGGGTAATAGTAATATCATATTTACCCTTAGTTACCCTATTTACTATTAACCATGGTAAAAAAAAGTAAAAAGTTACTATTCACCAAAAATTATTTTCATCTCATTGAACCACATTTTACTTACTGACATCAACCGTGTCTCTCGGGTTTTTGAAATTCCATTCACAGAAGCGGTAAAATTAAGATTTATGAAGAAATTAATTTTTTTAACTACCACTTAGTAGTTTCACTATTCATCAAAAATTGATGTTTTTCAGAACAATGCCAAAATTTCATCCTAAGCTATATTTCATATTCTGAATTCAAAAATGAAGTCTATTTTACCAAATTCATATCATTGAATTTGCATTAATTAATTTGATAATTTAATCCCGCTGTTAAAACAAATAGCGTGTTTTTAAGAAACAATATCTATCAAAAGATTGACCCTTGATTATGTCTGGTTTAAATGTGAAATTACATCCAATGACAAACATTGTATTAAATTGTAAAAATATATTCTAAATATACTTTAAAACCACTCAAATTAATAATTTATCACTATTAATTATTTCCATTAAAAAAGTTGTTTTTAATTATAATTTAGTAATTTTCACTATTAATCAGAATATGAAAGTTATCCGAAAAGTACCAAAATTTCACCTTAGGCTAAATTCGATACTCCGAATCCAAAAATGAAGTTCATTTTGAAAAATAAGATTTACAGAGTTTTAAAAAGTGGTTATTACTATTCATAACGGCTAGTTTTAATAATATTTTAATAGCATATCGTTGTTTAGTGAAACTCGGTATTGCGTATTACACACGCTATCGAGGAAGGTCGTGATTGCGTGTAATGAAAGGAAAGTCAAGGATGCGTGTTGTGCAAGCTCCTTTTGGTGTAGCGTACAACACAAGACTTTAATAAAATTAAAAAGAATATTTTTTTTATAAAATCTTGGGCTGTTACATTCTACCCCCCTTAAAATGAATTTCGCCCTCGAAATTCGTCGGGGTTATAAATGGTTTACTATTCGAAAGTTTCTTTAATAGAAACCCACATCGTAAAAGGGAATACCAAAACTTGGCTTTAAAAACTAAAGTATGAAATGTAACGATTACCCAAATAAACTAATCATTGGGTTTCCACATAGGTGAAAATATGGATATGGAAGAGAAATCTAACCATCATGTTCTGATGGAGAGTGGTAGAGAACATGGCTATGGAAAAGCCAGTAATCACAAATCCATATTTTTGTGATGATATAAGGTACCATCTGATTCATCAGGTATAAGATCACTAGGACAACATTTTTGGTTTTCAAGATCATTTCCCCTAAAGTTGAAAATTTGAATTAGAATAAATACTTACTTTATTTTGGTACAATCTCACTGTTGTTCATGCTTTGAACAATTTCCACTTCATCTCTTAAATATATGAAGTTGAATTTGTTATTCGTGAAGTGTTAGCAGATCATGTGATAGAATGACAGGTCATTCCATCTGTCTCAAACAAAAGGTTAGCAAAACTTATATACATAAGTCGATCTATAGTGAGATTAATCATATATGGTTCCTAAAATGACTTATACTTCATATATCATACTGCTTAATATAATAAAACTAGTTTCTACTAAACAGGGACTTCCTGTAGGTCAGTGGTAGGCGATAAAGGCCAGTCGCACTTCGGTTGTGGGTTCGATTCCCACAGCCTTGTCCGAAGCGATGGGTTGTCGCCCGTCCTGCAGGTTGTCCTTTTTCCAAAACTATATTACTATAACATCCCATCAATAATATCGAAAAAAAAATTTCTATCCTTAAACAATACTAACTTACGTCCAACACAATCCATTCCAATCTTTAGGCTTATCCATAATACTGCAGTCCACTCTCATAACATAGTGAAAACAATTACCAGAGATTTAATATCATCGTTGATCCCCATATATCATAAGATATGTTTTGTTGGTCACATTCCAAACATTCAAAGTCCTTAATCATGTATACTCTTGAATACCTATTGAACCTTAGTGAAAACTTGAATGCAGTTAAAAGTTAACACTTTACACATACCAAAATCCTCAAAATTATTTATACTCAAACCATGATATCACCTAGTCCTTATATCAATCATGAGCTCATGAATACAATCAAACATCTCGTTATCTTCTTATCCTTTCATTATGCACTTATCATCTACTTTCCAAAATATTTGAATCACTTTTCATAGTTATTGGTACCTTAAAATTATTGAAAACCACAATAGACCAATACTTAAATATTTCAATACACCATAAAAGTACCTCAACAACATTATTCTTGAATACCAAAACACTTCAGTCCATCCACATCAATGATTATCCTGGAATAAGCCCTTCCTTGATTTAGAAGTAACTTTTTAGGTCAGGGCATTGAGTTGGGTAATGCCCATGTTCTCCACAAATAAGACATTGAACTCCATAACAGTCTGTCACTCTATGACCCTTTTCTCCACACAGATAACATCGGTCCCTCCATTTGAGGTATTCCTCAAGATTCTTCTTCCCTTCTTTAGAAATCTCAATCTTCCTTTCTTTATGCTCCTCAACATGCGAACATGCATAATAGTCTATCTTCCTCTTCTTTGAAGAATTAGGCATACCACTAAATTTCACCTTGTTAATCATATATCGCGATGATTGATTCGGCATAATCACAACATCTTTCTCTCTAGGCATTACACAATTTTGTTGCTCATATTCACCAATTTGTCCATTGGATTCAGTGTTAACTGAATTCCTTTTGGTTCCCTCCATTAACTAAAACAGAAAAATAATTTTGTGAGAATCAAAAATCATGCTAGAGAAAACAACATAGTAAAGGGAAAGTATCCTCAATACCTAACTTCTTAGGTTTAATCTAATATCATTACCATAGTTCTAGGAATATATCCTTTACGTATACTTATCCTTAGGGACATCCCTAGACATACCTTAGAAATATCTCTAGGGATCTCACTAACGTTTTCGCATCCTAGTTTACAAAGGTTGACTAAACCTTTCCTCTGATACCAACTGTAGAGACCCGTATCTTGACGTACATGGACATTACATTACATTTGCGGAATACTTAGTACATAAAAAAACACACACTAAAGGATCGTAATAGTTTAGTGTCTTTGGAAACTCGGAACGTAATCTTCTAATCGTGGTGAAAGTTCTTCAATATCTCCCATAAAGGTCATCCCTTTTTTCTACCTAAAACCTTTCTTTATATCCTGGGGAAAAGAAAACATAAAAGGGTGATCTCAAATGCTCAGTAAGGGTAAACAAAAGAAAAATCAATCACATCATATACATAGCTTTTGGAAATCTTAACCTGCAAAAGAGCTCATAATATCATAACATGGGATATATCATAGAAGTGAAATGTAATCCCAATAATCATAACATAAAACATGAAACTTTGTGGCATTCACACATAATCATAGAGAATAATTTCTTGTTAGTCAAGACTCATTGCCAAGACTATCTTAGTGGACAAAGTCCCTTTCTGAATCGAGTAACCCTCGTTTCAGTCCTGTTTCACTGAACCGGTATAACCTACCATTCCAGACATGTCTATCTCATGAGATATAAAATCTTTACCCAATGCATTGGAGGGAGATATAGGTCCCACCCATCTCATAATTATACCATTCTTATGTGTGCCACAAAATCATAAACCATACATCATAGCATAACCCATGTAATAAAAATGGGATTCTTAAACAACATGACATCATAAAACCATTCATATAAGATAAAGGAATTCATAAACATAATTGCATCAAAACATAGTCAAATCAATGTAAAAATATGGATAGAAACAGGAACTCTTTATTATCTTAGATGGAAAATAATTTTGATAAAACACTTGAATTGAATTCTTGAGGAAAATATCCTTTCTTCTTCAAAATCAATTTCTTTTCACAAAACATCATGCAATTTTAAAAGAAAGAGATTTTATTGAAAATAGTCATGAAATATTTTAGAGGAAGCTTCATGAAAATAAGGCTTTATAAAACAGTAGAAATCCGTTCATGCCGTATAAGTTAAAAAAAACATTCTTCGTACTTTTGTCGGAAAAGTCAAAAAGTACCTCGTACGAAAAAACGACAAAAGATTCCTTTCATACGTATTACTAAAAACTCACTGAAGGGTAAAAATGGATTTAAACAATTTTAGGTGGATGGAAATAATATTACATATTGAGTAAATATGGATGTGGATGATAAAATACACCCCAGTAAATGCCTATGAATAAACAATCTCGGATAAAAATGAGATTGTGATATTTCCCTTACCTTAGGTCCAATTTGCTTCGTATGTGTCCGAACCTCCTCTTCTTTGAAGTGCCTCTTTGAGACCTCCTCTTAGGGCACTAGAATTAGTCTTTGAGGAAGACCAGAACCTCTAGGATGTTGCTAGGGAAGTGGAGAAGGGATTTTGGTAGGGGTTGGCCGAGCTTGAGTGCTCAAATTGGTGTGATGAGGAGGGGGAGGAGGTGTCCTTTTATAAGGGAGGAGAGGGGAACCTTAGGAATATCTCAAAATATTATTTTATATTAAAGTCAAAATCGGTTTATAATGGTTCCAAAGGGTCTTATTTCGAAGATAAAGTGGGGATGGGTCGAAATCCTATCAACCAATAGGATTTAGACAAGTTTAGGTTATTATTTTAACCTTATCAATTAGATTTAACTCTAAGTTAAATAATTTAACTTTTACCGTGTCTTTTTGTTTTCTTTCACTATATGGTTAATACACTTACTATAACATGCCAAACGAACCCCAAATTGTATATTATTAATAAATATATCCTTATCTAAGTCATTTGGCTGAACCTTAGATTTTTAGGAATAAAATAACAATTAATATTATAATATTTGATTTAAAAACTATTTTGTGTCAATTTTGACACTATTTGATATATGATTTTTGTGAAAGTCATAACAGAATTATATGTTCGAACCAAGTTGATTAAATCAACACTAATATATCATAGTAACCTAGAAAATTATTTTAAGTCATAAAAAGTCTCAAATTACATTCATTTGAGCATTTATAACAGCAATTATGTTAATATTTCCTTAAAAGGGTAATTACTGCATCATCGTTGTGTCATAAATAAATTAATTTATTTATAGTCGAAAAATTATAAATAAAATATCATTATGTAGGAAATCTTTTTAGCTTTCTAATGAATATTTATAGTCGAATTTATCTTATGTATAACCCCATATTAAAAATGTTTTAGTTATTAAACTTTGATTTTAACTATTTTAACTATTCATTAAATAATATAATATTAAATGTCATAATCTAATCCAAGTGGACCTAAATGGTCATATTATATTCATAAGGTTGTTTTTGGTCGAATTACACTTATCCAATAGAATTAGGACATGTTTTAGGGTAATAGTAATATCATATTTACCCTTAGTTACCCTATTTACTATTAACCGTGGTAAAAAAAAGTAAAAAGTTACTATTCACCAAAAATTATTTTCATCTCATTGAACCACATTTTACTTACTGACATCAACCGTGTCTCTCGGATTTTTGAAATTCCATTCACATAAGCGGTAAAATTAAGATTTATGAAGAAATTAATTTTTTTAACTACCACTTAGTAGTTTCACTATTCATCAAAAATTGATGTTTTTCAGAACAATGCCAAAATTTCATCCTAAGCTATATTTCATATTCTGAATTCAAAAATAAAGTCTATTTTACCAAATTCATATCATTGAATTTGCATTAATTAATTTTATAATTAAATCCCGCTGTTAAAACAAATAGCGTGTTTTTAAGAAACAATATCTATCAAAAGATTGACACTTGATTATGTCTGGTTTAAATGTGAAATTACATCCAATGACAAACATTGTATTAAATTGTAAAAATATATTCTAAATATACTTTAAAACCACTCAAATTAATAATTTATCACTATTAATTATTTCCATTAAAAAAGTTGTTTTTAATTATAATTTAGTAATTTTCACTATTCATCAGAATATGAAAGTTATCCGAAAAGTACCAAAATTTCACCTTAGGCTAAATTCGATACTCCGAATCCAAAAATGAAGTTCATTTTGAAAAATAAGATTTACAGAGTTTTAAAAAGTGGTTATTACTATTCATAACGGCTAGTTTTAATAATATTTTAATAGCATATCGTTGTTTAGTGAAACTCGGTATTGCGTATTACACACGCTATCGAGGAAGGTCGTGATTGCGTGTAATGAAAGGCAAGTCAAGGATGCGTGTTGTGCAAGCTCCTTTTGGTGTAGGGTACAACACAAGACTTTAATAAAATTAAAAAGAATATTTTTTTATAAAATCTTGGGCTGTTACATTATCACAATCATTTATGGTCTCTATAATAATCCAAATTCATATTTGATTCTTCCATGATCATTTGAATAACTATTAACCATCAATACATAAGATTTTATTGACAGGTTATTTGTAGTAAATAATTTCGTTATCTAATAATTATTAATGTTAAAATTTGAATAATAGGTAGTTTACATATAATTCAATAAAGAAAACAATATTTTGGTTTCAATAATGTAATGATTTTTATTTTCTTGTTAACACTATGTAATAAATGAATTTTATTTTAAATATCGGTCTGATTTCCTTAATGTTTATATATGTGTTCCATAATACTTTCATTAAATATACATATATCCCCCTATATATGATAACTATATCATGACTATCTATTCCCCATTATATGAAGAATTGTATGCGACATCTATCCTTCGTTTGAAAAAGTGAGAATGAATATTAGAACTCAATATAAATTTAACACAAAAAAAAACCAATTGCTTAATATTTACATCATTTAATAAATAAATCATTATATCATGTTCAAAACATATTCCACATAAATATCAACTATAGAACATTTTTCCAGTGCATAAATTTTTTTCATTAAATCTTTATAGACTCCCCCTTTGATAAGGATGTTTTTTATTCTAGTTCTACATTGAATAATCTCAATTTACCTCTCAAAATATGGAATTATATAATTTTGAAACATTGATCTTTATTTCAATTGACTAATTGATCATACTTTTATAAAAAAAATTACATATTCTTTAATGTCATTCATAAAATCAATATAATTTTTTAACTATTTAATTTCACAATAAAGGGTCTTAATACTATATAATTAGATTTGAAAAACTATTTTATGCCAAAATAATTAAAATATTAGTTTTAGAAACAATAGAATAATTCAAAATATCAATTAATTTTATTTCATTAAAATTCATAAATTTATTTTCCATGTATGTATTTACTTACATATAAAATATACCCATGTGATCTTAGACACACCCTCATATTATTTGTAGTGAATGAAATATAAAATTAATACTTTTGAGCTTTAACAAATTCAATTGTTTTCTTAATTTTAAAGGGTATAATTTATTTATCAAAATGGACTAGAAATAAAAAAATATCAACAAAAATATCTAATTAATTCCTACCAAATTTTTATCTATAGAAAAAAATTTCAATGAATCAAAAAATATTAGTATATCCTCTTCCATAAACATATATATCCAAATATATAAAAATAAAAAACACATAATTATAAAAAATATAAATTAAAAAAAGGTCATGTTTTCAACTTTTTATATTATTTTTTACTATAAAATTTTTAATACTTTCACCTCTATTATCTTATATTAATCTCTTTTATTTGAACCATTATTGGTTACCACATGTAATGTTGATACTACTTTGAAAAAATGTATGCTTTAAATTAGGATCAGATAATACCCATGAATATGCCTGATTTTAAATGTAATTCCACTTTAGAAATATTCTTCAACTTATTTCAATTATATAATTTTCAATAGATCTCCTCACATATAATTTTATGATTGATTCCCTTTTATTATAGACAAATCATAATTCCTATAATATTTACCCACAGATATTATCTTTCACTTACATCTATATTACATCAATTAGCATGACAAATATTAAATATATCAGGAAGTGGGTTTTCATTTAATAAAAATTTAGGTCCATACATTTAGTCGATCTAGATAATTTAACAATTATATTTAACATGATTAGAATCTATTTATTGCATGACAATCTTTGTAGGAGAACAAAATCAGCATCTATAAAATTCAATTTTTATTTTATAATGAATTTATCATAATATTCCAATGTCCCGACATCATCCTTTAATGTACAATTTTTCCCACTAATAAAACACTATCACTTTTCATATATATGAAACATAACTCAATTGTCCTCTCTTTCCTTATAGTGGAATAAATGAATCAAGTAAGTGACACGTCACATGTCTCTTTTTTATAATCCATTTAGGATACCTCCAATTTCATAAACTCTGATACATCATTGTTTAACATTATTTATAATTTTTTTAATAAGTTATTATTTTTCATTTTCTTCTAGTCACTTTTATTCCCCATCCATGATATTTTCATCATTTAATAAACCATTATTATTTTATTTAATTCTATTTTAACATTCCTAATAACACATATTTTGTTTTCCAAGTAAATGTATTTTTTACCCTCTAAGAATTTCTTCTATTTATTTTTGGAATTATCCTCCATCAAATTGATTTTTAACCATCATGAAAATAATAATATCATACTATATTATATAGTCCTATATATATATATGAGGGTCCCATTTGGAAATAATAATTTTCATTCTCCCTCCATTTATTGGATTAAAATATAATAATAGTTTTTGAATGATGGGATTTATAATTCAAGGAAACCATTTTGGTAGTAGAAATATATAAAATATAGAGTATACAACTAGATACATAGTGTAATAATACTGGGTACCATGTGGGAGAATAATATGTTTGTAGATTCTAATATTGACCACCAATTGACTGATGACTTCTAGACAGACTTCCAATTCTAACCATGTAAAAAAGGGAATATTATATGTTTTTATAAATTTTATTTAAATTAAATTAATGACATAAAATATTATAAAACATTCCCCTATATTTAAGACCTTTATAAAATTAGGTCTCCTCTACCAATATATTTCTCTTTTTCTATGTAAGGAATATCCATTATACATGCTTTAACTCAAATACATTTTATTCCACTGGATAAATAGTGGTATATAAAAATTAATCTTCCTTTTATTGATGTATTCCACCATTATTTTGATATTCTACATCTAAAATACTAATAGTTAAGGGTTTTTTTATGATTTATATCATTTAATAAGAATTTTTATAAAATTATTTTTTGAGGAGGATCCAATTAATATATAATAGTTGGTCCCTAAGTAACATTATCTATTTTATAATAGTTCAACTATCATTTTATATGTGGTTTTGGATAAGTGACATTGAATAACAATGAGAGTATTTGAATTTGGTTCCCTATAATATTAAGTGGTGAGTATATACTATCTAACCATTGAGATATTCTAGAAACCATATATTTTAATTTTAGTGATGTTGATGTCCATGAATCCTTAGGAAAATGAAAATATATCATCAAATTTGAAACTATGAGGTATGTCCCTTCTTACTACCTAATATAATGTGCCTTATAAGGGGTTTTGAGTGTTCCTAATTAATGTAAATCATTCTTATTGGTTAGGTTTGTCATGATTTATCCTTGTATGTGGTCTTTCAAGGATTAGTGGTTGATATAATGTGAACCTATAGAAAGTGATGGTTATGGGGAATCCTAGCTCATTCTCTTGAAATCTAGGATTCTGTTTCTATGAGAACATGTATAAGATGTAGGGTTTTTGTAGCTTAGATGGTCGGAATAGTATGTTGAGGTTAGGGATAGTGTGTAAAGGTTTTCCATGAATGGTAATTGTGATAAATTATGTTCTTAATAAACACTCAAGTAATGATGAATATTTTACTATTATATATATATATACTAAGATACCCCATCAACCCATGAGTTATTTATTATTGTAATATATCATTTACCAAATTTATTAAATGGTTGATTTGTTGTTTTCCATTTTTATTATATTTATGACATGATGATCAACCTTATATTTATATAGACAATTACCCATTCTTATTGATGATTATATGAGGGATATATCATTCCCACTTATCTTTGTGTAATAATAAATAATTTACCAGGATTTGTTTTATTGGTGATATATCAATATTCTAGGCTTAGTCGTAAGGGGATATATCATTCACCTTATTCAGATCTAAGGTGATACATAATTCATCTATAATATTAATATATTCATGCATTAGTCTCTTAAGACAATTATTTTGTTTTTAATTATACAAGTTTATTGATTATTATCATGATTAATCATTAACCTTATTATTATTATATAGTTATTTTTTAACATATACATTATAATTATAATGATTAATCATTCTCACTCTTAATATGATCAGACCATTTGGGAGATATAATTTTTTAAAACACATTAAAGAATGTATTTTCACTCATACAGGTGGATCTGTGTCCCCCTTTTAAAGATAATATGATAATTTTTATTATTATGGTACTACTATTTCATCATATGTATTCATCCATATTTTATGGATTTATTTAGGGACACTATTTTTGGTGTCTATATTTGTATATTACTACAACCCTATATGTTCAATTACATGAGAATGAAATATTAATTAATAAGTTTGTAAGTAAGTGACATGTATTGGTTTTTTATTTTTAATCTTTATGGATAGTTGAGATTCTAAGAAAACAAGTGAAGCCTTGAACTGGAATTTGGATATTCTCTCCACTGTTTTATTCATTTTTTACTATACTTGTATAAAATCATTCGATTAAGTGATTATATATTTTGATCTGTTCCTTTTATGAATTTTTAATTTTTTTTATTTCTATACATCTTGTGATTGTTTAATGGTAAGATTATCATTGTAATGATCATATAATCTAGTTATATAATAGACGATGGTTTACTATTATTCCACTATTATTTATACATATTTGATAGATATTATAGTAACACCCTTATACAGATAGAAACATAATACAAATTGGAACACTAAATCATATAGTGATGTGCACTAAATTTTATCTAACAACCCATCTAGGGAACAATTAATGTTCACTCAATTGGGGATCTTAAAAAGTTGTATCAAATCATTATTTTTAAATTTATTATTTGGTTCATTGTAAATTGATATGGTATTGGTCAAAACATGGGATGTAACATATTCATTAACCTTTAAAATTCATGTATTGGGAAATTATAGGTTATAATAGAGAATTATTGTGGTTCTTAGATTACTGTTACTTTGATTTTGATATTTCATGGAATATAGAGTGTTATTACCCATTTATTATTTTAATTCCATCCTAATGTGGAAGAAGATGATTCTTGAATCATACATGGAAGGTATGATTAAAATATAATGTTTATTATTCTTTTTTATGGATAACCAAGAAAATATAATTCTTTATATTATTTAATGTGTCATTAAAAGGTTATTTAGTGTTTTCATGTGTAATTTACAACACAGATTTACTTTAATGAAATTGTTTCTTTTATTTTTTATTCCAGCATAATTATTGATTATATGGATCCAAAAATTATTAAGTATAAAATCATGATAGAGTGAGTGATAGGTTATTGTATGGTCATGTTATTTAAATCCTTTATGAGAGAAGGTTTTTTATATTGTAGTAGAAAATTGTAACTATTCTTATTTTTTGTAAACTATGATGTCAAAAATATTATAGGAATTTTTTAAGATAAGGGTTTTATATTTCAATAATTATAATCCTTTATACACTCTAATTGAGTTCTAATAGGTTGGGGATATGTACTATCCACAAGATATAGTATAGAAACATGTTATGGATCAAAATCCTAGAGAAAGATCACACTAGGTTATATAATCATATAATCATGATGAAACAACAGCCTTGTAATCCATGTTTGTTCTTATAATTTATTTTCAGATGTTTTAACCACCCCAATTTCTTTGAGAATATATTTCAAAGGGTATAGTATTTTAAATCATGTTTCTGTATAGTATCATCAATCATATAATGAACCGTAATAATTATAGGGTGAATATAGAGACATACATGACTCATTGATTGTCCAAGTGCTGATTGTATGAATAGGTTTAGGTGGGTCAGTATAAAGTTATATCTGGAAATGATTACATTGTCTAGTTATTTGAGAAGTTATTTCCCAAGAACCATAAAATAGTGAGACTATAGGATTTTATCTATCCCTCCCATCAGATATTTTTGTGATGGGATATACAGATCATCATTTGAAGATTTGTTTTTCTCCAAAGTCAATTGGGATGAGTTATATGGGATTAGGTATATAATAAATAAATTTGGACATTATATTTGAGTCCTTTTTAAATAATTAATCCTGATATAGTTTATAGAAATTGTATACTAGGCCCTCACTGATAAGATAACCCTATTATAGTGTGGTGTTATAAAATAGTCTTCTTCCATTATTTGGTCTAAGAGTTGGTCATATAGAAAAAGGAATCAATGATATGATGGTTCACTCTAGATAAAATATAGGATCAGTGTATAATGTTGAATTTATATCTTCCCCTCAACAGATAACCACTCTTGAGTACTTACAACATTATCATTCAATTCATATTTTAACTGTTTTCAGCTACCAATAATTCACTCTCATTCCTGTAGGTATATGGGACCCTAATGTTCCTCTAACCTATAATGGATGAGTATCTATGATGACATAGGTATTTAGAGTAGGTTCTTAAGAATCATATTAGAGTGTTATTTTGGGTTATTCAATTCATTTGGAATGTTGAAAATGGATATTTCTTCCATGGGTAATCTGGAATGTAGTGCCTTACTCTATATAGTAGTCATGATTCATGAAGCCATCAATGGGGAACATGTTCAAGATAATTTATTTTGATTAATAAAACACCGCCAAATCATAGATAGGGGATATCAAATGTTTATTATATAATATAAGTTTCATCTATAATGTAATCAAAATTATTTTATTTGAGTGTGACATTATAATTATTTTTTACAATGCTGGTTAGTGATATTGGTTTCACATTGTAATGTTTAATTATAATGATGACCATCAATATTTCCTTTAGGAATCAATATCCATTATCTAGTGTTGTATATAATTTTTCAAAGTAGTCAGTAAGTAATAATTTCTATTGAATAATCCAATTATGGAGATGGATATCATCACTGTAATTGTAGTCATGGATCGGTTAACTCATGATATGAATCATATCAATTGTTTCCATCCAAAAGTATGTTTCGCATCTCTTATAGGTGATTAATTTACCTTTTATAAGGATTGGTATTTTTATGGTAGGTTTAATTTGAAATAACTATTTATATTAAGCTTTAAACCTTAAATAATTTATGATAATTACTTTAAGGTATTAGGATCCTAGAAAATTGGTATTTTTTATTATTGTAGATCTATATCATGTTGTATTTTTAGAGTACTTCATGGTATTTTTCCTTGAATGGAAGGTTTAGTTTATAATTGATCTATTTTGAAGGATATAACCAATTTCAATATAAATAAAAATGATAAAACTAGAAAATATAAGTGGTTTATTTTTAAAGTTAGTGGATCTAGATGTAAATAGGTTTATTTTATTTATTTATATACCTCACGGTTCTTCTGTTATATTCTTTAATAAGGTTGATTGATATTTATGTTCCTGTATGAATTAATAAAAATAAACCCGGGTAATAATAAAATCCAATATCAACATTCATGAATTTATGATATGTTTTTTACACTAATATGAGATATACGGTTCTTTATTATTGATTTAATTTCTTGGTATCACTATATTTAGTTGATGTATAATACATTCCATAAACACCTATCATGATTTCATGTTGGTTATAATAGTTCCTTATGATGTTATTATTTTTTATAAACCAAAAAATTTTATGTAAATCTCTAATTAGTATAATCTATCACTTATATCTTAATTCGTCCTTGTATGTTTTTATGATATAATAGTATACTTAATGTTATTTGAGGGTCATTCTTGATGTTAAGATGTTATTAAAATTTATTTGAGTGTACATTAGCATTATGATGACATCTTGAAGTTATACATTTGGATTAGTGGACTATAATTTATTTGGTCATGTGATATCTGTGTTGAGAATATTTGTAGAAACATAAAGGATGATTTTATTGTTAATTTGTAGTTTCGTAGGAATAAATTCATTCAAGTTTTAAATAATTTGGGATTTGAAATCTATTAGTGACAGTTGATTTTAGACATCTCTAAATTGTATGATCTGATTAATCCTCTTATCATGAAGGGGGTTACGTTGGAGTGATGTGATTAGAAAAAGAGGGTCTTCAATGGTCTAAATAGAATATTTTTTACTATACGAATCTTGACTATATATAATCGGGTTAAGGACTACATTATGAATTGTAATTCATTCAGAGGTGATCATGTGGAAATATTGATACAAGAAGGGTTTGGAATATTTTTATAGGTCCTAGATATTGATACCAATTTATAATAATTTCTTAACACATGATATTATATTGGAAGACTGATTTTATATATTAACATATTATAACCACTTTCTAATGGGAAAGGATTTTATGTCTTAAATTGGCCACAAGATTCAAATATTCATATTTTTATATCATAACCATAAAGATTAATAGATATGGTGGGTATAATACTTACATTTAATTGGAATTGATATAGATTATATCCTTGAAAAAGGGATATCTATTTCAAATTTACTAATCCAAGAGGCACATGGGTTTGTTGTACTAAAGTCTTATAGTGAGTGGAAGATGATAAGTCTTTTCACTAATTTTTTTTAACATCATGTGTATTATGAAACTGATACATTAATATCACTGAGATTCACATAATCTATTCTGGATAAAGGTTAAGATAATAAAATATTATACATGGATTACTAGGAGATTATGGATAGCATGTACGGTTTATATTCACCAAATTAAAAGACACTTGATGATGATGGGGTCATATATATATGTTTAGGGTACTCATGTTGATGAAAATATAAGAGGATTTGGTATAGGTTTCACATTCATTGATATGGTGAGTAAAATTGTGTTTGTGTATGAAGTACTATGACATTCAAAATATCTTCTTGTGGCTTGAATAGAAGAAATAAATATTAGAAATTCTATCACATGGCTTCATTATTAGTTATTAGCAGATATGAATTAGAGACTTTCTATCCTTCATCTGACACCTACTTCAGATTTTAAAATGATAAAAAAGATGGTATAGACTTTTTTATGGGGCTATAAAGATATCCCAAGGGGAGTGACATAGTATGGGATATATTTTATCATTACACCAGGGTGGTATATTTTTAACTGATCAAAGAGGCCTGGTCTATTGATGAGAAATTAGATTTTATATCTTTGAAACGAAATCATTGCATAATGTGATCATTAGAAATTTATTATATTTGTATGTGGTATTAAAATCATTTTTTGAAGGGAATATTGTTATCATTCGTAACTCAGTGATGTTGATCACAATATACTATCCTCAGACAAATTATAATTATAATTACGAAACAAAATAAGTTATAATTCATGTATCTTGTTTCTAGGATATGGATAGATCATTTATGATTCAAATTTCACAAGTAGAGTAAACCTATATTAAAGGTTATCATGAATTGAATTAGATTTCACCTTTTAAAGAGTTTCATGGTAGGTTATTCCAATAACCATTCTATTTGTGATAGGTTCGAGATTCATCTAAGGTGGAAGTTAATCTTGTACAAGACACATCAATTTGTATTAAAGTGATTAAAAATATGTTGTATACTAGATAAAGAAGAAAATATATTTCTATTGACATGCGATAGAAAACTCTAAGGTTAATGTCAACTAATTCTGTATTCTTGTATTTTCTACCTAGATTTTTTCACTTATAGTTACGGTGATAGTGTAATATAGTTCATTTATTTATAGAACCCGATGATATTTCTTATAGTATCATTATAGTGGAGTATTAACTAATGCTTTATTAGAGATATTCTATTGTGAATTATGTATTCTATAGAGTCTACCAATGTAGATATCATCTAGACCTTTCTCATGTGGTTGTTGTCGATGATGTTAAGTTGTATATGGATATGTAGTTCTAGGGGTAACATGTTTGTGTTTTTTAATGGTGAAAACAACCTTCATGAGAATATGGTAAATATGGAATGTGTACATAAGTAGTTTAAATATATCTACGTCAATCATTTTGATCTATAGTTGGATTTGTAAGCTCATTGGATGAACAAATTAATTAATGAGGTTTCATTATGAATTTCAAGGGTGATAAGCTCTATAATGATGAGTTTTTTTAAATGAACTAAATATAGAAAGGAATAAATCAAATTTAATATATATTATTCCTAGTGTATTTATTGGGTTTTTAGAACAAAATTTGCTCGTAGAGGCTAGGGGTTTGAATTTTAGGAAAATTTCATCATGGAATAAATATATAAATGATTGTAAATACCGTAATGTAACTAGTTTCCATGTACTAGGTGCATGGTTAACAAATAGTTACAGAGAAAATTATCAGGTGGATCATAAACTAGTAGGTTCCCTATGAACAGATATCCAATGGAAATCATGTATTTGGTTTGGGTGTATTTAGGACATTGTGAGGTCAGTTAATTTTATTTTAATTGTTTATATATTTAAATCAATGTTTTAATGTGTTAACCCCCCACCCCCCCCCCCCTAATAAAGAATTTCTACATGACCAGTGGCATTCCAATTTCCCCCACTCTATTATACCAGGTAAGGAATCTCCATCATCGAAGATTAAATTTAAGAATTAATTCTTTAGTTGGATCACTCCTAATAAAATCAATACTCCACTATATCAATTAAAGTGTTATTTTTCAACATTACTATTAATTGTCTAAAATATCTAAATTTATAATGTATCAACTTCTTATATTTTAATCAATTATGATCCATTCTCCCAATGAGGTTGATTTTTAGAACATTAGGTAAGAAGAAATTAATGACCTCTTCTATTTTATATGAATTTATGCACCATTCTATATGTTGATGTTGTCCAGTGAGTGTGAATAACCCATAAAGGGTAAAATTTTTGATTCATAGTGTTTTTAGAGGCCATTATTGACATTGTAACTCATAACAAGTCCTCTAAACCTTAAATCATGTTTTATGGTTCTTTATGGTCATGTGACCTTAGTAATGTGGAATGATATCTTGGAATTTTTATAATTAAGGTGTTTATTTGACTGTGACGTGAGTTAATGATCCATATAAGGGGTCTTTGTAAATTTCGTCTCATTGAAGGGATTTTTAAGGGTTATAGAAGTGTTTATTTATCATTATATATGGTTTTGATATAGTTAGTGGTTGATATAAATTTACTCTTGTAAGAGGGATTGTTGTGGGGAATCCATGGTGTTTCCTTGAAAGGGTGAGAATAGGAAATTTTGACTCATTGAACAATACGTAAAGAATGGGTAACCTAGTGGTTTTACCTGATCAAGTTAGGACATGGATATTTTCAAATATTTCCCAATATTATATGATAATAATGTATCGTTCATAAAATAAATTCTTATTTATTAATACCTCATTCACTAGTCATATATATATATATACATAATTAAATGTTGCTTATTATATTATTGGAATATACCATTTAAGAATTTTTTATATCGGCTATATTTTACTATCCTTTTTATTATATTAGTGTTTTATTTTTCACCATTATATACTATATTAGTGATATATCTTTCACCTTTTTTATTATTTTTGCAATTCAGTATTCATATTTTTCTTTATATTAGTGACATATACTTCACCATTTTTGTGTTCATGGTGATACATAATTAACGTTTATTTATTTAGATTATGTAGTATCTTTCACCTATGCTTTTCTATAAGGGGATTCAGCATTCAACCAGTAGATATATATGGTGATACATCATTCACCAATATTGTTGACATGGGGATGTGTTATTAAATTATGCATATTATTAAATTATAAACCACTGGCACTTATTTTTTATTATAGAGATTACCCATTCACCTTATAAATATTATATTTTGATATTTCATTCACCCATAATTTTTTTTGTTATGATGACTTTTTCACCCTCTTATTGTGATCAAACTGTATGAGATAATCTTCTAGTTTTTGAACTCATCAAAGTAGCTATGGTTGCTCATATGCAAGGATAATATTTAATCAATATATTGAATATGATTAGTCTTACATTTATTTTTTCATATATAATTATCCATACACCCATATATGATGGATTTATTTATGGATAATGATGTTGGTGATCAATAATGTATATATTTCACAACATCCATGTTCCCAATTGTGAGATTGTAATATTCATCATTAAGGATGCAAGTAAGTAAACCATTATGGTGATCAATGGGTAAATGTGCATAATAACTATGTAATGAACCAACCTAGGCCAAACCAACCCATCACTCATGTAGTCCACCCAAAATGGCCTAATGAAAATTAATTAATTCCATAGATGGCAGATGATCACCAATGTATCCCAGATAACCATTGGGAAATGTTTTCTCCAATGGAAAAATTGATTTGAACAACCCATGAATTGGATGTCTACAACTAAAAATAAACTGGATTGACAGATATGACAGTTATATATATAAAATAGAATAATCATAAAGATGTCCAGTAGTAGATATCATGACATCATCACATTAAGAGTCATAGGAAAACATATACATACAAAATCTATAATCAAATCTCAAAATGGGGAAAATAACAAAAGAGTAAATAAGTAATGTAACTATGATAAAAAAATATACAAAAAATGATCTATATGAGATTATATCCCTAAAACCATGTATCCACAATCCAAAATCCATCACAAAGATTGTTAATCATGAAGGGACACAACACTGTATGGTTTCATTACCCTTACCCATGTCCTGAAAAAATATAGTCAGATTGTAGCCAAAACAATATGATGGGTGTTAGTCCCAAAACTGACTAGAGTACTAGCATGAATATATATAAGAAATGTATCCATGAAATCCAATAAATCAACTTTGAAAACTCATTTACCAAATCAATGTTCAATTTTACAAAAAAAATTCACATTCAAACCATTATTTTAAAATTCCTTTAGTTTTCTTCAAATTAAAACATCTTTCAAAGGACTTATTAAACTACTATTGAATTATAGAAAATAATTCCATTCTTCCCAAATATTATTGACACACCCCTACATGGAATAAACATTATCATAAGATAAAAATCATTATAAAACCTAATAATGGATAATTAATGAGGATAAGAATAAAAATAATACAGTCAAACATGGCACTAGAATATTGAATCGTGAGTTTAAATCATCTGAGTGCTGGTTATATATACCATGGGATCTAAAAATTAGGTTCTATAGTGAAGTGGATAAAAATAATTTTTTTCTAGATGGTATACCAATTATAATTTTTTTGAATAGTTATTGTTCTTCTTCGATCCAACCAGAAATTCCAAGGGAACTCTCTATCCACATGATAAACATTTGGCTGCATTCATTGTAATCCTACCAAAGGTTACCATAGTCCATTAGATAACACTCACATTATCTAAGTCATTCACACACCCATACCCAGGGTCCCCCATGTGATTCTCTATTCCCAAAAGATAACACATCATCAAGTGTCAATCACAAAATACATTTTAATAAAAAAATATATATATAACATTTCAATTTAAAAAAACACATATACTAAGGTAAATCATATTTTAAAATCTCTTTTAACATGAATTTAAATCCTTAAAGTCTCTCTGAGACATTTCATGAAACACATGTATTTCATAATAGCCAATTTACATTGAAAATCTAAATAAAAAAAATTAAATTTCCATCACTTTTCAATAATTACAACAATAATGGATAAAACATCTATAATATCTCAAATTAAAATTAATTTAAATATATAAAATATATAAAATCAATATTCAATGTAAATCCCTAGAAAGAAACCCATTAATAGATATACATAATGAAAACCGTACTGAAACATATCACAATCAATGTCAACTACTCGAATCAAGAAAGAGATGACCATACATGACAAAACTAAAATGAAATAATCAAACACCCTACCCCCAGCCACCCAATATTAAGTGAAAATTCACTCAAGGGTTTCTATACTCCATGTCAATAGATGAACAAGATAAGATACCGGTATAAAAATAAAAACTCATGAATAATTGATCTTACCTCAAGCAAGAATGCCAATGTTTACTGAAAAATCCACTAAAATAGTGGAAAATGATGATAAAAGGCATGAAGAGAGGGTTTCACGATTGGGTTGATAAATGATGGTTAAAACCTTAAAAAAAATAGGGTAATTGGTCATAACCAACTTTTTCATTGACCAAGGCTCAACACATGGCTAATTCTTTTTGTTAGAAAAATTATGCACTAATTAAACAAAATCTACTGCCTCAAAACGAAAATCCATATAGTTTCTGAAGTATTCCCCAATGTTATTAAATCCTTGATCAAACTATGAAAAATTCCATTGTCCCCCAAACATCACCCTCTCATGATTAGCTAAATGATTAGGAAAAATGTGCACAAAATATTGTTTCCCCACAAACCAATGATTCCCCCTTACAACACACAAAAAAAGAGTAAAGGATTAATTAATAATTAAAACATTGAATAAAACATATCAGTGACTTAGTGGGGGTCACAAATATCACCACCCTTCCACGTTACAAACCATGAAATTCCTTAAAGACCCTTTGAATAAAACATGTGAGGACACTTCTCCCTTAATAAAAGTCTCACTACCAAGTCTCAAGGATATTAATACAATACATTCAGTGAGAATAAATGAATGGGATAATGTTTTGAATGATGAATTTGTTCCCATTGTCAAGAATATCCACTTGTTACAACACATCAATAGTGTGAGGATCAAAAACAAAATATACACAATATATCAAATTTGAAGAGTTAGTAAAGTAATTCTTCATCTGAGATATGTTGGACACATCATGAATTAGTGATAGTTCCAATGTAAATTCAATCTTATATACTACATTCCAAAGATACTCAAAATGGCAAATCATCCAATATAAGATGACTCTAATATACCATGAATTTCCTTGCAATGACATCCCAATAGAATGGATTCAAACATGATCACATGATCACCAACCTCAACCTCATGTCGGTGATAAAGATGATTGGAATATGACTTGTAGTTATTCTAAGATACCTCTAACCACTTTTAGATCAACTATACTTTCGCTTTAATCTCCTCGATGAGGCTTAGTCAATATAAATATTATCTACCATCACATCCCAAGAAAATGATACCAACATGGTAACCTAAAAAATTCCTCTAAAGGGTTCATCCTAATAGAGGCATTGTAAAATGGTATGTACGTCTCCCAAAAACCACTTAAATTTATAAACACTAGCACAACTAATGCCCTCATGAATTTAGATAGCCTACTTTTTCTAGAAATTCTTCTGTCAGTGATAAGTTGTATTTAACAACAAAATGGTTCCCATGGAAACATGAATTTTATTCCTTAACAAAAATGTAAATTTTGTTTCCAAATTGGAAACAATTATTTGAAATCACCCCACAAAGCATAAAAATCTCTAAGACACGAATGTTCCACATCTCCTATAATTTTTATTACTTACTAATGAGAATGAACAATAATGAAATAGTCAATAAATCTATAATAAAACAAATTTCACATTTACCACAAGTATTATGAGTTATTACTATCAAAAATTCCATAGAGATATCACTTGAATTCAAAGCTAGAATAGATATATTGTGAACCAACAAGGATACCCTTTAATATACTACTATGATTCTATTTAATGAAAATTAATGGGATAAAAAATAAATAAAAAACAGTATGATCCATAAACACCATAACTAATTAATTGGTGTCTAAAATACCTTTGTCACCATTGGGTGATTGGTTCATTTAGATTAATTACACTAGTGCATAACCTATATCTTCAAGGATAAGTGGATTTTAGTTACATACTGATGAAATGGGTACCATTGGGAGACCAATAAAAATCATCTAAGGTGTCATTGTTGTTAGAAAAATCAGTTTACATTCTGAAAATTATGTGTGGATTCCAAATATCACAAAACCCAATGAAAAAGATAGGGTGTGGACTTGAAATTGTTCAAAAACACCTTATCTCCATCCCCTTGCACCTCCAGAAATCAAATCAATGAAAAATATGATTAGACATACCTAATATACTCTTTTATTACAGTCTTGGATCAATAAATTTATATTCATGTCATTAGTGACCAAATTCCACTTCCAAGGAATATTGAAATATCAAAATAAATTTAGCAATGATAAAACCCACAACATCTCTATCTGAGGTTCAACTACCTCTAGGTGATGATTTACCTCAAGAACATATTATCCCAATAGAATATAAATAACTCTTCATGTAGTTAATAATGTCAACTTTTTACAAGGACGTCAGATATTCCCACTATATTTCATTTTTTGGGTAACTCTGCTCATGTTAGTATAGATGATGAGCTCCATAGGCCACCATAACATTATCTTGCTTCATCTTGAACCCTAAACCCATACAAGATTCTATAAAATACAATTCATATCACTACATATTATCAACAAAAATAAAGACAATATCCAATTTGAAGTTATCATGAAACTCCATGAAATTATGAAATAACTTCTCACTCAGCTAAAACATTACCTCATTATTAAGAAATGCAATAAATGGATAAGCTATCCTGTAGGAGTCCTGAGAAAAATTCCCATAAGACCCAACCATGACTAAAATTATTGTGATCTTAAACAAACAACTTGACTAATATAATTAATTAATAGCATTGATACTAGTAGGATCCCCAGAAATACCATTCTCATAAATCACATTGTCCAAAAACTATACCTCTTTGATCCAAAACAGGAACATGGACAACATGGAATATATATATTCTCCCTTAAGGTTCCCAAAACAACACTATACTGTTACCATGGTACCAATATTTTCTTTAATACACAAATATGTCGTAAAAACAAAACTATAAAGAAGTATAACAAGTAGTTAAATATTTACAACAATAATTCATTAAATACTCCAGGATAATTAGTAAGTAAAAATTATATAACTAAATACTAAAAATGCGCATAAGAGATCCCATAGGAAGTCCTAATAAAATATTTTTCTTAGACCTCAAACCAAGGAATCATTTCCCATATTAATATATTTTAAAAAAAAAATTCTCCCATTAAATTTTCAAAAACAAAATCATAAATGATTTACAATGAGTATTTATTTTCAATGGTCACCTAATTCAACATACAATAGTCTATAAAATGTTAGATATTATGATTTTAATTTCATTTCAAAAAATAGTAGAGTCATCCATGGTGTAGCTTCAGGATGGAGAAATATCTTAGCTTTTACGTCCTCTAAATGAATGTTTCAATATTTTACTTTTCAATAGTAATCTAGTATGATGGAATGAAATTAGTTCTCATCTCGAGGAGTAGATCAATAGTATAATGGACCTATCACTATAATGTAAAACCAATAAAATCATATATATACACAATGACGTAATAATATAAACCAAAAAAATAAGTCCATATAATCCCTTCTCTATGTCCCTAATGAACTACCTAGAAAAGTGTGATAATATTTTTCCCGCAACTGGAGAAAAGGGTATTTTCTATATGGTCTCATATCCCACTCACCCTGGAATATGTTAGTGCTCCTATAAAGTGATATAAACTAGACCCTATGATGATTGTAGTAAGTCTGATCTTTGAAATTGCTCATGAAATCTATTCTAATGATCATACTGATATCATACAGATCTAACACAAGGAATTCCCACATGAAATTGACATTAGTAACCTTGAAATGAAACTCCAGACACATAAATCCTTTACCCTTACATCCTAATAAGTTCAGAATAACCATCATATATGGTATCAACTCCACTCACATAACAAATATATAATTAAATTTTTATTATATAAATTAATGGGAATGAATCATATCAAACTAGGTTAATTCATAGAAGATGAAATTAAAAATTTAAATCTAAAGGGGCTTATATATGATTCAAAGACATTAAAAGATACATCTACTTTATAAATACATCTATAATCAAATATTTCCACAGACTTCTTAGCTGCATGTGATCCCCCCTTGGACTGAGAGTGGGATCCCACACCCATATAAGCACATGCATGCACATGTGATCACTTATAAAATGGAAAACTAACCCCACTCCAACAAATGTATGCACTGTAAAAGAGTTTAAGAAAAACCAAATACCCAATATGGTACATATCTTTATTTCCTATTAAAAATCGTGTCTATTATGGAGAAAATTTTCACACTAATAACATGTTATTGAATTATTTCCAAATAAAGTAATTATAACCAAACCAGATGAATTTATACAACCTTGCCACTTCCCCCAATGAGTCTTTTCCCACATCCTATTATGGATAGTGGATGAACTATGGATTCTACCCCTAACTATTGATTCTCTACATAGACCATCCATCCATGATAAATCAATCCCCTCCATAAAAATGTTATCCCCCCTCAACATAACTTGGTTGGAAAAAGAGGATAAGCATTGATCTGATCATGAAATTTAATCACATTTAAAAATGTATAACATTATTATAGTAATTATTGTGGATATCAAGAAAAAGGTAATATATCTTGAAAACCCTAGTATCATTTTAAATTATTGAAAATTCCCATTTCTCTATTGTCATGAACTTAGTGTTCTTTTCCACCTTCTGTTTCTTAGGATAAAATAGCTGATTAGAATCCTTCTTGAAAGTAGACTTAGTATGATACTCATAGATCCTTTCCTACACCATAGAGTCAAAATATTTCTTACCCAGTCCATCAAGAAATTTTTTGGTGAATCCTAATTTGGAGGTCTCAAGGGCCATTAGAAAATGGACAATATGATCGATCACCTCAATCCATTCAGCAGGCTCAAGGATATCACTATCACCATGGAAGACCGATGGGTTATTCTTATAAAACACATAATCATTTTACACTATCAATTCCAAATACTATCACCCTCCTGGCCTAGATATTGAATGGTATGGATCATTACATCCACTAAATATGGTTCAATCATTTGAGATGCTAGTGGCTCATTCTCTCTAACACCCTCCCTTCGTTTTGAAGATAATCATTTGGGAGGAATTGTATGCTAAATAAAAATACCTAAATTATCGAAACATAATTAAAACTCAATTAACATTGATTAAGAACTTAAATACTTTTTAATATGTCTCATAAAAATAGATTTAGCATTAGAATCACATTCAAATGTAGAACCATTAGAACCATCAAAATTTAAAAACCAAAATTCATCTTTTTTACACTACTGTAAAAACAATATGCCAACCTTGTTAAACACGACAGAACCATTTTATTACTACTCGCATGGGCTTCATAGAGTTACTATTATTGATACTTATTATACTATGTACATATTATATCCACCCCCATATGAACCCAAAAATCAAAATATCACAAAACCACTCATTGTATTCTCCTAATACAAATTGAATTTTATGAAAAAACATCACGTCTCATAACAATCATTAAATAGATTTCAAAACATAATTTCAATTCATAACAAAACATGGAATATCAATGAATGAAATGATAAAAACAATATAATAACTCCCCTATACCTACCACTCGAGCATCGATAAAATTATCTTTTCTATACCATGAACCTTCAAATCACAAGAGTCCCTTGTGGCCTGTTTTTAATGAACCACCACAACTCAACCTGACCCATAAAATAATTTGGCCAACTATAAGTCACAAAATAAATTATCAATTACCATATGAAAGTGATAAGAATAAAGGATGAAAAATTACAATTTGGGAATATTTACACCTTTTGAAAACTATCATGACCTATACGTGTTTTAATTGGAGACAACAACCAAAAAAGTGATTCAAAATATATATACATATATATTATTTTTATATATAATAAAAATAATCACATTAATTACCAATGGAAAATATCTCAAAATCATCACATCACATACCTAAAATATAAATATATACATCATATCATTATTAGAAATAAAAACTGGTGAAGAAAATAATTTCCAATACAAACCCTCCTAATGATAAAAATACCAAAACTGATTTGTAATATCTTGTTTCCATGAGACCGCAACTCCCCTATCCCAAAACCACAACTAACATCACTAATAAATAAGGTCCACTAAAACACATGGTACTCATTCCTATAAATGTTTCACGAAAAAATGATTTTATGTTATAAATGGAATATGAAGGGTGAAATTTTTTTTGGAACCATCTCTTAGCACAATCTAGTATCAATTAGTGGAATTGTCATTGGCATCAATGGAAGCAGTGGATAAAATTGTTTTTCCAGTGATTATTGATCTGTTTATGGATTTCATTCCCAATGAATTCATAGGGTTTCCACCCATGAGAGATGCATATTTTATGATTGATATCCTTTAATGGAACATTCATATCTCACTTCCGTCATAATAAATGGTACCCATAGAATTTCAGGAATTAATGTTTTGGTTTGAGGACCTAAAAGACAAAGGGTTCATCCATCCTAGCATGACTCTATTGGAAGTGCCAATTTTATTTTTTAAAAATGTGGATTCAAAATTGTGGCTCTATGTTGGTTATCATTGACTTAATAAGGTTACGATATACAACCAATATCCACTTACATGTATTGATAATATTTTTACTAGTTGAGGGGAGCTCAGTGGTTATCCAATGTTGACATGAGGTCATAATATCATCAATTGTGGGTAAGAAATGATGATATCCCCAAAAGTGCTTTCATATGTTGATTTGTCCATTAAAAGTACATGGATATTCCCATTATTCTAATAAATGTACCAACAATTTTGATGTAATTGATGAATAATATATTTCAGAGTTGTCTGGATTGTTTTGTGGTGGTATTTGTTGATGATATACTGGTGTATTCGAGGACAAGGGTAGAGCATGAGAAGAACATGGAAATTGTGTTGGGGATCTTGAGGGATCATTGGATGTATGCCAAATTTTTAATGTGTGACATTTGGATATATGATATTTGATTCCATGGCCATGTTATTTCTAAGAAAGGTGTTTCAGGAGATTCAGAAAAAATAAGTTCTATTATCTCCTAGAAACTACCAAGGAATGATTTTGAATTATCGATTTTCTTTAGTATTGATGGGTATTATCAGTGTTTTGTTCATGATTTCTCAAAAATTTTCTATCAAATAATAGATTTGACAAGGAATAATATCTCATTTCAATGGGTTGTGTAGTGTTAGAAATTTCTTTAAGGGAAAAAGAGTCACCTCTACATTAATAGAAATCATGGGTTTTCTAGAATCTGGGAAAGGGTACGTGGTGTATTGTGACGCATCGAGATCAGGTTTGGGGTGTGTTATCATGAAAGGAGATCATGTGGTTGCATATAGATCATAATAGTTGAGGTTGCATGAGAGGAAATACCCAACATATGACTTGAGGTTGGCAGCAGTGGTTCATGCATTGAAAATGTGGTGTCATTATCTCTTCATTATGAAATTCAAGGACTTTTCCAACCATAAGAGCATAAATCATATTTTCTCACAGCATGATTTGAACATGAGGTAATGGAGATAGATAGAAACCCTAAAGATGATTGATTTTGAACTAATGTACACATTGGGTCAGGGAAATTCGGAGGCAGATGCATTAAGTAGGAAATCATATGCTATTATGGTGAAACAAGAATAAGCTCAGTGGTAGTTGATAATGGTCATAGCCATCATGCGGTTAGAATGTGAGGACCGGGGTGACTGGGTGGTCTTCATTCAGTTTCCTTGGTTCCTGACTTCACTACTTTGGTTAAAGAGGCACGTGCATCTAATTCACAATGTATGGAGATGAGATCAAAACTCAATGGTGGGGAGACCATTGAGAGATAGGAACTGAATGAGAATTCGGTATAATGTTTTTTAAATCTGATGGTGTTACCCATTTCCTTTCTAGAAGAGATTCTAATAGATTACAATCATTATATGTGGGTTATCCATCCTAGAGTTTAGATTAATTATAATGAATGGAAAGAACATTTTTGGTGTGTGGGTATGAAAAGAGTTGTTGCTAAGTTTGTATCTAGATGCTTAAATTTTCAGAAAGTCAAGGAAGAGCATAAGAGGCTAGAAGGAATGTTTGATTCTTTGTCTATTCCAGATTTGAAGTAGGAGAAAATAGTGATGGATTTTCAGATATGTCTTCTGAGAATTGTCAAGAAGCACAATTCCATATGGGTGATTGTGGATTAGCTCACAAATTTGGCCCATTTCATCCCAATTCATCAATCAAATACGATGGAGGATCTATACAAAATCCATATCCAAGAGTTGGTTAACAGTGTGGATTTCTAGTTTCAATTGTATCAGATTGAGATCTAAGGTTCACATCTCATTTTTGGAAATCCATACACCCAGCCCTTAGAACATAGTTGACGATGAGCAATCTGTATCATCCTAAAAAGAATGAAAAATATGAGAGGATGATATATACATTATAGGATATTCTAAGGGCTATGTGATATATTTTTATGTTTTGTGGTATGATCACTTTCCATTGGTGGAGTTATGCTATATTAATAATTATCATGATTAAATATAAATGGATCGGTTTGAGGAATTGTATGGGAATATATGTCATTGTCCACTTTGTTAGGTGTAAATGTGTAGAGACCCAAAACATGAAGTACATGGACATTACATTAATTTTTCGTAATTCTTAATACATAACAAAAAAACACACAAGGACCGTAATAGAGTAGTGTCTTTGAAAACTCGAAACATAATCTTCTAATCGTGGTGAAAGATCTTCAACATCTCCCGTAAAGATATTCCCCTTTTTTCTTACCTAAAACCATTATTTCTATCATGGGGAAATGAAAACAAATAAAAAGTGAGCTCAAATGCTCAGTAAGGGTAATAATGGAGAAAAGAAAACAAACCATTTACATTTTAACTTCAATACATGAACATAATGTTTCCAAATCAAAATCTTGAGTTGTGAAATAAATATTGGTCGTACGTAAGGAATTGGTTATAAAGGAACATTAATCATGATAAAATAGCATGGGAATAAAACATTTAATTGTGGAATTCCATTAATCACATGATATGATTTCCATAGTATCCAAGGCATTGATGCCAAGATCATCTTAGTGGACAAAGTCCATTTCTGAATCGAGTTCACTCCTCATTTCAGTCCTATAACACTGAACTGGATTTACTTACCATTCCAGCCATGTCTATCTCATGAGATATAAATATTTATTCAATGAATTGGGGGGAGAGATAGGTCCCACCCATCTCATAATGGAATCATTCATACTTGTTCCACAACATGAACAAAAATCATTCATCATTACCCACGGTATAAAATGGGTTTCATAAACATCATTCCATCATCCAAAAAATGGATATCATTTCATTATAAGAAAATTTAAACCATGTATATAATACATAAATTATTCTTGAAACATACACATATGAAATAATGTAGTCTTATATGGAAAATCGTTTTCATAAAACACTTGAAATGAATTCTTGAGGAAAATATCCTTTATTCTTCAAAATAATATTCTTTTCACAAAATGACATATTTTAAAAGAAAAGGATTTTTTTGAAAATAGTAATTAAATATTTTAGAGTAATCTTCATTAAAATAAGGCGTTATGAAACCGTAAAAATATGTTCATTCCGTATATGTTAAAAAAACATTTTTCTCATACTTTTGATGCAAAAGTCAAAAAGTACTTCGTATGGTAAAAAAAAGACAGATTCCTTCCATACGATGTGGTAAAAGTAAAAAAAGGCTAAAAATGACTTCAAACATACATGGAATAAAATTAAATATTTTTTAAAAACATTTTGAGAACATATGGACATGGATAATAAACATAACCCCAGTAAATAGTTACGAATAAACAACCTCAGATAAGAATGAGAGTGGAATAATTATCCCTTACCTTATGTCCAATTTCATCTGTATGTGTCTGAGACTATTTTATAGTGGGTTTAAAAATATTATTAACTTCTAACAGAACCATAATAATATTTTTTATTTCATATATGATTCACTTACGACTTTATATTATTCGTTAATTTTTCAGTTCCATGTTAAAGCAACATTTTGTGTAAAATCGTTTCTTTTATCGCCCGTGTTTTGACTTGTAATTAGTAATATGATTAATTAGATCATGATTAATTAATTCTAGAATATAAAACATGATTTATATATAATATATATTCAGAATATACATATATATAATAAATCGATAAATGGAAAGAATTACACCGTTCATGGAGACGGTAGGCCGTATGTATGCATGAACGCTGTTTTTCGTTTTCTTAATGAATTGAATGGAATTAAGTAGATGAAATACATATAAATACATAAATATAGTAGCATTATATTTTCATATATTTCATTATTACTTATTATATCTACTTTATAATGATTTTTTAATTGTTAACATGGAAAATGAATCTCAGCGCATCGTGGAGACGGTAATCCGTACGTACGCACGAGCGATGATATCGTTCCCATATTTATTGAATGTAATTGGAGTGGATGATATAATATTTTAGAATCAGTATGATGCTATAGTAATTATATATAGTTATTAAATACACAATTATACCCATCCAAGTAAGGTGGTGGTGGAAAAACTGATTACACCACGGCGTGGAGACGGTATTCTGTATGTACGCACGCGCGGTGATTTCTTTTTCTGTAGGATGGATAGATAGTGAAATAGGGTTGCTTAATATTTATAATAACATATCAATATATATTTAATACTTATGTTATTACTTTATAATGAAACAACTAAAGAAGAGGATGTAGAAGAAGAATGAAACTTGAAAGATTCGGTAGAAGAGATTACCTCTTTCTCGACTCACATCCTTTAAACTTATTTTTAGGGCACTAGAGTTGGTCTTTTGAGAAGACCAAAACCCCTATGATATAACTACAGAGGTTTATAAGAGGAATTTTCAGGGGTTGGCCGAACTTCAAGGCTCAAAGGGTTTAAATAGGAGAGGGAGGAGGTGCCCTTTTATAAGGGAGGAGAGGGGCACCTTTGGAAAGTGTAAAAATATTATTTTATTATAAACTTTTATTCAGTTTCAAGAGGACCAAAAATCATTAAAGATGAAGATAAGATGACTCATGGTCCAAATCAAATCATCCAATAAGAATTTTACATGTTTTGGATAATATTTTAATCATTATAATCTTATTTATTTAAATCATTTATTAATTAGTTTAATAGTGCATCATTATTGTGTCATAAATAATTTAATTTATTTAATGACTAAAAATTATATAAAAACAACCATCATGTATAAAATTTGATTAGATTTCAATTGAATATTTATATTCTAAATGATAATTTATATAACCCCTTATAAAAATTAATTAATAAAAGATTTATGTTAATGTCAATTTTGTCTGTACATTAAATTAATTAATCCAAATTGTCATTATCACTACCAAGTGATTCAATGGGGTCCCAAAATCGACCTAAGGATGCCCATGATCGTCCAATACTCATACAATAATGTTAGGACAAGTGTTAAGGTAATTTTGAATTATTATAATATTCTTTTAACCATGAATTACACTATTTACCTTTAACCGCAGTAAATAAAAGTCAAAAGTTACTATTCACCAAAAATTATTTTCATCTTATTCAAACACATTTTACTTCTTGATAACAACCATATATGTTGGATTTTTGAAATTCAATTTACAGAAGTGGTAATATTTCATTTAAATGAAAGAGTCGGTTTTTTAACTACGACTAAGTGGTTTCACTATTCATCAAAAATTGATGTTTTTCACAAAATTACCAAAAATGTAGCCTAAGATATATTTGATATTACAAAATAAAAAATGATATCTATTTTTAAAAATTCAAAACATAGAAGTGGCATTAATTAATTTTTAAATTAACTCCCATTATCAAAACAAATAGCGTGTTTTTAAGAAACAATAACCTTCAAAAGATCGACACTTGTCTATGTACAATTTCAAAGTGAAATTAATTCCAATGACCAACATTGGATTAAATGGTAAAATATATTCTAATTAATCTTTAAAACCAATTAAATATATAATCTAACCATATAAATTATTGTGATGAAAAAAGTTGTTTTTAATTAAAATATACCGTGTTTTTACTATTAATTAAAATAAGAATGTTATCGGAATAATATGAAATTTTTATCCAAAGTAAATTTTTATATCCTGATTCCAAAGAAGAATTTTATTTTGTCAAATGGAACTTATAAACATGTCAAAAACAAGATTTAAATTGGGTGCGCCATCAAAAGGCGGCAAAACTTCATTTTTTGAAAAATACTTATTTTACCCAAAAAAAATATTTTCTTCTCATAATATGTTCTAGAAAATGTGTAAGATGAATAATAATGTTTTAAAATTAAAAATATAGTTAAGAATATTCATAAAGTCTATTTCATAATAATATTATAACCATATATCGTTTTTTAGTGAAACCCGGTATTGCGTACTACACACATGATCGAGGAAGGTCGCGATTGCATGTAATGCAATCAAAGAATAGTGTTGTGTATGCTTCAAGCTAATACAGTGTTTTGTATAGTACAAGCTAATCTTGGTGTAGTGTACAACACAAGACATTAATGAAATTAAATAATAATAATAATAATATTTTTTCTCATAAAATCTCGGGGTGTAACATTCTACCCCCTTAAAATGAATTTCTCCCTCCAAATTTGTCGGGGTTATAAATGGTTTTCTACTTGAAATTTTCTTTATTAGAAACACACATCGTAAAAAGGAATAGTAAAACTTAATATAAAAATGTAATGTAAGAAACATAACAGTTACCCAAATTAACTCATCACTGGGTTTCCACATAGGAGAACATAGGTGAAAATATGGATATGAAAGAGAATCCTAACCATCAAATTCTGATGAAGAGTGGTAGAGAACATGGCTATGAAAAATCCATTAATCAAAAAGCCATAAATTTGTGATTATTTATGGTACCATCTAATTCATCGGATATAAGGACACTAGGACAAAAAAAAATTTGTTTTCAATATCATTTCCCTAATGTTAAAGAATTGTTGAATTAAAAGAAATACTTACATGATTTTGGTACAATCTTACTGTTGTTTGTGCCTTGAAAAATTTCCACATCATCTCTTAATGAAATGAATTTGAGTATGTCTTCTGTGAAGTGTTATCAGATCATACAATAGAATTATAGGTCATTCCATCTGTCTCAAACAAAAGGATATAAAAAGTTATTAAATAAACATAAGTCCATCTATAGTGAGATTAATCATATATGGTTCCTAAAATGGACTTATACTTCATATATAATACATCTTAATATAATAAAACAAGTTTCTACTAACTAGGGACTTCATGTAGGCTAGTGGTAGGTGATAAAGGCCTATCGCACTTCGGTTGTTGGTTTGATTCCCAAAGCTTTGTCCGACGCGTTGGGTTGTCGCCCGTCCTGGAGGTTGTCCTTTTTCTAAAACAACATTATTATAACATTCCATAAATAATATCAAAAAAAGTTATAGACTTAAACAATACTAACTTATTTCTAACATAATCCATTCTAATCTTTAGGATTATCCAAAATAATTCTGTCAAAGCTCATAGTATAAAGAAAATAATTACTCAAAATGTCATCTGCCGAGCATGTGAATACCATCATTTATCCCCCATATATCATACGATATATCTTGTTGGTCAAATTAAAAACCTGTGAATACCTTAATCATGAATTATCTTGAAAAATGAATACCCATTGACCCTTAGTGAAAACATGAATGCTATCAAAATTTAACACTTTCCACATACAAAAATCCCAAAATTTCTATATACTCAATCAATGATATAACTTTTTCCTCATATCAGTCATGAGCTCACTTCATTTTTTTCTTTATCGCTTCATTATGCGCATATCATCTTCTTTCCAAAAATATTTCAATCACTTTTCATGGTTACCGGTACCATATAATTATTGAAAACTAATACATAGATATTCCAAAATTCCACGATGCCATAAATGAGTTTCCATGATACTATTTTGAAATTCCATTACATAAAAACTTAATAATTACACAACATCATTGTCATACTCAACATCACAAATAGTGATCGCATGTGACTTCCCTTTATCCTTTTCTATAAGAGGGTTCTCACGTTGATCATCATTAACCCTTGGATTAGGTCATTGATTAGCATAATGCACAATTTCCTTTCACTTGAAGCATTGAAGTGTTGGTGGTGCGTTCTCAGAAGTCTTTTCTTTATTCACAACATTAGTAACCCTTTTTCCATTACTTCAAAACTCAGCTGCTCGATGACCTTCTTTTCCACACTTAAAAAATTTTCTAGTCCCTTTAAGACAATCTCCACCATCCTTCTTTCCACACTTTGAGCATAAAGAAACATTCATCTTCTTTTCACCATTATTCTGAGATTTCTCCTTGAACTCCATCTTTCATTTCTTTTCAAAACAATGAGATGGATATGTAACACCAAATTCCATTTATACCTTGATAGAACAACTCAAAATGTCTTCATAGCTACTGAAGTCACTTATAGCTAATGCACTTATAAGACTTGGTTTTAAGCCACTAAAGAATCGATCAACTTTACTTTTACGTTGGATGATAAAGGCATATGCATACCTTGCAAGCCTTGTAAAATTAGCTTCGTATATACCAACATATTAATCATAATTTTTCTTAAGCTCAAGGAAATCCTTTTCCATCTTTGTTTGAAAAATATGAGGGACGTAATTATTGAAAAATAAGATCATGAACTCACCCCATTCAATGGATTCAATTTAATCTCAGGGCCTCATATTCTTAATTAGAGTCCACCATTGATTTGCTTCACCTTCTAAACGGTAAATAGCCAAAATTAATTTTTTATGTTCTAAACAGCGATGTATGGAAAATATCTTTTCAATGGTACTGGTCCATTGTTCAGAAACAAGTGGATCAGAAGACCTACTAAAAGAAGGTGGACGTTGCCTCATGAAGGACTGAATAGAATATTGTTCCCTTATCTTCTCATTTGGAAGTCCAAAATTATTCATAGCTTCTGTAAGTATAGAAATAATATTTTTCGCTCCATCTTCCATAACATTGGTTTGTTCAAGATGACAATCATTGCATTGTCTATTACATTGATCAACACGGTTCCTTCGGTTTCCAGCCATCGTCTAAACCCCAAAAAGAATAGTGTGAGAGGAAAAAATCATGCTAGGGAAAAAACCTAACAAAGGGGGAGTACCTTCAATATATAACAACCTAGGGTTAATTCTAATATTTTTACCATAAGTCTATGACTATAACCTATACTTATACTTAACCATAGAGACATCCCTAGACATACCTTAGAAATATCTCAGGGGATCTCGCAAAAGATTTCACATCCTATTTTGCAAAGGTTAACTAAACCTCTCCTCTAATACCAACTTTAGAGTCCCCAAACATGACGTACGTGGAACATAAATTACTTTTGTGGAATACTTAATACATAACAAAAACAAACACACAAGGACCGTAATAGTCTAGTGTCTTTGGAAACTCGGAACATAATCTTCTAATCGTGGTGACCGAACTTTAACATCTCCCATAAAGAACTTCCCCTTTTGTTTTATTACCTAAAACATTTATTTATATCCTGGGGAAAAGAAAACATATAAAGGGTGAGCTCAAATTCTAATTAATGGTAAGCATGGAGAAAATAAAATAGACCATATACATTTGAACTTCAAAACATGAAGATAAAGTTTAAACATCAAAATCACGAGTTGTGAAATAAATCTTGGAAGTACGTAAGGCATAGTTCATAAAGGAACATTAATCATGATAAAATAGCATGTGAAGAAAACATTTAATTGTGGAAAACCATTAATCACATGATATTATTTCCATAGTAGACAAGGCATTGCGGCCATGACCAACTTTGTGGACAAAGTCCCTTTCTGAATCAAGTTCATTTCTCATTTCAGTCCTGTAACACTGAACCAGAATAACTTGTTGTTCTCTCCTTGTCTATCTCATTAGATATAAATTTTTACCCAATTCATTGGATAGAGATATAGGTCCCACCCTCTCATAATGGATTCATTCTTACTTGTGCCACACCATGAACAAAAATCATTCATCATTACCCAAGGTATAAAATGGGTTTCATAAACATCATCCCATCATCCAAAAAAATGGATATCATTTCATCATAAGTAAATTGAAACCATGTAAATCATATAGAAATTATACTTGAAACATACACATATTAAATAATGTCATCTTATATGGAAAATGGTTTTAATAAAACACTTGAAATGAATTCTTGAGGAAAATATACTTTCTTCTTCAAAATCATTTTCTTTTCACAAAATGCCATTAAATTTTAAAAGAAAAGGATTTTGATGAAAATAGTCTTTAAATATTGTAGAGTAAGCTTCATGAAAATATGTTGTTATGAAACCGTAAAAATTTGTTCATGCCGTATAAGTTAAAAAAAACATTCTTCTCGTACTTTTTCCGGAAAAGTCAAAAAGTACTTCGTATGGTAAACAAAAGAAATATTCCTTCCATACGATGTGGTAAAAGTAAAACAAAGGGTAAAAATGACTTTAAACATACATGGAAGAAATGTAAACATTTTACGAAAACATTTTGATAATATATAGACATGGATAATAAACATAACCCTAGTAAATACTTACGAATAAACAATATCGGATAAGAATGAGATTGGAGTAATTATCCCTTACCTTATGTCCAATTTCATCAGTATGTGTCCCAGACTCCTGTATAGTGGGATTAAACATATTATTAACTTGTAACAGAACCATAATAAAATTTATTATATCATATATGATTCACTTACGACTTTATATTATCCGTTCATTTTTCAATTCCATGTTAAATCCACGTTTTGGGTAAAATCGTACCATTTATCGTCTGTGTTTTGACTTGTAATTAGTAATATGATTACTTAGATCATGATTACATAATTACAGAATAAATAACATGATTTATATATAATAGATATGATGAATATACATATATATAATAGATCAATAAATGGAAAGAAATACACCATTCATGGAGACGGTAGGTCGTACGTATGCATGAATATTGTTTTTCGTTTCCTTATTGAATTGAATGGAATTAAGTAGAAGAAATATATATATATATATATATACATAAATACAGTAGAATTATTATGTCATATATTTAATTATTAATTATTATATATATTTTATAAACATTCTTGAATTGTTAACATGGAAAATGAATCTCATCGCGTCTTGGAGACAGTAATCCGTACGTACGCACGAGCGATTATATTGTTCCCATATTTATTGAATGTAATTGGAGTGGATGATAAAATATCTTAGAATCATTATGATGTTATAATAACCATATATAGTTATTATTTACACCATTATACCCATCCAAGTAAGGTGGTGGTTGAAAAACTGATTACACCACGGCGTGGAGACTGTATTCTGTATGTACGCACGTGCGGTGATTTCGTTTTCCATAGGATGGATAGAAGGTGAAATAGGGTTGTTTAATATATATAATAACATATCAGTATATAATAAATAAAACTATTTTTACTTTATAATGAAACAACTGAATAAGAGGAAGTAGAATAAGAAAGAAACATTAAAGAGTCGGTAGAAGAGATTACTTCTTCCTCGACGCACCTCCTTTAAAATTCTTCTTAGGGAACTATATTTGGTCTTTTGAGAAGACCAGAACCTCTATGATATTACTAGATAGGTTGATAAGAGGAATTTTCTGGGGTTGGCCGAGCTTCAAGGCTCAAAAGGGTGTAAAGAGGAGAGGGAGGAGGTGCCCTTTTATAAGGGAGGAGTGGGGCACCTTTGGAAAGTGTGAAAATATTATTTTCTTATAAACTTATCTTCATTTTAAAAAGGTCCAAAAATCATTAAATATGAAGATAATATGACTCATGGTAGAAATAAAATCATCCAATCATAATTGGACATGTTTTGTATAATATTTTAATCATTAAAATCTTATTTATTAAATCATTTATTAATGAGGTAAATAGTGCATCATTATTTTGTCATGAATAATTTAATTTATTTGATGTGTAAAAATTATATAAATATAAACCACCATGTAGGAAATATTTTTATCTTTCAATTGAATATTTATATTCAAAATGATTATTTATTTAACACCTTTTATAAATTATTTACTAAATGATTTTTGTTAATGTCAATTTTGTCTTTACATTAAATTAAATAATCCAAATTGTCATTATCACTACCAAGTGGCTCAATGGGGTACCAAAATAGACCAAAATATTCCCATGGTCGGCCACTATGCATCCAAAAATGTTGGACAAGTGTTAACGTAATTTTGAATTATTATAATATTCTTTTAACCATGAATTACCCTATTTACCTTTAACTGTAGTAAATGAAAGTCAAAAATTACTATTCACAAAAAATTATTTTCATCTTATTGACCCACATTTTACTTCGTGATAACAACCTTATATGCAGGATTTTTGAAATTCAATTCACAAAAGTGGTAAAATTTCATTTAAATGAAACTGTTAGATTTTTAACTACAATTAAGCGGTTTCACTATTCATCAAAAATTGATGTTTTTCAAAAAAATACCAAAAATTCAGCTTAAGATATATTTGATATTCTGAATTAAAAAATGATGTCGATTTTTTTAAAATCAAATCCTAGAAGCGTCATTAATTAATTTTAAAAGTAATTCTTGCTATCAAAACAAATAGCGTGTTTTTAAGAAACAATAACTATCAAAATATCGACACTTGTTTATGTCCAATTTCAAAGTGAAATTAATTCCAAAGACCAACATTGGATTAAATGGTAAAAATATATTATAATTACACTTTAAAATCAATTAACAAAATAATATAACCATATAAATTATTGCGATTAAAAAATTGTTTTTAATTAAAATATAGCGTGTTTTTACTATTCATTATAATATGAAAGTTATCAGAATAATACGGAAAAATTATCCAAAGTAAATTTTTATATCCTAATTACAAAGAAGATCTATATTTTGTTAAATTGAACTGATAAACATGAAAAAACTAGATTAAAATTGGGTGCCCCATCAAAAGGCGGCAAAACTGCATTTTTTGAAAAATACTTATAATACCCAAAAAAATTATTTTGTTCTCATAACATGTTCTAGAAAATGTGTAACATGAATAATAATGTTATAAAATTAAAAAACTAGTTAATACTATTCATAACGGCTAGCTCATAATAACATTATAACTATATGTCGTTGTTTAGTGAAACCCGTTATTGCGTACTACACACGTTATCGAGGACGGTTGCGATTGCGTGTATTGAAATCCAATAAAAGTGTTGTGTATAATTCAAGATAATACAGTGTTTCATATAGTACATGCTAATCTTGGTGTATCGTACAACACAAGACATCAATGAAATTAAATAATAATAATAATAATAATTTTTCTCATAAAATCTCGGGGTGTTACAAAATGGGTGAGACTTCGAAAATCAGACAGACCCATGTCAAAGTGACTATGGATAAAATCATGTTTATCAGAATAAATATGTATAAATCTCAATGTCTTCAGAAATATTATGGGGACCATCCTTGATGAACATTTTCATTCAAGGTGGGTGATCATATCTTTTTGAGAATCTCTCCTAGTTTGGGACATCGTCAGTTTGGAAAATAGGTTATGATATCTGCAAGGTATATTGAGAATTTTGATATATTTGAGTGGATTGGAGAGGTGGAATATCAAATGGATTTTCTACTATGGTTTAGTGTGGTGCACAATGTGTTTTATGTGTCACAATTGAAAAATTATCACTCAGATCATGAACATTTGATTCGTTGGGATCATGTTCAGCTAGAACCATATGCTTCTTTGGTTCATGTGCCAATAAAAATTCTGGATAGGCAAGACAAAGTCTTGTGTTGTATGGTCATTGGTTTAGATCGTGTTTTCTGCTAGCATGGTAAAATTCAGTACGATACTGTGCATAGCAGAAAGATATGGTCGAGGAATGGCCCAAGATTCTTCAGCAGTGAGATGGATCTACACATTCCAAGGATGGAGACTCCATTGGTATGGGGAATATAGAACCCCTGGATTGAGGTATATGACACATAATTATGTTTATATGTGTCTAATGTTCTTGGCATATGTTGGGAAGAGTTTGGGATTGTTTAGAATGGTTTTAAATTTGTTTGGTGGCTTTTCTAAGGGTGCACAGTTTGAGCACGGTTTCGGAATGTTGTGCAAGTTCTCTAGGTAAATGTGTAGGGGTAGATAGTTATCATCACATGGTCTGTAAATGGTTTTCTAAACTATGTGACACAACCATTCAGTACCCCTTCTCTTGAGGTAGTGGTGTGCTCATAGTTAACACATGGTTTACCAAACTGTGCGGGCTAACCGTGAATCCACTTAAAAAAGTTTTATTTTTAATCTAGGTTCACTCGGACTTGTCCTGTTTCACTTGAAACATTCTCCCACTTGAGCTTCACTCATGATTTTCTATTTTAAAGGGTTTAATGGGATCTCCCACTCATTTTGGAAGCTATTTTAAGGAGTTTCATGGTTGTTTGAAGGTGTTTTCTCCTAGTTAAGTGTATCCCCATGGTTTCTCTTTGATTTTCTCTTGATTTACTCTCCCCACTATTATTGTTTTCTTTATATATACATGTTTCTTTTGGATATATGGTTTTTGTTTCCAAGGATGTTGATTTTAGGTCTTGTTGATTATAAGGAAGAGGATTTAGACTGGTTTTGGTGGTTCTTTCCCCAGATTAGAGGTGTGGTTGCTTGTGGACCGATTTCACTGGATCCCAAATGAAAGGTGGCTTCTATATCAGCAACAATTTGTTATAACTAAAAGTATCATTCCAATTAGTTGGTCTTTCATTAATTAATTGGTGATTTTAAAGTGTGAAATTAGTTAAAAATCCCTTTGGTAAATTTTTGCAGTTTTTTTGGGATAAAAGGCATTTTTAGGGGAAATGTTCTTGTTGTTGGATTTTAAAATGATGATTTTAAATTGGGTACTTGGGTTATTTTGTGAAAATGTATGGAGGAATAGGTTTTCAGAAAAGGGGTTTTTTTTATTGAAATGTAATATTACATGGATGATGATTTGAGGGATTTTTCTATTATAGAATGGTTATTAGAATGTTGTTGTGTCCTTGGTGTGTGATATGCTTGGTTACCAACTTGTGCATGTTATGTTTGTGATTGGAATGATGTGAAGATAGAGGTAAGTAAAACTATAAAAGGAGTATAGTGTGTGGATATAAGGGACACCATAAATGATAAGTGGGTGGGAAGTACAACTTGATTTGGAAAATAGTGATGGAGGAGGACGAGAATTCCCACTATGATCATTTACATTGTTGTGTCTGGATATAAAATATGAAAATGGTTGTAATAATGTTAAATGGTGAAATGGATTATAGAATTTTTGTGGATTTTCCTTGTTTAAAATGGAGTTATAAGGATATGATTTCATTGTGTTAATGGTTACACTATCTAATGGTTTATATATACTAATTTTTATAAATTTGCTAACAGTTATTTCTTAGTGGTGTGTGTAGGGATATAATTTGGGATAATCCTACTTAGTATTATTACTCACCCCTTCATTAGAACATGGGTGATTTTGAAAATGTTGTATTCCAGGACACTAGTAAGGGTAAAGCGTCTCATTTTTCTATCGGTTCAACATAATGCTTTTGTGATGTTGTGGGGCTTCGAGCATGGAGATTGGTGTGGAGGTATGGATTTGGTTGGGTTGATTGTTGACATGAATAATATAGTTTTTTGGGTAATGGCATGTTGGGTTAGATGGTTCATCTCAAGGGAAATTTTTCCCTAATTTCTTCTCGATTACCTCAGCATTTATTTCTAGATTTTGGAACCTTGGGAACATCGCTTATGGATAAGTAGCATTCCTCCACCCTCTCAAGCCAATGGGATGGTGCGGGATGTTAAAAATCATATATTACTCACTTCCCAACAAAAAAATGCATAATTTTTTATCAATCACAAATCCATTTTTAAAGGCTATTTAATAAACTAGAATTCCCATTTAAACAAAAAAACATACTCAAAATAAATCACTTTAAAAAAACCATTTACAATACATTTATAACCACGAGGCCCCATTAATCCTTTTTAATAAATACATAGAGTGAATAATATCTTAGTAAATTTAAAGGGACAGATATAAAATATTAAATTGAAACCCCTTTTCATGAATCACAAAAAACATAAATAAAATATCACTAAAATCTCAAATTAGTGGAAATTTTATAAACTCAAACAAAGGAAAAAAGATGATTCAATGAAAATTCATGGGAAAACACCTTTAATAGATATGTTTTATAAAAACTAAACAATAAATACATGCATATGATGAAAACCAATAGAATATTGAATGAGAGGTCCTGACACACCTTAAAGATAAAAAATCCAAATCCCCATTAAAACCCCTATATTCATCCTAAAGACAATTGGGGTTTCCATACTCCAAGGAAAGTGATGAAATTGATAAGATATGTGAAAATAATGAAATCGTGAAGAAATAATTATTACCTAAAAAAGAAAACAAAGGATCTAAGAAATATCTAGAAAAATATAGGGGAAGAACATCCAAGGCACATGGAGAGGGATAAACAATAGTGGGGAGAGAAATGGTGGCTAAACTCTTAAAATATAAAGGTTAAATAAACATAATAATTTTGTAACACCCCGAGATTTTATGAAAAATATTCTTTTTAATTTCATTGATGTCTTTTTTTGTACACTACACCAAAAGAATCTTTCACTACACACATCCCTGACTTGGCTTGCATTACACGCAATCACGACCTTCCATGATAGCGTATGTTGTACGCAATACCGAGTTTCACTAAACAATGATATGTTATAAAAACTAGCCGTTATGAATAGTAATACCTACTTTTTGAAATTTTATTTTCCAAAATGGACTTCATTTTTGGATTCGGAATATCAAAATTAGACTAGGGAGAAATTTTTTTATTTTTATTAAAACTTTCAATTTTTGATGAATAGTGAAAACACTAGGTTACTATTTAAAAACTGACATTTTATTTAAATAATTGTTTATTTTATTTAAATTTATTTTAGATCAAAATTGATAAATAATACTTATATAAGTTCAATGTAATTCATTGGAGTAATTTTATAATAATTTTAGATATATAAAAATTTTATTGAACTTTTCACAATCTTTTACCCACCTCCTAGGAGAATTTGAAAATTCACATAAAACATAATTTTACTGCTTCTATGAGTGGAATTTCGAAAATCCAAGAGACACAGTTAATATCAAGAACTAAAATGTGGTTCAATGAGATGAAAATAATTTTGGTGAATAGTAACTTTTTAATTTTATTTACCACGGTTAAAAGTAAATAGGGTAATTGAGGGTAAAAATGATATTATTATTACACTAAAACATGTCATAATTATATTGGATATGTTTAATTCGACCAAAAACATACTTAGGAATAAAATATGACCATTTAGGTCCACTTGGATTAGATGAGTACATTTAGTATTAATTTATTTAAAGAAGGGTTCAAATAGTTAAAATCAATGTTTAATAACTAAATAATTTCTAATATTGAGATACACATAAGATAAAATAGAATATAAATATTCATTATAAAGATAAAAATCTTTCCTACGTAATGTTATTTTATTTATAATTTTTAGACATTAAATAATTTAATTTATTTATGACAAAATGATGATGCAGTAATTATATTATTTATGAAATATTAACATAATTGATGTTATAAATACACAAATAAATTTAATTTGAGACTTTTTATAAACTAAAATAATGTTATAGGTTAATATGACATGTTAGTATTGATTTAATTAACCTTTATAGAACTAAACATGCTTTTATGATTTTTACAAAAATCAATTACCAAATAGTGTCTAAATTGACATAAATAGTTTTTTAAAAAAATATTATATTATTAATTGTTATTATATTCCTAAAAATCTAAGGTTTCGGCCAAGATACTTATATCCTGATATTTGTATCATTAATGGACCACTTGGGGGTTTCATGGATGTATGTGGTAAGTTTAATAACTATATAATATAAAAATACAAAGTGACAAGGTAAATGTCAATCCAATTAACTTAGAGTTAAAACTAAAAGATAATGTTAATATAATGACCCAAACCTTCTTAAAATATATTGGTTGAAAATATTTCGACCCATACCCACCTTAGCTTCGAAATAAATCAATTTGGATCTATTAAAAACTGAATATGACTTTATTATAAAATAATAATTTATGTTTTTCCAAAGGTTCCCCAATCCTCCCTTATAAAAAGGGCACCCCTTCCCTCTTCTCTTCACACCCTTTTGAGCCTTGAAGCTCGGCCAAACCATGACCATTTCTTTTCTCCACCCCCCTAGAATCATTTAGGAGGTTCTTGTCTTCTCATAAGACCAACTCTACTTCCCTAAGAGAATGCATAAAGGAGGTGCGTTGAAGAAGAGGTAATCTCTTCTTATGATTATCTCAAGTTTCATTCTTCTTCAACTTCTTCTTCTTTAGTTTTCTCAATATAAAGTAAAAACATCAGTATTACATATATACTGATATGTTATTATAAATATGAAACAACCCTATTTCACCTTCTATCCATCCTACAGAAAACTAAATCACCGTGCGTGCGTACGTACGGAATACCGTCTCCACGCCGTGGTGGGATCTGTTTTCAACCACCACCATACTTCAATGGGTATAATGGTGTAAATAAATTACTATATATGATTATTGTAATGTGATATTTATTCTGAAATATTATACATATACTTCAATACAACTCCACAATCATGGGAATGGTATCATTGGTCGTGCGTACGTACGGACTACCGTCTCCACGATGCGATGAGATTCATTCTCCATGTTATCCATTCATGAATGATTATAAATTATATATAATAAGTAATCATGAAATATATGAAATAATAATGATACTGGATTTATGTATATATATGTATGTCATCTACTAAATTCCATTCAATTCAATAAGGAATCGTAAACAGCGTCCATGCGTACGTACGGCCTACCGTCTCCATGAACGGTGTATTTCATTCCATTTATCGATCTATCATATATATATATATATATATATATATTCTATATAAATCATTTTTAACATTATGGAATTATGTAAATCAGGATATAAGTAATAATATCAAGAACAACAAGTCCAAAAACGTACGATAAATAAAGCGATTTTACCCAAAACGCTGCTTTAACATGGAATTTACAAAAGAACGGGTAATATAAAGTCATAAGGGAACCATTTATGATATCTTAACAGTGAATATGATTCTGTAATAAGTCAATGACATTATTTCAATCATTATACATGAGGTTCGGATACGTATGAATCATATCAAACCTAAGGTAAGGGATAACTTTTCCAATCTCGTTCTTATTCGAGATTGTTTATACGTAAGTATTTACTGGGGTTATTGTTATCATCCATGTCCATGTTTTCTAAAAGTGTTTTTATGTATGTTAAATGTAATTTTTACCAATTTTTACTTTTACTAAATGGTTTTTAAGGAATCATTGTTGTGTTTACGTTATGAGGTACTTTTTTACTTTTCCGACAAAACTACGAGGAGAAAGTTTTTTTAACTTATACGGCATGAAAGGATTTTTTTTACGGTTTTATAAAGCCTTATTTTCAGGATGATTCCTCGAAAATATTTCATGACTATTTTCATAAAAATCTCTTTCTTTTAAAATTGCATGACGTTTTGTGAAAATAAATAGATTTTGAAGAAGAAAGGATATTTTCATCAAGAATTCATTTCACGTTTTTTATCAAAACTATTTTCCATCTAATTTGACATTATTTAGTATGGTTATGTTTCAAGTATAATTTCTCTATGATTTACATGGTTTCACTTCTCTTTTGATGAAATGATATCCATTTTTTTATATGCATTCTGTTATGATGGGATGATTTTTATGAAACCCATTCTATTACATGGGTTATGATGAATGATGTATGATTGTTTTGTTGCACAAGTAATAATGATTTCAAGATGAGATAGGTGAGACCTATATATCCATACAATGCATTGGGTAAAGATTTATATCTCATGAGATAGACATGGATGGAATGGTAAGTAAATCTGGTTCAGTGTTACAGGACTGGAATGAGGAGTGAACTCGATTCAGAATGGGACTTTGTCTATTATGATGGTCTTGGAAGAAATGTCTTGGCTACTATAGAAATCATAACATGTTCTTAATGGATGCCTCAATTACATGTTTTATTACCATGCTAGTTTATCATGCCTAATATTCCTTTATGATCTATGCATTTTGTACTTCAACGATTTACATCGTTTCTCATGGTTTTGATGTTTAAATTTTATGTTCATATTTGTGCATTCAAATATTTATGGATTGTTTTATGTTCTCTATGATTACCCTTAATGAGAATTTGAGCTCACCCATTATATGTTTTCTTTTCACTAGTATTTAAAGAAAGGTTTTAGGGAATAAAACAAAAGGGGAAGATCTTTATGGGATATGTTGAAGATCTTTCACCATGATTAGAAGATTATTTTTTGAGTTTCCAAAGACACTAAACTAGTACGGTCCTTGTGTGTCTGTTTTCGTTATATATCAAGTATTCCGCAAAATTAATGTAATGTCCATGTACGTCAAGCATTGGGTCTCTACAGTTGGTATCAGAGTAAAGGTTTAGTTAACCTTTAGAAACGAGGATGCGAAAACTTTAGTGAGATCCCTAGAGATATTTCTAAGTTATGTCTAGGGATGTCCCTAAAGTTATGTATAAGTATAGGTTATAGTACTAGAATTACAGTAACGATCATAGAATTGAACCTAAGATGTTAGAGATTGAAAGTACTCCCCCTTCATTATGTTGTTTTTCTAGTACGAGTTTTTCCTCTCACACTATTAGTTTTGGTTTTTAAAAAATGGCTGGAAACAGGAAGATTCACGATAATGGAGTATATGATGGACAATTGAATGATATTCTTCATGAGCTACCATATGAAATTGAATTTGGAAGGCGAAACATCGTTGTTGTGCCTAATCAGAAATCTCATAATATGATCAATAATCTCAACTTTTGTAATATTCCTGACTTAGCTAATAAGAGAAAGATGGAGTTTCATGATGATCATAGAGGAAGGAATGTTCAATTTCTATCATGTAAATCATGTGGGAAGAGGCATCAAGGAAATGTTTCAAAGGAACTGGAAGATGATTTGGGTGTAGAAAAGAAGGACACAAATCCAGTAAGTGAAAAAGAAAATGATCAGTTAACACCATGGATTATGATAATGGTATTTCTATGACATCAACAATTATTACATGTTTTAAATGTTGAATTTATGGGCATTATGAAACCCAATGCCCTAAGGGAAAATATCATGAAGAGAATCAGCATGGTCATATGGGTAGTATTTATATGGATGATGATGAGGATACTACACATGATATATGAGATGAAAGAAGTGTTGAAGCTTGGTCAATGGTTTAAGAAGGTAGTGGAATGATTATATGTTTATCTAGAGTTATGTTGTATAGGTAATTTAATGGTACTATGGAATAAAGAAACATCTAAGGATTGTTACACTATTTTTTTTCCTAAAGTATTTGAAAGTATATGATGAATGGAACAGGTAAACATGCAAGGTTATTCAGATATTTTTGGAAAGAAGATGATATGAACATAATGAATAGATAAGGAGGAAATATTATGTTTGATTGTATTCATGAGATCGTGATTATTATAAGGACTAAGTGATATCATGGTTTGAGTATACAGAATTTTGGGATTTTTGTATGTGGAATGAGTTAACTTTTGACAGCACTCATGTTTTCAGTAAGGTTGAATGGATATTCATTTTTCAAGAGAATTCATTATTAAGTCCTTCGAATGTTTGGAATGTGACCAACAAGACATATCTTATGATATATGGGGATCAATGATGGTATTAACATGCTTGTTATATAAACTCTCTCGTAATTGTTTTCACTATAATATGAGATTGGACAATAGTATTTTGGATAAGCCTAAAGATTGTAATGGATTATATTGGACATAAGTTAGTATTGTTAAAGGATAGAACTTTTTCGATATTATTAATGGAATGTTATAATAATGTATTTTTAGAAAAAAAGGACAACCTGTAGGATGGGTGAAAACCCGTCACGTCGGACAAGGGTGTGAGAATCAAACCAACAAACGAAGTGTGACAGGCCTTTATTTCCTACCACTGGCCTACAGGAAGTCCCTGGTTAGTATAAAATAGTTTTATTTTATTATGTAGGATGATAGATGAAGTATGACTCCATTTTGGAACCATATCTCATTAATCTCACCATAGATGGACTTATGTATATTTGATAACTTTTTTTAACCTTTTGTTTGAAACGGATGAAATGACTCATCATTCTATCACATGATCTTCTAACACTTCACGAATGAAAATTTCACCTTCATTTCTTTAAGAGATGAAGTGGAAATTGTTCATGGCATTAAAAATGGTGAGATTGTACCAAAATCAAGTAATTATTTCTATTGATTCGAAAATTCCTCAACATAAGAGAAATGATCTTAAAAACCAAAAATGTTGTCCTAGTTCCCTCATATCTGATGAATCAGATGGTACCTTAGAACATGACAAATTTATGGCTTTGTTATTGTTGGCTTGTTCATATCCATGTTCTCTATCACTCTCCATCAGAACATGTGGTTAGATTTTTCTTCCATATCTATATTTTCACCTATCTTCTCCTGTATGGAAACCCAGTGATGAGTAACTTTGGGTAATCATTACGTTTTATACTTTAGTTTTTAAAATTAAGTTTTTGTATTCCTTTTTACGGTGTGTTTCTCCATGAATAATAAACGATTTATAACCCCGAATAATTTTGAGGGTGAAATTAATTTTAAGGGGGGGTAGAATGTAAAACCCTGAGATTTTATGAAAAATATTCTTTTTAATTTCATTGATGTCTTGTGTTGTATGCTACATCAAAAGGATCTTGCACTATACGCATCCCTGGCTTGTCTTTCATTACACTCCATCATGACCTTCCACGATAGCGTATGTTGTACGCAATACTGAGTTTCACTAAACAACGATATGTTATATAAACTAGCCGTAATGAATAGTAATTCCCACTTTTTTTAATTTTTATTTTTCAAAATGGTCTTCATTTTTGGATTCGGAATATCAAAATTAGTCTACGATGAAATTTTGGTATTTTTCTGAAAACATTCAGTTTTTTATGAATAGTGAAAACACTCTGTTACTATTTAAAAAACAACTTTTTATTTAAATAATTATTTATTTTATTTAAATTTATTTTAGGTCAAAATTGATTTATAATACATATATATGTTCAATGTAATTCATTGGAGTCATTTTATAATAATTGTAGATATATAAAAATTTTATTGAACTTTTCACCGTCTTTTATCCACCTCCTAGGAGAATTTGAAAATTCACATAAAACATAATTTTACCACTTCTGTGAGTGGAATTTTGAAAATCCAAGAGACATGGTTAATACAAAGGAATAAAATGTGGTTCAATGAGATGAAAATAATTTTTGGTGAATAGTAACTTTTTACTTTTATTTACCATGGTTAAAAGTAAATAGGGTAATTGAGGGTAAAAATGATATTATTATTACCCTAACACATGTACTAATTCTATTGGATAAGTGTAATTAGACCATAAAAAACCTGAGGAATAAAATATGTCCATTTAGGTCCACTTGGATTATATTAGGACATTTATTATTAATTTATTTAAAGAATGGTTAAAATAGTTAAAATCAAAGTTTAATAAATAAATAATTTTTAATATTGGGTTATACATAAGATAAATCTGACTATAAATATTAATTATAAATATTAAAAGATTTCCATCATAATTTTATTTTATTTATAATTTTTAGACATTAAATAATTTAATTTATTTATGACACAATGATGATGCAGTAATTATCTTATTAATGGAATATTAACATAATTGATGTTATAAATACCCAAATAAATGTAATTTAATACTTTTTATGAATTAAACTACTTTTTTAGGTTAATATGACATGTTATTATTGATTTAATTAACATTGTTCGAACTAATCATGCATTTATGATTTTCACAAAAATCAATTACCAAATAGTGTCTAAATTGACATAAAATATATTTTTTAAAAAATATTATATTATTAATTGTTATTATATTCCTAAAAATTTCTGGATCGTCCAAGATACTTATATAATGATAGGTGTAACATTAATGGACCACTTGGGGGTCTTCCTGGATGTATGTGGTAAGTTTATTAGCTATATAATATAAAAATACAAAGTGTCATGGTAAATGTTAATCTAATTAACTAAGAGTTTAAATTAAAAGGTAAGGTTAATATAATGACCCAAACCTGTTTAAAATCTATTGGTTCTGTGGATTTCGACCTATACCCACCTTAGCTTCGAAATAAATCAATTTCGAGCTATTAAAAACCGAATATGACATTATTATAAAATAATATTTTAAGTTTTTCCAAAGGTGCCCCTCTCATCCCTTATAAAAAGGTCACCCCTTCCCTCTTCTCTTCACACACTTTTGAGCCTTGAAGCTCAGACAACCCCTACCCATTTCCCTTATCCACTTCCCTAGAAACATTATTGAGGTTCTGGTCCTCTCAAAAGACCAACTCTACTTCCTTAAGAGAAGGCTTAAAGGACGTGCGTCGAAGAAGAGGTAATCTCTTCTTTCGATTCTCTCAAGTTTCTTTCTTCTTCAACTTCTTCCTCTTTAGTAGTATCATTATAAAGTAAAAATATAATAATTAATTATATACTGATATTTTATTATAAATATTAAACAACCCTATTTCACCTTCTATCCATCCTACAGAAAAAAAATCCCCATACGTGCGTACGTACGGAATACCGTCTCCACGCCATAGTGGAATCTGTTTTCCACCACCACCATACTTTAATGCATATAATGGTGTAAATAAATAACTATATATGATTATTGTAATGTGATATTGATTCTAAAATATTATACATACACTTCAATACAACTCCACGATCATGGGAATGGTATCATCACTCGTGCGTAGGTACGGACTACCGTCTCCACGACATGATGAGATTCATTCTCCATGTTAACCATTCATGAATGATTATAAAGTATATATAATAATTAATCATGAAATATATGACATAATAATGATACTAGATTTATTTATATATATGTATGTCATCTACTAAATTCCATTCAATTCAATAAGGAAACGAAAACAGCATTCATGCGTACGTACGGCCTACCATCTCCATTAACGGTGTATTTCCTTCCATTTATTGATATATCATATATATATGTATATATATTATATATAAATCATGTTTTAAATTCTGGAATTAAGTTAATCAGGATATAAGTAATAATATCAAGAACAACAAGTCCAAACACATACGATAAATAAAGTGATTTTTCCCAAAACGCTGCTTTAACATGGAATTTACAAAAGAACAGGTAATATAAAGTCATAATTGAACCATTTGTGACATCATAACAATGAATATGATTCATTAATAAGTAAATGACATTATTTAAATCATTATACAGGAGGTTCAGATACGTATGAATCATATCGGACCTCAGGTAAGGGATAACTTTTCCAATCTCGTTCTTATCTGAGATTGTTTATACGTAAGTATTTACTGGGGTTATTGTTATCATCCATGTCCATGTTTTCTAAAATTGTTATTATGTATGTTTAGTGTCCTTTTTACCCATTTTGACTTTTACTACATGGTATGTAAGGAATATTTCTTTTGTTTATGTTACAAGGTACATTTTTACTTTTCTGACAAAAGTATGAGGAGAAAGTTTTTTTAACTTATACAGCATGAAAGGATTTTTTTACGGTTTTATAAAGCCTTATTTTCATGGAGATTCCTTGAAACGATTTCATGAATATTTTCAAAAATATATCTTTCTTTTAAAATTTCATGATGTTTTGTGAAAAGAAATTTATTTTGAAGAAGAAAGGTTATTTCCCACATGAATTCATTTCAAGTGTTTTATCAAAACTATTTTCCATCTAAGATTACATTATTTAGTATGATTATGTTTCAAGTATAATGACTCTATGAATTACATGGTTTCACTTCTCTTATGATGAAATGATATCCATTTGTTTTATATGGATTATGGTATAATGGGAGGATTTTTATAAAACCAATTCTATTACATGGGTTATGATGAATGATGTATGATTGTTTTGTGGCACAAGTATGAATGATTTCAAGATGAGATGGGTGGGAACTATATCTCCCTCAATGTATTGGGTAAAGATTTATATCTCATGATATAGACATGGCTAGAATGGTAAGTTAATCTGGTTCAGTGTTACAAGACTGGAACGAGGAGTGAAATTGATTCAGAATGTGACTTTTTCCACAAAGATGGTCTTGGCAGAAATGCCTTGGATACTATGGAAATCATAACATATTCTTAATGTATACCACAATTAAAAGTTTTATTACCATGCTTTTTTATCATGACTAATGTTCCTTTATGATCTATTCCTTGTGTACTTCCAAGATTTACGTCGTTTCTCATGATATTGATGTTTAGATTTTATGTTCAAGTTTTTTCATTCAAATGTTTATGGATTGTTTTATGTTCTATATGCTTACCCTTACTGAGCATTTGAGCTCACCCTTTATTTGTTTTCTTTTCCCCAAGATTTAAAGAAAGGTTTTAGGTAATAAAAAATAGGGGAAGATCTTTATGGGAGATTTTGAAGATCTTTCACCACGATTAGAATATTATTTTCCGAGTTTCCAAAGACACTAAACTATTACAGTCCTTGTGTGTCTGTTTTAATTTTGTATCAAGTATTCCGCAAAAGTAATGTAATGTCCATGTACGACAAGATTTGGGTCTCTAAAAATTTTGTTAATAATCTAGACGCACCACACAATTTTTCAGAATGGTTAGAATACATTTAAATCAATTTTCCATAATCTAATATCTCGCTAATTAAAATCCACATCGTATAAAAATAATTTGGACCATTTAGGAAATCAATGCTTAAACTATGAATAATCCCACTATCCCGTAAATATGATCAAAACTTGGAGTGATACAAATATAGAAACCCCTACTATTGGTCGTGTTCTATGGCCTATTTTACAAAAACCTAAGGTTGCACCCCACACCACCAAAATAATATGTGAACTAATAAGTGAATATTTATGAATTGAAATAAAAGAACAAGTTAATTGGTAGGTGTTACAATTTTACTTTGGTTGATGGAACTAGGAAGATCTTTAGGATTAATTATTATTGATAAATCTTTTATTTTATTTATTTTTATACTATACATTGAAAACATTGACCCATAAATTGATCTTATATCTTGATATTTAACTTGAATAACTTTTAAATTTGGTTTATATTTTTCTATTTCATGTGATTATTCGTTATTATTGTATTATCATTACTAAAACTATATTATGAATTAATTTTATAGATAATGGTTCATTATTATCCGATTATTATTTATGGTTATCTTATAGAGTGTATAGTCTTCCCACATTACTAATTGTACCTCACTAAATTTTATTAGGCTTTTCTATACTAGGAGGCATCCATGAAGCCTTATTGTTAACCAGTTCAGTTACTATATTGGTTATTTTGTTTGGGGATGATGCATAGCATCCTGTGATTATCCTAAATAAATCGTATCCAAAGAAAATTAATCTAGTTATTTTTATATCATATCTATGATTCATTTGTGCGTTGTCATGATTTTCTTACCTCAAAATCCTATATTAAACAAACCATGGGTGCGATTCATGCATCTATTACAGTACCAAATCATTAACAACATTAATTAGAAATTATTATATATTTATTATCATGATATATTCTTTTATTATTTGATTCCAAATTCATACGATTATACCAATGATTGATGAATTCTATATGTATGAATACACATTGAGTCCAACACTAAATTTCGTACATGATGGGTTTGTAAAACCCTATTATTATATGACCTTCATTAATTTTTCCATCAATTAGTAAACAATTTCCCAAATTTTTAGAATTATAATTTTTATATTTAAACATTCTTCAAGTCATTCAATGTAATATTTTTCTTGTTATTTTTGTTGTATTTAATTTTCTATTTTTTTCTCCAATTCATGATAGAAGTTTCCTTATAAATCATTTAACTCCATTATTTTAATATTAATTCAAATGATTTTTCTATTTTCAATTATTTTATTTAAATCAATATTCTGTGTCATGTGATATAATGTTTTCTACGAGGAACCATTATCTTTTATTTATTATTATTTATCTTAATAATGAGTAAATATCATCTTGATTGTTTTAAGAACATTTTATTGATTGAAAACACTATGACATTGTCACATATACATCAATAATGCCAGCATCACATTTAATCGCCAAGGAAGTATCTAAAATATCTTATTTTAAAGATGATTCTACCAAATATTTTGATTTATATAAATAAATAAAGTCAAAAACATTAACCATTGTTCAATTAACCATTATCATTATTTCAAAGACATGTTGAAGGATTCAAAAAATCTTCAATTGAAATAGGTTTTCCACAAATCTCCCATAAGGATACCTAAATCGTAAATTAATAATACAATGATAATTATTAATTTAAAATATATAAGCCAATGAAATAATGAAATACATTATTTCCATTCTATAAAAACCTCATTCCTTTTTTATTATAAATTTTTTAACTATATCAATATATTTTAAAAATGATGCGCACAAACCTCTATAAAATTGAGTATCTCCATCATTAAATATTTATATTCAAATTACTAAATATTGAAGGATTCAAATAAAAATATAAATGTGTAATTATATTTCAAAAATATATTCCACATACAGATATCAATATTAAGACATATAGGGTATGATAATAGTTTTGTAGACTAAATGTACAAATGTATCCCAAATAGAAGATGGCTCACAGATAGTGGGGTTGAATTAGGGTGTTCATTACAATTAAATTATACCTTTAGATATCAATATATATTCAATATTATTCATAGGTTATCAAATATTTCATTCAATAAAATATTTGATTTGAATATTAATAGATAATTTTCAATGTGATTAAATCTTATCAGGAACACATGACTATAAAAATTTATGAAAAATTACGATACTTCTAAGGATTAAACACATGATGATGTTTCAGTTAACTAAAATCCTCTTATGAAAAGGTCACTATAGAAATAATATTTTAGAATAAATTCAATTAATTCCATGTCATGTTTCCTATACAAATAAAATATTCGAATGGTTTACTACATCACATAGAAATCGTTGTCTTCCTCATTCCACACATAGTAATTTTTGAAATTATTATAGATATTTAGGTTTCCTCCATATCAGTACATATAACTTTTATAAATTTTAACCAAAATCCCCATATGTAAAAATTTCATTATCACCCTTTTTCTGCATCTTCTATTAGAGACCTAATTAAAACAACTCCTTTTTAGTAATGGTTATAAAACATTCTCCACTTTCTTCATTAAAAACCACTTAGATTACAAATGATATATATTTGATTAATTTATTATTTTGGAAATTTTATATTCCCATAAGTTTTTGTTAACTATTTTTTTTTAATATATTGATGGTCTTCTATGGATGATCAGTCTCCTTACACATGAACAAATTTTTTTTTACTCTTTATCTAATGACCATCTATTTATTAATAATATATTTTATGATTCTACGACATCCAAATATATAAAATTTATTCAATATTAATGACATATAATATACTACTAATATTTATTTATTTATTTTATATCATTTGTAATTGTTACATTTCTCAAAATCAATAAGTAGTGGTCAAATGCATTAAAAAAGTGAAATATTACCCTAAAATCATGTTTCATATATTCTTACATCCAAGGATTATTACAAATTATATTATATAAAAATATTTACAATATCAACACATAACCAGGTTTATTAGAGTGCATGGAAATTCACGAACATGATATAAAAAAAAACATTTTATAATTACTTTCATATCTCAAAAAACATCATCATTAGAATATAATAAAATCAGGTAGAATAATGAAAAAAATTATGGTATGTAACATTATTCAATGAAAAATTATGTATATGCATTACTTTTTAAATGCTTCATTCATATTTCTTTTCTATGTTTACTTATCATCAACAAATATTATATATAAACTATGGTATTCCATTATAGTGTACTATATTAATAATATTAAATAGAATAAAAATATTTCACAATATAAATTAAAATGAAAATTTATCTCCATTCATAGGGTAAACAAACCTATAGTTATTCATCAACATTTTACCCAACATAATGAAATCTATAGTGTAGTATTTTTAAACAATTATGTATTATTTACTTTTCCAAATAATAAAATTGTATAAAATTTGTATATTGTATCCAATGATTCACATAAAATATTAAAATGTTTTTTTGACCTTATTCTCCAACTAAACTAGAAAAATTATCAAATAATTTCCAAAACATCATCAATGTTATTCATTACCTAAATTATCCCTAAAAAATATCCAAAAGTTATCAACACATCCGACAATGATATATCCTAATTATAAAAACATTTACACATATTTTCCTTTTATAAGAAAATATATAAAATCTTGTTTCTTCTTGCCTTAAAAAAAGTCCATATTCATTTTTGTGATAGTAATAAAAGATATATTTAACTCTATATAAAATTACCATGCATCAAAAACATGTATACACATTTTCATCTATATGAAAAATTTATTCCAACGTAATATTTAGTCATTATTTATAATTTAGAACTTCAATTTATATAATATATATATATTCATCATTTTACCTAACCATTCTTCTATATTATGTTTCATTAATATTGATCTGCAATGTATAAATTTTGGTCAAAAATGATATAAAAGGAATCCATAAAAAATCAAAATTAATGCATGGATTATGGGTAACTGGTTCTTGGAAAAAAATGAAAACTTATCCACTAATTTTAAAAATATTAATTAAAATACAAAATTATTATGATAACAATAATTTTATTATTTTTTTTATATTAGAAAATTTAAAACAACTAACCCTCCATAATTAATATAATAACACAACTAATGGTATATATCCTTAAATCATTCCATTAATTATTACCACTAACACCTCTAAACATCAACTCTCAATTTCATTTCCTTAGTTTTGGTAGATTGAATTTGTAACTAATATGGGTGGAAAACTCAATGTTGAGACCTCTGATTACTCAGTTTAAATTGATATATCATGAATAAGAGATGGATTATATATATCATATTTGTAGATTTAAAATAATCATAAAAAATTAAAAATTCTGATTTATTTTTTAATGGAATTGGGGAAAGAGAAGTAAATTGGGATCTAGTCAAGACATTTTTTAGAGATTGGGTTACTGAGATTGGTATTTGGTGATGAAAATAGGAAATAATTGTGTGAAATTATCATTCCTTGGACCATCCCACTCTTTACCGTTGTGGGAATCGACTTCCAAATAACCTCAAGTGGACCTCACTATATTCTAGAGGCTTTCAACTAGCAGTGGGGATTTTAAAAGGTGACATGGGGAGACTACAATCCCATACAATAATGAAAAACATACGTAAATTCCAAGAATCATAATATTACTTATATATAGAACGATTAAATAAACCATAACATGTTGTGAAAAAATGAAATGTTTAGATAATATTATACATGATAGATCCCTTAATGGATCCATCACATAAATCGATATAAAATAAATTCAAACCCCAGTTTACTACTTCCTCTCCAAGACATACCTCGTCCATACATAGATGCAGTATTCCAAACTACCCTACTAGATAAATCACGAGTCCTAGAAAAATATATTCTAATAACAAAGTGAAAATCTTCATAAGTACCCTTTTGTACTGGAATCCCGAGTATGTTGTGAGTACATAACTCATAATGGAACCAAAAATGTGGTATCATGAATAACTAGTAGAATGAAATGTTTTTGTATGTTACATTTTCAGTTGGAATAAATAAATAAAATATATAATAATAAATAAAACCCCCCAATTCATGATTTGGAACGATGTTAGAATATCATTGAGCACATCATGTTGACCATGTCGACTTGTAACCCAATCATCCAAAGTGTCATACCTATAAACCATCCCATTCTTAAAAATTATTATTTTCCATCATGTCCATGACCCTAATCAAAGCTACAATATTTTTCTAATTCTAGAATATTTCTAGGTATGATAATCACCATAGGGGAACCTCTGTCCATGCCTTGGGTATCCCACACTCACACACCCACCCTAATGAGTAGGGAACCATAGGAAATCACCAAAAATCCTTTATCCTCAATCCCTTGTAATGATGCCCATGATTTACCCCCGAAATTTTATGTTTTTATGATAATTGATTCCTATGTTAGAAATGCCCTACGAATCCCTATGCTTAAATGTGTGAGTGATTATTGAGTGACCCGAAAAATCAAATGGTATACCCTCCATAGATCCCATAGTCATTATCCCAGGAATCCAATATCTCACAGATCCTCAACCAATCCATCTACGATGCATCATCCAGATCATAGGGGGTATCGTGGAATCAATTGATAGAATAAAACCATTTCCATTGGGATGTCTATCATCCATTCATATGGATATATATCCAATAAACACCTCATATCACAACTGAAATCACAGGTATCATGGGTACTCTCAATCTTCTACTATTATTATAATTCAATTTCCCTCATTATAGAATTAAGATTATTTTCATAGAATTAGAGGAACCATTTCCATCATGGTCATTCCAATATGTGGAAAATACTTAAATATTATGTTGGATCTTATGTACCCCCTCTTGAAATCTATTCTTACATAAACCATCTTAGTGGATTCTAGATGAGCTATGTATCCACATGAAATATACCACAAGACCGACTCATAAACATACTAGTAATCCCAAGGTATATTCCATTTATAAAGGTGATTCTTGGGCATAAAAGGATATTAAAAATTACCAAGGCTGTTGGATGATTATAAAAAGTCTTGGGAAATAAAATAACATAAATTAGATATAATAAAATAATTCATGTATTAGTATTGATTAATTGTTAAGACCATTCTCACAATCCACAACCCCCCAATGAATACATTATCAGTATGTATTCTAGGGTCACACCCATTTATATCTCTAACCATTCCCATTCCATCCTATCACTACAGTCATAGGTCCTAGGGGAACTTATTCGAGTCCCATATATCGTATCAAGGAAAACATGGCATCATAATAATGTCACACTACAGGAATTAATTTAATCCTCTTTGTTATCCCATAGTTTCGTACATCAAGCTGAACACCCAACCTATATATTAGACTTAGTAGGGTCTAACCACCCACATAGTCATTTCTAATTGGGTAAAAACACTTCTCTACGTATCATCTCAATATCATGTTGTCTCTAAAGATTATATCAAGAAACAAACCCTTGTACATGCATTATAAATAACACATTTCAATCGGTGTCAACATCCATCATGGGATGACATATAAAGATGGTGTATGAGGTTCTCTTGGGGCCCTCAATAACATGTGAAATTCAATTATAACATACTATTTTATATTTAAAAAAATCAAATTGGTCAAGGGGGAAACAAGTTTTTTTGGAAGGACCAATCATAACACATGTATAAAATATGTGTATAATGTCATAGAAAAATTGTATAAGGACAACCAACCATAAATAAAAGCTACCCAATTTTTATAGTAGACCATAAACTCCCACCTGATCTTTCAATAGCTTATTCGTTTATTGCCTATCCTAAAAAATAACCAAATATATCCACACAACATCAAATATAAAAAATAAATTAATAATATACTATAATAATTAATTAAAAATTTTAATTCAAATAAGTATTAAATCCTAGAACAAACTAAGGCATCCCATCACATTGATGCCTCCAAAAATGTGGTATAGTCCACTCATTATAAACCCCCAAACATAAAATTCACAAAAACCCTAATTAATATCTTGGATTTAATGGTAAATTATTTTAATTTATTGAAAAAAACATGTAAATTTTCAAATGATTATTTACCTTAATAGAATAACTTGTGGCTGAAAGAATACCTCATCATGGGTTACCCTCAAACATTGATGCATGATGTATTCAACGTATTCATGTGACTTTACTATACAATAGTGAAATTTACATTATCATCATAAAAAATAATCCCTAATATTAGTGAAAATCGGTAGGTGGTGAACATGAGTAGGTGAAGAGGATAAACCTACTATCAGACACCATCTATTCACACACAAGAATGACATTATTGGTGGGGAAAAGAGTTAGTGTAGGTGTAAACCAAAGCCCTACCATGTGTTGAAATAGGGTCAGGATCCCTTTTACATAAAAAAAATCATAGAGGGAATGTTTCACAGCATTAAAAAATTATTCACTTCGTTTATTTTTAGGATCTATACTCAGAGCCCATTTTTTATATCATGAAACCACTATGATCTAACCAGGAATTCCATTCAATTCGTGAATCACAATTCATGATGTGAATTTTCAACTATAGTTGTTTTTAGTAGCATGAGTCACATGTTCATCATCCGATGTTTACCTGAGCCCACACAACCCCAATAAACACATAAACCATTTCTAAAAATAACATTTAGGTATTTTTAAAACCCTGAAATGTATTCTTGATTCACAATTCTAAAAACTTACTTGCCACATAACTGATAAATTCAATTTACTGATGAAATTCATAAACCATATGTACATGAGGTTTTATAATATCAACACCAAAACACTTATCATCATACCAAAGTCTCATAATCATATAAATAACACACCCAACACACTTTGATAACCTATTCATGATTACTCTAGAGTATACAACTTTGAAACACTAAATGATCTTGCACAACATAATTCAAAGAACAAGGATTCAAACTCATCAACTTTTGAAAAACATTCTACCAACATTAGATGATAAATATGATTCTAGGACATAATTATATTCCCTATGAAACTGTATTATTGTCTTACAATAGAAAATTCAATATATGGTTCTCCCCTTCACATGGATCAGCTCCAAATGGTCGATTCCATGTCACTGTGCTGAGCACCCTCAGAACCACCTGCTGTAATGTGTTATCTTGTGGACCAATGATATATTTGACTTGGTTCCCATCTCACTACAAAGAAAACCATATTAAAAACAATTTTCATTTTTCTTGTACAGCCTCTCATATCCATTTCCATACAAAAATAGATGAGTATCCATCACCCGTACACAAGGGTCACATATTCCATTCTTTCCTCAAAAGGTTATTTTCTTTTCCAAAACAAAAACACCATATAAAAATACGTTATTCTAGGAACATGCTACCATGTTACTAATATTTCCCAGGATTTCTCCCCCAAAAAACATATTTTTTATCCTTCACCACATGATTCACCACCTAAAACACGTGATGATACTAGGTTTCACCCCCAAAACAATGTCATAAAATAGGTTTCGTCTCATGAAATGCATTCAAATCATACTAAAAGTATCTTGAACGATATTATAATGCACCAAATCATCCTCATACCCATCCAAATACTAAATTTTGTTATTTTGTGGGACAAAAAAACATTATTCCCCCTTCACTGGAATCCCAAAGTTGTATCAGCCATCAAAATATTGTTCCAACCATTCCCTTGACCCTTACTATATGATGGTTATCATACAATAACTTATAATGGTCTCTCAATCAAATATACTTTCTTATATCGGTCCTCATGAATCACATCAGTAGGTTCCGGATCGCCCATCATGTATCCCCTCTCATGTCATGATGATTATCTTTTCAATTACTAACTGGGATTCAACTAAGTTCAGCCATGCCACAACTGTAGATCCAAAACTAATATCCCCTATATCATTAAGTGAAAAAACAAAATTTTATAAAAAATTTGTTAAATTGGGGTTGAAATATTTTCATAAAAATTATTATCCCTCAGAATAAACCCAAAAATATACCAATTTTCAATTTAACATGCCCCATGAAAAACAACCAAATACCATTCGATGTCATCCCATGTAAAGTGTGTTTGACCGCATAAACTTGATCACATTTCCTAAATCATTATTTTGGGAGGAAAACAATAATAAACCTATTCATTGAACAATAAACACCAACTATGCTTCATGATTCATTAGTTTTATTATAGAAACCACATGTCTAGATATCACAGAACATCATTTTAGTCATGATTGTCCACCCACGATATGACCATACCACTGAAGAAAATCCCAAAAAAATGTACACAATGAATCACAAAAGTAATACACATAAAACCAAAAATTAATACCTATAGAACCCACATTAATGTTTCTCATCATCCCAAAATCCTAAGTCACTTCTATTCATACGTCACATTCTAAATACAACATCCCATACACTAATCAATCCTAAAACAACCTATATATTATTACATGCATAATTAAACCACCATCTCAGGATAACCCCTCTAATGGGTTAACATCAATTTTACCAACCACTAACTCACTATAATAATGATTTGAAACTTTGGGGTCACTAGGGTTTCACTCAATACCCCATAAATATTTTCTCATGAAGGGTCATAATCACCTAACAAAATCATGGTACATGATATATTTAAAGGAACTATAAACATAATTCTTATATATATATATATATAATTTAATTTTGAGATATATGGGAAAGTATCATATATTTCATTCCAGAAACATTAATTACTAAACCTACAGGAAATATTCAACTGACATAACCTTATGGTGATCGACATATATTGAACCACAATCACATTCCTTAGATAATTAATGTTTTATTCCATGTTATTCAAGAAAACACTATGTGGATTATTACTAGTCACATTAAATAATCGAACATGAAAACCCAAAACTAATAAGGGGTCTAAAGTAAATTAATCACTTTCCATATAAGCAACTACAAGGGAACTGATCCATATCATATATTTATATATGAGACCACCCCCTCAAGAATCATATAATCATTCCTTATCAAAAACAAAATAGAATCTCTCTCCTATGATCTGGGCGATGTATCCATAGTCAAATGGGATCATTTTACAGAATAGCATTCCATGTAACATGGGAAAGAACCATAAAATCTGTTACAATAATTTTAAATAATAAAACCAATTTATAATTTTACAACTAAAATAAAAAATTAAATTCATCTTTTTTGGGTTAATAAATAAGGCATCTAACACTAATTAGAACATACTAGGGTCACAATGAATCTATTACACTGAGGGACTACATATTCCTCCTCTTCGAGCATCTCATTATAGATCCACATAAACATCTATCAAAATGAAACGGAAAAACATATCAGCCGAGGTGATTATAAAGATACAATGTATTTATTTGACAAAACTCCATATGAATAGTGGTTAACACATTAAAACCTAAGAATTATTCATTATAAAATATCACAGTAATTGAAATATTTTTCATATGAATCCTAAATGACATATATGAGTCATAAGATGCCTCTTTACTCTATATGGAAAGATTGAAAAAAATCAAAAGAGTCATACAAATAGACCAGGTGATAAATTAAAATAGTATACCATGTACCTCAATCATTAATGTGGGTCACTCTGGGAAAAAATCATATAAAATATTAAAATCAATAACTAAAAAATAAACCCCATGCCCCTAGAAACCTAGACTTCTTATCTCCAAAGGATTTAATTGGGCACCGACTTAGTATGCACCAGAGGCTCTGAAAAAATCATGTATCTACAAACTACTTGTTTGTAAATATTAAGACAACAGAAATAGAACACTTTAATACCACTTAGTAATGTGCCAAATTTTCTCATATTGTATAATAGCCAAACTATACCAATATGTGACCTCAGGTATGCCACTCGGTATGCCAATGTCTACTAGTATGCAATAGGTGTCTGAGAGGATAGTATATGGAGACTATACCAAGATATTTTAGTTTTTAATAATATATCAATAACCAAGAATGATATAAGTCAGTGTATGAAGAAATAATTAATAAACTAGAACATATATTAAAAAATTAAATACCGATATTATATCATATAAGATAAATATCTGGAATTTATAATCGCATACAAAAATAATAAATAAATTGATTATATGGGGTTGTACTCCCTTTTTGATACATACCTCACCCAAATATCTATGTACTCGTATGAGCTATCCTTCTTGATTAATATTGAGCGTTATTTCAGTCTATTCAATTAAAAAAAGGGAAGGTCTACTCAGGTACCCATGTACAATGGTATCCTGATCACGGTATGAGTACATAAATCAATATGGAACTACCAATATTTTCATGTATATAACTAATAAAATGTGGTTTTTGAGTGTGTGACATGCTCTGATAGAATAAATAGATACTTTTTTTAACAATAAATAAATAAGAAAATAAAACCTTCTTCAACCCCATTACTGAATGTATCAGAGCACATCACATTTATTTTTACAAATAGTAATTGATCCTCTCAAAGACACATATACATAAACCAGTACATTCTTATTAATCATCACCAATCCTCAAGTCCACAACCATGATCCATCAAACATGATTCGGCCTATTAAAAACTGTCTCATTGAATTAACAACACCTCATTGGATCCTTTTTCCGTGCCCTGGGGACCCCTACTTACACCTCCACCACAATGAGTTGAATAACTACAGGCTTCACCTAGATTCCCTCATCCATAATCTCTCTGGATGAACCCTATAATTGTTCCAGGGAATTCTCAATGTCCGGATAAGTAATGATTCATAGGATGGATAGGTCTAAGTAAATACTTTTCACCATGGTGTGATTTTTTCATGGGATACCTAGGAAATAAAATTTTATACCCTCTATATATCCCATTATCAATTTCATAGGAATGAAATATCTTATATCTACTCATCTAATCCATCAATGGTGCATCAACTTGTATTAGAACCCAGAACCTTGTAGCCCAGAGTTAGTGGTTATTTTTTTCCAATGGAATATATACATGATATAACATCACAAAGGATTGATAAATATAGTAGTATTTAATAACTATATTCATAAATGGTTCTATTATTACATTGTAAATTAATCACAGAACATAACAAAGGAAAATAAACAATAACCTGGAAAATTATTCAAAGATTTCATCTTAATAACCTGGGGAAGGGGGAAAATAAAATGGTGGGACCAAATTCTAATTAATGGTTGCATATAGTAGAAACATAAATAAATAATATATGAAACATAATTCAAAAAACTAATAATCAATGTGGAAATATAAATAACTAAAATATACATTCCATTAAATAGATAAACTAAGAATGAAAAATCAATCAATAGATTCTGTCATAGTGAAAAAATCATAAATAGCAGTAACATAATACTGAATGATGTAAATTAATAATTATTGTCAATAAATTATTTCACACCTAAACAACTAATATCAAGACCTTTACCATTATGTTTTATTTCTATGGGTAGAAACCCATCTGATTCTTCATGAAAATAAACATGAAGGGTTTATCGCAAACTATATTGTTTCCTGAGACTTGTGGATGAATTGAGGGGAAATATATAACCAAGACCCCATACATTTGATTATATCCATATAATTTGTCAAATGATTAAATGGTAGATTTGATTTTTTTAGTCAATATTCTTAATCAGGAGATATTTGTATGAAGTAAAAGATACCAATTTTACATTATTTCCCCAGTCAAAACTATATTCAATGTATACATTATATATATTAATGGTATGTGGATTATACAATAAAAATATATATGATATAAGAAAAATTTATATTTAATGATATATTCAATGATTAATGATCATAAATAAAATAAGCAGTACACAATGGAAATAAGTGATGAATCTAGCATATGTTCCATGAAAATTAATGTGATATGAAATACTCTTGCAACTTAGTAATAAATAAAATCACATGGACCATATGATTAATAATTATCTAATGAAACATTTAATACCATGAATATAAATATATTCAAGATATGATATATCAAAGAGTATTATACATATGACAAATATAAGAAATAATTGTAGAATAACGATAATCTCAAAGAAAAATATGTGAGACCATAAACCCCTTAACATATCTGAGAATCTGTTTTACACTTGTACTTAATGTCTTTGATAATAATATTAGATACATTAAATAAATAATTAACAACCAATTAAAAATATATTTTATTTAAAATAACATTATTATGTCCATTAATGGCCATTATGATGACTTATAATGTTTAATTTTATTATTTTAGGAGCCCTCATTTCATTATTTTATGCTCAGTTCCCTTGTGTATAATAATGGTAATTCATGGAAAATGGAAGAAAATCTTCATAAGTGAAATTATTTTGTGTTAATGAAATTAAGTAAGTGTAAATAGTCTCTTAAATCATTTGGTTATATGATATGTGGATAATTAATTAGATAAAATATTGATGAAAATGTTTTAATTTATTTGGCGGTTTTAATGACTATCACAAACTTATATAATTTTATTTCATATTATGTTTATATGTTTGTTAAATTACCTAATATAGAAAATATATATTTATATGAATGCCAAAATCTTATTTAATAATAACAATGGTATTCTGACCAGCCTCAATAGTGGTAGTGGAATGTGAAATCTCATTGTCCACTAAAGAGGTGAATCACATATCATAGGTGATGTTTAAATTTTTCTAGAATAAAAATAGATGAGAAAAGTTGAAATGATGGATATTAAATTAATAGAATAAAATTATAATATATATAATATAATGTATTTATCATTCCAATTTGGTAAATATAGTATATGAGTGGACAATAGAAAAAAAAATTGAAATATAATGATTAAGGTTTTTACCTCTTAAATTTTCTTCTCTAGGAGAACCTCATTACGGAACATCATTTTGGCCATTATGGAGACCAATATTTCCAACATGTGGGTAAGTGGATTGTGGGAGTAATTTTATAAAATATTAATAATCAATATGTATTTAAAGATTTAACGAGAAGTGGTGGTGAGGGGTCGTATGTATAGTAGATGATAGGGGTGTTTATTCATTAGTTAATTATTTTGGCTCAAGACAATCAATGGGGATTATTATTATAGCTATGTATAGTAAATAGTTCATGTGATTTCGGGATAATAGGGTTATTACCTCAAACACACATCATCCATGACATAAAAATTCATTCATTTACTTATACCATAAATTACTATATGTCACTATTCACCAAAAATCAATTATTTCATAAAAAATCCGAAAAATCACCTTAACCATTTTGAAAATTTTATTTTCAAAAATAGAATACATTTTATGAAAATAATTTTATAGATATGATAAATATATTTTTTAATTCACATAATCATTTATCCAAAAAATAATTATTTCAATATTACAATTAATTTTACAACACATTGGAAAATTAATTATGGCCTCATAAAATTATCTTAAAATTATAAAAAAATTAATTTATGAATATAGATTTTTAAAATAAATAATTAGATCAATCATTATATAAATTAAAATTTTGTAAAAAAATTCCTGTTCCATAAAAATATCAAGACTTAATATATCATTTTTTAAAAATTTATTTAATTATTTGAAGATATAAATATATTATATTTTTCATTATTAGATAAATAAACTTTATATATACTTTTATCGGTCATTTTATTATTATAATTGTAACACCACTATTCTTAATGTTTACCTTACAATTTCAACAGTCGTGTTAATGTTTAATATTATATCACTATTCATTTAAGATCAGTGTTTTGTGAAACTTATGATATCAAATTAGTAAAATTTATTTAAAAAGATAATTACCATAAATTATTGGGGGGGTTATATTCTTCCCACCTTCACAAACTCCTTCATTGTTATTTTCATGAATATTTCGTTCTAAACAGATTAGGGTGGTTCTTCTTCATAAAGTAACACCCTAAGACATCATAGTATGTTATCTCATTAAAATAATTCAGTAGCTTGCGCTACACAGAACACTGAGTTCGAGCGCACCACAACATATAACACTAACCATTCAAAAAGTGGTTATGAATAGTATAAATTTAATTTCAAATCTTATATAATCTATATAATTTTAATATTCTTATTAAGTGTTTCTTAGACATAGTATAAGAAAAAACTCATTTTTTCAGATAAAAGATGCATTTTTCAAAAAATGCTATTTTACCGCCTTTTAACGGTGAACCTTTTTTTAAAAACAATATATGACACTTTTATATATTTAATTTAATGAAATTAAATTATTCTTTAGAAGCAGGAAATAAAAATCTATTTTGGATAAATTTTTGGTACTTTTATGATAACATTCATATTTTGATGAATAGTGAAAAATACTATGTTTTAATTGAAAACAACTTTTTTATTGGAAATAATTTATAGTGTTAAATTATGCATTTGAATGGTTTTGAAGTATAATTAGGTTATATTTTTATTATTTAATACAATTGAGGTCATTATAAGTAATTTCACATTTAAATTTGACATAAACAAATGTCAATATTTTGATAGTTTTTACTTTTTAAAAAAACACCTTTTTGGTTTTGACAATGTGAATGGATTTTAAATTAATAAATTTAAATTATATGTTTTGACATTAGTAAAATATAATTCATTTTTGAATTTTTAAAATCAAAATTATCTTAGGGTGAATTTTTGGTATTTTTCTAAATACATTAAAAGTTTGATGAATGGTGAAAAACACTGATTTGTTATTTAAAATCGACATTTTATTTAAATAATTATTTATTTTATGTAAATTTATTTTTGGTAAAAATATATAGACAATAACAATATATATTCAATTTAATTCATTGGATTCATTTTATATTGAGTTTAGATATATAAAAAGCTTATTGAACTTTGTACCTTCTTTTACCCACCTTATTGGAGAATTTGTAAATTTGAATAAAACATAATTCTACCACTTCTGTGAGTTGATTTTAAGAACTCCAAGAGACAAGGGTAATATCAGTAAGTAAAATGTGGTTTAATTAGATGAAAAAATATTTTTGTGAGTAGTATCTATTGACTTTTATTTACCACGGTTAAAAGTAAATAGGGTAATTAAGGACAAAAATGATATCATAATTACCCTAAAACAAGTCCTAATTCAATTGTATAAGAATAATTAGACCAAATACAACCTTATGAATAAAATATTATCCTCTTTGATTCACTTGGATTAGATTAGAACATTTATTATTATTTTATTTAATGAATATTTAAAAGAGTTAAAAACAATGTTTAATAAGTAAACCATTTTTAATATAGGGTTATACATACGATAAATTAGACTATAAATATTCATTAGAAAGATAAAAATATTTCCTACATAATGGTATTTTATTTATAATTTTTAGACATTATGTAATAAAATTAATTTTTGACACAATGATGATGCAGTAATTAACTTATTAATAAAAGAATAAAATAATTGATATTATAAATATCCAAATAAATCTAATTTGTGACTTTTAATGAATTAAACTAACCTTCTTTGTTAATATGGAATGTTAGTATTGAACATATGAATTTATTTCTATGTAATTAAGTTGTTAGGACATTAAAAAATCATTTATTAAATAATGTAAAAATTGACATAATTGAGTCTTTAAAACAAAGAGTATATTATTGGTTGATATAATTTTCCAAAAAATATATGGTTCAAAGAAATGGAATTAATAATATTATATATGTCATTACTGGATCTATTGGAGTTCTCTTGGATGTTTAGAATAAGTTTATTAACCATATAGTGTAAAAATACAGGAAGACGTGGTAATGGTTAAATTATTTAACGAAGAGTTAAATCTAAAAGATAAGGTTAAAATGCTAACATAAACTGGTCTAAAACCTACTGGTTACGATTTTTGAAACCTATCACCATCATAGACCTTAAATAAATCATTTTTGGGCCATTAGATACCAATAATTATTTTATTATAAAATAATATTTCAAGCTTTTCCTAAAGTGACCCTCACCTCTCTTATAAAATGGCACTTCCCCATCTCTTAGTTTCACACCTCCAGAGCTTTTTGTATCTGCCAAACCCTACCCAAATATCCTCCGAACATTCCTCCCTTTATCCTAGAGGCCTTCCCTTGGTAATAAATCCATCCTAGGGAGATATTTTGATCAAATCAAAATGAAGAACCCGAAAAAGAGGTAAATATTTCATCACCTCATTCAAGTTCTTTTTTTCAACCACTTACTCATTCATTGTTGTTTCCTTTATACAATAATAAATCCAATATATTATATATACAGTGATTTTATTATAAAAATGGTACAACCATATTCATTATTCTATCCATCCTATAAATGACAAAGTCACCATACGTGCGTATGTACGGATTACCCTCTCTACGTCGTGGTGTGGTTTTTTATTAAAACACTTCATTATTGGGATGGTTATAATAATGAATACAACTGAGGTAAATAATAAATATAACATGTTAATGATTTTTTATATATTATATACCATCCAATTACATACGATTTTTCCATCAATATAAGCATATTGTCGCTCGTGCGTACGTATGGATTACCATCTCAACGACACGATGAGATTCATTTCCACGTTCACCATTTAACAATGATTATAAAATATTTATAATTAATAAGTATGTAATATATGACATAATAATGCTACTGGAGATATATATATGTGTGTGTGTGTGTGTTTCTGTACTTACATATATCTTATTCACTTAGTTCTGTTCAATATGATATGAAAACAGAAACAAAATTTATGCATATGTATAGCATACCATCTCAATAAATGGTGTTTTAAATTTAATATATTTGTCTATTATACATATATATATTAATATATATTATATGTAAATAATTTTTTATATTTTGGAATTATTTAAATCAGGATCTAAGTGATACAATCAAGAGTAACAAGTTAAAACATGTACGATAAAGAAAGCGATTATGACCTGTAATGGTAATTTACCATAGGAATTATTATTAAATGGGTAGTATAAAGTCATAAATGAATCACGTATGATATCATAAATATTATTATGGTTATTTTATAATTTAATAACATACTACGGTCCTTATACATAAGGTTAATCATACCCTCAACTAAAGGAAAGTTCAAGGTAAGGGTTAATTTCTCAATCTCTTTATTATCTGAGGTTGTTTTTATGTAAGTATCTAATGGGAAATATTTATTATCCATGTCCATTTTTGATAAAATATTTTTCAAAGCGATTATTTTTAAGGTGCTTTTTTAATAAAACAATATTTATAAATGTTTTAAATATTTATTCTTCTAAACCATTATCATTAATGTACATGTTTTTAAAATGGTTTTTAAGGATTTATTTATATAGACATGAATTTTTTTAAAATGTTAATTCCTTTCAAAAGTATCAAAGTGGGATGGGACACTTTGATTCAAAAATTTATTTAAAATTATTCCTTTCAAAATTGTTTTTTATTGAAAAGGGATATTTCCCTCAATGATTTTTTATAAATCATATTCATCTATATCAACATCCATTGATTGATTTTAAACTTGTTTGAAGTTGATTTTTTTCATACAAATCACCCATATTGTATTGAAGGTTTTGTGAATGTGGATGTTTTATTTTTATACCATTCATGGTTTATGGATAAAGTATTGACATTTTATATTGTATTTTTAATACAAATGTTAATGTAATTTTAAAACCTTTTCATTTGAGGAATGAATTGGAATTAGTAAGTGACCGATGGCACCCGCTATAACTCCTCGATGTGTCGTTTGGTCTCAATAGAAAAACTAGTGTCTTGGAACAAGGCCTTGAAAAAAAATCTTATTTTTAGTCTTGGCACAAGGCCTTTACTATGTGATTATGAAATATGAAATTATGCATTCCATCATTATGAAAGTGGATATTGATAGTGCATGTGATTATTCGACTAGTATAATATCAATGTGACTAAGTAAATAGAATTTTTTTATTTTATATTTCTCATATTCTTCTGAATTTCATGTTTAAAAGGATTTTGTTTTAGTATTATTCTTTCCCTAAAATTTTTATACTTATTTATGAATGTTTCTGCTATATTGTTATCCTTTCTGAGCATCAAATCTCACCCCTTTCTATGTTTTATTTTTCCCAAGATCTGAAGAAGTATTTTATGATTGATAAGCAGGGTTAATTTAAGGGATTAATGGCGTTCTCAAAGGATCATTTATGTTTTGTTTTGTTTTCTAATATGTAATTTAATGTTCACGTATGTAATATATTTTCCAAGACTGCTAAACTGATTGGTATTTTGGGACTTTATTCCTTATAATCATGCCAATGTATTAAAACAATGCACTGACTCCAATAACTGGGGTAGGGGTGTAATAGTTGGTATCAGAGGATGTTTAACAATAACCATTAAAAATAGATTTAGAAAAACTATGATTAGATAACACTACCCTAAGATAGAATTTGAGGATTAGTATAGAATAACATCCATACATTTTTGTACTGTAGAGATTTTGTGAGTTTTCTAAGAAATACATCCCTATTTGGATATGAGCTGTTACAGGCAGCTCTGAAATAGATGTACGGAGGGGTTAAACTCAAAAACAATGCTTTGATCTCAACTCGTATTGTAATAGGTGCACGACATCAGGCCTTGATGCACTTTTGGTTATGACACTCCTGGGGGATATGCTTAAGATAATTCACATTTTCATTACAAGCCATTATAAAGGATTTTAGAGTAAATAATTTCTCAAAGAAAACATTTTTATGATTATAGATTATATCCATAAATTATTCAATTTATGTTAGGTATTTTACAAGTTTGGAATTATAAATATCGATTCATAAACTGACCTAGTGTAATCCATTGTTTAGAAATGGATCCCAGAAGATGGAATGAGACCTCTAGCAATACGTATGATCCAAAGTGGAATAAGGATCATATCTTTCATAGTGTTAATCCATAATTTCGATAGAAAATAGTATCCGACGTAATATCATCATATGGAAAATATTATCATGTGTTAATAAGATAAGTAAAGAATTTTTTGAGTCATATGTCTTAGAAGGAAAGCTATAGAAGAAATAGATGTTATAGAGAAAGATGGATAAATGGAATAATGGAAAGAAAATTTTTCCCATATGTGATAAATGTGGAATGAATCACTTTGGTAAATGCTTGAAAAGAATGGGAGTTTGTTATAATTGTAGAGAAAAAGGACACCACGTATGTGATTGCAAGGGTAGGAAAAAAGTTTCAAATTTACAGTGCTTCAACTACAATGAGTTGGGACACTACACGAATCAATGTCCAAATCATCATAGTATGACCCAAAAGATGCTACTGGATAATAATCATGTTATGATACTACCACAGATGAATAAGAATGACTAGTGTTCGTTTTTTGTTATTAAAGAATTATTTAATTTGAGTGATGTATCAACGATGTATTGGTTATATGAATTATGGAAATATATAAGGATTGTACTGCAGTAATATTTCATTGAGAATTTGAGATTATATGGTTCTATGAAAAGTGACTCAACAACAAGTTAAATTTTTTCGAAAATACATGGATGGAGGAAAGATAATTTGTAATATGGTCCTGATTCTGAGGTTGTAATTTAGGAATAATAGATGGTTGGTTTTTGATAAATTATATTTTATATTCCTGACTACCTAAGAATTGATTAATGGTTTGTATCTTCCATCATTGTAGGAGTTTAAAAAAAATTTGGATAGAAGGAGTATATCCAGTTTTCTATAAGAAATAATGGAGCATGAATGTAATCAATAACATTTTATGGTAATTCAGGGTGTTACAGTGTTTTAAAAGAATACACGATGAAGGTATTCACATGTTATTACATGGAAAAAATAATCTCCATTGTGTTTACCATCCTTATAAATATTGGACTGTGAGTTTGGACAGATGCATTATGGATATATCTAAAGGTTTGAATTGATTAAGTTGAACTTTGGATAGTATTTATTATGATTATATAAGGAATATTATAATACTATAGTTTTACAATAAGAAAACCCTGTAGTTCAGGCGATAACCAATCGTGTCGGACAAAGGTGCAGGAATCAAACCCACAACCAAAGTGTAACAAGGATTTATGACCTACCACTAGCCCACAATAATTTCATGATTGTTATAAATTAGTTTTCTTCATGGTACATATCTATAACCTTATATTATTAGGATAAAAATAATATTTTTGAGTACTATGATCTTTTATAGTGAAAAATGAGTTTTTGGTAGAAATTTGTTAAAGGATGGAACTCTACATGTCTAGTATATATATATATATATATATATATATTATTCTATGAAGAAATTAATTCATAAACTTTAGGTAATGGATATTAAAACAAAAAATGTGTTATCCCAATACCTTATTTTTTGCTGAACCGATGACATTTTAAATCATCATAGATTGATGGCTTAGAGGCCCTCAATTTTACACTTTTCTGTGATTGATGACCTCAATCACTCCCTATAAATATTTATGTTTTCCCTCCAATTATGTTTCTTTAATTTCCACAAATGTTCTGCAATTATAATCCCTAAGTTGGTGGTGACTTTTTCATTTCTATTTCCCTCTTATTAAGACTAATTTTTATTAACACTATTTCAGATGTGGGTTTTCAACAATGGTATTTTCTATTTTCAACCACTTATTTTAGAAGAATAATTACAAATTGCGGGGATGTAATTAATTGAATGAGGGAAAAATTTAAAACCCTAAGACTTAATTGTATGTTATCTCATTAATGTAATTCAATAGCTTGCGCTACACGCAACACTGAGTTTGAGCGCACCACAACTCACCACACTAATCGTTCAAAAAGCATTTATGAATAGTATTAACTGCATTTTCAATCATATATACTCTATATAATTTTACCATTCATATTATATTTTTCTAAGACATAGTATAAGAACAAATTTATTTTTTCAGATAAAAGATTTATTTTTCAAAAAAATGAAATTTTACCGCCTTTTAATGGCTAACCTTTTTTTAAAACCAATATTTGACACTTTTATATATTAAATTTAATGAAATAAAATTCTTATTTTGATTCTTATGTAAAATTTTATTTTGGATAAATTTTTTTTACTTTTCTGTTAACTTGCATATTTTGATGAATAGTGAAAAATACTATGTTTTAATTGAAAGCAACTTTTTTAGTCAAAATAATTTATAGTGTTAAATTATTCATTTTAAATGTATTTAAGTATAATTAGTTTATATTTTATCATTTAATAGAATTTAGATCATTATAAGTAATTTCACATTTAAATTTGACATAACCACAAGTCAATCTTTTTATAGTTTGTACTTTTTTAAAACCCACTTTATTGGTCTTGATAACGGGAATTGATTTTAAATTAATAAATGAAACTTATATATTTTGAAATTAGTAAAATATAATTCATTTTTGAATTCGTAATATCAAAATTAGATTAAAGTGAATTTTTGGTATTTTTCTGAAAACATTAAATTTTTGACGAATAGTGAAAAACACTAACTTATTGTTTAAAATTAACATTTTATTTAAATAAATAAATGTTTTATTTAAATTTATTTTTGTTTAAAATAGATACAAAATACCAATATAATTAAATGTAATTCATTGGAGTCATTTTATAATGAGTTTAGATATATAAAAATTTTATTGAACCTTTAATGACTTTTACCCGCCTCCTAAGAGAATATGCAAATATGCATAAAACATAGTTTTACCACTTCTGTGAGTTAAATATTCCAAGATCTAAAATACATGGTTATAATTTTAATGTAAAATGTGGTTTAATAAGATAAAAATATTTTTTGGTAAATAGTAACTTTTGACTTTTATTTACCACTGTTAAATGTAAATAGTGTAATTAAGTGTAAAAATGATATCATAATTATCCTAACACATGTCCTATTTTAATTTGATAAGTATAATTAGACCAAAAATTACCTTCATAAGGAAATATGATCCTATTTGGTCGACATGGATTAGATTAAGACATTTATTATTATTTAATTTAAAGAAGAGTTAAAAGAGTTAAAATCAATGTTTAATAACTAAAGAATTTTTAATGTTGGGTTATACATAAGATAAATTAGACTGTAAAGATTCATTAGAAAGATAAGTATATTTAATACATAGTGGTTTTTTATTTATAATTTTTATACATTAAATAGTTAAATTTATTTATGACATAATGATGATGCAGTAATTACCTTATTAATGAAAGATTAAAATAATTGATTTTATAAATATCTAAATAAATCTAATTTAATAATTTTAATGAATTACACTAATTTTATAGCATAATATTTCATGTTAGGATTTAACATATTTATTTATATTGACTTAATAAAGATGTTAGGATATTAAAAAATCATTTATTAAAAAATGTCAAAATTTACATAATTGAGTTTTTAAAACAAATACAATATTATTTGTGGATATAATATTCTCTAAAAATATAAGGTTCGTCCAAATGATCCTAATAATATTATATATGTCATGAATTAACCTATTGGGATTCTATTGGATTTTTAGAGTAAGTTTATTAACCATATTGTGAAAGAATAAAAGAGGACGCGGTAAAAGTTAAACTATTTAACTAAAAGATAAATCTAAAAGATACGGTTAAAATGGTAACCCAAACTTGAATAAAACCTATTTTTCGGGAGTTTTTCAACCCATACCCACCTTATAATATAAATAAATCATTTTTGAGCCATTAAAAACCAAATATTATTTTATTATAAAATAATATTTCAAGCTTTTCCAAAAGTGACCCTCACCTCTCTTGTAAAAGGGAACTTCATCTTATCTTAATTTTACACCTTTGGCTCAGACAACCCATGCCCAAATATCCTATAATATTTCCTCCCTTCATCCAAGAGGCATTAATTTGTTCATAAATCCAGCCTATGGATCCCTTTTGATCAAATCAAAAGGAATAACTTAAAGAAGAGGTAAATGTTTCATCACCTCTTTCAAGATCTTTTCTTCTTCCAGATCCGATTACTTTTTTGTTTCAATTCTAAATTAAAAACTCTAGTATCTTATAAATACTATGAATTTATTATATAAATGGTACAACCATATTAATTAATCTATCCATCTTATAAATGAAAAAGTCACCATACATGCATACGTACAGATTACCGTCTCAACGCCGTGGTGTGGTTTATTATTCTTACACTTCATTATTTGGATGGGTATAATAATGAGTATAACTGATGTAAATAATAAATATAGAATGTTAATGATATTTTATGTATGATATACCAACCAATTACATATGATTTCACCATCAATATAATGATATTGTCGCTCGTGCATACGTACGGACTACCGTCTCCATGATGCGATGAGATTCATTTCCACGTTCACCATTCAGTGATGATTATAAAATATATATCATTAATAAGTATATAAAATATGACATAATACTTCTACTGGATATAAATATATATGTACTTACATAAATCTTATTCACTTAGTTCGGTTCAATACGATATGAAAACAGAAACAACGTTTATGCATACGTATGACCTACCGTCTCCATAAACGGTGTCGTACATTTCATACATATGCCTATCATACATATTTATATTCTACATATATATGATATATAAATCATGCTTTATATTCTGGAAGTATTTGAAATTTTATATAAGTGATACTATCAAGAGTATCAATTTAAAACATGTACGACAAAGAAAGTGATCATTACCCGAAATGAAAATTTAACATGGAAATTATTATTAAACTGTTAGTATAAAGTCATAAATGAATCATTTATGATATCATAAATAATAATATGGTTCTGGTATAATTTAAAAACAATTTATGGTCTTTATACAGGAGGTTATGAATACCCTTGACTAGAGGGTAGTACATGGTAAGGGTTAATTTCACAGTCTCTTTATTATCCAAGTATATTTTTACCTAAGTATCGATTGGGAAATATATATTATCCGTGTCCATGTTTCATAAAAGTGTTTTCAAAGGGATTATTTATAAGGTAATTTTTTTACTAAAACATCATTTTAAATGTTTTAAATATTTATTCTTCTAAATCATTCTCATTAATGTCCATGTTTTTAAAATGGGTTTTAAGGATTTATTTATATAGACATTAATGTTTTTAAAATTTTAATTCCTCTCAAATGTTTCAAAGTGGTATCGGACACTTTGATTCCAAAATGTCTTTAAATATCTTCCTTTCTAATTTTTTTTTTAAAAAAGGTATATTTCTCCCAAATATTTTTTACAAATCATTTTCATCTATATCAACATCGCTTGATAGATTTTAAACATGTTTGAGGTTGATTTATTATGATTCAAATCTTCCATATTTTATTGAAGTTTTTGTGACTGTGAATGTGTTATTTGTATACCATTCTTGGTTTATGGATAATGTATTGACCTTTCGTATGACAGTTTTAATACATATTATTATGTTATGTTTAAACCTTTTTATATAAGGAATACATTGGACTTAGTAAGTGATGGGTGGCACCCGCTATAGCTCCTCGATGCATCAGTAGGTCACATAAGACAAAATAGTGTCTTGGAACAAGGCCTTGATAAAATCTTATTTGTAGTGTTGGCATAATTCCTTGACTATGTGGTTACGAAATCTGGTATTATGCATTCTATCATTATTATAGTGGCTATTTATATTGCATGAGATTATATAACGTGTAGAATATCCATGTGAATAAGTAAATGGAATTATTTGATTTTATCTTTTCCATATTATGACGAATTTCAAGTTTAAAAGGCTTTTATTTTAATCTTATAAATTGCCATAAATTTTTATGCTTATTTATGAAAGCATCCCCTATATTGGTATCCATACTGAGCATCTGAGCTCACCCCTTTCTATTTTTTATTTTTTCCAGGATGTGAATAAGCATTTTATGATTGATAAGAAGGGTTAAGCAAAGGGAATAATGGAATTCTCAAATGATCATTTATGTTGTGTTTTATTTTCTAATGTGTAATGCAATATTGGTGTATGTAATCTATTTAATTATCAATTCATTTTATAATCAATATGTATTATCAAAAAATATTAGTATTTAGTAAGTAATATTGCTTAATCATTTTATCTCTAGTCAATCCAATCACATTCATACTAAAATACCGTATATAGTAAACATATATCATTATAATCATTTTAATTTTTATTCAAGAACAGGCAAAGCAAGAAAAAGACTTGACCGCTTGACCACACGACCACACAACCACTACCCGCATGTCCACATGCCCCCATGCCCACATGCCCCCATGCAGGGGATTGCACATAAGGAGGTCTAAAATAGTGAAGGTTGAGGGGAGTTTACAAATACGGGTGTACATATGAACACATGCCTCTGCATCAACTAACTAATGAAAAATGTCTAGTACCAAAAAAACACCATCTAGAACTAGCCTCTTCAAATGATTTCTTGGAATGAACAACAACAACCTAATTTTCTTCTCTATAAACATGTGTCACAATAATAGAAAGTTTATCCACAAGATAAATGTAATCCATCTATGATGGAAACATCTTGCATTTAAATTTCATGAAAGGACTTACCATAATTTCAACTGCCAAAGTTGAATAATATTTCATCCATAAATCACGAAACCCTTGATAAACAACATAACTGAATGCTTTGATCAGATCCAACAATTCAGTTTCAATCACAATCCCACTCTCAATGAAGTGATAAAATCATCCCTTAACGAGGCCCCAATGGTTGTAGAAGATACCAACATGACCTTAGGGTCCCAGTGCTCCCGATATTTCCCTCTAGACATTTATTTTCAATAATAGAGGGATTGTGGGTATCCATCCAACATACATATCCACAAATGGTTTTTTATTTCGTCATTATCACCAAGAGATTCTAGAATCCCAAGATCTATGAAATCATTCTTCATTGTTCCTATTTAAATTTTGGATGGAGTCCTAACTCATTAATGTATTACTCTGATTCTAGCATGCAGTTTGACTGATTGATTCTCAAAGGAATGATAATTCCTTGACTTCCAATTAAAAGTTGTTGTATTGGCTACATCAAACAATAAGAGAGCCTGCACCTACTCAATGTAAACTGTCTTCTTAATATAACTCAACAATAGTTCAAAACTCACAATGTAAAATCAACAACACAAATCATATTGTATATATTTTAATAACCTATATGAGAAGCATAAAAAATGTAACAAGTGATCAATGGATCCATCTGTAATATGGTAGAGGTAACATATTGGTGTATGATTGACCCATTAACACTGAAGAAGCTAATGTAATTGAAGCCCCTACCTCCAAATTCTCCAATGTAGCAGATAATAAGAAGGTGACATAAATGGATTTATATTGGATAATAGAAAATATGGAGTTAAAAGTTATTCATTGCAATTGTATCTATTGAATTCCCTAGTGCTAAAGGTCCCAGTTAAACTATGTTTCTAGATGATATTATAAAAATAAATATTGTAATTAATTTCAAGATCTAACATAATATGGTCTGGTTAAAACTTATTTTCACTTAGACTGCACTAGGTTTTTGAAATTGAAATATATTTCAACTAATGTGGAATGTTCAAATAATATGAAATTTTCTTTTATGATCTACGAAGTTCTCCAACAAATTAATTGATGAGTCACTACAAACCATTAACTCGGAAGACATAATAATACCATTATAGGCATTCCAAATAGATGTAAGGATAGATGTGGGGATGTACATAGAATTGTCATTCAAAATTTTAATAAAAAAATCTACAAGATAAGAATTATAGTGAATAATCAATGAATATCCTAATAAATTAAAGTGAACTTTTTGAGAAGGACCACACTAAAGAGCATGAGGTTATTAATTTCCATATCTCCCTTATCTTGTGCATGGATATATTCACACCTAGAAATGATAATAGGTTTCCTCTCATGAATTGAACTATTACAAATAACCTTGTAAATCACAATCTGTAACATTTTAAGAAGATTTATATTCCATATATATAAATTAAATTAATAAAAAAACATTTAAGTGACCATAAAATTTACCAAACAAACCCTAACTGGTTGATACATTGTCTTTCATTTCAATGTTTTCATTCGATTAAAAATTTTGGAAAGAGAGGCATTCTTATATTAATAAAAGTAAAGGATACTCTCATGACACCAAGTTTTAGGGACCCGATATTTTGTTTTAAAATAAGTACCCCATATCTATAGACCAACGAAGACTTTTTTTCATAATATTCTAGCCAAAAAAAATTCATAGTTCTAAAAGATTGATTTAATAAAAAATGGTTATTTTATAATCATTCCCAAAAGAATGAATGTCATCCAAATTAAATATATATCAGGGTTTAAATAGTTCTTTTATAACATTTATTTTCATATATAATGCAACATTAACTAGATCACTAAGAAATTTACTCATGTAGTCCTCAGAAATAGAATATTGGAGCCCGGATAATGGATCCCACAGTCTCACCCCTCATGAGAATTTAAACAATCTCCGAGGTGACCCATTGATAATATCTAAAATCACAGTACCCATGAGGATGAAATTAACCAAGTCGATGCATCCATTATAAAACCAATGCATTCTCATAACATCGAAGATGAATCTCCATTTTACAACATGGAAGAGTTTAAAAATATCAATCTTAATAGCCATGTTTCCATACTAAACATTATTTCTCAGGATATTACCACAATCAGATAAATAATAACTAAATATATGAATGTTACTTCTTGATACAAATCCAAACTTATTATTTGTAATAAATCCTTTGGAAATCCCTCCAAATATCATAGCCATTATTTTTCTCATCAAATTTGGAATCTTTTTCCCAATAACCATGGGTATGAAATCCAATATTTTAAGAGAAATATCCTTCTTTAGAAACAAAATAATGATGTTGGAATTCAATCTATAAGGCGAAAAATCCTGATAAAAAAACTATCTAAAATAATTCAAAAAAACTCAATGTGAACAATGTCCCAACAGATCATAAAAATTTAATTTTAAAATCCACCCATCCTTTCCACACTATTAATATTTTTAGAAAATAAAACTACTTTGACATCTTATTCACATGGAATTTGATTAATCATTTTTTTTTGGGATTCCTAAACACTCGGAGAGATGTTGTTTAAATTTTTTAGTTTTATCATCCCATATATCCATATAAAAGTCCACATGTTGTCGTATCCCATTAATAGATTTTTCATTCTCAGAATTTATTAGTACCCCATTATTTTTTAGAAAAGTGATCACTCTTATAGAATTACTTTACATATGAATGTAATGAAATAACCTTGAGTTCTTATCTCTTTCCCTTCATCCACCAAATGTCTTACCGATTTAGTATAAGGTTTTCTTTCTGATCCAATAGCTCATCAAATATGGATAGGGAATTAGTCTCATACCTACATATCACCTCCTAATTATGATTAACCCCTTGAAACTAAAAAAAATTATTGTCATCATTTATACATTATTAACAATGAAGTAGAATGAATTTTTTACTCCATTATTTAAGAATTTATTTGATATTCCTCAATTTTATTTATTGAATATTTAATTGACTCCCAATAATATTAACCTCATAAGAATCCATAATGAATTATCTATAACAGGGTATACCAATCCATGCACAATTTAATCTAATAGATAAGGGGGTTAACATTCAATTACTTATCTAAATGATCATTAATAAAGGAGTGTAATTAGAATGGGTTTTTGGAAGGGTGATACCAAATGTATCAATAGATTCATTTCTATCATCCACTTATAAAAAATTTCCTATTTGATGGATTGACTACCATTAAGGGTGTACCTACATTAGGTGTTGTCTAATCCAACTATAGGAATCTCTACCAACCTGCACTTTTCAATACAAGAATATATTTCACGACATTCCATCCTGTTGAAGCTACCTATTGTCTTTTCCATAGGGATTATCACACTATTGAGGTCTCCTATAATTATCCACCATTATCCCATGTTTGCAGATAATCATTACAGGCATTAATAAGGATCTCATCTTCTTATATAAATATTCTAATAGAAAACTAATATGATGTAGAATTCATATCCATTCATCCCAATAGAAATAGTGATTGGCTATTTTTCAGGACATTATGTTTTCTAGGATATTATATCATGATTTAATAGCCTATGGGAGTCCAAAACATCTTGATTAACTTTATGAGAAACAAAATAATATCCATGTTTATCCTGCATAATTTTTTTCAATTTTCAAAATCAATTTCTAGTTCATCACGCCCAATAAGCATGGTCTTTTGGTCACTATTAGATGAATATGTTTTGCGAATGCGGGAGAATTTCCAATCCCCAGGAAATTACAAGTAATTATCTTAACTAATGAAGAGATATAGACCTTGTCCTTGGACTGTCATTATTTTTCTTCATTAAATTTTTATTCTTTGTGCCACATTATTTCTTCTTCATCATGACTATCACATGTATCATAAGGTCCAATGTAGTTGCTGAATGTGGTAAATCAGAAACTAGATTTTCAAAAGAATCATGCACAGTGGTTGAAATACATGATGAGTTGTTATGGTCATAATGAAGTATATTATCATTATCCTCATACTAGAGAATACCACATAAAGAAGTGAATTTATTCATAGATTGGATCAGCTATTGAGTTTCCTGGATTGGGTTTTTCTCGCATCCATAGACACTGAAACCTGTGGGAAGGGTATATATACAAAATTAGTTTTTAGGTAGTCTCCTACATTCTAATTTATATTATTTACATAATAATTAAAAAAATCATAAGCCACCATTCCATATGTATGTTGTTTATAGGTTCAATCTAGAACATATGAAGGTTTACAGATGCCCTGATGTCCATCACAAAGAGTGTTCGGTGCAGGTTGTTCAATAGCCACATTAGAGACTTCAATCCCATCTTACGCAGGATGATTATTATCCAGAGAAGAACCCCCATGGTTATCACATGTCAAGATTGGATGATTATTCATCGAAATAACCTCGTTATCATCACATGAATGATCACCAACAAGATGAGTAGAGGCATGTACATCATCAATTTTACAATTAGAGGAAATTAAGTCCATAGAAAATTCCAATACGTGATTTAGTGATTCCACTTTTTAGAATCCACCATAGGACACACTTTAGTAGGATCTATATGAGAGTTCTCATTTATAATGACCACATGATTGAGAACATTGATACTGACCATAGTGAACCCCTCATTAGATGACCTAGTGCATGATCATGTGAATCATGAAAAATGACTATGTACTTCACTTTTTTCTTCCTACAATTTCAATAATAAAATCCAATTATCCTAAAAAGCCATAGAATCTGTATGAGGACCCATACATAACATACATGAATATTACCTCTTCTGAGATGAATATTTGTAACATTTTTAAACCTCATGATCAAAGACTATAATAGTTTAGAGCCTATAGAAACATGTAATATAATATTAGAAATTGTGAAAGATCTTAGAAAATTCCCATAAAGATATTCCATTTTAGAACTCCTATATAAAACCATTCCTTATATCATGGGGAAATGAAACATAAAAAAGTGTGTGCTCAAGTGCTAATTAAGGGTAAAGAAAAAAAATAAAACAGACAATGAAAAATATGATGTAAAAACAAGAAAATATAATTTGAAAATAATATCATGTATTACATATATCAAAATTCTGAGTCATGTAATAAATATGGGTAGCTCATAAGGCATAAATCATAAAGGAACATAAGTCGTGAGAAAATATCATTAGCATAAAACATAAATTTTTGGAAAACACATTATCATAAAAAATCATTTCCATATTATTCAAGGCTCATTGCAAAGACCATCATTGTGGATAAATTCCTTAATGAATTGAATTCACTCCTTATTGCAGCCCTGTGTTACTGAACTATATTTACTTTCCATTCCAACAATATATTACTGAACCAAATTTATTTGTCATTCTAATCGTGTATTACTGAATTGAGATCATTTCATGTTCTATCCTTTTCTATCGCGTGGGTTATGAATCTTAACCCTATGAATTAGAGGGATATATAGGTCACACCCATATCATAATTAAATCATTATTACATGTACCCCAAAATTTAAATCATTCATCATAGCATAACCCTTGTAATAAAATGGTTTCTTAAACATCTTTCCATTATAACATAATCCTTGTAAAAGAAATGTATTTCATAAATTTAATTCCATAAAAACCCAATAATGTAATAAAAATAATATGTATGGTATACCTGAAAAATAAATTAATTAAATAATAACACTTTATATGGAAAATAATTTGGATTGAATAGTTGAAATTATTTCTTTGGGAAAAATCCCTTCTTCTTCAAAATCATCTTCTTTCCCCAAAATGCCACAAAATTTTAAATGAAAATAATTTCATTGAAAAAAATGAAATATTATAAAGTATGCTTCATAGTAATACATTGTTATGAAAATTTAAATAAAAGATTGAATCCTGTATAATATAAAAGAAAACATTCTTCTCATACTTTTGTCTGATAAGTCAAAAAGTAGCTCATATCAAAAAATGAAAAAATATTCCTTTCAAAACATTTAATAAAAAATATCTAATGGGTAAAATTTATTTTAATCAATTGTAGAAGAATATAGATAATATTACATTTTTTGGAAACATGGACAAGGATGATAAATATAACTTAATTATTACTTACATATAAATAATCTATATAATAATGAGATTATAAAAAAATTCTCTATACATTTATAATCAGTCGATTCATATGCCTCATAAAATAAATAAAATTATATTCATATGTAAATATCATAACATTTATAATATGAATCATAAAAAAATCATTGGCCGCATAAACACAGCTCAAAAGAAAGAGGTGGTATATAAGGCATATGTCCAAGAGAGATAAATGTGAGATATAATAATCCCTTAACTTAGGATTGGGTTCCCTCGTTCATATGTGAAACTCTTGTATAAGGTTTTTAAAAAAATATTAACTTATTCAAGAATATTAATTAATTTTTACCATACCATAATTTATTCTATTATTACATGTTTACTAATAACATTATTACTCATCCTTTGGTTATTCAACTACTTTGTTTTCTTAGGAATGTTTTTTCAGATAAGTTCTTATTAATATTCATTGTTTTTTATCATTTATATATTTATATTAGTATAATATATTTCATATTTATTCATTATAAATATTTATATAATAATTCTTTAATAAATATCATGTAGAATGAATCACATCGCATCGTTGAGATCATCGGTCGTACGTATGGACGAGCAACGTTATAATTCCCATAATTATTGAATGGTATATAATTAGAAGGTGTATAATATTTAATAATAAATATCATGTTATAATAAGATAATATATTTATTATTTCCATAATTATACCTATCCTTTTGAGGTGGTGGTGAAAAATAGATTACACCGCATCATATATGTGGTAAGTCGTATGTACATAAGTGAGGTGATTTTGTTTTTTCTAGGAGGGATAAAAGGTGGAATATGGATGATACATAAAAATAAAATCAAAATGGTATATAAGATATACAGTATTTATTACTTTGTAATGAATCTACTCATGAAGAGGAAGTAAAAAAAGAAACAATTCTGAAATAATCAGAAGAGAAGTTTACCTCTTCTTCGACGTGCTCCCCCTAGACCTCCACCTACAGGTACTAGAGTTAGTCTTTTGTGAACACCAGAATCAATAGAATGTAAATTAGGTAGTTTATAAGGTAAATAAGTAGGAAATTTTCTATCATGAAGTCTCAATGAGATGTGATTCTGTTAGGGATGAGGTTCCCTTTTAGAATTTAGGTGAGGGAACTTTTGGAAACGAAAAAAAATATTAATTTGTAATAAAATAAATCCACATCCAAAGACTTCAGAAATGACATAATTTTTAATATGAGATTATATAAGGTTTTAATTTCTTCATGAAATTAATTTTCAACATGTTTGAATGTCCATTTAAATCTTAGCATTTTAGTTGAACAGTTGGTTATTCTATTTCATTTTTACTTGGGTAACAAATATTTGAATTTTAAAAGGGAAGAATATTTACTTATTTGATGTACATTAGATCATAACTTTATAATTTATAAATATTCATACCATATATAATTTTAATATATTTTTAAAAATAGTTATATTTTTTCAAATAATTTAATCAAACATTATTTAGACAAAATTTCAATAGTGTCATTTTTTGATACTTTTCAATTCATAGTTTTTTATAAATATAAAGATATGATTTTTACTAAAAAACTATTATATTATATTACTATGGGGTCATGGTCATCTATAAAAGTAATTTTATAAATTTATTATTTCAAATTATATTTATTTTAATATATTTTATAAAACTAATCCATTGATTCTTTAAAAAAATAATTGCTACATTAGTTTTCTTTTGTTTTTTAATATACATATATATTGAATAAAAATAAAAAATAAAAAACTATGACAATGATGAAACCTATAGATTTCATAAAAATAGTTATTGTTGAATATATGTATTCAATAATCCTACATTAAAAATATTATATTTTTTAAAACCTTAATTTTGAAACTTTAACATCACATTAAATAAAATATATTAATTGTCATAATATTTTCCATATGTTTTAAAATAAAAAATAACTCAATACATGGATAATTATGGTGTATATTTACATGAAAAATAATATTTGGTCCTGTTTTTTTGTATTTTAATGGTTATTAGCATTTCAATAAATAATTTCTCTATCATTAAATTATATGATATTAATGTAATTATTTATTTCCAAAAAATTTCAAATAAATTAACACGATAAGAAAAAAAAATTATTTTTAAAATGAGTATTTATAATTTAATTTATTTTCTGTATCACATTATATAAAAAAGATTTAGTTAAACAAATGTAAGTTGGACCTATTTTACATTTTATAAAATAATGTATATTAAAAGTACTAATCTCATCCAATAGTATTACAAATGATATAATATAAGCCCAACTAATGTTTATAATGAAAATAACTCATCTAGTAGTACTTCTAGAAGTTTTATGGTAATTTTAAAATATGTTATTTACCCTTAATTACTTGATTTACCTTTTTACCATTTTAATAAATATTACTAATGTTACTATTCATAATGGAAAAAAAAATTAAAAGAATGAACTTAATATAAATCTAGACCACTGATTCCCAATATTGAATCCATTATAAAAAATTCAAAACTCATATGTTTGAGTAATTAATTTATAATAAATCTTATTTTCAGAATGAAAAGTACATTTTTTTAAAGTTAAAACAATTCCAATGATTGAAATATTTTGCATCAAAATTCATGGTACAAATAAATACAATTACATAAATTATATTTAATGAAACAAATATACTCTATTTATAATTTTAAAACATTTAATTATATATTTCATCCATATAAATTATTTTGATGAAAAAATATATTTTTATTTAAAATTTTGTATATCTTTACTATTTGTTAGAACATAAAACATACAGAAACATATCAAAATTATAATCTAAATGAAATTATTATATCCTACTTCTAAAGTTGTAGTTTATTTTATTATATCTAACATATTACACTATCAAAAAATATAATTATAATGGGTGCGACATCAAAATGTGGAAAAACTGCATTTTTTTAAAACAACTTCATTTATCGAAAAAATAGAATTTGTTCATATATAATGTCAAAAACATATATAATAGTAATTATAAACATTAAATTTAATATATTATATATATATTACCTTAATTAAATCCATCAAGTGTGATTTTATTATTTTATGAATTCACTTATTTGCATTAAAATAGTTTTTTAGAAGAAAATTAATATTATTCATACCTACCATTATAATGAATAGGTTAGATGGTAAATAATAATATTTATTTGTTCACATTTAATCAGTATTGAGTGAGATTAATTATTGCAGAAGATCTTGAAATTGTGAGCAACATAATCCAAGTATATTTTAGCGTATACTGCAAGAAAATTTGGTGTTTGGTATGACATAAGATTATTTTGGTGTTGTGTACAACAAAAGGCATTAAAAAATTAGAAAACATATTTAATAAAAACATCGGTGTTTAAAATTACAACCCACTTAAAATAAATTTATCCCATGAAATTATTTTGGGTTATAAATGATTAATAAATGAAATGTTCTTTCATAGAAACCCACATCATAAAAATAATAATAAAACATCCTTTTAAAAATAATTTGTTCAAAAATAATAGTTACCCAATGTAAATAATAACTTGGTCTCTACGTAGGATAACATATGTGGTGATTGAAAACATAAGAAGAGAATAGCTGATCATAGATATTGATAAAGAACACTGATCAAATGAAATTTGGTGATCATGTGAGAGTTAATAATCACAAAAACATAAACTAAATAAGTGTGTGAGAGTTCATTAATATCATAAAAACGATTATAATAAGACATACCTTTTCATCTTGACCCATTTGTTCTATTATTGAATAATTTCATGGGAAGATATACTTATATGTTTTTAGAACAATATCCTCATTGGGCGTGCCTTGAATAATTTCCCGTTCAATTTATATTTAAATAAATTATGTTTAATTTGTCAATCCTGAAGTAATAGTAGATCATGTGATCAATAAATAAAATGATAGGTCGTTCCATATATATTTACCAGAACAAAAAGGTTGTCCAATTTTATGGAATATTCATAAGTTTATATATATTGAAATAAGAAAACATCATATAGAGTTTAAATTATACTATCTATAAGTGTATTACCTTACAATCCGTCAAAAAACTGAAAATCCAAGATTGTAGAAAGAGTTACACTAACTCGGTTTAACATTTATCTACCATATATCAAAAGGCACCTCTTGTGGGTAACATTACAAACATGTGATAACATTCATCATGTATTCTATTGATTCACGGTAATAACATTAATTACCATATATTCTTATTGAAAACATGCATGTTTCCTTATTCATAAGACCAAAAAGTAATAATCTTCAGCCATGATAGCAGAAACCACATTTCAAAAAATCATTAATCAGTTCTAAGTAAATCATTGTCATCCAATTATTTATTACTGACACATCATTATCCAAATATAATTATCTCAACATCATGCTCATGTTAAGGGTTATCCTTCCATTAATAATATGTTCTCTAAGTATATCACCTTGCTCTTAAATAAATTTTCTAGTTCCTTATAAATATTCAACACATCCTTTCCAATCAATAATGAAAATATTATACTAAAAACATGTATATATTTTAGGATTCATATAACAAAATATTTTAATTCTGAAACATATACACCTCAATAATCCAAATGTATTCTTAAACTATTACTCATGATCCATTATCATATAATATCCTAAAATATGAATCATGTATTACGATTTCTCAATCTTAATATAACCAATATGTTTAGGTTTAATGTAAAAAACTAGTTCGTGAACATCTCTTACCTTTTATATTTTATTTACAATATATTTATCCTCATATGTATGATCAATACTCATAAAACCATCATGATTCTCTTCATGTGATATCCACTTAGGAAATCTATTTTAATAATTCACATAATTTTCGCATCTGAAAAATTCAATCTTAACCATATTCTATCCAGTTCAGGATATTGACTAAGACCAGAAAGAAAAGTGTGAGAAACTATTTTCCTTGATGAAAATCACATAAACCAAGGAAATTAATTATAATACTTCAATATATAATATCTTATATTTAATTCTAGGTTATTCATGATTGTTACCAAAATTATAGGATTGGAATCTATTGTGATACATATCCTTACAGACATCCCTATATCCGTAGCAATATCTCTAGGGATCTCACTAAATATTTCACATCTTAGACATCAAAGGTTTAATAAACAAATATTATGATACCAACTATATGTATCCATTTTTGACTTATACATTCCATTGATTCCATTTATAAGGACTGAAGCATGATGTGCATGAATATTACATGTTCTAAGATGAATATTCATTCAATTTTAGAAACAAATTCTTGAGGACAAGTATATTTTAGTGCCTTTAGGAATATTGAATACATTATTCTAACATGTGAAAAATCTAAAAAATGTCCCATAAAGATATTCCCCTTTAGTAATCCTATATAAAACCATTCATTATATCCTGGGGAAATGAACCATATTAAAGAGGGAGCTCAGATTCTTAGTAAGTGTACAAAATTAAATATCAAATAGATCATGAACAGAAGATTGTAAAAACAAGAACATGACCTTTGAAAATAATAACATGTAAAGAATGTATCAAAATATTATGCCATGGAAGAAATATTGGTTGTTAATAAGGCTTAAATAATAATATAACTTGACCATGGTAAAATATCATTGTCATAAGATATGTATTTGTGGAAAACACATAAGTATAAAAAAATTATTTTTATGTTATCCAATAATTTATTCCATGACCATCATAGTGGACAAAGTCCTTACTAGAATTAAGTCACACCTCATTATATCCCAGTATTACTAAACTGTATTTACATTATGTTTCATCCCCATATTAGGGAACTAGATTGACAAGTCGTTCCAGCCCTGTATTACGAAACAGATATCATTTTCAATTTTAGTCCAATCTATATAATTAGATTTAAATCATTACACAATTAATTTGATGTGGATATTGGTATCATCCATCTCAAAATTTAATCATTCTTATGTGTTCCATAAAAACATAAATCATTCATCATAGAATAACGTAAGGAATAAAATGGGTTTTTTGAAACATCATTCCATCAAAACATTATCCATATAAAATAAATGTATTTCATAATTATCCATTCATAAAAAACATGACAATACCATAATAATTGTTGGGATATTATACATAGTAAATAATTCTAATTACATCATAGATGTATAATAATTTTGATTGGAAACTTGAAAGTATTTCATGAGGAAAACATCATTTCTTCTTCAAAAATACTTTCTTTTCTCACAATTCAACACAATTTTAAAAGATAAAAAATTCATTGAAAATAACCTTTAAAATTATAATGGATTCTTCATGGAAATATGGTGTTATGAAAAAGTAAAATAAGTCATTATGTATTATAATTTAAAATACATTATTCTCATACTTTTTAAAGTTAATTTAAAAAGTACCTTGTATCATTGAATGATAGATGATTACTTGCATATCATTATTAAAAAAATCACCAATGGGTAGAGTTACCAATAAATTTTTGTATAAGAATAGAAATATTATTACATATTTAGGATACATGGACATTAATGATAAATATACCCCAGTAAATACTTATGCATAAACAATTTCAGATAAAAATGAGATTGCAATATTTTTCATTACCAATTTATAATAATTTGAATCATATTCCCCAAAAAATAAAAAAAATCATAAATATATATCATAAAAATAATTATAGGAATCACAAAAACATTCAGAGTAAGAATAATCACTGCTCAAAAGAAATAGGTGGTATGTGAGGCATATGTCCCACAAAAACAAAAGTGAGACAAAATAATATCTTACCTTAAGTCAGGGTTCCTTCGTATGTGCCTAAACCTACTATATAAGGTTTTATATAATGTTATTTACTTATTTCATAATATTATTATTTTTATAATATCATAAGTAATCATATTATTTCACATTTTTTAATAACATTATTACTCTCCCTTCGGGTATTAAACTTCTTTATTTTTTACACTTGTTTTTTCAGATAAGGTCTTATTCCTATACGTAGGGTATTGTTATATAATTTTAAAAAAAATTATTATAATACATGTCATATTTCTTCATTGTATTAATTTATATTATCCTGATTTAATGAAGATCATGTATAATGAAATACATCTCATCATGGACACGGTAGGTCATGCATACGCATGAGGGACGATATATTTTCCATAATTGTGGAATGGTATTGAAGTGGATGGACTATAATATTTAAGAATCAATATAATGTTATATTAATAATATCTAGTTATTATTTTCGTCATTAAACCCATCCATGTAAGGTGGTGATGAAAAATAGATAACACCACGGTGTGGAGATTGTAATTTGTACATACGCAGGCATGGTGGTTTCATTTTTTGTATGATTTAGAGAAGATGAAATATGGTTGTTTCATAATCATAATAAAATATCCGTATATAAGTGATACTAAAGTTATTACTTTATAATGAAACTGTTGGGTTTGTATTGTCTCAAAAATAATCTATAAATGTTATTTATTTTGATGCTCACAAATACCCTTGTTTCATTACTAATGATCTTATTTTATGTGTATTTCATGAAATTTATTTTTTTTTAAATTTTTATTTGGGAATAATAATCAAGTATTTTTTTCAGGAGAAATAGTCTTTAATTTGTTTTGAATGATCTTAATCTTACCTTGGAATCATTGTTCATGGTTTGTCGTATTCTGGAATCATGGTCCATTCCCTATGCTGATGAAATGTTACCTAAGGAACATACCCTAAATTGAACATATGTATAATCAATGTTACGCTCATAATTTTATGCTGATAAAGATGAACCTATCGGTCATCAACCATACATTACATGGTTAAAACATATGTTTGGTGTTTTTTAGTTATGTGAAGGAATAATATGTTTGAACTTCCAACACTGAAAATTTATATTTACGACATTATCATAGATTTCAATAATAGTCTATGCGGAATATCGTGGCCATTTAAATATTATTTTTGACTAATTCAATGTTCATCATAAATTATTTAAAGAGTCATTTACAATAGATATATTCTCTCCTATTCATAAGGAAAGTAATGATTACTCTAATATGTTATTATTTTGATTACTCATGGAATTTTGGGATATTTTCTTGGATTAATGATTACGAAGCAAACTCTATTCCTTATTTATTATATCAAATATTCTGTTCAACATGGGACTCAAGAGTTTATCAATAAATATATAGAATGCTATTTTGAAAATATGATTTCTTTTTAATATCATATATAGATATAATGTTTAAATTTAATAGATTCAACTGAAAAGACTACATGCTGAAGATATTTATATTTTTACTCTTAAATCTGTTTCAAGTTTTTTTTCTACTAAATCATTGTTTTTTTATTCAGATAATCTTTTGAAAATGCATATCTTTGGAACTTATCTTTATTTAAGAACTCGTTTTCTGATGAAGAAGATCTATATAGTGTTAGTTGATGCTGAAACTATGAAGATCAATCTGAACAATCAAAAAAAAATCATTATTGATTTGGTGGAGTCTCTCAGTCTCGGATTAATCTGGGTTTTTATCTTCTCTATTTAATGAACCCGATGGATTTGTTTTTAGGACTATTCATAAGGGTGACAACTACCTACGCATAGTTTTTTAATGGTCTTATTATAAGAGGACCTAGCTAGTGAAATTCACCAACCCTAGAGAGAAGGTTATTAGTGGAGTGGACTATGGGATCTTTGTGCCTATAACCACTATAAATTGATGGGATTTGTTTTCTGTTTTTCAAATGCACATACTCTTATAATAAAATGCCACCCATCTTATTTCTTCATTATAGAATTTCATACCTAACATTTCTTTTTAGAGGTTGGGCTCAAAAGATTCTCTTTGGATATAACAAACCAATGTTAAATATTAATATGAATGTCAATGGTCAATCTAAAACAAAGAATGTAAATGGTTCATGATCCATATTTCAATGGTGAGATATATGGATTGTGGAAATCACGAATGATAATCTATTTGAAAAATCCTTGATTTAACTTATACTCAAAGATTGTTACTCCTTACGAAATCACGGAAAAACCTAAACCTTGGATTGCTACTATAGAGGTTGAATATAACATGAATTCAAAAGATATGAGTGCTATCATCTGTGGGATTGGACCATAAGAATTCAATCATGTCTCATAATTCCCTATATATTATGAAATATGGGAAACAAATGTAGTTTCATATGAAGGTACAGAAAATGTAAGACAGATGAGGTATGCGACAATAAAATTGAAATTAGATACATTTAGAATGGTTGATGGAGAAAGAATCACTCAAATGAGTGGAAGGCTCAAAGAAATTATAAACAACATTAGACACTTAGGTGAACCTATCAAACAAGGTAATCAAGTGTTTAATGTACTAAGAATAATGCCGAATAATATGAATGGAATTTCAGCTACAATCTTCCAATCAACACATGTAAAGAATCTGAAAATGAAAGAATTGATTGGAAATATAATGATGTATAAAGCTGAAATCCAAGATGTATTTAATTTTCACAATGTCCTAGTAAAAAAGGATTACACATCATTAAAGGTTACATCTCAAAAGAAGAATATTAAAGTAAAACAAGAAGTCGGAGTGGAAAGAAATTCAGACTCATCTGATTTTGAAATTGAGCTTGCTCAATTATCTAAGAAGTTTTGGATGTTTTATAGGAATAAGTGAGGATTTATAAAAACAGGTAAAAATGATAACAAAGAGTCAATGTAAGTTGGATTCTATGAATACAAATAAATTAAGTCCTAAAAGAACTGATTGTCCTCAATTTAAAAGTGAAAAGATAAGGACAAAAAATAAGTTTTAGAGATATGATGATTATGAAAAAAAAGGAAAATGAGTTATAAAGGATACTTGGAGTGTTTCTGAAGACTCCAAAAGCTGGTAAATCTCTATTTCGGAGAAGGAATAATAAAATCTCAAAGATAATATGTGCTTTTTGGATGAATAAGTTAAGGTAGAACCCTACTATTCATATGATTCTGATTCTAGTTTCTCAAATGATAATATGGAAGCATGTTGTACTATGAAAAAAGAAATATATGGCTCCAAATTATAGAAACATAAATCTTTATAGAATATTAAAAAATCAATTTTAAGAGAAATGGATACTTTACTTAAACAACATCAAGATTTATTTTAAAATTTTTACTCAACTTACACAAACTGAACCAGTCATGAAATTATGATTAAAAAATTACAGGATAAAGTAGTAACATACCAAAATGATGCTCTTACATCTATAAAAGGGGAAAATATACATAATAAAATTCTTGGTAAGAATGTAATTAAGAAGAAATGATTTTGTATAGGTAATAAAGTAGAAAAATGAAAACTATATAAGAATTATTTTTTACCAATACAAAATATTCTCTTTGTCATTTTGCTGGAACATATAGAAATATAACAAAAATTATTTTTTGAGAAATCCTCAAATATGTATGATTAAAAGATATATTGTTAAAAAATGATTATATGAAGTAAATAAAAAAATCATGGAAATATAAATCATAATTGGATTCCTAAATCCTTGTTAGATTATACTTCTAGGCTGAAAAATATATGGGTACCAAAACAAATATTTATCTAGATTGAATTTTTTGGTAACAGATCATAGAAATGGAAAATCTATATGGTATATAGACAGTGGGTACTCCAAAAACAATAGGAGAAATAAATCAAACTTCAATAAATTGACACATATTTATATAGGTCTATTCATCTTTGGTGATAATTCCAAATTGAATATAATTTTACTTGGAGCAGTTGGATATCTAAAATATGTCTCAATCAATAAAACTGTATAAACAAGTATTAAAGAATAATCTGATTAGTATCTCTCAACTCTGGGATTATGGATACTATGTTGATTATTCTAACAACTTTTTTTGTAATAAAAGGTCCTTTGCTTAAATTTTGAGCACCCAAAACATATAGTTTCTACACCTTAGACTTAAATTCATTGTGTAAACAGAATGTGAGTTATTTAACTAATAAGATAAATTAATCTTGTATTTGGCATAGATTTCTTGTTCATTTAAATATTTATGATTTATATAAATTACAGAAGAAACAATTACTTTCAGATTTAATTAGTCTCATGTTTTATTGTGACAGATTCTATGATTCATGCAATATTTGAAAGAAAGACATATCTTATTTCAAATCTGTTAAAAAAATTGATACATAAAAGCCCCTAGAACGTATCCCCATGGATCTTATTGGACCATCATGTTAAGAATTTTTGGATAAAAGCTTATTTGTATAAGTTTTAGTTTATTATTATTCTATATTTACATTCGTCTATTTTTTAAAATTGAAAAATGAACATTTTACTATTTTTTAAAGTTATTGCAAAAGTGTTCAAAATGAAAAGGGTTTTAAAAAATTAATAAAGAAATGATCATAGTGGAGTGTTTGATAATCAAGAATCCAATTAATTTATCTATAAAATTTGTATGTAACACACCTTTTCTGCACGGAGAACTCCTCAACAAAATAGAATTGTTGAAATAGGAAATAAAATTACTCAATAATTGGATAAGACTATACTGAATGAATATAGACAACCTACATATAAATTTTCCGAATTAGTAAGCACGACCTCTTATATAATAAATAGAGTTTTAATTCAGCTTGTTTTTATGATGACACCTTATGAACTTTGGAATTCTAGAATGCCTAAAGTAAATTACTTTAATTTTTTTTTGTAAGGTGTATATCCTAACCACCATGTATAATCTTGGTATGTTCGATCTAAAAGTTGATGTAAAAAATATTCTTAAGATATTTTTAAACATCTAAAGATTATAGAATATTTTAACAAAATGTTATGTATTATTGGAGAATTAGTTCTTGTTATTTTTGATGAAACTGATGCTTTTAATAAATATAATGATCATTCTGATGATTCTACTAACTCTTATGACAACCTGAGACTTGAAAAAAATAAAAAAAAATTTGAAAATAAAATTCAGTCTAGTTATGAAGAACGTGATACTAACGAACCTAAATGTGTTCTACTACATAGTCTAGAACCCTAAATAATCACCTATTTGAAATGGTTATATGAGACTAATACATAAGAATAAGGACTACAAGAAATAAAGGAAACCTAGTTTAATTATCAACCATACTATCACAACTTAAACGTAAATCTTTTGAAGAAGCTTTAGAATATGAATGTTGGATGTTAGAAATGAAATAATAATTTAAGTAGTTTAAGAGATATAATGTTTGGGAATTATAAGAGAGAAAATCCATTTATCCAATTATAGGAATAAATTGGTCCTTTAAAATAAACATGATGATCAAGGGACTATAAATAGAAATAATGCTATTTTAGTGGATAAAGAATAGCATCGGGAAGAAGGAATAGATAATGATGAAATTTTTTCACATGTAGCTTGATTCGAATCTATTATAATACTTTTATATTATATATCTTATATGAATTTTTAATTATACCAGATGGATGCCAAATACTCATTTTTAAATAGTTATTTAATAGAGTATTTATATGTTGAGAAACCTCTTGTTTTTGAAAATTTTTTAAAATCATATTTTCTTATTAAGAATAGAAAATCTATCTATTGTCTTAAGTAAGAACTTAGTGCTTTGTATGAATGATTATATTCTATTCTATCGAAAAATTGTTTTACTATTGGTTTGTCAGATCTATACCTTTTTTTTAAAAAATAGATTGTTCTAATTTATTATTATTTCAAATCTATGTTGATGTTGTTATTGTAGGATCGAAAAATAAAAAACATTGTTAAGATTTTTAGAACTCATGCAAAAAAGAATTAGAGTTGAGCATTATGGGAGGAATAAATTTCTCTTAAGGAATTAAAATTTATCATAAATATTATTCAAATCTATTAAACCAAATAAAATATATTAATGATTTATTAAAAAAATTTGGTCTTTATAACAATGATATGTTTCTACCTCCCACGTGTAATAAAATTAAACATGATTTGGATGACGCTGAAAACCAATGGACAACACATTTTATAGAGGTATGATTTGTTTTTTCCTATATCTTACTGCTAGAAGATATGACATTATGTTTTTTGTATGTTTATATTCCTAATTTTAAACAAATTCTAAAGAATCACAACATGTTATAATCAAAATGATTTTCAGATTTTTAAAAGGATTTTTTTTCAATATATTATTTATCCAAAACATATTATTTTAATTTAATACCATATTCAGATGCTTATTTTGGAGGTTTTATATTAGATATAAAAAGCACCTTAGGAACATATCAATTCTTATGAAAATTGTTAGAGTCATGGTCAATTATTAAGGAACACTTTGTTGCACTATTATCAACTGAAGCAGAATGTGTGTACAAAAAGTTATTGTGCACAAGTGTTGTGGATGAAGAACACATTGTTGGACTTATGACTTAATTTTAATTGTAAACTTATCTTATCTGATAATACAAGTTTTATAAATATTTCAAACAATACAATAACTCATTTTAGAACTAAGAATATTGATATTAGACATCATTTTCAAAGAGATCATTTTATAAAAAGGATATATCATTATAATTTTCTAATAGTAAATTTAAATAAGAAGATATTTTCACTAAAACACTTTCCACTGTACATTTTTATTTTATTAAGTGGGATCTAGATTTATTTAATTTTTAAATATTATTTTTTGATAATATTTTATTTTATTTAATCTTATGTTTTTTATGGTAAATATAATTAATTTTTTATATTTTTATCTTACTATGTTTAAGATATTCTAATTAATCATAACTTTATTTACATCAAATAACTATTAATTTTTTTCATAATTACTCTATAACATGGTAAATGAGGATATGCATCACCTGTCAGAAACACTACATCTACCTCCCCTTCATTTACTAAGACCATTTCATCTAACCTAGAACTATCATTTTTTCCTCCCAAACCCTGGAAGACGAAAACCTCATACATTAAGATTTTTTTTGAAATGATGAAAACAAATAGAGTCAAAGAAGGAGACACAAGAGAATCGAAAAGACAATGTGTTACATGCATAAAAATACATCAAGGAAAATATGTTTATTTTTATTGGTTACACCAGATTAATCTGCTCCTGAAACCAGAATTAGTATTTCAAGGGATGGAGATTGATTTCAATGGCATCAATTCCAAATTTCATTAGGCGGTAGAGCTGAAAAAAATTTATAAGAGTTTACAGTTCATTTTGGGTGATTATGAGGATATGAAGTTTTCAAGTATTAGAGATAAGTATTTTTCAATTTCTTCAACTGAATATTCAAAAATATTAGACTACCCATATAATAGATTTTTTTTACTTTGATCATCAATCGATTGGAGATAAGAATCACTCTTCCAAATATGTTATGTCTTTTCAGTTTAACATGACACACATTTTTAAAATTTTTGGTATGGATTTAATGGAAGATCAAAAAATAATGGTTAAGTTCAGTAAGATCGGTATTGCGCTGATGATGGATGAGATGGAGAGAATTTTGTTCCTTGATATGTACATCATTTTTTTATTTCTATGTGACATTAAGAGTAATTTTTCGTGGTATATGTTTCGATATTTTCATTACTACTGTCAACTGAATGATTGGATTATTTTTTATTCTCATGGATGTATAAACTCTAGAATTATATTCAAGAAGAATGTTATTCAATTAGAAGATTTGAGGTTGAAGTTTCATCACTGAAATGTTTTAAATTATGGATCTATGTGGAAATTAGGATTTTTCTAGAGTATAATTAAAGGAAACATTTTACTATTTATTTATCAATCATATCAGAGCTGAGGAGCTTTTTATCAGGGGGGAGCAAGGAGATATTCTAATGAGGGTGTTGTAGAATCATGAACATAGGCATTTTATCCACCATCTTAGAGAAGGATTAGATATAATACCAATGTAGTGGATGTTGAGTAAGAAAAAATTTAGGATGAACTTGTTGTGAAAACTAGGAATATAGATGTTCAACAGGGTGAATAGAAAGTGTTCGGTTGTGGAGAAGAAACCTACTTAGTTCATTTAGATGAACCAATTCTTAAATAATAAATACCACTGTATAGTCAAGATATAGAACATTAAATTGTAACTCTAAGATGTGAACATGTATAAATAACATTCAAGGGGAGACCATTCTAACAGAAAATATTCATGTCCCTAATATTCAAGAAATAAATGGTCATGAAGGTAGAAATGTTGAGAAGGAAACTACTTAAGAAATTCAAATTTTGGTTTTCAATCAGAATATAGAATAGTCATGACATATTTCTAGAGATTAGATGGAAGTACTTTACAATCAATCGTTTTCAAATGAAAAATCAGTAGAAAATTAAGTGGATATTTATTCTCCAAATGTTGATATGGATCAAAAACTAAATGCAGATGAAGAGTCATCTAATTTATTATCATATGATTTTGAATAAATTGTGATTATGTTTAACAGCTCCAAGGAAGAGAATACCACTCTACGAAAGGAGGATGAAAATTCCAAAACATTATCTCGGAACATAATAAGAATACTTTTTCTAGAAGTTATTTTTATTCCTTCAAGAGAGAAATCTTAAATAAGATTCAGAGGATCAGTTCTGAAACTGTTTTAGAGGAAAATTTAGGATATTTGAATTGGTAATTGGGATGTCAATTCGAATCGTTGAAATGTTCAGTATATTAGACTAGTAATTCTACTCCTGTTACTAGTCCAATTTTGATTAGAATATTTCAGGACATTACATCTATTATGGAAGACATGAATGATCTTATAGGGAACCTGAAATGTTACAGTGCCCGTCTTTCATCACTTTTAGAGAATAAAAAATTACATTTTTGATCAGTTGACTGAATGTGAACCTAATATCAGATTGTTACCTAACAAGTTTACAAAAATGTTAGAATAGTTTATGAATTAAGAAGAATGTCTACAAGACTTTTTGAAAGTCAATATTGATGATAATATATATGTTAGTCATGATTCTAGACTTCTGATAATGCAGTAGGGAGATAGTCATAAGCAGAATTTACCACTGCAAATGGCAGAGTTGAAAGAGTTGTTCAAGCCTTCTTGATTTTTTACCTTTTCATAAACTAAACCAATCCATAACAAACCTTTTATCCTCATTTTTATAGTGACTATTCTATTTCTTAGTTTCATTCATATTATATTTATAAATTTTCTAATCAATGAAATTGTCTAAATTTTTATTTTCTGTACTTTATTGTTATAATCTTTTATATTTTTTTCTAATAGAAAACATACAGTATTTATTACCTTTATCAATTTATTATACCATTATTTTAATAATCAATTCATTATATAAATTGTTTTAAGGTATTTCTCTACATTTTTTATCTCACAAAAGGGGGTTAAATTTGTATAAACACAATATTTCTTTAAAATTTTTAATTTTGAAATATTTAGGGAGAAATTTAGATAAACACAAATATTTATTTTTATTAAAATACTTCTGTAAAACCAGTTTTTTTTAATGTTTACTAAATTATATATTATTTTACTAAATTTATAGTTTTAATATATAGGTTTTTATCATGAAAAAATGAGATATTGTTGGGAATGTTTTTTCTCAACAATACTCTGTAAATATTATTGATTTTGATGCTCACAAATATCCTTGTTTGTTTTACTAATGGTCTTATTTTAAGTGTATTTAAGGAAATTTATATTCATTATAATTTCTATTTGTAATAATATTCATGTATATTTTCATGAGAAATATTAGTTAATGTGTTTGGAATACTCTAAAGCATATTCTGGAAAAATTATTCATGATTTGTCATTTTCTAGAATCACTATTCGTTCCCTACACTAAAGAACGTAACGTAAGGAACATAATCTATTTATAATCAATGTTATGATCATAATTTTATTCTAAAAATGAAGAACATATGGATCATCAACCCTATGTTATGTGGTTAAACCCTACGTTTGGTGTTTCTTCTATTATGTGAAGGAACCTTACATCAGACTTTTCAACAAAATAAATTTAAATTTATGACTTTATCAGAGTTTTATGTAATATTTATTGCAGAATATTAGGGGATTAAAAGTTCATTTTAGACTAATTCAATGATTGTCATAAATGATTTATAGAGCCATTTACAGTGGATAATTTCTCATCAATTTTTAGGGAAGTTACGACTACTCCAAGATATTATAATTTTGAATACTCATGGAATTTCAGGATATTTTCTTGGATATAATATTACAAAGTAGACTCTCTGCCTTATTTATTCTATCGATGATTTCTCTCAATATGAGACTTGAGAGTTTCTTAAAAAATATACAGATTTCTATTTTGAAAAGATGCATAATTTTGATGGTCATATACAGATATAATTCATCAATTGAAAACATTCAACATAAGAGATTACATGTTGAAGATATTCATATTTTGAATCCTTAATCTGCTATAATTCTGTTTGCCACTAAATCCTTTCTTTTTTTATTTGAAGAATCTTTTTCAAATAGATCACTTTGGATGTACTCTTTACTGAAGAATGTATTTTCTGAAGATGAAGATCCATCTAGTGTCAGTTTCATATATAACTATGAAGATACATCTAAAATCTCAAAAAATAAATATTTTTTTATTTGGTGGAGTGTCATCTTCTCAGATTAAACTGTGATTTTTTCAGTTAATTATTTAAAGATTCAGGATGCTCTATTTTTACCCTTATTTGTATGGGAGACAACTGCATGCACTCATTAGTAGATCGGTCTTAAGAGAAGAGGGTCTGATTACTGAAATTATACAATCCCGGAGAGAGGGTGATTGTTGGAGTAGACTAGGGGATCTTCATTCCTTGAACAACTATAAATTAGTGTGTTATGTTTTCTATTTTTCCATTTCACAAAATTTCACACAGAAGCACCACCAGCATTATCTATATTTAATTTGAAAACACAGCATTGTGAAAATTTTTAAACAACACAATTCAACCCTTATTGTGTCTTCATGATAGACATCATGACCTAACTGAAACAACTCATGAAGAGGTAGTACAAGAATAAAGAAGTTTGAAATATTCGGTAGAGAAGATTACATCTTATTCAATGTGATCCCTCTATACATCCTCTTAATGGTAATATAGTTAGTATTTTTAGAAGACTAGAACCTATAAAATATTACAATGGAAGTTTATAAGGTAAATTGGTTGGGGAAGTCCGATATTAAAGGCTAAATGGGAAGTGAAGAGGTAAGGGAGGAGGTTCCCATTTCTAATTGAGGTGAGGGGCACTTTTAGAGTCTCTAAATGTATTAATTTATAATAAAATTAAATCACATTAAAAACCCACCAAATTTTCATAATTTATAAGACTAGATGATATATGGTTTTATTATTATCAACCAATAAATTTTAGATAAGTGTGTATATCCATTTAATACTTACCATATAAATTTTATACATTGTTATTCTATTACATTTTAAATATGATAACAAATATATCAATATTAAAATGGTGAAATATTTACATATTTGATATAAATTGAATTATAAATAAATAATTTATAACATTTTAGATGATATGATAATAATTCAATATTTTTAAAAATTATTGATGATTTTTAAATAATTTAATAAACTACTATTTTTGATAAAACATAAATAGTTTCAATTCTGACACTCTTCTATTGTTAGATTTATAATAATAACAAGATAAGATGTAATCCTCAAACCAACATTTTTTATACCCATATGGTATAAAGGTAATCTATAAAATTATGTTTATATTTTAATTATACCAAATTACATTAATTTTAATATTTTTAATAATATTATTTTTATATTCCCATTTTTAAAATAATTACTATATTTGTATTCTATATTTTTTTAATATAATAATACATTTTATAAAAATTTAAATTTGAAATACTATAAAAAATATAAATCCTCTATATTTCCTAATAAAACCTATATTTGAATATTTCTCCTGTAAACACTAACATTATACACGTTATATATATTAAAATTGAATGTGACAACATTGACATCATATTAAATAAAATCATATAAGTGTCATAAAATTCTCCATATTTCTCTAATTGAAAAATAACTCGAAAATTGTATGATTATGGATGAGATATACATAAAAAATTAGATTTGGCCTTTTTTTAATCTTTTAATGGTTATTATCATTTTAATAAAAATTATTTTATTTAACTTATATCAATTAAATAATTTAGGTACTATCAAAGTATAATTATTTAAAGTAATTATTTATCTAGTAAAATTCACAAATAAATTACAATGATAAATACACACATTTTGACTTTACAATTAATATTTATAATTTAATTTATCTTCTATAGCGCATTATATTAAAAATTGTTTAGTAAATAAAATTTTAGAAATACATATTTATTGTTTCGTTCAATTAAATATATTAAATGTCATAATCTTGGACAAGTTATGCCCAAAGGGTATCAATTAGACCAAAGGATAGATTAGGTGGAAAATAACTCATCCAATAATATTTTTACAAGTGTTATAAATTTTTTATAATATTGAATTTACCCTTAATTACACAATTTTCCTTTTTACCATATTTATAAATATTACTCATTTTATTATTCTTAATGACTAAAAAAATAAAATAATGCTATTAATATAATTTGGACCCACTGATTCCAAATATGGAATCTATTTTAAAAAAATTATATACATAGTAGTTTCAGAAATTAATATAAAATTAATCTCATGGTTGGAATGAAAAATAGGTTTTTTAAAAGGTAAAACATTGCAAAAGATTAAAATGTTTTTACATAAAATTTCAAAGTAAAATTATTTCCATTGACATAAATTATATATAATGACAAAAATATATTCAATTTATACATTCAAACCATTGAATATAATAATTTATGCACATAAATTATTTCATTGAAAAATTATCTCAATTAAAATTTTGTATATTTTCACTATTAATCAAAACATGAAACTTATCAGAAATATATAAAAAATAATACAATCTAAATTTTTTTATCAATCTTTAAAATATTATTATTATTATTTTAAATAGAATATATAATAGTGTCAAAATTAGATTTAAAATCTATACTCAATAAAAAGGATGAAAACATTATTTTTTTTAAAATACATCCTTATCAGAAAAAATATAATTGTTCTTATATTATGTCTTGAAAAAATTTAAGATTAATATTAAAAATAATATTGAATATATTACATATATATTACATTAATAAAATCTATCAATAGTGATTTTATTATTTTATAAACTCATTATTTTCATTTATATAGTTGTATTGAAGAAAGTTAATATTATTTACACCTACAATTATAATGATTTGGTTATGAGGTAACATAATTAAATTTAGTTGTTAACTAAATATTAGTTTAGCGTGAAAAAATTTATATCAAAATAAATTACAATAGTGGTCCACACAAGAATCTCATATTGTTTTTTATACCATAAGTTTTGTCAGTATTGGTTATAGTGGAAACTTATCGTGGTGTAACATACAATAAAATAGATCAATGAAATTAAATAAATGTATTCCATAAGAATTTTTAGGTGTTACATTTTATTTATGTTAAATTTGGGTCTCATATTCTCATATAATTAAATATTTTTATGAAAAATAAATTATGTTATAATCATAGAGATATTTGGTTATATGTATGTGTGAGAAATATTTTCATTTTTCAACTATCATGATGGACATAAATTATGTTTTATTTAAGCATTGTATAATGATAATTATATCATAAATACCAAATTATTCCATTAATTAAACTTATATCAACTATCCATGTGAGGTAGTGTTGAGAAACGAATTGCATCACTTCGTGGAGGTGGTGGTCCACACGTACACATGAATAACATCATCATTTTTCAATGAATCTAAGGATATAAAAATAAGTGATATATTAATTTTCCATAATGATTAATATTTTAAGAATATCATATATATATAAACATATATATATATATATATATATATATATATTTATATATATATTTAATCTGATATTTTAATAATTCATGAGGTGATGTGATTGAAAAATGAATTACCTCTGTTCGTGATGTTGTAGTCTATCGTACAAATGAATGTGGTAAAATTTATCCTTTTATATAAGAGGAGAGATATGTGGATTATAACATTAAAATAATAACATATTATTATATTTAAGTTACTATTGATATAATTTCATCCTGGTTGAAGAAAATTTGATAGAGGTGGAAGAATAAATAAAACAAAAATTCATGGTTAAGAACAATACTTATTTTTTCGAAAATATATTTAATTTTTTTCTAAATCTGTTCTATGATAGTATTATGATTTAAATATTACCTCTATAATGTGGTTTGGGATATTAGTAATGGTATTTGGTAGGTCTTGTATTAAATTAAATGTTCTTCACATGCTCAGAAAAGAGTATAGGAGGATTTATTTTATAATATAGGGGAGGGGAACACATAGAATTTCCTAAAGTATTATACTAATATAAATTATGTTTCTTCTTTAAATTGATGAAAAATGATATAATGTGAAACTATGATCACTATGAGTATATATAATCCAACTAAATAATAATTTTACTAGTGTAGGTGGTCTTTTCTAATTTATTTTTTAACCCGTATTAACCATTTTTCACAATTACTATGTTATTAATGTTTTTTAAAATTTTGGGGTTAGAAAATTTACTATAAAGAGAAAAACATCTTCCAAATTTACCATGTATTATATTATCATTCAAATACAATTCACATTGACAAGGATATTAATTTTATGAATTTTGAATCATTTAATAATAAATTGGTTGTTATTAAATTGCATTACTAATAATTTTGACACTATTCATTTGGTTTGACTTTATAAACATCATGGAAATGATGTAAATTTAAAATAAAACAGTAAAATTCTATAAATTTGTTGTATTTATGTAAATATATTTTTGAAAACAATATTTTATTTAAATTATTTCTCTTTTAGTATTTTAAAATAATATATTTTAATTCCTTTTTCATTAAATTTATATTGTTTCAGTATTGCGTAAGCATTTTACAGAAACAGTATATTTTATTAAAATTATAAACAAATTACAATAATTATAATAGTTTGAATATTCTAAAAATAAATATTAATATTCATTCAAAAATTTATTTTGATCCTATGAGAACATATAATTGAAATTTAAATACAAGAGAGTGACATATTTTATCTTTATTTATATAAAATATTATATAGGTCAATTTCATGAAATAGTACCCCATAAAAAGTGTATAACATAAGGTGATAATGGTAAAAATCCATCCATCCAATATTATTGAAGATGAAACATGGTGGCCTATCACTTAGTTTTAACCTACACTAACTTGATTTAACATATTACCATTGCGATTTTTTTAATATGAATAACTTTCATTATGAAAAAAAATGTTCAACATATTACCAAATTTTAATTATACTGTTTCAAAATATTACATACATTTCATCAAATTATTTTTATATATGTGAAATAATTTAATTTAAAATTAATCCAAAAAACATGATAAAAAAGAGTTTTCCACAAAAATATATTTTCTAGTTTACAAATCATTTTCAACATCATTCGCGTATAAAATTAATTTAAAATACAAACAATTGGATTATTAATAATTTAATTGAATAATATTTTCCTTTATTAAATTTTATAATAATATAATTTTTAAAATCTTGAAATGAGGATAATTCTTTCTATAAGAATTGGTATTTTTTTGTCATTATTTATAAATAAATCTTTTTAAAAAAATATAAAAATTAAAAAATAATCTATTTATGAAGTTATTAATTAATTTTTTTCATTTTATAAAATATGATTTCAATATGTTCTATAATATAATTACAACTCATTAACAAAAAAATGAAATATAAAAAATCAAGAATATGAAATTTTGAATAATAAAATTATTTGAATAAAAATTAAGTACTTCCTTATTTTTAATAGATATTTTATAGAAAATCTGTATATGTACTTCCTTAATGTGTTTACCCGTATTTATTACCACAAATATAATGGATATTTTATTTTTATTACATTATAAAATAATATGTGAATAGTATAGAATGATTCACTTAGTGGTATGTGTTGCGTGTTGAGGAAGGTATTGAGACTGTTATTATATTAAAATAAATTTCCATGATTTTACAAGTGGATGTAACCCCATTCCATTTATAATGTAATCTCATGATATTTTAAACACTTGATTGGTATAATAGTCCCAATAGGGTCTAACAACACATATAGTCAGGTCATAGTGGGGAGGGAACACTTGCCTTAAGGTTATCTCAATAGCCTATTGTCTTAAAGGTATCAATCGTGGAATACCCCTTGGACATGAATCTCGAAGAACATGATTCATTATATGTAATCAACTATTATACAAGATGTCTATCTAGTGAATTAGGGTCCATTGGGTCCCTCATCACCATGTGAAATTAAATTATAGGAATCATGTTTTAATTAAAGATATTAAATAGAACAAGGGTCCCACAACATAATGTGGTGGGGTCTCACAAACCAAATGAAGTGATTATATTCATAATACATCATTGTAGGTTTATAAGGACCACCTTCCAAAAACTAAATCAAAACACATTTTTAATGTGTCCCAATAACTCCCACCTGAGCTCGGCCAAAATCATCCAGTTATCGACCATCCTTGAGAGTCCCTAACAAAACAAATATAATGTAAAAATTCAATAATTAATTATTTATATAAAGGTATAATTAATTTAACAATGGAATTACAGTTGACAAAAATGCTTAAAAATCAACAGGTTATCCAGCCACACCGACTCCACTAGATGTGGGATGAAACTAACATCGAATTACCCTCCACAACAAGGCTACAAGAAAATACACAACTAATTTAAAATCTCCAATGACCCAATAATTTAATTTAGGTAAAAACACTTGGAATATTTCCAAATTGTAACTTATCATAATTGAAAATTGTGCAAATATAGGTAGATATAATCTCATGTCCCCCTCATTATATATGATAGATCTAAAAAATTATGGATATTAACCATTATCTATTTAAATATCAATTTTTATCGATTAAAGAATCACCTATAGTGAAAATGATAGTGAGATTAATTGGAGGTGGGGAGATGAAGAACCTACTACCTGATGATGTCTGATCACACCCAATAATGCCATGATCAGTGTAAAAATGTGGTATAAGACGTGTTGTACAATTATTTCTTTCCTATACTTCTCATATTATAAAGAAATTGGTGTAAGACCCGTAATATATTTTTAAAGAATATATTTATCAAAAGATTAATGGCATGAAAAAAATATTGATTCCACGAATTTTCATGATATTTTCTTACAGAGCATTTATCACTTCTTAAACCCTAGGTCTCACCCAATGGATTGAATTCAAATTTTAAATTTATATTCACAAAATGAATATTCAAAAATAGATATTTTTATTATCCCTAGTCTATAATTTTTTCTCATGTGATTTCCCAAACAATTGGTCCTTCCATAAAATCTAAAAAAATCCACATTTATATAAATTAATACCATTTATATCTACTACCAATTACTAATTATCAAAATGATCTTTCCACCAAATAGAAAAAATCAACATACTAGTAAAATCAGAAACCATTAAAAATTGAGGTTTTATAAAAAAGGTATCATTATCTAGTAAATTGTAATCTTGGTTCATGTATTGTACTAGGGCTCATCAAGTGGAAAGAACTCAGAATCATTGTATGTCTAATTTTCATTAAAGAAACCATCAATATATTCCAATAGAATATTAGAAATTAATTCATGAAGACAGTGGGGTTGACCCCTATACAGACTTAATTGTGGTTTTGGAACACCCATCCTTGTTATTGGTGTTACCAAACATGTGGTCTAAGAACATTGAGGTATGACTAGTTCATCTTCAGTAGCACATTGTTTGAATAAGAAGAGTACAGAAAATTAAATTTCATTTATCATATGAATCAAGAAAGATATAGAATCAATGTGATTCGAACATACCTTTAGTGTTAATGGAATAACACTCCATTGATATGTCCTTGGTTACTTAGACTCATAGTTCCACATCACATACTCTAATATAGATTATTTATCACCTATTATCCATAGAATTTTTTGAAAAATAGAGTTTTAATATATTATTGTAAATTTCATAAAATAAATTTTATTTTATATATTTTTCTATCCAAATCATGATAGTTTTTTTCCAAATTCCATTAATGATTGTTAAAATTTAATTTATACCATTTTTTATCATTAGACTCCAAATTTTGTGGTGAATTGGATGAGGTAAATTTCTAATGTTGCATTGTGTTCTTTTTTTAGTAGAAATCAAAAGAGATTTTTATTGGAAAATATATTATCATAATAATGTATGATTTTAAATAAATAACTTATAAATAAACCATTATGAGTGAACATTGGATAATTTTTTGGTCACTATGATTTACATTAATCTCCTTATAGATCTTGTGATCCTGATATTGAAACTAATGATTCATTAACATTAAAAATTTTGAATAACAAAAAATATGTTTCTAAAATTAATTACAAAAATTAATAGCGATGAGTATTCATTGCGTTTTATGAGTTATGCGGTTTCAATTATCTTAATAGTCTTTGAAATTCCTTTTGTAAACATAAAATATTAATGATATGAAATGAGAAAACCATTTGATAGTTTATTTCCTTGAATTATAATGTTTATCTAATTTATACAGATAGTTAAATATAAAGTGTGATTTATAATAGTAATGATTTTTTCAATGGTCATATAAATTCTATGATGGAATAATTTTCATGTGAATTAAACAAGTTGACAAATTGTTCTATTGACCAACCAAATGGACAGTAGGAAATAACTACATGAGGTTGATCTTTGGTGAAAATGGTGTTAATTTTTAATAAGTTGATATATTATTATGGAAAATTGTATTTTGATACATGATTTATTATTGTTAGAGAAAATTACGTGATGACCATATGACTTGTTACATTGATTTTGAAATAATTATGATGATAATGAAAGATCTTTCCTCTAAATGATGACCTCTAGAATGGGTTTTTATATAATTCCTAATGTGTTTATGTTATTTTAGTAATTGAATTATAGTGGACTTTTGTATGAATTATTTTTTCAGTGTCACCATAACACTAGTATGTGGGTAATGAGGGCCATGAGTTTGTTCATGATTAAATATATAGGCTCTGGTATGACCATAATTGATCCTTTCCTTGATATGGAATTGTTCCTATACATTATTAATCGAGTTATATTCATCTTGGTTGATAAGATAATTGGTTGGGAAAGAGTCACATGTATTAGTGGTGGGGTTAATTATCCCCATAACCAATACTATTATTGACAAGGCATGGCTCCACCATTCGTGGGGTTATGTATCCCCCTAATTATAAAATTCCATCAGTGGTGGAATGGGACTACCAAATACTCTTAGTTATCAGGATGAATGTCATTCTTGTTCATATTTATTAATGATTCCAAATGCCTCTGGGGGTGGTAGTTTTTATGGATTATTTTTTTATATGATTCATCCCAAACACTATTATTTAGAGTTTTAATATTAATGATATCAGGGTAATATGGTTCTATAATTAAAATTATATATTGATAATAATATATAGACCCACGGAATCGATAAAATAATATGTTTTATCATATGATAAAACACTAACGATACAACTTTATTTCCATGTTTTGTCCTATATTACACATAGCAGATCAAAATAGTGAGTTCAAGATTCAATGTTATGATTTTACAAACTATTATTATTTTATATACATTAATATTATTTTAACATTCTATAATACTCTAGATATTTGACTTGGTCATTATACACACCCTTGGATATGAATTTATGTGGTTATTTACATGGTGATTTGTTGACGTCAGATAATTTTCCAGAGTACGTAGAGGGGGGGATTTGGTGATGTCTATCGGTATAGGTGGACTATGTGATTATAATCAAAGATATATTTTTCGATGATTATGTAACATTTTTTGGAGCTATCCACCATGGGTTTAAAATTATGTATAGTAATATTATTTGTATTAAGATAATTTTTATATGGAATTAAACTAGTATAATAATTTTCCTCTAAACATTGATCATGGTATTTATATTCATATACTATTATATATATATATATATATATCAGTTTCATGTGTGTTTTTATATGGTGGTATGAATTTTGATGATTATTGGTTTTATTTGTAACTACCACCCATCCATCTATGTATTACTATTATACATAACATCTCTATGTGTTTTTCAGATATATTTTCTGAAAAAAAAATTATTAATAATATGGTAATTTTATATTTACTGATTATATATCATTAGAGGATATTCATGATTTTTGTAAGTATATGAAGATATTTTAGTAACTATAAAACCAATAAATGATATGGTGTGTTAAATAAATTCATTTTCTGTTCCATATGCATATCTTCCCATACATTTCATATGTATATATTTCATATTATTATATGAATATTATTATATAAATATTCATTACAATGCATTATGATCCAGACCAGAATCATATGTATCTAGTGACTATAGAAACATGGATACATAGAATAATTTTTTTCATATCATGTATACATCATCTCTCACATTATTCATCATAACTATCACCATTTATTAAAATATCATACATAAAATATTTCTTCATACCATAAGAAAAAACATAATAAAGAGTGAGCTCAAATTCATAGTATGGGTAAATAAGTGAGGTAATAATGATTACATAAACATAACATGATGATAAGGGTATAAGAACATTATCATAACATTTTAAAACAATAACATGGATATCATATATGAAAATAATTATTCAAAGAATATTTCATGGTACTTAATAAGACATGAATGATAATAGAATATATGAATATAAGCCATGAGATCATAGCATTTTAATAAGACAATGTTTTTTTGAATAAACATAAGAATATAAAATCATTTTATAGATTTCAATGATCACTATAAAGACTACCATAGTAGATTGTGAACACTCCTTATTCCATAATATTATTCAAGGATAACTACATATATTGTCATAGTGGATAATTTCTCTTACTGAACTGGGTTTCCACCCCATCCCAATCCTGTTTATCTCATGAGATATCCATCTTTAACCAATGCATTGGAGGGATATATAATTCTAAGACCATCCATGAAATAATTAAAAACATACATATATATACCAAAATATAAAAAAGATTCATCATATCTTAACCCATTCAAAGTAAATGGGTTTCAAAAAAATTTCATCATAGCATATCCTAGGGAAAGAAATGGTTTCATAAACATTTCATCATGTCATTATTACATGAGCCAAGTAAAATAAATAGGTTTCTTAAAACATATTATTATTATGATCATAAACCAACCATATAAAGAATATATAAGGTATCATTGAAAAAAAACCATAATAAAAAGTAAGTTACAACAAACGATGTCATAATAGATAAAATATTCCATTAAATGATCACATAGAACATTTCTTCAAAAAAGAATACCATATTCAATTTTAAATAGATTATTTAAAATCCTAAACATCACTTGTATTAATAAAAACATTTTATTTAAAAATAATACTATAAAATTTTAATGGAATCATTAAATAACATAGTGGTTATGACAGTTGGAAATCCCTTCTATTCCATTCATGTAAAATTAAAACATTTTATTCAAACATTTATTAAAATAAAAAAATTACTTATTCAAGAAAAGAAATGAATATTCATTTTAAACCATGTTCTAAAAATTCAATCATGGTTAAAAAATAAATTTAAATATCTGTGATAATTTTTAAAAAATTATGTCAAAAATTATTATAAAACATGAAGATAGAATATAACATTATTTTGATGAAAGAGAAAAATGAATTCAGTTTTCCATAAAAATGTTGCTTCAGTCACCTGATAAAATAATGTGACTAAAATGAAAGATAAAATTTTATTTAAAAAAACTAAATTATAATAAAATTCCTGAGTTTATTGAGATGTATTTTATAAACATTCATCATCTAAAACCCTATTATCAATCACCTTGAAAAACTATAAAATTGTAACATAAAATCCTTACTTTGAGTTCTACATGATTTTGAAATACTTATAACCTATAAATTTATTATAATTATATTAAAATTTTATTTTAAAAACTTAAAATATCATATATGATCCATTTATAATATTTTAACAAAAATTTATTAATAAAAACTTCTTAAAATCATATTTTTGAAATGTTAAAAGATTTATTTTTCCAGAATATTTCAATTCAGTAGTTTCATCCATTATACATTAAGCATGGTTCAATCATATCCATAAAATTAAAAATGATATAAATTTTATACATATTATATATATATATATTTCATCCATATATTATAGGGATAGAAAAATAAATTACATCATTCATAGAGAAAATAGGTTGTACGTATGCATAAAGGTTGTTTTCCATTTTCGTTGGATAGAAAAATGTATAAGTAATAATAATTAAAACATGAAAACTAATTATTATATCATATATATCATATATTTTCATTAAATAAATCCTTATAACTGTCTAATTAAAACTAAAATAAAAAAATCACATCGCTTCAGGGATTTGGTAGTCCACACGTATGCACAAGAGACATAATTGTTTTCCAAGGAATTGGATGGTAATTTGGTAGATGTAATTTTATAATAATATAATTTTAATTATTTAATAAATTTCATATATAATCATTAAAAACATCATAATAAACTTCCATTAAATATGGTTATGGGAAATTAATTGTATCACTATTTGGTGGTGGTACTCTACATGTATGCCCCAACGATTCTTTTACATCCCATTTTATGGAATAGTGTAAGGATAATAGTGATTGAAAAAAATTATAATAGTTCAGTATATTAATTATACTAAATTTATTATATTATGATGAATAATATATAATTATATATTGTAGAGGAATAAAATAATTAAAAGTGGTCAAATGACACAATTACCTCTTCATTGTGAGACCACCTTTAGATCATTTTTTAAGGACCTTTGGAATGATCTTTTATGAAGATAATAGCATTTAATTTTTAGATAGTTAATTTTTTAATAGAAATTTGTAGGATTTTTCTTATTTTGGTTTCTAAATGTGGTTTAATGGAAAGAGAGAAGGAATTTCTATTTATAAAGGAGTGAAAGGACACATGTGAATTAAAAAATGATTAAAATATAAGTAAGACGTTTGGAAGAAAAATAATTCCAAATGAAAAGGGATTTAAATAAATAGTGTATAATATCAAAATATCCTAAAAAAATGGAATTTAATTAGGGTTTGGTCTCATTTTATCCCATATTAGTTTTATTAACCTACTTATTAACCATTTTTTACCCTTAACTGATGAAACTACTCTTTAAAACTTAAAAGGATCTAATATTAATTATATGAAAAAAAATTATATATAAATTGAGAAGGAATTAAAATTTAGACCATATATTAACCAAATTTTCCACTTTCAGGCTTTTTATGATTTTTAAACAATCAAATAAAATAGTATTTTCATTAAATATCATTAATAATATTTTAGACACTGTTCATTCTATTTTACACAAAAGACAACTAGAAAAATATTTCTTTCAAATATAATACATTAAGAAATACCTAATATTCATATCAATTTACTAGATATTTTAAATATATTAATTTATCCAAATTTTATTTATGTAATATATAAAAATAAGGGATTTTATTTTTGAATTAATTTATTAATTATTATTTTCTCATTGCATAATCATTTATGGTAATAATTAATATAATAAAAAATAAAAAAATGATAAATATATTATTATTTTTCATGAAAATTACCATTTAGATATCAATTTATCAACTTTTTGTTCTTATATAATAATTTATAGACATTAAATTCAAGAGAGTGATATTTTTTATTTCATTCTTCTTTGAAAACAATAAAAATTTGATAGTCAATGAAATATTGTACCGACTCACTATATATTTTAGATATTGATATAAATGGGAAAAATTCATTAATAGAATAAGAAAACGGAATGTTATAAATAAATTTCAAATCCTTGTATCGAATTTTTATCTCCTTTCTACCTTTTTTCCTTTACCAAAAAGACAAAAGTTTACAATGATTACTATTACTAATGAAAAAAAATAAAAGGTTCCTATTAATGAATTTTGAACTTACAGACCCTAATTATGGAATCTGGTTTTATGATTAAATTTATAAAATTTGATTACATTCAATTTAAATAATCATGAAAAACTTAATAATCCCTAGTTTTTAGAAATATACATTTTTTAAACATAAAACTGGATTTATTATTATCACATCCTTAGAAAACATATTATATAAATATAAAACTTTTTATTGAATATATAATATAAAATTTTCATTAAAATAATTCACCAATTGTGATCACATTAATTAATTATTATAAAAACATTTCATGAATAAATTATTCTTTCAGAAAAACATCCCTTTTATGTTCAAATGTTTTTTATTTTAATTTATAATAAATTGATATCCAATAAATTAAATTTATTAATTTTTAAAATTAAATTTTTTTCATAATTTATTTTGTAATATTCATACCCTAAAATGAAAAGTTTAATAAATAAATTTAACATTAATTAATTATATAATGATAGTATATCATGGTTTTCTTATGCATAGTGTTGTGTGTAAGGAAGGATATTAAAGAATATAAATTTATTTATAGAAAACTATATCAAATAATATTTGGGTGTTTCATTCTACCAGCCATAAAATAAATTTATTCCTTGAAATTTCATCACCATGATACAAAAAGTGAGGGTATATATGTTTCATTGCATCCTAAAGAACCCATGATACATCTTCAAATTTATGATTCCATTATATAACATTAACCATGTTAGTATTATTATTCCATAGAATGTTATCTATATGATAAAATATTTCTATTATTTTATCATCATATGAAATATCATTCTATAGTTGTATAGCCAATGAGTTTAATACATGTAGAGGATCAATTATGTACTTTTAAGGAGAGATACATGGGACACATTGGTTGTACCACTACGGAATCATACATAAGAATGACTTTAAATATCCTCATATTCCCAATATCATTGATGATTGTGATAATAAATGTAATGTGGAATCTGAGCTTCATTGATGAGATACTGAATACCTCTAAATTTTCATTATAATTGCATTAGCTATCATAGGTCAAAATGGATTCGATTCTCTTACCACATTCTAATATGTTATAGTTCTTCAGTTATTTCGATGGAGGGATTCATTATGAGACATCTAATTACTTGAGTGAAAGCTATTATTAGAAGAAAATATGACTAAATAAATAATTTTATCCCAATATCTTTTGAAATACAAAGGATAAGATCATAGTATACCCTCTAAGTTCGAATGGTTCTCTCAGACTAACCATCTTTTGGGGATGATAATCAGTAGAGAAAATCAACATTGTATTCAGAGCTTGTTAAAGACCTAGCCATAACATTGATGTAAACATTTTATCCTTATAAGAGATAATATAATGTTGTACAGAAGTAAACCATACAACTTCATTAATGTATATTCTAGAAATATGATCATAATATAAATATTCTCTCATATAAAATAAATGTGGGAAATTTGTATGGAAATCGACAAAAACCAAAATAATATTATTGGATTTTGATGTTTGGGGAGTTTGGTGATAAAATCCATGGTGATGTTTTACAATTTCCACTATAGTATAGGTAATGGTTGTAGTATCCCCTAAGACTTATGCCTCTCATCCTTAACTTGTTGATATACCAGGAATTGAGATACATACTCAATAATAACTCTATTCATTTTTTCCACCATAAATAAACTATTAGGTCTCTATACATCATCATACATCCATGTTGAATAGTTAATAATTAACTATGATCCACATCTAATATCTCGATCTAAATATATGTTATAGATGGTAAACATACATGGTGCTGAAATCTTATGATTCCCTCCCAATCATGGTTGAACTAAGTATCATTTCTAACCACATTTTTCTTCTATAAATCTTCATTATATGAAACTTTAATCATTACATGCATATATAGTTGAAGACTCATTTGATTGAAATAATATTTATCTCCTTCCATCATGATTTAAAAATCCAACCTTTTTAAATCAATAAATATTGTATATTTATTTATCCCCATTATAGATATTCCTCCATGATACATTTGACATAGAGAATCATCCACTTTATTCTCTTTCTCCAGGTAGTAATGTATTGAGCATCCATAGTATTTAATCAACTCAAATCATATTCCATAGAATTTATCAAACTCTTTAATAGTGATTAAATAATCTAGAAATTTATGATCATTATATATATATATATCCAAATTATTTTTAAAGATAATGCCTCCCAAAAATTAATTTATAAATTTCCAAATCAAACTCAAAATCATGATTTGGATAATTTTTTTCTTGGAATTTCAATTTTATTTAGTCATAATACATTTATATATCATTCTTCCTAAGTATATATCCCAATCCCTTATTCTATAAATGACTATTTATCACAAAACATTTTCTACTATAGGGTAGTGTAATCCCATTTAAGATAACTATCCTTCCCTCTAGTTCCTTGAAATTTTATTCATGTTCATATTTTCAAATGAATAGGGTACATATTTGAGTTATAATATTGAGTTGATTATTTCGTCATGAATAATTATATACAAAGAATCAAAAATATCCAACCATACTAATAAATATACCAATCTAAATCGTAGGGGTTTCTCTATAAAATGTTTAATAAACATTTTATTTTAAGAATCATCAAATATACCCAATATTGTGATTATATAATTCAAAACTGAATCCTTTTTTGCCAAAATTATTAGTCAGTAATTTTTCACACATATTCTCTATCCATAGTGTCATCAAAAAAATCCTTGTATGACCTTCACCCTATTATTTTCACTTTTAATATATATGAATATTATCTATAAATAATATTACAAAGTGATCTTGGTAATCTCAAAAGATTATATTCATTAAATCCATGATTATAGGTGAGAAATTTTTAAGATAGAATGGTGTCACTAAAAATTCATAATATTCATCCCTCATATGGAAGGTTGTCTTGGGATTGTATTAACATTTTAACCTCAACTTATGGTATCCAATTCGAATATCAATGTTGGAATAATATTAATCTCTTCTTAATTTATTGAATAAATCATTAATATGGGTAAGATGTTATATATTCTATAACATGATATTGTTTACATCCTAATAATCAATGTAGTGTCTGACTGATCCAACTTTATTTTCAAAAAAAATTACTTGTTCACAACAAGATAATGTACATGGCTGAATTAGTCATATTTCAAGATTATCATAGATTTTTCATTAATTAATACAACTCAATCAGGACCATTATTTGTGTATACTTTTAAATACTTATACAAAAAGCTAGGTATTTCATCGAAAATTCAATTTTTTGATTTGGTGGAAGACAAGGAAACTCTTATAGAAGTGAGTTACCAAAATATCATAAAATAGAAATACCATAAATGTCAAGTTTCTAACAGACCATACAAGATAAAAATACCATTTGAAAATGATGGAATCCCCACATAATGGATTTAATTAAATTTTTAAATTATTATTTATCATCTCACTGATATAATTTGAATTTTTTTCTGGGATATCAATAATGACTTCTCTTGCATGATAATTTATTATAGGATTCATGAAAAGAATACCAATACATGATTAGAAAACAATAAATCCAATTGGAGTGTGAATAATGAGATTTTTCAAAAGAACATTCCAATAAACATTAATTGGTGAATAATTATAGTCTTTTGACCTGATCACTATAACAGAAGTAGTTTTTCACTGCTAATTCATCATATAATCATTGTGGATTTAAATTTTTATTAAATGTAGATTTTCCTAATTTACATGAATTTGTATAACTATAATTAAATAGTCAACTTAAATATTTGAGATTACTTATTACCACATCATCTATATTAATCTATCTTTAATCCCTTAATAAATTCTAAATAGTATGCATGCATATCAACAATCACTAAACAGAGTGATTAATCATGAAAAATGAATCATATGATTTATAAATCATATCACTTTCATTTTAATATATGAATCATTATGTTTATTAAATGTCATCAATAATTATCATATATTCAGATCAATTATCACGGTTTATAATAAAATTGTTAATTAGCCAAACCATATCCCCCAAGAGTGTAAAACTAGGTTCACAGTAAGGAAACAATCATCATGCACCGGAATGATGATATAGATATTTTTGAACAAATATGTTTGGGATTACTACTCCGAGATACAATTGATCTAAAACTACATCCACAAATAGTATCCAAACATGTGTTTTTTAACTATAAAATTCACATTCATTTCTTTACCAAATCATAGGACTTTCTAAAATAAATAGGATTATCCATGGTTCATTACTAATGTTTTCTCTTCATAGTTTCCAAATCTTCCAAATCAAATCTTTGATACAAACTATATATATATATATATATAATTTTTATATTTAGATATTACATCTTATTAGATTAATATTAATTTCACAGCATTACTTTCCACACCAAAATTATATAGGCCTTGTGACATTGGAAACATGTATACATATATAAATTTTAATATGAGGGTTTCATCATATCCCACGTAATTATTCATTAAATTCACCATTCATGGATAAATAAAAATCAAAATTATTTCTTATAACCTTGGGAATGAAAGTAAAAAATGGGGGTCTTATATTCATAAAAATTTTAAAATAGAGATATATTAATGATTTCATAGATATAACATGAGAATAAGGGTATGAGAACATTATCTTAAAATTTGAAAGATATATACTAGATATCATAGATCATAATACTTATTCATGGAATAAAAAACTATATTTCAAAGTACATGAATCATAAGCGAATCAAAGAATATGAGCCATGATATAACAATGTTGGAAAAAGACATTAATTTTTAGTATCGATGTAGGTGAATAAATTAATTTTTTATAAGAAAATTCTCCCTATGAAGATTATCATAGTGGATTTGGTTCATTACACATTCCAAAATAACAAATATGGTTTCTTACCAAAACTATCATAGTAGAAATATTCCCTACAATGAAATGCGTTTACACTCCATCCCAATTATGTTTGTCCCATAAGATATCCATCTTTACCCACTACATTGGAGGGCTATGTAATTTTGGGCTCATCCATCACCTAATTAAAATCATACATATGTGTTCCCAAAGATCATAAAACAATCATCATATCCTTACCTATTAAATGAAAACATGACTTGTAAACATTTCATTGAATCATCACCCATTGAAATGTAATCGTCTTTATAATCATTTCAACATTCCATCATAGCATACCGTTTGAAAAAATGGGTTTCATTAAATGTATTTTCATAAAAATCATAAATCCACTGGTGAAATATTATGGATTTTATCAATGGATCACATACCTGGAAAAACATATGCTACATCAAAGGATGTCATCATTGATTCAAAATGAATTTAAAAGTTCCCATGGAACATTTCATAAGGAAAATTATATGGACATGAATATAAAACAATACATAATCTTGAGTTTAGTAAATAATTTTACATTACATCACATTGAGAATCTTCTCTTGTTGGAAGATTTAGGAAATTAGGGCCTAAGTAAAGCATAATAACTAAAATGTTACAATATAGAAAATTCTAGTAACTGTGCATTTTCCCTAAAAATAGAATTTCTAAAAAAGAGACGTGGTTTTGTTTCTGGATTAATCATCATAACTTTTACTTGATCCCATCCATAACTCTATTCTCTATTAATTAATGTGAAAAACTTTTCAAAACATGGGATGAGAATAAAAATCTTAGTAATGGATATACAAAGAAAGAGTACTGTTTGTATTGTGAAAACATATAAACACATGAATACATTATTATAAAGTAATACATTTCATCCATAAGAAGTAGTAAATAATTTACTTGAATATAAGAAAATTTAAGAGATCATGGTAATCATTAAATTACCATTAAACCCATACAAATCATATATAAAATATAAAGGTTACATGATGCATAATCATATATAAATGGAATAACCATGTGGTCCACTTCTATACATATAACTCTAACAAATTGAATTGTCACATCCCCACCTTCCACACCCAATTCATTGGTGGTTATATCAGAACCACCCATCCTTTGTTTATCAGATAACCACACATCCTTGGTTTATCATCTTACCACCCATCATATTTACAAGTACCATTGAAGAATAAAAACACATAAAAGATTGTAATTATAAACATTTAACTCTTAAAATTTCATTTCAGATCAAAATAAATAATTTAAAGATATTGAAATAATCAATCTATTATGAAAACCAATTAAAATATCAAAATACCTTGAAAAGGTAATAATAGGCTTATTTTTCATTAAAATACATTACGGCCTGAGTGGAATCTAAATATCAAATAATGGTTACAGAAGTCATTGTTGGGATATATATTAAAAGAAAATAAATTTTTCCCTTTAATAAAACAACTAATACAAAAATATTAACTTTTAGGACCTTTTAAAGAAATTGAAAATAAAAGGGGTTGATTTTAAACCTTATAAAATAAGGTGGTATATAACATCAAAATATGACTTAATGAATGGAGATTGAGACGAAGCCCCTTAACATGAGTCTGATTCAACAAATATGTTATTTATATTCCAGAATAATAAACCTATGTTAATAATTGACGTTCATAAGGAACATTTTCATGTTTTTTATTCCTTTTATAAAACGTATTACAATGTTATAACAATTAAATAATTATTTAAGTTCATATTGGATCTTTTGTCGATATTTGGTACATGGGTCGAATGTGAACATGGTATGATGTCAATAGACCATGTGGTCAATAGTTCATCAAATCAAAAATAGTATTTATGAAAAAAAACATATATATATATATAAATTTTACATTTAAATAAAATCATTAAATAACTATATGAAAATTAAACAATATTACAATCATGGAGATGGTATGGCATACATACACATGTGTAACATTTTCAATTTTCAATGATCTGTATGGAATTAAGGTAAATAGTATTTTATAATTCCAAAATGATCAATATATATTTTATATCATATTAATATTTTATATATACATATATATTTTATCCATGTGATGTGGAGATTATAAACAAAGCATATCACTTCATGGAGGTTATAGTTGAAACATACACACTAATAAATTTATCATTTTTATGTGCAAGGAAATTAATAAATTAATTGATATATTATTCTACTATAGTGATAAATATGTCATGAATATCAAATTTTAACAATATTTATATCATCATAAAAATTTTGGAGAGACAATTATGAAAAAAAATTATATTGATTTGTGGAGGTAATAGTTGACACATACGCACGAATGATAAATTATTTTCCCATTTAATAGAATTGGAGATAGATTTAGGAGATGATATTAACAAAATAAATTCTATGTAAATTAAGGATATTGTATTTATTATTTCATCATGGTTGAATGTATTTTTAAGGATGATGAAGAATAAATAAAATAGAAACACTTAAATTGGAACATCACTTTTCATTCGGATGATCACATTTCGTAACACCTCAATGCCTCTAATAAGGGTTTTATGCCTAAAATAAGGATGAATGAATGTGGGTAGGGATTCATGAAATTTTTTCTATTAGATATTGTCAGATATAAAAGGTTTTTGAAGTGTAAGGAATAAAGATGAATGGGTTCCCTTTTATAGGATAGAGAAGGGGCACCCTTGGAGTTATTAAAGGCATTAAATTAATATGTGTTCATTTTAAATTAAAAATGTCCTCAAACTAATTTATTTCGATGATATGATAATTTTGGGTCAAATCCCCATCATCCAATAAAAATTATACATGTTTTGGATATTCATTAATGATTATCTTCATGTTTAAACCATTTTATCTGTTACTATTTTATTAAGTAATTTACAATTTGATAGTCACACATAATTTCCATAACATGTAAAATGAAACCATAATGGGTAATTAATGACATTTTTATACATATCTTAACAATTTGTTAAAAAATTAGATTTTTAGAAAATATATAGCATTTAATTAAATATTTTATATTTTATATTACTAATTCTGTAAATCTTAATGATAGTTGTTACATGACTATTTAAAAATTCATAAAAAAGCTATTCCTTATAAAAACTACATTAACATACAAAAGACATATAAAATGGATCCAAAATTTTTTTGGATGGCATAAAATAATTCAAATTATATTTATTTTAATATTACAAATATCGATTATTTTATTCTTCCTTTAAAATATCTTTTATGGAATCATCACTGTGTGATAATTAAATATAATTATTTAATGTCTAAAAATTAAAAATAAATTCTCATTATTTATATAATCTTTTTAAATTTCTATGGACTCTTTATAATATAATAAATAACTTTTATATAGCCATATTGAAAATGTTTTACTTGTTAAAAATATTTTTATTACATTTTTAAGATATTTTTAAACAAAATATAACAAATGTCATTTTCTTACCCAATTGTCATAAAATTGTCATAATTTCAACCTAAAGTTGATTTTGGTCAAACATCAGTCATCCAATTAAATTTGGACAAGTTTTAGGGTATCTTTATATTATTATAATACTATTTTTACAAATAATTACCATATTTTTCTTTAACCATTTATAATAAAATACTTAAGTAACTATTCACAAAAAATATATTTATCTCTTATTGGAAAAAACATTGATCCTAAATAAAACAATGAATTTATATATTTTTAAATGTAAATTCACCTAATTGGTTAAATTAGTTTTGACAAAAATCTTACTTGTATGGTAAGAAGGCAAGAAAAAGTGATGTTCAAAGTATCAAAATATATTTATTTAATATTTTAATATAAAAATAATTTTAATGAACTATATTTTTTTAAAACATGTATAATTGATCTATTAATAATTTAAGAATTAGTTTAAAGAATAATCATTAATGAAATGAAAAAAAATTAAACTACAATACTGTATTTTTAACTATTCATTAAAAATTTAATCTTTTCAGAAAAGTTCCAAAATTTCAAAAAAAGATAATTTTTATATACTTCTTCTGAATAATATGTTTATTTTTTCAAATTGAACTTATAAAAGTTAAAAAATCTATATTGAAATTGGGTTCACTATTAAAAGGTAGTAAAAATGCATTTTTAGAAAAATACTCGTTTTAAGAATGAAATTAAATTTCTTATTATATCATGTATAGAAAACATATAAAATGAGTTTTAAAAAATATATTTAATTTATATTTCAGTAATATAATCTAATAATAGTGGTTTTATTGTTTTATACACACAATTATTCACACATAAATTTCTTTTCATAAAAATATATCCATTATGATTAGTTGGTTTTTTATTTTCATTTATCTTTAATTCTATAACCAATGAGTCATTAAATAAACATGTGTAAAACATTTTTAATAATTTAGTTAGTATCATTAATTAATTTCATTCTTATGGATATGTGATAACTACAACTAATAATAATAATAATAATATATTACTATTTTGGTATCACTCAGTCTTCTGTGCGATGTATGATTTTAGTTAGACCCATTGTTTCATGATAGGAATATTATTGAACATAGTGTCCCTTTAAGGTAAAATTAAAATCTAATTCATAAATATTAATAAATATGAAAAGTAATTATTCTATAATTTCATAGGTTGGTACATCCTTCCCCCGTTTGGAAATTGTGTTCTCGCAATTTTAAATTTGGGCCTGGTAACCTCATTGAAATCACACATCGGAAAAAGAGTCAATAAAACATACACATTAAATGATACAATGAAAAGTATGAAGATCCCCATAGATTAAATATAAAAGGGTTATATGATTGAAAACATGTATATGGAAGAGAAAACCAACCATCATGATTTGATAGAGAGTGATAGAATAAAATGATAATGAGAAAGTTAACAATAAAAAATCCATAAATTTGTGATTGGTTAAATGATCATTGATTCAATATTAGGAAGATTAAACAGATAAAGTATTTATTTTAAGATTATTGTCATCGATTTCTAGAATTATTTTAAATCTTGGACTCAGAAAATAACAAAATATACTTACTTGAAATGAAGAGTTTCATCCTTTAATCGAATTCCACCACAAACTCATATATTTCTCCAAATAATGATTTTTTAATATGACTTTTAATGCCTGATTCAACTTTTAAAAATCACATAATCCATAAATGAATAACTATCTATTTCTCCTATCGTGAAACTTTATCAAAAAATATTTAGTAAAATATTAGATAATTCACCTAAAATAATAAACCATTATATGATGAAAAATTTCTATTAATATCCAAAATTCTTAAGTAATAACCAAAGTTCAATATAGAACATTTGATAAATAAATATCACAAAAATTCATAAAAATAAACCAATATAATATTGAAACACAAATATTATAAGGATTTGGTAACATAGTCTTCCAAGATAAATTTTATCATTTATCTCCAAATAAAATAAATCACTCAAAATTTCTCATACCCAAACAAATACACTAATGAGTAGTTCCCCAAGATAGGTTAATCATTAACATAAATAACCTGAATTAAAATAATTTAATAATAAAATAATAGATTCTTCCAATATATTATCCAACCTTTACTTCTGAATTAAAATCCCTTTGTAATTTTTTTATATCAATCAAAAAGAATTCCCAAAATAATAAATGTCTTCCAAAATAAAATTCATAACATAATCCCCTAAATAATTTTCTAGTACCATGGCTATCCATTTGAAAAAACATTATTTCCAAAAATCAATTATTTATTATTTCATAAACTCTATTAATTAAAAATAAGATGTTATACTAAACAGGGTCTTCAAGAAGGATAGTGGTAGGTGATAATGCATTTTCGCCTTTCGGTTGTGGGTTTAATACCTGCATCTTTGTCCGACACAACAGGTTTTTCAAACTTACTTTGGGTTATACATTTTTAAAATCGTATAATTGTTATAAAATTATAAAAATGATATTAAATCCTCAAAAATAATTGTTCCATACTTTAACCTCAATGATTATTTCATAAGTTTTATTTTGCATCCCAAAATATGATATCCCATAATTACATAAAAATAAATAATAACATAAAACCTAAAAGTTATTCATACCATTATTATTATATCCATAGAATAAAAGATATTTATTGTTAAAATTAAATCTTCACATAACAAACAACTTGCTTACACATACTAGAAAAAATCCTTACAAAGTAACCCCATTATCAAAAGAGCATTAATACTTTTAAACATTTCATAATTCTACAATCTACTATAACTATTGAATCATTTATATATAGAATTATTAATAATTTAACATTAATTATGATCATTTTACCGTGATTTTCCATATTTTTCTTTATTAATTTATTCATATAAAAAACATGAATCATCTTCTAAGATTCAATAATTTCATAACATTAGACAAGAAATAATTTATACTTTTCTTAGATATTTTTTACTATCCTCTTCTTTAATTGGAATGAAATTATGTATTCCTAAGCATATATTTATACATTCCTACTGATACTATTCACAAAATTCCTCATATGACATTTATTTTAATAATTATCATACACCGTACATTTAAAACATATAATTGATAACCCGGAAGGGAATTCATTACCATTTGTGGAGTCAACTGAATGCTTAATTTTTTTCTTGGCTATTTATTTCTTTATAACTTTCTTTACAACATCTACAACATCTTCCCATCCATTAAAAACATTTTCCTATGAGGTTATTTTCATATCCTTAAGAAATGTTTCATTTAATATACATACCTTAATGATCATTATCACCTAAACTTCCACAAGGACTTCTTTCTCTCATAAATGAGGCATCAGAAAATTAACCAAGGTTAAAGTGGTTAATCATTAATTCTAATATTTTTTTTAGAATAAACAAAATATTTTCTCATTTTATTTCCCATTTCATTAATTTTATTATTTATTGAACCAGCACATTTTCCATTACATCTTTTGTTACACTAGTTCATGATGGATCCATTTATTTACTAAAACCAGAAAGGATAGTGTGAGTAAATAAAACAAATATCATATAACATTTTATTAGGAATGTAAACAATAATATATCTTCATTAATGTTTTCTCAAAATAATTCAATTTATAATAAAATAACTGTGACTATTTTTATAATGGTATCCATTATTATTATATACAACTTGTATCATATGATTAAATAACATCCTAACCTCAAAAGATATCAAAATAGACCTTTGATATCATCTATAAGCACCATGCCTCAAAATAATACATTATGTCGAGTTTAGTCAATAAATTTATGTTATTACACATTGAGGATCTTTCAAATTTTAAATCTTTAGAGAATTAATACATAATTCATACATAACAACTCAAATTTTATAATGCAGACACTTCTCCTCTTTGCCTTTTTTTTCAAAACATAATGATTTAAAAAGAAAAATATTTGTGTTTAATGTTTAATCATGGTAACTTTTTCCTAATCTAATAATTTAATCTATTATCCATTAATTCATATGAATGATATTTCAAAAATTTGTATGAGTGAAAATATTTTAGTTAGGTGTACACAAATAAATAAAACTATTGGTCATATGAAAACATATGAACTTTTGAATAAATTGTCATAAAGTTATAAATTTCATCTATAATACATATTAGATACTTTACATGAATATAAAATCATGTCATAACATTTCTATAGTCAATAAATTACCATAAAACCCATAAAAAGCATTTATAAAATATATAGGTAACATGGGGAATAATCATACTTAAATGGAGTAACCATTTGCTCGACTCCCATTCTTATCACACTTAAAAATAGAATATCCATATGGAAAATTTCCATACCCAATGCAATGGAGATTATAACTTAACCACCCATCCTTGTATTATCATGTTACCACCTATACTTCGTTTATCATATAGCCACCTATCAAATTTCCAACTACCGTTATACAGTCATAACACATAAATGATTTCGGTTATCAATATTTCTCTCCTAAAATTTAAGTTAAAATCACAAGAAATAATTTCAAGATATTGATATAATAAATCCATTATTGAGTTCATATTCAATATCTAAATTCCCTAAAAAGGAAAAAAGTGATTTCTTATTAATTTAATAACATTAAGGCATGTAGAGGAATCTAAATATCAAATAACATTTACGATGGTGGAATGTTCTTTGTTTCCGTATATGTCAAGAAAAAATTGATTATTTAATTTTTTAATATACCTCATGTAAAAATATCATTTTTAAGAAATTTTAATTAAATTAAATGTCAAAGGGGTTGATTATACACTATATAAGGTAAGGATTTCTATAACATTAAAATATGAATCAATGAAAGGAGATTGAGACGAAGTCCCCTAACTCAAGTCTGATCCATAAAATATTTTCTATATCTTCATAAATAATAAAAATATGATAATTATATAATTTATTGAGAACCTTTTCCTTGTTTATTATTACTTTCATATCAATTATTACCATGTTATAATAATTACATAATTATTTAAGTCCATATCGGAAGTTTTGTCGATATTCGATACATGAGTCAAAAATGAACTTGGTATGATGTTAATATTCGATGTGGTAAAAAGATCACCATCTCCAGAATAGTATTTAAGAAATAATAATGAATTATATATATAAATTATACTTTTTATTTTCAATCATTAAATATTGATATGAATAATAAATAGCATTAAATTCATGGAGATGGTAAGTCGTTCGTACGAATGAGTAACACTTTCATTATTCAAGGATCATTATAGAAATAAGGTAAATAATATCTTATACTTAAAATATAATAATAAAATCATTTTTATTATTTATATTATTTAAATATCATATATTTTTTATCCACATGATGTGGTGATTAAAAATGAATCGCATTGCTTCGTGGAGATGATAGTTCACACACATACACGAATGATGTTATCATTTTTATGTGCATTGAATGTAATAAATTAATTGATATATTATCCTATTATAATGAAAAATGGGTCGTGAATATCACATATAAACATTAATTATATCATTATATCCATTATTGAAATATGGTAATATAAAATGAATTATATAAGTTTGTGGAAGTGATAGTTCACTTGTACTCATGAATGAATAATTATTTTCCAATTTAATGGATGTGGAGATGGATTTAGGTGATGATATTATCATATTAAAATCTCAGTATACTGAGGATATAAGAGATAAAGTTTCATAATGGTTGAAGGGTTTTGAGAGGTGAGGAATAAGAAATAAAATGGAATCACATAAATAGAAACATTACCTTTCCTTCGGTTGATCACCTTTCGTAACACCTCCACACCTCTGAAGAGGGTGTTCTTGTAACACCCCAGGTAAATAAAGAATATTAAATTTTTATATTTATCCCTATTTGTGAATAAAATGTTAATATTAATTTAAATAGAACGCTATGCTCGATGGCTTACCCAATACGCAACAACGAGTTCCTTTGAAATCTTACGTTGCACTCTAATAAAAAAATAATTTTATTTTAAATGGAATTTAACACCTAGCCGTTGTAATGACGGGAATGAACAGAACTAAATAAAAAAATTATATATTTTTGTCAAATATTTTTACTTTATACAATAAATGTTAAAGGATTAAAAATGCGAATGAATCCAATTTTAAGCGTAAACATTCTAATATTCTTTAAAAGGTCGATTAATTACCTTTTGATGGAGAACCTCTTTTAAATCCACTTTTTGACAATTTCATGTGTTATATTTGACAAAATAAAATTCTTCTTTAGAATCAGGACATCAAAATTTACTTTGTGTAAATTTTTGGTATTTTTACGATAAAGTTCATTTTTAATGAATAAGGAAAAAATGTTGTATTTTTATTCAAAACCTCTTTTTAATATAATATATTTATATGATTATATTATCTTCTTAATTGGTTATAAATTGAAATTAGAATATATTCTTACCATTTAATCCAATATTGGTCATTGGAATTAATTTCACTTTGAAATTGGACTTAAACTACTGTCAATCTTTTAATAGATATTGTTTTTTTAAAAAGACGCTATTTGTTTTGACAGCAGGAATTAATTATTAAATTAATTAATGCAACTTATATTTTTTGAATTTTTTAAAATAGAAATCATTTTTGAATTAGTAATATCAAATATAGCTTAGGGTGAATTTTTGGTATTTTTCTGAAAAACATCAATTTATGATGAATAGTGAAACCATTAAGAGGTAGTTTAAAAACTGATTTTTCGTTTAAATGAAACTTTACCACTTCTGTGATTTGAATTTAAATAATCCGACATACATGGTTTTCATTAGGATGTAAAATGTGGTTCAATGGGATTAAAATAATATTTTGGTGAATAGTAACTTTTAAGTTTTTTATCATGATTAAAGGTAATTAGTGTAATTTCAGGTAAAAATAATGTTTTAATAATATGAAATTACCTTGAAACATGTCCTACCCTTATTGGATGAGTCATGTCTGACCAAGAAAATCCATGGGTCAACTTGGGGACCCCATGGAGCCACTTTGGTAAGAAAATTACATTAATACCTTTTTATTGAAAGTTAAAATTAAAATGTCACAAACATGTGTTGTTTTACTAAAAAAACTTTTACATGGAGTTATTAAAGTAAGATTTTTTACTATAAATATTAATTAGAAAGATAATAATATTTCCTACATCATGATATTTTTTTTATAATTTTTAGACATTAAATAAATTTAATTATTAATGACACCATGATGATGCAGTGATTACCACATTATTTAACGATTTAAATAAAATGAAAAGATAATGTAAAATATAATACCTACACTTGTAAAAAACCTATTGGATGGGTGGATTTCAAAACCTTATCACCTTATCCTAGAAATATATCCTTTTGGGACCTTTAAAATATGAAAAGCATTTTATAATAAAGTAATATTTTATAACTTTCCAAGAGTGCCCCTCCTCTCCTCTTATAAAAGGCCCCCACCTCTACCACCTTACCAACACCTCTCAAGCATTTGGCTCGGCCAACCCCTTCCAATTATGTTTCTCCACATCCCTCTATTCATCATTGAAGCCTCAACATTGGGCATAATCCTTTCCAAGGAAGCCTTTGAGCTCAAATCAAAAAGAGTTACCCGATTTAAAGGTAATGTCTTCCCTTGTGTTCTTTTGTTTTAATTTTCTTCTCCAACCATATAAACTATTTTTATTCCTTTATTTTGTAAGAAAAACAGTATCTTCAATATACTATAATGTTGTTATGTGAATGATTCGATCTACACTTACACACACATCCATCTAATGGTTAAAGAGCATACTGTTTCTGTGGATGGCGAATTACTACCTCACGAAACTATGATTGTTCAATATTCTTTTAACACCTTTAAAGGTGCCCATAATGATGTCATTGTATTTTATATATGATATATATGGTATTTATGTTTACTATATGCTTCTGTATTTTATATTTAAAACATACCTTTATTCTTTGCATGTTGTGCAAATGCGATAATTTCATATGAGGATGTGTGGACTACCGCCCCCTCAAGTGGTTTGACTCGTTCATGAAATACATGGAATGTATAAAGAATGAAATTGATGAACATATGTGACCTATATAAAATATATATTACAATTTAATTATAATATATATATCTCTCATTTATTTTTAATTCCATTAATATGACAAAAAAATGAAAGTAGCGTTAATGCGTACGTACGGCCTACCGTCTCCATGAACGGTGATTTTCATTTTTTATCTCCAAATGTTTTGGAATAGTATAAATTAATATCTACAGGATATATATGATATTTTAATCATTAATAATATTCTGGAAATTATTTACTTATAACTACATGTTCAATCATTTTCAATCAAGTTCATTTTTAACTCATGTACCAAACATCGAAAAAAACAGCTGATATGAACTCACATTATTAACCAATTATTATAACATTATAATATGTGATATGAACTAAATTATAATCTTCAAAGGATGTCCTTAGGAAATTATAAATTTACCAAAGTTTATTATTCAGGAATATAAAGAAACGAACTAGACAAGTCGGACTTGCGGTAAGAGATCCTACCCCTCTCTTTCTTTTTAAGTACACTCTTTTATATCATTCCTTTTAAGCTTATATTTCAAATGATTGGGATGTTATTTTATATTACTCTTACTTTAATTTATATGTTCATATGATGAGAGACCCTATTTTCTCTCATCAATCCATTTTGGATGTTTTTATTGGCACAGTTAGGCTGCCGAATTTTCGTAAGAGATCCAACCTCTCTATTTTTTTTATGTACACTCCTTTATGTCACTTCTTTTAAGCTCATCTTTGTTATGTCAGGGGATGTTATTTTATATTCCTCATGCGGTAAATATTATTTTTATATTATGAGAGACCCTATTTGATCTCATCAATCCATTTTTGGAAGTTTTAAGTGGTGTCGTTAGGCTGCCAAGTTTTCGTAAGGGATTTTTCATCTCACTTTTATTCCCATGAGATTTATGCTACATTTTCCACCATTTCCTTTGAGTGTTGTATGTACTGCCCATTATTATATTCATTGTGTAATATAATTTAATTTATGGATATTTACATATTCATTTTATGACCCTTCTTCAATGGAGTGTGCATTTCGAAAGTTACCCAAATCGGTAAGGGGACCTTTCACCCTACTCTTCTTTAAAAAGACTTCTTTTGTTATGTATTTTAAGTTAAATATTATTATGTTGGGATATGTTATTATATATCCTTATTTCTATAAATTTAATGTACATGTTATGAGATACCCTTTTTATCTCTCATCAACTCATTTTCATAATTTTGATGTGAATAACCTATGATTTTTTTACACTTTATATCCACTTATATTTGGTGTATTCGTTTGTCACACATAATTATGTAATTGATTTATCCTTAATCCAAGGATATCGTCTTTGTAAGGGACTTCGTCTCAATCTCCTATCATTGAGGCATATTTTGTTATAATACAAGGCTTTATTTTATACGGTGTATAAACCACTTTTACCTTTAATTTTATACAAAATGAATCTTTTTCTATGAAGCATTTTACAAAACGACAAAAAAGAATGTTTCTTTTAACTTACACGGTGACAACGACCTTTTCCGCCACCATGAGTATTATTTGGGCTTTGGCTTCCTCAACAAGCCGTGATGTTTTTTTTAAAATGAAATAAATACCATATACTCTTTTATGTATTTTTTTATTGAAAATGGTTTTTATGATGAACTTTTTATGTCAAAATATTTAAGTGATATATTTTGATCGAAATGTGGAAATGTTTTCTTTCCATTATGTTTGTTTTATGTTTTATGATTTTATAATGGTACTTGGACATTTGACAGGTGGTTACATGATAAACCATATGACGTGTGGTGCTATGAATACCAGGATGGGTGGTTACGTTATAACCTCCAATGCATTGGGTATGGAAGTCGGTCGTATGGCTATTCCATTAACTAATATGTGTGGAAGTCGACCGTATGGGTATTCCATTTAAGTATGTTTATTTCCTAAGTTACCTTTATATGTTATGTATATGGGGTTTATGGTAATATTTTGGTTACAAAAGGGTAAGTATTGATCTTTTATTCATTGAAGAGTTTATACTACTTCATAGAGGTGAAAATTATTACATTGATAAATAATTCATGGTTTACTTGTTGTTTTGAAAAACTAACAGTTTTCCTTCTTTGTGTATCCCTTATTGAGCTTTTTATTCTCATCCCAAGTTTTTGAAATATTTTCCACAAAAATTAAAGATGAATAGGGTCAAGAATGGGATCATGGAAAGACATGCTATCTAAAACGGGGAACTAGGCATGTTTCTTTTTAAGAGTATTTAATTTATGGAAACTTAGTATAAGTGTCTAATTTGTAATCTTTTGAGATGTAATAGTTATGTCTTAATTCTCTAAAACTCTAAACCTAAAAATATCCTCAGTGAGAATTATTCATTTAATTCAATATTAAGTAAGGTTTTATGGTCGGGGCCTTATAGTTGGTATCAGAGGTCGGTTTAGACAACTTTAGGGATTATGAGTTTTTTTTAGACACGTGGTTAGTCCCTATATCTATTATTTCAGTTAAATCCTGATTTTATAACTTTTTCAGGTCAAGTAAAGTCAGTTACGAATAGAAGGAGAAGGATCTAAAATAACATTCCTATCTCTTCCTGATGACATGCTTGCAATAATTATTGAAAAGTCATGTTCGGATGATTGTGAAACTTTTTCTAGCATACAACTCACTTGCAAGCAGTTGTGTGAGATATCAAACACCTCCACTATACCTCGTTATCATCGTGGATCATGGGTTGTATTTAGACAAATACTATTTTCACAATATTCTCATATTTTTAATAATGTTAAACATTATCAAGGTATTTTCAAATATTTTACCTTATCACAAGAATTTGAAGAATATTATGATTTTAAAAATGGTGCTGATGAAGAAGACCCTTATGCAACCTATTTATATTTGCTTTTAAAATTTAGTCTCTCTGTACATACATTTGGTATTTCAAAAGGACCAATAATATAAATTTTCAACTCAAATTCTATCAGACTATTTTATAGAAATTGTGTTGTATCAGATGTTTTGATATTATATGCCATACATGATTATTTTCCAAAACTGTTTTTCTGTGAACACCCATATGACCCATGTTGTACAAGGTGTATTTGGATGGAGGAAGCAAATGATTTTGAAGGATCTCTAAATCATTGTTGTAATGCATGGGACTTCTACCTACGTGAACAAGATGACGATGAAACTGAGTGCATTCCATGATCAAGGTATGTTGTTATTCATTTTATGAATCATTTTATTTTATCTTGTGGTGGTGAAATAAGACTTCAAGAATAAGATGTTGAGATCATAATGAATTTGGATGAAAATGAGAGGTATAAGGAAACTATTGAGGTTAAAACATGTTAGGGTTATTTTTTGAGTTTTATAAAAAGCACAACACGCAGACCGTGTAACAACCCATCACGTCGGACAAAGCTGCTGGAATCGAACCCACAGCTAAAGTGCGACTAGTATTTATCACCTACCACTGGACTACGTGAAGTCCCTGGTTAGTATGACTTATTCTTTTTAGTTATATGATTTTATGAATTAAGAGTAAGTTGATTTTGGGTTAGCTATGGAAATTATTAACCTATCATGGACGATATGTGATTAGGTTAATTACTTTTCAATATGAGACTTTAAGAGCAACAGATGTTATTTGGAGAGAAGTGTTAATTTGTACCTTGTAAGACTATGTGATTAAATCCATCAATTATTTGGGTTTCAATCTTAGTTTGGATTACTTGGAGGAATTTTATGGACAAATTGTTTATCTAATGGTCTTCGTTGAACTTTGGGTATTGTTGGAAAATTTTTGGATATTAAGAATAGATTTTCTCTTTATAAAGGATTATCCTTTTTTGGTATTATCTAATCTTATAGTAACAATTTTGGTTTTGGTTTTTTTCTAAAGACAAGGGAAATATATATTTCTCTTTTGTGGATTTGGTGATTCTATAGAAGTTGATTATAGTACTCTTAATGTGAACAAGTCTTCCTAAATACTCATCATTTAGGGAAAGTATGAGTTTTTGTAAGAAATCTAGTAAATGTTGAAAGTCAACATAACAAGTAAGTATATTTCCTTAAGATCAAAAATAAATTCCTCAATGAAAATTAACATAAAACAAAAATGTTTTGTATTAACTTTTCCTACTGGGGAATCGAATACCGTTTAACACACCACAAGTTTTTGATTTTCTTGTGGTTAAATTTCTTCTAAACATGTTTTCTATCACTCTCCCCCAGAACATGACCCTTTGGTTTTTCTTCCATATCCATGTTTTCCTACATGGAATCGTAGTATGGGTTAACTCGAGTGACCTTTGTACTTCTCTTTATTTCTTTTAAAGTGATTGTTTTACCGGCTCTTGTTCCGATGTGGGACTTTCAATGATGTTTTTGAGCCCAATTTTAAAATTGCGAGGACGCAATTCCCAAAAGGGGGGAAGGATGTAACACCCCAGGTAAACAAAGAATATGAAATTTTTTTATTTATCCCTGTTTATGAATAAAATGTTAATATTAATTTAATGGGAATTCTACGCTCGATGGCTTAGCCAATACGCAACAACGAGATCCTTTAAAATCTTATGTTGCACTATAATAATAAAATAATTTTATTTTAAATGGTAGTTAACAACTAGTCATTGTAATGACAGGAATGAACAGAACTAACTACAAAATGATTATATATGTTTTTCAAATATTTTTACTTTTTACAATAAATGTTAGGGGATTAAAAATGCTAATGAATCCAATTTTAAGCGTAAACATTCTAATATTTTTTAAAAGGACGATTAACCGCCTTTTGATGGCGAACCACTTTTAAATCCAATTTTTGACAATTTTATGTGTTATTTTTGAAAAAATAAAATTCTTCTTTAGAATCGGGACATCAAAATTTTCTTTATGTAAATTTTTGGTATTTTTGGTATTTTTACGATAAACTTCATTTTTAATGAATAAGTGAAAAATGTTGTATTTTTATTCAAAACCTCTTTTTAATCTAATTTATTTATATGATTATATTATCTTTTGAATTTGTTTTAAAGTGAAATTAGAATATATATTTACTATTTAATCCAATAGTGGTCATTGTAATTAATTTGACTTTGAAATTGGACTTAAACTAGTGTCAATCTTTTAATAGATATTGTTTCTTAAAAACACGCTATTTGTTTTGACAGCGGGAATTAATTATTAAATTAATTAATTAAACTTATATGTCTTTAATTTTGTAAAATAGACATCATTTTTGAATTCAGAATATAAAATATAGCTTAGGCTGAATTTTTTATATTTTTCTAAAAAACTTCAATTTTTGATGAATAGTGAAACCACTAAGTGGTAGTTTATAAACTAATTTTTCATTTAAATGAAACTTTACCACATTTGTGATTTGAATTTCAAAAATCCGACATACATGTTTTTCATTAGGATGTAAAATGTGGTTCAATGGGATTAAAATAATTTTTTTCTCAATAGTAATTTTTAAGTTTTTAATCGCGATTAAAGGTAATTAGTGTAATTTAAGGTAAAAATAATGTTTTAATAATATGAAATGACATTGACACATGTCCTACCCTTATTGGATGAGTCATGGCCGACCAAGATAATCCATGGGTCAACTTGGGGACCCCATGGAGTCACTTTGGTAGGAAAATGATATTAATACCTTTTTATTTAAAGTTAATATTAAAATGTCACAATCATGTGTTGTTTTACTAAAACAATTTTTACATGGGGTTATACAAGTCATATTTTTGACAATAAATATTAATTAGAAATATAAAAATATTTCCTACATCATGATATTTTTTTTATAACTGTTAGAAATTAAATAAATTTAATTAATTATGACACCATGATGATGCAGCAATTACCTCATTATTTAACGATTTAAATAAAATGAAAAGATAATGTAAACTCTAAGACCTAAACTTGTCAAGAACCTATTGGATGGGTTTATTTCTAAACCTTAGCACCTTATCCTCTAAATATATCCTTTTGGGACCTTTAAAATCCGAAAATCATTTTATAATAATGTAATATTTTATAACTTTCCAAGAGTGCCCCTCCTCTCCTCTTATAAAAGGCCCCAAACTCTACCACCTTACCCACACCTCTCAAGCCTTTGGCACGGCCAACCCCTGACCATTTTTTCTCTCCACATCCCTCTATTAATCATTGAAGCCTCGACTTTGGGAAGAATCCTTTCCAATGAATCCTTTGATCTCAAATCAAAAAGAGTTACCTGCTTTAAAGGTAATGTCTTCCCTTGTATTTTTTTGTTTTATTTTGCTTCTCCAACCCTCTAAAATCATTTTATTCCTTTCTTTTGTAACAACACCAGTATCTTAAATATACTAGTATGTTGTTATGTCAAGGATTCGAGCTACACTTACACACACATCCATCTAATGGTAAAAGAACATACTCTTTATGTGGGTGGAGAATTACTGCCTCGCGAAATGATTATTGTTCAATATTCTTTTAACACCTTTAAAGGTGGCCATTATGATGTCATTGTGTTTAATATATGATATATATGGTATTTATATTTACTATATGCTTCTGTATTTTATATTTAAAACATACCTTTATTCTTTGCATGTTGTGCAAATGCAATAATTTCATATGAGGAAGTGTGGACTACCGCCCCCTCAAGTGATGTGACTCGTTCATGAAATACATGAAATGTATAAAGAATGAAATTAATGAACATATGTGACCTATATAACATAAATAATATACTGTAATTATAATATATATATATATCATTTTTTTAATTCCATTAATATGACAAAAAAAATGAAAGTAGCATTCATGCGTACGTATGGCCTACCGTCTCCATGAACGGTGCTTTTCATTTTTTATCTCCGAATGTTATGGAATAGTGTAAAATGAATATGTAGTGGATATATATGATATTTTAATCATTAATTGTATTCTGGAAATGATTTACTTATAAATACATGGGAAATCATTTTCAAACAAGTTCTTTTTTGACTCATGTACCAAACATCGACAAAAACAGCTGATATGAACTCGCATTATTAACAAATTATTATAACATTATAATATGTGATATGAACTGAATTATAATATTTAAATGAGTTCCTTAGGCAATTATAAATTGACCAAAGTTTATTATTCAGGAAGATAAAGAAAGGAACAAGACAAGTCGTACTTGAGGTAAGGGATCCTACCCTTCTCCTTCTTTTTAAGTACACTCTTTTATGTCATTCCTTCTAAGATCATCTTTATTATGATTGGGATGTTCTTTTATATCACTCTTACTTTAATGTTTATGTTCATATGATGAGAGACCCTATTTTCTCTCATCAATCCATTTTGGATGTTTTGAGTGGCGCCCTTAGGCTGCCGAATTTTCGTAAGACATCCAACCTCTCTCTTTCTTTTTAAGTACTCTCCATTATGTCACTTATTTTAATCTCTTCTTTGTTATGTTGGGGGATGTTATTTTATATTCCTCGTGATGTAAATTTTATTTTAATATTATTATATACCCTATTTTATCTCATCAATCCATTTTTGGATGTTTTAAGTGGCGTCGTTAGGCTGCCAAGTTTTCGTAAGGGATTTTTCATCTCACTTTTATTCCTATGAGATTTATGCTACATTTTCCACCATAACCTTTGAGTGGTGTATGTACTACCCATTATTATACAATTTGTGTAATATAATTTCGTTTATGTGTATTTACATATTCATTGTATGACCCTTCTTCAATGGGGTGTACGTTTCGAAAGTTTCCCAAATCGGTAAGGGGACCTTTCACCCACCTCTTCTTTAAAAAGACTTCTTTTGTTATGAAATTTATGTTACATATTATTATGTTGAGATATGTTATTATATATCCTTATTGCTGTAAATTTAATGTACAAGTGATGAGATACCCTTTTTATCTCTCATCAACTCATTTTCTGAATTTTGATGTGACGTCGTTAGGCTGTCGAATTTTTTTAAGGAAACTTCTTAACCCATTTTTGATTCTTTGGGATAAACTTTTAATCCTTGAATATGTAGTTCAATGAATATGTGTGAATAACCTCTGATTTTTTTACACTTAATATCCACTTATATTTGGTGTATTCTTTTTTCACACATAATTATGTAATTGATTTATCTTTAATCCAAGGATATCATCTTTGTAAGGGACTTCGTCTCAATATCCATTCATTGACGTATATTTTGTTATAATACAAGGCTTTATTTTATACGGTCTATAAACCACTTTGACTTTTAATTTTATACAAAAATAATCTTTTTCTACGAAGCATTTTACAAAACGACAAAAAAGAGAGGTTCTTTTAACGTACGCGGTGACAACGACATTTTCGGCCGCCATGAGTATTATTTGGGCTTTGTCTTCCTCAACAAGCCGTGATGTTTTTTTTTTAATTAAATAAATACCATATACTCTTTTAAGTATTTTGGTACTGAAATTGGTTTTTATGATGAACTTGTTATGTCAATATATTTAAGTGATATATTGTGATCGAAATGTGGAAATGTTTTCTTTCCATTATATTTGTTTTATGTCTTATGATTTTATAATGGTACTTGGACATTTGACAGGTGGTTACATGATAAACCATATGACGGGTGGTACAGTGAATTCCAGGATGGGTGGTTACATTATAACCTTCAATTCATTGGGTATGGAAGTCGGTCGTATGGTTATTCCATTAAGTGATATGTGTGGAAGTCGACCATATGGTTATTCCATTTAAGTATGTTTATGTCCTAAGATACCTTTATATGTTATGTATATGTGTTTTATGGTAATATTTTGGTTACATAAGGGTAAGTAATGATCTTCTATTCATTGAAGAGTTTATACTACTTCATAAAGGTGAAAAGTATTACTTTGATAAAGAATTCATGGTTTACTTGTTGTTTTGAAAAACTAACTGTTTTCTTAATTTGTGTATCCCTTACTGAGAATTTTATGCTCATCCCAAGTTTTTGAAATGTTTTCCATAGGACATAAAGATGAATAGGGTCAAGGATGGGATCGAGGAAAGACATGCTATCTAAAACATGGAACTAGACATGTTTCTATTTAATATTATTTATTTTATAGAAACTTAGTAGAAGTGTCTACTTTGTAATCTTTTGTGATGTAATAGTTATGTTCTAATTCTCTAAAACTCTAAACCTGAAAAGATCCTCAATATTAATTATTCATTTAATTCAATATTAAGTAAGCTTTAAGGCTGGGGCCTTATTGGTCTACCTAAAATAAGCTTAATGAATGTGAGGAGATATTATAATAATGGTTTTTTGGTAGAGCATGGCCAAACTAAAATGTATTTGAATTGTAAGGAATAGAGATGAATGGGTTCCCTATTATATGATAGGGACACTCTTCGAATTAATAAATATTTTAAATTAATATAAATTCATTTGAAATTAAAAATGGACCTAAAATGGTTTATTTTGAATATATGATGATTTTGGTTCAGCACCATAATTCAATAAAAATAAGACATTTTTTGGATATTCTTTAATTCATATCTATATATTTTAACCATTTTAACGGTTACTCTTTTATTAAATAATTTACAATATCAGTGTTACAAATAATTTTCAAAACATGTTGAAATACCAATGAATGAGACATTAATGAAATTTTTAGACATATCTACATGATTTTTATTAATGTTATATTTTTATAAATTTTATAACATTTAATTATATATTTTATATTTTATGTTATGAATTATGAATATTTTGAAACGACTCATTACATGACTTTTTAAAAAATAATAACAACATTATTACTTTGAAAAAACTACATTAACATATCAATAATATTTCAAAGTCATCCATAAAATTATTTTATGTCACTAAATAATTCGAATTATATTTATTTTAATGTCATTAATATTTTTTATTTTATTCTTTCATTAATAAATCTATTACCTCATTATCATTCTGTCATAATTAAATTTATTTATTTAATGTCTTAACATTACAAAAAAATTATCATGATGTATATAATATTTTTATATTCATATTGATTATTTATAATTGAATATGTCACTTATATAACCCACTATTCAATTTGTTTTACTTTTTAAAAATACGAGTGTAATATTCTTTATATATCATTAAATAAAATATAATAAATGCCATTTTTTGACCCAATGTGGCATAAAAAAGTTATTATTTCATCCTATGGTTGATTTATGCCTAAGAAAAACTCATCTAATTAAATTTGGATAGGTGTTACGGTAATTTAATATTATTTTAATATTATTTTTTCCTTTAATTACCAAATTTACCTTAAACTGATTTAAATAAAATACTGATGTTATTATTTAGATAACATTATTTTTATCCTACATGGACACATTTTTCATTCTAATTTCAAACCTGTATTTCTGTTTTTGAAAATTCAATTCCCAAAAGTGGTTAAATTAGGTTTAACACAAATATCACTAGTGTGGTAAGAAGGAGGGTAGAAGAGACGTTCAAAATATCAATAAGTGTTTATATATAATTTCGATATAAAAATTATTATAATAACTTAAATAGGATTAATTAATTTATTTTTTGATCTATTAATACTTTAAGAATCAGTTTAAAATATAATCATTATTTAAATGAAATTATTTTTTCATTATAATGTAGTATTTTTCCCAATTCATGACCAAATGAATATTTTCAGAAAAATAAAAAAAATTCAACCAAAGTAAATTAGGATATCTCACGTACAAAGAAGAATTTTATTTTTTTAGTAGGATATATAAAACTGAATAAATTGATTTAAAACTGGTTCTCCAATAAAAGGTTGTTAAAATTCCTTTTTTGAAAAATAATCCTTTTATGAACAAAATTGAATTTCATATTATTTCATGTATATAAAAAATAAAATATGACTTTTAACAATTATATTTAATTTATATATCACTAATATAATCCAAAAAGTATGATTTGATTATTTTATAAACAAAATTATTCGCACTTAAATAGTTGTTCATAAAAACACTTCCTTTATATTCAATTGGTTTTTATTTTCAATTTTAATTAAATTTTTAACCAATTAATAGAAATATAATCATGTCTAAACCCTCTTTTCATAATTTAGTTAATATCATTCATTCCATCCATTCTAAAGGCTATGTGATAACCATGACAAAAAATAATAATATTCAAAATATATTAATTTTTTGGTATAACGTAGTCCTGTGTGCAACATAAGATTTTAGAAAAATCATTATTCGTTTTAGGTACTCTTTCATATATAGAATTATATTATGATAATATTACTATTTATTTCATAAATATTAATAAATATGAAAAATTATTATTTTATAATTACCTGGGATGTTAGAAATGTTCTCTTTTCACATTAAAATCAAGTATTTAAAATACAATAAGATTCCAAAATATAAATAAGAAAAATCATTTATGAAAAACCATTAAACATTTAAAATATTATTAAACTAATTTAGTGGTCATGATGTATGTAAATTAAATTCAAACATTTTTTTAAAGAAAACATTTCATTCACACTTTCATAAAAAAGGGTAAAAAGTTTCTCAATTATAAAATAAAATGTAGATTCCTCTGAAACCATTTTATAAAAATTGAATCACTGGAAAAATAGAACATAAATAATCATAATATAATTTTAAATAAATTTATTGAATTTTTTTTCAAAACATGTATATTGAAGAAAAATAATTTTTAAATATAGAGATAAATTAATCCAGCTTTTAATAAAAATGTTTCATAGTTATCTACATTTGTCAAAGAGATAAAAATGAAATGGAAATATGTAATATATATAAATAAACATATGAGAAGAAAACAAATGAATTTATTGACTGGTATTTTATAAAACATGATAATAAAAAACATGATCCCAAATAGTATAGGTAAGCAATGAGATTGTAATATAAAACCATATCATCGAATTACACTTTCATGAAAATAATTATAACCACATGTATAATATATTTCAATTTATTATAATTATATTTTATAATCATTTAAAAACTTATAATTTCATATATTATCCACTTATAATAATATAGTAACCTATTTATTAAAAAGTACATAATAAAATCAACATTTCTGGGTGTTAACTGTTCAATTTCTAAGTGAAATTTATTTAATTAGTTTCGATCATTCCAATTTAGTCATGATTAAATCATATTAAAATTTAAATAAAGAAATAAATATAATATATATACATTTTATATAATATTTTTTTCATTATCAATAGTTTAAAGAGACAGAATAATTAATTACAGTGTTCAGGGAGACAGTATGTTCGACATACACACAAATACTATTTTCATGTTTTAAAAGATTAAAATAAAGAATGGTAAATAATAAATAAACTTTATATAATCATTATTTTATTATAAATATTTTATATATCTAGTAAATTTACCGTTATTATCATCCAAGTAAAATATAAATAAAAAAATACATTGATTCCTGGGTGTGGTAGTCTCCAAGTATTAATGAACGACATAATTGTTTTCCAACTAATTAGAAGGTAAGAATGTATATGTTATTTTATTATTAAAAAATATTAATTATATCAAAAAATATAATATATAATAATTAATACCATTATAAAATCCATCCATGTAATAAGGTTATAGAAAATGAATTATATCACTATGTGGAGGTGGTAACCCACATGTACACACAAGAGACACATTCACATCCCATTGGATAGAATAAACTATTAAAATTTGTAGTTCTATAATAATTATAATGTTTTAATATATTAATGATACAGAATATTTTAATTTATGATTATTTCCATTGAATTATAGGATGTTAAAAGTAAAAAAAATTGATAAAGGATGGGCCATTGTTACTTCTTCTTTTACAGACCTCCCATATATCCTTTATTATGAAACCTTGAAATGGTATTGTAAGAATAAAATAAACTCTAATTTTTTTATGTGGAATTATACAATATTTTTTTTAATGTTTATTACACCCTATAATTTTAAAAGAAGAACTTTGTTTTTGGTAGAAAATGCCACACGCAATACCAAGTCAAAATGAACCATAACATGATATACATTTATATCCATAGTCATAAATTGGTGGGTATAAATAATACTAACTAAATTATGAAAATTATATCATTTAAACAAATAAAATTTACATTTTTGGATATCTATATATAAGGAATAAAATAATAAATACTTCAATGAAAACGAAATTTTTTCTGAAATAACTGTCTTTTTTCTAAACCAAGGTTTTTCCATGATTTTCACATAGAATTTAATTTATATTTTTAAAAAATTATTATATTTTTTAATTAAAATAAATTTTTTAATAATAATATCATAATTTTATTAGGGATAATTTTTTGTGGTTTTCTAAAATGACTCATTATTAAAAGAATAAGAAAAAATTACAGAATTGTAATTGAATCTAAATTTTAAATTAATTTATTTATAAATTTAATTTATTTATAAGCTTAATTTATATAATTAATTATATTTAAATAAAAATAAGTAAAATAATATATTTATTATTCCAAATTGTTTTATTGGAACCATTTTATACCGAATTTTGATATAAAACCATTATAAGCATATTTACATTTTCTCTTTGAAAATCATCTTTCTGGACGTGTATATGGGATTAATATTAAATTAAATGATCCCAATTTTTTTAATGTAATTTTTTAAAATTGATTCCATATTTGGGATCCGAATAATATTTAATGCCTAATAATTTCAAATTAATTTTTGACCATATTTAATTGTAATAATAGTAAAGATTATTAATTTTGGTTAAGGTAAAAATTGATTTACTTAGGGGCTAAACTAAAAATATTAGTGTTAAAATGAATGAAAACCTTATATAAAATTTTTTTTTTAATATTTATACACTATCATATCTATTTCTCAATAATAATCCATTTTTTACCTTTTCAAAAGGTAAAAATTTGGGTAAACCTATTTGTTTTTAATTTTTATAATCGTGTCACACACCTCAATAATCAACTTCCACCCTCTATCCTCTATTATTTACCAAATAAAAACATTTTTTTGTCTAATATCTACATAAATAAACTTTAAAATTTCACCACTTCATTTTATAATAGTATTTTTTGAAAAAATATATCATAGGAATGATTTTTGAGAAAATATAAGAAGGTTACTCGAAGAAATGGAAACATTCGTCTACAAGTGTTTCAGTTTTATTTCTTATACCAGCTAATTCAATAATTTTTAAACCATGATTATATAATAACCTCTCTATATTACATATAGTATTATTATTTTATGTTTTTTATATGACCTTATACTATCACCACTTCTATCGAATCAGTTAGAAAAACTCATTTCGTGGGTACGACAAACTACCGCCTCATGAACTGATGTCATTCGTTTTTACATTACCACATATCCCAATGGTTCTGATGATCAATATAAATTAAATATATACTATTTATATTATTATTATACATCTAGAGTCAATATATCATATATAACTTTTTAATTTCTATTTTTATGGGATAAGATAACGTCGCTTGTGTCTATGGAGGACTTCCGCCTCATGATGCGATATGAATCATTTTTCACTGACACTCTATATGAAAGATAATAAGTAAAAAAGATAATTAAAATATTTAATATACATGAAATAATTATGATATTAATTAAATTTTATATTTATTTAAAGATAGTATAAAATTTTGTTTATGACACTAATACATGATAACATCTTTCATGTATTTGTGGACTATCGCCTTCACGAATTGATGTGACACTTTTTTATTCACCACATGATATGGAAGATATATATAATTATATTTAAATAAATAATATGTTATATATGATATGATATTATTTATTTAACATTAAAATATTACATACCATTATTCCATAATGATCATTGAAAATGGAATTGTTACCCATGCGTAAGTGCGATGTACCATCTTCCTGGTTGTAACGTACTTCATTTCTCAAAACCATATTTTATGATTGGAATATAAAGTATATTTGATATATAAATATTTTAATTATATCATGATTATTATTCTCCATATTATTTAATTTTATAATATGTACAACAATAATAATTTTCATTAAAAAACTAATGAAAAAATATGGCAATTAACATCTGAAACAAAGATAATAATTAAAGATTATTAATGAATGTGTTATATTAAATTCTACAAATATCACATCTGAGTTTATTAATATTAATATGATTATTGGAATAATTTAATAACATGTTCAAAATCACTATACAGGAGGTTCAAGCATGTTCAACTAGAAGGACTCATGAGGTAAGGGGCTTCATGTCAGTTTTAATTCATTGTGTCACGTTGTAATGGTGTCGTCCTAAAATAATTTATATGGGGAAAATAATATCTCTTTTACATGAGATAAAATTTTTATATAACTACTCATACTATATTATATTTCAATTTTTATTATTTAATTAAAGTGTATTTGGAATGAAAGATACCAAGTGGTAAGTAATTTCATAACTCAATTTCTTTTCCATAAGTTAGGTTATTTATATGATTACAGTTGTTATACAATGATTATGTGTGTAATAAATTTTGATTATATAATGGTATATTTCCAATTTTTCTATATATATTTATTTTTTAAGACATAATTAATTCATTTATTAATTAGAACTTCAGCATGATGATCATTATATGGAACATTTTCTCAATTTCCCTGTATTATAAAATTTTGTAATATTATACACCTAATTTCAATTATATGGTTTATATAACACTAATTTCACATGTAATAACATTAATACATTATAATTATTTTTTTTGAGGTTTCAATTTTCATTATTTCATCCAATTGTATTTGGATATGTCAATTTCAGTTCATTAGGGCATATTGTAATATTATACACCTTAAATTCTTCATATAGTGTATATTAGTATCCTTTGATATGTAACATCATGAAAAATTCATAATTAATTGAATATTGTGTTAAATGTTTAATTATTTCTTCTAATTTTATTTAGTTTGAATATTACCAATTTTTAAGGAAATTCATGTCAATTTATATTCATTGAGGCATATTCTAATGTAATGAAACTAATTTATATTATATTGTGTAAATAATGTCCCCTTGAAATTTAATTAGATTTTAAAATAATAAATCATGTTATTTTAGGTTTCAATTTTAATTATTTATTCTAATTTGAATTGACATGAATGTTACCAAGTGGTAATGAAATTTACAACTCAATTTTTTATTACTGGGTTTTTTTACTTCCTTTTCGATTGATTTTATAAGATTATGTGCATAATGTCTTTGTATTATCATTTGTATTACTTAAAAATTATATATGAATATTTAGATTTTACACACATAATCAATTTATTTATTGATTCTCACTTCATCATTATGATCATTTTAGAATATTTTGTCTCAATTTCCCTTCACTGTGGAATATTTTAATATTATGAACTTATTTTATTTTATATAGTGTATATAATATCCATAGAGAATTTAATATTATTATTTATTAATTATTAATGGTATTTTTTTATTTAAATTTTAGTAAATTCATCCATTTTAATTTATATTCAATTCTACTAAGTAGTAAGGTAAATCATCCCAATTTCACTTAATTGAGGAATATTGTAATATTATGCACAAAATTTCTATTATATAGTGCACATACATCCCATGTGACATGTAATAAATTTTTTAATTAATAATTCATGTTATTTTATGTTTTAATTTTAATTATTTCATCCATTCTAATTTTACATGAAAGTTAGAAGTGGTAAAAAATTTCTTAAGTCAATTTTTTCCATTGGGTTTTATTAATTCTTCAAATTCCACGATATTTTAATTTTATTTTAATAATTACTTTATATTTTCATATGATTTAGTTCCACTTGATTTATGTTTATTTACTTTTGATACACATAATATTTAAATTGGTTAATTCCCACTTTATATTTAAGATATTAAAATAGTTTTATCTCACAATCTAAGTTTAATTGGGATTTTTTATACTTGATTTCCAATTGAAAGAAGTCAAGTTGTTATTATTTAATAAAAAAATTAAATTTTATTATAATATTATTATTCATGAAGCTTTTCTATTAACATTACTATTTTTTCACTATTTGTTTACATAAATTGTTGAGAAAATGTGTTCAGAAAATTTGACTTCATTTCTATCATTATTAAGAAAACAGTTTTCTTCCAAAACCCATTTTTTTCTAAAAACTAAATTTTTTAAAACTTAACAACTGATTTAATATATTAATTATTACATATTTTAAATTTTTAAAAATAATTAAAGGAATTTTCAGGTCATTTTTAATACAATTCTTGTTTGGCTTTTGCTGAAAAAGTTAAAGAAATATTTTTAACTCAAACGACATAGATGAAATTTTCCATTTTCATGAAAACTCATATTTTGAAGATTAAATTATATTTCTAAAATATAATTTTGAAACATTTTTTTCAATTTATTATGTAATCATTTTTTTTAAAATAAAATTTCAATATGAAAATGATATTTTTCTTGAATATTTTTTTAAAGATCTTTTTATTGTATTTATATTCATCAATGATCACAAACAATTATTTTTACTCCAAGATTTATATGTTTTATTTATGTTGTTCTCAGTATATATATGGATTTTTTAGTATCATTTTAGAATAAATGTATTTAAAATCACTTTAATGATTCAATTTTTGTAGTCATTATCTTACCTTTCAAACATTCTCTCTCTTTTGACAATGTTAAAATATATTTATGTTAAATATCCATATTATTTATTCCATGTATATGATTATTTACCAAACCATGTTCTATTTTTAGAAATGGATTTTAATTTTAACATTATTTGATTGACTAGGAAATATTTAAAAATTCATATTCTTTACATAATTTGAGTATTTTCTAACAAGGAATATTTATTCATAAATTAAATCAATCATTCAATGTAAGAGAAATGAGTTTCAACTATACTGATGGGTAGAGCCAAAATTTATGTTGTGTTTTGACCATTTTGGGATATTCATAACATTGAAAAAGGGGGTAAATTAGTGTTCAGACTTTTTAATATACTCAAATAATTTTATCCTTATACCTCTTAGACAATTTAGGATATTGATACTCTTATTCCCTTTTCCCTAACGCATACATATTTGAGAAAGAAGTAAATATAGCACATTATGTTTTACAAGGTTCACTTCTCAACAAAAGTATTTATATCCTTGTCAAGGTCAAAAATAATCCCGACCAAATAACCACAAGAAAATAATCCTTTGTGTGGTAACAATGGGTAGGATATAACATTAATTTCATGAAGAACATCAAAAAGATCAAATAGTGCTAGTTTTATAGATCATGGATGGATATTTATACTATATTTCAAGACATTCATCTCCATTTTGAAAAGGTATTATAACTCCTAGAATGTCCTCCACCTGTTGAGTCAAGTTCGAAGTCACATTTCATCTTTGTTTACCTACAACCTTCTTCTTCACATTGTTTCATTCACATTGGAATGCAAGAAACTCTTATTACCTTTTCCCAGGAGAAAAAATGATAGCTAAAAAATCTTATCCTTCTCTCAGTAACAAAAATTTGAATTTAGTAGACTAATGAACAGAATTCTCTCAGACCCAAATTATAATCAACTGATTGATTTTTGGATAGTTACTTCCTCGTATTCTTCAATGTATTATTTTTATGTTCTGAATTAACTACACTGAAATCTATTCTTTTTTATCTTGATGGAATCAAAAACATCTTATGTGATTATTAAACCAATTAAGATCATCTCATCTTAGAATCATTAGAACTAATCTACCTTTAATAATTAATTATGATTAAGTAGGCACACTCCATTCTTCCTGGACACACAATATTATTGAATAGTACAAAAATGTTGTGATCTCACATTCTTCTTCAAAAAGAAAAATAAACGTGTAAACAACTATCATGTGTATGCAATATTTACCCTTTATGAACTACCATGTATCCTATGAAAACCCACAACCCTTTTCAAATAGTACCAGTTGACTATTCCTGCAAACTATGGCATAAAACTATAATTGGGTACAACCTTTAACTACATGGCGTGAGTGCTTCACGAACAACCTTCCCTTATTTGGACATCATATACATCTTACCGATCATACATGATTCCACTAGGAAATATATTTCATTGTGTACCATGATTTATTCATGGATATCTTTTTCTTTTGTGACCTGCCTCTGTTTTGTGAGAGAAAAATGTTCTACGTGCTGCAGATGCTTCACAGACCACCCATGCACTGTGAACTGCATATACTATCTGCTTCCCCTTATTTTAAATGCTTATTCATTCTTAGGATGTCACAACTTTTTCATACTATATCCTTGTCTATGAATCATTTATTTTTCCTGTATCATCTCCTCTTCAATGGGTTGTGTCTTATTTCTCAAAAAACTTCTTTCTTCATAGAATGTTTATTTCGAACTCCTCTCCTTTGTGAAAATCTTTCTCATGAACTCTTATGGACACAACCAAATTCTTACACCAAAGTAGATCTTTTCTCAAGAAATTTTTCACACTTAATTATGGGATTAGGGTTCTGTATATAGGTAAATGGATCCTCAAAATTGGCTTATCTAGTTTAGCCAAATTTTCATTATGGTGCAACCTTCACCACAAACATCTCATTCCACCAACCAATTCCATTTTGTATATCATAAGCTTCTTTCGAACAGTTTCTCCTATGAAATCTATGTACCACCCTTCTTCCTTCATAGTGGCCAAAATCACCACCTCAATTCCACAAATGATAGCCTTCTACAGAAACTCCATTCATTCCACGAACAGTGGTCCTACCTTGAAACATTTTTTCTATGTGGTCTGTGTACCTTGCTTCATGGTCTGCATAGCACTACTATGTAGAATCCATCCCTTTTTTATTTTATTTTAGTGATTTTCAGTCCTCCAATGTTTTTTATAAAATATCATTCACAGTCCACAAACTATACTCAGCAAAAAAAATTCCTTTTCCAAAGAACAGAACTTCTAATTTTTTCCCCAAAATCTGTAACACACTAGAAAATAGCACAACCATTAATATATGCTTCAAAAAGAATAATAATTCTACTTCACTATCATCTAAATATTTCCACAATGAGAAGAATTCATCAAAAAAATTATCTGTCGGGATTGATTGTCTTTGGTCAACCATATTTAGAGTCATCATATTTTTAATTAAATTATTGAATCTTTCCTATATTCTAGAAATATAATTCATTCCAATAAAACAAGAATATCATTGGAATTACTTTTATCCCCCTTTCTTTCATATGTATTGAATAATAAGCTCTCAATGAAACTTTTTATATATGTGAAATAAAAATAATTAAAGAATCACCATATCATAATAGGATAATACAAACATGAAATCCAATGTCATATAATGAATCAATGACAATTCTCTAGTCATAACGTTGAAACTAGATTTCATAAAAAGATGTTTATTGAATTATACAGACATGAAATACATATCCTATATAAGGCCCCAACCTTAAACCTTACTTAATCTTGAGTTATTACAAGATTACACATTGAGGATCTTTTCAGGTTTAGAGTTTTAGAGAATTAGATCATAAAACTTGCATTACATTCCACATTTAAAAAAAGTGGTTACATAAAGATAGTATTCATTTTTTCCCATCAATGGAACATATTAAAAATAAAACATGGATTCTTTCTTGACACGTCCTTGACACTATCATCATATGATGTACCTTTCCCTTGACCTGTGAAAGACATTTCAAAAAAGACTTGGGATGAGCATAAAAATCTCAGTATGGGTTATATAAAAAAAATATGGAAAGGAAACATGAGTTCATATATACATAAGAATGAAATCATACTTTACCCATAAAACATAAGAACTTTAACATACCTCATCAAATCATGAATAAATCATAGAAATCATAAGACATAAAGGTAACTTGAGGCATTCATAACATTCTTACGTAGGGAGTAACCCTCTTGGTTACGTTTGGAATACCCATCACAGTATATTCCCTAAATCTCTTTGGAGAAACCATAAGGTTTCACTCCTTCACATTACCCAATGCATTGGAGAGCTATATCTGGCTCACCCGCCCTTATTTTATCACAGAACCACACGCCTTTATAATAATGCCCAAGAACCACAACATAATCGTATCACATAAAACATGCATAAAGGAAAAATAACATTTCCACCTTTCAAACCCGAGATATCAATACAACACATTGATATAAAAACATTATAAAAACCATTTTCAATACAAAAATAAAAGAAAAGTAAATCATGGCATTTATTTTTCTTTTAAAGAGAAGGTATGTCTTGTAGAGGAAGCCGAAACTCAAATAATGGTCACGGTGGCGGAGAAGTCGTTGTCGCCGCATACGTACGACAAAAAAAATCCCTTTTGTCATTTAGTAAACGCTTCATATAAAAAAATATTCCTTTTGAATAAATGTAAAAGTCAAAGGGGTTTATACATCGTATAAAATAATGTTGTGTATAAAAAAATATGCCTCAATGAATGGAGATTGAGAGGAAGTCCCATACCTCGGGTCCGACTTGACTCGGTCGTTCTTTAATCTCCTGAATAATAAACTTGAGTTAATTTATACTTGTTTAAGAGCCTTTTTCAAGTCCATTATTCCTTTTATATCACTTATTGCCATGTCATGAACACTATGTAATTATTTAAGTTAATAACAGTCGTTTTAATGATCATTGGTACTTGAGTCAAAAATAAACCCTTTATAATTACAAGTTATTCATGTATCCATTATATCCAGAATTATAATCATGATGTATATATCATATATATCATATATATCCAGTATATACATGAATTTATAATATTACATATTCATTTAGAGGTAAGAAATGAAATGCACCGTTCATGGAGACGGTAAGCCGTACGTACGCATTAACGCTACTTTCATTTCTATTTCGTATTTTATAGAATGGAATCATAATAATATAAAGGTATATTATAATTCCAGTGTAATATCATATATAATATCATAACTCCATCCTTTATACGTCCCACATTGATATAATTCGAGGATAAGGTGATAAGGGTTCGAAATATACCCACCCAATAGGATTTGGACATGTGTAGGTCTTAGATTTTACATTATCTTTCCATTTTATTTAAATCTTCAAATAATGAGGTCATCGTTGCATCATTATGATGTCATAAATAATTTAATTTATTTAATGTATAAAAATTATAAAAAATACAATGATGTATAAAATCTATTTAGCTTTCCAATCACTATTTATAGTCCAAAAGATCATTTATGTTGACAAAATTAAAAATATTTTACTTAGGTGATACATTCTTTGTTACATTTAACATTTTTTTAAAAAATAAAAAGATAAAAAGTCACTTTCTCACAAAAGTGATTTCATGGGGCCCCCAAGTTTGGTACAAGGCATCCCATGGTCGGCCATGAGACAACCAGTAGCCTTAGGACACATTTTGGTGTCGTTTTTTATTATTATGATATTATTTTATTATCCTTAACTACCCGATTACTCATTAATCAAGATAATTAAAGATAATTACCGTCGTTACTATTCATAATGTCAAAAAACAAAAGTTTTAATTACATAATTTGGACCTTCTGATTCCAAATATGTAATCCATTTTACCAAATTCCAAACACATAAAGTTCAATAATTTATTTAAAAATAATTCTCATTGTCAAAACAAATAGCGGGTTTTTTTGAAACAATATCTATGAAAAGTTTGGCATTAGTTTATGACCAATTTCAAAGTGAAATTAATCCTAATGACCACCATTGGATTAAATGGTAAAAATATATTTAGATTACACTTTAATAACAATTAAAAATATAATCTAACCATATAATTAAATTAAATGAAAAAGCAGTTTTGATGTAAAATGCAGTATTTTCACTATTCATTAAAAAATGAACATTGTCAGAAAAATACCATAAATTTATCCAATGTAAAATTCAATGTCCCAATAATAATTAATATGTTTATTTTAAAAAATATAGATTATAAAATTGTCAAAAGTTTGATTTAAAAAGGGTTTTCCATCAAAAGGCAGTAAAACAATCTTTTAAGAATATTAGTGTATTCCATGCTTAAGATTGGATTTATTTTCATTTTAAGCCTCTAAAACACTATCTAATTCATTAATAGACATAGATAAAAATATCTATTATTCATTACTTACTTGGGATGTTACATCCTTCCCCCCTTTAGAAAATTGCATCCCCGCAATTTATGTACTTATCAAATAAATGGGGGTACTTATCCCTCATTGCATTTTCAGATTCCCATGTTGCCTCTTCCATCATGTGGTCTTCCCACAAAACCTTTACCTGATTAATCACTTTATTCCATAACACTTGCTCCCTATGGTCAAGAATCTAGACCGGTTTTTCCTCATAAGATAGGTTCTCTTCCAGCTGAACTACCTCTGAACTCAAAACATGAGATGGATTTGGCATGTACTTTCTCAGCATCAAAACATGAAAAACATTGTGTACCTGAGATAAACTCGGAGTTAAAGCCACTCGGTAAGCAACTGATCCAACTCTCTCCAGAATTTAATATGGTCCAATGAACCTTGGACTCATCTTTCCTTTCTTACCAAATCACATCACACTTTTACATGGTGATACTTTGAGAAAAACGTGATCACCTACCTCAAAAGAGAGATCCTTCCTCCTGTTGTCCGCATAACTCTTCTGCCTACTCTGAGCTGTTCTCATGTGTTTCTGTATCAGCTTAACTTTTTCTGCCAACTCTTCTACCAATTCTAGTCCCATCAACTTCCTTTCACCCACTTCATCCCAGAAAGCTGGAGTTCGACACCGCTTCCCATATAATGCCTGAAATGGTGCAATCTGTATACTAGAATGAAAACTATTATTATATGAAAATTCAACCAAAGAAAGATGTTGGTCCCAACTTCCCTGATAATCCATCGAACAAGCTCATAGCATATCCTCCAAGGTCTGAATTGTTCGTTCTGACTGCCCATCTGATTGAGGATGAAAAGCTGTACTAAAATTTAATTCAGTACCCAACGACTTCTGAAGGCCTTTCCAAAAGATAGAAGTGAACCTGGGATCATGGTCAGATACAATGGAGGGAGGAACTCCATGTAACCTGACTATATCTATAAGATACAAATGGGAAAGTTGATCTAGGGAAAAAGTATCTCGTATAGCAAGGAAATGAGCAGATTTGGTCAAACGATCAACAATAACCCAGATTGCATTATTACCTCGAGATGTCTTCGGTAATCCCACAACAAAGTCCATGGATATATTCTCTCATTTCCACTCTGGCACTGGTAAAGGCTGAAGAATCCCTTTCGGTAACTGCCGCTCTACTTTAACCTGCTGAAAAGTCAAACACTTCAAAGTAAAATCAGCAATATCTCTTTCCATTCCATCCCACCAGTAATACTCCCGAAGATCTCTATACATCTTAGTACTTCCTGGATGAACTGAAAACGGAGAACTATGAGCTTCACATAACAACTCTCTCTTCAACTGTGAATCACAAGGCACACACAATATCTTCCCAAATCTCAAAACACAATCATTATCAATGTTGAATTCAGGCAACTTACCTTTCTGAACCAGCTCTACCTTTTTCTGTAACTCACTGTCTTGCTTCTGTGCTTTCTTGATTCTATCTGATAGAGATGATCTCAATGATACCTGAAACAAAACAGAATAACATCTTGCACCAACAACATCTATCCCAAAGTTCATCAAATCCTTAACCAAAGGATCATGTTCCAAACTCAACATTGCTAATGAAGCATTACTTTTTCGACTCAAAGCATCAGCCACTTTATTTTATTTTCCTGGATGGTAATGAATTGTAAAATCATAATCCTTGATTAATTCTATCCATCTCCTTTGTCTCATGTTCAATTCTTTCTGAGTGAATATATACTTTAAACTTTTGTGATCGGTATATATTTCACATTTTACTCCATACAAATGATGCCTCCAAATTTTTAAAGTAAAAAACAACAGCAGATAATTCCAAATCATGTGTAGTGTAATTTACCTCATGAGTTTTCAACTGACGTGAAGCATAAGCAATTACCTAATCATTTTGCATTAGGACACAACCAAGTCCTTTAAATTAAGCATCACTATATATAACAAACTCACCATTCCTGGAAGGTAGTGCCAAAACTAGAGCATTCACCAATCTTCTTTTCAATTCCTGAAAACAATCATCACATTCTTTTGTCCAGATAAACTTAACACCCTTCCGAGTTAGCTTAGTCATTGGACTAGTAACCGTGAAACATTTCTAACAAACCTTTGGTAATAGCCTACCAAACCAAGGAAACTACGAATCTCTGTTACATTTGTGGGTCTTGTCCATTCTTTAACAACCTTTGTTTTTGCAGGATCAACGGTTGTCCCATCTCTAGAAACAAAGTGACCAACGAAAGAAATTTGTTGCAACCAAAACTCACACTTGCTGAATTTTCCATACAGTTTCTTTTCTTTTAAGGTTTTCAATATAACCCTTAAATGTCTTTGATGCTCCTCTTTACTTTTAGAAAACACCAAAATATCATCAATGAAAACCACCACAAACTTATCCAAGAACTCATGGAAAATTATATTCATTAAGTCCATGAATACAGCAGGTGCATTGGTTAGCCCAAAAGGCATTACTAAAAATTCATAATGGCCATATCTTGTAAGAAACCCAGTCTTCGAAACATCTGCTTCCTTTACCTTTAGCTGATGGGACCCGGATCTCAGGTCAATCTTTGCAAAATACTAAGCTCCCTGGAGTTGATCAAACAAATCATCGATATGAGGCAAAGGATATTTGTTCTTAACAGTGATGTTATTCAAGGCTCTATAATCAATGCAAAGTCTCATTGAGCCATCTTTCTTTTTAACAAACAAGACAGGAGCACCCAATGGTGATTAGCTAGATCGAATGAAACCTTTCTCTAATAAATATTGCAATTGCTCCTTCAACTCTAAATGTTCAATTTGAGCCATTCGATAAGGGGGTTTTGAAATTGGCTTAGCATCAGGAACTAAGTCAACAGTAAACTCAACTTCCCGGTCTGGTATTATTCCAGAAAACTCATCAGGAAAAATATCAGGATACTCATTTACCACTGGAACATCATTAATCTGAATAGTTCCCTTGTTTTCAACAATATGTGCAAGGTAACGTTCATTTCCATATTTTACAAGTTTCTTAGCCTCTTGATATGTTATCAAGAGTAAGGGTTCATTCTTGTACACAAACTAAAAGTCTTTCTGAAAAGAAACTTCTTTATCTCTACAGTCAATCTTAGCATGGTAAATAGAGAGCCAATCCATACCCAGGATAAAATCAAACTCTACTAGAGGTAGAACAATAAGGTTTTCAAGTAGGTTCTTTCCACAGATAAGGATTGGAAGATTCTTATAAATTCTTTTTGCCTCAACATTTCCCCCAGGTGTTTTTACCACAAGTTCAGGAGTCATTTCTTGAGATGTTATTCCCATTTTACTAGAAAAGGTTTCAGAGATGAAAGAATGTGTAGACCCCGAATCAAACAACACACTGGCATAATCTGAAAAAACAAAAAAAGTACCTGATACAACTTCATTTGATGGCCCGACATCTACTGAAGTGGTTGCAAAGGATTTCACCACCCCTTTCTGCTTGTAGTCTAACTACTTCCCATCACTCAAGCTCTTTGTCGGACAATCGTTTTCATAGTGACCCATATCATTGCACTTATAACATTTCAGTAACTATAAATGAAATTTGGTATTACCATCACCCTGATCTTTTTCATTAAAATCACGAGCCTTATGCCCCATCTTACCCCATCGGTAGCACTTTCTAGAATTCAGAAGACATTCCCCAGCATTCCTTTTGCCACATTTATCACAAACTGGAAACTTAGTTTTCTTACCATCAGACTTTTTTGAATAATTATTACCTTTCTCCTGCCACCTCGGTCTCTCCTTCTTTTGGTTGTTATAGAACACTTGATCATCGGCAAACTCCATTTCCACCTTCTCAGCACATTGAACAAGCTTCTCATAACTTTTAAACTCATGAGAAACTAATGCCCTTAGATATTTTGGCTTTAATCCTGAGTAAAAATGAATGATTTTACTATCAAGGTCTCGGATAAAATTTGGTGCATACCTTGCCAATCGAGTGAAAATTTCTTCATAGGTAGCCACTGAGTCTTCATCTTGCCTCAATTCCAAGAATTGTTTTTCCATCCTAAGTCAAACAGCCTTAGGAAAATACTTTTCAAGAAATATACCTTTGAATTTATCCCAGTCAAGAGCATCAATCTCATCAGTGTCCCTGATATTTTTAACCATAGACCACCACTGATCTACCTCACCCTCCAAACGGTAAATAGCAAGACTAACCTTTTGATTGTCTGAACACCCCCTGACATCAAAAATCTTCTCCAGTGATTTAATCCACCCTTCAGATAACACAGGGTCAGATGATCCTCTGAATGATGGGGGATGTTACCTCATGAAATTTTCCACCACTGACATGTTCCTCTGTGGTTGATTTGCATGATCTCGTGCATGGATACCACCACCATTTATCGCTTGAGTCAACTTTGCCATTACTGCAACAAACTATTCAGTTCCAATTCCAACCATCTCAGGATGCTGATTCGGAAGGTTATTTCCCTCTGTATGCCTTCCTAGCACTGCTTCCCTGTTTCCTCTATGGAAAACCATTCTGAATAAACATGTCTTAGATAAAGAAACATGGTAATCTTCAAATGCTATATCATTTCAAAAAAAATATTTTTGGATAATCATTTAATAGAATTCTAACTACTAAAGTTCTCTAAACTGACCTTTGATACCAACTATAAGGCCCCAACCTTAAACCTTACTTAATCTTGAGTTATTACAAGATTACACATTGAGGATCTTTTCAGGTTTAGAGTTTTATAGAATTAGATCATAAAACTTGCATTACATTCCACATTTAAACAAAGTGGTTACATAAAGATAGTATTCATTTTTTCCCATCAATGGAACATATTAAAAATAAAACATGGATTCTTTCTTGACACTTCCTTGACACTATCATCATATCATGTACATTCCCCTTGACCTGTGAAAGAAATTTCAAAAAAGACTTGGGATGAGCATAAAAAGCTCAGTATGGTTTATATAAAAAAAATATGGAAAGGAAACATGAGTTCATATATACATAAGAATGAAATCGTACTTTACCCATAAAACATAAGAACTTTAACATACCTCATCTAATCATGAATAAATCATAGAAATAATAAGACATAAAGTTAACATGAGGAATTCATAACATACTTACATAGGGAGTAACCCTCTTGGTTACGTTTGGAATACCCATCACAGTATATTCCCTAAATCTCTTCGGAGAAACCTTAACGTTTCACTCCTTAGCGTTACCCAATGCATTGGAGAGCTATATCGGGCTCACCCGCCCTTAGTTTACCATGGAACCACCCGTCTTCATAATAATTCCCAAGAACCACAACATAATCGTATCACATAAAACATGCATAAAGGAAAAATAACATTTCCACCTTTCAATCACAAGATATCAATACAACACATTGATATAAAAACATTATGAAAACCATTTTCAATACCAAAATAAAAGAAAAGTAAAACATGGTATTTATATTTCTTTTAAAAAGAAGGTATGGCTTGTAGAGGAAGCCGAAACTCAAATAATGGTCACGGTGGCAGAGAAGCCGTTGTCGTCGCATATGTACGACAAAAACATTCCCTTTTGTCGTTTAGTAAACGATTCGTATAAAAAAATATTCCTTTTGAATAAACATAAAAGTCAAAGGGGTTTTTACACTGTATAAAAGAAAGTTGTGTATAAAACAAAATATGCCTCAATGAATGGAGATTGAGATGAAGTCCCATACCTCGGGTCCGACTTGACTCGGTCGTTCTTTAATCTCCTGAATAATAAACTTGAGTTAATTTCTACTTGTTTAAGAACCTTTTTCAATTTCATTATTTCGTTTATAACACTTATTTCAATGTCATGAACACTATGTAATTATTTAAGTTAATAATAGTCTTTTTAACGATCATTGGTACTTGAGTCAAAAATAAACCCTTTATAATTACAAGTTGTTCGTGTATCCATTATATCCAGAATTATAATCATGATGTATATATCATATATATCATATATATCCAGTATATGCATGCATTTATAATATTAAATATTCATTTAGAGGTAAGAAATTAAATGCACCATTCATGGAGACGGTAAGTCGTACGTACGCATGAACGCTACTTTCATTTCTGTTTCGTATTTTATAGAATGGAATCATAATGATATAAAGGTATATTATAATTCCAGTGTAATATCATATATAATATCATAACTCCATCCTTTATACGTCCCATGTTGATATAATTCGAGGCTAAGGTGATAAGGGTTCGAAATATACACAACCAATAGGTTTTGGACATGTGTAGGTCTTAGATTTTACATTATCTTTCCATTTTATTTAAATAGTCAAATAATGAGGTCATCACTGCATCATTATGATGTCATAAATAATTTAATTTATTTAATGTCTAAAATTTATTAAAAAAATACTATGATGTGGAAAATATTTTTATCTTTCCAATGACTATTTATAGTCCAAATGATAATTTATGTAGACAAAATTAAAAATATTTTAATTAGGTGATACATTCTTTGTTACATTTAACATTCTTTAAAAAAAATAAAAAGATAAAAAGTCACTTTCTCACAAAAGTGATTTCATGGGGCCCCCAAGTTTGGCACAAGGCATCCCATGGTCAGCCATGAGACAACCCGTAGCATTAAGACACATTTTGGTGTAATTTTTTATTAATATGATATTATTTTATTATCCTTAACTACCCGATTACTCATTAATCAAGATAATTAAAGATAATTACCATCGTTACTATTCATAATGTCCAAAAACAAAAGAGTCATAATTACATAATTTGGACCTTATGATTCTAAATATGTAATCCATTTTACCAAATTCCAAACACATAAATTGCAATAATTGATTTAAAAATAGTTCCCATTGTCAAAACAAATAGCGGGTTTTTTGAAACAATATCTATGAAAAGTTTGGCATTAGTTTATGACCAATTTCAAAGTGAAATTAATCCTAATGACCACCATTGGATTAAATGGTAAAAATATATTCAGATTACACTTTAAGACTAATTAAAAATATAATCTAACCATATAATTAAATTAAATTAAAATAGTAGTTTTGATGTAAAATGCAGTATTTTTCACTATTCATTAAAAAATGAACATTGTCAGAAAAATACCAAAAATTTATTCAATGTAAATTTCAATGACCCAATCATAATGAATATGTTTATTTTGACAAATATAGATTATAAAATTGTCAAAAGTTTTATTTAAAAAGGGTTTGCCATCAAAAGTCAATAAAACAATCTTGTAAGAATATTAGTGTATTCCATGCTTAAGATTGGATTTATTTTCATTTTAAGCCTCTAAAACACTATCTAATTCATTAATCGACATAAATAAAAATATTTATTATTCATTACTTACTTGGGATGTTACATCCTAACTCTATTTTATTTGAAAAAACAACATCACATTGACTACAATGAGATATTATGATCTCATTAATAACCATTGACAACAAATACAATATGTACACAAATTCGGATCTTTATATTGACCCTGTATTCATCATTTGTCTCATGATATAAATCTGTAATCTATAATTATTTCTTTTTTTACAAATAATTTTAAACTATCTTTTGAAAGGTCTAGAGAGTAGTGGTATTGTGTTCCTGAGAAATGGCATCCAATAATTAATCATTTCATTCATTAATAATTAATTTATTTTTAACCGTTATATTTTAAAAATTATATTACCCTAGGATGCATTTCCACCTCACTTTATGTTTTAAATGGAATTTCTTTTAAATTCATTACTTTTCCGTATTTATTAAGACTTATCTACTCATGATAGCCATGTTATTTTTAAATAGAATTTTTTCAGTTATCTTCCATTCCATATTTATTATCCCTTATCATGTTAGGATATTTGACTTTATAAAATTGAATGTCTTCAATTATTTAACTTGTTATTTTGATTATTCATATTTATTAGTAAAAAATTATACTATATATAATCCTTTCAATGAATTTGATCTCATCCTTATTTGGTACCTTTTCCAGGATTCTAGGATGTGTAAATTGAATGATATGTAAGTATCTTCTTGAGGCAATACTGATATTATAAAAAAAAATAATGTTTTATTTTCTATTTTTAAATTTAATGCAAGACTCAATTATGTATCTAGTTTACCATGACTATAGATATATTCCATCTTTTGGGATTGAATTAATTATATATTATGCCAATGTAATAATGTGAGACACCAGATCTGGGATATTTCAGTTGAGGTCACTAATGTTGGTATCAAATTAATATTATTAGATACCATGAAAACTTGGTTTAGGAAAACATATATTGGGATTCCTAACACTATGACAAACAGTGGGGATAGGTAGAGAATAACATCCTAATGTTTTTATATGGTAGATATTATGTTTTATTTCTATAAAGACATTCATGTATGCATAATAAATGTATATGTGGTTCTAGAACATATGTACCTAGGTGTAATGACACTGAAAAGGATGCATTGGGCTTGTCCAAATCGTCACATGGTTCATGAAAATAGGCCTTACATCACACAAAATAAGGCACTCCTGAGGGTTCTTTTTAAGATAATTTATATTTTCTATATAAATTATTTTAATGGATTTAAAAATATATATATCATCAATGAAACCATGATTACGATTATGACATTATCTATTCATAAATTTGTCAATTTATGTTAATAATTTTACTTTTTTGGACTATACATGATATTTCACAATTATATAATCAAATATAGTGTACTCCATCATTTATAAATGGTTCCTAACAAAAATAATGGGAAACACATCAATTTATGTATTCCATAGTATAAGATTTATTATTTCAATGGTGGGATTGTTCAAATATTTTAAAGGGAATTGGTCTCCAAAAAGTCCAATCATTTGAGGGAATATTATCATGTGTTTCCATTACCGAGAATGAATTACAAAATAATTATCGCTTCAAATGGAGTCTTGAAAAGATGAGGAAAATAGAGGGAAAATTTATAAGAAGAAATACGAGAATGAATTTATTTATTACTTATGATAATTATCTAATGAAACACTCACATATTCTCTTAAAGGGAATGGATATTTTCTACAGCTGTTGAGATAAAGGCCATAGTGCTCATCATTGAAATGTAATGAAAGTAATTCCAATATTCAATGAATCAACTACAAGAAAATTAGGAATATCCCAAATTAATTCCCTATGATTCAAAGAAATATACATCATATGTATCTAAGGGATCATGGTCAAGCTTATTCAACTACAACTGATAATGTATAATTAATATTGTGATTGTGTTTGATTCAAGAATTTTTTTCATTTGAGTATTTCATCAATGATTTCCTAGTTATATGTTTTTTGAAATGTATAACGACTCTCTTACTATACTATTTCATTATGTATTTTATGTATATGTTGAACTATCCTGATTTCCATGAAAAGTTATTTAGTAACAATTTGAACATATTAGAACAAATGATTAAAGGAGGATAACACTAAATATGTTCCCGATGTGGATATAAAAATATGATGATTAGTTGATGTTGTTAGTGACTATGATATTAGTTTGGCGTTTGATGTTTTATATCATATTTTCATAAGTATACTGTCATTATTGATTTATGGAATATATTCGATAATCATTGATTTTATTTTTAGAATCATGGCCGTTTTCAATATTTTTTTATTATGATCAAGGTATTCATATATTAGAACATGACAATAATATATGAGTATTTTTTGGGGAATATAATGATGATTTATTGTGCTTCTTTATAATTTTGGATTTTCATTTTTTGACTTGCCTTATGTTTTACTGTTTGTGGATCTGATTAATCTGAACATTGGGTGTTATTAGATAAATTTTTCTAATCATTTTGGTTTAAGTAAATATATAAGGAATATATATTTACTATTTTATGGATATTATGTTATGTTCAAATGTAATTTTCGTCCCTTGGTAATTAAAATAATTCATATTTGATATTCATTTCTTGTGATACTAAATAAAGTTCAACATAGTTGATGCCCAACCAAATGATGTACATTTTCTTATGATAGAGAAATATATCATGTACGTATATATTCATATTTTCCATGTTTATATAGTAAATGAGTTCTTAAAAACTTGGACAGTATCTTTAAAAAAATTGTCCTAGTATATTCATTTCTGATGAATCAAGTGGTCCATAAACTCATCAAAGACTTATTTGTTTCTGGTCATAAAATTTCTATGGATCACCCACTTTCTTATAATCAATGAACTCTATTACTCATTATCAATCCTTAGAAGTTAGTATTATCTTGTATGTACATGATTTAATTTCCCACCTTTGTTCACCTATATGGAAACCATGGTATTTGATTGTTCAATATGACCATTTTACTTATCATCAACTCTCAATAAGAAATTTTTGTATTAACCCTTATTATGATATTTTATTCATAAAAGGTATTTTAGAATATGAAAATTTTGATTATTGAGATCAGTCATAAATTTAGATGATAATATTTATAAAATTTGGGGTGAATTTGATACCTTAAACTTTTAAAATAAGAACATTTTTTTCAATAATGTATGTTACACCCAACCCCGAGTCGAAATGAAGTGTAATATAGTATACTTTTACAACCTAAAATTTAAATTAAAAGGTTCATATAGTACAAAATAAATTATGAAATTTATATTTTTGAAACATATAATAAAAATAATTGGTTATCTATTTATTATAAATAATATAAGAATCATTTTAATAAAAAATAAATTTTTTCTGAGAAACATTATTTTTTTCTTTAAAGATGGTTTACTCAAATTTTTTTCACATAATTCAAAATTATATTTTACCAATTTTAGAAATTTAGATGATAAAATTAACTTAAAATTTTAAATAAAAATTCTATATTTTCTTAGGTTTAATTTATTTTATTTTTCATAAATGTTTCATTTTTTTAAGAATAGTGAATAACTATTGAGTTGTAATTGAAAACATCATTTTGTTTTAATTTTCAATGAAGATAAATTATATTTTTAATTGTTATTAATTTAATATTTGGTCAATTATATATATATATATATTAATAAAATATAGGTTATTGGAATCATTATTATATTGAAATTTGAAATAAAAGTCTTTTAAACCTTTTTCCATTTTCTATTTGAAAACTCCCTTTCACATCGTGTCTGTGGGAATAATTTTAAATTAAAATTTTCCACTTATATGAATGTAATTTATAAAAATAATTTTAATATTTATAATAATAATAATTTTTTTGGTCTAATAATGTCATATTTAATTTTTACAGTAATGAAAGCTAAAATAGTAAAAATTATTTACATTGTTTAAGATAAAAATGGATTTACTAGGGGTTAAACTCAAATGTGAAGGGTTAATAAAACCTAGAAACTCATAAAAAAATATATTATATGGAACTATTTATACTATATAATGTCTAATTATATGTAACAATCCATTTTAGATGTTTCTTTCAGGTGAAAAATGGGGGTACACATTTTTCATCTCAAAATTTAAATTATTCTACTCACCTCACATATAAAAGTCCACCAAATATCCTCTATTCATCACACCATAAAACAATTTTGGGTAAGAAAATAGATTGCAAAATAACATCCCATATTCCATCACTTCTTTTTATAAGGCTTGTTTTTGTTATTAGATTATCCCATAAAGGCTTTTATTGCAATCCTATGTAGGTTACTTGAAAAAGATGTAATATTCTTCAATGAGTGTATTTATTTAATTTCATAATCCACCTCATTTAATTCATATTGCCCCATGATTATATAATATATTCAATATGTTCCATATTAGTAGATGTTTTTATTTTAATTTAACGACCTAAAATTATCCCCAAATTCATCAAATAGTGTTCAAAATCATCATTCATGTGTACCATGGACTACCTTCACATGAATGGATGTCATTCATTTTTATATTAACACCTATCATGGTTTGGAATGGTGATGGAAATGAATTATATATATTATATTTATAAAATAATTATTCTTATTCTCTAATTATATCATATATAAAATTATTTACATTTCATTCCATTCCATAGGGGATATGATAATGTCACTTATGTGTACGCTAGACTACCACTTCGCAAAGCCATGAGATTCAATGTTCACTAATTCTTTACACAGAATTTAATATGGATAATTTTAACTAATATATTTTATATAAATTAAATATGTATGATATTTATGAAATATTTTTCTGTATGAAAATAAAATATGTATATTTATTTCTTGCACTGAAAAATAATTAAATCGTCCTTGTACGGGTGGACTACTACCTTCACAAATAGATGTGACTATCTGGTTATCACCACATAAAATTTATAATATATATGATTATATAAAAATAAATAATTTGGTATATGTTATATTATTGTCATTATAAAAATATAAATTATACTAAACTTCTTTTAATAATGATCAGTAGAAAACGCAAAGGTTACTTATTTGTACGTACAGCCAACCATCTCCATGAGCATAACGTACTCCCTATCTCAAAAAAATAATTCATTATTGGACTTGTAATAATAATTGATATATAAATATAATAATTATTTCATAATTTTTAATCTAGATATTTTTTAACTACATTATAATTAATGAACATGATAGTTCATGAGAAATCACGAATGATAAAATAATGAAATTCACACATGAAACAATGAAAACCCCGAATAATTATTAAAAATGGTGGTAAAGATATTAAAAATGTATAATAGATGATTTTATAAATATTATTATGTATCTTTTATATGTTTATTACTTGATTATAACAACTATAATGGAGTTTAAAACATATTAAACAAAAATTAACCATAAGGCAAGGGAATTCGTCTCAATTTCTATTCATTGAGACATATTGTAATGTTTTGCATCTAATTTATTTTATATGGTCAACATAAAACACATTGGACATGTAATGTCTTGATTAATTAACAGTTTTTGTATTTAAATTTTAAATTTTAAATATTTAATATAAGGGCATTTGACATGAATATTAACAAGTGGCAAAGAATTTCATCACTAAATTTATTTTCATAGAGTTAATTACTTCTTCGTTCTACTTTGATATTATATAATTATTTGAATAATTACTTTTGATTATATTATATTTTTTTGTTATATTTGGATTTACATATTACACACATTATATCATCATTTATTAATTCTCACTTCATCGTTACAATCATTGTAAGAGAATTTGTCTCAATTTCCTTTCATTGAGGCATTTTGTAATATCATAAACCTTATTTCATTTATATGGTGTATATACTTTCTGTTTAATATTTAATATAACTAAAACTACATAATTCATCATATTCTATGTTTCAATTTTAATTATTTCTTCAGTGTGTATTTTTTTAAATATTACCATATGGTAAGGGACTACGTCTCAATATTACTTCATTGAGTAATATTATACTATTATATTGAAAATTTAATTTATATTCCATATATATGCCCATTTCACATGTAGTTATGGAATAATTTTTACTTATTGGTATTTTATGAATCAATTTTAATTATTTCATCCATGTGTATTATGATACAATATTACTATGTTGTAAGGGTATTTGTATCAATTTATGTTCATTGAGGCATGTCGTAATTTTATACCCATATTCTATTTTATATGGAAAAAATGACCATTTTACATGTCATATAAATATTCCATTAAAATCAAAGATGTGTTATGTCTCAATATTATTTATATAATTCAAGTGGATTAAAAATGAAATTTAGCATGTGGAAAATAATTTCATAACTAAATTTATTTTCACTAGTTTATATTACTTATTCATTTTTATTTGATATTCTATGATTATGTGTATAATTAATTTTGTTTATAATGTTTTTTATTTAGATTTTATATATTTCTATTTACATATTATACAAATAATATATTCATTCATAAATTCCAACATCAGTATTACCAACATTTTAAAATACATTTTCTCAATTTCCATTGTTGAGTCATATTGTAATATAATGCACCTAATTTATATTATATTTTGTATATAATTCACCTTTCACATTTTATAACATGATTACATAAATATTAATGTAATTTTATGTTTCAATTTGAGATATTTCAACCATGTTTATTTGGATTGAATATTACCAATTGTAATGATATTTCATCTCAATTTCTCTTCATTAAGGAACATTACAATATTATTGTAATGTCCCAAAATTTCCATGTAAATTTTTTTATATGAAATTATTTGGAGATTGAATAATTCGTTAGCACGTAATTCCAAGGCTCGGAGAGCCATGAATGATTTGTCAAAAAATGTCATGATTTTAATAGCAGCCATGGTTAATTTTCATGAAAAGTTTAATAATGCATAAATGGTTCCTAGATCTAAAATCTTAGCATAGAGTTGAATTCTGGATGGCGGTTTTACCCTAAGCGCAACATAAGATTAGTCGGCATAGGCCTCCGGTAAGAAAACACGAAAATGGGGACACCATAAATAAATTTATTTTATTTTTCAAATACATATAAATCACAAATAGTTAATCGAATTAAAATTTATATACCACCTCTAATATCAGGAGGGTATGATTTCCATAGGATGATCCTAACATTCTCTAGCATGGACCAATAATAGAATTTAGTTTTTAACCGTAAATAAAATTATTAAATAAAATTATTTTATTTTCAAATCCTTATAACAGATAAACAGTAACTTGAAATAAAAATCTGAGAGTATTGTTGAACTCATGGGGGCATGTACCCCATAAGCGGATCCTAACCTCGACTGGTGAGGGTTGAGGGTGAAAAAAAAATTGAAAATTTTTATGGAATGTTCATTAAATGTGTGAGTCTGATTTTATAAATTTTGAACTGATGATTGAATCAAAAATATGAGGGCAACGTTGACTTCATAACACTGAGATTAACCTAGAAATCACTTATCTTCAGACGAAAAGGGGTCGAGTAAAAAATTTATCTATCAGATATTCAAGAAATATAATAAAATAATTAAAAATAATTATTTTATTTTCTTTATCACTATTTTTTGGTGGACGGTGACGTTGCGGGGCAGTGATAGGGTGGCGACGATGCGCTTTAATGAGGCTCAATAACATATCATTAAACCCTCAGAGTAAGGGTGCTCTAGTGACACGTAATAGTGACGTTGTCTCTTAAATAAAACAGTTTAATGACGCGATGTCGCATGATAGTGGAGACGTTGTGACGTGCTCCAATTTATAGTTCAATGCGCTGGGGAAATAAGGATTAATAATTTGGAGGATTTTATGGAGAACCTTTGAAATAATTCCACCCCAATTAAAAATGACGACCATCGGGGGAGCTTCATCATCTTTGACGCCTTCTAAAAAATGGATCCAAGAAGCGACGTCGACAACTTAATCCCACGTGGATGAACGCCATGTTGTCAGATATCATAATAAGTACGGGATTTTTATTTTATGTTCTTCCCCATACTTTTATAAAAACATAAAACACGGATCAACCCATGAATAGGTTGATCTGTGATTCATGCATTTGGTAGGAGGGTGTTTCATTCTTTGTATTATTTTTTATTAGGGGTCCAAATCCTGGAATGGAATGTTTGAATGGAATCTCCCCAATCCTCCCCCATATTTAAACCTCTATCACAGAGGCCCCGAGCCGTCAGGAACAAATCCCGAGAGCCTTTTCATGTGGTTTATTCATGGTCGTTCGCTCGAAACGATGACAAGGAAGGTTTGGAATCCTCATGGTGAAGAGGGCACTCTTTAGAGGCCGAAGACACAGACAACTAGAATAACGGACTAACGGAGCACGTCTGGTGGCCTGATAATCACACTAATGGTGCGCCAGCACCTGTAGTGGAAACAATGACAGTCGGCCTTGTCAGCCGGGTTGATCGGGAAGTTGTGGCTCGCCAAAGGCTGCGACACACTAGAGGATGTGATGGTAGGAGGGGCTCCGCGTGGCGGGATGTCTTGTGTCCGGGCCATCCAGATGAGCTGGCAGTCACAGTCTATGATTACAGTAGACTGAGGAGCCCTATGAATCCATGTGGTAGGTGGAAGACTATGACCCATCGGCCACAAGAGGATTTTCATGCAGCGCCGTGAAGGGTATGTGGCCCACCTCTTGTGGGTTGCATAGGGAGGGTACGTGGCGGGATATCGCGTCCCAAGTGCCCACCCTAGCCGCATAGCACGGACGAGTCCCTAGCAGGTTGGGAGAGACTACACCAGCATACCATACCCAAACCAATGTGCTTGACCCGCACCATCAAACCAGAACGATGCCCCGTTTGGGCCGAGATGGACTAGACAGGGTCGCTATGTGACATGGCAGGCTAGACAGTCGGTCAACCGAGCCAGGTCCAGTGAGGCCTATTGGGCCTGGCCCGCTGGTCAAGCTGGACCAGACTGACCTTGACCCACACCAGGTTGTGTCTAGTCTGTCTTAATGAACTGAGGTATCTGAGACCCTCATGCTGGGTTGGTTGATTCAGTATGACTGGGTCTGACTCGACCCTATCACAGCCAACCCCCTGGTCACTAAAACACTAGTATCTTGCAATTCGTATATTCGACAGATACTCCATTTGCAGCGTTGGGGCCCTCTAAGAAAGGAGAATCTTTTGTCAGGCCCTATGGTTACTTTTATGGAATATGAGATGTGAATAAAGGGCTTGAGGAGCATTTTTTCCAAACACACTATATACAGAAACCTGTGACTGGCTGTGACTTGAAGACTCATGACTTTTGGCCCAGTGGGAAGCACCTCTATGTGACATGGTAGGCTCATTGTGGGAAGTACCTCTCCGTGACTTTTGAGGCCCATAGTACACGATTAGGATGAGTGCCTCAATCGGCCATGACTAGTGGGAATCACCTCTCTATGACTTTGTAGGCCCATGGTACGCATTGTGAAGGAGTACCTAAGTAGTCTGAGGATAGTGGGATGCACCTCTTCGTGACTTGGCAGGCCCACTATACTACCTAGAGGATAATTTGTCCAACAGCTAAGGTGTTTGATGATGTGAATGATGATTCTACTATTACTACCATAGAATATACCTGCAATGAAATGTCATCTGTTTCTTGCATTACTTGGAGAATTGTTGTGTGGTCTTTACTTTTTGTTTTGGGGTCCCGACTGAGTACTATGTTACTCACCCCTTCATGGGCTTCGCCCGCACGTTTTTTTCTGTTGCAGACAACCGTCATTCTGATAGGGGTTCTCTCAGAGATGGGACTGACGGATTCTTCGGCGGTGGACATGATCTCATTGGACCAAGAGGGGCGCAGTAAAAAAGTGTGGACTGGACATACTAGTTTGAAATCCAGTAGTTTCACGACCATCGCGATCAGGTGGGGTTTTTCTGTGTATGTCAATATGAGTTTTTTGTACATTCTCTTTACAGTTCATTGTTTGGATTAAATTATTCCTCACTTATATTCACTTTTACATGAACACAGCCTTGTTTTACTGGTAATGGATTCTCCATTTCAGTGTGTTGGTATGTGGTTGGGTGTGTGTGTATGTAATGTTTCTCAAGAAAATAACTCCAACTTGCAGGCTGATGCCTTCGGTGCTAGTCGCCAGCCCCTTTCCTTTAGAAGATGGGCATGAGGTAGTCACGACATGGGCACTGAGGGATGGTCATGAAAAAGTGGTATCAGAAGGTTGTTGGTTCTACTACAAGGAATGGGGGTTTTTTGTTTTTGTTTTGTGGAAACAATGTTATGTATTATGAGTTCTAATTTTAGATTTGGGGACTCTAGTGTTGGTGTGGTGACTGACATATCGATACGCCAAGACTGTGAATAATTATTTCAGCTCAATACATGAAAACACTGCTTTCATAAGTGTCTCTTCATTTTCAATAAGAGTTATATATCTAGGTATAAACTTTTAATAGCAGTACATATTGATATATATCAGGATGCCACAACATGGATGACCATCCTTGATCTTGATACGGGGTTGTGAGGACAGTCTGCCTTAAAACGAGGCATCTGTTTAGGGACCAGTGATAGAGATGGCCCCACCAGGTGGTATACCAGTGTAACCACCACTTGTTGATCAGTTAAAAGGCCACCCTCCAGTGGTTTAGGAGGATGCATATTGCCAAACTGAGTCGTGGATGACTCTTTTGGCACTTACCGATGAGGAGCAAGGTTCAAATCAGTGTCACAGGAATCTGAGGCCACGATCACTAGAGATGAAAGGTCATTCGGACCTACATATTTCAGGTGCACAAAGCAAGCTGCAAAACTAGAGGGTTCATAGGAGGGAGTTTTCTAGTTAATAGAAGAGAATGTGTTTCTATGATTGTCGTAAAAAGGGACATCTCGTGTGAGATTGTCCAACTATTCATTCTACAGGGCAGGAGAGGTGACAGTTGCACACTATCAAGGCTTATGACTCCAGGACTCTCGGGATGAATGAAGGTACAATGCGTGTCTTTCTACATTAGCTGTAGTATTGATAGACACGTGTACTAGTGATTTCCCTTTCCTTACACTCCTTCTTGTTTGATACCTAGAGGTCCGAGTTAAGACCGTTGACTTGACTCTCACGTTTAGAGACTCCTACTAGAGGATAACTGATGACCGTGCACTGGTGATGATAGTGTGACTTGACTCTTAGAGGTGAGAGTATTGGTTCGGATCTCTTTGTAGTTGCATCGAGGCTTTATAACATCATTCATGGTATGGACTAGTACTGTTCATGCCTAGATTGACTGTATTAGGAAAATGATGTGGTTCATCTACATATATGGAACCAGATTTATCTTTATCAGTAGAGGGGAAATCCTTGAAGCCCTTTATGTACTCAAGAAGAGGAGGGTATAGCCAAATCCTATTTAGTTGGCCAGTTTGACCCTCAGTGCAGTGAATGTAATGTTTTCTCAAGTTCCGTAGTGAATGTAGTGTATAAGGATGTCTCCCTTGAAGATGTTCCAAGATATCCTTACTATTGAGAGTTAAAATTATGCATTAATCCATACCTTGGGATGACACTGATATCCACAATGGCGTATCGAATGGCTCTTGTACAGCTTTGTGGATTGAGGGTATAGCTGGAGGACAGGGGGAAGGGAGTAGTTACGTGCAGTCAAGGAGTACGATATAAGCGATCCATGAATGATTAGATGTACAGTTTGTGTCTATTAATGAATAATGTATTAATAGACATACCTACTATTAATTACTTCTTGTCATGAATATTGATCTAGACCTAGAGTTTCCAGTTAAACGTTGACTTCATCATTTCATCAAGAGATACATATGGGGGGAAACTTGATAATCATGCTTATGCCTATGGTGTGATCTGAACTGTGATGAGAGAGATTCGATTTGAACCTATTGGTGGAAGCATCAAGAAAATATGATGTTAGTTTGGGTATAGACTGTTCATTCACTTTTCTTTCTCAGATTGACTATTTTAGGAAAAAAAGATACAATATTTTCATAGAATTGGAATGGGGTTTTCCTTGGTCAGCAAGAAAAAAAGGGGAAACCCCTGCAGCATGGGATAAACTCTTTAATATGACGCCGAAAAGGATCACCCAAAGTTAGGCCTACCATACCCTCGTGGCAGTAAATATTTTTAGTTTTCAATTCCCAATAGCAGAGACAGAGTGTGGGAACGTCTCTTCCAAAGATGTTTCTAGGGTTACCTCACTGCAAGGGGAAGGACATCAGAATCATTACACACCCTGAGATGGCATTGATATGGGCATTAGTGTATCAGAGGGATTCCGTAGAGCTTCACAAGAAGGGTTATAAGTGTGGGACTTGTAGAGGAATGTCTTAGTATGACCCAGTGTTTGAGGATAGGTTTGGACAATTGTCACTTAAATCAAGTGGACATGGAGAATGAGTACCCACTACTAATGGGTCAATCGGCACATCAATCAGTTAAAAGGGGTAGCTATTCGCGTGGATGGAAAGGATATCATAGGATTTTTTTCAGTTTTGATAGAGACTATGGCTTAATATCTTTCACAACTATGACTTTGAGATAATCTATACTCTTGGGAAGGGGATCGTGGTGGAAAACATGCTCATAAATAGTTCTGTTATACAACTATTCAGTGAGGCCACAAAGAAGCTAGCCGCGATGTAGATATCCTCTATGGATGATGATGGAGAATCTAACCATCAGTCAATGACTACGACTCCCTCTCACATACAACGAGTTAAAGAGGCATAGTTCATGGATGTAGACTATAAGGCACGACGTGCTCAGTTATACCTAGGACAAGATCTTGATGGATTTTCGATAGGTGGGGAGCATGTCATCCTTTTTAGAGGATACGCCATATTACAAGTGACGTTACAGGAGGAGGTGTTGAGGTATTTCCATATACCCCCTTTGGTGGTATGCCCTGGTGTGGATAAAATATATTAAGACCTTCGTTGTTAGTACTGGTGGCCCTGAGATGGAGACCCATGGAGTTTGGGGAGGGAGACCATGTTTTCCTTCAGGTCTCAGTCTTTTGTGGACTAAGGATATTTTTTCAGGGTAGAAAGCTATCTATGAGGTTCATCTTATCTTCCCATCTCCCGAGAAGAGTTTGGGAGGTGGCGTACCACCTAGCTCTTCCCCCAAAAATGCAGCAGGTGCATGATGTTTTCCACGTGTCACAGCTGAGGACATACGTGCATGATCCATCGCATGTCATCGACAAGGGCTTTCTAGTCATTGAAAAATGGAAGACGTTTGAAGAGTTATATATGGATATAGAGGATCTACAAGAGTATGTCCAATGGGGGCATTTTATTCGTTAGCTGCATAATTGGTTGTAGTATAGGAATTTCCACGAGATCAAATGAGAGCGGGAGGATCATATTCATGCTTAGTACCCCCATCAGTTTGATTATTTTTCCATTATATTTAAAGGAAATAAATCCCTATGTTGGGGATATTGTAATGTCTCAGTATTTTTTTGTATGTTTTTTTATGTTGAATTATTTCGAGACTTCCAAATTTAACGACACGTGATTTAGAGGCCCAGAGTTCCCGGAATGATTTGTTGAAAAATGTTAAGAATTTGACAGCATATGAGGGGTGTTTTCATGAAAAAAAAAGTGTAATAACACCTAAATAGGTGCCCAAACTAAATTATTAGGGAATATTTACATTCATGATAGCGGGTTTACCCAAGGTGTAACTTAAGACTAGTCAGTTCATGCCTCTAGTAAGAAAAACCGAAAATGGAAAAAACATAAATAAAATAATTAAATAAAACTATTTAATTTTTCAAATGATTATAAATCATAAACGGTGACTAGGATTAAAAATTTAAGACCACCTCTGAACTCAAGAGGGTATTCTTTCCTTAGGAAGATCCTAACATTGGCTAGCGTTGGCCAAGATTAGAAGTTAGATTTTAACCGTAAATAAAATTATTAAATAGTTTTTTTTTCAAATCCTTATTACTCTTAAACATTAACACTGATTGAAAACATGAGTGTACTATTGAACTCATGGGGGGTGTTCCCCTTAGGCAGAGCCAAACCTCGACCATCACGGTTTGACGGTTAATGTTAATTTTTTTGAATTTTCTTAAGGTACATTCAGTAAGACTGAGAGTGGGATTTTTAACTTTTGATATGGCCCTCAGATTGAAAATATGAGGGAGCCATTGAAATTAGAATGTCAGGAATAGCCTAGAAATGACTATACTTCAGACAGCAAGGACCGAGCAATAAATATATATTTCATATTTTTTTAGAAAAATAATAAAATCATTTAAAAAATTATTATTTTTTATTTCAAACTATTATGTGGAAGACGACGACGCTACCGAGTAGCGATGAGGTGGCGAGAATTTACATTAATGAGGCTCATTAATGTATATATAACCCTACAGTGTACTGATTCATTAATTACATGTAATAGTTATGTTGTTTCGTAAATATTATAGTGTAACGTCACGATGTCACATCATAATGAAGATGTTATAATGTCCTTCTATTTATAGTTCAACTTGCTTGGGAAATGAGGATTAAAAATTTGGTGGATTCTCTAGAGAACCCTTGATGGACATCCACCCCAGTGAAGAATGACAAATTCTAGTGGAGCATCGTCATCTTCGACGCCTTTCAATGAACATAGTTGGGCAGGGATGTTGACATCTTGTTCCCTCGAGGTCAAATGTCATGGAATAATATGTCATAAGAGGTTAGGGTTTTTGATTTGATGTCCTTCCTCATCCTTTTCTAAAAATTAAGAGCAGAGATCAACCCACGAACAGGTTAATTCTTGATTTCTACATTATGTGGGAGGGTGTTTTTTTCTTGGGGTTATTTTCTATTTAGGGTCAAAATATTTGCATGGAATGTTTGAATGGAAACACCCTAAACCTCCTCCATTATTAAACCTATAACACGGAGGCCCCGAGCCGACACAAAAAAATCTTGAGGGACTCTGCATGTGTGTTCGTGGTGTTCATACCATCAAAACGATGAAAAGGCAGGTTTGGGATCCGCGTGGTGAAGAGGGCGCTCCCTAGTGGCCACCAACATAGAAATCTCGAAAAACAGACCACCGGAGCGCGTCCGGTGTCCCGCTAAATGCCATTCCAGCATACTTATGCCGGTGGCGGAAGTAGCGATGGCCAGCCTCTCCAGTTGCATGGAGGAGGGGGCTCACACCAGCGGGCCACGTTGACTCGGAAGTCATGGCTCGCTAGGGACTTTGTCACGTTGCAGGACGTGGCACTTGGACAACCACTTTATGGACGGACCACCCGCCTTTGGGCAATCCAGATGAGTTATAAGCGGTGGTCTGTGACTGCCGCAAAATGTGGAGCCCCTAACATCCACGTGGTAGGAGGGAGGCGGTGGACTATCACACATAGTAGGAGATGCATGTGGTGCCAGGCTGGCACCACGCAGAAGGTGTGGCTCACCTCTTGCTGGCTGCATTCAGACAGGTAGGGGACATAGTTGGATACCGCATCCCAGGTGTTCACACGAGTTGCATCACATGGCCAATCTCGTAGCGGGACTGGCCGGTCCTGCTCTCCAGTGAGCTGGACCAGTGTCAGCAAGCCGGACACAAGCCCCCTTTGGGCCGAGCGAGACTAGACAGGGTTGCCGGGGGACCAGGCAGGCTGGACCCTTAGCCAACTAGGTCGGGTCTAGCGAGGCATATTGGGCTTGGCCCACTAGCCAGGCCGAAACTGACCTCCTATGACCCCACCAGGTCGGGTCGATTCCAACATAATGAACAGGCGTATGTGGGCCCCTCAATCCAGGTTTTTTTTGGTTTTTCTGACAGAGTCGGACCAGGCCTCGTCGCAATGAGTCCCCTATTCACTAAAACACACATATCTTGCAAATCGTGTGTCCAATTGACGAGTCGTTTGCAGCATTGGTACCCTCTTAAAGAGGGATGTATTTTTGAATTATCTATGTTGACTTTTCTAGATGTTGAGGTGAAATGAAGTGCTTGAGGAGTGGTTCCTTAAAGTGCACTATGTATAGGAACCTGTGACTGGCTGAGACCTGAAGACTACTGACTTTTGTCCCAGTGGGAAGCACCTTTATGTGAAATGGTAGGCCCATGGTTGAAAGCACCTCTCTGCGAATTTTCATCCCCCCCCAGTATGTGATTAGGATGTGTGCCTCAATTGGCCTTGATTTGTTGGAAGAACCTCTATATGACTTTACAGGCCCACGATACGCGATGGGGGAGGAGTATCTAAGTAGTCCAAGGATATTGGGAAGCACCACTTCATGAGTTGGATGTCCCACTATACTTCGTAGAGGATATTTTTTCATGAATTTGAGGCTTTCAACAATGTGATTAATGATGCTACTATTACTACACTAGAATATACATGGTGTGATATGCCTTGTGATTTATTCTTTACATTGAGAGTTCTTATGTGGTCTTTACATTTTGTTTTGGTATCCCTACTGAGTACTATGTTACTCACCCCTTCATGGGCATCACCCACAACTATTGTGTCTAATGCAGATGACCGATGATTTGATAGGGATGCTGAGGGAGATGGCACTAATGGATGCTTCGACAGTGGAATCAGTGGCCTAGTACGAGGTAGGGACCAGTAGGACCGGGCGAACATGATATAATACATTGGAGTCCACTAGCATCACTACCATCATAATTAAGTGGTGTTTTTCTATTGATTTTCCTCAGAGTTTGCTTTTTGTACTTCTTATTTAGAGTTCTTTGTTGGGTTTGTATTCTAGACCTCTTACATTAAGTTGTACATGCACCCAGCCTTGTTTTAGTGGTACTATTTTCCCACTTTTTGTGTGTTGGGATGTGGTAGGGTGTGTGTGTGCATAGAGTTAATCAGGAAAATGCCTCCCACTTACAGGATGACGCCATCGACGCTAGTCACCATCCCTTGTCCTTCGAGGGGTGGGCATGGGGTAGTCACGACACGGGTCTCGGGGGATAGGTCATCACAGTTAAAACCATTATTTATTATATATGGTGTATATAATTTCATTTTTAGTGTAATATTATTATATGTTAATAATTTATGGTAATTTGTGTTTCACTATTAAATTATATCATTCAAGGTGATTTTACCTGAATGCTTCGAATTTGTACTGAATTTTATTACTCAATTTCATTTAATTGGGTTATATAACTTATTCATTTTCCTACATAGTAAATGATTGTGTGTATAATGACATTTTGATTATATTTTATATTTATACTTATTTTATATAGATTTTTATTTTATTCCAATAATTTGTTCCGTGGTTTATTCCTAATTTAATTTCATTATCATTGTAAGGGTTTATTTCATAATATCATTTTAATCTGCATTATTTATACGTGAATTTACATTGAAAGAAGTTATTTGATAATAGTATAATAAAACCATTTCATTTTATTCTACTATTTTAATTCATGATATTATTTATTTAATTGTACGATTTTCAGTTTATTATAATTTAAATGATGGAAAAATATTTTTATGATAATATGACATTATTTCTCTCTTCAGTAGAAAATCATTTTTAATCTAAAATAATTTTTTCTAAAAATGTTATAAAAATATTTTTTTCTTTTTCAAAATAATTTATTAAATATGTCATTACCCATATTTTTCTTTTTATAAATTTTTTTGAATGACATAATCATGTAATTTTCAAAACATGTCTTGTTTTTATTTTACTAATAAATTGAATGAATCATTATTTTCATGTATATGAAATGAATGGAATTTCAAGCCATCAGAACCACTCATTGTTTTATTGAATACATTATATGTTTCAAATATTTATTCTAGAAATAATTATTTTCTAAAAAAAATTTAAATCTTTTTTTAATCAGTTATTTTCAAAATGAAAAGATCTTTTCTCTAAGAATGGTTTTTACAATATTTTTATGGTATTTTAAATAATAATAGAAAAAAACCCATTTTTATTATCACCAATGGGTATATGTTTTATTATACCATGATTATTATTTCAATCGTTGGTTTACGATCATTTTTTCTATGGATATTATTGACATTTACTTTCTTGATTCTACTTTTTTATCCATGAGAATTCCTTTGATATATTCACTCTCTTGTGATCATTGTAATACTCATTAGTTTTAAATATCCACATGTATTGTATCATGGATATTATTCTTATATAAACTATATACCATATTTACGTAGGTTTTTACTTAGAATGTTATTTTATTAAGTGGGAAATGTTAAAAAATATATATGATTTACTTAAAATGTATATTTTTTATAAACAAATTATTGATTCATGAATTAAATTGAGTATTTGATATTTGAGAAATGACATGGACTTATAATTATGGATGTGTGAAGGAATTATATAACCTCTTGATGAATCTATAATATCGTGAGACAAATCAGCAATCTACCATTAATTGATTTTTCGCCTATAGTTTTAAATCATCTTGTGGAATGGATTGATGATAATGGTATCATGTACATAAGTCATAAAATCCAATAATTAAAAAATTAATTACTATAGAATTTAGTTATTATTATCCATGAGATTTTTAGAATGATATTATTTCTTGATTCATTTTATTCCAAGATTATTGTTTTAATGAGATGTGTTTTTGTTTATTGACCTTTCTATATCGGTTAAGCTTTGTCTATTAGTGATATACAAGTTATTGATTAAATAAAATGTATATTTAGTTATTTCTCTTTCGATATTGATTATGCCTTATCTTATCATGATAGTCATTTTACTTAAATGGAATGTGTGTTATGTTATGTATCTTGACAAATAGATTGTGCTTATTGATTCATGATAACTTTTGTTATACTATATCCTTTATATGAATTTCAACTCACCCTTGTTTTTTTCATTTATCAAGAATCAAAGAAGTGTTTCATAAATGATATGCAATGATAATCTTGAAGGATTAATGATATTCTGGAACCAAATAGGTTGTAATTTTTGTTTTTAAATTTAATAAAAGACTCAAATGTATATCTAATTTACCAATAATACCAATCTATTTAGTCTATTGGGACTAGATTTCATATATATCCCACCAATTTCATAATGCAATAAACCAAATCTAGGATGTGGGGTTTTGGGTCACTATTGGTTGGTTGAGCTAGTAGTATCAATTTGTTGTAGAGAAAAGGGATAATTTGTATCCTTTTAGAAGGGAGGGAAAAGAAACACTTCGAATTAAAAAAAATATTAAAAATTTAATGAATTCATTCTAAAAAAATGTTTCAAAATAGATATAAATTTAATGAAAAGAGCTATGGTCAAAATATCATAATATAATAAAATTTATTTCAATTTTGGTGTATTTTCAAACCTTATCTATTTTATTAACCCCTTCATTTACTATTTTTTTAACTTAACCATGGTAAAATATATATTTCAATAAAAATGGGATATAATTTTATATAAAAGGTAACTATTAGATCATAAATTTGAAACGAATAAAATTTTTGACCATATCTTATCCACTATTCCCCCTTCCTATATTTTTATGCTTTTTAAATTATATATTAAATTATTATTTTCATAATATATAATTAATGTCATTTTTTACATTATTCAATTAATTTGACACTTAAAAAAATAAAAAATAAAATTATAATATAATATTTGAACAGATCCTTAATATGTCATATTTTTCTATTAAATATGTATAACACTTTAATTCATCAAAATTTTGTTACTTTTAAAATTTTAAAATGATTTATTTTATTTCTCTATTAATTGTAAAAATTATATGTTGGTGTTCTATAAGAATTTATGTTAATTATTAAATTAATAAAAATTATAAATAAATATCCATGATAAAAAATTTCCTTTGAAAATGTTCTTTTATAATGGAAAATATCATCTTTTTATCTTTATTTAAAAAATTTACTGATATTAAAGTCAATAGAGTGACATTATATATTTTTCTTTTCCAAAAATAATATAATGTATATAATGCATGAAAAATATAACAATGGGGACATATATTCTATTATTTTAAGGAACTATGTGAACTCCACTCATAAAATATCATAATTTCATGTGTTATGGAAATTTTAAATACTTATCTAAATGTTTAAATTTGATTTTATCCATTTTAATCTTAAAGAGGTGACAAATATTTAATATAGTAATTATTCATAATCAAAAAAATAAAAGGGACCTATATATGTATATTTGGATCCTCTTGATTCCAAATATGTCATCCATTATTTTGGATTAAATTTTTATATTTTTTAGAAATTCATTTTAAAATATTCATAAAAAGGAAATGAAATCATGTTATAAAAAACACATTTTTAAGTATAAAGTTTGATTAATTATAATGTCATGTAACGTAAATTTTTTAGATGAATGTAAAAAAATATTGAATATATTACATATAAATTTCATTATCATAATTTTCCAATTGTGATCAAATTAATTTATCAAGATAAAAACACATTGCATGTATAAAAACTGTTTTTTAGAAAACATCTCTTTTACATTCAAATGTTTTTTATTTTCAATATTTATCAATTTATAGAAAATGCATTCATTTTATAGATTTATAGAGTATACATTTTTTGTTATTCAGTATGATCTATTTGTACCCTATAATCCCAAATCTATGTGATATTTTTTGCATCAACTAATAATATTTTAGTAGTATATCATGGTTTCTAACCTCAATGTTGTGTGAAGGTCAAGATTTTAAATAAATAAAATAAATTTATTGAAAAATATATCATGAAATATCTGTTTGTTTCAATATGGAATTTGTTAAATGAATTATTTTAAATGGGTAATGATCATGGTTTTTTGAATTTAATGTAAAAGATACTGAATACCACACCCTAATAGATGTTTTCTTATTTTATAATAGGTAAACTTTTTTGGTAGATAATTGGAATTAGAAAAACAGTATTAAATCCATAAAAAGAAACCAATAACAAAAGCTAAAAATTAATGAGGGATAAAATGTGAAAAATAACATCACTGATGAGTTGAGACACTACGAAACCAAACAAAAATATATTGTTTGATACATTATGGGAAGGATGAATGAAAAAATCCATGGATACATGAGGTGAAACATAGATGTGATGCATTCTTCAAGGCTTCTATCCTTAGGGGAACAAACACAATAATATAGATCACTACCTTCAATACATATATCTATTGAAACCATACTATCATAAATCAAAAATCAACACTATGTATCCCTAATATATAGTCTCAATATAACTGAACAGACCACAAACCTTTACTGAGTACAGTTAGAACATCAACATTCCACAAAAAAATTCATTATAATTGGAATATATATTATGATAAAACCCTATAAATTTGAATCCATTATCCAAAATAACATTACCCACCTCTCCTTATGAACATATCCATTACCCATGGTTATCATCATAAGGATTTTAATACCGTTGTATCAATGTTCATCTATTGAAAAATAAACTAACTTCTAAATTATACTAGAATGAAACGCTAAATGTTATTCAACCTAAAAATATCAAATAATCCCATACTATAACTAGAGTAGGATCAATATATCACACCACCAAATCTATTCATGATAAGAAAACTAAGGTAAATTAAATAAAACGATTTCCAAGGGAAAAAGTGTCATCAAAAATAAAGTCAAAACAATCAAAAAGTCACCACAAATGCAAAAAACAATTAACATAAATGAAAGAATGTTTTTGGGGTTTCCCAAACCATTAATAGAAAATTCCACCTCTAGATTCTTCTTATATAAAACACTAAAGGATATATATGTTGTCAATTTAATTTTAATAAAAATAATTTTCAATATTAATATTCAAAACAAGAAGGCTATAAAAATGAATCATAATTTTGGCATTTCAATTGAAGGATCTGGTGAAGCTGTTCTCAAATATGGATATCCCATAAAATAATTTCATAGTATAGATCTTGACCAATAAAATAATTTTAATCAGATTATCCAAAATAGAAAATTGGAAGTATTCAAGGCCTCATGGAATTTATGTTATAGAATATTGATTTAAAAAACCCTAAAAATGGAGAGATTTTATGGTGGCGATCAAGTAATATTTCACATTCATGGATATTATTATCTAAAAATATATTTTTTTAGGATACCACATTTTTATAGGGAGTGAAAACACAATATGATAAAGTATATTAAAATTATAATATTTATAATATTTTATAATATTTTTAGAAGAGGATATCAATCAATCAGAGATTAAAAAACTATAGAATTTATAGATCACACAATTTCATGGAAATATGTTACCAAATAATGGTTTGGAATATTTCAAACCAACTTTTTGATATCTATCTGGTTATAAGATTTATGTGAATAGGTACAATTGTATGTTTTCTATTTGGATTTTCTTATTATTTTAAAGGGGATTTAAACAATATATATTGTAGAAAAAAGGTTTTCTAAAGAAGAATGATATTGAGTATCTCATTAAGAGAAAATAAATATATAAGGAATTTTTTTGAGGAGGAAAAATTTATTAAAGATAGATATAATGTCATGGGGGATTTTTATGTTTCATTTCTAATTAAAAATAATTCTAGAAGGATATCACCAATACGGGGAACTATTATACTTATTGGAAAATGATGATTAAAATCATCACTTTAACAATAATAGTGGTGTATTAATTCATGTAACATTGATTATATAAATGCACTATCATTTATAAAAGAGGATACTTTTTTAGAGTAGATTTACATTTTATTACATGTTTTTAAAATCATAACGGATTGTGTGTTTTCTAAAAACATGTAAAAATAATGAGTTAATTAATTTTTTTAAACAACACATCAAAGATTATATACTGTTTTATAGTATCCCACATTATTTTATCCATGAAAAATAACATATTTCCTATTATATATTGGTTATTGTTTTTAGATTTGAATATGGATTATCCTAACTAACATTATGGATAATACTATTATATTTGGAATGATTTACATATGTTTTATTTTGATAAATTCTTATTCACCCCTACCCCTCATATTATCTTCAATATTGGGTCTTAAGAAGTCATAACATCATGAATCTTATTTGTCAATTTTTTATATGTTTAAAAATATTAGTAGTGAAATTTAATCATAATGTATTTTTTAGCATTGATGGAAGGGAATTAAATTATGGAAGAATCAAATGAAATAAAACATCTATTCACATTTCATGGATTTATGGAGTACTATGATTTTTAAGATATTAAATTATATGGAAGGTTGATCCCTCTCTAAAAAATATAAAATAGACTTGGATATGGATTCCAAAGGTATTGATATTTTATATGGGTTATTGTGAAGAATGATTAATATAATGTTGATTCCTCATTAATACTCAAAAGAACTATGGTGAAGCTACTTGAAATCAATTAAGGTGATTCAAAATTTAAGGAATAAAATCACTACTTTTAATAATAATTTTCAAAATACATAATGATATACCCTCAATGAATATGTTGACACATTTTTTTGACTCGGTTAATGGAAAGAAGGATGATATGTGGGGACTTAGTGATTCAAACAAAAGAAAATCATTTTCATGTGGATCATATGAAGATTGTCTTCATATTTTAATCTAAAATTATATACGATTTAGGATAGGTTTATCACGATGATATCCATATATGATCTGTAATAAATTTTCATAGAATATAAGATGGTGATGATTATGGAAAATAAAATTATATAAAATAAAAATAAGGACTTAAATTTTTTATTCGTGATATCAATCATGGTTGAAAATTATTTATTTGTTAAATATGTTAATAATTTAATAGCATTCCTCCCCTCTGATCTCAAAATATTAAAGGTAAACTTTAAGGGATGTATTTGAATAAATCTCTTCCAATATTGATAATTAGAAATGACCTATGCAAACATATAAAAATATGACATTATAAATATAACCCAAAATCACCCAAAATAAAATCCAGAAAATATATAAAGGGAAAAGAAAATAAAAAAGAATATAATTATGAATTATTTTACCTCACATGAATATAGTCAAATGAATGTGTCAAATTTTAGTTGACTAATGATTATAACTACAGTTATGTTACATCATAGTGGTTATAATTGATGAACCATAAATAAATTTAACATGTATGGGGATAAGCTAATGTAAAAGGGGTTTTTAACCATAAAGTGGAATTTTAGATTTTTCTTACAAGAATTGATGTATTAAAAGAATGAAAATAATGTAAAATTTTATTTCACAAAAACCAATGACACACAATAAAAAAACACCATGGGGAAAATGATAATTGGAGTGCTACAATTTAAAAGATAAAATTTTTAAGATGGAAAATTAATATATGGTTATGGATTAAAATATTAACAAGTTATAGAATGAAATAATCATTGATTGTGTGACTCACATAGTGAGAGGGAAGTTTAAATTTTAGGGGGAGTTACTAAGATGAAAAGAAATTTTTTCTGTTGAAATAGAGTTATAACACTCGGTATAAAATGAGGAATTATTATTAACTATTTTAGATGTCATGTTAATAGAAAATATAGTATGATCATAAAGGAAATATGATAAATGATTAAAAATTTCCTAGCATTGAAAGGAAATTTTATATAATATTTCATGAAAAATAAATATCATTAATGTAAAATTGCAAAAGTGTGTCACCACTCTTAGGTGGACCATTTTTATAGTTGAGACCAAAAAGGCTATTATTTTTCAAAATATTAAAAATACAAGAACTCAATTTAGGTGTTTTTATAGAATAATGATATATTATTACAGTGTATGTTTAAGTGAAATATGATATAAAACTCTTATGTTAAGAGGATACGTCAATGTAATATTAGACATTATATATATTATTTTTTCAGAAACTTTTTCTTATTTGAAACATATACACATAATTAGGTGTTTTGATCATAGTGTACATTAAAGGGTTATACTAAAAGGATGAATATTTTTGAATGCCTAAATCTGAAAAATTCATTTTTAAAATTCAAAACATGAATCAAATTCAAAAAAAATTAATATGTGGGAGGACTCTTGTATATGGAAGAAGTATTTGATAGTCAAATATCAGAAGATATAAATCAGATTTGATCAATATGATTAAATTTATAATGGAATATATTAAAAATGTTTCTTTTAAGGTTATGGAAAATATAGATATTAGATATTTGAAAGACTATACATATCTAATATGACTTGAAAGAAAAAATATATTGAACAATATCTTGTATAAACAAGTAACAATTTTTATGATTAAATAATAACAATAGTCTAATAATAATTTTCCAATGAAGTAAGAGGAAATTGTGAATGATAAATGACATATAATAATGTTTTTCTAGTAAAATGATTGAGACAAAATCAAAACAAAGTTTTTCAATTATGTTACTTAGTCTATGAAATGAATTTGAAAATGAATATTTGTATCGTTAATGTGAAATGTGGAGTTACTATTATGATGGAAAAAAGAATAAAGGGGTATCTCTACCATGTTGGTGGAGAATATGACAAGTGTATTATTTATAATAAAAATAAAACAGATTATAGAACAATAATATTAATTTAATTAGAAAACATTAATGGGATAATTATGGATGAAGTGTAATGTTTTATAGGAAGTTCTTAAATTGAAATGAGATCATGGTTATACATGGTGTGATTACAGGAAGGTAAATCATAAATATAACAATCAAACTAGAAAAATGGATGTCAAATTGGTCACTGGATTTAATGCTTGATGATATTTTAGGGAAAATAAATCTATAAGATATTAATGTAAATATATAGTGCAATCTTTTTATTACTAAATACAAGAGAATATATCGGTATTCGGTGATACCGCATATAAAAAAAGTAGAATACTATTTAATAATGAATTGATGGTTGAATAAAATATGGACCAATTACAAAATTTAGGTTTTGACAAAAAAAATTGTTTTGAGTTATAAATTTTAAAATAGAAGTGAATATAAAAATAAACAAGATAAGGTAACATGTTTCAGTTTCATGGCCTCTTAAAAAAATAAATATATTGGGAGTAGTAATTTGAAAATTAATAATATATATCTTTAAACCAAACACTATATGTGACTTTTTGAATTTAATATTCAATGATGATTATTTCCATATCCAATCTACCCATGTATTTTCCAATGAATTAAATATCCAGAAAAATATATGTCATAAATAATATAAAATTTTAAAATATTTACAATTATGTTGGAGTAGGAATTTTTTTCACAAATATATAATAATTTCAATAGAAGATTGATTATATGGGTGATATAGTGATGTTTACTATCTTCTCATCAAAATAATATGTATATATATATTATTGTTATTATATAAATATCGTTGGAGTATTTTGGAATGATATTATATCATTGTTATATAAAATAAAAAATAATTCATGAAATAAAAGAGGATTTTTTTATAAATATATTATTTAAATGAAGACTTCATGTGCAGAAATAAAGTAACAAAAAGACTAATAGGTCAGAAATTAAAATCATGATGATAATTTATGTTCATTGAATCCAAAATTATGACCATTTAATTAAATTATTAAACAAAATATAAATAATGATAAATAAAAACAAATAATAACTCTTGGTATTATATAAATGCATTACTCAAGTATCTTATCTATTATTGATCTAAATTAATTAATGATTGGTCTAATGCTAAATTCAGTGATAATTTTATGAATAATATTTTTTATCAAATCAAAATGAGTCAAACATAGAATTTTTTTCTAATGATAGAAAACCAAAATTTTGATTAAACTAAACGGGACATCACAAATATGATTAATGAGGATGAAAAGGTTATTTATGACATGGAATAAATTAGGATAAATTCATAGTTTAATATCATTGATATATATATATATATAGATGAATCATTTGACCCCATTGAGAAGTTAGAGTCTATCCAATTTTTTATTAAATTTTTATGGAGAAAATTAATTTTATTACAAATGGATATGAAATTAGTGTCTTACTATAGTACCTAGGGATTAAATCCACAACATTAAATTTTACTCTATTATAATTATTGAAAATATGAAAATTGGTTTATAAATTAATGATTGAATTATATGGATTAGAAAAAACCAATGATTTCTTATTTATGACTTAAGAAGTAATTAATGAATGTTGAATTAAAAATATTTTTATTTCATTAATGATTTCATGAAAAATATTTATTAGAACGATTTTATATTTATTATATATTTTGAAACCAAAAATTATTAAATACTCGAGTGAATAATTTTATTGGGATTTTCTGGATTAGGGAATATTTAGCGTGAAATGTTGATGATTTTTTAGAAACAAATTTCACTAGTATAATGTAAACTATAAATTGTTATGGGACATTTATTTCATAATCCATGCATGAAAATAAATTAATGAGACATTTTATTATAAGGGATAAAAAACTATTATTGGTTTTAATTAAATAATAAAAATAAATCATGATAGATGAAGGATATAAACCAAAAAAACACAATAGAGAGATGTATCATCAAATGATAATGATATTTTTTGGAAACACAAATATAAATTATTTATTATACAAGCTATGAAGGATCATATCAGTGTCACCAATAGAGCATCATTTTATATAATTAAAATGAATACTTCATTATATTCATGGAATGACTAATTTTAGGATTTTTTATACTACTCTAAGGAAAATAATTCCATTTATTATATTAATGTGATTGGGTTTTATTAATGAAATAATGAAAATAAGATTTAATGGGTTCATTCTATCTTGGTTAAAAATGTATTTCTTTTCGTAGGGTGAAGTAATATTTCATTTCATTGAAATCTATAGATGTGAAAGTTATAAAATCAACTCAATAGTTTTCATAAGTCAAAAACAATAATTTGAATATATTTATAAAATTTATTTTCTTATATTATTATAATGAGTGATTAAAAAAGTGTATAATATGTTAGAAAAATAAAGTTCAATCTTTATGAAAAAACGTTTATTAGAATCATTTATCAAATTATCACATTGAATATAGTTCATGTAAATGTGGGGTTAAATTACTTTCCCAAATAATATTAGTTAGTTATGTGATCATGAATGAACTCTCTAGAGAAAGTTTTTGAAAGAATATGGTGGCTGTTTTTTCCTAGTGAAAGGTATCTGACCACTGAGAAAATGTGTATCAATTTTCCAAAAAAACATTAATTCAAATATAATAATTTTTTAGGTTTAAGTGTAAGAAATATGATTAATTATTAAATATTAATAGATTATAGTGAGTTTTAATCTGATATATAACAAAAAATCATTACATAATGTAATTTTTTTATATGGCCAACTCATTATTTTTATCAATTGGATACAACCATGTTTCATTTCAGTTTCTATATTCCATTACACATACTCATATTAATATCAACGAATAAAATGATCGATGGAGTATGTTTTCTATCTGAAACTACCATAATAATGTTAGATATAAAAGAAGGTAGTACGATCAACTATTAGATTCAATAATATTGAATGATCTTCCTCTACCTTCCAGGATTTCTACAAACTAGTAATTAAACATGATCCATTTTTATTCTCCCAAAATAATAAAAAATTATCAGAATATAATCCTATTAATATTTTATTAACTCTATAAAATTATCATCATTATTCAATATTATAAATAATAATTTTTTTATTTCACATAAAATGTTTTGTTGAAACTCTATTTAATATAGGGTAATTCTTAGTTAACAAATAGTTAAGAAAATAAAAAATCAAAGATAATTTAATTCTCTATAATATATACAAAAGTATCCATATAATTTTTACATATCTTGAAATTGTTTTGTTCTAATGATATACATAATGATACAATATTTTCATTTATCTCAATTCTCTCAAAACACCATAACTACACTACCAAATGGCCATTAATAACTACAGTGTTAAACATTAGCTAAAAATTACATTATAAAAATATAAATTATATGTATTTAATATTTTAGTATGATATGAAGTTATATTTTATATACATATGATTATATAGGGTCACTTAATACATGTAATGTATATCTGTACACCCATTCTCTGCTCTATAGATAAAAATAAACAACAACCTCACACTATTGTGTTCCACATGTGTATGGGTGAATTCATAATACCTAAAGAAAAATCTATAATGAAACCAATCAATATAGTCTCAATATTTTCATGTATTATAGGAACCTAAAATATATTTAAATAATATTAGTGTAATGAACACCACATAATGTCGTGATTATGAATTAATGAGTATTTATTCATTTTACATTTTTATGACTCTAATCCATCATTAATTCATATAAACGCATATAGAAAATAAATTTTAAATGAAAATAAATTCAAAATTTATGAATGAATATACTCAATAAAATATCAATAATTGGCTCTAATGGTGATTTTTATCTAAACACCACATCACACGATTGATTAGTGTTGGTAAAATGATTATTTTATTTAGTGTGAGGATTAATTCTATATGTTCCAAGTCCTAATTACAGTCATTATTTGTTCCATATTTTAAATTTAATTCATGTGGGTCCTTTAATATCCAAAATATTTTTATGATACCTATTTATATTTGTTGGAAACATGATAATAACATATCATATTTTACTAAACCTCATGTCTCCCCGTGTAAGGAAACATTCGCGAGCCTTTTCATTTCTTACTCAATTACCTAATAGATTAAGTTCTCTTTATAATGGGATTAGGATTTATAAAAAAATTCTAAAAGATATCCAAAAATATCATCACCCTTTATATATGTAAAATGAAAATAAATAAATTTATAAAGATATTGACATAGAAATTACACCCATCAAAACCATTAGGTATTTGAAGGAATTATTTCTCAAAATATTTTTTTTTTTAAATTTATTGTTTAGTGGTAACCATTAAAAATAATCTAATAACCTTAAATGAAAGGTATTTTTAAATATATATTCCATATATTACATTTTTTAAAGAAACACTAAATCCATGTTACCAATATTTGAGTTTTCATTAATGATGTCATGCTTGATATGAACATGCATCTTCCTCAAATGATGCTTCAAATTCCTTGAAAATGATTAAAATATTGTTTTCAATCCAAATCAACAAAATTTTGGTGACATATAAAAATCAATCATTCATGTTGTGGCTTCATAAAAATCAATTTCTTTTAGCTAGTAATTTCTTAATATCATTTTTTCATATTTTGATTAATGTTAAAAATTTTATTTTCATGGAGTGTAAAAACATACCTTCCAATAATAAGAAAAGAAGCATATATTCTCCCTTTATAATAAACAATTTCACCTTCCTAAAATAAATAAAAATAAATTCCATATAGTTGTAAATATTTAACATTATCGTACCTCATACCAAAATCAACGGTTCTATTGATATATCACATAATCCAATTAGTTATCATTAGATGTCACTCCATCATGATTCATTTGAATCAATTATAGCTTATAATGGATACCCCAATTTATTTTTTTAGTGTTATCATATATAATAAAATTACAACCATCAACGGGAATGGTTTTTGTTCCACACTCATTACTTCATCCTTGTAAAATTTAATACAAAATGGAAGGAGAGTTTATAATTCCATGAAATCCTCTATACAAAATATTTTAAAAAAAACATGATAATATTTATATTATCAAATAAATATTTGATTTTTTGTATTCATAACTTAAAAACCAATTTTATTCTATCTTAACATTTTTATTTCAATGTTATTTTCAATTTGTATAGAAAAATAATCACAAGTTTGTTGTTCATTACTAAAAATAATATTATCACTAACATTGACAATCATTATTAGTGAGTTTCTGTTGTAACCTTTGACATATATATTACTATAATCCTTATCTATTTTAGAACTCTTGTTAATCAGAATAATATAAAACATAGTATTCTTTTCATGGTTCCCTTAATGAATTCAATAATTCACTATATTTATCATGACAATGTAAGAATAATCACCATTATTGAATGATCCCTATAGTTATTAATTATAAAATACATCATAATGTTCAACATATATGAATGATAATTTCATAAATATCTCAAAAATGTTGAAATATATTTGATCATAGATCTTATTAGTAGCAATATTATTTTGAACATTGTGACTATAAAATGCCTTACCAAAATATATTGTTTCAATTTTACAGTAACCCTTGTACATAAGATGATATTTGTTTTGTGATATTTCTCCAATTTAAATATAATGATTTCTAGAAACCTATTTCATCTAGATTAGATTATTACTAATAGAATATGACTCTTGATCCCATGTTTCATTATTTTTAAACAAATTTTACTCATCTTCCATAATAATGACTCAATCGTTGTATTATAAATCATCTTTGAGATTCATTAGTTTATCTGGAAAAATAAAATGGCTATGATTGGAATTCATCAAAATTATTAATGTTTTAGAAAACCAATTTCTATAATTGATTATTTTTTTAATATAAATGTGTTTTCAATGTATTATATATATACAACCCATATGTTTTAAGCATTATTCACCCCTAGAAATATAGTAATCTTTATAGAAATATCAAAAAAGAGAATAATGAAAATTACATAATATCTTACTTGTCATAATATTCCCATCATACATTAATATCATCATTAATAAGATAGGATAATAATCATGTTCCCTAATTCATTAGAGTAGTGACATAAAATATGCCAAATTATTTCATCAAAATAATGTTGTAACACCATTAAAATCTTATATTACATGTATATACAAGAAAAATCCCTTCATCTAATTTGTCATAATTTTTTTAAAATTCATTCCATTAATTTTTTTGTAGAAATAGTTATCAAAAAAATTCAAAATATCAAGGTTTATCTTATTTACAATCCATGTATCTAAAGGTATATTCACAAAATTATTATGGAGTGTGAAGGATATTAGAATATAAATAGCTACTATTTTGTCTTTTCTCCAAAAGAATTTTGAGGAGCCATTCTACAGTAACATAATTCTTCCCATGTCAAATAAACTCTGGTTCTTCCTCAAAGTTATAATATTTTTCTAGGATTATAGGTAATACGATATTCTTACTTTATTTGTTTCATTTTAAGATAAATTATTATGTATTTGTTCTTATCCTTAGATATATAATCTAAACCAAATCCTTTTGATAAAAAATAATGTTTTATTTTCAGTACATCAATTAAAATTTATAATAACTATAACAGTTAGTTATTTACTTAATATAACATAAATATCCCTCAAATTATTAAAATCATTAAATAAAATAAACAAAATAATTTCCTCTATTGGTCATTTCAATTCTCATCGGGATACACACTGCTCAAAGAATTAATTCATATCACATCATCATTTTGATCATCAAAATTAATTGACACTTGTTCACTTACTATATTTTTTGAATTCATCCTCAAGATTTATATATTTCAAAATTCATCTATTTTTAATTTATCTTAGCTTAATACATGAAATAAATTTCAGGATATTTTGACCCAAGTGGCCATTTTTTCTAGGCCATGGATCAATTTTCTTCTATATACCCATGTGTTTGGTGTTTTCAAAATTTAACATTCAAATTTATTTTCACTTATACATAATCCATTCATGATAATATATTTTCATTAATTCCTCAAATGAAACATCCACTTTACTAGAAACAATCCTCATTCAAATTTTCTTAAATTTGAGAAAAACATAAGATATTTTGTATCAATACTTCAACAAATATAACATAATTTATTCAAACATATTCTCACCATTTTGTGTTGTACCAATAGAAATTAAATTTAATGAATTATTATTAAATATACATTTTATATGATGAAGAAAACATAAATACAATCCTATTGGTTTTAAAAAAATAAATACCCGGAGTTGTTAAATTGATAAACATGATTCAATTTAGGATAATATGACAATTACTATAATGAGTTACTATAACATCATAAGTCCTTCCATGAAATGAAAATGAATCAATTAACTTATTACCCTCCCTCCATATATGAATTAATTGATTGTTGTTTTCTATGAAACACCAACAGATTCCTAAAATAAAAAATATTGATCAATGATTGAAACTCTTGAATTTTAATAAATTACTCAAAAAATTTAAATTAATTTTAATATATATATTATAAATAAAATTATTAACACATAAAGATAAACAACTTCATAAGATTTTTCCTTCCTTAATAACATATTTACATGATCCCGGATTGCACATTATATGCAAAAATGATTGATACATTACGATCTCTAATAATAAACACACCTAGAATGTGTATATTAATGTATGAAACAATATAGTATAACTTCCTTCCATCATGTGGATGATTCCACATAAAAAACACTACACCCATTAGAATGATAATAATATAAAAAATAACAAATCTTCTAACTCAGACTGATCAATCATAGAAGAATGACACTGAATATTATAATATAAATTTTTTTCATCAATTATATTCATGTATTTTTCAATATTTTCATGTCGAGTGACATGATAAATATTTTAAAAATAATCATTTTATATATAAATTCACTCCCATATATTTTTTGAATTATTATTTTTTGAATTAATTTATCATTTTAATATTCTGAAATTCATGTGACACTTGAAATATTTCTTTATATTTATATACATAAATATATATATATATATATTTAAACATTAATTAAAATATTCTCTTAACATTAACAGGAATTCAGTTTTGTTACATGAAATACCAACTTTTATTGCACTACATACAATAATGACTTGGCTTACACTACAGGCAACACCAACATGACGTATATTACATGTAACACAGATGTTTCTATGAAACATAATTTTACAATTATAATTATTTAAATAAAAAAATTATATCCTATTTTTTTATAAAAATTTATATGAATAGTAATAACTAATTTTAAAATATTATTTATAATTTCAGATATAGATAAAACATATTTTTAATCAAATGAATGATTTTTCGTAATTTCCTTTTATGATTAAAAATATTGTTTTCTCGAATGAAACAATTTTAATAATATAAATAATTTTTTTCACATTTTGAAATTGAATTTGATAACCAAAACTTCATTATATAATTTCAAATGTTGAAATTATCTTGCGTTGATTTTTTTTTTGATTTTTCTAAGAAACTAATTTTTTTATTAATTGTGACGGAAACTGCTTTTTACTAAAAAACTACATTTTAATTTAAATAATTATTAATGTTAAATTATATTTTAAATTCATTTTTTCAGACACCATGGATAATTTTTATGTATTTTAATAAAATTTATTTCTCTATAATCAATTTCATTTTGAATTTTAACATAAAATCATAATATACATTTGAACATATTTCTACTTTAAAAACTTTCAATTCTGTCAGGTCTACGAGATTAGCGTTAATTATATTTTATCCAATTATATGAATTAAATATAGAAAAATAGAATAAAAAAATTTAGTTAGTAAAATATTTATTTTCTAATAATAATAAGTTAATTTTTCACCAAAAATATTAGTAAAATTTTTAAAAATTAATCATAGCGGTTAAGGTCAAAATAAGAATAATTATATACTAAACCGTAATACTAGGAGCCCTAATAAACTACCCACTTATCCAAAACCCATTTAATGGATATATATCTTCCATAAACCTTATGTTATTGAATTATGTTAGTATGGTATGACATTTTAGATAAGACCATGTGTACACCTAACTTGTTTTCAAAAATTCCAAGTGAGTCCTTTTCATTCACTTTAAAAGGACAACACCTTTACCACATCATCACACCTATAAAAACTATTAGGTTTAGCCAATCCAATATCAATAAAATTTATAAAATCCCTAACTTCTTCCTTGTATCCTTACCATATTCATAAGTAAATCCCAGGAATCCTTTTGGCATAAACTAAAAGGAGCTACCCCCATTAAGATGCAACGTCCTCTCTCAAGTCCTGTATTTTTTTCCTTCTCCACCCCCTAAAATCTATTTATTCCATGATTTTATACTTAAAACTGTAAATTTAATAATAAATTTGTTTTTATTATAATATTTTTACCTACACTTACACACACCTCTATTTAATTTGTATCGAACATACTTTTTATGTGTAGGGCTAACCACCGCCTCACTAAACGATGATTGTCCAATTTTTCATACAGCCAATCATTATGGAAATTATGATCACACTCTTATATATATATATATTATATTTACTATAGTTTTACACATTTTTATTCCATTTACAACACATATCTTTTTACATTCTTTTTGGTGTTAATACGATAATTGTTTTTGAGGAAGAGTGGACAACCACCCCCCTCAATGTGATACGATTCATTCATACACTACATGGATTGTATTAATGATGGTTTTAGTGAATATAATATTATATATATATGATTTAATAAATATAATTTAATAATTAGATTTATATAAATATATATATGTCTTTTACTTTCTTTCTTTCAAGGCTGTAATTAAACGGAAATAGTGATCATGGGTACGTACGGCGAACTGTCTCCATGAACGGTGTATTCTGTTTCATACAGATATATTCTATAGATTATTATAATACACATATATAGGATATAAATTATATTTATATATTTTTTTAAATTCTATTGTCAAGATATAAGTATAAGGACCGATAATAACACAAATTATGACACATACAAAGACCAAAGTCAATATTACCTGTAGAGAAATGTTAACATAAGATGGAAAAATAAGGTAATATAAAGTCACAATTAAACCATAAATGGAATTATATATCATAATCATGTTATTTATAGTATGTATAATTAAGTTATATTTATTAAAAAATTGTATTGAATGAGTATGACTTGATCAAAGACACAATGTAAGGAGATTTCATCTCACTTTTTATTTTTGTCACATACATACTTTATTCACCACCGATTCCTTTTATGTAGTGTGCATAATTTACATTGATCTATTCAATGATTATTATTATTAAATTATTGGTATTTACACATTAATTTTATGAACTATATTTCATGGGTATTAGGTTTCCAAATTTTCCAAATTGTTAAAATAGTTTTGTCTCAATTTTCCTTCTTTGGAGACTCATGTTTTTGTGTGTGACAAAATTCATTTTAAAGTGTATATACTTCTATTGTACATGATATATTATAAATATAATTATTTTCATGATATTATAAGATTAATTTATTTTCCAATTCTTACATGTAGATTATTTTCCCATTTTTACAAGTTATATTCATTTATTGAAAAAATCTCATCACTTTTCATGATTTTGACTTTTTTTGATTCCATTGATTAAATTTTATAACCCATATCTCAATAACATTAATTAATTTTTTTTCATATGTAATTAATGATATATTAATATATTGTTTCCATATTTCTTTATATTGGAACTTAAGATGGTTAATAATGTGTTTTTATGAAATCCTAAATTTATCAACTCTTTTGTCGGAAACCAATATTCCTTCAAAACCATGTTTTCTAAAGGGGTTTACAAGAATATTCTACCATTTCCCTATAATCATTAGCATAAATTTTTAACCTTTTTTTATTTTCCTAATTATTTTAAAGGAATATCCTTGTCACTTTCCTACTAAGGAATTATTATATAATTTTTACCATGAAAAATAATGTTTTTTATACCTCGTACGACATGTACGAATTTACCCTCTGTATTTACTTTGAAGAATCCTTTTCATTCTTTAAGGGTGAATTTTTTTTTAAAAAAATTAATGTATGTTTAAAAGAAAATAATTTTCGAAAAAGTTTCAAACTTGTATTTTACTTACTCAATGAATGTTTTTTTCAAAAAAAATTCAATCTTTAGTAATATGATTTCAATGTATTTTCAAAGAAAAGGTATTGGAAAAATTTTGATATTATATTTTATTTTTTCAAGAAAATGGTTTTATTTACATTTTCAATCATTATTTATATTTTTTTCATTTTTTTTCAGAGAAAAAGTTTTTAAAATTTTTTAAAATCTTTTTTTATAAGTCTTATAGGTAAAAAGTTTTCAACATGATTTCATGTATTTCAATAATATTTAGAGTTATTTTATATTTAAATGAGGTTTAAATGGTTTTATGTATTAAAAATATTTTTTAAAATATGAAATGATACTTTTCTCATGAAATTGTTTTGAAAGATATTTCAAAAAAAAATTCCATATAAGATGAAATCTATTGATATTACTCATACCCTTCTCAGAAATTATCTAATGGTTACACTAATATTATTTCTATGAATAGGATATTATTAATATCCTCATCTTTAAGAAACTCTCTTTTCTACCATGGGTTATATTTTTATAAAATCTATTTCTCTTTCACTGGTTATGAATTTGATGAAATGATTATAAAAACTGTATATTTTTATTCAAGATATTATATTTTTACATGTTTCTGATACCCATTTCAATTCAAGGGGTGTTATATGATTGTTTATTATTTTGTAGAACATATATGAATGATTTCATTATGAGATGCGGGGACCCATATCTCCCCCTAATGAATTAATAAATGATTTATATCTCATGAGATAGACATGACTAGAATGAGAAATGAACTCAGTTGAGTATTGCATTGCTGAAACAAAAAATAAACTCAGTTCAATATTATAAGGATGAAATAAGAATTGATCTGAGTTCATTATTACCAGTTTGGAATAATGAGTGAACTTGATTCAGTAATATAGGGCAGGAATGGGGTGTGATCCCAATTTAGAAAAGGAATTTTTCCACCATGATGGCATTGGTATCAATGCAATGACTATTATTGGAATCATTGTAAAATACTTATGTGTTTTCCAAATTTCCATTTTTTATTCATATGTTATGATTCATGGCTTATGTTAATTATTAATTTATCATTCATTTCATATGAACTACCAATATTTATTATTATCTATGATATATAGGGTACAATTTTAAAATTTTATTCTCATGTAAAATACCCTTTTGTTTATGTTATTCTTAAACATTTTAGTTATTTTCCCTTACTGAGCATATTAGCTCACTATTTTTTTTATATTTACTTTACCCAGGTTATAAAGAAATATTTTAGGTATAATTAATAAATGTGGACATATTTATGAAACACTTTGAAATTCTTTCATGAGGATAGAAGATTTTGTTACCATGTTTCTAAGTAAACTAAACTAATATATTCCTCAGAAATATATTTTTTTAATTTACTGAATATACATCTAAAATTATGTACTATCCATGAATTTTATTATTGAGTTGCAATATTAAGAATCAACAGAGTGGTTTAGTCAACTTTTGGAATCTGGGATGTGAAAAATTTATTGAGATCCCCAATTATATTTATAAGGATATATCTATGGATTTATCTAAGGATAAGTATATGGATGAGTTAAGATTTTGTAAAATGTGATAAAATTTTGGTAAAGGATATATTGAGTGGTTTCCTAAAAATATATCCATGTCTAGATAATACAAGTGGATGTGGCTGTAGAATAGATTTAACTAGTGTAATTAAATTTGAAAATAATTTTTGGGAATGATTTGGGGTAATTTGGTACAATACAACATGCCTTGCTACACCCCTGGTTAGATACTCCCAGGATATATGCATTGGGAATTCAAAAAAATCATCATGAACTATCATAAAGGATTTGAATATAATTTGTATATGAATAACCTATGATGAAACTAGGGTTTCATATATCTTGGATTATTTCATTATTTAGGCATCTTATAAGTAATTATATTCATGACAATGTGGTTCTTTTCTATGATATTTAATGCTCACATTATACTTATGATTTAAGTAGATTGTGGGATCTATATTAACATTGCATTTGATGGATGATTTCATGATGAGTAGTCATGTGGGAGGATCTCTTGAGTGAAAGATGTTTTGATCATTCCTAATGATTTTTCACAAAACAATATTAACAATGATTACCCTATCCAACTCTCAGAGTCACTAAGGAAGAGAAACAAGGAGTTGTCTAAGAGTTTGGGTAATGGAGACCATGGAGGATTGAATATTTGGTTTCCATTGTGTCCTGAATGTGGAAATAATCACCTATGTGGATGTCTTAGTGATATACAAAGATGATTTGATTATGGAAAATAAATACACAATGATTCTGACTGTAGGGGAAAAATAAAGTGTTTGGTTAATAGAATATATTAGATTATTGGTCTACCTAAGGCATCATCAATGGTTATGTGTTTTTTATGTGGAATAAAAAGTAATTATAGAACTCAATATCCAAAGGGTAATTATCCAGGATAAGATCAACAATTTGGTATGAGTAAATGTAACAATGATGATAATGAAGATACTGTAGATGAAATGTGAATGAAAATAGGTATTGTGTAATATGATGAGGTATCCTTTTTAATGGAATATGTAAATAGTGTAATAATAAAATATTTTATATATTTGGATTCAATAAGTACGTTATTTGAAAGGTGATATATAAAAGGATTGTCCATTTTAGGATTTTCGCTATAGATTTACAAGAACTCATTGAATGGTTTTGGTGGAATAGATAAGTCATATCATGTAAAGGTGATGCCCACAGAAACACATGATTTAGGGAAAGATAACCCTTAATATCTTTGATAGTGTTGTTCAGATAAATATATGTCAAATATGAATATGTAAATTCGATGGAACTTGTTACCTTGGAACTAATTAAGGACTTTTTTACATGTAGGTAATGCTATCATGGATGACATTTGAAACTTCTTGTAATTATGGAATATATCTAGTAACCATTGGTATAAGAACCCATGCATGTTTGGCAAAATTATTTATCTTAATTCATTATTTAACCATATTATAATAGAATTTACCATGATGGTGTTCACATTATTGGAATGTGACAACCAATAGATACCTTCTGATATATTCGGGATCAATGTTATGTTGGTTTCGTGACATTATTTCTATGGTTTTGGTTTTTCATTGTTCATAAGGGTTATAAGGTTATCTATTTATAAAATGATTATTTTATCTTTAGAGGAAGTATTTATGTAATGAGATTCTACTGAAAACCATGTGTAAAAGTCAATTTAGTAATTAACCTTATTTCAAATATGTCAATAATATTTTGGAAATTATATTATAATTGTTTAATAAAAGGATATAATGTATTTTAGGTGAAAACTAATAAATCCTGACAAGGCTGTGGGTGTTAAACCCATGGTGGAAGGATGATAAGGGTTTTGTACCTACCACTGGCCTATATAGTATCAAAGTTAATATATAATTTTTTATTAATAATTATTTATGATGAAATAGTATTGTCACATTTTATGTTTAGAAATTAATGTATTAACTATATTAATTTTTAAGAATATTGATATATAAATAGTTATACATTTCATATTTTATGAGACATAAGATCTACTAAAAGTTTATTTTAGCACTTCAGGGATAAAAGATAATTTTTTTACGTCCATTACATAAACAAATGGATTAATTAGAAATTGATAAAGGACTAAAAAAACAATGAAATTAACTTTATAGAAATAAGTCATCTATTTATATTTCCTTATATTATTTGTCAAAAAAATAATTACTTAATAGTAGGATAACGATCAAAAGAAAAAATTTTGTCCGAATATCTATTTTTTTCGATGGGCTTTTAAATCATTACTAATTTTTGGCATTGAGGCCCTCATAATTTATTTGATCATTCACTTGTTTTTATTGAGACATTAATAAATCCCTACAAATAATTATGATATTAGTGTTTGTCAAATATTTACACCCAACCCATGTTCTCCTTTTTGGAAACCCAGTTATATGTTTGATTGGGTAACTGCTATAGTCCCAATATTCCCTTCTTGGGGAAGTTTTAGTATTCATTTTTACATTGTCAGTTTATATGAATGAAACTATAAATTATTAAGTCGGGTATAATACATATGAATTTCATGGGGTCAATTCATTTTAAGGGGGGTAGAATGTAACACCATAATATTTTTTGAATTATTATTTTCAAATTTACTAATCATTTTGATATTTTTCATTTCACATGACACTGGAAATAATTATATATATGTGTGTGTGTATTAAAACAATATGTTTAAAATTCCATTCATATGGCACCAACTTGGTTGGTTCTACACATACTACCAACTTGTCTTACGTTACACGGAATACTGACTTTCCTAGCACTACCTGCCACACCAACTTGGTGTATATTACACACAACACAAATTTTTCAACAAAATATAAATTTATTGTTATATTTTTTTTAATTGACATAATTATATTCTATCTGTTAAACCTAAACATATGAATAGAAATAACTAATTTTCAAATATTACATATAATATTTTTATATACATGAAACATGTTGGTAATAAAAGACATTATTTGTTGTAAAGTTTTTCTATGTTTATAAATATTGTTTTCCCTAATGAACCTCTTTTAAAAAGAAAATTAATTTCATACATATTTATATATTTAATTTTCTAAAATAAATTTCATTTTTTAATTTAGAATATCTATATTATATTATGTTTAATTAATGGGATTTTTTTGATAAACTTAATTATTTTGGATCAATAGTAAAAAATTATTCATTTTAGTTAAAAACATCCTTTTCATTTAAATAATTATTAATATTAAATTATATTTTAAATATATTGTATGGTCACATTATATCATTTATATATCTATTAATGAAATTTTGGTTACTATATTCAATTTCACTTTGAAATTGAATAAAAAAACTTAATAAACTGTTGAACTTCTTTCTCCTTTACAAACATGTAATTTCATCCCTTCTATGGGATTGTCATTAATATTATTTTTTTCTCTTTAGTAAAATTAATTTTTAAAAGACAATAAAAATTATTATAATCATTAAAATATTTAGATTATAATATGCTCAACTCAATTTTTGACCAAAGATATTAGTAAAAGTGATTAAAATTATTCACAATGATTATAGTCAAATTAACCATAATTAGGGACTAAACCATAATAATTGGGGGCCCAATGACCTTGAAACTTCTAGAAACATATTATATTGACATATTATCTGAATTAACCTTAAATTGTGGATTTATGTTGTTTTTTATGACTTTTGATGGCTAAGATCATGTGCACACCTAACTTGTTTTCAAAAATTCCATGTTAGTCCTTTTCCTTCCCTACAAAAGCCCTCCGCCTATCCCATATCCTCGCACATCTAAAAACTATTAGGTTAAAAAACTATCTACCAAATAAACTTCAACAAATCCCTACCTTCCTCCGAGAATTATTCCCTTGGGTATAATGAAACTTTATGAAGCCATTTTTCAAAAACCAAAAGTTGTTACCCGATTAAGAGGTAAGATCTTCTCTCAAGTAATTTATTTTATTTTCCTTATCTTTTCCCTATAATCTATTAAATAATTATTGTATAACTAAAATAGTGTCCTCAATATACACGGATTTATTGGTTATTATTTGCGCCTACACTTACACACACCTTCATCTAATGGGTAACATACATATTTTTTATATGTACGGAGAACTGTTGCCTCACTAAATAATGATAGTTCAACATTCCAAACCACATATCATAGTGGAAATTATGATGGAAAATATATTTTTATATTTTATACAATATATTTATTATTTATGTAATCATATTTATTACTTTTACAACACATATCTTTTTTTTACTTTCTATTTGGTGTTAATATGATAATTTCATTTCAGGAAGTGTGGACTATCACCCAATCAATGAGATACAATTCATTCATACAGTACATGGAGTTAATTAAGTATGGTTTTAGTGAATAATATATATATATATATGATATCAAAAATATAGTTTATGAATTATATATATATATATATATTTCTTTTACTTTCTTTCTTTCAACACGATTGTAAAATGAAAATAGTGTTAATGCGTAAGTATGGCCTACCATCTCTATTAACTATGTATTATGTTTCAAACATATTTATTATATTGATTATTATAATACAAATATACTAGATATAAATGATATTTTTATCATCTTTTACATTCATTATTTTTCACATAATTATAAGGACCAACAATATAAAAATTAATTCACATACGATGAACAAAGAGAATATTTCTCAAATTAAAACCTTAACATACAATGGTTAAAAAATTGATAATATAAGGTCATAATAAAAACATATATGGAATAAGATATAATAATTTGGTTCTTTAATATATGTATAATAAATTTATATTTATTATATAGGTGTTTTGAATGAGTACGAGGAGAGTCCCGACAAAAGGTAAGGGTATTTCAACTCACTTTTTATTTCTATGAGACACATGCTTTATTGACCACCTATTCCATTTGTGTAGTGTGTATACTACCCATGAATTTGATCAATGTTTATTATATTAAAATTATAGTTATTTACATATCCATTATATGACTTTTATTCCATGGGGTTTATGTATCAAAAGTTACCAAATCGGTAAAATAGTTTAATCTCAATTTTCCTTCATTGAGACTCATGTATTGTTATAAGACAAAAAAAAATTTGAGGTGTATAATATTCCATTATAAATTATATATAGTTAATATCATTATTTATATGATATAATAATATTCATGGAATTTCATTTTCATATATATAGAATATTATCCCATGTTACAATGTTATAAGAGTTTATTGAAACAATCTCGTCGCATTTCCAGATAGTTTATGGTGATGCTTCCATTGATGAATTATTACAACCCATATCTCAAGGAAAGCAATAAATTTCTTATCAAATGGTTATTCATTATATATTCATGTATTGGTACAATATTTCTACTATATTTTACATAAAATTGTTGATAATGTGTTTTTAAGAAATCTCGGCATTACCCTCTCTTTGGTCAAAATCTATATTCCTTAAAACCAAAATTTGATAAAAAAGGTTTCCAAGAATATAGTACAATTATACTATAATATTTAAAAGAGAATTTTACACCTTTTCCTATTACCTATTACTTTAAATTAATCTTAATTCCACATTCCGAAGGAATTATTCTTCTATCATTTTAACTATGAAAAAGGACTGTTCTTTTTCCCTCGTATGGCATGAGTGCATTTACCCTCCATCATTTCATTTAATATTCCATTGAATTTTTAAAAGATTAATTTTTATGAAAATTTTTAAAAATAAATTTTTAAGGAAAATCATTTCGAAATATTTTTCAACCTTTTTTTAGAAAAGTTGTTTTCAAAATATTTTCAAGACTTTTTTATATGTTTTCAAAGTATTTTCAATTTATTTTCAAAAAAATGTTTTTCAATAATTTTTGAAGTCTTATTCATATTCTTTCAAGTAAAAATGTTTTCAAAAAAAATTCATGCATTCTTTTAAAAACTTTCATTGTATTTTCAATTAAATTTATTTAAAATGTGTTATAAATATTATATTATAAGTTTTCAAGGAAGAGGATTTTAAAAATGATATCAATTATTCTTTAAATGTTTTAAAGGTACATTATAAGAAAATGATTTCTAAATTTTTTTAGTTATTAAAAATCCTTTTTCAATGAAGAAAGTATATTTTCCCCTAGTAATGTTTTGAAAGATATTTCATAATTATTTTCCATCCAATATTACATTCGTTGATATTGATCATGCCCTACTAAGGAATGATATAAAGGTTTCTTTAAAATTATTTCTATGAATGGGTCATGTTTAATTTCATTATTATTATGAAACCCGTTTCCATTCCATGGTTTATATTTTTATGAATTACATTTATCTATAATGGGTTATGATTTTGATGAAATGATTATGAATCTTAAACCTTTTTTCATAGGTTGTGATATGTTAACATGTTTATGTTACACAGTTAATTGCATTGGTTGTGAAATGATTGGTTCTGATTTTATGAAACATGTATTAATGATTTCATTATGATATGAGTGATACCTATATCTACTTCTAATGCATTTGTTAAAGATTTATATCTTCGGAGATAGAAATGGATGGAATGCGAAATTAACTCGGTTCATTATTACATGGCTGCAATGAGAAATTAACATGGTCCAGTATTATAAGGATGAAACAAGAAATGAACACGGTAAGTATTATAGGTCTATAAGGAGGAGTAGATTCAGTTCAGTAATACATGGCTACAACGGGGTGTGAACCCATTTTCATAAAGGAATTTCCCCCCCCCCCATGATGTCCATAAAAACAATTCCTTCAAAACTATATAAATCATTATTATATGCTTTTGTATTTTCTACAATTACATTTTTTATTAATATTTATTTATTTCAAGTATTATGTTCATTATTTACTTATGATTCATATCTTATGAATATCCAATCATTATTATGATATCTGATACATAGGTTATGATCATCAAATGTTATGCTCATGTTCCACACCCATTTATTCATGTTATAATTTAAAATTTCCTTTATTTACCCTTAATGAGAATCTGTGATCAACCCTTTCTAATATTTAATTTTACCATGTTATGAAGAAATGTTTTAGGCATAAGTAATAATGGTGGATATATTTATGGGAGATGTTGAAGATCTTTCACCATGATAGAATATTTTTTTCTATGTTTCTGAAGACATTAAAATATTATTGTCCTTAGTAATGTATTTTGGTAATGTACTGAATATTCATCTTAAATGATGTTATATCAATGTATGTTAAGCCTTGGTATCTATAAAAACTAATAAACCCAACATATTGTAATAAAAATTATAAATAACTAGTGAATATTATTTGACTTTTTACATAATAGACACCAAACAATAGTTTTACATACTTTTAGAGGAAGAATATTCTTGCATGGATATCAACGATATATATATATATATTTATATTAAGTAATTAGGGGGAAAATTACATTCATTCACAAAAAAGACAACACATAGATACCGGAAAGTAATGTTGTAACCACACCCATCATTTCTTCTTTATTTCGTAAATAGATCGAGGGCCCAGTGGGAATGAAGCCCATAACATAGACAAAAATCCCAGTATAACATCATGTCGGCATCATCCTACCTACGCCATGAAGCTTCCGTCATGCCTGCCTACATCATGCCTGCGTCACTGACATCATATAAAATCATATGTGCCAACACCTGCATAATAATATAATAGTAACTGCCCTGACAATGATTTGTTCCTGGGTCAGATACCGGATTACGAGGGGTGGGGGTGGGGGCTTACCAAAAGGGTAAGATCCCAAATACAAAACTTGAACTGAGTTTTTTAGGCCCCATGGGTAAGAAAGTATTTATGGGACATCACCCACCACCAAGTTCCTTTATGTACATCCTCATCCATATGCCCAATTATAACGATAGATAGGCTTTCTAACTAGTTCCAAATGGGGGTAGAGTGCCCACGAGTGATTTATTCAGGCATCTCAAGCATTTCCATAGTTGGGACATGAACCTAATCACATGGTGAAAAACTCTGCAGTAGAATCCAAATCATCAATGCCACCATGGGCTAAAAGTACATCATTTTTTTGGCCCATGGGGTTACAAGGTATTAGTGAGTTGTGACCCACCCCCAAGCACCATTATGTACTTCCCCATCTATAAGCCCATGTTTAATGACATCTCGGATTCTGGGCCAGTTCCAAATGGGTGTAGAGGACCCATTATTATTTAATTTAGGCATCTAAAGCATTTCAATAGAATGGACTCAAGCATGGAACCTTGGAGACATACTCCCCATCCATAACCAACTCAACTATACCTCCACAGGAAAAAGAACACCATGTTGTTAGGAATAAGGGTTACAAGATATTGGTGAGCCCTCACCCACACCATGTGCCTTTATATACTTCCCCATCCATAGGTCCATGTATAAAAACACCTGGGATTTTAGACCAGTAACAATGTACTAGTGATCTTTCACCCAAATGACCCTTTTTTGAATGTGTTCACACTCAATAGTTGTTCCACTAATGATTTTTGGAGATTTTGTATGATGATATCTTCTAAATCCAGATGTACATAATGTTATACATGTACTATTAATGTTCCCAAACCTTTAATACTTCTCTATATGTTCTGAATATTCATGTGGGTTTTTCTATGATTCATTCAAAACTACATCCTTGAATCTGTTAATTATCATGACTGCAAAACCCCATGTTTTTATGGACCTTTTTTCTGAATAAATTATATTTTAATTTTTGTATTGAAATGCACTAATTTAATTTGTCCATTCACACAAAATAGACTTGGAAAACATTACATGGAAAACATACTTGGCATACATTACACGGAACATCTACTTGGTGTACTTTACACACAACACCAACATTTCTATGAAATATCATTTTACTTTAATAATTATTTAACTGAGATAACTATAACCTAGCAGTTAAACATAGCTATTTTAATAGTAATAATTTATTTTCAAATATTTTTTATAATTTTTTTATATAAATACAACTTACTAGTAAGGAGATAGATAATTTTTTTGGTAAAGTCCTTATGTATTTAAAATGTCTATTTTCTCAAACAATTTACTTTTCCTGTCTTTATTTTAAAAGCAGTAAAATAATTTTTGTAAGAATATAAAAATTGTATGTGATAAAATAAACATCATTTTTAATTTATGATGTCATGATAATCTTATTGTAAATTTTTTTGAATTTTTTGAGAAACATCAGTTTTGGATGAATAGTGAAAATACATGATTTAAATTCAAAACTATGTTTTCATATAATTTCATTCTAAAGATAAATTATATTTTAAATTGGTTTAAAAATTTAATTAGATAATATTTTAATAAATTATTAAAATTTAGTCCATTAAGGTCAATTTCTCATTGAAATTTTATATCAAATCTTTGAAAACATTTTAATGATTATACGTTAATAAATTACATTGTCAGCCCGACTATGGGATTAATTATGAATTATTTTTTACCACTTATTTGATTAGAATTTGAAAAATTTGATTCCAAATTTTGGATTAATTATAATTTCTAATTTCTAATAATTTCATCATAGTTTTTTACCAAAAATATTGGTGAAAGTAATCAAAATTAATTACATCGATTACAATAAAATTAAGATAGATTAAGGACTAAACATTAATTTTAATAACCAAAAATACCTATAAAATTATCCAAAACCCATTTAATGGTCATTTATAAGACATTAATCGTACATTATTTTGTATGGTTGTTTTGGCATTATATTTTTTAGGTAAAAATGTGGGTAAACATAACTTGTTTTTGAAAATTCCAGATGAGTGATTTCCCTTCCTAATAAAAGGTGTACCTCTAATTCAAACCTCTAAAACCACTTATGTTCAGCCAATATCTTCCCAATACTATTCCTAACATAACTTTATTCCTCCTAGAATCATTCTCTTGGAATTAGGAAATCCTAGGATTCTTTTTGGAACAGAGCAAAAGGAGATACTCGATTAAAAGGTAACAACTTCTCTCAAGCTCCATTCATCTATTTTCCTTCTCCACCACTCTACTCTATTTATTACATGTTTTTATTAAAAAACTAGATTCCTAAATATAATAAGATATTTTTGTTCTATGTTTTCATCCTAAAAATTGACACACCATCATTTAATCGATAACAAACATACTGTTGATGTGTACCGCGAAATATCACCTCAAATATCATGATTGTTCATTTTTTATCACCTATCATATTGAAAAATATGATAGAACTCCATTTATATAAGTTATATTTTCTATTAAATATGTCTTTATTTTTATTTTTCCTTTTTATAAATCATATCTTTTTATTTTTCCTTTGGTGTAAACATGATAATTTCGTTTGAGGAAGCATGGACTACCGCCCCTCAAAGTAGTGTGATTCATTCACACACTACAAAAAATGTATCAAGTATGGGATTAGAGAGATTATATGATATATATGATATTATTTAATATTAATATATATTAATATATATACATATAATAAATTTACTTTCATTCATTCAATATAACAATAAAAAAGATTCATTATACATGCGTACATATGACTTATTGTCTCCATGAATGGTGTATTAAATTTTATAATTCTATATTCTATAGATTATTAAAAAAAGAATAAAATGAATAAACATAATACTTATATGATGGTTTATATTATGGAATCATGATCTATGTATAAGGACCAAATATATAAAAAAAATTAAAACACATGCAAAAAACAAAGCAAAAATTACCCAAAATGAAACCTTAGGAAAGATTTCTTAACAAGATGGTAATATAAAGTCATGATCACACCGTATATGGTATTAGATATAATAATATGTTTTTTATATGTGCAAGAAAAATTATATTAATTATATAGTAGGATTATATGAGTAAGTAGAGAGTCAAGACACATTGTAAGGGGATTTCATCTCACTTCTTATTTCCGTGAGTTACATGCTTTTTTTCTCACCCATTAGTTTTGTGTAGTTTTTTTCTTCCCTTGGATTTATTAAATGATTATAATACTAAAATTTAGGGTTTTTTTCATTTCCATTTTATGATAATTTTTTCATGGGTTCTATGTTTCAAAAGTTACCAATCTTATAAATTAATATTATCTCAATTTTTCTTCTTTGGGACCCGTGTTTCATTATGTACCTAAATTATTTTTTAGGTTTATATAAATCCATTTTACATGTTATATCTTGAGTGTCATTATTTTCATGATATTTTAAGACTCAAATAAATTCCTTCTCTTATATGGAGAGTATGATCCTATATAACCACATTGTAAAAGTTTATTAGAAACGACTCATCACTTTTTGAGATCATAAATTACTATGTTTCCCTGATGAAATCCAATGATCCATATATAATGAAAAATATTTAATTTTCTTTTCCTATGGTTTTTCAAGATATCCTCATGTGTTAGTACCATTTTTTCACTCTCTAGTACTTACGATGATGTTTTTATATAAAATATGATCGTATCCCTCTTCAGTCATACATCTTTTGTATTCAAAAACAATGTTTTGAAAATGATTTTCAAAATATCATTGAAGGCCATTTTCAAGGAAAATGGATTTCAATAATGTTTAATGGGTTTCAAATCTTCCATTATAAATTTTAAAATATGTTTTCATAGAAAAAGGTTTTCAAAAGTCTGTATGATTAACAAAGTAAATTTTAATGTAGAGAGGATATTTAATTGAATAAATGTTTATAGAAGATCATTCAATGTTATTATACATAAAAGCTAACATCCATTGGTGTTAATCATGACGTTATGTAGAAATTATTTACTTTTTTCCAATCATATTATTCCCCCCAATGGATTATGTTTTGATATCATGATTTTTATGCAACCCATTTCTATTTCACGATCCATATGATTTGGAAACTCGTTTCTTTTCACGCGTTATTTTTATAATGAAATTATTATGAAACTTGTCTCTTTCCAAATGTAATTATGTGATTACATGTTTATAATACCGATTTCATTTCAAGGTTTATGATATGATTATATATTGTATTCTGGAACATATATGTATGATTTCATTATGAGATTGGTAGGATCTATATCTATATCCAATACATTGGGTAAATATTTATATCTCAGGTGATAGAGAAGGATGAATGTTCAAATAAACTCAGTTCAGTATTATAGGGATGGAATGGGGAGTGAACTCGGTTTAGTAATAAAGGGCTTGAATGGGGTGTGAACCTGGATCAGAAAAGGACATTATTAACTAAGATAATGTTAGAATCAATTCCTTAGCTACTGTGGAGAACATATAATATACTTATTTGTTGACCACATTTCCATGTTTTATTCCTATGTTATTATTTAATGAATTATGTCCTATATTTCCTTATTATTCATGTCTTATGAACAACCAAAAATTATTCCAAGATTCATGTATATGATCTTTGATATTCATGGTATGATATTATAATTTCATGATAATGTTCTCAATACCTTATGGTCATGATTATACTTTCATATCTCCCATGTTTACACATACATAGCATTTGAGCACTCCCTTTGTTATGTTTCTATGTCCCTCAGATTATGAAGATATTTGTTATGTTTGATGATTCTTAGAAAGGTTCTAGTCAAGAATAACCTAGTGGATGATTATATAGCTTATTTATGTACATGTTTTTATGTTTCTATGTTTCAAAACAAACTAAAATAGTATGGTCTTTTGGCATATATTTATATAATGTATTAATTATTCTGTAGAAGTCATTTATTGTTAATATATGTAATGTGTGGGTCTCTATAGATGTTATTAGATAAGGGGTTTAGTAAACCCTTCAAAAAATGATAAGAAAACCATAGTGAGCACCCAAAGGACATGCCTAATGATAATATTAATGATAAGAAAACGTATAGGAAAATGTCCTGGAATTTCGGTAAAGGATAGAGTGACTGTTTTCCTTGAAATAAAACTCATCATAGATACTACAAGTGGATGTGGATCTATCATAGATTTACATAGGGTTTATAACACTAAAAAGATTTTCTGAGCCTTGCATAGGGTAATATGGTCCACGACAATGAGCCTTGTTGCACCCCTGGTTTGACACTCCTTGTAGTAATGCTTTGGGAATTTAAAAACTCTTCACAACTCACTATGAATTATTTTAATATAATTTTGAAATAAACATCCTAGGATATACCTATAGTGTCATAGATTAATTAAGGTTTCATAATTTAGACATCCTATAACTAAATTTTCCAGATTATGTGGTTCCTCTATATGATAATTGTTTCTTACTATATGTTTTTTGTTTTAGTAAATTGATGGATCTTGAAGAAACCACATTAATGGTGATTGTGATAAGAAATTCAAAGATTATACTCCTGGCCAGCTGAATTCTATAGGAACTATAATGAAAAAAATTATTGCTATGATCACCCTGCTTTCTCAAGCTAGGAATCATAGTGGAATTCCAAATGAGAAAAGAAGGGAATAAAATTATATAGATTATTTCATGAGGAAATGTCTATCTTCATTCAGAGGTTCTTCTGATCCACTTGTTTCATAACAATTGATCAGTTTAACTAATTATATATTCATTATTCTTTAGTGTTCAGAGCTTGAGGAATTCATTATGGTTGTTTATTGGTTAGAAGTTGAATAAAACCCATGGTGGAATCTAATAAATAATATAAGGTTTTACGATGATATTGAATCCATGGGCTGGAAAAGGTTTAATAACTTGTTTTTTAATAAGTACATTCCTTGAATTCTTATACCAATATGGATAAAGAGGTCTTTGAGTTCAAGAAAAGGGGTGATAAATTTATTGGTACCAATGAGGATAATTTCATGACACATGATAGGTACACTTCATGAATTTTCATCCAACCCCAAAGTAGAGTTGATAGGTTCTTAATTGGGTTAAATCCAAGTATCAAAAGGTTTTTTCCATAATAGTCTTTAATATCTATGAGAAGATTTTGAATTTTAAAATAAATATTTAAATAGTGGATGGATTCATGTATCAACATCATGGTATTGAAAATAAAAGGAAGATATAGTTCAAAGGAAACTCTAAAAACACTGGAGAAAAGAATATGGATTTTCATTTATTCTCTAAATGTGGGATAAATCATGAAATAATTTTTCTTAAGGGGTCTAGTAAATGTTTTTTGTGCGGGATAGAAGGTTTTGGGGAAAATGATATTCGAAATATGGGATTATTTTTTCCAAAAAAAATATAATAGAGAGAAAGTGTTACATAATACACCTCACAAGATTTAGTGCTAAAAGTTTAAGGAGAACATGCATTATGCTAACTAATCCCCAAATCTAAGGGCTGGTGATGATGATCGACATCAACAACCTCTTAAGTCGATGTAAAAGTTTATTTCTCTTGCAATTGATATTTTTAATGAGAGGTGATATGATGAAGGGATAAAAGATACACTTACCATCCACTCTAGAACTCCTAATCTCATATTTGATTTTGGATCTTCCCATTTTTTCAAATCTAATGAATTTGTTAATGCTATTATGATTCCATGAAAATAATTTTATGTGTAATTATTAGTGGAAACCCCCAATGATATGATGATTTCATCATAATTATATGATTCCACTCCGATTGATGTTTGTGGGAATTTTCTTCCTACAAATCTATTCATTTTTTATTTGGTTTAATTTGTTGTCATCATAGGTATGGATTGGATTTATCTTCATAAATCCCACATCAATTGTAAAAAATGTATGCTATTCTTGATATTTCAAACCCTCCTATGATCATCCATCAATTGGATGATAATTTTAAACTTCCTATAGATATTATGTCCCGTGTATAGGTCATAATTACCACTAAAAATTGTTTTTTATATAAAATGGTTTGGGAGAAAATATACATCGATGATATGAATATTTTTTGGGTTTTTGTGGATGTAGTTCTTAAAGAGTTTCCTAGTACTCCACCAAAATGTGATGTTGATTTTGTAATAAAACTTATAACTAGTTCCACAAAAATTGATATGACTCTTTATATAATATATCCAATCAAGTTGTAGTAATTGGGGAAGAAACTCTAAGAAAAAACATGATAAGGGGTTAATTTAGCAAGGTGTGCCACCTTGGGGGAACCATCCCATTTTGTGAAAAAAGATTGATCAATGAGAATATACATTGATTATTGAGAGTTTAATATGATCATGATCAAGAATAAGTATCTCATCCCCTATATTGATGACTTGTTACATCGATTTTCCAGTGATAAATAATTTTCTAAGATTAAGCTTCATTCCAGATATCATTAATTATGGGTCAAGAAAGAGGATGTATCCAAGACAACATTCCATATAGGGTGTAATGGATCAGATTTTTCTATTATTTATTTTAATAAACTAATTAATAAAATACTGAGACTAAGGGATGAGACGGATCTATATTCTTAGGTCCAGAGTGACCAGAATGAATCATTGAATAACATTCTATTTTTAAATTAAAAATGCTCAAACTATAAGTTTGATCTCTAATAACTTCTAAACAGATTCCCATATCAAAAACTTGAGGACACTGTTGTGTTTATAACAATTTTTTTACCTTACGCGGGGCCTAACCTCGACCGTTGAAGGTTGAGGGTGAAAGATAATTGTTGGATGTGAATGTCATTAATGTATTAAATAAAAATATTTTAATTTATAATTTCATAACGTAGAATCATTATTTACTTTTTATTACACCTAGAGGCAGGGGTCCAGAGTTACAATTTTCAACCCAATAATTTTTTGAGTTCACATAATAGAATAATGATGTTTTTCCTCTCAATGGAAAATGATAATGGTTTGGGGGATCTGGATCGTTCTTCTACGGTTTTTCAACGACAACAAGTCCCCCACAGCGATTGATCCCTTCCTAGATAGGGCGAGTATTTTGATTTGATTTCCTTCCTTGTTCTTCAATTTCAAGGAATAACGTGAATCAATTGACCAATGGATTGATTCATGAATCCTATATATATTTGCGGGATGTTTTTTTTTGATTTTGGGATATTTATCGGTAATTTAATCTATATTAGAATTGATTTAGTTTTTGGGCCTCCATTCACCAAGTCTAATGTGGTCAGATTGAGCCCAACACTGAAAAGGCCCAAATATGTACACATTATGTGTTATTACATTATAAATCCCCCCCAATCCACATATCATTATTTTTGGCACAACTATCCCATCGGTCTTGGAAGATTAGCTACCGATGATGAAAACCCGCGGTCCAAGTGGGACCTTGGCGGTGGGTGAGATCCATGGTAGGAGGCCCCGGTGGTGGACATCGAGATATGGAGGTGGGATGTGTTGGCACCTGGGTGTAGGGGGAGGAGGATGCGTGAAACACAGTATGAACACATTGACCAGGTGGGGATGTTATGCCCGCGGCGTCCTAGGCCGATGAACCGGCCCACTCGAGTGGGCCAGGAAGAAGGTTGCAGGCCAGACCTGGCCTAGTTTGGGTGCACCGACAGCAGGCCAGGAAGACAATTGATTAGGGTGACCTAGTAGGTTGGTTCGAGCCAGACGGACCTCCGATCGGGCAGGTTTGGAAGGACCAGACCCAGGTGTAACCGACCCATTTTCACTAAAAAAACTATAACATTCAAAATGTGAGTCCATTTGATGAACCATTTATGTCAATTGGACTCTTGAGACAACACATTCATTTTTAGATGACATGGTGGGTTTTTAGGGAGGACCAACATTGGTTTCAAGCTTCCCCTTGATTCATTCCTTTAGGATTTGGTATGAAATTTGGTAGATACACCAAACCTTACGTACATGTACATTACATTGCTTTGGTTGAATACATAATACATAACAAAAACCAACACTCAAGGATCGTAATAGTTTAGTGTCTTTGGAAAGTCGGAAAATAATCCTCTAATCATGGTAAAAGATATTCAACGTCTCCCATAAAGATCTTCCCCTTTTGTTTTCATACCTAAAACCATTCATTATACCATGGGTAAAAGAAAACATATAAAGAGTGAGCTCAAATGCTCAGTAAGGGTAAGCATGGAGAAAATAAAACAAACCATATACATTTGAACACAAAAACATGAACATAATGTTTAAACATCAAAATATTAAGAAATAACATAAAACATGGTAGTACGTAAGGAATAGATCATAATGGAACATCAATCATGATAAAATAACCTTGAAATAAAACATGTAATTGTGGAAAAACATTAAGAACATGATATTATTTCCATAGTAGCCAAGACGTTGCTCCCAATACCATCTTAGTGGACAAATACCCTTACTGAATCGAGTTCACTCCTTGTTCCAGCCTTGTATCACTGAATATGATTAACGTTCTGTTCCATCCATGTCTATCTCATGAGATATAAATCTTTACCCAATGAATTGGAGGGAGATATAGGTCCCACCCATCTCATAATGAAATCATTCTTACTTGTGCCACAAATTAAACATAAATCATTCATCATAACCCAAAAAATAAAATGGGTTTCATAAACATCATCCCATCATAAAATAATATATATGAAACAAATGGATATCATTTCATCATAAGAAAAGTGAAACCATGTAAATCATAGAGATATTATACTTGAAACATACACATATGAAATAATGTCATCTTAGATGGAAAATGGCTTTGATAAAACACTTGAAATGAATTCTTGAGGAAAATATCTTTTCTTTTTCAAAATCATTTTATTTTCACAAAAAGCCATGAAATTTTAAAAGAAAACTATTTTTTTGAAAATATTCATGAAATCTTGTAGAGGAAGCTTCCGGAAAATTAGGCATTATGAAAACGTAAAAATCTGTTCATGCCGTATAAGTTAAAAAAAACATTCTCCTCGTACTTTTGTTAGAAAAGTCAAAAACTACCTCGTATGGTAAACAAAAGTAAGATTAATTACATATCATGTAGTAAAATTAAAAAATGAGTAAAAAGGAATTTAAACATACATGAAACCATTTTTATAAAACAGGGACATTGATGATAAATATAACCCCAGTAAATACTAACGAATAAACAAACTCGGATAAAAACGAGATTGGAAAAGTTATCCCTTACCTTATGTCTGATATTATTCATATGAATCCAAAACTCCTATATAATTATTTAAATAATGTCATTGTCTAATTACATAATCATTTTAACTGTTATTATATCATATATGGTTCACTTATGACTTTATATTACCCGTTCTTTTGTAAATTCTATTTTAAAGCAGCGTTTTGGGTAAAATCGTTTCATTTATCGTACGTGTTTCGACTTGTTGTTCTTTATATTATTACATATATCCTGATTTACTTAATTCTATAATGTAAAACATGATTTATATATAATATATATTCATCATATAAATATATATGATAGATCTATAAATGGAATGAAATACAACGTTCATGGAGATGGTAGGCAGTATGTAAGCTTGAAAGCTATTTTCGTTTCCTTATTGAATTAAATGGAATTAAGTAAATGAAACATATATGTACATAATTCCAATATCATTATTATGTAATATCATTCATGATTATTTATTATATATACTTTATAATCATACTTGAATGGTTAATCATGGAAAATGAATCTCATCACGTTCGTGGAGACGGTAGTCTGTATGTAGGCATGAGCGATTATATCATTCCCATGATCGTGGAATTGTATTAAAGTGTATATATGATATTTAAGAATAAATATAAATTTAAAATAATCATATATAGTTATTTTTTTACACCATTATACCCATCCAAGTAAGGTGCTTGTGGAAAAACTGATTACACTACTGCGTGGAGAAGGTATTCTGTACGTACGCATGCACGGTGATTTCATTTTTCGTAGGATCGATAGAAGGTGAAATAGGGTTGTATAGTATCTATAATAACATATAAGTATATAAGTAATACTTATGTTATTATTTTATAATGAAACAACTAATGAAGTGTAAGTAGAAGAAGAAAGAAACTTGAAAGAGTCGGTAGAAGAGATTACCTCTTCCTCGACGCACCTCCTTTAAAATTATTCTTAGGGCACTAGAGTTGGTCTTTTGAGAATACCAAAACATCTGTGACATAACTAGAGATGTTGATAAGAGTAATTGGAAGGTTTTGGCCTATCTTTAAGCCTCAAAAGGGTGTGAAGATAAGAGGGAAGGGGTGCCCTTTTATAAGGGAGGAGAGGGGAACCTTTGGAATGTGTCAAAATATTATTTTATTATAAACGTATCTTCAGTTCCAAAAGGTCCAAAAATCATTAAATATGAAGATAACATGACTAATGGTCGAAATTAAATCATCCAATCTGAATTGGACATGTTTTGGATAATATTTTAGTCATTATAATCATATTTATTTAAATAATTTATTAATGAGGTAAATACTTCATCATTATTGTGTCATAAATAATTTAATTTATTTGATGTCTAAAAATTATATAAAAAAAGCCACCATGTAGGAAATATTTTTAAATTTACAATCAATATTTATAGTTGAAAATATAATATATATAACCCTTTATAAAAACTAATTAATAAAAGATTTTTGTTAATGTCAATTTTGTCATTAGATTAAATTAATTAATCCAAATTGTCATTATCACTACCATGTGGCTAAATGGGGTCCCAAAATCGACCCAAGGATGCCCATGGTCGTCCACTACTCATTAAATAAGCTTAGTACAAGTGTTAAGGTAATTTTGAATTATTATAATATTCTTTTAACCTTGAATTACCCAATTTACCTTTAAACGTGGTAAATAAAAGTTAAATGATACTATTTGTCAAAAATTATTTTCATTTTATTGAACCAAATTTTACTTCTTGATAAAAACCATGTATGTCATATTTTTGAAATTCAATTCACATAAGTGGTAAAATTTTATTTAAATGAATGAGTCAGTTTTTTAACTACCACTATGTGGTTTCACTATTCATTAAAAATCGAAGTTTTTCAGAAAAATACCAAAAATTAAGCCAAATATATATTTGATATTCAGAATTCAAAAATGATGTCTATTTTTTCAAATTCAAATCATAGAAGTGGAATTAATTAATTTTAAAATTAATTCCTGTTATCAAAAAAATAGCGTGTTTTTAAGAAACAATAACTATCAAAAGATCGACACTTGTTTATGTCCAATTTCAAAGTGAAATTAATTTCAATAACCAAAATTGGATTAAATGGTACAAATATATTTTAATTAAACTTTATAAAAAATTAAAATATAATCTAACCATATAAATTATTGTGATGAAAAAAGTTGTTTTTAATTAAAATATAGCGTGTTTTTACTATTTATTAAAATATGAAAGTTATCAGAATAATATGAAAATTTTATCCAAAGAAAATTGTTATATCCTGATTCCAAAGAATAATTTTATTTTGTCAAATTGAACTTATAAACATGTTAAAATATAGATTTAAAGTGGGTGCGCCATCAAAAGGCGGCAAAATTGCAGTTTTTTTAAAATACTTATTTTACCCAAAAAAATTATTTTGTTCTCATACCATGTTCTAGAAAATGTGTAAGGAAAATAATAATATTATAAAATTCAAAATTTAGTTAATAATATTCATAATGGCTAGTTCATACTAATATTAAAACCAAATATCGTTGTTTTGTGAAACTCGATATTGCGTACTACACACGTTACCGAGGAAGGTCGTGATTGCGTGTAATGCAAGCCAAGAATATTGTTGTGTATACTTCAAGCTACTATAGTGTTGCATATAGTAAAAGCTAATCTCAGTGTAGATTATAACACAAGACATCAATGAAATTAAAATATAATAATAATAATAATTTTTCTCATAAAATCTCGGGGTGTTACATTCTACCCCCCTTAAAATGAATTTCTCCCTCGAAATTCGTCGGGGTTTTAAACGGTTTTCTACTTGAAATTTTCTTTCATAGAATCCCACATCATAAAACGGAATACTAAAACATAATTTTAAAAAGAAATGTAAGAAACATAACGGTTTTCCAAATTAACTCATCATTGGGATTCCACATAGAAGAACATAGGTGAAAATATGGATATGGAAGAGAAACATGATCATCAAATTATGATGGAGAGTGGTAGAGAACATGGCATTGAAAAAACCATTAATCAAAAAGCAATAAATTTGTGATGATTTAAGGTACCATCTAATTCATCGAATATAAGGACACTAGGACAACATTTTTTTTCTTTTCATGATCATTTCCCTAAAGTTGAAGAATTGATGAATTAAAAGAAATACATACATGATTTTGGTACAATCTTACTATTGTTTGTGCCTTAAACAATTTATACTTCATCTCTTAAAAAAATGAAGTTGAATTTGTCTTCTGTTTGGTGTTAGAATATCATGCGATAGAATTATAGGTCATTCCATCCATCTCAAACAAAAGGATAGAAAAATTTATTAAATATACATAAGTCCATCTATTGTGAGATTAATCGTATATGGTTACAAAAATGGACTTATACTTCATATATCATACCGCTTAATATAATTAAACTAGTTTCTAGTAACCAGGGGCTTCATGTAAGCCATTGGTAGGAGATAAAGGCATGTCTCACTTCGGTTGTGGGTTGGATTCCCACAGCCTTGTCTGACGAAACGGGTTGTCACCCATCCTGCAGGTTGTCCTTTTTCAAAAACTACATTATTATAACATTGCATAAATAATATCAAAAAATGTTCTAGCTTTAAACAATACTAAATTATTCCCTACATAATCCATTCTAATATTTAGGCTTATCCAAAATACTTCTGTCCAAGCTCATAGTATAAAGAAAACAATTACTAGAAATGTCATCTGCCGAGCATTTGAATACCATCATTTATCCCCCATATATCATAAGATATATCTTGTTGGTAAAATTACATACATGTGAATACCTTAATTGTTTATTCTCTTGAAAAGTGAATACCCATTGACCCTTAGTGAAAACATGAATGCTGTCAAAATTTAACACTTTCGACATACCAAAATCCTAAAATTTCTATATACTCAGACCATGATATAAATTTCTCCTTATATTAGTAATGAGCTCATTTCATTTTTTTCCTTTATCACTTCCTTATGCACATATCATCTTCTTTAAAAAAAATATTTCAATCACTTTTCATGGTTACCAGTACCATATAATTATTGAAAACCAATACATAGATATTCCAAAATTCCACGATGCCATAAATGAGTTTCTATGGTACAATTTTGAAATCCCATTACATAAACACTTAATCATTACACAACATCATTTTCATACTCAACATCAAAAATAGTTATCGCATGTGACATACCTTTATCCTTGGCCTTAAGAGGTTGCTCATGTTGATCATCATTAACCCTTGGATTAGGGCTTTGATTAGCATAATGCCCCATTTCCTTGCACTTGAATCATTGAAGTGTTGGTGGTGCGTTCTCTACAGTATTTTCATTATTCACATCATTAGTAACCCTTTTTCGATTACTTCTACATTCAAATACTCAATGACCTTCTTTTCCACACTTAAAACATTTTCTAGTCCCTTTAAGACAATCTCCACCATGCTTCTTTCCACACTTTGAGCATAAAGAAACATTCATCTTCTTTTCACCATTATTCTGAGATTTCTCCTTGAACTCCATCATTCATTTCTTGTCAAATCCATGAGATGGATATGTAACACCAACTTCCATTTCAACATTGATAGAACAATGCACAATTTCTTCATAGCTACTGAAGTCTCTTATAGCTAATGCCCTTCGAAGACTTGGTTTTAAGCCACTGAAAATTGATCTACTTTACTTTTAGGTTGGATGATAAAGCCAGATGAATACCTTGAAAGCTTTGTAAAATTCAATTCGTATATACCAACAGATTCATTATCATTTTTCTTAAGCTCAAGAAAATCCTTTTCCATGTTTGTTCAAAGAATACGAGTGAAGTACATATTGAAAAATAAGTTCATGAACTCATCCCATTCCATGGATTCAATTTCATCTCGAGGCCTCGTATTCTTAATTAGAGTCTACCATAGATCTGTTTCACCTTCTAAACGGTGAACAACTAGAATTAATTTTTCATGTTCCAGACAATGAAGTATGGAAAATATCATTTCAATGGTACTGATCTATTTTTCACCAACAAGTGGATCTGAAGACCCAATGAAAGAAGGTGGACATTGCCTCATGAAGGACTCAATAGAATATCGTTCCCTTCTCTTCTCATTTGGAAGTCCATAATGATTCATAGATTGTGTAGGTATATAAATAATATTTTTCACTCCATCTCCCATAAAATTGGTTTGTTCAGGAGTACAACCATTGCATTGTCCATTACATTTATCAACACAGTTCCTTCGGGTTCCAGCCATCGTCTAAAACCAAAAAATGAATTGTGTGAGAGGTAAAAATCATGCTAGGTAAAACCATATAATAAAGGGGGAGTACCTTTAATATATAACATCTTAGGTTTAATTGTATGATTGTTAACTAAATTCTAGGACTATAATCTATACATATACTTAACCATAGGGACATCCCTAGAAATACCTTAGATGTATCTCTAGGGATCTCACTAAAGTTTTCGCATCCTAGTTTCCAAAGGTTAACTAAACCTTTCCTCTGATACCAACTGTAGAGACCCCAAACCTGAAGTACATAAACATTACATTACATTTTCAGAATACTTAATACATAACAAAAACCAACACTCATGTATCACAATAGTTTAGTGTCTTTGGAAACATGGAACATAATCTTCTAATCATGGAGAAAGATCTTAAGCATATCCCACAAATATCTTCCCTTTATTTTCTTACCTAAAACCATTATTTATATCCTGGGTAAATGAAAACATATAAAGGGTGAGATCAAATACTCAGTAAGGGTATGCATGGAAAAAATAAAACAAACCATATACTTTTGAACATAAAAACATTAACATAATGTTTAAACATCAAAATCTTGAGCAATAACATAAAACATGGCAGTACGTAAGCCATAGATCACAATGGAACATCAATCATGATAAAATAGATTAGAAATACAACTTTTAATTGTGGAAAAACATTAAGAAGATGATATGATTTCCATAGTAGCCAAGGCATTGCTGCCAAGACCATCTTAGTGGACAAAGTCCCTTACTGAATCGATTTCACTCCTCATTCCAGTCCTATATCACTGAACCGGATTAACTTGCCGTTCCATCCATGTCAATATCATGAGATATAAATCTTCACCCAATACATTGGAGAGAGATATAGGTCCCACCCATCTCATATTGAAATCATTTTTACTTGTGCCCCAAATTAAACATAAATCATTCGACATAACCTAAAGAATAAAATGGGTTTCATAAAAATCATCCAATCATAACATAATCCATATAAAACAAATGGATATTATTTCAACATAAGAAAATTAAAACCATGTAAATCATAGAGAAATTATACTTGAATCATAAAGATATGAAATAATGTCATCTTAGATGGAAAATGGTTTTGATAAAACACTTTAAATGAATTCTTGAGAAAAATATCCTTTCTTTTTCAAAATCATTTTCTTTTCACAAAAAGCCGTGAAATTTTAAAAGAAACGGATTTTGTTGAAAATAGTCATGAAATCTAGTAGAGTAAGCTTCATGAAAATTAGGTGTTATGAAAACATAAAAATCCGTTCATGCCATATAAGTTAAAAAATCATTCTCCTCATACTTTTGCCGAAAAAGTAAAAAAGTGCCTCGTATGGTAAACAAAAGGAAGATTCCTTACATTCCATTTGTAAAAGTAAAAAAATTAGTAAAATGAATTTAAACATACATGAAACCATCATTATAAAATAGGCACATGGATGATAAATATATCCCCAGTAAATACTTACGAATAAACAATCTCGGATAAAAACGAGATTGGAAAAGTTATCCCTTACCTTATGTCCGATATGCTTCGTATGTATCTGAACCTCCTGTATAATGATTTAAATAATGTCATTGAATTATTAAAGAATTATATTCAATGTTATTATATCATATATGGTTTCTTATTACTTTATATTTCCTGTTCTTTTGTAAATTCCATGTTAAAGCAGTGTTTTGGGTAAAATCGTTTCATTTATCGTACGTCTTTCGACTTGTTCTTCATGATATTATTACTTATATCCTGATTTACTTGATTCCAAAATGTAAAACATGATTTATATATAATATATATTCAGAATATAAATATATATGATATATCGATAAATGGAATGAAATACACCGTTCATGGGGATGGAATGTCATACGTACGCATGAACGCTGTTTTCATTTCATTATTGAATTAAATGGAAATAAGTAAATGAAACATATATGTACATAAATAAAGTATCATTATTATGTAATATCATTCATGATTATTTATTATATATACATTATAATCCTACTTGAATGGTTAATCATGGAAAATGATTATCATCACGTTCGTGGAGACGGTAGTCCGTACATATGCACGAGCGATGATAGCATTCCCATGATTATGGAATTGTATTTATGTGTATGTATAATATTTCAGAATCAATATAACTTTAAAATAATCATATATAGTTATTTTTTACACCATTATACCCATCCAAGAATGATCGTGGTGGAAAAACTGATTACACCACGGCGTGGAGACGGTATTCTGTACATACGCATGCACAGTGATTTCATTTTCTATTGGATGGATAGAAGGTGAAATGGGGTTCTTTAATATTTATAAAAAACATATCAGTATATAATTAATACTGATGTTATTACTTTATAATGAAACAACCAGAAAAGTGGAAGTAGAAGAAAATGAAACTTGAATGAGTCGGTAGAAGAGATTACCTCTTCCTTGACGCACCTCCATTAAACTTCTTCTTAGGGCACTAGAGTTGGTATTTTAAGAAGACCAGAACCTCTACAATATAACTAGAGAGGTTGAGAAGAGGAATTGGTAGGGTTTGGCCGAGCTTTAAGGCTCAAAATGGTTTAAAGAGAAGAGGGAAGGGATGCCCTTTTTATAATTGAAGAGAGGGGCACCTTTGGAATGTGTGAAAATATTATTTTATTATAAACATATCTTCGGTTTCAAAAGGTCCAAAAATCATTAAAGATGAAAATAAGATGACTCATGGTCGAAATGAAATCATCCAATCAGAATTGGACATATTTTGGATAATATTTTAATCATTATAATATTATTTTGTTAAATCATTTATTAATGAGGTAAATACTTCATCATTATTGTGTCATAAATAATTTAATTTATCTGTTGTAAAAAAATATAAAAAAAACCACCATTTAGGAAATATTTTTATCTTTACATTGAATATTTATAGTTGAAAAGATAATTTATATAACCCCTTATAAAAATTAATTACTAAAAGTTTTTTTTAATGTTAATTTTGTCTTTACATTAAATAAATTAATCCAAATTGTCATTATCACTACCAAGTGGCTCAATGGGGTCCCAAAATCGACCCAAGGACACCCAGGGTCGGCCACTACTCATACAATAAGGTTATTACAAGTGATAAGGTAATTTTGAATTATTATAAAATTTTATTAACCTTGAATTACCCCATTTACCTTTAACCGTAGTAAATAAAAGTCAAATGTTACTATTCACAAAAAATTATTTTCATATTATTGAACCACATTTTACTTCTTTATAACAACCATGTATGTCAGATTTTTGAAATTCAATTCAGAGAAGTGGTAAAATTTCATTTAAATTAATGAGTCAGTTTTTTAACTACCACTATGTGGTTTCACTATTCATAAAAATAGAAGTTTTTCAGAAAAATACCAAAAATTCAGAAAAAGATATATTTGGTATTCCGAATTCAAAAATGATGTCTATTTTTTCAAATTCAAAAAATAGAAATGGAATTAATTAATTTTAAAAGTAATTCCTGTTATCAAAACAAATAGCGTGTTTTTAAGAAACAATAACTATCAAAAGATCCACACTTGTTTATGTCCAATTTCAAAGTGAAATTAATTCCAATAACCAACATTAGATTAACTGGTACAAATATATTTTAATTACACTTTAAAACCAATTAAAAATATAATCTAACCATATAAATTATTGCGATGAAAAAAGTGGTTTTTAATTAAAATGTTGCGTGTTTTTTCTATTCATTAAAATATGAAAGTTATCAGAATAATATGAAAAATTTATCCAAAGTAAATTGATATATCCTGATTACAAAAAAGAATTTTATTTTTTCAAATTGAACATATAAACATGTTAAAAACTAGATTTAATGTGGGTGTACCATCAAAAGGCGGAAAAACTGCATTTTTTTAAATTCTTTTTTACTGAAAAAATTATTTTGTTCTCATACCATGTTCTAGAAAATGTGTAAGATGAATAGTAATATTATTAAATTAGAAATGTAGTTAATATTATTCATAACGGCTAGTTCATAATAATATTATAACCAAATATTGTTGTTTAGTGAAACCCAGTATTGTGTACTACACACGTTATCAAGGAAGGTCGTGATTGCGTGTAATGCCAGCAAAGAATAGTGTTGTGTATACTTCAAGATAATACAGTGTTGCGTATAGTAAAATCTAATCTTGGTGTAGAGTACAACACAAGACATAAAAGAAATTAAATAATAATAATAATAATTTTTCTCATAAAATCTCTGGGTGTTACATTATACCCCCCATAAAATGAATTTCTGCCTTGAAATTCATCAGGGTTTTAAATGGTTTTCTACTTGAAATTTTCTTTCATAGAAACCCACATAATAAAAAGGAATACTAAAACTTAATTTTAAAAAGGAACGTAAGAAAAATAAAGGTTACCCAAATTAACTCATCACTGGGTTTCCACAAAAGAGAACATCGGTGAAAATATGGATATGGAAGAGAAACCTAACCATCAAATTCTGATGGAGAGTGGTAGAGAACATGGATATGAAAAATCCATTAATCATAAAGCCATAAATTTTTGATGATTTAAGGTACCATCTAATTCATCTGATATAAGGACACTAGGACAACATTTTTTTCTGTTTTCAAGATCATTTCCCTAAATTTGAGGAATTGTTGAATTAAAAGAAATACTTACATGATTTTGGTACAATGTTAGTGTTGTTTGTGCATTGAACAATTTCCACTTCATCTCTTAAATAAATGAAGTTGAATTTGTCTTCTGTGAAGTGTTAACAGATCATGTGATAGAATGATAGGTCATTCCATCTGTCTCAAACAAAATGATAGCAAAAGTTATTAAATATACATAAGTCCATCTATAGTGAGATTAATCGTATATGGTTCTTAAATTGGACTTATACTTCATATATCATACCGCTTAATATAATAAAACTAGTTTCTACTAACTAGGGACTCTCTATAGGCCATTGGTAGGCGATAAAGGCTTGTCTAACTTCAGTTGTGGGTTCGATTCTCACAACCTTGTCCGAAGAGACGGGTTGTCGTCTGTCCTTCCGGTTGTCCTTTTTATAAAACTACATTATTATAACATTCCATAAATAATATAGAAAAATGTTCTAGCCTTAAACAATACTGACTTATGTCCTAAATAATCCTTTCCAATCTTTAGGATTATCAAAAATACTTCTGTCCAAGCTCATAGTATAAAGAAAACAATTACTAGAAATGTCATCTGCTGAGCATGTGAATACCATAATTTATCCCCCATATATCATACTATATATCTTGTTGGTAAAATTACAGACATGTGAATACCTTAATCATGAATTCTCATGGAAAATTAATACCCATTGACCCTTAGTCAAAACATGAATTCTGTAAAAATGTAACACTTTCAACATACCAAAATCCCAAAATTTAAATATACTCAAACCATGATATAACTTTTCCCTTATATTAGGCATGATCTCATTTCATTTTTTTCTTTAACACTTCATTATGTGCATATAATCTTCTTTAAAAAAAATATTTCAATCACTTTTCATGGTTACCGGTACCATATAATTATTGAAAACCAATACATATACATTCCAAAATTCCACGATTCCATAAATGAGTTTCCATGATACTATTTTGAAATCCCATTACATAAACACTAAAACATTACACAACATCATTATCATACTCAAAATCAAAAATATTGATCGTATGTGAAATCCCTTTATCCTCTTCCTTAAGAGGTTGCTCAAGTTGATCATCATTAACCCTTGTATTAGGGAATTGATTAGCATAATGCCCCATTTCCTTGCACTTGAAGCATTGAAGTGTTGGTGGTGTTTTCTCTATATTATTTTCTTTATTCACATCATTAGTAACCCTTCTCCCATTACTTCGACACTCAGCTACTCGATGACCTTATTTTCCACACATAAAACATTTTCTATTCCCTTTAAGACAATCTCCACCATGCTTATTTGCACACATTGAGAATAAAGAAACATTCATCTTCTTTTCACCATTATTCTAATATTTCTCTTTGAACTCCATCTTTCCTTTCTTGTCAAATCCTTGATATGGATATGTAACACCAACTTCTATTTCAACCTTGATAGAACAATGAATAATTTCCTCATAGCTACTAATGTCTCTTATAGATAATGCCCTTTGAAGACTTGGTTTTAAGCCACTGAAGAATCGATCAACTTTACTTTTGGGTTGGATGATAAAGCCCGAAGCATACCATGAAAGCCTTGTAAAATTTTCTTCGTATATACCAATAGATTCATTATCCTTTTTCTTAAGCTCAAGGAAATCATTTTCGATCTTTGTTCGAAGAATACGAGGAATGTTCTTGTTGAAAAATAAGTTCTTGAGCTCACCCCATTCCATGGATTCAATTTCATCTCGGGGCCTCGTATTCTTAATTAGAGTCCACCATTGATCTGCTTCACCTTCTAAATGTTGAACATCTAGAATGACTTTTTCGTGTTCTGAACATCGAAGTATGAAAATTATATTTTCAATGGTACTGAACCATTGTTCAGCAACAGGTGTATCAGAAGACCTAGTGAAAGAAGGTGGGCATTGCCTCATGAAGGACTGAATAGAATATTGTTCCCTTATCTGCTCATTTGGAAGTACAGAATGATTCATATCTTGTCTAAGTATAACAATATTATTTTTCACTCTATATCCCGTAACATTGGTTTGTTTATGAGTAAAATCATTGAATTGTCCATTACATTTATCAACACAGTTTCTTCGGGTTCCAGCCATCGTCTAAAACCCAAAAAGAATATTGTGAGAGGCAAAAATAAGGTTTGGGAAAACAACATAATAAAGGGGGAGTACCATTAATATATAACATATAAGGGTTAATTCTAATATTGTTACCTTAATTCTAGGACTATAATCTATACATATACTTAACCTTAGGAAATCCATAGACATATCTTAGAAATATCTCTCAGGATCTCACTAATGTTTTCGTATCCTAGTTTCCAAAGGTTAACTAAACCATTCCTCTGATACCAATTGTAGAGACCCCAAACATGAAGTACATGGACATTACATTACTTTTGAGGAATACTTAATACATAACAATAACCAACACTCAAGTATCATAATAGTTTAGTGTCTTTGGAAACTCGGAACATAATCTTCTAATCATTGTGAATGATCTTCAACATCTCCCACAAAGATCTTCCCCTTTTTTTACCTGAAACCTTTATTTATATCCTGGGGAAAAGAAATCATTTAAAGGGTGAGCTCAAATGCTCAGTAAGGGTATACATGGACAAAATATAACAAACCATATACATTTGAACATAAAAACATGAACATAATTTTTAAACATCAAAATATTGAGCAATAACATAAAACATGGTAGTACGTAAGGAATAGATCATAATGGAACATCAATCATGATAAAATATCTTGGAAATAAAACTTTTAATTTTGGAAAAACATTAAACACATGATATGATTTTCATATTAGCTAAGGCATTTCTTCCAAGACCATCTTTGTGGACCAAGTCCCTTACTGAATTGAGTTCACTCCTCATTCCAGTCCTGTATCACAGAACAAGATTAACTTACCATTCCAACCATGTCTATCTCATGAGATATAAATCATTACCCAATGAGTTTGAGTGAGATATAGGTCCCACCCATCTCATAATTAAATGATTCCTACATGTGCCGCAAATTAAACATAAATCATTCATCATAACCCAAAGAATAAAATGGGTTTCATGAACATCATCCCATCATAACATAATCCATATAAAACATATGGATATCATTTCAACCTAAGAAAAGAGAAACCATGTAAATCATAGAGACATTATACTTGAAACATACACATATGAAATAATGTAATCTTAGATGGAAAATGGTTTTGATTAAACACTTGAAATGAATTCTTGAGGAAAATATCCTTTCTTTTTCAAATTCATTTTATTTTCACAAAAACCCATGAAATTTTAAAATAAAAGGATTTTGTTGAAAATAGTCATGAAATATTTTAGAGTAAGATTCATGAAAATTAGGCGTTATGAAAACGTAAAAATCCGTTCATGCTGTATAAGTTAAAAAACATTCTCCTATTACATTTGTCATAAAAGTAAAAAAGTACCTCGTATGGTAAAAAAAGGAAGATTCCTTACATACCATGTAGTAAAAGTCAAAAAAATGAGTAAATTGGACTTTAAACATAGATGAAACCATCATTAGAAAACAGTGACATGGATGATAAATATAATCCCAGTAAATACTTACGAATAAACAATCTCGGATAAAAACGAGATTGGAAAAGTTATCCCTTATCTTATGTCTGATATTCTTCGTATGTATCCAAACCTAATGTATAATGATTTAAATAATGTCATTGACTTATTACAGAATAATATTCACTGTTATGATATTATATATGGTTCACTTATGACTTTATATTACCCGTTCTTTTGTAAATTCCATGTTAAAGCAACGTTTTGGGTGAAATCGTTTCATTTATCGTACGTGTTTCGACTTGTTGTTCATGATATTATTACTTATATCCTGATTTACTTAATTCCAGAATGTAAAACATGATTTATATATAATATATATTCACCATGTAAATATATATATGACAGATCGATAAATGGAATAAAATACACCGTTCATGGGGACAGTAGGCCGTACATAGGCATGAAAGCTGTTTTCGTTTCATTGTTGAATTAAATGGAATTAAGTAAATGAAACATGTATGTACATAAATAAAGTATAATTATTATGTAATATAATTCATGATTTTTTATTATATATACTTTATAATCATACTTTAATTGTTAATCATTGAAAATTAATCTCATCGCGTTCGTGGAGACGGTAGTCCGTACTTACGCACGAGCGATGATATCATTCCCATGATCGTGGAATTGTATTTATGTGTATGTATAATATTTAATAATCAATATAACTTTAAAATAATCATATATAGTTATTTTTTTACACCATTATACCCATCCAAGTATGGTGGTGGTGGAAAAACTGATTACACCACGACGTGGAGACGTTATTCCATAAGTAAAAACGCGCGGTGATTTCGTTTTCCGTAGGATGGATAGAGGTGAAATAGGTCTGTTTAATATTTATAAGAACATATCATTATATAATTAATACTGATGTTATTAATTTATTATTAAACAACTAAAAAAGTGGAAGTAGAAGAAGAAAGAAACATGAAAGAGTCGGTAGAAGAGATTACCTCTTCCTCGACGCACCTCCTTTAAACTTCTTCTTAAGGCACTAGAGATTGTCTTTTGAGAATCCAAAAACCTCTATGATATAAATAGAGTGGTTGAGAAGAGGAATTGGCAGGGTTTGGCCGAGCATGAAGGCTCAAAATGGTGTGTAGAGAAGAGGGAAGGGGTGCCCTTTTTGTAAGGGAGGAGAGGGGCACCTTTGGAAAGTGTGAAAATATTATTTTATTATAAACATATATTAGGTTTCAAAAGGTCCAAAAATAATTAAAGATGAAGATAAGATGACTCATAGTCGAAATAAAATCATCCAATCAGAATTGGACATGTTTTGGATAATATTTTAGTCATTATAATCTTATTTATTTAAATCATTTATTAATTAGGTAAATACTGCATCATTATTGTGTCATAAATAAATTAATATATTTGATGTTTAAAAATTATAAAGAAAAACCACCATGTAAAAAATCATTTTATATTTCCAAATAATATTTACAGTCGAAAAGATAATTTATATACCCCCTTATAAAAATTAATTACTAAAAGATTTTTGTTAATGTCAATTTTGTCTTTACATTAAATTAATTAATCCAAATTATCATTATCACTACCAAGTGGCTCCATGAGGTCACAAAATCAACCCAAGGATACCCATGGTCGTCCACTACTCATCCAATAAGGTTAGTACATGTGTTAAGGTAATTTTGAATTATTATAATATTCTTTTAACATTGAATTACCCTATTTAACTTTAACCACAGTAAATAAAAGTCAAAAGTTACTATTCACCAAAAATTATTATCATATTATTGAACCACATTATACTTCTTGATAACAACCATGTATATCGGATTTTTGAAATTCAATTCACAGAAGTGGTAAAATTTAATTTAAATGAAAGGGTCAGTTTTTTAACTACCACTAAGTGGTCTGACTATTCATCAAAAATTGATGTTTTTCAGAAAAATACAAAAAATTCATCCAAAGTAATACTTGATATTCTGAATTAAAAATGATATCTATTTTTCTAAATTCAAAACCTAGAATTTCCATTAATTAATTTTAAAAGTAATTTCAGTTATCAAAACAACTAGCGTGTTTTTAAGAAACAATAACTATCAAAAGATCGATACTTGTTTATGTCCAATTTCAAAGTGAAATTAATTCAAATAACCAACATTTTATTAAATGGTAAAAATATATTCTAATTACACTTTAAAACCAATTAAAAATATAATATAACCATATAAATTATTGTGATGAAAAAAAAATTAATTAAAATATAATGTGTTTTTACTATTCATAAAAATATGAAAGTTATCAGAATAATATGAAAAATTTATCCAAAGTAAATTTTTATATCCTGATTCCAAATAAGAATTTTATTTTGTTAAATTTAACTTATAAACATGTCAAAAACCAAATTTAAAGTGGGTTTTCCATCAAAAGGAGGCACAACTGCATTTTTTGAAAAATACTTATTTTACACAAAAAAAATATTTTGTTCTCATAACGAGTTCTAGAAAATGTGTAAGATGAATAATAATGTTATAAAATTCAATATGTAGTTAAAAATATTCATAACATCTAGTTCCTAATAATTTTATAACCATATATCGTTGTTTAGTGAAACCCGGTATTGCGTACTACACACGTTATCGAGGAAGGTCGTGATTGCGTGTAATGCAAGCCAAGAATAGTGTTGTGTATACTTCATGCTAATACAGTGTTGCGTACAGTACAAGATAATATTGGTGTAGCATATAACACAAGACATCAAAGAAATTAAAAAATAATAATAATAATAATAATAATTTTTCTCATAAAATCTTGTGGTGTTACACATTGTGTCCACATCACTAGGCAACAATCCCATCAAGATGATAGATTCTCGTATAGTGTTGTGGAATACTCTATAGAACTGGAGTGATACTCTATCACCCATGATCATGTTTACTGGGTATTGATGTTACCTAAGATAGAAGGGTGTTAATCCTCCATCGAGTGGGTCGTATCGACAGGGTTCAAATCATTCTCTAATCATAATCCACTATGTTACGAGCCACATTGGTTGGGTTTGTGGTATTCTTTGAGAAAAATCCCCTACGTTTCAGGTTAAAAATGATTGGGTTCATTTTATTATAAGAGGATAATCCCCTATATTTATATCATGATCTTTGACCACTGTTTTTTGTAAGGGAAGAGCCCAAATTTTCAAGACCCCTTGTAAGAGTCCTTGATGACATTAAGGCTCGGGGAGTGAGTTCTCCTAGAACGAGCATTCCTCAAGATAAATCATGTGGATAATTAATGGTTGGGACTTATCCTCTGTTTATTTTTGGATGGTTATGATTATATTTATATGTTTATGATATATGTATGTTTGTATTCCTATATAGGGTTGACTATGCATTCTTTTGTGGGTTTTCCATTTTGGTTTTGGGGTATCCAACTTAGTGTTGTTTTACTCAACCCTACACAGGTTTTTCCCATGTGTGTCATGATTTGTGAAGACAACCAATGATTAAACATAGTTATAGGTGGATTTAGACCAGGGACCAGACCATATGTTTCCGTGTGAGATCATATGGGCCAAGATATATTCAGCAGCTTTCTACAGCAGCTTCAGTACCCTTGTTTTCATTTTGGAATTTCAGTTGTCCATCTTTTGGTGGGCTTGTATTCTATAATGGTTCATCTTCTTGTAAATTAATGTTTGTATGTACTCTATGGTCGATTATTAGTGTATGAATTAATATTAGTTGGTGTTTTCTCTTTTTATATTTGTGGGATTAGATATGTATGTGGGCATATAAGTATTTAGTAAAAATCCTCCCATTTGTGAGAAATGCATACTCGGTGCTAGTTTCCAGCCCCTGGACTATTAAAGGTACAATTAGTGTATTCATAGCAAGGTCCCCAATGTGATGGGTCATGATTGAGTGGTATTAGAGTGGTTCAGTACCACATTGGGACCGAGATTCTGTGATATTGTCTTAGGAAATAGTGGTAAGTGTTTTAAGTTTGGATTTCAGGTTTGGGAATCCATTGTTCATGAAGTGGCTAATATATCCATACAAAAGGACTCTGGACACCAACTTTTTGACCGATTATATGAAAAAAAAATTAATGAAATTAATGGTAATTCATCATATAAAAATTCGTTCTGTTTTCCATGACCTTCTTGAGTTAGCCCTCAAAATATAGTCTTTTGAACATGGTTATTCTTGATCTCTTTGTGGAATACTCCATGTAGACAGCCAGTCAGGATTTTGATGAAAGTCCACGAGGATGATCCACCTAGTGATGATTCTTCTATATAAGGGCATATTCCAAACATGGAACCTCCTGGTGGTTTTCCTATTGTAGTTCCACTAGTCGAGTTGTTGTTATTTCGAGTGCTATAGGTAGAGGATTCTCGCCGGTTGAGTGTGTTTCATGTGTTCCAAAGGTAGTGACCTCCTAGGTTCAGGTGTGAGATATAACCATAGGTAGATGAAGATTGGATGGTGGTAGTTACATGTGTATTCCACCTTGTGATATAACCTACCGATCATATAGAAGTCCTACTAGTGGTTCTAATTTAGTGATCAGTGGGGTGATTATGAAGCTTAGTGATCCAAACACATTTTGAGACGACACTCTCTGGGGTTTCCATTGATAACCACTTAATAGATGAGTTCTTTATAAAATAATTTCACTTTTTAAGAATATAGGTGATCTTGCATCTGTTACAGTGTATCCAGACAGTAGAAAAATACTTGGTGAGGTTTACTGATCTTTCTCGCTAATCCATATATACTGTGTGAGACACATTCTTCAGGGATTAGTCTCTTGATCAGGGACCATGTTGAGAGAATTGGGAATCCATGATATCTTTCAATATTGCTACTATGGCAAATGTAATGGAGGGAGCTCTACCTGTGGATATATTTATGGTAGAGGAAATAATATAATTGGGAGCTACTGACAGGCACCAGGTAGCTGAGTCTTTGGTGGTGGGTGGCGGATAACATATAAAGGGGACTAAGTGGGACAGTTGCTTTAGGATACAACCACATAATACAAGATCGGGGGTGTGAGGCTCTCAGAGAAAAGTATGATAGATGAAGTAAAAAATTTGTTTCATTTGATGTATTTTGGGACACATATCACATGATTTCCTAATAATTTGAATGGATGATTTGAGGACGATCGACATACCACTAAGGTAGAGGAAGTGGTTTGATAAGGTTAGTTAATAGGGAGGCGGGTGTGGAATGGGAGATGGTAGAGTGGGTGGCGATTGGTAGAGGACCGAGGTGCTACCAACACCACCCCAAGGTGTTCCACCACGGGCTCTGGGAACAAGTGGAAGACGTCGTGACAAATTCAGGCAATGGAGGATTATAACTCTAGTTCTATAGAGATTATTATAGGTATGATCTGTGTCTTTTCCACCCTATATTAACATCTTATAGATATCAGTGTTAGTTAATCCTTCCATTCTATAGTCCTTCTTCAGTGCTCAGAGATTCTGGTGGTTCCATTGGCTTGATCCTTATGTTTAGAGACTCATATTGGAGGGGATTCAATGAACACACACTGGTGCTGGTAGTGTGAGCTTACTCTTCGAGGTGAGAGCTTCAAATAGGATATCCTGGTAGTGGTTTTGAGGGGTAATATGACAACCCTGCTTTTTATTACAACTTAAACATGCTTTATTACATAAAACTTCACTTTATCCAACAAAGAAGATCGAGAGGTTTAGTTTCTTTGGGGCTTAGGATCATTACATAAAAACTTTAAACTTGAAATACAACATCTTTATTGAAAACTTCCTTTACATGACCACTACATTCCTTCGTACTTAGCATTGCATGGGGTAACCTGAGGACATGCATAAGAAAAAGGTGAGCTATAAAGCCCAATAAGGGAGTAAACAATGAATAACATGAGGAGTGAAATACATGTTAGGAAATAGGCATATCAATAGAGCATAATAGAAACATGAACATAAAGGCATGATAAAGAATGATAATCATAACATGGAAATGTGGCAACAACACTTAACATTGAATTAGCATGAGCCAAGTCTCATTGCACACGGAGCATGAGTAAACCCTCATTGCACTTGAAGCACGAGTAAACCCTCGTTGCACTTGAATTAGAATGAGTAAACACTCATTTCATATGACGTATCATGATACTATACTTTACCCAATGCATTGGAGCGCTATCAGGGCGCACCCTTCTTAAACATTTCATTTCATGCATAAGTGTGCCACATGGATCATAAAACATGGATTCATAAAACATAATCATTTCTTCCACGATAAAGGAATGTGGAATTCATACATGAAAATTTATAATCAATATGTAAATTTTCATAAAGGTGAATACCCTTGATGGAGAAATGGTCATGGTATTCACTACACAAAGACATTGGCTTAGAAAATCGGTGTGATTTCGGCAGCGTAACGGCGTGACATAAGAATTCATAAAAATGGTTGATGAGAGAGAAAGGGGTTCCTCATAATATTTACATGTAATGGACAGTAAGGAGATCATATATATACATGTCCCAACAATATAAATGGAATTTAGATTCATGATACAAAAGTATTGCTTGAATGTAAAAGAAGAGAGAGAAGTTCCTTTCGGAATTTCGGCATAGTAACGGGTGTACATGGGAGGCATTTAATGAGAGAGAAAGGGTCCTCCCATCATTCAAACAATAAGAGGGAAGTATGGGGGAGGTGCGAAACCATACCCCAACATTCATAATTGAAATAAAAAAAGGCAATACAACTTAAAGAAAATTGACAAAAATGAGAAAGGAAGAAAACCCCTTACTTGGAAGTGTGCTTCCAAAGGCTAGAGAGAGGCTTGTGAGAGGCTTCTTGGGAGCTTGGGGAACCTTTAGAGGATTATAGAGGGAGTAGGGCAGAGGTTGTACGAACTTCAAGGGATTTGAGTGAGGAGGAAGTGGGAGCTTGGGTGGGTTTATATAGGAAAGGTGAGAGAATTCTTTATTATTTAGGTTTGGGACCCCTTATATTAAAATAATCCAAACCACAAACCATCCCATGGTATTTTCCCATGGTTTCTGGAAAAGGAAAGAGGAAAACAATATTTTACAAGTACAAGGTCCGAACTTATTAAAAAATTAGGGTTGCTTATGTGGAGGTGAGTCACACTCCCATGGAAATTAATTTAAAAAGGCAAAGTGTTGAATAAGTCTTGAGGGCTCCATTAATGCTTTGAAAAGTAAGTCAAACAAACCCAAAACCTCATTATTTTAATGATAAAACACATATTGGCCGAACATAAGTATTATGGTATTTTATTACATCACCATTGGGTCATTATGATGTCATAAAACACATTATATATTTAAATGGTATTTAATTTTTACCCAAAAATTTGACTGTCTCAAAAAATTATGAAAAATTCACCGTTGGATAATTTCGATGTCCTGATTCCAAAAATAATATTTATTTTATCTAAATAATTTTCTAAATATGTGAATTTTCACTTTTAAAATAAAAACCGACATTTATAAAAAATTCACGGGTTTTGACAGAAATGGCTTTCAAACCTTAATAAAAATTTTAATTGCATTCATAAAATTATAAGATAATTTATATTTAATAAAAATTAATTTAATAATAATATTTTATTAAAATATTGTTTAATTAAAAAATCCTTTAATTTAATAAAATATAATTCTTAATTAAATAATAACTAAAAACACCAGTTGTACTTTAAAAACTAATTACAATGTATCAAAATAATTATATTCATTATTATATACAAAAAATAATGTACATGAACATGGTGCTACTTATTTGTTACATAACCCCTTAAAATAGCCGCATAAGACCTAAGGGTAAGGTGTGCGATGGTGACAGACTCTTGGGGTTGCTCGGATAACATCGCTCGAGTGGTAATCTCTATCAACTTCCATTTTTCCCGTAGACGATCACGTTCGAGCTTGACTTGATGAAGCTCAGCTTGGGCTTGGTCAAGGGCAAAGCCCAAAGATTCCACCTATTTTCCGAGCTCCGAAAAATGGGCTTCGTAAGGGGCAATTCTACTGGATGAGGTCATCGCTTCCTTTGTCTGAGTAGAAATGGTTTCGTTGAAGCCTTATATTTATACTACTCAGATGATCACTGTTCAACGGCTATAAAAGTAACGGTCACAAATCTTAACATAAAACTAAAGAAGTTGACATCTTATAAAAACATTTTTTTCATAAAGAAACATTTAACTGGATCAAGGGGGATTTTCCATTAATGAAACTTTGGGTCGTTACAACATTCCCCCCTTAAGAAATTTCACCCTCGAAATTTTCCTTTTCCCACACTAAAACAAATGTGGGTAACTTAGCTTCATCATATCCTCCGACTCCCAAGTTGCTTCTTCAAACTTGTGTTTTCTCCACAACACCTTGACGAGGGGCATTGTCTTATTTCGTAGAACTTTTTCTCTACAATCTAAGATCTTCACTGGTTGCTCCTCATAAGAAAGATCGTCTTCTAATTGTACCACCTCGGAAGAGAGTACATGTGAAGGGTCTGGTATGTACTTCCTTAAGAGGGATACATGGAAGACATCATGAACCTTGGCCATAGTAGGTGGAAGTGCTAGTCGATAGGCCACAGCCCCAACACGATCAAGAATCTCGAAAGGGCCGATGTACCTTGGACTTAACTTCCCTTTCTTTCCAAACCTCATGACCTTCTTCCACGGAGATATGCGTAAAAACACCATGTCTCCGACTTTAAACTAAAGGTCTCGTCGACGATTATCTGCATAACTCTTCTGTCGACTCTGGGCTGCCTTGATATGCTGCTGAATGGTTTTCACCTTCTCCGCCATTTCTTCGACCATTTCTGGTCCAAGCAGCTTACGTTCACCGACCTCATCCCAACATGCCGGTGTTCTACACCTTTTCCCATACAGGGCTTCATATGGTGCCATTTGGATGCTCGAGTGGAAACTATTATTATAAGAGAACTCAACCAGAGGAATATGTTGATCCCATCCTACTTTAAAGTCCATTGAGCACGCTCTCAACATATCCTCAAGTGTTTGGATAGTCCGCTCGGATTGGCCATCAGTTTGAGGATGATAGGTCGTACTGAAGTTTAGTTCAGTATTCAGAGCATGTTGAAGACTCTTCCAAAACTTAGAGGTAAATCTTGGATCTCGGTCAGACACAATAGATAGTGGTACTCCATGCAACCGTACCACTTCCCTGATATATATCCGTGCCAGTTGATCCAAAGAGAAATCCTCTCGAATAGCAATGAAGTGTGCAGTCTTTGTAAGACGATCCACAACAACCCAGATTGCATTGTTGCCTTTGGGTGTCCTTGGAAGTCCAGTGACAAATTCCATGGTGATGTTCTCCCATTTCCATTTTGGTATGGGCAATGGTTGCATCATCCCCTTAGACTTCTGCCTCTCTGACTTCACTTGCTGACACACCAGGCACTTTGATGTATATTCAGCGATCTCCTTCTTCATATTATCCCACCAAAAGTTTTCTCGGAGATCTCGATACATCTTTGTGCTCCCTGGGTGAATAGAGAAATTTGAACTATGTGCATCATCCAAAAGTTCCTTCTTCAGCTCCGAACTTGATGGAACACATAGTCTTTTCCCAAACCGCACAATTCCTTCTTCATTAACATTAAACTCTTAGGATTTTCCCTTTTTGATAGCTTCCACTTTTTCTTGGATTCCCGCATCATCCTTTTGAGCATCCTTTAACCTTTCCAAAAGAGATGGTTGAGCAATCATTTGTGAAAGGATTGATGATGTTCCCTTCTTTATGATTCCCACGTCCATCTTCATCAAGTCTAAGAAGATTGGATCCTTCTCAATTCTCATCATTGATAGAATTGTTGGATCCTTTCTACTTAGGGCATCCGCCACCTTGTTCGCCTTCCCAGGGTGGTAATGTATTGAACAGTCATAATCCTTGATGAGCTCTATCCATCTTCTCTAGCGCATATTAATCTCTTTCTGTGTGAATATATATTTAAGACTCTTGTGGTCAGTATATATCTCACATTTCTCTCCATAGAGATAATGCCGCCAGATTTTCAAGGAAAAGATCACCGCCGCCAACTCCAGATCATGCGTTGGATAGTTCCGCTCATGGATTTTCAACTTCCTTGAGGCATAGGATATCACTTTATCATTCTGCATCAGCACACATCCTAAGCCCTTCTTCGAAGCATCACTGAATACCACAAAAAGCTCCCCACTTGTGGGTAAAGTGAGCACGGGTGCAGTGATAAGCCTCCTTTTCAACTCCTTGAAGCTTTCTTCACATTCATCACTCCAAGAAAACTTTACTCCCTTTCGAGTTAGCTTGGTAAGAGGGTTGGACAATCGTGAGAAATTTCTCACAAATCGTCGATAATATCCAGCTAACCCCAAGAAGCTACGGATATCTGTTACCGATGTTGGCCTCATCCATCCCTCAATTGCATCTGTTTTGGAGGGGTCCATAGATATCCCATTGCTTGTGATGATATGACCCAAGAATGAGACTTCATTCAACCAAAACTCACACTTGATGTACTTTGCATAGAGCTTCTCCTTGCGCAAAGTCTCTAGTACAGTTCTTAAATGCTCCTCATGGTCCTCCTTGGTTTTAGAGTATATTAGAATATCATCTATAAAGACTACCACAAATTTGTCTAGGTAATCTCTAAAGACTCTATTCATCAAGTCCATGAATATTTCTGGAGCATTGGTGAGTCCAAAAGGCATTACTATGAATTCATAGTGCCCGTACCTTGTATGAAAAGCAGTCTTGGGGATATCTTCCTTCTTCACCCTTACTTGATAATATCCCGACCGCAAGTCGACCTTGGAGAAGTATTGTGCTCCACGCAGCTGATCAAACAATTCATCGATTCTTGGGAGAGGATACTTGTTCTTTATAGTGATTTTGTTAAGTTCACGATAATCGATGCAAAGCCGCATTGACCCATCCTTCTTCTTGACGAAGAGGACTGGTGCACCCCGTGGTGATGCACTTGGGCGTATAAACCCTTTATCCAGATTCTCCTGTAGTTGTTTCTTCAGCTCTTCAAGCTCAACAACAGACATTCTATATGGAGTCTTGGATATTGGTAGCGCCCCAGGTATAAGTTCAATTGAGAACTCAACATCTCTTCTTGGAGGAAGACCAAGAAGTTCCTCGGGAAATACTTCAGCGAATTCCCTCACAATAGGAATTTCTTCAAGGGTGGTTTCTTCCTTGGACTTAATCATCTGAGCCAGATATGCGTGCTCATAAGGCAGTAATATCCATGCTTGAGATGATGGAGCTAAAGGAGATTCATCTTCCTCCTGACACTTGTAAAGAATCGGGGGTCGATTCTCCATATGGAGTGTGATTTCCCTCTCCCGACAATTTATGTTGGCTCTATATAAGGAAATCCAATCCATGCCAAGAATTGCATCAAATTCCACCAAAGGGAGTATGACGAGGTTCGCTGGTAAATTCAATCCACATATTATAACAGGGGAGGACTTATACTCATGGGATGCAATGATTGCCCCATTTTCCGTACTCACCGACATCTTTACTTCCATGATTTGTGGTGGTGCAGGGATTGTTCTGCTAAACTTTTGAGATATAAAAGAATGCGTAGAACCTGAATCAAAAAGTACGTTCGCTATTCTTGAATGAATAACTAGCGTACCTGTCACCACTTCGTTGTCGGGGTTCACTTCGGCAGAAGTGATCGCAAAAGCTCTTCCTTGCTGTCTTGGAGGTTGTTGATTGCCTCCGATAACCCTTGGATTAGGGCACTGATTCGCAAAATGACCCGGTTCTTTGCATTTGAAGCATTGAACAACACGTTGAGGTTCGAACGGAGCGTTCCTCTCCTCTGTCGCAGCCACGGGTCCTTCTTGCTGACAGTTAACAGCTATGTGACCTTCTCTTCCACACTTGAAGCATTTTCTTGTCCCCCTAAGGCAATTTCCAGGGTGCTTCTTTCCACACTTTTGGCAAGTGGGGTACTGGAATTTCTTAGCACCGTTGGATTTATCCATCGGACCACCAGCATTGAAGTCCACCTTACGCTTCTTGTCCCCATGATACCCCTGTGATTCTCCGATCTCTATTTCAACCTTGAGGGCACATCAGACAATTTCCTCATAGCTGTCGAAGTCACGGATCGCTAATGCTTTCCGCAAGCTAGGCTTCAGCCCACCAAAGAAGCGGTCAACCTTGCATTCGGGGGTAACGACAAAGCCGGAAGCGTATCGTGCAAGCCTTGTGAAGTTTGCCTCGTACGCTCCCACAGATTCTTCATCTTTCTGTTTGAGGGAAAGGAAGTCCCTTTCCATCTTAAGATGGAGGGTGCGTGGAAAATATTTATTGAAAAACATCTTCTGGAATTCCTTCCATTCTAAATCCTCGATCTCCTCCTCAGGCTTCGTATTTTTGATCAACGTCCACCATTGATCAGCTTCACCCTCCATACGATAAGCCGCCAGGAGAACCTTTTCTTTTTCAGAGCATTGGAGGATGGAGAATATCTTTTCAATGGAGTTGATCCATTGTTCAGTGATCGTGGGATCGGATGATCCACTAAAAGTAGGAGGCCTTTGTCTCATGAAGCTTTCAATAGCGACTTGTTCTTTCTTAGGGGGGGTTGAACGTTCCTCTTGACCAGTGTTTCTATTCAAAACTTGAGTTAGCTGAGAGATAAGTGTGACAAAGTTCGCGATTCCCGCTCCCATTGGATTGGGCATCTCATAAGTACAATCATCACACTGATCTTCACAACGGTTGTTAGCCCGAGTTCTCCTATTACCGGCCATTGGCTGGAATAAAAGGAAAGTTAGGGGTAACACATAAAGGGTAATCCAAAGACAAAAGTTGATGACTTATAAATAAACTTTAATCTCTTTAACTCATGAGTCTATAGGATTCAATCCAGGCTTTTCATGATCTTCCTTCTAACATATATTCTTAGGGGCATTTTTCCCTTAATAAGGGTTCATACTAAGATTGTGAATTTATCAAAACATATCCCCCGGGAGTGTCGTAACCAAGAGTGCAGCAAGGCCCGTTGTCGTGCACCAGTTCCCGTTCGAGTCTAGCTCAAAGCGGTGTTTTCGGGTTTTACCCCTAGGATACATCTGTGCCAGAGCCGCCTCTACCTGCTCATATCCAGACAGGGATGTATTTTTTTGATAAACCACTTACATAGTATTTACCAAAACATAGGGATGTTTTTATTATACTTAGTCTTGTATCTAAGGCTTTACTAGGGTTTCCTAATCCCAAAAATAACTAAACCTATCCTCTGATACCAACTATGACAACCCTGCTTTTTATTGCAACTTAAACATGCTTTATTACATAAAACTTCACTTGATCCAACAAAGAAGATCGAGAGGTTTAGTGTCTTTGGGGCTTAGGATCATTACATAAAAACTTTAAACTTGAAATACAACATCTTTATTGAAAACTTCCTTTACATGACCACTACATTCCTTCGTACTTAGCATTACATGGGATAACCTGAGGACATGCATAAGAAAAGGGTGAGCTATAAAGCCCAGTAAGGGAGTAAAAAATGAATAACATGAGGAGTGAAATACATGTTAGGAAATAGGCATATCAATAGAGCATAATAGAAACATGAACATAAAGGCATGATAAAGCATGATAATCATAACATGGAAATGTGGCAACAACACTTAACATTGAATTAGCATGAGCCAAGGCTCATTGCACATGGAGCATGAGTAAACCCTCATTGCACTTGAAGCACGAGTAAACCCTTGTTGCACTTGAATTATCATGAGTAAACACTCATTGCACATGACGTATCATGATACTATACTTTACCCAATGCATTGGAGCGCTATCAGGGCGCACCCTTCTTAAACATTTCATTTCATGCATAAGTGTGCCACATGGATCATAAAACATGGATTCATAAAACATAATCATTTCTTCCATGATAAAGGAATGTGGAATTCATACATGAAAATTTATAATCAATATGTAAATGTGCATAAAGGTGAATACCCTTGATGGAGAAATGGGCATGGTATTCACTACACAAAGACATTGGCTTAGAAAATCGGTGCGATTTCGGCAGCGTAACGGCGTGACATAAGAATTCATAAAAAAGGTTGATGAGAGAGAAAGGGGTTCCTCATAATATTTACATGTAATGGACAGTAAGGAGATCATATATATACATGTCCCAACAATAGAAATGGAATTTAGATTCATGATACAAAAGTATTGCTTGAATGTAAAAGAAGAGAGAGAAGTTCCTTTCGGAATTTCGGCATAGTAACGGGTGTACATGGGAGGCATTTAATGAGAGAGAAAGGGTTCTCCCATCATTCAAACAATAAGAGGGAAGTATGGGGGAGGTGCGAAACCATACCCCAACATTCATAATTGAAATAAAAAAAGGCAATACAACTTAAAGAAAATTGACAAAAATGAGAAAGGAAGAAAACCCCTTACTTGGAAGTGTGCTTCCAAAGGCTAGAGAGAGGCTTGTGAGAGGCTTCTTGGGAGCTTGGGGCACCTTGAGAGGATTATAGAGAGAGTAGAGCAGAGGTTGGACGAACTTCAAGGGCTTTGAGTGAGGAGGAAGTGGGAGCTTGGGTGGGTTTATATAGGAAAGGTGAGAGAATTGTTTATTATTTAGGTTTGGGACCCCTTATATTAAAATAATCCAAACCACAAACCATCCCATGGTATTTGCCCATGGTTTCTGGAAAAGGAAAGAGGAAAACAATATTTTACAAGTACAAGGTCCGAACTTATTAAAAAATTAGGGTTGCTTATGTGGAGGTGAGTCACACTCCCATGGAAATTAATTTAAAAAGGCAAAGTGTTGAATGAGTCTTGAGGGCTCCATTAATGCTTTGAAAAGTAAGTCAAACAAACCCAAAACCTCATTATTTTAATGATAAAACACATATTGGCCGAACAAAAGGATTATGGTATTTTATTACATCATCATTGGGTCATTATGATGTCATAAAACACATTATATATTTAAATGGTATTTAATTTTTACCCAAAAATTTGACTGTCTCAGAAAATTATGAAAAATTCACCGTTGGATAATTTCGACGTCCTGATTCCAAAAATAATATTTATTTTATCTAAATAATTTTCTAAATATGTGAATTTTCACTTTTAAAATAAAAACCGACATTTATAAAAAATTCACGGGTTTTGACAGAAATGGCTTTCAAACCTTAATAAAAATTTTAATTGCATTCATAAAATTATAAGATCATTTATATTTAATAAAAATTAATTTAATAATAATATTTTATTAAAATATTATTTAATTCAAAAATCCTTTAATTTAATAAAATATAATTCTTAATTAAATAATAACTAAAAACACCAGTTGTACTTTAAAAACTAATTACAATGTATCAAAAGAATTATATTCATTATTATATACAAAAAATAATGTACATGAACATGGTGCTACTTATTTGTTACATAACCCCTCAAAATAGCCGCATAAGACCTAAGGGTAAGGTGTGCGATGGTGACAGACTCTTGGGGTTGCTCGGATAACATCGCTCGAGTGGTAATCTCTATCAACTTCCATTTTTCCCATAGACGATCACGTTCGAGCTTGACTTGATGAAGCTCAGCTTGGGCTTGGTCAAGGGAAAAGCCCAAAGACGCCACCTCTTTTCCGAGCTCCGACAAATGGGCTTCGTAAGGGGCAATTCTACTGGATGAGGTCATTGCTTCCTTTGTCTGAGTAGAAATGGTTTCGTTAAAGCCTTATATTTATACTACTTAGATGATCACTGTTCAACGGCTATAAAAGTAACGGTCACAAATCTTAACATAAAACTAAAGAAGTTGACATCTTATAAAAACGTTTTTTTCATAAAGAAACATTTAACTAGATCAAGAGGGATTTTCCATTAATGAAACTTTGGGTCGTTACAGGTAATGATGTCATTCTATGTATGGATTTTTTATCCGTAGTAAATGATCAAAATTATTATTTTAGGCATAGAGTGTGGTGTGTCCATAGATATGGGACCAGATTTTTCATTGCTGGAGAAAGGGGAAATGCATGAAGTGTAAGATGGAATTTCTCAGAGGAGGGTGCAGATGATTAATCACCAGTTTTCTAGCCTCACCCTTTGTATGATGGAAGAGTGGTGTCCCTGTATTCTTATAGTGGTGGAAGATTAGGAGGACTCCTTCCATGAGGATGTCCTAGGATTACCTCCTCATGGGGATATTGACTTATGAATTCATCTGTACCTTGGAGCGAAACTGATATTCACACTGTTATATCATATTTCTCCTATAGAGCTTTGGGAGTTGAGGATATAGCTGGAGGACATTCCAAGGAAGGGAATTGTGAGACCCAACCTTTCACCATGGGTTCCCCCTCTATTGTTTGCTAATAAGGAATATGAGATCTTGAGGTGTTTTGTAAACATCTGATGCCTGAATCAGGTAACCATGAATAATAAGTATTCATTATAGAGGATTGATGACCTCTTCGAATAGCTAAATGCAGTAAGATGGTTCTGTAAGATAGACCTCAGATTAGGCTATCACAAGTTTCGATTGCATGAATATGACATTCCAAAGATGGCTTTAGGATGTATCTATGGACACTATGGGTAAATAGTGATTTCATTTGGCATTAGAAACATCCTAGAAGTGTTCATGGGACTCATAAATAGGACCTTCCATTATTACCTAGACTGTTTTGTAGTGGTCTTTATTAATGAAATCCTAGTATACTCCAGCATCCGATGAGGAGCACTCAATCACTTGAAGATGGTCCTAGACTTACTTTGAGAGCACCATCGTTCCAGAAATATTTTGGATTTTTCGTTTTAGAAATTAGGGGTACAATTTTTAGGACACGTCATCTCATTGTTCAGATTTTTAGTAGATCCAGCTATGATGGAGGTGGTGTTTCATAAGATCCACCCATGAATGTTACCAAGGTTCATAGTTTCCTTCTGCTGGTTGGGTACTATCATAGGTTAGTTCCCGACTTTTCTAGATTATAAGCATCCATGATTTCCTTGACACAAAAGGAAAAACCATTTTTGTGGATGGCGAAGTTCTAGGAGAGCTTCCAGTAGCTGAGGAAGAGTTTGAAAATCACTCCCATCTTGATATTTCCAGAGGAGGGTGTTGATTACATGGTTTTCTATAATGCAAATAGACCGGGCTCAGTTGTGTACTTATTTTGTGGAAAGATAGGGTTACCTATAGTTTATTGTATTTGATACCACAAGATTAGAACAATGTGGACTATGATCTTCATTGTGTGTCGATAGTCTTTGCATTGAATATGTTCCAACACAGCCTTATGGGCAAGAAAATTATTGTCTACTCACAACTCAAAAATCTCAAGCATATCATCTCTCAGAAGGATCTGAACATGAGATAGAGGCATTGTAAAGAGTTCCTATAGAAATATGATTTTGAGATATTCTATACTCATAGGAAGTAGAATGTAGTGGAATATTATCTCAATAATATATTGAGTTTATAGTTACTAAATGAGGCCCTAGAGTATTTTTCCTCAATTCATATTTCCTTAGAGGATGGAGATGTAGAAGATTCTCTATAGTCAATGGTAGTTATCCCTCCAATATTACAGTGAGCCAAGGATGCAAGATATGGAGATACCAGCTATGATAATACACATGCTCAGATATCCATAGGTTATTCCCCGGATATATTTTCAAAAGGTGGGAAGTATGTTATCATTTTCAAAGTACACATAGTTGTACAAGTGGCGTTATGGGAGGAGGTGTTGAGGTAGTTCCATTAATACACCTTTTCATTACGTCTAGGTGTGTAAAAGATGTACCAAGAACTCTGACGTCAATTTTGGTTGTCGGGAATGAAGTAGGCAGTGTCAGAGTTTGTCTCCAGATACCTCACTTGTTAGTAAGTGAAGTCTGTGCACTATGATCCAGTAGGTTTGACTCAACCCATTGAGGTTCCAGAGTTGAAGTGGGATGGAATATCATTGAATGTCGTGATGGATTTTTCAGATATGTCCAGCGGGAACGATACCACCTAGGTTATCATTGATCGACTAACCAAGTCATCAAACTTTGTAATGATTCAAGAATAGAGTTCCGTAGAGAGCTTATGATGCCTCTACATCCAGAATATAGGTCAACCTCATAGGGTACCCTCTATGATCATTTAAAATCATGATATTTGTTTTACTTCTCAGCTTTAGAGGGATTTTCAACAGTCTTTTGGGACAGAGTTGTAGTATAGAACAGATTTTCATCCCCTAAAGGATGGTCAGATGGAGAGGACCATCCATGTTCTAGAAGACATGATACATGCCAACATCTCGGACTTTGGTCATAGTTGGGAGGACCACCCACCACTGAAGTATTTTTTGTACAATAATAGCAACCACTCCACCATTGTTCTGGCCCCATTAGAGGCCTTGTAAGGGAGAAATTTTAGATCAACATTGTGCTTGGCTGACCCATGGTAGTGAACACTTATGGGCCCAATGTTGGTACGCGGTTCCACCAAGAAATTGCAGATCATCTAGGAGTGAATGAGGACTATACAGAGCAAGAATATGTCGTTTGCTGATATGATAAATAGGTCCTTGGATTTGGAGTGGAAATACCTTGTTTTCTTTGGGGTCTCGCATTGAATGGGAATTTAAATATTTGGGCATGGAAACAAGTTATCTTTGTGTTTCATCGGCCCTTTCCAGATTTGGAGTAGAGTTGTAAAGGTGGTGTACCTCTTAGATCTACCCTAATAGTTTCCCTGAGTCCATGATGTCTTTCTTATATTGTATCTATGAAGGTACGTTCATGACCCATCTCCATTAAATGACTAGGTAGAGTTAGACATTGACAATGGGTAAATGTTTATGGAGTACCTAGTAGAGATCATGGATCAAAAGGAGTGGATCTTTCGTGGGTAGTCTATTCCTCTAGTGTTCATTCAGTGGTAACACTGGAATCTTCATAAGAGATCCTAGGAGTGGGAGGCTCATATTCATTTTCATTACCATAATTTTTTTGTTCAGTAGCCCTTATTTGGCATTTGAGGACATAAATCTCTAAGGTAGGGAGAATGTAATGGCCCAGATTTTTCTCAGATTAATTTTAATAAATTAATTGGGAAAATACTGATACCAAGCACTGAGATGGATTGATATTCCAAGGCCAGGTGTTCGTGGAATGAATATTTGAGTAAAGTTATATTTTTAAATTAAAAATTCTCAGAAGATAAGGTTGAACATTAATAACTTCGAAATGGGTTTCTATATCAAATATCTGAGCACAACATTGTGCCTAGAATAGTTTCTATACCATAGGTGGGTCTTAACTTCAACCATCACGGTTCAGTGGTTAAAGATAATTTTTGGGCATGAATATCATTAAAATATTCAATAAGATTATATTAATTTGGCATTTCACAGTGTCATGTCATTTTTTCCTTTTTATTAATCCTATAGGAAGGGGTCTAGGGTAAAAATTGAAAACCCAGGAATTCCATGAGTGCTCTTGAGAGAACCCTGAATTTTTTCCTCTCAATGAAAATGGATGACGGAGATGCATATCGCGATCGTTCATTAACGGATCATCAATGACAACAACTCCTCGATAGTGAATGATCTGATCCTAGGTAGGGAGTGTGTTTGGATTTTATTTCCTTTACCTTTATGGAATTTTTATAATGAACGTGAATCTTCCAAGATAATATTGATTCAAAAATCATGTGTATATTTACAAGATGAGCTTTTGATTTTGGTATATTTATCGTGAATGGAATCTATGTTATAATTGATTTAATTTTTTTCCTTAGTTCTTCAATTGTAATGTGGAAGAATCAATACAGACACCAACAAGGTCTAAATCAATCCACCTTGGTCATTCTTGTGTTGCAGCTCTATTCCACCCCCCCAAATATGCTTCTCGTTCTTCATCTTGCAATGTTGTAGGTGGTTCTATTAGAATAACCACTAGTGGTGGGGACCCATGATCCTGATGAGACCACACCGACGGCGATCGAGACATTGAAGTGGGCCACATCAGTGCTCAAGTGTGGAAAGAGGAGTCCACCGACATGATGGATAGTGGTGGAATATCACGGAAAAATCTCTATGGAAAAAGTACAGTTTTCAGGGCCAAGCGGGCCGCGACAGAGGTAGACATCCATGTTTAGAGGTCATAGTGATGGGATGCGATATGCCAGAGTCGTGTAAGAAGGAGGACCCATGGTAGAGTCGCGGTTGTGATCAGGTCATGCGAATCAGCCGCATAGACTATGTGGGGACTCTGCTGCCCCCATATCCCTAGTAGAGGAACCACCCATATCAAGCGAACCAAGTGGGAGTGGGCTGGCTGGACCATAGTAGTTCGGGCCGAATAGGATGAGTCGAATATGATGGTCAAGACGGGCCCGACGGTTCAGGTCAACCTAGAGGGTTGAGGAGGGCCCAGTAGGTGGGGTTGACCCGGAGGGTTGTGGAAGGCCTAGAGTGTCGGGTCGACCAGGAGCGGGGTGGATCGGAGGGTTAGTTCGGGTCGGTCCGACCGATTTGGACTCGCCACAAGCACAATTGGCCCCTTTTCACTAAAAGACTCATAACATTCAATCCATGAGTCTGTTTGATGAGCTGTTTGAAACGTTCATACCCTCGCAATGGCATGGTCTATTTGAGATGGATTTGTGGGGTTTTAATGTGGACGATAGTAGGTGAGAGGCTTACCCTTGGTTCCTTAATCAAGGGTTTGGTAAGAAATTATGTCGACATCATTGAGCAAAAATCCCCTTAACAGGATAGAGCCCAGTATAGAGTTGTGGAATCCTCCTTGGAATATGAATGATAATCTATCTCCCCTGAATATGTATCTTGGGTATTGGTGTGACTACTAAGCATAGGGAATTAACCCTCCATCAAGAGGTCCATATCGATAGGGTTCGTGGTATTCATTAATGGGAATCCCCCATGTTACAAGCCACATCAGTAGGGTTTTTTTATTCACTAAGAAGAATACCCTATGTTGTCAGATAAAACATATTGGGGTTACATTATTCTATGATGAGAGTCCCTTACATATATTTCATGATCATTGACAAGAATTATATATATGGGAGGATCTCAAATTAATGGAACCCCTTGTAAGAGTCCCTGATGACATTATGGCTCGAGGAGTGAGTTCTCCAAGAATGAGTGTACATTGAGTGAAATACTATGGTTGATGATTGGATATGAATTAACAACCCTTTATTTATAGATGGTTATGAGTATATATGGATTTTCTTGGTATATATATGTTCATATATCTTTGTTCAGATGACGATTCTTTCTTTTGATTTTTTTTCTTTTGTTGTTTCGGGGTGTCATATTGAGTATTGTTTTAATCCCCCATACACGAGCTTTGCCTTCACATGTTGTGTCTTGTACAGACGATCGAATCTTAGATGGAGTTCTTGGAGGAGTAGGACCAGGACCAGATGGTGCCTTGTGAGATAAGATGGGCCAAGGTGTTTCTAGCAGCTTTCAATAGTAGCATCAGTACCCTTGTTTGAAGGTCATAATTTTCAGTGGTCTTTATTTTGTTGGGATTTAATTCGGGACATGTTTACCTTCCCATACATTACTTTCTTGTGGTACTCTATGGTGGTTATTAGTGAATGCATTTATAGGGGTTGGTTCGTTATCTTTTTATCTTTTTGGGCTTGGAGATGTGTGTGTGACTACAGGTAATATGAAAAATTTCACAAAATTATGAGATATTCATAGACATCGGTAATATCTAGCCCATGGCCTATTGAAGGTGGGAATGGGATATTCACAACCCAACCCCCCCCCCCCCCCCCACGGGACGGATCGTGAAACAATGTTTGAAGACTATGAATATATATTCCTACCTTTGTGTCTCACAAATTACCCAGATAAATTAATGTAGATAATGAATATATTTTTTAGATATTACCTCATTCAGATAGTTTTAGTCTTTATAGATGATATTCATATCTATTCAATGAAAAGGAAGAGAATGAAGATCGAAGGAAAATCATACTAATGACCCTATGTATGTAGAATCTATATGAAAAAACATAAAAAGTGTGAATTTTGGTTGAGAAAGGTTCCAATTTTTTGACAAATAATCTCAAGGGATGTTATAATAGTATATCCATCAAGTAAATATGTTATTAAATTTTGTCCTAGAGAAACCCTAATGAATGTGATCTGTAGTTTTCTTGGAATAGCTAGATATTACTGATGGTTTGTTGAAAATAATCACGACTATCCAATCCTCTAACCATATTAACTCGGAAGGGTGTAAACATCTTTTTAACATATGATGTGAGGAAAATTTCATGTAAATAAAGAGAAGACTAGTTAGTGAACCTATTCTCACCTTACCCTATAGTGGAGAAGGGTTTGTACTATATAGTTATGAATCCAAAAAGGGATTATGATGTATTATTATGAAAAATAACATGATTATAACTTATGCCTCATGACATTTAAATTATCATGGGAAAAATTACCAACCTCATGGTTTGGAGTTAGCATTGGTAATTTTTCATTACATACATGGAGGCATTATCTTAATAGATAAAAGTGTGATATATATAATGATCATAAATATCTAAAAGATATATTCAAAAATAAGGAATTGATCAAGCGCCTTAGAATATGGTTAGAGTTTCTAAAAACATTGTGACTGATCAATACTTTTTCACCTTGGGAAACAGAAAATGGTGGTCGATGCTTTGATTCAGAAGGATCGTGATAGATTAACTATGATGAGGATCACAATAGATACAATATTTATTGATTTGAAAAGGATGGATATATAAATACTGATGGAAGGGGAAATTTTATATTTCTTAAATGAATGTTCAACCCTCAATCCATGTGATGATTAAGGAGGTGATGATGGAAGATGGAGAGCTGGAAAACACAGATTTAAATGTTCTTACGTTTAAACATGATCAGGATGGAATGATGAGGTTCATGAATCATGTATGTGTTCCTTCTATTAAATATTTGAAGGAGGATCTATTAGTGGAAGCTAATAGTTCTTTATTCTCTGTTCATCCTGGATGTATGAAGATTTATAAGGATTTCAGTGAATAATTCTGGTTTGATGGAATGAAGAGGGATATCATAAAGTTTGTACCTAGGTTCATGGAATGCCAATAAGTTAAATTTGAATGAAAATTTTATAACGGGATATTTCATCCATTACCCATACTAGAATAGAAATTTGAGAACAACACTTTGGATTTTTTTGTAGGACTACCCAAAACCTCTAAAGGGCTTCAATATATATGGATGATAGTCACTCACATTACTAAGTCATCACACTTTATCTCTATCATAGAATAACTTTCTCTAGATCATCCTTCTAGGATATACATTAAATAAGTGTTATGGTATCATGGAGTACCACATTCTATTATATCATAGGATTACCTCAATATTCAGGTGAATGCATCATTTATAATGTGATAGATAATTCGGTGTTAACACTACATAGTAACTTCATATATATGGTCATTCTGAAAGAACAATTAAAACCCTACAGAATATGTTGAGGTCTTGTTTTATAGATTTTATGGTGGTTGGGATTGACACCTTTATCTAGTTTACATTTCATGCAAGAATAGATTTCAGTCAATAATTCATTTGTCGTCTTATGAATCCTACTATGGGATGAAATATAGACCTCCAACATGCTGGATTAATGTTTGAGAAAGAATGTTATTCGGATCTCAGATTGCTGAATAAATGGTTGACAAGGTTAGAACCATTCAATATCATATCAAAGTAGCTCAAACCCAAAATAAGATTTATACTAATAATAGTCAGCACGGTCTACAATTTGACGATTTTAAAAGGCATTTCTACAAATCTCTCTATAGGATATGGTTATGAGATTCAGAATGAAAGGGAATCTAAGACCTAAGTATATCATTCTCTTTGAGATTCTTGATCGTATCAGGATGGTACCCTATCAATTGGAAATTTATCCAAATATCTCTCAATTCGATGATGTGTTTCATGTATCTATCCTAATGAAGTAAACACATTAACCTTCACATATACTAAAATTAGTGGTCATAGAACTAGAGAAGGGTCTATCTTATTATGAAAAACCTGTTGAAATTATAGATTGATCAAAGTATGTTCTATAAAACAAGGACACTCACTAAGTCAATGTTTATTTGGAGAAGTCAGCTGTTATAGGATGCCTTGTTTAAACTTGATGATATAATGAAGCAAAATTATCCTCATTTTTTAAACATAAGAGATGAATGTTGTGGGTGAAATTCATTTTCAGGGGGTTGAATGTAACACCCCATGTTTTTATGAACTTTTTTTAAAATAAATTAAAATTTAATTAATGTATTTGAATGCACTAAGTAAATAATTCAATTCACATGGAACATACTTTATGTACATTATGTTGAATATGAACTTGGCATAAGTTACACGGAATATCAGCTAAGAATATGTTACGCACAACCTAATGTTTCTACAAAACATCATTTTATTATTATAATTATTTATATAGGATAACTATCACCTAACCATTAAACATAATTATATAAATAGTAATAACTAATTATAGAATATTTTATATGATTTTTTATAGAATTAAAACATATTGATAATGAAAGATATATTTTTTGTTAATGTCCTTATCTATTAAAAAATAAAGTTTTCTTAAACAAACTACTTTTAATTTCCATCTGTGATCACAATGAAAATTACATTTAGAACAACATAGAAATATAATATGATAAAAATAAACTTGTTTTTTATTTTTCAATGTTGAAATTATCTTACAAATATATTTTGGTATTTTTCTAAAAAACATCATTTTTTGATTAATAGTAAAAAAATACCAGATTTTAATTCACAACTCATTTTTCATATAATTTATTTATAATGATACATTAAATTTTAATTTTTTTAAATGTTTAATTTGATAATATTTTTTTAAATTTATACAATTTAGGTCCTTGTAAACAATTTAAAATTTGAATTGGATAAAATAACATTGCAAACTTTTAAATGTTTTTACTTTTAAAACCCACATTGTCTACGTGACTATGGAATTAATTTTAAATTAATTTCTATAACATATGTGATTATAATTTTAAAAAATAGATTCCATATTCTTATTCATCATTATATATAATATCTAATATGGTAAACATAGTTTTTGAACAAAAATATCATTGAATGTAATTAAAATTAATTACACCAATCAAGGTAAAATTAAGCTTAACTATTTACTAAACCAAAAATTTAAGACCCCAAAATAATTATAAACTTTTCCAAGACCCATTTTATGGCCATAAATAGACCGTTAACCATCCATTATAGGAATTAATTTTTTTATGACTTTATTTCGGTAAATTCATGGGTACACCTAACTTGTTTTTAAAAATGCCATGTAAGTCATTTCCCTTCCCTATAAAAGTACACCACCTCTTTCTATTCTTCACACATATGAAATAACTTAGGTTATTCCAATATCTACCCAATAATTTTACAAAAATACCTCCCTTACTCCTCAAAAAATTAACATGGGTAGAAGTAAATTCATGGATGCCTTTTGGCAGAAATCAAAAGGAGTTACCTGATTAAGAGGTCGTGCCTTCTCTCAACTCATTTATTTTAATTTCCAAATCCACCCCATCCACTCTATTTATTCCATGATTTACTAAAAACACATAAATACACAATATAATAGGATTTTGTTTCTAATTTTTCAAGCTACACTCATAGACACCTCCATCGAATGGATAACAAACATATTGTTTATGTGTGTGGAAAACTACCACCTCATTAAATGAAGATAGTTCATTTTTTATTTACAGTAACTAATTGTAAACATTATGATGGAAAATTTTTATATATTATATATATTATATTTATTATGTCTCTAATCTTATTTATTCCTTTCATAACACACATATTTTTTTCTTTCTATTTGATGGAAATACAATAATATCATTTTAGGATGTGTGGACTACAACCCCATCAAAGCGATTTGATACGTTCACACAATACATGGAATTTATTAAATATGGGTTTGGTAATTTAGATATATATAATATAATAATTACATTATAATATATATATATATATGTCTTTTACATTCATTCATTCAATATGACAATAAAAATTAAAACAACGTTCATGTATATGTACGACTTACCCTCTCCATGCATGGTTTATTCCATTTTGTACTTCTTAATTAAATAAATTATTATTAAACAAATATAATGAATGTAAATTATTTTTATATCATGTTTTACATTATTTAATCAGGATATATGTAAAAGGACCCAATATTTAACAAATTATGACACATGAAAAAAAACAAAGCGAATATTACCCGAAGTGAATCATTAGCATAGAATTGTTTACAATAGGGTAATATGAAATCATGATGAGAAAATATATGTTATTATATATAATAATTTGGTTCTATTATAAATTTTTAATAAATTTATATTTATTATACAAGATAATTGTATGATTAAGAATAGTGTCCTTACACAAGGTAAGGGGTTTTCATCTCACATTTTTTCTATGAGATACATGCTTTATTAACCACCCATTCCTTTTGTGTGGTATATTTACTTCCCATGGATGTATTCAATGATATATATTGTAACAACCAAAGATTTTATGATAATTATTCATTTTAATTTCATTGATGTCTTGTGTTATACACTACATCAAAATTAGCATGTGCTATACACTACACCGTATTAGCTTGGAGTATACGCAACACTATTCTTGGCTCATGTTACACACAATTTCATGTTCGCAACATTAAGTATATATTTTTTTTAATGATGTTATATGGAACACCAAAGGGATCTTTCACTGCACGTGTCCCTGACTTGGCTTGCATTACATGCAATCACGACCATTCCCGAAAGCATGTGTAGTACGAAATACCGGATTTCCCTAAACAACGATATATTGTTAATATGGACTAGCCGTTATGAATAGTATTAAATAAATTTTGAATTTTAAAACATTATTATTAATCTTAAATATTTTCTAGAACATGGTATGAGAACAAAATAAATTTTTCGGGTAAAATAAGTATTTTTCAAAAACTACAGTTTTGCCGCCTTTTGATGGAGCACCCACATTAAATCTAGTTTTTGACATGTTTATAAGTTAAATTTGAAAAAATAAAATTATTTCTTGGAATCAGGATATAAAAATTTAATTTGTATAAATTTTTCATATTATTCTGATAACTTTTATATATTGATGAATAGTAAAAACACGCTATATTTTAATTAAAAACAACTTTTTTCATCGCAATAATATGTATGGATATATTATATTTTTAGATGGTTTTAAAGTGTAATTAGAATATATTTTTACCATTTAATCCAATTTTGGTCATTGGAATTAATTTCACTCTGAAATTGAACATAAACAAGTGATGATCTTTTGATATTTGTTATTTCTTAAAAACACACTATTTGTTTTGATAACAGAAATTAATTTTAAAATTAATTAATTAAACTTCTATGTTTTGAATATGGAAAAATATACATCATTTTAGAATTTGGAATATCAGATATATCTTAGGCTGAATTTTTGGTATTTTTCTAAAAAACTTCAATTTTTGATGAATAGTGAAGCCACTTAGTGGTAGTTAAAAAACATAATCTTTCATTTAAATGAAATTTTACCACTTCTGTGAATTTAATTTCAAAAATCCAACATACATGGTTGTTATTAAAAAGTATAATATGGTTCAATAAGATGAAAATAATTTTTGGTGAATAGTAACTTTTGACTTTTATTTACTGTGGTTAAAGGTAAATAGGGTAATTCAAGGTTAAAAAAATATTATAATAATTCAAAATTACTTTAAAACTTTTCCATTATTTATTTGATGGGTAATGGCCGATGATGGGCATCCTTGGGTCTATTTTGGGACCCCATGGAGCCACTTATGAAAGACAATGACACATTAGATTAATTAATTTAATGTAAAGACAAAAATGGCATGAACATAAATCCATTAGTAATTAATTTTTATAAGGGGATATATAAATTATCTTTTCGACTATAAATATTAATTGGAAAGCTAAAAATATTTCCTAAATTTCAGTATTTTTTTTATAATTTTTAGACAACAAATAAATTAAATTATTTATGACACAATAATGATTCAGTATTTACCTCATTAATAAATGATTTAAATAAATTAGATTATAATGATTAAAATATTATCCAAAACATGTCAAATTATGATTGGATGATTTTATTTAGACCATGAGTCATCTTATCTTCATCTTTAATAATTTTTGGACCTTTTTAAACCGAATATAAGTTTATAATAAAATAATATTTTCACACTTTCCAAAAGAGCCCCTCCTCCCCCTTATAAAAGGAGACCATTTCTATCCAATTCCTCACAACTCTCAAGCCATTAGGCTCATCCAAAATCTGCCCAATTAATCTCTCTACATCCCTATAATCCCCATAAAAGCCTTACATTAGGAAGAAGGCACTTCAAGAAGTCCTTTTGGTTCAAACCAAAGGAACTTACCCAAATTAAAGGTAATAGTTTCTCTTAAGTTGTTTTCTTTTATTCTACTTCTCCAACCCCTAAAATATTTTTAATAATTTATTTTTCTTAACAACACCAGTATCATCAATATACTAGGATGTTTTTATGAGAAGGATTCGAACTACACTTACACACACCTCCATCTAATGGATGAAGAACATAATGTTTCTGTGGATGGAAAACTAACGCCTCACGAAACGATGATTGTTCGATTTTCTCCTACCGCCTCTCATGGTGGCCATTATTATGGAACTGAATTTATGTATGATATATATTATGTTTATTATTTCCTTATTCTTCTTTACTTCCCAATTATATCAATCGTTTATGGTTTCCTTAGTGGGTAAATACGATAATCTCATTTGTGGAAGTGCGGACTACCGCCCCCTCAAAGTGATGTGATTCGTTAATGCCTTATGTGGAATGTATAAAGGATTGAGTTAATGATATTATATATGATATTATACTGAAATTATAATATACCTATTCTATTTAATAATAAATAGAAATTAAAGTAGTGTTAGTGCGTACGTATGACTTACCGTCTCCATGAACAGTGCATTTCATTTCTTACCTCCATATGTTATGTACTATTATAAATACATGTATATGCTGGATATATAATGAATACATATGATATATAAATCATGATTTACATTATGGAAGTAAGTAAATCATGATATAAGTAATAATAACATCAAGAACAACAATTCCAAACACATACGATAAATAAGATGATTTTACCCAAAAAGTTGCTTTAACATGGGATTTACAAAAGAATGGGTATTATAAAGTCATAAGTGAAACATATATGATATCATAATAATGAATATGATTATTTAATAAGTCAATGACATTATTTAAATCATTCTTCAGGAGGTTCGGATACGTACGAATCATATCAGAACTAAGGTAAGGGATAACTTTTCCAATCTCATTTTTATCCGAAATTGTTTACTCGTAAGTATTTTCTGTGGTTTCTGTTATCATCCATGTCCATATTTTCTAAAAATGTTTTCATGTATTTTTGAAGTCATATTTACCAATTTTTTACTTTTACTACATGTTATGTAAGGAATCTTTCTTTTTTTACCATACGAGGTATGTTTTGACTTTTCCGACAAAAGTACGAGGAGAATGTTATTTTTAACTTATACGGCTTGAAAGGATTTTTACGGTTTCATAACGCCTCATTTTTTTAAATAATCCTTTAAAATATTGCATTATTATTTTCAACAAAACCCTTTCTTTTAAAATTTCATGGCATTATGTGAAAACAAAATTATTTTTAAGATGAAATGATATTTTCCCCAAGAATTAATTTCAAGTGTTTTATCAAAACTATTTCCATCTAAAATGACATTATTTAATATGTTTATGTTTCAAGTATAATTTCTCAATTATTTAAATGGTTTTATTCTTATTAGGATTAAATGATATCCATTTTTTTACATGGATTATGTTATGATGTCATGATGTTTAAGAATCTCATTCTATTACATGGGTTATGCTATGATGTCAGATTTATGATTTTGTGGAACACGAAAAAATGATTTTATTATGAGATTGGTGGGACTTATATCTCCCTCAAATCCATCGGGTAAAGATTTATATCTCAATAGATAGACATGGCTGGAACGGTAAGTTAATATGGTTCAGATGGTTCAGTGTTACAGGACATAAACGAGGAGTGAACTCGATTTAGAAATTGAATTTGGCCACTAAGATGGTCATGGCAGAAATGCCTTGGATACTATGGAAATCATAACATGTGCATAATGGTTTCCACAATTACATTTTTTATTCTCATTCTATTTTATCAGGATTAATGTCTCTTTATGATCTATGCCTTATGTACTGCCACGTTTTATGTCATTACTCAAGATCTTGATGTTTAAACATTATGTTCATGTTTTTAAGATCAAATGTATATGATTTGTTTTATTTTATCCAAGCACACCCTTACTTAGTATTTGAGCTCACCCTTTTATATGTTTTCTTTTCCCTAGGATTTAAATAAAGGTTTTAGGTAAGAAAACAAAAATTTGAAGATCTTTATGGGAGATGTTGAAGATCTTTCACCACGATTAGAAGATTATGTTCCGAGTTTCCAAAGACACTAAACTATTACGGTCCTTTAGAATCTATTTTTGTTCTGTATTAAGTATTCTGCAAAAGTAATGTAATTTCCATGTACGTCAAGCTTTAGGTCTCTACATTTGGTATGAGAGTAATGGTTTAGTCAACCTTTGGAAACTAGGATGTGATAACTTTAGTGACATCCCTATAGATATTTCTAAGGTATGTCTAGGGATGTCCCTAAGGATAAGTATACGTATAGGTTATAGTCCTAGAATTACGGAAAAGATATTATAATTTAACCTAAGATGTTAGATATTGATATTACTCCCCCTTGATTATAATGTTTTGCTCTCACACTATTCTTTTTGGGTTTTAGAAAATGGCTGGAAACTGGAAGATTCGCGATAATGGAGGATATGTTGGACAATGGAATGATATTTTTCATGAGAAACAAAATGAAATTGGATATGGAAGTCCACATATTATTATTATGCCTAATCATAAATCTCATATTATGATCAATAATCTCAACTTTGGTAAGTTTCCAGACTCATATAATAAGAGAAAGATGGAGTTTCATGATGATCATAGAGGAAAGAAAGTTCAATTTCTCTCATGTAAATCATGTGGGAAGAGGAATCTAGGATAATGTTTCAAAGGAACTGGAATATGATTTGGGTGTGGAAAAGAAGGACACAAAGACAGTAATTGCAAAGGAAAAGGTTTAGTCAACACCATGGACAAGGATAATGGTATTTCTAAGACATCAGCAAAGGTTAAATGTTTTAAATGTGGAATGTATGGGTATTATGAAAACCAATTCCCTAAGGTAAAGTCTCATGAAGAGAATCATAATGGTCGTATGGGTAATATTTATATTGATGATGATGAAGAGACTACAAATGATATGTGAGATAAAAGAATTGTTGATGCTCGATCAATGGTTTCAGAAGGTGGTGTAATGATTGTATGTTTATCAAGAATAATGTATGGTACTATGGAATAAAGTAAAAATATAAGGGTTGTTACACTATTTCCTTTGCTTAAGTTTTGAAATTATATGATGAATGGTACCGGTAACCATGAAAGGTTATTCGAATATTTTTGGAAAGTAGATGATATGCACATAATGATGGGAAAATGAGAAAATAATATGTATAATATTATTCATGAGCTCATGAATGATATAAGGACAAATTGATATCATGGATTGAGTATATAGAATTTTTGGGATTTTGGTATGTGTAAATAGTTAACTTTTAGCAGTATTCATGTTTTCACAAAGGTTCAATGGGTATTCATTTTTCAAGAGAATACATGATTAAGGTATTCACATAATTGGAATGTGATCAACAAGATATATTGGGGATAAATGATGGTATTCACATGCTCAGTAGATGAAATTTCTAGTAATTGTTTTCTTTATACTATGATCATGGACAGATGTATTTTAAATATCCTAATGATTGGAATGAATTAAGATAGTATTGTTTAAGGCTGGAACTTTATTCGATATTATTGCAAGAATGTTATAACAGTGTAGTTTTAGAAAAAGGAAAACCCATAGGATGGGCGATAACCCATCGCGTCGGACAAGGATATGGGAAACGAACCCACAACTGATGTGCGAAAGGCCTTTATCGCCTATCACTGGCCTACAGGAAGTCCCTGGTTAGTAGAAACTAGTTTTATTTTATTAAGCGGTATGATAGATGAAGTATAAGTCCATTTTTAGAACCATATATGAATAATATCACCATAGATGGACTTATGTATATAACTTTCGCTAACCTTATGTTTGAGACAGATGGAATGACCTATCATTCTATCGCATTATCCACTAACACTTCATGGAAAACAAATTCAACTTCATTTCTTTAAGAGATGAAGTGGAAATTGTTCAAGACATGAACAACAATGAGATTTTACCAAAATCAAGTAAGAATTTATTTTAATTCAAAAACTCTTCGACATTAGGGAAATTATCATGAAAGCCCAAAATTTTGTCCAAGTACTCTTATATCAGATGAATCAGATGGTACCTTAGATCATCACAAATCTATGGCTTTGTGGTTGTTGGATTTTTCATAGCCCTGTTCTATACCACTCTACATCAGAACATGATGGTTAGATTTTTCTTCCATATCCATATTTTCACCTATGTTATCCTATGTGGAAACCCAGTGATTAGTTAATTTGGGTAACCGTTACATTTCATACTTTATTTTTTAAAGATAGGTTTTGGTATTCTCTTTTTACGATGTGGGTTTCTATGAAAGAAACATTCATGTAGTAAACCATTTATAACCCCGATGAATTTCGAGGGAGAAATTCATTTTAAGGGGGGTATAATGTAACAACCCGAGATTTTATAATAATTATTCATTTTAATTTCATTGATTTCTTGTGTTATACACTACACCAAAATTAGCTTGTGTTATACGCAATATCTTATTATCTTGCAGTATACGCAACACTATTCTTGGATCATGTTACATAAAATTTCAAGTTCACAACATTAAGTATATATTTTGTTTAATTATGTTATATGAAACACCAAAGTGAGCATGCTATACATGCATCCCTGACTTGGCTTGCATTACACGCAATCGTGACCTTTTACGATAGCGTGTGTAGTACACAATATCATATTTCCCTAGACAACGATATATTGTTAATATGGAATATCTGTTATGAATATAATTAAATACATTTCAAATTTTAAAACATTATTATTCATCTTACATATTTTCTAGAACATGGTATGAGAACAAAATAAATTTGTCAGGTAAAATAAGCATTTTTAAAAAAATGCAGTTTTGCCGCCTTTTGATGGCGCACCCACTTTAAATCAAGTTTTTGACATGTTTATAAGTTAAATTTTACAAAATAAAATTCTTCCTTGGAATCAGGATATAAAAATTTAATTTGGATAAATTTTTCATATTATTCTGATAACTTTCATATTTTGATGAATAGTAAAAACACGCTACATTTTAATTAAAAACAACTTTTTTCATCGCAATAATTTATATGGATATATTATATTTTTAATTGGTTTTAAAGTGTAATTAGAATATATTTTTACCATTTAATCCAATGTTGGTCATTGAAATTAATTTCACTTTGAAATTGGACATAAACAAGTGATGATCTTTTGATTGTTATTGTTTCTTAAAAACACGCTATTTGTTTTGATAACGGGAATTAATTTTAAAATTATTTAATTCCACTTATATGTTTTGAATTTGGAAAAATGGACATCATTTTTGAATTTAGAATATCAAATATAGCTTAGTCTGAATTTTTGGTATTTTTCTGAAAAACATCAATTTTTGATTAATAGTGAAACCACTTAGTGGTAGTTAAAAAAATGAATCTTTCATTTAAATGAAATTTTACCACTTCTGTGAATTTAATTTCAAAAATCCCACATACATGGTTGTTATCAAGAAGTAAAATGTGGTTCAATAAGAGTAAAATAATTTTTGGTGAATAGTAACAATTGACTTTTATTTACTGCGGTTAAAGGTAAATAGGGTAATTCAATGTTAAAAGAATATTATAATAATTCAAAATTACCTTAAAACATTTCCAAACCGTATTGGATGAGTAATGGCTGACCATGGGAAACCTTGGGTTGATTTTGGGACCCCAAGAAGCCACTTATGAAAGACAATGACACATTAGATTAATTAATTTAATGTAAAGACAAAATTGGCATTAACAAAAATCTGTTAGTAATTAATTTTTATAAGGGGATATATAAATTATCATTTCGACTATAAATATTAATTGGAAATCTAAAAATATTTACTACATGTATGTATTTGTTTTATAATTTTAAGACATCAAATATATTAAATTATTTATGACACAATAATGATGTAGTATTTTACTCATCGATAAATGATTTAAATAAATTAGATTATAATGATTAAAATATTATCCAAAACATGTCCAATTATGATTGGATGATTTTATTTCGACCATGAGTCATCATATATTATTCTTTAATTATTTTTGGACCTTATGAAACCGAAGATAAGTTTATAATAAAATAATATTTTCACACTTTCCAAAAGAGCCCCTCCTCCCCCTTATAAAAGTAGACCATTTTTATCCAATTACTCACAACTCTCAAGCCATTATGCTCGTCCAACATCTTCCCAATTAAGCTCTATACATCCCTCTCCTCCCCCTATAAGCCTTAAATTAGGTATAAAGCACTTCAAGAAGTCCTTTTGGTTCAATCCAAAGGAAGTTATCCAAATTAAAGGTAACAGTTTCTCTTAAGTTGTTTTCTTTTATTCTACTTCTCCAACACCTAAAATATTTTTAATACTTTATTTTTTTAACAACACTAGTTTTATTAATATACTAGTATGTTTTTATGAGAATGATTCTAACTAAACTTACACACACCTCCATCTAATGGATGAAGAATATAATGTTTCTGTGGATGGAAAACTAACACCTCGCGAAATGATGATTGTTCGATTTTCATCTACCGCCTCTCATGGTAGAAATTATGATGGAACTGTATTTATATATGATATATATTATGTTTATTATTTCCTTATGCTTCTTTAATTCCCAATTATATCAATCCTTAATGGTTTCCATAGTGGGTAAATACGATAATCTCATTTGAGGAGGTGCGGACTACCGCCCCTTCAAAGTGATGTGATTCGTTAATGCCTTATGTGGGATGTATAAAGTATGGAGTTAATGATATCATATATAATATTATACTGGAATTATAATATAATTATTCCATTAAATAATAAATAAAAATGAAAGTAGCGTTCATGCGTACGTACGACTTACCGTCTCCATGAACGGTGCATTTCATTTCTTACCTCCATATGTTGTGTACTATTATAAATACATGTATATGATGGATATATAATGATTATATATGATATATAAATAAAGATTTACATTCTGGAACTAAGTAAATCATGATATAATTAATAATAACTTCAAGAACAACAAGTCCAAACAAGTACGATAAATTTGATGATTTTACCCAAAACGTTGCTTTAACATGGGATTTACAAAAGAACGATTAATATAAAGTCATAAGTGAACCATATATGATATCATAACAATGAATATGATTCTGTAATAAGTCAATGACATTATTTAAATCATTATATAGGAGGTTCTGATACATACGAATCATATCGGACCTAAGTTAAGGGATAACTTTTCTAATCTCATTTTTATCCGAGATTGTTTATTCGTAAGTATTTACTAGGGTTTTTGTTATCATCCATGTCCCTATTTTCTAAAAATGTTTTCATGTATGTTTAAAGTCCTTTTTACCCATTTTTAACTTTTACTACATGGTATGTAAGGAATCTTTCATTTTTTACCATACGAGGTACTTTTTGACTTTTCCGACAAAAGTACGAGGAGAATGTTATTTTGAACTTATACGGCATGATCGGATTTTTATGGGTTCATAACGCCTCATTTTTAGGAATCATACTTTACAATATTGCATGATTATTTTCAACAAAAACCTTTTCTTTTATAATTGCATGGAATTTTGTGAAAACAAAATGATTTTGAAGGAGAAAGGATATTTTCCACCAGAATTAATTTCAAGTGTTTTATCAAAACTATTTTCCATCTAAAATGACATTATTTAATATGTTTATGTTTCGAGTATAATGTCTCCATTATTTACATTGTTTGATTATTCTTATGATGAAATGATATCCATTTTATTATATGGATTATGTTATGATGGAATGATGTTTAAGAACCCCATTTTATCACATGGGTTATGCTATGACGTATGATTTATGATTTTGTGGCACACGAAAGAATGATTTCATTATGAGATGGGTGGTACCTATATCTCCTTCCAATGAATTGGGTAATAGTTTATATCTCATGAGATTGACATGGCTGGAATGGTAAGTTAATCCGGTTCAGTGTTACAGGACTGAAACGAGGAGTGAACTCGATTCAGAAAGGGACTTTGTCCACTAAGATGGTTATGGAAACAATGCCTTGGCTACTATGGAAATCATAACATGTGCATAATGGTTGCTAAAATTACATGTTTATTCTCATTCTATTTTATCAAGATTAATGTTTTTTTGATCTATACCTTACGTATTGCCATGTTTTATGTCATTACTCAAGATCTTGATGTTTGAACAGTATGTTCTTTTTTTAAGTTCAAATATATAAGATTTGTTGTATTTTCTCCATTCTTACCCTTACTGAGCATTTGAGCTCACCCTTTTATATGTTTTATTTTCCCCAGGACTTAAAGAAAGGTTTTAGGTAAGAAAACAATAAGGGGATGATCTTTATGGGAGATGTTGAAGATCTTTCACCACGATTAGAATATTATGTTCCAAGTTTCCAAAGACAGTAAACTATTACGGTCCATTGGCATCTATTTTTGTTATGTATTAAGTATTCTGCAAAAGTAATGTAATGTCCATGTACTTCAAGATTTGGGTCTCTACACATATACTAAAATTTATGGGTATTTACATATTCATTTTATGATATTTCTTTCATGGGGTTTTAGTTCCAAAAGTTACCAAATATATAAAATTGTTTTGTAGCAATTTTCATTCATTGAGACTCATGTGTTGTTTTGAACATAAGTTATTTTTGAGGTGTATATAATTCCATTTTATTTGTTATATCTTGAATCTACATTTTTCATGATATTTTATTATTTCGGTAATTTTTGTTTCCTACATGGATAGTATGATCCCAATTAACTATTTGGTAAACGTTTATTGAAACAATCTCATCGCATCTCTTGATTGTTAATGATTATGCTTCCTTGATAAAATATTTCTATAAATATATCAATAACAGTAAGGAATTTTATTCTTCTCTGGTTATCCATGATACTCTAATTTATTAGTACCACTTTCAAATCTTTGGAACTGTAGATCGTGATTTTATATAAAATTTGGTCCTCTCTCTCATCATTTGGAAATCTATTATATTCAAAAACAATATTTTTAAAAATGTTTTGAAAAATGTTTTCAAAGGTTATTTGAATCCCATTTTCAAGGAAAATGGATTTTAAAAATGTTTCATGGTTTTCAATACTTCGTTAAAATGTTTTAAAATATATTTTCATAGAAAAAAGTTTTCAAAAGGTCTTATGTTTTAAAAATGGGTTGTTAATGAAGAAAGGATATTTTCATTAAGAATTTTTTTTGAAAGATCTTTCAAAATAATTACCCATCTAGGTTAATATCCATTTGTGTTACCCAATCATTTATAGTGAAATTATTTAGTGTTTCAATTCATTTTCTTTCTCTGCATGGATTGTGTTTTGATGGAATTATTTTTATGAAACTTGTTTATATTTTACTGGTTATATTATTTTGATACCCACTTATTTTCATGTGTTATGTTTATAATTATATGATTATGAAACCTTCCTCTTTACAACTGTTTTGATATGATTACATTTTTATAATACCCATTAATTTACATGTGTTATGATATGATTATTTATGATCTTATGGATTATGTATATTTGATTTCATTATGAGAAGGTTGGGATATCTCCCTCCAATTGATTAGGTAATGATTTGTATCTCCTGAGATATACATGGCAGTTATAGGAAATAAACATGGTTTAATATTACATGGTTTGAATGGCGAGTGAACTCGGTTCAATAATACAGGGTTGTAATGGGGTGTGGACACTATTCATTAAATGACTTTGTACACTAATATGGTCTCAGAAGCAATGGCTTGGCTACTATAGAAATCATATTATATTCTTATGTGTCAAGCATAGTTCCATGTTTTATTACTATGTTATTATTTCATGAATAATGTTTTATATTTCCTTATGATTCATATCTTATGAAATACTAATATTTATGAAATAATTCATGTATATGTATTTGATATTCATGATATGATCTTCTATTTTCATGATCATATTTTCATAACATTATTCTCGTGAATGTGCTTACATATCTCCCCTGTTTACACATAATGAGAATCTGAGCTTTCCCCTTTTTATGTTTCCTTCTACCAAGGTTATGATAATATGTGATATATTTGATTTTTCTAAGAAGGGTTATTGTCATGAAGAACCTTGTGGGAGATAACTTATCCCTTTTATGAACCAGTGTTTATGTTTCTAGGTTTGTAAAGGTAATAGACTAGTATGATCTTTTGGTATCATTTTTTGTATTGTTTAGAGTATTCTGAAAAAGTTATTTAATTTCAATATATTTAAAGTGATTGTTTCTATAATTTCATTGTTTAATTTTTATATTAGGGGATGTACATACCATGTAATAAAGACTCTAACTCAAATAATTACAATTCCGTTATAATAATTTTCCCTTTCCGACTATTTATCAAACAAAAGATGGTATTCCTTGAATAATACTAAAAACATGCTTCTATATTCAATTAATTGAGATAAAAAGTCCAAAAAATATAATATTAGTGGTATTTCCATACTTCCTCCTTATATATTGATCCCATAAAAACCCTCCTTTTATTCATTACTATTGAAAATTAATATTAGGTGATTCCATGGATTTAGGAAGGCCATTGACATTTAAACATCATGTTTTAATCAATAATAATATTTTATTTTTAATCCTCCAGTAAATCCACCTATCGAAACATGAATCCAAAAGGATATTAGAAGAAAAAAATAAAACATATCTAATAAAACCATTTATAAAATTAATATTATGAAAATGAAATATATCTATCAAGGTAGAAAATATCTAAATAAGTGTAATTTTTCCCTGAAAATAAAAATAACTAGTTCTTAAAACTATGAATCCTTGAGGAAATACATTCAATAAGTTTGTTAAAAGAACTTTTTTTATACACGCATAGTTAAAGGTACTCTGATTAGATATATTTTTTATCATACATATTGGATGAGAATCTATTGAGGCTCCCTAGGACCATACTCCCAAATTGGGTTCTAAAAATGAATTCATTATCTACCATTGTTGAATAAAATGTGAGATATCTCATGATATATCAATATATATTTAAATAATTTAAACATTATATCTCAAAATAATCACAGAACCCCAATAATAAAATGTTTAGTTTATTTCTGAATTTTATGTATATGAAAATTAATAATAAAATTTATCTATAATCATACCACAAATTACACCCTTCTAGAAATTTCATCTTTTATTCTTATCATCAAAACCAAGGATATATAAATATAACTGAGTAGTGACTTAAAATGATCAGTAAATGAAAAACATGTCAAGATTTCATAATGGTTTATATCATAATATTATGATAAAACATGAGTGGCATTAGGATATCATATTATTACGAATAATGATCCATAATTGTTCTCCACATGTCATGAAATAAGGACATGGGAATTCAAATAAAAAAATATTACATTGAAAAAGTGTGTGAATTAATGATATATTATTAAAAATCCATATAGCACAATAATGAAAAAATAAACATGAAATGTCACATCCTCTTAAAATATAGTATAACAGCGAGCATTATAAAAAAAGTAATAATAGGTAATCATCATATTTTTATCATATCACATAAGTACCACCATTAATTTTGTGATCATGTCCAAAAATTCTCACATGTAAATTTGTGAGCATTTCCAATAATCCCACCCTTTAGTTTGTGATTATATACAAAAAAGGTCAACACAACAATATCTTATGAGATATAGAAACTTAACCAATGGATTAAATGGAAATATAGGACACCGAAAATAAATATCCATTCATGTGACTTTCTATTAAATTCAATCATTCATCATATCACAAATAACCCATAGGATTAAATTGGGTTTCATATTAGTTCCAAATGGTTTTGAGAAAACTAAAATCATGGATTAGATCGATTTATATCAACATTAAATCACTTATAATAAGTATTTCATAGAGGAATTTATATGTGACTCAAAAACCGGAAATATATATAAATTAAATCATTTAAAGAGGATAATTGAAGAAAAATTATTAAAAATAACTTTTAGAAAACACTTATTACATTTTTGTAAATAGGGAAAATTATGAGTCACTATAAATATCATTTTCAAGTAAGAAACATGATAAAATTTTTAAAAAATAAAATTAAAAGAGATATATATAATTTATCCACGAATAAGAGTTCTATTTTATCAAAAATAAATGTGGAATCGTAAAAACTTTATTTGATCTTTAATAGGTAAACATTTTTTATTTTGAAAAAAACATTTATTGAAACCCGCATCATTAAGATAATTGTAATTATTTTATTTTAAAATTGTTAAATATTAATATTAATATTAACAAAAAAATAAAATATATAAGTGTTTCATGATTATAAATGGTAACATTAGATTGAATAGTGGATATAGATATGGAATAGAATGAGTTTGTTTAGAGAGGATGGTAATTATTAATTATATCAACAACTTATGTGAGGGAAAAAGTATTTCCTTATAATTTCCATTAAAATAAGGAAAAATTTCATAAAATTATCTTTAATAAACATAGTAAATAAATATTTCAAAAAATTATTCAATGAATAACAATTACGACTCAAGAAAATAAGTTGATTTAATAAAGCATCCCTTACAACATTTTTATCATCTAAATCAAAACCTTTAAAAGGAATAACATAATATAGATTTTTAAATCACACGAATTTCCTAAAGTAGATAATGAAAATAAATAAATGTGTATTATATACACCACAACATATTATATTGGTGTTTAATATGGTATATTTTTCAATGAAAAATATTGAGATAAGAGACGTATTGTGGCTTTAGAAATATTTTATTAGAAACCACTTGAAATATATATCTTGAAACTGAAATTTTATTCTTGGGTACTCAAACATTCTATACATTATATATAATACATAACTATATCTGTCACTTGTTCTATAAATTTATTCCTATATAATAAATTTTATGCAATTTAATTATATTTATTTATTACACATTTACAAGTTAGTTATAGTTTATTTTCACCATCAATTGTTTTAAATTTTATTTATTCACTTTCCTTGTAATAAAAATTTCGATCATCAACCATTGATACCATTGTAATCATTCATACATTATTTAAGTAACTATTTTATATTTTTTAAATTACTTATAACTTTCATATTTCATTCAATTGGTTTTTTGATATTATTATTAGAGATCAATTCGATGGTGTGCTTGTTTAATAAAATTATAACTTATAAGGGGTGTTATATTAATAATATAGTAAACATTAAAATTACCTCTAAAGATTCCTAAAAATTTATCTAATAATTTATGTATATTAATACAATTATTTATGTTACTATAGTCATTTGTGACTAAAAATTGAAGCGTTGGTTGCGTATTTGGTCAAACCGACCCAAACCTAAACATGTTATAATTGATTGGTGGTAATGGTTAAGGGAGTAATTGGTTTCAAATAATATCACCAGTATTGAATTATTGTCATATTATAAAGATATTTTAGTTGTTGATACATTTTTTAATATATTTTGATAATTATGAAAAGACTAGTTGAAAAAAATAAATTTGTTCTTTATGGAGGTTGTAGTCCACACGTACACACAGGTGTCACTCTCATTATCTATCTTATTTAAGGATGTTATGAATTGGTTAATATCATCAAATTTGTAATAATGTTTAACATATGGTTTTTATCCATTAAATTACACCTTTAAACCTCTATTGTACAGTAGTTATGAAAAATGGATCATATCTCTAATGGATTTTGTAGTCTACACATAACACAAACAATATTTTCATTTTTAAAATGGTGGGAATGATGGATGAAAATAATTATAAGATAAAAATAATATTATTTTAAAAAATTATTATAGTTATGTAATTTTTTCATCATGTGTAGATTTTATTTGAAAGAAGTATAAGAGAAAAGAATGAAAAAGTAATAACTAAGAATATAACCTTACACATTAAAAGTCCCTTTTAAAAGATAGATTAAGTATTTGAATGATGGGATTTAGAGAATACTATAAACTCTTTGAAATAAATATTAGTGTTTCTATGTTATTTATATATAATGTTTTCAAGTACATATGTCTTGTGTTGTGTGGATAAATTGGGTGGTGATGATACATTTTATAATTGTGAAGAGTTTCATTTTCATTATAATATAAAAGAAGAATTCACAATTTAATGATAAAGTGAATCCAATGAAGAAATATAATTGATTAATACAATTTATATAGTAATGAAATTATCAACCCTAAATTTTCACACTTTTTATTATAACATATTTCTATTTATTTTACAATTGGAAATTTTAATTTTACTTTTTATGTCTTTAACATAAAAACTAATCTTTGCCGAAGTAATTCATTGTTAATGCCAAAAATTATCTTTATAAAATTATTTGGAAATAATGATTCAAAATATGAATCCCAATTTTAAAATTTAAAATCTATGTGTAAAAAAGACTATTTTAATATTAATGAACACAATATATAAAACTTATTTTTTGGAAATGTGTATTAATTTTCTTAAAAATTTAAATTAATGTAAAATTATAATGATTTTAATTTATTTGAAATATATATTTTTTATTATCCAAATAATATTTATATAGATTTAAATCTAATCCAGAATATAATTCTACCTTATATATAATTAGTTAAAAGATGCCAATCACAAACAGTTTTAATTAGAGTAAAACAATACTTATGTTTGAAAAAGGATAAAAATTGATTTTATAAACTCAAGATCAAATATAATAACTATTCTATTTTAGATAAAAAAATTATATTTTTTATAAGAAAAATGTTTTATAAACATTAAAATAATTCTTTTATTATTACTATTTCATATAAGTGATTGTATTTTCAAAATTAATATTTTTCACTATTCATCCAAAAATTCAACCTTCTCATAAAATGTCTAAAAATTTAAATTAATATATTATTTTTAGGAGGAAAAAAATTAGTGTTTATTTTATGATATTTAAATTCAAATATTTTTAAATTTAATTTATAAATGAAAATGAATAATAAAAAGAAAAATATTTTTTATTTTGAATGGAATTTTTTTAAGAGTTCATAATAACATATAATATTACATTATATTTTTAGACATTGTTAATATGTTATTTAAAATATAATAATATTTTAAATTTCTTCAATTTAATTTTTTAGATAAAATATAAAACATGTTAAAAACACTTATTTGATAAAAATATTCATTTTAAAAAAATCATTCTAGGTATTTATCATCAAAGTGTATTAAATTTTGGTCGATTTATAATGTTTCATTTACTATAGTGGTTATTATAATTATAATTTTATTAATAAAATTCATATAATATTCTTTAGATTATTTTTCCTCAGTATTACATGCATAGGAATCAGTCGAAGAAGTCATATTTATTTGACATAATTAAAAATGGTAAAAGATTCTTATGTAACATTCACTCGCCTTTTAAAAAAACTGTATACTCATAATTTTAAATAACATTCACTAATGAGATAATCTAAGATATCTATAATACATTCACTATATATTTTCTAATAAGATATGAACCTCACAATCATAGATGCTATGTGACTCATAATTTTTTTCATAATAAGAATGTCTGGATATTTTCATTTATCTCATTAATTTAAACTATTTATTATTCATTCCTTGGTTATAGGATATTCTAGGTACATAAATTTGACATCACAATTTTAATGATGCAATTTCCAACTAAATACTAAAAACAAAATGGTTAGGATAATATCCAATAAAATAATAGTAAATCATCATATTAATATAAAAACTCAATCATAAATCCTTCTCTAATAACACCTTCATTTAGACTAATAATACTTCAATTTAGAATATTATATAATTGGATAAACCTACAACTCTTTTATTTTAACATAGGGTTTCGATGTACATTTTTCTATAATTTTGTCTATCCCAACTAGTAATATATTAGAACATAAATATCCATTAAATTAGTTCTAATGGTTGGTAAAGGGTATATGAATCTACAAATCATATCCATGAGAGTATCCAACTATGAGTCTGTCTATTCCATTTATAATTCACTGAGTAATAATTAAGTTAATAACCAGTTCTCCCCATTCTGGGTTATTACCCCAGGATAGATCTTTTTTATAGCCGGCATCCACTTGATGTATTCAAAATATATATATTATTATGATGAAACTGCACAATTTTACCTTACCATGATTTTATGATGTTATCCTATAATATTGTTTTTTTATTGGGTTATCTATAATGTATTGACATTTTAAATAATCACTATGTTTTATAGTGTATAGGACCCACTACACAAAGCATAAATGAATCATGACGTAGTATAAGTCTTTATAAATCATTATAACTTACTCATAATATTCGTCGGTATAAAAAGTAGATACAAAAATATGAAATATATGTATAAACTTTCCATGTCATAAATTTAATTTAATGTTTAATGATTACGAAATAAGAACTCATTTATTAGTGAAGTCTTTTTATGCTTCAAAAATACATTTTTCCTCCAAAGTTGTTTTTATTTATTTTTAATAGATATTATTATAATTTATTTATTTTAATTTAATAATTGTAATTTTTTAAAGGGATATAATTTTTCAAATAGCCATATCAATATTATCTTATGATGGTATTTTAAGATTCTTCTTAAATGAAAATTTTTTCAGTGAACAGAGAAATAAACTATTTTTATAAAAAATATTCTTTTCCATTATTGTATTGATAATGATATATTTTTTAATTTATTTTATAATTTAATTAATTTATTTTTATTATGTATAATATAAATAATTTCATTTTAATTAAAACGATATTTAAATTTTTTAATAAAATATTTTTATACTTCAAATTAAATTTTCAATAATTGTTTCTCATCTCATTTTATGGGGTTATGTTTGATATATATTTAATGGAATTAAATTTCATAAAATGGATTCTTAATTTTTAGTTATTGTTTATGAATTGGGTAAATATTTCTATATTAATTTATTCATAATGAATGGTATCCTTCGTTAAAAATGGTACCTCCACGGTAAGGTTAAAACAGGTAAAACAATGTTAAAACTATGAAAATAAGGATTCAAACATCAATAAGCATACCAATATATGATTTTATGAGTATAATTATACGAAAACCATAATATATTATATATTATTTCATTATGGGTCCAATTCTTTTTTATAATGTCCTTTATATTATTTTATTTTAAAAAAAATTAAGGTCATTATCATTTTTTAAATTATCTATAACTTTTTGCAGAAAAGATAAAAATAAGTAATGTACATTCATAAAATATTCTATTGATGGTGAATAAATTTCATTTTTTATGGTAATTTATTTTTCAATTTTTATGTTACAAAAAATTACATTAAATTCTTACGCAACACTGACATAGTGCTTCAACACGTTGTAATAAAATAAATGATTTGAAAAACTATTCATTTTTTTGTGTAAGTTATAATTTTACAAGAATTTAAAAGTTAAAACATTTGTATTATGAATTTATTAAATTTCTAACAACTTATTATATTATTATATTTATATTTTTTTTTAAATTTAAATTATGTGAATATCAATGAAAATAAAATTAGTAGTATTTTATGTTAAATAATATTTTATTAAATTTTTTAAAATTAAAAAAAAATATTATATTTATAAACCTAACTGGGATATGTCCTAAAATATAAGAAAAATTAAATTTATAGGTCACTTTTTCTTTTATTTTAGATTTCATGACCCTTATATTGTAAAAAAATATTGATATCATGGTAATAACTAAAAGGGTTGAGAGGGATTAAAACTAATAGATTAGGGTTTAAAATCACATACACTTTTATAAATTTTATTTTATTAGAATATTCATATGTATACCCTTCCTAGGTTCTAAATAATTAAATTTCTATCACTTGGACAAGAATTGAAATTTATATTAATTTAATACAATAAGTAATTCAATGGGTTCCCTCCCCTAACTCATAAATTGACACCGCCTCTCATCTCATCCTCACATTTCATAAGTGACTAATCTAAACAAAAACCTATGAAAACCTATACATAACTACATTATCATCATTATAGTGTTTTTTATTTCTTAAAACAACATCCCTTTGATCTTCATGGAGACATCAAATGAAGGTTCTTCAAATAGGAGGTCATTATCAAGGCTGATCATTTTCATTTTTCTTATTATTCTAACTTCTCAAATTAATTCAAAAACATTCCAACACCAATACATCAGTATCTCCCATATACTGATATGATTTGTTTTATTTCTACAACCATATTCATCCATTTTTCAATAAAAATTGATAATGAAACCATCATTTGTGTGTACGTTTCAACTACCACCTCCATAATAGATAAATTAACTTTATAATTATTTCCTTTCATGACTCGTTATTATGATAGATTTTATGTATATATATGTTATTCATGACATAATTATATTTCTATAAATATAATATTTTATCTACCTTTATAACATTCTAATCATTAAAAATTGAATCATCATAGGTGTGTACATATTCACTACCATCTCCATGTAATGATATACATCATTATTTAGAAACAACCTATCATGGCTAGTCATTAAAGAAGGTTTAATGAATTTATTTGATGTATAAAACATTATAATGATTCTATAAAGTTAATATTATATTTTATTTATTTATTTTACATCCATCAAAAAGGAAAAACATCGCTCTTGTGTATGTTTGGACTACCACCTCGTGAGTTGATATTTTTTTTCAATAACCTCATTTCTTGAATGGATATAAAATTTAATTTATATATTGAAATGATAATTATTTCAAGAATTGAAATCTAAATAATATTAAAAATTACCCATTTGACCATGATCATCCGAAAAAATAATTTTTATTAATGAATTGAACATCCTCAAAACCCCTAACATAGACATAACCATTTATTTAATTATGTATGTTATTAAAATATCTAAAAAAAGGTTTAATGATAATATAAAAAATATAGGATAGATTCTTAAAAAATTAAATAATTAATATAACATTATTTTATAAGAAATAAATGATATAAAAAATATATATAAAATTGATGTAAAGGGATTCTTAACTCAATTTCCTTTCATTAGGATATAACACATCTTCATTGACATTGTTATTACATGATTATATATAATTGATGTAAAAATTGTTATATATTTTATTTTCAATTTCTTTATGTGGATATACGTATGTCTACTATCACTCCAATGATGTTCTTTTGAGTTATATTCTCTTTTATTTTTGGTCTTACATTTATTCTATTGATTTTTTATGAGGTAACCAAGAAAACAGTAGATTTTGGGATGATAGATGGAGGCACACAGTCAGTACACTATTAGGGGAAATAGTTTTCTAGCCCAATTAAAACCATGATACCCAGATAATGTAACATTCGAAGCCACATGGTAAAGAGAATGAAAATTCACCCCTCCAAGAAAACTATGTGGCATCTCTCCCCTCTTAAATAGAGGTGCCAGAAAATTTATGCACATTATGGTAGATTGTGTGAAAAAAGACTTTGGCCTTCAAGATTCATCAAATTTTGGAAATATTAATTCTACCCCTCTAATAATTTACCATATAACCCAAATATTTCGTCTTATTCAACCCCCAAACATAGCCTCATGTTTCCATATCCTCCACTCCCTCTTTGCTTGATTTTTTGGTATATTTGGGCTTGAATCCTTAAATAAACTCCATTTACGTTCTTTTTTGCCTCTCTTATACCCTTAAATTTATCTATGTATCATTCCCCCTTGGTTTTTCTCTTATCTAATAGTTTTTTTTGAGATTTAGAGGGTTCAATATCATTTATTTGGGTTGGACCATGATGGTTTTTGTGTGTTCATGCTTATATTGGTCCTTCTTTTAGTTTATCTTGTGGTTCCCTGCCATATATAAAGTATTTCTAGTGAAGTTTACGTGGTTTTATGTTATCCTATTAATTGATTAATTTAATATGAAGTTTTTTGGTTTCTAATATCATATTTATGTTGTTTTCATGGCTGAAAATATTTTTTATGGATTTAGTGTCATTTAAAAGAATAAAAGTGATATTACCCTCATATAAATGATTGGTTTGACGTTCGGGGCTAACGGTTGATGGATTTATGATATAAAAAGGTTTTTTGTTGACATGGATGTGTTATTGAGCACTTTGGAAGCCCAGAAACTAGTCATTTTTCTAAGGAATTGTACACCTATTGATTATATAGGGCGATGGCATGGGATCCTTGAAAGGATCATGTTACAACACCAACTAATTTATTATGATGATGCTTTAGGTAATTCTATTACATTAGAGTGGACCACACAATAGTATATTTCATGAAAACAAAATATATGGGACAACCATTGAGAGTAATAGTATCCTCAGACTCCATTGTAAAATCTTCTTAGGGATTTACCATTTTTATTAAACTATATTTTTATAAATTTTCATTTATCCTTTTTGATAATGTCTAATTCTAAAATAATAAATATTTTCAATTAAAATTTATTAACATGTTTATTTTAAAACTATCATGTTAATTTTTCATTTTATTTCATTGCATCGAACCTTTGTGTTGCATCTTATTGTTTGAATGATCTCAAACCCAATATACACATTTTTGTGTATGTAGTCCTTGTTTTTTTAAAATTGGTAAAGGAAAGGATTTATATGAAGATGATAGCATGCATACCACTTAGGGTCCATATTTTTTGTAGTAGTTTTCATATTTGTGTAGTAAAGGATAGTCTCAATGTCACACGGAGGTTTAATTTAATTGTTTTTTCTACTCACCTACATTTTATTGTATTTTGGTGTTGATTCATAAGGATTTAATTATAACATATTAATTCATGTACAAATTCTATTTAGTTTTTGTTCATGTCTATTATCTAATTTGGGTAGAAATTATTTCATTTCTTGTTAATTATTGGTAAAATATTTTTTCAAAATGGTTCCTAAATGGTTTCTCGGAATCTAATGTACTAGTTTCTAGCCTCTGGGGATCAGAAAAGTCCTTTGGACCATGTCAAAGTCTTTATCAGGTTTCGGGATTTCAGGAAAAATGGTAAGATTTTTTATAAAAATGTATTATTGGGGGATGTTTTACACTTCATTAGGTCATGCAATTTGGGAATCTCAAATATAAATAATCATGGACTCTTAAAGATTAGGGATCTAGAAGTGAATGAGGTGTCTAGATAACCCATGGTTTAAAGAACATTGGGTCACCATGGGATGTCAAGAATTTGGTTTGATTCTCCATTAGAAGTAATTCATAAGCTGAAGACATAGAATGAATAAAATGATATTATTTAGTGGCCTAAATTATTTATTGTGATTTGTAAAATTTATATTTTTAGGATTATAATTTATGTTACTGGCATGTTTTTTATGGGAATAAGTGTTTATAGTTTATTTTTTATTTTTTTTACTTGCGTAATATCATTTATCCATCAATACATCCTATATATCCATGAGAAGTGGTCAGAGAGTTTTTTCCCTCACAAGTTGATCATATATTAGTTTTGGTAGTTGTTTATGCTATCAGAGCATTAGATCATAGAGCAGGCTCTAGATATACTCATGCTAATAGAACCATTCCATGTATGGAAAGGGAGAGTGTTCAAGAGTTACTTTGGAATAAACCGTATTATTTAAAGGGATCACAGATCCCTAGTATGTTTATTGTTAGGTTAAGATTATTGATAGAATATTCTTTTTCCTCTGGATGGTTAAAGATTTAAATGTAAACCATGCTGTGATTATATTAGAAGGGCTTATCTGCAAGTGGTGGGAGTAAGTGGTTCTAGTAAGGAAGCATAGCCATATGGAATTGATGTATTTAATAGTTTTCATTAATGAACATCACATCCCTTGAAATTTTTACCTTTCTATGACTTATAAGTTTCTACAACTCCATCAAGGAGAGTGTTTAGTGTTGCAATATTCTAACCATATTTCCATAGATAGTTTGTTTCAATACCGATGTAGTTTCTAATGAAAAACTAAAGGTACAATGGTTTGAAAGGTGGATACACCCAAATATTCAATATTAAGTTCTAAATTTTTTGTTTAAGATTCATTCTAAGGCTTTTAATTGAACCCTAATGTTTTTCATTGACTCGGAATGTAAATATAGTTTGTCAAGAGTAGTTCCAACTAGGGTCTAAGGTGGAGTTCACCAGTCTAAGAAGAAGTGGAAGCACATAGATAAGTACAATAGGGGTGGTGGTAGCTCTGGATATCCATGATGAATTACATCATCAAAAACCATTGGTTGTCATTTTGTTATGTTCCATTAGTGTGGGACCCTTGGGCATATATAAACCTAATGTTCAGCTCCTCCAAGGTAGTTCCATATACATGGATTCATGAGTCACATGAAACCATTTTTTTGCAACGTGATCATATCCCAATGCGTTATAGGATATTAGTCTTATAGGGTAATTAATCATCAATTAGAACCATCCAAAGGTGTGAGTTCTCAGTTTTATTGTCATGGTTGTACGGGAAGATATAACACCCTAAGATTGTTTTAAAAAAATGTAAACTATGTTCGATGAAGTATAAGACATGAAATACAAAGACTATATAAAAATGTAACACCCAAATACATTAAGATATATGTCTCTTAATCTGAATTTAATCTCCTTGATACCTTATGGTACATTAAATCTCAATATATTTCTGTTTAGTAACATGTACGACATGCACCACCGATCGTCAATGGCCCACAAAATATATAACCGTTGTAACCTAGTTAGGAAATTGGTTGTTATAAATATAATTTGATAATATATATATATATTGTAATTAATATAAATTATTGATAGTTTTTAGTAAATAATCATTAAAATTTTAGGAATATAATTTTATTCTTCAAAACTATAATTTCATAAAAATTGATATTTATTACATTTAGTGAAAAAATATTATAATTAATACATTTATATTTTATAAGATATATGTGATAAAATGAAATTATTTTTTAAATTAGAATATAAATAGTTATTTTGGATGAAATTTTAATATTTTTCGAAAAATATTGATTTTCCCTTGAATAGTTAAAAATACTGGTTTCATAAAGATCAATTATTTTCAATAAATAATGTAAATATTAAAGAACAATTATTTTTAAAATATTATTTATAATTAAATAATTATAATTTTGTTAAATTTAATCTACTAAACTAAATTTTAATCATGTTCATATTGTAATTTTGAATAAGTAAATCATTTGTTTTTCAAAATGGGTTTTTTAAACTGTTTCAAGTCAAAAAACATTATCCTGTTTAATTAATTAATAAAAAAAATTAAGAAGGATTAAATTTTTTTATAGATTATATATAAATAAATATAAATTTATATTGATACGATTATTATTATTATTCATATAGTTAATATAATATATTTGTTTCTTTAAAAATACACTTCATAGAAACCTGATTTTTCATCGTGACTGCGGGATTAATTTTATATTGAATTTATCAAAACTAGTGTATTTATTTTTATTAAATAGATTAAATAATTCTAATAATAATAATTTATATTATCTAATTAGTTCAATTTAATTTTGGACCATAATGAATAGTGAAACAGTAAAATTTAGTTACCATGGTTAAGGTGAATATAGTTTTCTCAGGGGATAAATTGAAATTGCAAGTGTCAAAATGACCTAAAATTTTTTCTATAATACATTATTTTAAAATATTATTTCCATATAATTTATATGTATTTGTAATTTTCAATTTTAGTTCCATATGGAATGTGAATGACATACATGGACTTCTTTGTTTTCAAAAATTACAATTCTTCCACTCACCTCACATATAATAGGCCACCCCATATGTTCTCATATTCAAAAATTTAAAGATAGGTGTCCCGTAAAATACCTTAAAAATATTTTAATTAATTCCCTAACAAATTCGGATATATTTTAGTTTCATAATAATGATTTTCTGAGATGTGTTTTGGTTCTTAACTGGGGATGTTTCCCGAAGAAGAGGTGTCATGTTTAACTAAGCTTCCTTATTTTTTTTCTTCCTCATATAATTAAAATATTATTAAAATTTTCATATTTGATAACATAATTATATCCCATATAATTATTTGCTAATATTATATTTGGATAACCTAAATATATCTCCTCTTCCATTAAATGGGATACGAAATTTTCATTCATGTTCAGGATGAACTATCAACACATGAGCCAATGCCATTCATTTTTCCTCATCACCTCTCAAAGATTATTGTAATAATGGATTAAAATCATAATAATGATATTATTTTCATATTTATAATTAATAAATTAGGATATTGTGTATACCATCTTACATTCCTTTCCTTTAAGGATACAATAACATCGCTCATGTGTACGGAAGACTACTGCTTAACAAAAAAATGTGTATCATTTTTCACTAATAGATTTAATAGAAGGTAATAAGAATATATTTATTAAATGTATATTATATACATGAAAAAGATATAATAATAAAGACATATTTATCATTTTTAAATGATAATATATCATTTAATTTATTATAATGAAAAATTATAATGTTATTTTTGTACCAGTAGACCACCACATCAACAAAGTGACGCGATGACATTTTTCATCACCACGTCACGAGAATGATATATATAATTATATTTAATGAAATTTTATGGTATTAATTATATTATTATTATTATTATATATATATAATAACACATACCTTCTCTCTGTATAGTTTATTGAAAAATGGAAACGTAACTCATGCGTGAGTATGGTATACTATCTCCATGATCCAAATATAGATCATTTTTCATAACAATTTATCATAAATATTTTTAAAATTATACTAAATGAATATTTATTAATATTATTTCATTATTATTGCTTTGTATATATTGAAAACGTTACCACTTTTACCATTGGTAACACACTGATGTCGTTTGGAAATAATGAACCGAACGTCCTTCAAACACCCGATGTGGACATAACTAATTAAGTATTAAAATGCCACTGTATAAATAAATAAAATAAATTATTTAATTATAATATATTATACCATTAATGGATATTAATAAATCAAATAATTTTTATAATCATATTATTCATGAGTTAATGTATATTCATTTAATGTATGAGTACAATGTAAGGGTTTCTCTCATCTCAAATTTTATTTCGTTGATACATATGTCATATTCACTAGTTGTTTTTATTATGTGAGGAATATACTGCCCATTTTATGAGAAATATCATGTAACCTTCATACATACTTTTATTTTAGTTTTGAAATATAATTATTTTATCCAAGGGTATTTACCTGAGTGTTACCAAGTGGTAAATATTTTCTAACTCAATTTTTATTTGTTGGATTATAAAACATCTTCAATAAGTTTGTTATGATATAATTATATGTGATTTGATCTCAATGTTATTTTAGTTTATATTTACAATTTTTATGGTATTACATTTTTTACACATATTCCCTCCATTGATTAACACAGTACTCTATGATATGTTCTTTATAAGGACTATTCATCCCAAATTCCTTTCATTGAAGAATATGTTTACGATATGGACCTATCATTTTTATGAGGTGTATATACTTCTATTTTGTCTTTTTATTTTAGTGGAATCCAAATTTTCATGATATTTAATGATTCATTTGATTTTATTCATTCATGGGTCTTATGATTGAAGAGTTTCCAATGTAAAAAAGGCCTTATATAACATTATACTTTCGTTCGTGATTTTTAATGTTCAGGTTTCCTTTATAGGAAATCATATGATCTTATTTTATATAACCACATATCCTTTTTATCCAATTATTATTAATTTTTTCAATATTTTTTACTTCTATTTCGTTCCTTATTGATTAAATGAATATCAAGAAAGTCATTTATAAGTGTTGTCGGTCTTATATTTTCCTTTAGATCGGGTATCATTCACATCCATATCCATGTTTAAGAAAAATTATTTCATAAAAATAATTTGTTTAATAAATACCTTTTCCATCATATTTTACCATATTTTAAATTATTTTTTAGTAAAATTATTAATGTTCTCCAAATTGGTCACGTTTTCTCCTATTCACAAAATGTTTTCAAATGAATGATTTTTTTCATTCATAACATGAATGGATTTCCCCAAAAAAATCCAATATTTTACATGAAAATTACATTATGTGTTTTCAATGTTTTTTCTCAAAGAAAAGAAATTAAATTGTATTTTGTAAATTCTTAGTTTATAAATGTGATTTTGAAAATTAAATGTTTATTTTATTCAAAAAAATTAATGATCTTTTAATGGTATTTCATTTAATAAACATCAACATAAATTAATTTTAATTATGATCCAATGTGGGTTTTTAAAAAAGAAATACCATAGTAATTCTTTATCTAGATAGATTATTTTTGGTTCAAAGATAATTTTTTTGGAACCCATTTATTTTCAATGGGATAATAATATTCCAAATATATTGTTATAAAACCCGTTTATTTTCTTTGGGTTAATCTTTTTTTTAAAAGATTGTTTTGGTACCCATTTTTTCCCATAAATCAATCATGTTTTAAATAGATTGTTATGAACCTATTTATTTTCTACAGGTTATTCATGTTTCAAATATATTTTCATAAAAACCATTTCATTTTCATGGGTAAATCATGATATTAAAGGAAGAATCATAGTTTTTTATGATTTATACAATTAAATTCAAGGTCTAGGTACTTTATATATTTTTCTTGGATATTCGTATATGATGGGTCTTCTCATATAGCATCTGGTGAACCTGATGTAGCTTATATGATAAGTGCACATAGATAGAACTCCAATTAATTGGGTAATGAATATGTTCTCCATAATATTATTTTTGAAGTAAGTCCTATATTTATTAAAATTGTATGGGTTATAGGAATATAATGTTCTATGATACCATCATTTTTATCTATTATTTTTTTGATTTATAATGTATCATTTGATCATGATTGATATCCCATAAGACTTGATTATTGATTATAATGACTCGTTCCGTTTTTAAATCCATTTTCCATATTTCATGAATGTTGATTCTATTATTAAATGGTATGAGTTATTTTACGATTTTATCAAACACTCTGATTATGTATAGATACCATTATACACATATTATTCTCATTTATGACATTCAATTATTAGTTATTATTTTCATCATTAATGAGTATTTGAACTCACACATCTTATGTTTCCTTTTCCTTGGGATATAGATAATCATTTTGAATGATTTATGTCATGAAGGGTTTGATTTGGATTATGATGATAATATAATATGGAATATGATAACTTAGTTATAGTGGAAAATGTTCTGTATTAATGATAGGTTAATTATTTATATATGATTTTCCTTAATTATCTAAAAGTTTAATCATAAATGGTCCTTTAGTATATATGATATGAAATATCTAGTTTGGATATTGAAAGGATTGGATGAAAAAATTGTGTTGTGTTTTTTAGTTTCAAAGTTAGAAATGAAACCATTATGATTTAACACCATATTTTTGAGTATGAGTTCATTTTTTTATAGTTTATATCAATGATCGATTTAGATAACATTAGAAATTAATATGTATTCATTTTAGTTTATCTTAATAGTTATGGACTATATTATGCAATTAAATTATTATCCTTAATAATAAATTTAATGTCTTAGACACCCCTTTTTTCGATCGGTAGTGTCAGAATTCTAAGATGATTAGAATTATATTTGTAGAAAATTTATTTGTGTTGGGATATATATAACCCCTTGGTTCAACATAAAGTGTTATTTTAGGAGAAATTATATTTTTCTAACAATATTAAATGATTTGATAACATGAATGTGTTATATGGTCTTTTATGATGATGATTATTATTATAATGATGTTCAATATATTTTTTGGAATAGTATAAGGATCTAATTTTAGGTAAATATACAACCCAAATGCTTGAAAAAACCAATCACATAGGTAAAGTACACTAGTATTGAACCCATAACTAAATGGAAACAAGGGTGTAGTTCATTCTCCTAACCTAATTGGTGTCTTGAAAAATATTTATATACTTTTAGATTTCATGATGAAAGGTATTATAGAACCATTAAGTTTAAAAACACTAGGATTTTGAGGGTATTTAGGTTATATAGTCATTTATATATGGAATTATTTAGTTTAAACATTGGGTACTATAGTTGAATTCTCGAGATTAATGTATTATTTTACCATATGAAGGTTTATTCAAATTGGGAATTATCTTATCTTATTATATAAATTTTGTTTTGGGATAATTTATAAATATATAATGATTAAATTATAATCCATGTATGTTTATATGATCCTTTAAAATTTTATTTTAGTGGTTATGCATGAAAATGTCTTCTTGATTACTCATAGTTTATAGAAGAAGATTATATTGTGGGGAAATTTTGTAAAATGATTAAATTATAATAACCAATTAAGTATATTTTATCATTCTCTCTGTCTAGTGGGTAAAATAAATCTTAAACTATAGATAAAAAATTTAAAACCAAATATTCACATATTACCATCTATTTTTTATGAAATTAATCATCTTTTTCACACATCATATGTTTATGGTTTTATTATTCTTAAAATTCCCTTGATCATTCAATTTATCGTTATTAACGATTTATATTACAATTCAATTTTTTTTAGGAATTATACTTTTCTTCCATGTCTAATTATTCCCTTCCCATCTATTTTTTACAATTTGGATACCAAATATGTGTTATCTTAGATTATCTTCATGCTTTATTTTATCTCTTTTTGAGAAGATATTTTATTAACTGATATTAAAATGTGGGTTTCAAATATCGTTATTATTCACATGTATAACCATTTATTACTGTTATAAATTATATATTATTAGGACATAATTCATTAAAGATGGGAGGATGTAACACCCTGATATTTTAAAAGAATAATATTATATTCGGTAGTGTATACGAAAAGCAACATTGAGAATATAAAAAATTGTAACATTGAAGAAATTATGATATAAATCATTATTATTAAATTAATTATCTTGAATATCATGTGGTACACATAGAATAGGGATTTGTGGGTTCGATATCATATTTGACACATAACAAAAAGCTTAAATGACCCATGATATGTAAAACTGTTATAAACTACCCATTACATTAGTGGAAATTAATATCTTCAAATAAATTACTAAATATATGTGTGTATATGTATAAATTTATTTCTAAATATAAATTATTGATATAATTTTACTATATAAAAAATCAATTCTTAGTAATGTAATTTTATTCTTTAAAAATTCTTCAAAATATTAGTATTCATTTCTATGAAACATATATCATAATTTTATATTCAATATTTTTAAAAAAATATTTGATAAATGAAATAAATATTTTAAATTATAATATTAGAATTTAATTTGAGTGAATGTTTTGGATTTTTCAGAAAATAATGACTTTTCGATGAATAGTGAAAATAACAATTTTAGAAAAATTACAATTTGTTTTCAACAAATTAACTACATTTAAAAGTACCATTATGTTTTGATTTTTATTTAAAATTACATAATTATTTTTTAGTTATATTTAATCCACATTTTTGAATTTTAATAATCATTATATTGGATTTTAGAAAAAGAAAATTTTAGCATTTAAAAACAGGTTTTCTCTAAAGATTGTTTTAAAGTTCATAATTTATATTATATAAATTAAATTTGTTAAAATCAATTATTTATATTTAATCATCATAATTTATATTATATAATATGGTAATATTAATTTTTTACATTGATGAATATAGAAATAGTAAAAATTATTTAGCACTCTTAATGTGAAAATGGTTTTATCAAGGGGTTAAACTAAAACCATAAGGCTTAAAATGAACTAAAAACTTATGTAAATACCTTTTTATGGAAATATTATGACCTTATCCTATATATAACTAAATAATGGTTTGTTTTTGTGCCTTTTTATTTTGATAAATCCGGGTACATCTGTTTCTTATAAAACATTTCAATTGTGCCACTCAACTCACTTATAAAAGTCCACCACCTCCCTACACAATTCACACCATAAAAGACCTATGTAACCATAGATAAATACCCAAATGTTTTACATAATTCCATCCAAATTCATATAACTCTTATTTAGATCAAAAATTTATCCTGATAATTATTTTTGTTCTCACCAATGGAGGTTCCCTCAAGAAGAGGTATCATTCTTCAACGATAATCATTATTTTATTTATTCTTCCATGTCCATGAAATATTATTCAATTTTTATTATATAATAAAAAATGATAAACCATATAATTGGAAGTTTTTATATCAATGGTATATCCACAATTCATATCCTCTCTATTAAATAGAAAATGAAATAGTCATTCATGTGTACGGTAAACTACCACCTTGTGAACAGAGATAATTCATTCTCCATCATCAACTATTACAAATTTTTGTAATGATGTATTTAATTTAAATATATATATGTGATATTTTAACATATTCCGGATTCTGTATTTGTTATATCAAATATAACGTCTTACTTTTCATTTCAAGGAGGATACAATAATGCCACTCATGTATACGGTGGACTACCCCCTCGTGAATTGATGTGATTCATTTTTCACTATTAAAATGCATAGAAGGTAGTAAGGAAACATTTAGTAAAAATAAGTAGTATAAATGAAATAATATTGATAATAATGACCTATTTATCATTTTAAAATTATAATATTTAATATTTATTCTTATACTGAAAAATGTTAATGTCATTTGTGTACATGTGGAATACCACCTCCTAGAAGTGATGTGATTATTATTTTCATCAACACATCTAAAGAATGGTATATAAATGTTTTTTTAATTAAATAATATGGTATTAATGAAATTATTTTTATTATATAAATAGAAAAAAATATAATATAAATCCTCTTTCCATAATGATTATTGAAAATTTGATTCATTATTCATGCATATGTACGGCCTACCATCTTCGTGATCATAATTTAGTTTATTATTAAAAAAAATCATGATTGGATTTAAAATAATAATTCATTAATAAATATTATAACTATTTCATGATTATTTTTCGGGATGTTAAAATAATACTCTTTTTACCTTGGTCAACAAACAGATGTTTTTTCGAAACAATGAATTTGATGTCCTCAGAAAACTTGATGTTGAATCAACTGACTAGGTATTCAAATATGTCATTATAATGAAATAAAATAAATTATTTATGTATAATTTGTTAAACCTATAATATTTTATTCAGTAATAAAATAATTGATATTCTATATTTATACATGATTTGATGAACATGCATGGAATATCTGGACTCGGTGTATGGTTTTTCTCCCCTAACTTTTTTATTTCTTTGAGAGATATTTTATATTCTCAACTTTTTTGTGTTTTTTTGGTTTATATACATTCCATTTTAAAATTATTATTATGAATAATTCTTAAATAATTTAATTTTAGGTTTCACTTAGATTTATTTTATTCAAGGAGATTGAGTTGAATGGTACCACATGGTAAAGAGTTTATTAAATCAATTTATTTCATTTGATTATAAACTTTATTCATTGACAATGTTATGATATGATTATATGTGAATTTATCTATAAATATTTTTATTAAATATTTTCACTAAATTGATTAACTCTAAATCTAGTGATATGGTCTTTGTAGAGGTTAATCATTCCAAATTCTATTATTTTTAAGATATCATTATGATATGAACCGATCTTCTTTATTATGTATATATTCATTAATTTTAACATGTTATATAAAGGTTTTACTAATATTTATGATAATTAATGTATTAGTTTATGTAATTATTTTATGGGGATAATGGTTAAATAGTTACCAATTTGGACAAGGATTTACTTTACAATTTCCTTCCTTTAAAAATTGTTTATGTTCATGGAGTTTTTGGAGGAAATAATATCTTATTATTTTATGGAACCAAATATATTTATTATAAAATGGTATTGAATTTGGTTAAATTTTTTTATTACTATTCCATCCTTTATTGATTGAATAAATATCAATAAATTTGTATCTATATGATACTGATATTTTATTTTATTTTTTGATCGGGTATCATTATCTTATATAACCTTGATTTCTAATGTAATTTTATATAAATAAATGATTTAGAAAATATATTTTGGGTGATATTTTAGGTTATGTTAATTATTTTTTATATAAATTTATTGAAATTTTCTAAATACGTCTCATTTGACACCATTTATACAAATGTTTTGAAAATAATTTTCAATTTTAACATTTAAAATATGAATGGATATTTTTGTAATCATTTATTTTATTTTCAGTTAATTATCCTTTATATTTTTACATGTTTTTTTGAATGTAATGGATTTTGGAAAAAAAATTGAATTTTTTTTTATTAAATGATTTTTTTAAATGAAAATGTTTATTTCCATAGAAATATTTTTAATGATCTTTTAATGGAATTTAAATTCATCAAAATAAATTACCCTTTGTTCAAAGAGGATATTTTTTAATGATTCCATCGTCATTCATTATCTAGATGGATTATTATTTCTTGAATGATAATTTATTAGAACTTGATTCTTTTCAATAGTTTAATCATGTTTAAAAGATATTATTATTGAACATTATACTTTTCCATGTGTTAAACGTGTATCTAAGAGATTATTATGGAACCTATTTCTATTCCATGGGATAAAATGTATTAAAGGGGTGGTTATATACTAAGATTATTTTATTTTCTTTAGTCATGTTTCATATAGATTTTTATGGAACCAATTTTTTCAACACGTTAATCTTGTTTCTAATAATTTTTCATGGAAAATGTTTCTTTTTCCTAGAATAATCAACTTATGAAGGGAATAATTATTTATTTTATTTTCAGTTTTATGATGAAATGAATAGTATATGTTCTTTCTTTAATGTTCTCTAGAAATGTTTTATGATAATAGAAACCGGATAGCATTGGTTAATCCTGATATAGCTTTTACTATTAGTGTTCATAGATAGTTTGGTAAATCATTATGTAATGATTACATTCTCCAAATTAATTATATTAGGAGTCAACCATTTGGTTATTCCAATTATAGGGGTTCAATAAGGGTTTTATGAAGATAATTTTAAAATATAAAAACATGTTTTTCTGGGATTTCTATGGGATTTTAATATTTCCACTGATCATGATTAATACCACATGGATCGTGATTATTGATTCTTTTGGAATATTCATTAGTTGAGGCCTTATTAAATATTTGACTATTAATGAATTAGGTATTTATGGGTATGAGTTTCTTTATAATTTCTCACACACTCTGATTGTGTCTTCATAACATTATACACATCTTATTCACATTGATGTTGTTCAATTTTTAATGTTTATATTTACCCTTAATTATCATTTGAGTTCACCCTTCTTATATATCATTTTCTTCTAGTTATAAATAATAATATTGAATAACATATATCAATAAGGGTTTCATTTGCATGTTTAGGATAACCTAGTATAGAATATGAGATTCTGGGTAAATTGATGAAAGATACACTCTCAAAGTCATGAATTTTATTTATGTAATATGTTATAGAAATTCTATAAAACAATATACATAAAATTTCCTTAGGAATGTAAGTTATCCAATATTTTTTTTGAAGTTGTAATGTTTTTTATGGAAAAAATTGGGTCATGTTTATCAATATCAAAGCATGAAATGAATTTTTTATATTTTCAACATCAGATATAGGAGTGAGGGTTCAAGGTTTTTACACTAGATATAATTATATATATATATATATATCTAGTTTAAGGAATAACTCCATATTCATTGTTTCCATGAAGAATATGGATAAACGAGGGACCATCATTCTCTTGATCAATCACCAGTGGAATTAGATATTAGTCATACAATATATCAGTGTACTTTTATTATTACATAATTGATAAAAGTTTCTTTATTTTAAATATTAACTTATAATTATTTCATCTCTTATTTCCTTATGTATTTTTTGAAACATCAAATTGATCATATTACTTATTTCATGGAGTTGGTGACACAATTTCAAAAAATGAGGGAACATGGTTTTATATGTCCATCAAGTGATACTAACCCAATAGAGGGTGAGTTGTAATAAGATCATTGTTCTATAAATATACCTAGTCGATGCGATCATGGGAATGGATAAGATTAAAATATTAAAGGCCTATATCGATTACTATTAACAACATGTGACCTTCATGGATACTTATGGGTGTACATGGGTATTCTATAGTATATTGGATCCACAACTAGGATGAGCGGGACCCCGACATACGATTTTGTGATGAATTTATTTAAAGGGGCATTATCTCATGTTGGATGATGATGGTTTGGGTTAGGAAAATAGGTTTCCTCCTATAGTGGATGGATTTATAAGGGTATTTTGAGTGAAAATTTTTAGTTTACTTCCAAAATTTGATGTGGAGTTCATAATAATGATTTTTTTGGGAACATATCCTATAATTCATCCCTCATACTATATGTCCCCCACTGAGTTGAGGTAATTTTGATTCAGAATAATGATTGGGAATCAAGAGGACCCATTCAACTGAATTCCCCACCATGGAAAACAATAATTTTTTTCAATAAGGATGGTGGATCTATTTGGATATACATTTATTTCCAAAAATTGAACATGGTCACTATAATGAATAAATACACCATTTCCCATAGTGATGACTGATTGGATCAGCTTAATAGGTCTATGTAGTTTTCTATAATTTATATGCAATCTGGGTATCGTTAGGATAGAGTAAAAGTGGTTGATCTTCCAAAGATATATTTTTAAATTATTTATTTCCACATTGAATATATGATTATTTTGTTCATGTTAAAAAACTATTCTATTTTTGTCAAGGACCCAATGAAGTAGGTTTTTCATAAATTCTATGAATATTTTTCCATGGTTATTGTGGATGAAATCGTGGTTTATTCTGAAAGAGAAGAGAATCATGGTCAACATTTGAGGATTGTTCTAGGAATATTGTGGGAACACCATATATATGAAAAGATCTCTCATTTTAGTTTCTATATCTGAGAGGTAATATTTAGTTTTCCATGTTATATCTAAAAAATGGGTGTCAATTGACCCAAATAAAATTGTAGAACTAATGACATTGGATGATATTAAGAATTTATTAACAATAATAGGCTTCTCAGGCATAGAAGTATTTTATAAATTATTTCATATATATTTCTATCACTTTCTTCTCAAAAAACATCTCGCACTTAGAAAGGGGTGATGTTCTTTTGGATTCAGGAAGGCCAATATTTCTACAAGGATCTCAAGTAGCGATTGACCACTTCCCCCTTCTTAATTTTACTTGAGGAATAAAATGCATAAATTATTAACTATGATGTTTTAGGGTATGGGTTGGGTTACATGATTATGATATGTTACCATGTGGTGGTTTATGGGTATCCACAACTCTAAAAAAAAGTACCTTACCAATGACCTTGATTTAGAGGCTATGGTGTATGATCTAAAATCATGGAATTACAAAATTTTAGGTGATAAATATATGTTTAACAAGGAAAATTCAATATTGGGAAACATTTTTACCTAGAATTATTCATACCCTAGGTATAGAAAATTTCTTGAGTACCTATTATGGTTCAAAATTAAAATCATCTATAACATATGTAATGTTATTTTTGTTTCTGATGTCTTACAAAGTAAAATACGGACCAAGGCTCTGAATGAGTCTAGTGATGATTGGAATCTGATTAGAATATTCACACAGATAAATTTGTAATCCAATAATATAAAAATATTCATGTTCATAGATATCATTTAACTGACACCCTCACTTACAAAAATGATCTTGGAAGAATATTCTATAAATGATCTATTTCATTGTTCAATGAATCTCTTAATAGTTGCGTGATTTCTAAGGAGTTGTTTATTTTTCTAGAAGGATTTCTTTATGTAAAGGGATTATTCATTGTAAATTTGTTTCTTTGGAATGTATTTAAGTAGTATAGCCACCAGTACTAGTAATTTTTCCATCATTGAGACATGATGATGTATTTTGATGTACATTTCTAGTATTGGAAGCCTTGTATGAAACATGGTATAATTGATGTTTTTTACCAGTGTTATACATAATAGTTAACTAATTTCATGTACCTGAATCCATCAATAATATTCCATATACATTCCATTCACACTCAGAAGTGGGATAAGTTCACCATTCATTTTATCATTGGGTTTCCTTATACCCATGAGAAATGAATGAATCATGGGAGGTTGTTGATCATCAAACCAAATCTACCCATATTATTCCAATAAATGATTCAATGCAAGTAGAATATGTAGAAAGATTTTATGTCCCTTAAATTTTTAGGATTCCTGGAATTCCATCTAATATCATATCAAACAGGGACCCCCATTTAACCTCTTGATTTTTAGTTTTCCTTTAATTGGAAATAGAGTCATAAATCAATATTTGTATAGCGTACCATCCCAAAAATGATGATCAAATAGAATGGGAAGACCATATTTATGTTGATATGATATGTGTGGGGATTTTAGGTTTTATTGGATCATTTAAAATCCATCTCATATTGGTGAAATTATCCTATACGAATAGATACAAATCCTTAATTAGGATGTCTCACTTCGAAGTGTTTTATGGTCATCTGTGTCTCTCACTTATGTGTGGGATGGATTTTGGTAAAACCTCATTTTTGGATTGAATCCATGTGAAAGAGATGTCTGAGTATGTTTATATGACCATACTATAGTTTTTTCCATAAAAATATATTATAATTCAAATAGAGATTAGTGAGTCCAAACCATGGAGTTCATAGTGGTAAACCATGTGTTTCTCAAGGTGACACAATGTTTGGGTAACCGTCATATTGGTATGAAGATAAAGCTTATCCAGAGTTATTTTTGACCATGTAAGATTATTAAAAGGATCATTAAGGTGTTATTTAACTTTTTATTTACCTTACTAGTTAACATTAATTCATCATGGGATTCATGTCTCAAAATATAATAAATATAATCTAAACCCATCTCATATTCTGAATTATGAAGAAATACAGTATGAATCTCATCCATCCATCACTAAGAAACTAGTACGGATTTTGGATTACCTGGTAAAATTAAATTGGGGATAATATATTATTCTAGTTTAGGTTCTTTGTAATCATTATAATTATGATTACAACACATGGGAAGAGAATTCTTGGGGGGTAAGATAGGTATCCGGATTAATTGTTTTGTCCAATATACCGTGTTGACTTCTCTAGGTGGAACTTTTTCATGATGGAGAGGATTTTCACAACCATGATGTTTATTTGAGGAATTTTATATTTTATCATTGGTCTATATTTTTTCAATACAGTTCATGAAAATTTTTGCAAAAAAATGATAATTGTTTTTAGTTAAAAGGAGGTGAATTGTTTGCAAAAGGTGAGGGGAAAGTGAATGTTATCCAAGTGAAAACTATGTGAAGTAGATTGTGACACTATCAAGAATCTTGTCTAGGAACCATACCATGAACTCCACTAGGTAAACCATGTATTCTCCCAATTCTATATGATAAATTTTATTCATGGTTAGTGCATATTTTGAAAAATCATGCGGTCAAACTGTGTGGCATTCTAAAATTATAAATTTTATAAAATTCAAATTATACCCCATTCCTAATTTTAACTCTATAACCCTCCTCACTCACCCCATTTAACCCTCCCAACACCTATCTGGACTTTCCTCCTTCTCTAATACATATTTTAATGTTTTTAGGTAAATTTTTCATTGATTCCTCAATGAAACTCCAAGTAAGTTATTCATTTGTTCGCCTTTTCACTTCTCTTGATATCTTCTTCGTTTCTCCATGGGTTCTCTTGTCTCTAGTGATAATTTGAACCTAAAATTGGTTCAATCAAATTTCATTTTCTTGAATAATTATTATTTTTTGTATATTATTACTAACATAGGTCATTCTCATTGTTTTTATTGTTGTTCCTAACTTGATTTGGGTGATTTCAAGTGAATGGTAGGTGGTTCGATGCCACACAATTACTTAATGATTTTATTTTTCCATTACTTGTTTTAAAGGTATTTTTAATTTTGTGTGTGGGTAAAAATTTTGTTTTAATGGTTTTGGTGTGCATAAATGTAATAAATTTTATTTTCCCCTCTTTTAAATGGTTGGTTATTCATGTGTTTTTTTTATTTATGATACACAAAAGAGTTTTTTATGGATGTGGGTTGGAGGACATGGGAAACCTAATACCTAATAGGGTTTCTAAGGACTAGTACTTAGGTTAAGTTGGTAGAGTGATGAAATGGGTACCTGTTAGGATCATTTTATAGCAACTACTAAACAAAAATGATAATTATTTTGAAGCTTATATAACATTGGCACTTACCCCCCAGTGGTTCATGAATGAGAACAGATTATATGGCTAGATCATAGACTATAAATGTATCACTATGATATTATAAAATAACAATATAGTATTTAATATCATATGTGAGTCATAACACTAAGATTAAACAACCCCCAAAAGATATTTCATTAAATATAATATCTTTGATTTCTTGCAAAATATGCAACACCAGATCCAAATGAACTGTAATATAGTATACTATTATAAACTGATGATTAAATTGGTGATTATAAATATTAATAACAAAATAATGAAGTTTTTTAGGTTTAAAAATGTAATAAAATTATTGGTTAACTATTGTTAATAAATAAAATAAGAATTAATTAGAATAAAAAGAAATATTTTATGAAAAACTATATTTTTCCTAAAAGATGGTTTAACCATGGTACACCCATTGAATGTGAAATTAATTTTTAAATCATTTTGAAATTTTAATGTATAATATGTACATAATATTTGATATAATCAAATCAAAATTACATTATTATTAAATTTTGAACTTTTCAGAATTGTCTTATTTTTCGATGAATTGTAAAAATACTAATTTTCTATTGAATCATTTTTTTCCTTTTAACTTATTATAAATGTTAAATTTTAATTTTCTTTTTTTTCAAGTAAAATTAGTTAATTTTTATATTTATTTATCCATTTTAGTTAATTTGAATCATTTTCATCTTTGATTTGGATATAAAAACTTTTTAATGTTATGATAATTTTCTATTTGAAAACCTGCATTCACATCACATCTACATGATTAATTTAAAAATTAAATTTAAAAATTATATTATTTGAATTATGAAGAATGAAATAAATATTTTTAATAATAATAATTGATATTATATTATAATTTCAACATAATTTTTGGCCAAAATCAATAGTCAAAATAGTAGAAATTATTTACCGTAGTTAAGTTAAAAGTGGATTTAATAGGGGTTAAATAAAACTTATATGGGTTAAAATTACCTAAAAATATTCATAAAATATATTTTAAGGAATCACATAGACCAAATACTATAAAATACTCTATAATAATATAATTTTGACCTTTTTTACTTGTTAAAAATGTGTGTATACATTTTCCTTTTAAAACACTTCAAGTGTTCCACTCACCTAAATTATTAAATGCCACAACCTCTCCTCTCTTATACACACGTTCACTCAATTTTTTTTCTTATAAATTATTCCCAAATAACATTAAATATTATATCCAATCATCCTATAGTCCTTAATTTGTGTATAAATCCATCCTTGTTTGGATTTTTGGGAAACAATGAATGAGGATACCCGAAGAAGAGGTAATGTTCCTTAATGAGCATCATTATTTTATTTCCTCCTCCAACTCCCCCAGTTCTTATTAAACCGTGTTTATATAATATCCCTAGAAAATTTCATATAATTAGATGTTTCTATATTGTTTTCATAACCTCTATCCATCTACACTAACATCAAATGGGTTATGAAATCATAATTCCTGTTTATAGTGGACTACCTCCCTACAAATTGATGCCATTTTGTTTCTATTTCCAAAAATCACAGTTTGGTATGATTATTGATATAATGAATATATAAAATATATACAACATAATTATACCCATTTAGTAATTACATCCTACATAAATTTTTTACATCCCATTCTGAAGTAGATATGACGAGGTTAAACATGTGTGCATCGGATTATCGCCTCTCGAAAACGATGTGGTTCATCTTTCACAAAACTTTTTTAATGGGAAGTGATAAGAAAAATATAATAATTTTATGTAATGTAAATTAAATAATTAGAATATTTATGAAATATTTATCATTATAAGAATATAATATATCTCATTTTCATTCTTACCATTCACTCAATTAAATTTGATAACGTCATTCATGTACATGTATAGTACCACTTTCATGAAACAATGAGACTCTCTTTCGATCACCAAACCACATGGATGACATTTTAAAATTTATTTAATTAAATAATATATTATTTATGATATTATTATCATTATTTAGTGATAAAATATTACTTAACTCCATTCAATAATTATCATTGGAAAATGGAAAGGTTGCTCTTGTGTATGTATAGCCTACTATCCCCAAGATCATAACGTACTTCATTTCTCAAAACCAATATTAATTATTGGGAATTAAAGTAAATATGATAATTATTTCATTATTATTACTCTATATTTGATATAACTATTTATTTTATGCTCGAACTAGATCCTTAATGAAAAAACATACATGAGAAAACAATGCAATTAATACCCAAAATAGTGAAATAATGAATCATTGTTAACACAAGGGTGATCAGACATTTTAAAAGGACAATATATGATACTATAAATATTAATACGATTCACGTATAAGTTAAAAAATTGTTTAAAACCAATATATGTGATTTTAAATTATTTTTAACCCAAAGTGTGAGTCAAGGAACCTAATCTCAATTTCCCTTTTATTGTAGCATATTGTAATGTTGGGCAAATAATTTATTTTTTATGGTATATATACTACCCCATAGAAATGTAATATCATGAATATTTCATTATTCATGGTATTATAAGTTTAAATTTGAATTATTTCACCCATGGGAATTTAACATGAAAATTTCCATGTTGTAAATTTTATTATACAATCCCAATATCGTTTTTGATTGTTATCTTTATTTTGAAACAATCACTCTCTTGAGAAAAATTTTCATTATAAATTACATTTATCTAATAGATAAATATTATTTTATAATGGGTATTATTATTACATAAATTTTATATACAATTTTTACATTAACTATTTACTTCAAAATTTATTTGATTAAGTGGGGAAATATTGATAAATCCATATTATTTACACAATACAGATATTTGATGAGAAGACATGTTACTCTTCAAGTTAAATCAACTATTCAATATATGAGGAATGATTTATACAATCATATATTGGTGGAGAATAGTTAAATATATCCCTTAGATGCATCTAGTAGGTCTCATGAGAGAAATCATTTGGCCAAATTAACACAGGGGGTTTTTGGTAATTTTTAATCCTCTTGTGAATGGTCTTCTTGGTAGAGGTACCATGTGCTTAAGAAATGAAATCATATAATTAATAATTTCATTTATTTTAAATAAATTTATTATTATCTATGGGATTTCTACATTTAAATTATCTCTAGATTAATTTCACTCTCAGTTTATTTTTATTAAATAGAATTAGTGTTCAGTTAATTACTTTGATTTATTGATTATGTATTATCTTATAAAGATTGTTAAATTATTTTAATATCCTTTATATTCAGTTATTTACCTTTTAATATAGATTAATATTATTTATTTATGAAATATTTCATTGTAATTAACCCTTACTGGGCATTTGAGGTCACCATTATTTTTTCCCATTCTTTTGGAAATGAGGCGGGAATCATTGAATGGTTTTTCAAGGATGAAGATAATTTATTTTTTTATATATTATGTTTTATTTAATTTCCCAATTAAAAAATGTGTATCAAGTATTATCTAGTTCTCTAAAACAAAAAACTGTTTGTTCCATTGGGATTTATACCTTGAATCCAGCTTTACTTAATAACGCAAACACCAACTCCGGTCTATTGGTGTCAAGAACGTGAAATTTAGTATCATATAAAGTCCAGTAGAAACCTTAGGAACTAGATTTAGGGAAACATAGTTTATGAAAAATAAACCTGTTGTAGTATTTGAGGATATGTATAAGATAAAATATTTAATTTTTCTAAGGTATATATTATTTTATTCTTTCGTGAAATACTTTTCGTTCTGGATACTACCATTGGGAATGGTTTTTAAATAGATTTACCTATGGGTAATGACTTTAAATAGATGCATTGGTCTTGACCCAATCATTACCTAGTGCGAAAAAAATAGGACATACTATGCAATTGGATTGACACTCCTAGTGTATATACGTTGGATAATTCTCATATTCATTATAAACCATAATGAAGGATCTAAAAATATAGATATCTCCAAATAAACCTTTTATATGGTTATGAGATTATTTATGAATAAATTATTCGATTTATGTTAATTATTTCACTTTTTGGGGATTTTACATTATTTTTTATAATGATGTGATCTAATATATTTAATTCAATCTTCTATAAATAATTCCAAGTAGAATTAATGAGAACCACATCAATGAATGTAATCCAAATATTTATAATGATAATTTCATTTAAGGTATTAAGAAAATATTTTAATGGAACCTAATATACTAAATTTTTTTGTCATATGAATACATAGTGTCTTGTGCAATCAAGATAGAGAAATAATTATCTAAATATTATGTCCTTGAAAAAATAAATAGAATAAGAGGAAAGCAAGTAAAAAAGTTGAATAAATGGAAGAAGGTAAAGAAGGATTTTCCAAAATTTTATAATTATTGGGAGAAACACATTTATTCTTTCTTATCATGAAATAGAGTTTTCTAAATGTGTATATAGGTGGAAACCATACTTGTGATTGTAAGGGACTGAAATAAATTTCCAATATGGAAAGATTCTACTATAATGAGATGGGTTGCTACGCAAATGAATGACTAATGTGTCATGAGAATATACCTAATAAGAAGATCAGGGATCATGGTCAAGATTATGTTATTAATTAAACAAAAGTTGAATGATTAGTATTATTGTGTATTTGGATACATGAAATATGTTGTAAAAGTATTTTTTTTTGATGATATTCTTGTTATAAGAATCATGAAACATATTCAGATTTGATTTTAATACTATTTCATAAAGGATTTGAGTGCTTGTGTTGAACAGTACCAAGAAAAGTGATGTGGTTGAATATTGAAGTTTTTTAGAAGTAATAAAATATGGGAAGATAGCCCTTAATATGTGATTCATGTTCTTATAACAATGACAGTGAATTATTTATGGGGTAGTATTGATGACCATGGTGTTGGTTAGTAATTATATGGTTTATGTTATCCTTGATGGATTTTACTACATGTTTGGATCAATGGAATATATTATACATATAGAGGTTTTATTTTTTGAATCATTCTTGTTTAAACTTAGGTTTTTTTATCTAGGTATTCACATATTTTTATGGTGGCATTAATAGAAAACATTATATTGTCTATGGAATATAATTTTTATTATTGACCTTTCGCCAATATTTTTTCAGACATATTTTTTATGATAATTATGGTTAACTATTTATTGAATGGATTATGTAGAACTTTATGTGTTATTAGGTAATTAATTATATACATTTTTGTTTTAGTAATAATTGAATGAATTTATTGATACAATTTTAGGCATTATATAAACTGTTAAAAATTAATTTTAGTACTTTGGACTTAAAAATATTCTTCTCTGGATAATCATATCCTGGTGTAATATATTAATTTGAAATTGATCAAATAATAACCAAAAAATAAAATTTTTCCAATGAAAAAAATTATATCTATCTTTTATATTTCCTTATAATAATATATTTTAAATAAATTACTCAGTTATAGTAAAAGTATCAATGAAACAATAAATTTTTTATATTATCATCATCTTTGGATATAAATGACCTTTTTCACACCATTGGTATATGGATTTGTGGTCATTAACTTTATCTAGAAGATGATCTATATCAATCTCTATTAGTATCCTGGTGTTAAATTTCTCTTATATGTACTTGTTCTAATATACCACCAAAGTTCTACTATTTGGAAACTTATAAAGTGTTATGTCATTTGACATTTTTACATCCCTTTATCTATTTTTATGAGTATGTGTAATTAACTCCTTTTATGGTTTGGTTCCTCAACAATGGTATTTTCAAGTATCAAATCCTTAATCAATGAGATCATGTTAAAATTGAGAGGACATAATATATTTATAGTGGGGAGAATGTAAAACCCGAAAATAATAAAATATGAAAAATATATTAAATAGCTTCTGAGATATGTCTCACTAAGCTTAAACCACACCCAAAATATATTTAATTAAACATAATTTAATTGATAGCTTGTTGAACACACAACTCTGAGTCTAAATGAGATGTAATACGGTATTATGTTATAACATATCCATTAAATTGCATGGTATTAATAGTAATAACTTTATAATGGAAAATAATTTTTTCACTAAAGTAAAATCAAATTCATTTTTATTATTATATTATAAATAAATTAAGAATAAATTAAAAAAAGACATGTTTTCAGAAATACTGTATTTTTTCTAAAATACGGTTTAGTCAAGCTTCGCACACATAATATAAAATTAAATTTTAATAATTTTATGAAATTTATTTTTATAAAATTAATCGATTTATTCAAATCATCTTATCAATATTATCTTATGTTTATTTTTTTCTGAAATTTTTTATATTTCGGTGACTAGTGAAAAATATTGAATTTTAATGGAAAAATACATTTTTGATTTAATCGAATATGAATATGAATAATATGTTTAATTTTGTTTAAAGTAAATTTGGTCAAATATATATCTATTAATCAAATTTATTTATTTTTAATCATTTTCATTTTTAATCATTATATAAAAACATTGTAATCTTTTAAACATTTTCTATTTGAAAACCCACTTTCTCATCACATCTACAAAATTATTATTAAATTAAATATATACAATTTTTTAGTGGAATTAGGAGACATTAAATCAAAATGTGGAATTAGTATAATATATATTATCTAATAACTTCAACATATCTTTTGAACAAATTTAATTGTGAAAACAGTAACAATTTTTACCATAGTAATGGAAAAAATGGATTTCCTGGGGGTACAACTAAAAAGATAGGAGTTTAAATGAAAAAAAGCTTATATAAAATATAATTTATAGACATATTTAGAATCTAAATATAAAATATCCCATAATAATAAATTTTGGACTATTTTAAGAAGTTCAAAAACATGTGTGTACCTTTTTGTTTCAAAAACTCAATGTGTTCCACTCACATAAATTATAAAAGGAAGACACATATGCACTCTTCTTCACACCTTCATACTATTTCATTCTGAAAATACCTACTAAATAACCACCCTTTTTACATAATATCATTTTATAAGCCATATTTTGGTTATAAATCCAACCTAGGAATGTTTTTTGTAAAAACCTACTGAGGATACCAGAAGAAGAGGTAACGTTCTTTAACAAGTGTCTATATTTTATTTATGCCTCCAACTCCACCAATTATTATGTAAACATTATTATATAATGACCTCTATATCTTATATATAATTATTTTTTTGTTATAATCATTATCTAAAACCATATCCACTTCTATAAAATCTGCTCTGAAATCATCATTCATGTGTGTGGTGGACTAATACCTCAAGAACTAATGTTATTCAATTTTCAATTTCCACCTCTCAAAGATGGGTATGATGATGGATATAAATAATTTATATTATATTTATAACATAATTATACTTCTATAGTAATTATATCATATATCCCTTTTTTATTTTTCATTTTTTGGGAGATACTATAATGTTTCTCATACATACGGCAGACTACAGCCTCATGAAGCGATGTGAATCTTCTTTCGATAATACTTTTAATAGATAGTGGTAAGGATAAAATTCATGATTATATATGATATACATGAAATAATTATTATATTAATTAAATATTTATTTTTATTAAAAGATAATATATAACATTTTTATTCGTACCTTTCATCTCAATGAAAGATGAAAATGTCCTTTGTGTACATGTGGACTATAGCCTTCAAAAAACGTTTTGACTCTCTTTTCATCACCACACCATGTGTATGATATATATAAGTATATAAAAAGAAATAATATGTTATTTAATATTTTATTATCATTATTTAATGAAAAAATATTACTTACCTCCTTTCCATAATGATTATTGAAAAATGGAAATGTTGTGCATGCATATGTACTACCTATTATCTTCATGCTCATAATATACATCATTTCTCAAAATGAAATTTCATGATTGGTCTAAAACATATAATTTTTGTCTAAATATTATAATTATTTGAATATTATTATTATGAATATGATAAAACAATTTAATTTTTATAATAAATATATCTTACTCGGCAAAACACACATGAGTAAAAAGGTAACTACCACCCCAACCAATGCAAATAATGAAGGATTAGTAAAAATTATCTGACATGATACTATAAATGTGTCATATGATTTATTAGAAATATTAATATGGTCCTTTAATTAGTTAATGACTTGTTTAAAACCTAAATAGATTAGGTAAATGGGTGTTCAGCCAAAAAGGGAAAATAATGTAAGGAATTTCATCTCATTTTCTCGCTATTGTAGAATATTTTAATGTTATGAACCTAATTTTGTTTATATGTTCTACATACTACCCATTTTACATGTAATATAACTAATAGTTAATACTTCATGTTATTTTATGTGTCAATTTTAATTATATCATTCAAGGGAGTTTGACTTGAAAATTACTGCCCTGTAAAAGTTGTGTTATAATCTCACTTTCTCTTGATATTGTAATCTTTATGTTAAAAAATCACTATCTTGTGATCATTAATCATTGGAAATTAAATTTAAGAATATTATACATACTATTTTATGATGGATATTATTATTTCCTAAATATCATAGCATTTTTAAATAATGTTTTGTCATTGGATATTTTCTAATTAACGTGGGAAATATTGTTATATTATTATTATTACCTGAATATGGTTATTTGAATATTAGGAACATTATTCCTAAAAATAATTACATTATTAAATATATGTGTAATACTATATAAAAGTACATATGGGTGGTTCATGGTCATATATTGACCCTCAATTCATCTGTTGGTCTCATGATACAAATCTATTGACCAAATTAAAGAGGTTTATACCTATAGTTTCAAACCATGTTCACCAATATCTTTATGGTAGTGGTATCATCTGACTAATAAATGACATATAGTATTTAATTATTTCCTTTATAAGAAGATATATATTATTATCCATTATATTTTAACAATTATTTTATCTATTTATGCATTTCATAATCAATTTTTTCATTAAAAGCCATGCGTCCATTTGCTTTCCCTTACATATTGTTTATTTGTTATCTTATCATGGTCGGAAATTTATTTAAATGAAATTTTTGTTCAATTATTATTATTCCATGTTGATTATTATTTTTTATTAATGATAATTTATTTCATACTTAACCCATACTAAGCATTTTTATCTTATCCTTTTTTTTCATTTCCTTAGTATGTGATGAAAAAATCATTGAATGCATTTTCAATTATGCAGATCATTTGATATTGTTATTTATTTTGTTTTTTCTTCATTCCCAAATTTAAAATTGGCATCATTTATGTATCTAATTATCCAAAAATATTACATTTTTTTCTTCTTCTTGATTTAATTTCTTATTTCTATACCAAAGTAAAATAGCAGACACAGACTCCGAGCCACTGGAGTGAAGGTTGCTATAATACAAAAATCCTAAGAGCCTTTTGACCCAACTACATTGGGATTTACCATAGTTAATAAATTATGATATTATCTATTTTTAGTTATCCTTTAATTTTTAACTTTTATTACAAAAAAATTAATAATTTTACAATTTAAATTGAAATACTAATTCATTTTAAAACTTGTGTTTTATTTTATCTTTTAATTTCATTTAATGGAACCATTGAGTGATATCCTACCTGGAATATGAGATCACACACTACATACACAATTCGATGTACATAGAGATTGATTTTCACTACATAGGATAAGTCATTCCTTTTCAAGAGGAGGATAGCAAGTTTACCAATTAGTTGCTTCCTATATAGTAGCTTTTGTGGTGGTGGCATGGTGGAGGATGGTATCCATGTCACTTGGAGGTTTCTTTTCATTTTCTTCATAACCCCATCCAATTATATATTTTTTTTCTCTATTTATAAGATTTTATATATTTCTAAATCATTGTTTTATATCATAATTTTAGTTTTGGTAGATTTTTTTATTGTATTTTTGGTTAATTTTTTTATTTTCATGTTAATTATTGGTAGGATATTTGGGAAAACCATTTCTAATGGAGTTCCAAGATTCCTAGGCACTAGTTACAATACCATTGTCATTAGTAAATCCCTTTAGGAAATGTCATCGGATGGTAATGTGTCACATTTTATGGAAACCCATACCTATTTTGGATATGTACATAATAATTTCTTTCATTAAATTTCACATCAATTATTAAGATCAATGCAGGGGTTTTCATTGTCTCAATGTCGTTTTCATAAGATATGTTTCATATCCATCACCATAATATAAATTTATGTGTTGGTTAATACACATTGAAGTAATTTTCACATTAATGAATTTTATTAGTTTTATTAATTGAGCCATATAATATTCTTTATTTCAATGACTTTTAATTTTAATGTTAGCAATGAGGGAAAGAATTTTTGTTCTAGTCTCATTTCTTTTTATTCTAATATAATTTTTTCTGGAATTATGTTTGTAAAATTTTAATATAGGGAAATTTTTATGATATCAGTTTCTTGAACCACATATATATTTGTTTCCTTTATTTATTTATGAGTTTTACATGATTTTCATTAATTTTTTAATCTTTGGTACTTCAAAATATAAATGAACTTATTTAAGGAACAACTGAACTTATTTCCCTATTTCAAGAATGATTTCACTTTCTAATCCATTATCGGTAAAATGTTTTATGAATTTTTTTTATAAAAATAATTTATTGGTTAATCTAATTTCATATTATATTGGAAATTATTTATAATTATTTAAATTTGGTCTTTTTTTATTTTTTAATTTGGTAATTTTGTTTTAACAGGAATTTTTAAAGGGATCTTTTATTTAACATTAACTGAATGGATGGATATTACCTGCATATTTACTATTGTTTTCATTGATGTTAAATTTACTGTTTTCTATGGGTATTTTCAGAAAAATTAATCTTCTCACTGGTATTATATATTTTTTAAATTGTTATTAGAATGAAATGATATTTTCCCCATTTTTAATGAAATTTAATAAGTTTTTTAGATGTATTTTATATCTCTAGAAATATGATATGAGTTTTTTCTATGATTAATTTGGAATATGTTCTAATTATTCAATCATTATTCATTCATTGGATGCCTTTTTATTATTTTAAATAGATTTTCAATGAACATGGTTCTTTTAATCAAGTTAATCAAGTAAAAAGGGAATGATCATTGTTTTTAAGGGTGCTACGATGAAAATTAAATGTTTATAAATGATTTAATAATTTTATGGTTCATGGACATGTTTATGGATAATTTATAGTTGGTTATTATAAAAAAATTGATTGGTTACATTATAAACCCAGGGTGGTGGTTATGTTAAAGAACAAGGATGGTGGACCCGCTATAACCATCCATTTCAATGGGTAATGAGAGAGAGTTAACTTGTTATATGTTACTACTATAATATGGAAATGTTTACTAAATATAGAATAATCCTAATAAAAAATATTAATTATCTATTAAGGTGATTACATGATTAATATTTGATGAACCATGATACATACAAGGTTATTCAATTTTAGATATAAGTTCTAATGGATCCTTCTCTCAAGTATTGTTTTCACAAAGATTACTATAGTTGACTTATATGACTCTTATCTAATGTTAATTTTTTTCCCCAGAATCATGAATTATAATCCATGTTTATATTTGTATAAATTAACATATTTTATTCCCATGAACCTTGATTATGTATTCATACCCTTATTCCCATATTATGCTCACTGATGACATTCAATTCTTAATTTTAATGGCTACCATTATTGATTTTTTTACAATTCCCTTACTATGTTTCATGTTTCTAAATGTTATGAATAATGATATTAGATAAATTATTTCTTCAAAAGATTTATATTTTTATAATTATATAGGATATTTTGATGACTTGTTGTTATGTAATAAATTATTAATATATTAGTGAAAATGATCACCTGATTACCTGAGTATTGTTATATAATAGTTATTCCTACTAATCAAAAACTAAAAAAATGTATTGTATTTGAGTATATATGTTATCAAATATTTTTGGATGATGTTTAATGTTTTTTAGAGATAAAATTGGGCCATGTTTACTGGAATTAAATCCATGAATATAAAAATTATGTTTTTGGAATTGGGTTTGGGAGTATCCGTTCGGGACTATTATAGTTAGTATATGGGCTAGGATTAGATAACATTATAGATTTTGATGTCTCCATGTGAAGATAAATTAAGATTTAAGTATACCACCACAGGTTTATTAATTTAATATTTATCCTTATTTAATTGATATAGGAAAACATTTTATGTTATTAAGTTATGATATTTTATAAATATTAACGATATCATGGGAGGTGTTTTATTGGGTGGAGATATGTGTTACCCTTAGATTTATCATTCATGATTAATTCAGAAGAATGATATTACATTTTTTTGGGATGTATGATGAAAGGTATTATATAACTATTGAGGATAAACTATTATTTAATGTTAATGCTATTATGGTTAATTGGGATACTGGGTTATTTTTTATGGAATGATAAATGTATAACAATTGGTTTTATTATAAATGTTTAAGAGTTAAATGCATTATTTCATCATGGTAAGGTTTATTCATTTTTTGTATTATTTTACATTATTATAACCATTTTGTGTTTATTAAATATATGATGATTAATTTCTTTCTTTGATTATATTCTATGATCTATTTAAAGTTGATGCCTTTGTTGTAAGATATACACATCAGGGATACTAATCACCTCGAATATGGTATAATATAGAGGTGGAATCTTGTCCAAACATGCATCCAAATGATGGAATATTATTTATTGATTTAAATAAAAAAAATTAAGTATAATTTATTATGTTCTTAGTTTGGATAATAAATAAATCTGTTAGAAAATAAAATTTTCAGTTTTTTAAAAATAATTTCTAAATAATTGCTGGTATTCTTTCTCTCTTATTACTTCCTAATATTGTGGTCATAAAATTTCTCAAGATCACATTCCCTATCACTATATATTATTATTTGTATATTTTTTTTCTCCTCATCATTCATATTTTCACGTCCAATAAATGTTCTCCTACTTGGAAGCCTAGTTACAAGTTATTCCAGATAAGATTCATATTTATCATTTCCACTCTTTCCAAAGGATATTTTATCAACCCTTTTTATGATAAAAATTTTAAAAAAATAGATTTTAAAATACTAAACACTTGAATTACCAAGATCAATAAAAAATTTTAATGATTCAATTTATTTATGATCAAAAAATATAATTCCTTAATATTTTATAAGATGAAATTTTTTGACATTGTATATTATACACATCACTAAGATGAAATTAATCAAAAAACAATAATAATTTGAATATGATCATTAAGAACTAATTGTTGAATTGGTGGGTATGAATAGGAGTGTTCATATTATGAAATATATGTACAATGATCTTAATAAATAAAAAAAATTATTATTTCTTATGAAATAGTCACTCTATTTTTATTATGGTCTTTTTTCAAAAAAAAATATTTTTTGTTCAAAAATGGTTTTCATTCCTTCTTTGGTAGAAACTTTTAAATTAATTTCTACTAATTTTGTAAATACCCTCACCCTAGTAGCCTAGAGTTGGTTTTTAGTTTTTACATTTTCCAATGATATAATGAATCGCATCATGAAAGAATAAATATTTTTTTTGTATTTGTAAACCAGTTATATACATGAATATCACATTGTAATTAAAATCATAAAATACAATGATGTTTTTTATTTGAGAAAACCATTATTACCATTAGCATATCCATTCATATCAATCATAAAAAACATCATATTATCCTATAAAAAATAAAACATAAGAAAGGGGAGAGCTCAGATGCTCTGTAAGGGTATATGTACAAAAAGTATATTTCACGAATAAATAAGAATAGTCTATGTGAAAGGTAAATAATTAAAACACATTCCATTTAAACAATAACATGTGTATAATATGAAATTAATAAATAATCACAAAAAATTACATATAAATAATCACATGTGCTTGAAACTCATCCACACGTAATGTAACTATTCAAATAATCACATGGACATAAATAACTAGTATCATAATGAGTGAATGGATAATTTCTGACATTATAAACATAATTTTAATACCTTTTACGATATAATTTAAAAATATTGAAAAAACTAACTTTAATTTGGCCAAATTATTTGTTTTATTAAAATTATCAATGCATCGAGGGGATATATAATCATGAGAACCACTAGTCACTTAAAAAGTCCAAAGAATTCCTCGAATGAAAGAAATGAAACAAAACCATCAAAAATATTCCCATATAAAAACAAACATATAAAATTTTAATATATACTCCAATCCATTAACAAAATCATAAACCATCCAGATTAGTATAGTGATTAGTAATAAAATATCACACCTCCTTCAAACTGATTATAATACATCCATATAAATAATAATCCTGGTGAAATTAAAAAATATCCTTAGTGGAGAAAATTTATAATAAATGATTATTGTCATTGAATAATATAAAAACCAAAATAATATAATTAATAATTTATTGAGTAATATTATTTTTTCATATTTAAAATATTTTTAAAAATCTAAATTCACAAAATATTGTGAAAATCATTTTCCTTATATATAAAAATTTAATCTTATAAAGTAATATTTATAAAAATCAGTGTTAATGATGGTGAAAAATTCTATAAATGTTATATAAGTAAAAAAACATTCCTTTGCCAATTTTCTAAAAAGGTTAGATAGTTCCACTTTCAGAAATCGAAAAAAATATTACATTAAAATAGTTTTTCCAAATGTTAAACATGGATAAACTTTTATTTAGTAAATTATTTGGAGAATGTTAAAAAAATAGAAAACATTCATTGAAAATATGTATTTGGATGAAAAACATTTTTTGAAGTACAATAGAACTAATGTTTTATTTTCTAAAAAAATTATCTATAACACCCCAGCCCATTTAGCCACATAAAGAGTGATATGGCCTGAGTGCCACTTGGACTTATGCATGCCTCAAAATATTTCAAAGGATGTATAATAGATTTGAGTGTTTAATGAGATGACATCAGAGGGGTTATACCCTCTGGTGATGATATAATATTGGTCTAAATAGATATAACGGTGGATGAATATGACCAAAAAACTATGTACTAATATACCACCCATAGTAGAGGCATATGAAATACCAAAAGAATTCAAAATAATAAACATGATCAATATCACTAGATGAAATTAACATCACAAAATTCCATTTCTAAAGCATTCATACAAAATAGGTCATATATGAAAATAACTAGAAAAGGGTTTCTCATGGTTAACAAACCGTATATACATATATATTCATGGTGATATAGAAATAAAACCTAAAAGGTGACATTTGCTAATGCAGGAACCTCAATGTCCATTTTTATCCATCCCATGCTAAGTAACACTACACTATGATACAACTCCAAATCCTGAACAATTACCTGAATACAAATCCATAATGTCTTCACCTATCTATATGTTCCCGTGTAGGGTGTGAGAAAGGGTCTCAGTAGGCCACCCCTAACATGTTCCTATATCACATTTATGATAAAGTAGGTGTTTAACAAAAATAAATTAAAGAATCACTACATATCATATAAATAAAATATTTTCTCATGTGTTCATCATCCATAAGGAATCTATCACCAACATCTACCAATGTTGGCACAAATATAGTGGAGAGGACCTTAGCCTTAGACAAATGCATCCCCTAATATAAAACCTACCATAGAGAACATAAGAAGCATCTATACTAATATCTATAACCATGTTCCCACCGAAACCTTATGTCCATATCAAGTCACTAACACCCCTAATGCACACCCAGGAGATACATGGTCTCTCATATTACAGCTCATAAGAAACCTCATCGGCTCAAATCATGATGTCTGAGGCACAGGGGTACCTTCCCTATAAATAATAACTCTGTCATCTAGACATGTAATTTACTAAGGAATGGGGATGTTTGTCCTCCCAAATAGTCATGGCCCAGCATTATTAAGCACAGTGAGCCTGAGACCCAACCAATATTCTCAACATTTTTATCCAATAGACCCTCACCTTCCCCATGGATTTCTATGGAATGAAACTACAAAAATTTCCCTGAGCCTCATATAATGGTTTCCTCTTCCCACATGAGTAGTCAATAACACCTCATCATCTTAATTCTACTATGTAAAAATGACTCCGAATAGCAAATCAACCAACACAAGTGAGTGATTAGCACCAAATAAATCCCTACGACACATCATCTAACACCTCATTCCCAGATGACCGTATTTCTCAACCAGATGGTCATAACCATCACATTTTACTTGGTCTAGGACTCCAACCTATCCACCTCACCATATAAAATGTTTGACCATGTCACCCAACCATTGATCATCCTTGTTCATAAAATCCGGGCCTTTCCCACCCTAATGATCACAATTCCTCGTACCAGATAGACAACTATAGGTTAATCCTTAGTACGAGCACATAATTTTCCGTTGGAACTCATCTAATCAATATAATTAATTTGAAATAATTAAATTTAATAAATAACACACCTTGACCTAAATTGTTCTTGGTTAGAATCATTCCACTTGAATTAATCTACTTGTATTCATGGTAGAATATTCCCATAGGAATATCATAAGTTCAATTCATTAATTAAAACAAAATCAAAAAATTATTAGGTTATTACTCAGAATACCCAATGGAACACTCAAACCCTCACTCCCATAACATAATAGAAATCATAGAAGAAGACAATAACCACTGGCCTCATATTTGTAGATGCTTATATGCTTAATCTTAGACTCTATCTTTATCCAATTTGGAAGAAATAATTGTTTCAGATGAACACCCTAAAAATAAGCTAAATCTATTTACCTAGATTTTCTGCTCTATAAGGAGAGTGAAAAGGTGAAAAGAAGGAAGAATAATTCATATCATAGTGAAATGGTTCCGACGCACCGAACAGATTGAAGAACATAGTACAAACCTAGAGTGTGGATCCATACCTAGGGGATGAAAATGAGATCTCCCCACTATTATGTGCCACCAAAGGATAATGAAGGAGAAAAAAATAGATGAAAGGGAGGGAGGGAAAATTCACATTTTTCATTTCTAATGTGCCACATGGTTAGCTTTTACTGTTTTTCTAACCATGCAATATCCATGAGACAATCACTACTCTTGCACCATGATGGTACTTTTCCTGAGCATATTTTTCGAAACCATGTGAAAATAATGAATTATACCTCTAAAAAATATTATAGGCCTCTCATGTTCATTCCCCCCTCTTTTATGGTTTTAATAACTGTTTACAGTGCATTTGGAGACAGCATAGTTTTCCAAACTTTTCCAACCAATTTTTTCACTATAAAATGTTATGGCTTTCATCCTCAAACACACCTAAAACCACGAGAAACATTCCAATAATTAATAGTCATATAAAAAAAAGTTATTATGTAAATGTAACTCTTGGAATTATATTTTGATAATCAAAAAAGTGTTTTTCTACCAACCAAACTCCAAAACATTAAAAACTGGTGAGGAATTCATCCCACTCCAATAACTAGGGATGATGCAATCTCTCCACCTTAACATATCTCATCCCCAAAATAAAAATTAACCTTGTAGATGGTTTCAAAACTACCCATCCAATGAAAATTAACAAGAACAACATCGATCTAAAAGGGAATAAGTCAACGGTTTATCAAGGTTCTCCCCACCTTATGAGTTACATACCCCTATCATATCCCTTCCAAAAACACAAATCAAACTGATGATCCACCAACCATCCCCATACTCAAAAGTGCACATGTCAGACATCATCACTCCTTCACCTCATCAGGTGATATGGTGTCATCCCCTACACCAATAATTCCATACAATTCAGTATATGTCGGCCTCGTGTCCATGTTGAATATAATACCTTTGAGGTCATGAATCCCATATAATGATCAAAATCAGTCTCATTGCCTCACACCTCAAAAAATTCCCACATTGTAAAAATGCCCTGATTCCACTACTCCTCAAAAAAAATGCACCCATCGATTCCCACAAGTAAATATTGGTTATGTGCACCTAATATATGTACAAATATATATATTACTCATATGAACTGATTCTAATGTACTAAAGAGTGTTTGGTTTGTCCATATATATTTCATGTGTACCTTGAGAAACAAAAAATGGAATTCCTACCTAAAAGTCATGCCATAATGAAGGAAAAATAATCACAGTGACACCCACAACATGCCTCTTACTATAACTATCTCCCCATACTACTATTCACTTGTTAGATCCACTATGTGCTCCTAGCCATAAGATCAACTACTTGAGTCCTGGTCTCCATGTGATGCTACACCTACCACTAGACACTAACCCTGCTATTGGATCCCACTATCTCTTGCACAACCTCCTTGGGTAGCTACATATCATCTAAAAGATCTTAATACTGCTTATGGGGTGATCTCGATACCATATATTTACCTTGGATTATGACTGTCAGTTGTCGATAAAGTCTTCCTACATAGCCTCTTCAGATGTTTGTCCTGGAATCATGCTTGGAACTCCATTGGTTCTCGATCACACTATGTTCTCACATGTCATTGCTACACACACATAAAGAACACCATTGATGACCCACACCTATGTGGTCATCTAGTGTCCTAGGAATGACATCCCTATTGGAAGTCCTCTCATCCCCACTTCCTTCAATCTGAATCATCGCTACTAACATCAACTAATTTCATCACCCAAATCAAGTAAGACCGTTCCATCAATTTTCCCTCTTTTACGAGTACCTGTTTCACGACCTCTGAGAGTGAGGAAAAACTAAATGTGTTTAATGGAACCTAAATGGTGTTCCATAAACCCTTCTCAAAATGCCTCACCCTCTAGGTTTAATAACCCACCATATCGAGTGAAAAATGAGACAACTCAGTGTGGGTCACCGAAAAGTTCATGTCATATATTTCTCCCTGCTATAGGCTCATGAACACCAAAGATCTCTCTACCCTTAGAGTTTATGTAATAATATTCTTGATGAAACTAGCTTCCATGTCCTTCCAGGATAGTCCCTCATGTTTTCTTCCTTGAGCCCGCACATCCCACCAGTTCTTAGATTGTCCTCTCGGCACGTATCTATTAAGATTTTCCATATAGCATAGGTGTGTCTAAAGCTACTCGAAGATCATATGAATCAACTTGATCTAGTTCTAAGCTACCTATGCTAACCCCTAACACTAAAATAGTGATGGGTATTATGACTGGAGATCTCCAGTTAGGTATACTATCGAAGTCTCACCCTCTAGGCTCCACTATTGACTCCATAGATAACACATACCAAGATTGATATGACCTACTCAACAAGAAACGACCCAAAAATTTCAAATATTGAAGTTGAGCAACCTATAATGAATAATGTGACTAATCTTCTACCTATGGGTCATGATTTTATTAACTGTCAAAGGCCTCATACCAACTATAAGGGTGTCTCAACCATTGCATGCTTTTTCAATGCCACATACCTGCACACCAAGTACTCTATCAGAGCCCATCTAGGTGGCATCCCACTGAATACCAATATGATGGTAAGACATCCATAATAACATATATAATTTAGATAGGAATAGAACTAACAGTCATCACAAACTCACTACCCTTACTCCCCCCATCACATCCATTCCTTACAACATCCAGCTTCCTTTCCCCCTACCCACCCATATTGGAGTTAGGTATAACATATAAATCTAGCCTCATGGCCCCTCACCAACCCACATTAGAGTTAGGTTTCATGTTTTAGTCCAAGGTAGCTGTGTAAATTTCCACCAAATAAATCATGACTAGAAAACAACACGTAACATCTTATGTTTACAATTTATGTAGAACTTCAACATATGCATCGGGCTATGACCATCCTAAAAAACCATGTATCCTCAAATATGATAACCATGTCACCCAATCTGGTTATCAACATCACCCCATATCATTATCACATAATATTTTTATATGATCTAGACCAATATTTATATAACATATAATATATATATTTCATTGGATCACTTTTTGGTGTTAGTTGAGTAATATTCCACCCAAGAGAGGTTAATAAGGAAAACACTACTTATCATCCTATGTTTAAACCTTAAACAACCTAAACCCTCTTAGTGAAATCCAGGACCCCAATGAAAATCAAAATAATTTTATCATGGAACATGCATATATATATTTAAAACAACATATGTGACTAATTAGAAATAAAAAAATTCTTTATCATACCGGTCCAGGGGATCAAAAATACTGACTTACTATATGAGGAAAAGGATCACATTCAATATCAAATAACAACCACACCCATGACCACCAATCGAGTTTGAAATAATATCATCTTTAAAAATAGAAAAAAGAACTTCAATTATCACCCAGATAAACATGGTATGCCCCCCATTCATGGGGCTCCTGGCACCCAAACACGAGCTCAGAACACAGTTCTAACAACTTCCTAATCTATTATATACTATATCATAAATAGTATTTCCAAGAATGAAATTGAAGAATGTACTCTCATACAACATGTACCACCCATGACACATTTAGCCTGTTGAAGAGTGCTACAAACAGAGTTCCACGGTTCCATAGGTGCCCCTATTCATATTAAAACGTTTTTCAAATAGCTGTGAGGGTATAAATAAGTTCTATTGAGAGACTATACTATATGATAGTGATATAATAATGGTCTAAATGAATATAAGAGCATAATAATATGACTAATAAACTCATAAGCAATAAAACTCTCATAGAGGAAGAATAAGAAATAACATTAGAAGAAATAATATTAAACAACTTAAATGCCACTAGCAGAAATAAACATTACAAAATAGCATTTGAAGTGAATTCTTAAAAAGCTTTTCATGCAAGAAAATAATCAGAATTTGGATTCCTATGGTCAAGAACCAAAATATAATATTATAAACATGCAGGTATAGAAATTAAAACTAAAAGTTAAATCTATCTAATGCATGAAAATAAAAGGTCCCTTTATGTCCATCCCATGATAAATAGACCAATACTATAGTCCATCTGTAAATATCGATTCGTTACCTAAAAAAGCTATAATGTATACACACGACCAAAATGGATTATTAGAATGGATTCCCACCTAGAAGAGCTTATCTTTAAGGATCTAGACACCATGGTTAGTAGTCTTCACTGGGAATTATATAGAGTGTCTAACTCTAATTATCATTTTCTACATTTTAATCGTTTTGTGAGCTCCTTTGGCATGTAGTGGTATCTGTTCTTTGTGACTTTGGTTTCCCACATTACCTTAAATAGGCCTAATAAAAATTTAAAATTTGAGAGGAGGGAAAGAGTCTATAAAGGTTACAAACAAAAAATTTTTATCTACATACACGACTAAAAATGTTCATAGTAATATAAAATATAAGAATCATTGTATATCATATAAATAAAAATGCTTTTATTATGATCAACATCTACAATTAATCAGTCACCTACTCCATCCAATGTTGATAAAGCTATAGTGGAGAGGATATTTTTCCTAATCCCATAGCATCCGCTTATGTAAATCAATATAGAGAGCCCTTAGGAACCTCTTTCAATAATAATTGATGACATTTACCCACCCGAACCTTGTGTCCAAATCAAGTCACTAACATCTTGAAGGAATTCCTAATCTAGTAACAAGTCCCTCAGACATTAGATCATAAGAAAACCATTCATATAATTGAATTACATCTTAGGAAAAATGATACCTACCCTCCAAATAATGAAATAATTAACTCAATAGCAGAAATCCCTAGGAAGGACGATGTCTATATTCCCCAAACATCTTATCCTGGTGAACTCAAGTGCATTGATCTTCATCCACCAACTATCAGTCTTAACACTGTCAATGGATGGCTCCTCACCATTATCATTTCTTTCTAAGTAATGAACCTCCAACCATTTATATAATCCACATCAAATGGATTCCTCTACCAACATGAGTAGTCAATTCCACCTCATCATATGAGTATTATTGTGTGCACATGACTTCAAATGGTACATTGGACAACATGGGTGAGTAGAAAAAACAAAATAAATCTTTAATAAACATCATTTAAAACCTCATTCCCCTATGACCATGTCTCTCAGCCTGATGGTCATAACAATCCAATTTAACTCATTCTATGCCTGTAGCATGATTTCATCACCGCCTTAAACTGACGACCATATCTCCCAACATATGATCATCATCACTCAAAGATTCCGAACCTCTTCCAACCTGACGATTATGTCACCTCATACCAGATAGAAAAAAGCTTCCCAATCCTAGGCATGATCCCATAATTTCTTCTATAACTCTTAAAATAAATATAACTAATTTAAAAAATCAATTTAATAAATAACAGACCATGACTGAAACTACCAAGCAATTGAAGCCTTCTACTGGGATTAAAAAACATTTAATATGGATTGGGAATGTGCATAGGAAAATCATAGATTTAATTCATTAATTAAAATAAAATTTACGGTCTCTATTAGACTACCCAATTGTGCACTAAATGATTCACCCCCAAAACACTAGAGAAGTCATGGAGAAAGACAATAAACACCTACCTTTTGTCGGTAGATGCTCGCATGATTGATCATATTCTTTAATGAAAAATGATTTGATAGAAGTTGTAATTTTATATGAACTCCCTAAAATAGGTTAAATAGACTCACATAGATTTAGAGAAATGTAAGGTGAAATAAAAGGATAAAATAATAAATAAGGCTCGAGATCTTATAGATATAGTTCTGACACACCCAACAACATGAAGAACAGAGTCCAGATATAGATTACAGCTCAATACCTAGGGGAGGAAGAAAATGGGAGATCCCCTCGATTGAGTGTAACTAAAGGAGAAAGAAGGTGGAGAAAAATAGATAAAATTAAAGGACTAAAAAACATGAATTTTAATCTTTTAATGGTCCATAAAGTTAACTTATTGATTTTGGTGAACTTTTTGATATACACTTCTTAGGAACCAGGCTCACATGATTCATGTGCAAGGTTTTCAAAACTATTCCCAAACCCTATGCATGACCTCTATAAAACAAATTCAATGGTCCACACTAAGAAAAGAGACCTCCTACATAATGTTAATGAACATTTCTATATAATTTGGTTGTAACATGGTATCTCCTAGGAGTTTGCATGATATATCCATATCATGCACCCATGTCTGCATTGACCAGAAATTTGGGGGTTTAGGAAATAGATTCCCCAGAAACCCAACCAAAACCTCAATACAATTTCCAACAATTAAGAATCATGTAAAAATAGTTCTAGCATAAAAAGAACTATTATTATTAGTTTTTGGTAACCATGAAAAGAGTTTCTCTACCTAATAAACGCTAAAATTTCAAAACAGGTGAGGAAGGTGACTCACTCAGAAAATAAACGATGTTACATTATAAATCAATATATATATGAAATAGAGGATAATTTGGACTATTACATGAAAAGTATCATTAATAACCATATGTTATTAAAATATATTTATTTTTTGATAAATATTATAAATAATTCCTCCATGTTAGACTAAGACATAATGAATCTCGTATAACGATGAGATATAGAAAAAAACCTTACCACTTTGATAACATTTGAAGTATAAGCCCAATGGAAGAAATAACATCAAATGAAACATTAAAATACAAGAAGATAAATATATTCATGATATAATATATCAAATGGGTAGTATATACACCACACAATGAAAGAATTAGTGAATATGGAATATGTCTCATAGAAGTAAAAGTGAGTTGAGAAACCCTTACCTTAGTTTCAAATTCTCTTATATGGTTAAAAACCTTATGTATAACAAATATATATTTGTTAATAGTATATTATAACCCCATAATAAAATAAATTATTCTATATAGGGCGTACTTATTTTTCTTTATCACTATTTTATTAACAATTTTTTGTTAAAATCATTGTGTCATATAATAATTGCTTAATTTTCCCTATATGTTTTGGTTTGGTAATTTAAGTCCTTATACTTTGATTATGGTTAAATTATATCTAGAATTATACCATGATATAAATATCATAGGTATTAATTTTATATATAATTATAGTAATGTATAAAATTTAGTGATGGTTTTCTCCATTCTTGTGGAAGGTATGCCAAACCTTGTTTCCATTTTTCTCGACAAATGGATTGAAATGAAGGTAAATAACATATCACTTTTTTAGAGTCATTATTATGTCTTATATTTCACATATATTAATTAAATTAATACTCATTACCTTCCATATAATGCTTTAGTGAAAATTGATTCACAACACTTTGCTGGGTGGTAGTCTGTTACACGCACTAGCAACTTTATCTTATCCCCCATGAAATGGTAAATAAAAATATATATGTAATATCAAAATTATACAGTTAAAATAAAATTAAAAATATCATATAAATATTTTACATTCACACAATATATCAGACTACGAGATGTGGGGAAGGAAAATGAATTCATCACTTTGTAGGGTGGTAGTCCATCGTACACTCGATCGACGATTTCGTTCCCCATTTGATGGAAGAAGAGATGGATATTGGTCATTAACATAACATAATAACAGTTAGGTATATTTAATATACATATTTCATTATATAATCTCTATATAATAAAATCTAAAGCGGGTTTTACGAATAAAAATAATAAAAACCCACATTTGAGAATGTTACATCTTCTTTAGACAACTTCTTTAGGGTTGCACCAAAGTCCTTCCTTTGTGGGATTTCTAGTAAAAAATAGTACTATATGATATTGTAGGGATATAAATATTACATTTTTGATTGTTTTTTTAAATACCTTTTTATGTTTGAAGTTGATATGGGAGTTGTGGAATTTTATTAGTGAGGAGAGGACACACTATAATCATTTTAAACGTAAAAGTGACACCCAAATTTTTTCACATTCTATAGGGATCTAAAATGTGGTATTCACAAAACATGGAAGATCAAATGTCTATTTATTGGAATTAAATATGATTTATAAAATATTTGGATCATTTTAAACCTCTGTTAATTTAGATTATCCTCTGGTAAACCAATATTAACCAAGTACCCGGTAAATAAATTTTATCTTATTTTAATATTCACTATGATGGAAAATTAATTTGAACATATTACCCACTATAAATCATTAATTTTCAATATATGGAATCCATATTTCAAAATTCAATTCATAGGTTGGATATAATTCAATGATAATATTAATCTCAAAGCCTGTCGAAAAAACATGTTTTCTAAAGAACGTTCAAAAAATTGAAAATAATTTATATCCGAATTCAATATGAACTTGATTAAAATGACCATAATTTGTAAAGATGTAATATAATTATAATAATTTTCTTCAAATCCTATTTTTAATATTATTTATTATCATAAATGATTTAAATTAAAAGTTCTTTTTTGAATGAAAAACAAAATTTTTCTCTATTCATCAAAAAATTATTCTTTTTATAAACTTTTGTAAAACTCACCCGAAGATAATTTTGAATTTTTTGTCAAAAAATTAAAATTTATTTTCTTACATAGATATTCCTAAATAGGTAAAAATTGAAATTAAAGTATGTGTGCAAAGCGTTATTAGATTGTATTTTACAAAAAATATAGTCTTTCAAAAATCACATCTTTTTCAATTAAATTATTATTATTATATTTATTAACAATAGATATCTATTTAATTATTTTTATAAAATTTTAAAACATATAATTTTTATATTTTTTATTATTTCTATTCATACCTGTCAAATTAATGTCTAGGTTTTAATGGTCATTTTTAAATAATAGTATTTTTATTCAGTATTGTGTTTCATTTAAACCTAAAATTGCATGCATCATATGTTATCAAATAGATTGGATTTATTTTAGAATAAATATATCTTAATGTCTCAATGTGTTTCATTCTATTCTAATCTTACTGTTTCATGTCATATATTGTATCAAAAATGATGTTCCTATTTTAAAATATTTATGTGTTACATTATAGCCACTTAAATTAATTTCATCCTTGTAATTTAATATTGATCTTTGTAATGAAGGGTTTGACCTTAAAAAATTAATTTTTTTTAAAAACCCAACAAAAAATGGTTAATAAAAAATCATCTTGCAATGATAGAAATTGAAATACAATTATCTTCTAGAATAAAAAATTGATTAGGTTACCAAATATGTGAACATTGGTGGGATTTGAAGATATGGACATGGAAGTAAAGTGTAAATAATTATAGAGTGAAAGGGATTATTGACCATAATACAGATAATGATCCAAAAAACAACCAATATTCTAGAAATCATAAATGAGTTAATATACTAACAGTTTTTCTGAAAATGGATGTAATAAGATAAAATTTTTGTTTCAATATCCCTTTCCTATATTCGAGGGATCCTTTTACAGTCTATAATAAAATATAAGGAAATATACATACATAATAAATATAATTTCATAAATTAATAATTTCTATTATAATATCATGTTTTTGTAAAATGTGGAGTATTCATGAAGGGTTTTTAATTCGTTAGGTACTAAAATAAAACTTCTAATGGATCACATAATCAATATAATAATAACAAGGGATTCCCTCTATATTTACTAAAACCAAAAATTGTAAGAAAAAGTTATACAATATAATATATTAATTTATAATTACTCAAGTTTAACTCCATTACCCCAATTCATATATTGTTAATGATATGATTGATCAAATATACAACTGACTAAGTTAATAATTGAAATCAATTTAAGGAAGATCACAATATATTAAAATAAATATATTTAGATTCCCCTAGAAATATAATGTGTATATTAATGTCACATACCAAATGCGTGAATACCTTGATAACAATAAAATATTAATGATAACATTTATTATTAAAAAAAGTAAATTATATTACATACAAATATATTAAATAATCCAAAAAATGTAAACTCTTGAAAAGATAAGAAAAAAAATAAAATCAATAACTAATTTTAGGGTCACCGTTAAAATCCCTTAAATATATATTTATAATTATTATCTCAACAACAATAATGTATTAAGTCTTATCTTACCTCAATTAGGTTTTTTTCAGAAATATCAACATTCTATTATATCAATTTTCATAGACATTAGTACAATTATGAATTTTCATAAATTCCTTATAAAAAACCTACATTCGTATAATTATCATATAATCTATGAATATTATAAATATAATATTTATTATAAAATGACTCTGAAACTTTATTATTTTACCCAAATACATAAGAACATTAATCATTCAACTTTAGATATATCTACAACATAAGATTTACCTTGATCCCTTAGCTTATTCTGATGTATATTCTATCTATGCTTGGGGAATTTGTTTTCACAGAGTCTATTCTAATTGTATTTGGTGAATTGATCAATGGAATATTCTTCCTTAACCTTGTAATCATTATCATGGTTTCTTATATCTACAGGTTTATAAAAAACACCCACTCTCTTTGAGAAAATAACATGTTGTTTCTTTCAACAATTATCACATGGGGGAATCCCCTTAATTCACTTATTCCCCTTATATATTTTTTCTCTATCACCCTCTTCCACACATACTTACCTTAAAATCCATAGGACTTGTTGAACTCTTTCTATTTCTTTATATCACTTGATATTATATCTTCATATTATATGAAGGCATTTAATACTTGTTCCCTCGTAAAAATATGCTTTAACCCTTAAAATAAATAGTTAATATTTATATTTTTATTATTTAAATAGTATGTTGCTTGTATTTATAACCGTGAAAAGTTTTATTCATACATATAAACATTTTTTTCTTTATTTTCTCATAGAATCAATAATTGTCTCCCCATATCTGGTCATTTATTGTCAAGAAAATACTTTTCGAATTATTATTTAAAATCCTTTCATTCCATGTATTCTATTTCTTCATTATCCATTGTTCTTTGAATAAATTATAACAACTAGTCTGAATCTCTAATGAAATTATAGAAATCCATGATATCCTTCTCCATTTCATTATTATCCAGAGTAAGAAATATCTTCTTTAAAGAACATATCCATTTATTAGATAAAAAATAATTTTTATTTATATTTAATGATGTAGTTTTCTAATGAAAATGGTGGTATAATACTATTATACAATGTTTTATATTAGCAGGATACTCTATATAGTCATGGTTATGGCTCCAAACCTGAGTCAGCTACCGTAATATGGTTATAATTTGGTTAGTTCCATCTACAGCTCCAGCTCCAACTTCATTATCATTCCCATGAGGGAAATCCTTATATAGAGTGTGTGAATTGATATGGTTATCAATAGTTATTCTATGTTCCATTTATTAACAATGACTTACACTATATTAGATCATAACATTAGATAATACAATGTATAATCCCAAAACTGGTGATACACTTAGCATAAAATGAATAATTTATTCACAGATAATCTCATAATGATAAACATGGTTTCCTTGGGAATGTTTTAAAATCCTTAAATATATTCAGATTATTTTTAATTTTTTATGTAATTTGTAATTCATAAAAAAATATCCCCTATAAGTGTCAAACTAGGTGCATGGTATTGCCTATTTTCCGGTACTGTGTAATACTTGAGTCATGATCAACTTTCTTTTTTAATGATATTACCTGTAGGTACATCTTTTCTAAAAATAATTCCAATTTTATTATCCTAAGTTGGATGAATTTATAGTTAAACCACATAATATATAATTTACCAAAATATTGTGATTTTATCCTATACATTGACTTACCCCCAAGGTTAATAATAATGTTATATTCCCTAATTTGTTTTCCTTAAACTAGTTCTTAAGGTTTCTACTGAACTACCTATGATACCAACTCTATGAACCCCATCCAATGTATCCTAGAGTTGGTGGATAAATTATTTAATTGTCATAATATATAAGTAATAACATACTAATAGACTGGGTAGTTTAGTAGTCTTTTAAAACTAGATTCACACATAAATCTCACATTATAATTGAAAACATAAAATAATCAAACTATTTTCTTTGAAAATATCATTATTCCCTTAACATTTTAGATAATTAATGATAAATAAATTCTCTATATACTTTTTAATGTAAAATATTTGAAAGGGATGAGATTATAAACTCAATATGGGTGTGTCTAAAGAAGAATGTATTGTGAGAAAATAAGAATAATAATATTCCATGGTATAAAACTTAAATGCATACATTTTAAATAATAAATTTTTTATAATATGGTTGGAATAAATTATAGTCAAATAATTCCATATAAATAATAACCTGATCTTGAAATTCATCCATTATTTTTCAAAAAAATAAAATAAAAATAGTGTCATAAAAACTCTCATAATTAGGGAATTCATAATTTATGAAATCATAAACACGCATTTAAGAATATTCTCATAAATATGTAAAACCATGGGAAAACCCATTTAATTTTTTCAACTAATTTTTCTGATGATACATACTAATAAATAAAGAGTAAATGTAATACTGGGTCCCACTAGTCACTTAATAACCCCAATATGTTCCCAATAATAAAATGGGTGAAACATAATCAACAAAAACATTAATATTGAGAAACAAACTTAGGATATGTTTATACGTACCCCAATAAAAAAAACATAATCATAAACAATATATAGTATTATTGTAAATGGTAATTCAATATTATAACCATAGTCCAACTAATTATAAACTATCTAGATAAATCATAAGTATTGTACCATTATAATATATCCCTATTATTACATAATTACAATATAATGTTGATGTCATTGATTTATAAAAATACCCTAAAAGTTTCATAAAAAATAATCTTGAGGAAAATAAAATATTCTCTTTAATAATATTTAAAAAAAATCACAAAATATGATGAAAATATGTTTATTTTAAAATAACCTATTATACTTATAATTTAATCATTAAAATAATTATTGTTCATGATTTTGGGAAATTCTGTATATATTGTATAAGTAAAAAATGTTTATTTCACACTATTGTAAATATATAAAGACTACATTGTTCAAAATATGACAAAAAGAATCCTTTGAAACCATTTTAAAAAAAATTAATTTTGGGTCATAATTTCACTGATAAATAATTTTTAGAACCACAAAAACATATTTGAAAACATTTTTAGAGAGCATGTATTTTCATGAAAAATGATTAGATCATTGAAAACCCCTTTCCACTGTGGTAATGTTTGAATCACAATAACCATGATGGAAATAAAAAAATATTAAACATTATATAAAATTTACATAAATATATTCATGATATAACATATAAATGGGTCATTATATACACCATATAATGGAATAAGTGGTTAATTTGGAAAATATCTGATGGAAGTAAATGTAAAACAAATAACCCATACAAAAGTTTTGATTTCTTATTTTTTTAATCACCTGTATATTAAATATAGGATTATTATAAATATATTACATAACTATACTAATATATTTCATACCATATATGATTTAAAAATAGTCGTTTATCACCTGTTTAATAACAATTCTTCGTTCAAATCATTTTTTGGGTGATAATTGCTTTATTTTCCATGTATATGTTGTTTCAATTATTTCAATACATATATAATTATAACAGTTAAATTATTTAAATAATATTATCCTTTATATGAAATTAAAATAAATTCATTATATATGTATTTACAGTAATCTATAAAATATAGATATGGATTACATTGTTCATGGAGACAGTGGATTGTACGTTTGTCAGAACATTGATCCTATTATCCTCAATGGATGGAATAAAACTAATGTGAATAATATATAATAGTTTATATATTAATTATGATGTCTTATATATTATATATATTAATTATATTTATCTTTATTACCTTCTCTATAAAATTTTAGTGAAAAATGAATCACATTGCTTCGTGTGGAAGAACTACGATGTACACATGAGTGATAATATCATATCCCTAACATAATTGAATATAAAAATTTATATGTGATATAATAATTTGAGAGGTATTATTATTTTTAGAACATTATATATATTTTTTAAATACATTATTATATCCAATCTTCAATGGTGATGATGGAAAAGGTAATACATCAGTTTGCGAGGTGGTAGTCTTCCGTACATGTGATCGATAGATTAATTTCCTATTTGGTGAAATGAGATATGGGTATATGTCATTAAAATATCATAATAAAACATTATTTTTTTTTCCAATGTATAGTAATTTTACCCTAGGACTAAAATAGTTCATTAGGGACTGGGGTTGTATATCCTTTTTATATTGTGGAGGAGGTGATGAAGTTGAGTAGTCTTGATGGGTGATTGAAGGGGGTTAAGAGTCTGTGAAGTCACTATACATTGGGTATGATATCCTTGGATGGTCTCCAAAGGGTATATTCATAGAGCCATAAACCTCCAATGGGGCTATTATCCTCGATTCATGGACCTTCTTTCCAAAGGCAGACACTCGTGGGATGATGATATGGAAAATGTCACTTATTGAATCACATTGATCAAAAGGATTAGAACGTGGGATCATCACACACTTTTGGGTGATATTATTGCCTATTTTAGGAATCTCTTATATATTTAAGCTATGTTCATATGTTCATTAATCCTTTGTCATTTCTCGAGCATGTGTTCACAGATTACACCTAGGTTATAATATCAACCATAAATACACATGGGTCGGGAATCATCTGTAGGTATCCAAGTTTATCCATTAATGAAGATATTTGTATTTATTTGAGGTTCTTAATAAATGTTACCCTTTTGTGGAAAGATCCATAATTCCATTAACATTTATAGAGATAGAGCTGTTTTAATCCATGTGATAAGGAACTCTAGAGATTATCATCACTTAGGGGGTGGAAATTGATTCTATTATGTGATCAAGCCCATGAAATAGGCTTGATAAAAATCATGAAAATAGGATTCAGAACTCATGTAGTTCGATTCCACTTGACAGGACACATAACCTTTTAAATTCGTGTGAAGAGGACACACCCCTACTGTTTAATTTCATGTGGAAAGGATGTCCAGGCGGAAGATTCATGGTAAATATTTGAAGTGGGACTTACGTTGAGGTAGCCTAAGGTACCAGGAACTGATTTAGTCTTCCAGTTGAAGGTGAAACAATTGGTGATATGGCCTGGGAAACATTACAGTGAGTTTGGATGTCAGGTTTGGGCCTAGGGGAGGTTTCATATATATTCCAACTGGTTCAGAATAATTTCCCTCATTGTTCGGTAACATGGGTAATATGTATTGATGATTTCCATAAATGAGGCTTGATTTGGGGATTACATTGGGGGAGAAGTCTCTTTTTGAGTTGTATTTGGGACCTATACTATAAAAGAGTCCTTGATGAGTTGGGGGTCATGATTTTGGTTTACCTTTCAGAAGGATTCCCTTTGATATCGGGACATAGACATGCATCCTATGTATCGCAGTTATGATAGAAGTCATAGTTCACATAGTTCATTATTTTGGGCTTACCCCATAGAGGAGACCCATTTTAGTATTGTACGGATATATTGATCATCACTATCCTTTTATCACACATGATTCATGCTCTGTGTGAGAAACAAGATGATATTTACGATTCAAAAAATCACACATCATTCCTTCTCCACTAATTGAATAGGAGGTTAACGATGGTGTAAGAGGCAATAGTGGCAGCATAACCTCCTCCAGTCAAAGGGGATTACACAAAGAGGGATGACATGAAGGGGGAACCAGATTTGATTGCGGATTACACCTCCATAGAGGCATATATTTTGAGATTAAGCAGATGTCATGATCACTGGCCACCTCTTAGCCCAAATGATTCATGCTCAGTGTGGGAGAAAAGAGGAGGTAGTATATCTTAAGATCATGTGTCCCACTTCACTTGCTAATATATAGTACTAGAGGCCAAAGGGAGAAATAATTTTCATTTCTTGTGCATGATTATTCTCTTTTATTCATATCCCAGATAGTTAGTCAAACTTATACAGATATTCCCTAGGTGGAGATAGAGAGGAGTACTGTTGTAACCTCCTGCATGAAATGTTAGGGGATTTCCTCATTAGGATAGCCCTGTTCAATTTCCTATTTGGTTACAATAGTTTAAATCCATATATATTGGATGATGAAATCCCAGTTTAATGTCATGTTGTATGGGATAATACCATAAAGTTTAACATGAAGTGGTCAGGAAGAGGTGGGGTATATATATTTTTGGTCATATGATGAGGAAATATTTTTATTGAATCCATGATTAGATAGAAGATAACCGAGATGGGATGTTCTAACATACCTCGTACATGAGAGGGAAGGAATGTGAAAATTAGTAGCTAGGGATTATCACATCAAGTGAAATGATATGGTGCATAGAAGACATTGTGGAATATAGAGTTAGCAAAGGACTCACCTATGGGCTAATTTTTCTCGGGTTGATAGGCCTTTTCTAGGAAACTTATGTTGAGCCACCAAGGAATTGGGTTAATAGTTAATAATATGTGTCCTAAATACATTAGCCTTCCAGTTACGATTTTCTGGATGGTTAATGAAGATATGTCTTGATGTTTTATTCTATACATTGATGAACACTTTTTATTGAATCCATGATTAACTAGAGGATAATTGGTTTAGGATATCCTTGCATGCCCCAAACATGACAGGGAAAGGATTTGTGATCCAGGATCATGGGATTCTCATATCAGGAGAAATGATATGGGTATGGAAGTCATTATGAAGTAAAAATGTTGTAAAATACTCTCCTAATGACGAATTTTTCTCTATTTGAAATTCCTTTTTGTGGGAATCTTAAGTAGAGATGCCAGATAATAGTGTTAATGGTCATGTAAAGGTGTCCTCAAGACACATACTGTCTATTTTTGAAAGAGAATGAGGTTTATGAAGACATCAAATATACTAGGACACAAAGTTTGATTGATAATGAATAGTGTGTCCAATAAATTATGATTCATTATGATCTTGATTTTCTATGGTGTTTTTCATCAATATGGCATAGTGATTGCGTTTTTGAGCATGTAAAATTAGATGTTTTTTTAATTAGAATTTCTGTTGTATAAAAGGAACCCTATTCCACCTTTCGACGGAGCATTAAATCATTAATTTGAAAATAGGGTTTTGATTTTTAGATTTTATGGGTAATGGGGTTTTATAAAATATGTGATTTTCTTCTTTAGAAAAAGAAATTGAAACTATATTAAAAAGTGAGAGAAATTGGATAGAGAACTCATGATCAACCCGGGTAAGTGTCCCTTTATGTTTAATCCTTCATCGCTCTAAAGGTAATGGAAAATATCACTAACTAATTGATTTATACTCAATGTAAAATGTATTATATAAGAGTTATTTCTAGGTTACTAGTTAGGATTTGGTCAATCAAGGTTGTTGATTACCTGAGACCCGCAAGAATCAATAAAATATTGTCAATGTAACAAACAAACTCAACAAATAAATCACATCAAATGTGTGATGAGATGTCCATATTTGGGTAAATATCAAAACAATTTATCAACAACAATATGAAAAATAATGGGTTATACGTTCTAGATTTAATCAATCTATACCATCCATATGCACACCCATTAAAGATATGATGTGAGAGAAAAGGAAACTGATCTCAAATCATCACTGGATCTGATTTATGTAGGGAAGCATGTGGATTCTAATTCCTTTTATTTTTTTAATAATAAAAAAATCATTAAAAAGGGATTAAATGAAGAAAAATTAACTACAAACTAGTAAATTAAATTGCCTTATGATGATTATAATCTTGTTGCTCCGGATTACAAAAAAGAAAACCTCCCCAAACTGATCACTAAGAGGATTAGAAGTACATGAGAGAGTAAAGAACTAAAAAGGGTGAAGATAGCTCTCAATTTAGACTCACCCTTAACCCTGTTCATGAAAATATTTGATAATGAGGGTGATGAGAGATTTTATACAAAAATGCATCACGGTTTTCACAAAAGAAATGAAGTGCCTAAGGAACTAGGTGACTATTCCTAGAAGACTTCTTCCTCCTTAATTATCCTAATGGTTGACGAACCAGAACAGATAAAAATTACTTCAAATTATATGTAGTGGTGGTTATTTGAGTTATTTGTCCAATGGTGGTCAAAACATATTATTTAGAGTTTTTATGCCCAATTTGTGGCCCAAATACAGATGTGTGGTACAATCTGGTCCACCCAGAATTTCTTCACATTGGGGGCCTATTCGGGGCCTCTAAATGGATTAATTAGGCTCTATGGTCTTCTATATAAACATATCCCACAAAATTTCCCATTCCTAAATAAATGTTTATCCCAAATGGAGCCACGTATTATCCAATGTAAATATTTATGTCCACATTCATGCTTGGGATGTCACGTAGTTTGGCCCATTTTTCTTAAATTGCATCACGGGCCCGCCAAATCATCTTCTATACAATGTAAACAATAAAGCAAGTAAAATTTTCTATATTTAATGGTGATAAAAATTAATTAATTTATTCAATCATGATTTTTAATTTATTATTATATCTTGACTGTTCATTATAGAAGTAGTTTAAAACAGTGTTGTAAGGGTTGAAATGAATAGTAAATCATTATGTGATCACACCCTCACATCTAAAATTGTTCACTCTTAATAAAAATAACATATTCAAAAAAATTATTCATGTATATAATCCCAACATGTTGATGATTTAACAATCAACAAAATATTAATTCATTAATGTAAACTGATCAATGCATAAACCAAACTAAGGATTTATTCCTAGTGAAAATGGAAAAAGATGTCTCATTAATCATATGATAATGAATTCAATGATATTCATGATACCCAGTTGAGAAAGGAATTAAAGAGTAAAAATTCCAATAAATATCTATGTGTTAGTTTGACAACTATTCCATGATATTCTTTCCACATGCTATGGAGTAAAAATATGTTATTTTAACATTTTTTAGCTAAAATGATTTGGCCACCCAACCTACCCGCATCCATTGCAATAATATTTTAATACATAGAAACTTATTAACTTTTTTAATTCAAACCATAATCTCCCTACCCAGATATCCCTATATGATTCAGATTTCATCAGTCCCATCCATTATTATTACTTTTGTTTTTTTTTCAAAAGTTGCATCTAAGACAAATCTCACACTCATATCTCAACCATTATTTGATCTCCTCACAATAGTAATTGTAATCATTATATTAATATTAAAGGTTAAGGAGGAGTGGATTTCAAATATCAAAACACACAACCCTATATTTGGGTTTTTTTTAGGGAATACAATAGTCAGATATCAGTTACACATGAACAGGTCAATCTGGTATAGTAAGAAAATAGATTAGATAAGGAACAAACGTATAGTAAAATAATGTTAGAATGATGATAAATATTAACATAAAATACATTTACCTTTTATTAAGTATAAAATATTCAAATTTTATGGTGTGGTACAAATTTTTTTGTGTGTATTGGTAAAATATTTTTCCCAAAAACTACTCCCATAATGGGTATCAATCGTCTCATAGGTTTTATAGACATACCCCTATTTTTAGCATTTAAAAACAACCAATTTAATGAAAATCACACCCCCGATGTTTAATTCATCCAAATATTCATTCCATAATAGATACAAGTATTCATAAAATTTTAAAACAACATTAAATCAAATATTTCAAGATGAATTTCAGTATGTTTCGTGATTAGGTGACCATAAGAGGGGAGGGAGAATAAATAACATAATGAATGCAAAAAAGAGAAGAAATAAGAAATTTTAAGAATATAATAGTGAACTAAAAAATATGGGGAAAAGTAAAAATACCATAATGAAGGTGAAAAACATAATAATGATGAAAGATGGTGAAAATACAAAATATCTCAACATGATGGGGGGAAAGTGACAATACCACAAAGAATGTGAAAAATAGAAGAAAAAATAAATAATATGAAAATCCTAATGAACTCAGGAATGTATCACCCACCCCCACTCACAATCCTAGAGTGTGTATTTTCCTCACTATAATAAAAGATAATGTGGGAGGGAAGGATAAAACATGTTGTGTTTCAATGGTATGTGGCTTCTATAAGGTTGTCTTCATCCACCAGATTGTTTGTAAAATACTCACAGAAGAGTTTATGTCACTGCCCATTTGCATCAATACATCGTCCAATTTTCTCATGAAAAAACCTATATTTCACCGAAAGGGTTAACATTGGTTACTAAATAAGGAATGATACATTGTAAATTAAGCTTACCTAGGTGGATATTTATTCTATAATTTTACATGAGTACCTTCTCACCAATATGGAACATCTAATGATGAATCATGATTTCATGGATAGCATTTGTCTTCTCTTTATAGATCTGAGAGTTCTCAAATCAATGCCTTCTAATTTTATCCAACTCATGAATCTAGTGGTTCCTATTCTCACCAACATTTGAAATATTCATATTAAATTGTTTAACAGAACAATATTCACGGTGTTCTGGCTCCACCGAGAGGTGAAAATACTTTCAAAACACCATCATATATGGTGTCATTCTAATTGGGGTTTTCAAAGAGTTACGGTATGACCAAAGTGTATCATCCAAGAAAAAAATAACTTATTTATTGATGGGTTCTACCATTTCTCAATATTCTATTAACTTCTTGATTTTAGATTTCTTCTTGTCCGTTAGTTTGGGGTTGATATGAAGTGGAGAATTTATGAACAACCCCATACCGACAAAGAAACTTTTTATCAATATGATTGCAAAAATATGAACCCAGATCAATAATGATGAATCTTATAAAAACAAACCTACATAAAATCTAAAACCTCGCAATTTCAGCAACAACTTGAGAGCCATAGGTCAGAGTATCCTATTCTTCCAACTATATAGAAAATAACTCAATATCTAGCAAGATGTACTTAAATCCATGTGAATTTGGAAAAGGCCCCATTAAGTTACTTCCCAATGAATAAAAGACTTCAAAAAATAACATGGTTTGTTGTGTAATTTCATTCCACTTAGTGATATTCCCCATGAATTGAAAAAAACTACATGAATTGAAAAATTTATGGGAATCCCTACATAAATTTTTCCAACATAGTTCTTAGTCAAGAATGTTTCATGTTCTACGTTGAGAGACCAAGTAAACCCCACAAACCAAAGTGTGTCAGAAGGTCCAAATAGAGGTGAACTCATGGTTAAGGATACACCAAATAACCACTTAGTCACTAAAAAATCACCACAAATATGGTCATCAAAAATGTACCACTGAGAGTCATGCTAAAGTCTCTGGGATTGTGAAGTGCTAAAATCAGTTGGGATCATAGATGTTGCGAGAAAATTTTTAACCTCTGCATACTAAGGGTAAAGTCAACAATATCACAAAGGTTCTCATGGTGGAAGAATTATCTAATGGGGAGGGATGAGTCAACATGGTGGTCTAGTGGTGGAGAAATTATACTAATGGGTCCAATTGCAACATTTTTTAATCCAATATTATCTATAATCTAAATGGAAAAATCTTGGAGGAGGAGCATCCACCGAATGAGATGAGACTTGTATTGAGGTTTCATTATGTGAAATCGAAGTATAGAATGTTCAGAAAACCCAATGAATTTTGACCTGAGAATATATGAACAAAATTTTTCCAAGCAACACACAATATAATGGAGTACTTTTCTACTGGTTATGTGGTTTATCTTGACAGGGTCAAGGGTACGTGAGTCATACGCAATGACATGAGGAGACTTCTCAACCCTTTGAGATAAAACATCCTCAACTACAGTGTTAGAGGAATTACACATAATTTCTAAGGGGAGATCCCACCTTGGAGGTTGGATGATGGTAGGTAATGTGAGACTTCTTTTAAGTGAATTTAACGCATCCTAACAATTTTTATCAAACAAAAACTCAGTATCTTTTTTTAATGAACATGATAATGTAATTCCGATCTTTCTAGAGTCTATAATGAATCGACGGTAAAAACCAGAATGACCCAAGAATTATCATACATCACGAACACATTTTGGATATGTAAGGGTTGAAATTAATTCATTTTTATTATTTATCAAATTGAATTACCTAATTTGAAATAACATTCCCATATATTATCCCCCGCTCAACAATGAAATAGAATTTATCATAATTTAATACACAATCTCTTTAAATTAAGTGGTGGAGGACCGAACCTAGGTTTTCCAAATAGTCATAAAAATAAGTTCCATATACCATGAAATCATCTGTAATGACTTCCAATCAATTCTCTGGGTACTTATAAAAAATACCCAACATATATTGCTGAAAAGTATCACGTGAATTACATAGACCAAAATAAATTCTTCTGTATGAAAATGGACCAAATGGATAATTAAGTGTTTTATTTTATTTATCCTTAGGGGACATATGGATTTGGAAGTAAATTAAATAGACATTAAGGAAAAAATAATGGGACATACAAGCTAATTAGCCTAAAATTTTGTCAATGAATGGTAGAGGAATGTAGTCCTTCCACACAGCTTGATTCGGTTGACGGTAGTCAATAGAGGCTCACTAACTATTTTTCACACATGTTGGGACCAATTAAAATCCTTAATTAGACACAACCATTTTTACTATTTTTTATGAACAATATTAACATGGATAACCCATTTATTATTAGATGTAGGATAAATTGTCCCAACAGTAAGTAATTTACTGACTTCTAATTTTAACACTTCAAGGAGAGTAGTTTCATCTACTATTAAGATTGTTTTACAGGCTTAGCCTCATCATCTAAAATTATATCACGCATAAAAATAGATGGTCTAATCCTAGTAATATCCACCAATGTCAATCCTAGAACCTTTTTACACTCTCTTAAAATGTTGATAAGTTTGGATTCCTCTCATAGAGTGAGGTTATTAGAAATAAAGATGGTAAAGTGGTCAATAACCTCAAGATAGGCATATCTTAAATTAGAAGGACGTGGTTTTAGTTCCAAACCATTGGTTTTTTTTATTGAGCGTGGGGTTTGAGGGGGATTTAGGTCAATGAAACTAACAATATAATAATGTTTATTCTCTATGGGTAGAGAAACTATTGAAATGAGATTTCAAAAATCATATAAAATCACAAGTACCACATAATAAAAACACTCATCAATAAAAAAACCAAATTTACATTTTTTTAGAACCCTACAACACTCAAAACATGAATCAAAACTCGAATCATTCGAGGGTGAAGAAGAGGAAAATGGGTTACAGTATGGGCTGAAGAGATAATTTTTTTCTGTGTGTCATTAGAGAGCACTACCATTGAATATATAGAAAGGGTTTAGTGCTCTTAAATGGGGGGTTTCATTGCATCAAGGATGTTAAAACCTACCTTTTCCCCACTAAAGTCCACATAAAACATACCATTGTGAACATTGATTATTGTCGTTGTAGTTTTAATGAATGGACTCCCAAGCAGGAGAGGTGCATGTCCTTGGGTTTGGGTATCTTCCATCTCAAGAATGTATAAATATGTGAAGAAGATGAGATTCTTCACTCTTACAAAGATTTCATCATTCACTCCTATTGGGAGTTTAGTGCTCCGGTTGGCATGTTTCATGACAGTGCCTATCGAATGATCCTCACCAATATACAGATAAGTACACATAGAGTGATGAATTACATGAATATAAGAACCTAATTCTAAAATAAATTCTTAAAACAATGTCTCCCCTGTGGTAAAAGGTATCGTGAGAGTGCATAGATCCTTCCATTTTTTAGCCATTGTTGGTTGAATCATGGACAAGACATTCCTTCCCAGGTTGACTTTCTCATTCCGCATCAACCTTCATTTATGGGTGAAATGACTTTAAGAAATTTGGCATATCAAGGGATTTGTTTAACTACATCCAATAATGGAATGTTAAGATTATGTTTTTGTATTGTATCCCCTATTTAAATATCAATATCTTTATCAAATTTCATATTAAATTTAGAGATTCTTTGGGGGAAACTATGAATAATGGATTGTTACTTTGAATAAACAATGATAATTTGATAACCCTTTGTGTTTTGTTTTTCTTCATTGGAATATTTTATTGGGGGAAATAGTGTTTTCAAGAGGGTGACATAGGTTTTGGGTAGAATCATTAGTTGAATAATCTTCCATGCCATAAAGAGGTTTGATTGAACAAACATTACATTTTTCTTTTGGGTTGGAAATAGGATGGGAAGGTAATTGTCCAAAACAATTCATCTCTATCTCACCGATGGAATTCTCCAATTGTCAAACTTGGGTTAGGACATGAATTGATGATTATGTGTTCTTTTGGAACCTACATTTATTGTTTTCCATTATCATTCCCATATTGTTGATTCTTGGTTCAGATTTAGGATGAGGAGGTGGATTGTTTCAAGAAGGTGATAGATAAGAAGGTTTCATAGGTTGGAATTATTGATTCCATTTATTCTCTAGGTAGCATGAGTTTCCTCATTATTAGTATCGTTGTTGCGCTTGCCACCTGGGGTATGGATTACGCCTGAATGGTTCTTTCTTTAAGGGTGGTTCTTACATAAATGGACACCCTAGGAACAATACGTCACAAGACTCAGGTGATTATTTATGTTGTGGGCACTGGTACAAAAATTACTATTTTCAGAACAAATACAACAATGTAATGAAACCAAATAAGAGGTTGTGTTACCCTGTGCTTGTAATTATTTCCATATAATGGTATTCATCTCATCAAGTTTATTAACTACCTTTTGTTCTATGGATGAATTAATTACCTCATGAACTCCTCGGGTTGGTCCAATAGCTCATGTACCAAATTGTTTTGCATCTTCAGAAAAGTTTACTATTATGTGATGAGAGGGCGAAGGAGATTTATAAACTAGGGAACCACCATATGCTTCATTAATCATTCCAAAATCCATGAAGATAAGTACATCATAATAGTATTGTATTAATATTTTCTCACTAGTATGGTGGTGGGGGAATATTGAGTAAAGACGTTTGAATCTCTCCCAGTATTTATGAAGGCTATCTCAATGTGATTGACTAATGCTGTAGATTTCTTTCTTAATTTATGCAGTTTGGGAGTTAGGGGAGAGAATCTCTTGAAAGAGTCTTTTTAGGTCATTCCATCACCTAATTGTGGAAAAAATATAGTATATCTAGTATTTGGATACACCATAAAGGTAGAAAGGGAAGGCCCTAAATTTAATTATTCCCTCATATGCATTTTTGGGTTTCATGGTAAAGCACACTATGAGAAACTCTTAGAGATGTTTGTGAGTGTATTGAAAAAAAGGCCACATAATTTTGGAAGGTGGTGGGTGATTCCTAATCTCAACTCAATGTTTGCCACTACCTTAGGAGATTGTATGCACAGAGGTTGGTAATCCACATTCATGGTGGTAATTTCTTCTAAGTTCATGTTATTTTCAGCCATGCTTTTATGGGATTGATTTAATTCAATTTTAGATTGGTTTGTCAAAAATTTCGGTTTAGTAATGGTTTCATATATTTTAAAATATATTACAACTTTTTATGAAATAATTTGTGAGTGAAGTCCCTTTTCAATTTCATTCTATTTCAAATAGTTTTTCTTTTCCTAATCAGTTCATTCAATTAAGTGGTGAAATTAGTTTGTTTATTTAATTTTTATAATAGATGATGGGTAAAATAATAATATTTAAATATAATTAAAGGATAAAATAAATTTTAATGATATATTATAGAATTACAGAGAGAGGGAGATAAGATAAAGGGAGAGGGAGAGGGAGAGGAAGAACATATAAAAACAAACAAAATATAAAAATGAAAACCAAAACAAAAACAACAAAATGGGAAGGGGAATTTATAGTAGAGTAAAAAAATAATAGTGTAAAAGAGATAAATTATCTTGGATCCCTGGAAATGGCGCATAAATTTGATCGCATTTTCAATCTCATCAAATTATATGTTAATTTTTAACTAGAATTTCTACTGTATAGCAGCTACCAAAGGTCGTCTCTTGACGGAGACTTCGATCATTAATTTAGAAGGAATTTTTGGATTTTAAAATTAAAATTTAAAGGGGGATTTATAAAACATGTGTATTGTTGATTTAGAATCCTAAATTGAAACTATATTTCTATGTGAGAGAAACTTGTTGGAGAAATCGTTATCAACCCAGGTAGGTGTCCCATGATGATCAATATGTAGTCGCTCTCTAGGGAAAGGGAAGGATAAATTATTCATTGATTTATAAACACTATAACCAGTATGATATGTGATTTATTACTCGGTTACCACCAAGGATTTTATCGATCGATGATATTGATTACCGGTGACTTCTCAAAATCAATAAAATATTTTCAATGTAAGAATCGAACTCAATCAATGCATCACATCAACAACATGTTCATATGATCAGATTTGGGTCAATAACAAAAAAATTTCTCATCACAAAAACTCATAATAATTCGTTATACCTTGTAGATTTAATTAAATGATACTATCCATAAGAACACCCATTAAAGAGAAGAGGTGAGGGAAGAAGCAACCACACTCAATTCATCACAAGATCTGATTTATGCATGGAATCATGATGACTATTTTTCCATTGATTTATTTTATATATTAAAGAATAAACAAAAAATAAAATGAATAAATGAATAAAAATATAATATAATACAATAAATCAATTACCTTATGAAGATTATAAGAATGGAGCTCTAGATTACAACAAAGGAGAACCCCAAACCGATCACTAATAAGCATAAAAGTACATGATAGAGAAGAAAACTAATATAGGGGAAAATTGCTCTCATGTTTAAATCACCATTAACCCTAGTCGTGAAAAAAGAGTGAAGTAGGTTTAGGGTGATTTTATTAAAAGATACATCATTGGTTCCTCAAAAATAATTAATGTTCTAAGGGACTATGTGAGTATTTGCAGACGCTGCAATCTGTTTAAGGCCAAAAGAGGGAATCCATGGACAAAAAGAAAGCATATTTCACCTTGGAGACCAATTCTAGGAGGAATTGAAGGGATGTACGAAAATGAAATGTGGTGCACGAAAAACTTATTTCCTGTGTGAAATAAACATCTGGACCGAAAGGGGTTTTATGCACGGGTGCGGAAACATCTGTGCTGAAGACACCAAGACCGAGTATTTCATGCCGGTTGACTTTCACGTAGACCCAATGACCTCAATTGCCTTTAAATAGAAGGGTTCTCTTTTCCCTTCTGACGGATGAAGTATTCAAACTGTCTCCTATGCAAGGAATTCACTTCTTCCGTGCGAGAAAGATGACTTCTAGGTATGGGATTTTCCACAAGAGGCCACCCGAGGGTCCGCCTTCACGCGTGACCACAAGGGATTGAACCTCTCCCAAGTCCTCACATAAGGGGCCTATTCTACACAAGACCCTCCAATTGTGCACAAACCCCCCCCCCCTTTGTGTGTAGCTGCTCTAGTTTCACTCAAATTGTGCTCAAACCCCCTCTACTGCGTGCAAACCATCCCTTCTGCTCACCCCGGCCTTTGCGCACTACTTCTATAGTTGTACGCCTATTGTGCCCAAACCCCCTCTATTGTACATATACCATCCTTTCCTCTAAACCTGTCCTTTTCTATGTAGTTGATCCATTTTCATGAAACCATCCATCCTTGTGTGTTCTCTTTCACACGTGTTCGATACCCCTCTTACGGGCATCATATTTGGGCTCTTCTTATGCCCAAAAAAATCTATGTTACACAGCCTTCTCCCATACAGACCTCTAGGCTCATGCAAAATAACTTCAAAATCCCTTGGGTGGCGCTACCTGTTGTGTTTCTTTGCCTCATGATTCTTTGCATAGGCACACTAACGGCTATTTTCATCTTTTCATAGCCACGCTAATGTGGACCCCTCATTTGATCACTCCATGACAGACCCTCACCATGACATTTCTGGTGCCTTCCCTTCACCAAGGGTTAAAGCATGATGGTAATGTATGTTCTACGAGTGTGGAGTGAACCCCCCTCAACCCAGCTACAAGGAATTAAACTTCCAAGCGACATCATCCTCTGTGCCTAATGTTTAACTATGACCCCACCCCGCGCATCATACATGGGGAGCCCCATATTAGACATTATCTACAGCCACTCGTCACCATGGGAGTGAGATCTTCCTCAAGTGAATGAGATCCTCTTTTCTGGATTGAAATCTATCTGCGGGGAAGGGGCAATAACTGTGGTGTAAGACCCTAGCCTTTCTTGGAGAAAACAGCAACCCTGCTCTTCCTATCTTCTTCTCGGCCATAGACCAGAGGGGGAATGGGAACCAGAACCCTCCTCTCTTCCATTCCAAATCCCTCTCTTTCTGGACATTACTGCTACCCAGGCCAACATCCTAGATTTAGTTTCATTCTTCATCTCCAAGGGCTTTGAACCACTTTTAATCCATCGTTACCTCTTTGGGCTACGAACCACATGTAATTCCATATTTCCTTTTTGGGATACTAACCATGTGTAATCCACACTCCACTTCCCATTGATGCATCTTTCACGATTTTGTCATCAGGTCTTTACTGCCTCTTGTTACTCACACTGAGCAGACTTGCATGAGCATATAGTGAGCATCGACTATGAAATTCTCTTTGGGCCACCTTAGAGTGTAAGCCCCAAACCTCGTCTGAACTATATAGACTTTGATCCTTGACAAGGCAAGGAATATAGGAATCCTCCCTGGGGTTCATGGCCAACAATCATTGGTCTCGACCCCCTTCACATCTTCTCACAAACAACTCTTTGGAACTCCATGGACTTTGATCCTTTCCAAGGCAAGGTACGTAGGAATACTCCCGGAGGTTCATGACCAAAAAACATTTTTCCCTACCCCCTTCACCTCGGCTCACCAACACCACTTCCGAACTTCATGGACTTTGATCCTTTCCATGTCAAGGTACATAGGAAGCCTCCCTGAGCTTCAATCCAAACACCTATTAGTCCCGACCACTCTACATCGGTCCACCCCATCATGCATGACATTAATCTGTGTGCCCCTCTTTGTCCTGCTAGAGGTTAAACTATACCTATTATAAAAATATGGGCTTTATCCTTCTCTCCAAGGAAATGTATGTAGGAAGACTCCCCAAGGTCCAACCCCAACCAGTACTAAGTCATTGTGTTCCCCATCCAGCAGTAAGCTGTTGGGATCCCCATCCAACAGTAATCATTTGTTATCCCTTTCGTTGGGACCCATATCTTTGGTCCTCCCTCATGGATTCTGACCAAATTGGGCTACTAACCACACGTATTCCCCAGTATTTCATCGGGTGGTTTTCCGATGCGCACACCCTGATTCTATACCCCCATATTGAACTATATGGACTTTGATTTCCTTCTGTGGGGATATATAGGAAGCCTCCCTGATGCTCAATCCCATCACACATGTCTGATCATGATCTCTCCCTTGAGCCTATGTGTTCCGGGAAGGTCATGCCCCAACCTGGAGGGTCCACTTCTTCTGGTTCCCATCCATACGGGCTACCTCCTCAGGTGTACTATCGCCTACCAAACTACATGGAATTGGATTATCTTCCATGGGGATACGTAGTATGTCTCTTTGAGGATTATGCAAATCACTATTGTTACCTTCATGACGGTTCCATCACATTACCCCTCCACTTCATTTAACTCTCCATTATCTACCCTGATTCTTACTCGGGCCTCCACATCTCGGTGACATTATGTCACCGACTTTCTCACTGCTCAGAGCTGCTACCAGGTAACTAACCACACGTTCACTCTAACAATAGTTTTCCCTCTAGGGGTTACACCCATCTGATCCACTCCCATTAGTGTTCTGATTACTCTGATCTATCTCTTCTAGATGCTAAACCTGTGGCATACCCTATGTTAATCATGGTAATCTAAGGAAAACCTCAGAGACATGCCCATGGAATATATTTCCTCTCATTCGATGTGGGATTCCTCAGTCATCCACACCATCGAGAACCCCTATCATAAGGGGAAGAAATCTAGAGGTGCCAGTGTTCCAGTGTCTGTACACTCCAGTGATGTCTAACGTGACTACTCCCCCGAACGAAGGTTTCTTTCCTAATCGGACCCCTTGGAATGTTCCAATAGAAGCAGTGTAACTAACCATCATCCACACATATATGGAATTGGGAAGAATTTCACGAACAACACATTAATCCACAAGAGAGACATGGACTAAGTGGTGAGTTCCAAGGAGGAATCAATGGAAGGAAGAACTGACATACCATTATCGTGTTTTGATCAAGGAGTAAACATCCCTCAATAAGTGACGGATGCCACCTGAATTTTGAAAGCGAGAGTGCGGGGAAACAAACAACACATCCTCAATAGAAGGACGTGCACACCCCGGAGAAAGAGTCAGAAATAGAAATGGTGAAGCCGACATGATGTTCTTGTCCTTAATGTGGATATTAGTAGCATTAGAGACATAAGTGGACTAGCGTGTCACAGGATACAATTATCCGGTGTCGGGTCCCGCCAAGCAAATAGTGGTCCTGGAGTGAAACTCATATGAAGATGGGGTAGTTAAACTTTTCGACATCTCTATCTGTAACTTTGTCAGTGTGGATCCTTCTTACCAGACATGGGAGATGGAATGAAGCTGGGGCAGTGGAATTTGATTTCCTTTTTGCAGCAGTAATGGTTTTATCTCCCTTCCTTACAATATCCAAGCTGCTGCAATAGGAAACCGATCACCACCCATCCACCGAAGTAGGGGTAGGGTCAATGTCAATATGGAAACCACACATGGCTCCACCGCTTCTAAGACAATTTCCAAACCCACAAATGCTAGGCACCCACACCCCATATCCTTTTCTAAATTCAGTCAGAGAAGGGTGATAAACGACCTCATCTATCGATAGGATGAAGAGGGGATTACCCCGACTCAGGATATGTCCCACCCAGATTAAAATTCATATACACCTCATCGCCACCTCCACCTCAAAGGGATTCTAGGGAGCCACTACTCCCCACTCTGATGCACAATCATTTCAAGAGCCTCTCTCCGAAATGGTTTGATGACTCCCACCCCTATGCCGATGAGGTGGGGGATGTTCGGGCCAGCCTAGCTGAGATCTCATTCCAGGGGCCCCCAAGGAGGGCCCCCACTAGGTTTCTTTGGCACTGACACCCGGCCCCATGAGTCAAGGAGTAGGTAAGTTATACTCCTTTACCACCGTCCCCAGTTCGGCTGACCTGACACCATCGTTGTGGGAATGCCGAAGAGGACGCCCGCCAAGGGGCGTCAACATCAGCATCAATTGTGGCTCGTGCTAGTGTCTATGTGTACCGTCAGCCACCTCTGTATACTGAGTAGGTTCCCTTATACACCTGGACTAGAATGAGGCCCCAACTACCCCACGGGAAAACTAGGTCGACTCTCCTGGTCGCTGGCGCAGGGTCCGCCCGCCTCAGACCAACCCGCAGCAACGAAGCCCAGTACAGAGGTCCTCCCCGTACACCCACCATTGAGAACGTGGGTCCACCCCGCATTCAACCTTGGCGTGGAGGTCCTCCCCGTTCCACCTTCAATCCAAATAAGAGTCCTCCCCATGATAGTGACACTCAGTAAGGAAGACTCTTTCATGATCATGAAATCGTGTTTGGGGTCATTCCTTCTACCACAGGATGTCGACGTGGAGATGCTACACATCTGGTCAATCACCTGAGTGGGGGACTCCCCCATGTCCTTATAGCGGCCGAAGAAGGTCCTCCTCGACTCAGAAATTAGAGGATTGAAGGTCATCCTTGCTTCATTGGCACCCAGAACAGAGCTCCTACCCATGTTTGTCTTGACCAATAAAAGGACCCTCCTCGCGCTAATACTGCCAGGGAAACAAGCATAGAGGTCCTACCCATTCTCATACCAACTCCAGTGGAGGTCCTACCAACTCCATCACATTCCACATGGATTCCCACTACACATTAGTTAGTGTAAATGGTGGTCATCCTCATGCCCCCTTTGATATATGTCCAGGTTCTCCCCACACCCCATCTCACTCAGGCGGGAGTCCACTCTGCCCAAGCCCCTGTATGGCCGAAGGTCCTCCTCGCGCCATAAATCTACCCTGACCAGAAGAACCATCCTGGGGAAGAAGTTCGAGTCATCACCACCAAAAAAATAATGCCGGGAAGATTCAGTCAGAGATTAAAGTTTTCTGCTTCTCAGATTTTTTAGGCAGAATGTGACTCAGCAATGGAACCCTCACTACGATCCTCTGTGTTGGGGGTTGAGGTAAGAACTAGGTGTTTCAGGCTCATCTTCCAAAATTTGAGGTCCATTGTATTCCTTCCTCCCTCTGCATATACATCTAGGAGGATGAAAATTTGGTGTCACCCCAAGGTCCTTCCATGAAATTGGCACCATCATCACGAGAATCACTCTCAACCTCGACCAGTGATCACAAAGATCTATTCTGGGAAAAAATGGAGGACGAGTAGTAGCATGGTCTATCTCTAGTATTCATAGTCCCTGTGCCAAAACTATGGGCACCAGCCCATCTTACCATGATTTTGTGGGTAGGTTACTACACTCTTGGAATGATAGCCTAAGATGCTACGGTTTTTCAGCTCACTCGACGTATTCACCACCATCTAGCCTTCCATCCCAGTCGTCTTCTTTAGTACCACTACCTATTCCCCAGCCTCCTCTAGTCGACATGTGGGGAAATCAAGGGCCGGATCCTGAATATTATCTGGGGATATTTTGGGACATTCTTCCAACAGACCATTTCCCGAAGATGTTTTGGCCAGTTCTAGAGCCAAATTTCAGGTCACCAGAAGCACTCACCTAGGAGGAGGTTGGATGCTTTCTCCAGACCCCTTGGGCAAATCATTTCTGTTTGTGTCATCTAAGAGTGGCCTACCCCAAGAGTCAGGTGAACTTATAAGACATTGTTCATAAATTTTTTTTGGTTTATTTGGCAACACTACCCATGTCCTTGCGCCCTCAGTCACCAGGTCGCCATAGGACCATCCAACAACTATGCGTCCAGAGCTTTAAAGTGCTCCACAGGATAATCAAGGAGGCTTCTCCACACAAATAAATTTTAGGTTGAGGGTTGTAATGGGCCCTCAATTTCAATTCCATCTGGCGCCAACCTAATTTTCTGGGCGATATAGGGGATATGCCTATGGGAAGGGTTGCGGTTAACATGACCGACCTATCCGGGGGAGAGAATGAGTTAGAGATTCTCGGAGAGGACCTATCCCCCTAAGGGAGTCTCACACATATTGAATCTACTGGGAAAGATCAATCACCAGCAAAGGTATTTATTGGGACTTCTTATAATTACCAATTCATTAACCCTCAGCCGGAATATAAATAAGGGAAAATAGAAAATTGCAGTAGAAAAAACCTCAGACCCACCTGGTTCAGTTTAGAAGGTAGAAGAAGATATCAAAAAAGAAACGTTGGATTAGAAACATGCAATGCACAAGAGGATAGTCGATGACCTCCTTGCTGAACACCCTACAAAGCGATGACCGTACAGTGGTGATCCTCGACCAGGGTAGTAGAGTTAGAGACAACATCCTCTCGGTGAAGTACCTTCAGGTGACCCTGATCATCCTGCCCCCGCGGACACAGCCGAAGCCAGAGCTAGTGGCAAGATGGCATGTTACGTATCGCCAAATCCTATTGAACTATGTGAAAATCATCGGGACCCAACTCAGGGTCCCCCAGCTTCTCCACAGGTCATTCCAAAAGCTTCTCCACAAGCCTCCATGACTTCTTATCATGTTGAATAACCTACCAACACACTTGTGGTCAGGGATCCCAATCAAGACAAGAACCCACATCCAGATGATCCAATTTCGACACTCATTGCCCACCTTGAGGCATTGGAGACTCGAAATGTTGAAAATAACTCCTGATGGAATGCCATATTCGGCATGGGTGGATGATATTACTACACCCCCAATTTTATGAAATCCCACTTTTCCCCCATCAATGTTAAAAGGGACCCGCTACATCATCTAGACCACCACATATCAAGGTGTGGACCCAGGTTGGGAACTCTGGTGCAGCAGGACGGCACCAAACTCTGGTGTTTTTTGCAGACATTGGAAGAGACTATGTTTGTCTGGAAAAACCATATACTCATCAGATCATGAGCTGGCTAGGAAGATATCTGTAGAAAATTTCTTTACAATTTCAATTCCACCACTCAGAAGACGACCATAGCGGGCCTCATCATGTGAACGCAATGGCCGGGTGAGCGAGTCATGAACTTTGTCGCCTAGTGGAAAGGGATCACGTACTCATTTGACATGATATTGACTCAAGAGAAACTACTGATAATTGTGTGGGTAATGTCAAGACATAAATGATACCCTCCCTCATTACAAAGAATTACCCTGGGGTGTTCTAAGGCTTCTCTGATAAGGCCCAGCACATAGAAGAATCCTTGCAACATGCCAGCCAGGCATCTCCATTGCCTCTTGAAATCCCCACGAGAAGGGCCGCCAGGGCGGATCCCACCATGGTGGCCCAGTAGAGGGACCAAAACAACAAGAATTATTACCAGTGGAGCCGCCTCCATAGGCCCGCGAAGCCCCACCACCTAACCTCCGGTTCAACATCTCCCAGCTCAAAATTGGAAAGCATGCATGCACAATGTGCCACCACCTCCTAGGAAAGATAATCAGGCTCCTCTATCCCCTATTCCAGGCCAGGCCCCCAGTTCCCCCTTCCCAGATATGAGAAATCATACCTACTCACTCAACGAGGCTCAGTTCCCCAGTTATTTCCAATGTACCTAGGAACTGAGGATTATACGTTTTCCAGAATGCAGGATGCCATAAGAGGCGAACCTCACTGATCACCTTAATTACATCCCCTATCATCGGATTCTATGGAACACCATCAAATAGTTCTATGTGTTTATCTACTGGTTCCAAGAACAAGTGGATAAAATCATAGTCATGTTTGTCCTAGCTCCGGCACAAGTGGCATGTGTCTTCATTAATCCATACAATAGAAGTGACCACGAAGGTGAGTGGCATCGTGTTTCTAACTATGGGTCCTAAAATTATGACAACTATATGGATCATAAGATAGTCTCCAGTTCCCATGGTATTTTCCATGAATGCTTAAATCGATTCAAACCTTCATAAGAAATCTTTCCATCCATCGCCAGTACTTCTGTATCAATAGATCAACTGTCATCTTCATAGAAGTGAATGCATCAGTGACAAAAGGGAAAACAAATTCCCCAGCCAATTCCATCGCCATCCCTTACTCTCGATGACCTTATCACCCCAGAGATGGAGATTCCACTGAGAATCCATCCAGTGGTGGAATATTCTTCAATTGAAAGTCTAGGTTAGGCCTCAGTTAACATCATAGATCTATTTAATCCCTACACAATTTCTAACAGCGAGGAGAACCAGTCGAATCCTCCAAATGTTCCCATCCATTACCAGCATCGACAGAGTTTTGGAAATATAGGTCATCGGAGTGCCTCAGTCAGTATTTCCAGCCAAGCTATACATGCCAATGAAACTAGACAACAAGCCCATCATAGAGCTCAGCATGCGTAGCCTTCTCATATGGTGTCATTAGTTCCACCTTCGACCCCATTTGTGTTTCTTGATCAGGAAGAACCACCTCGATTGTGCCATGGCCAGACACAGACTTCTATGGATCGTTCTTAGTCATATGTACCTCATTTGGTAGTCACTCCAATGGCTTCTACTAGTGAGAAATGGGATATTCCCAGGACCAGTCATCCACTGGTCCAGTCGGTAGGGCCCTCCATACCTCTGGTCACAAAAGTGACCTCCTGTAAGAAAGAGATCACACCTGGCACAAAAGTATGATGTCCTCAAAAATCATTCTAGTATTCTGTAAAGACTCTAAATTCTTGATTCCCTTCTATTATTAGCAGATATGTGTGAAGCCCTTACCGAGTCTTTAAGAAGCCCCCTTCAGTTTGAGACTGATGTAGTAGCTGCAGAAGCATTCCATGATGAGGCGGTTGAGCATGCTGAATTCCAAGCCACCATATTATGCTTTGGAGAATATTAAGGCTCTCCCATACTGGGGAACATCCACCCATTGTACATTACCGTCAACTTTAATGGCATATTGGTTCGTCACTGTCTGGTCGACACAGGCTCCAGAATCAACCTAATCTCGACTTGTACAATTCAAAAACTAGAGTTGTATGAGGATGATTTAAGTACCTATGACATGAAAATCCAAGGTTATGATAGGACAGAACAGAAACTGATTGGAAAGATCTTCCAGAAGACTCAGTTTGGTGGCCTAGTTTCCGGCACCGAGTTCATGGTTGTCTCTCATGACATTGCCTATAGTGCGTTGATGGGAAGGTCGTGGATCCACCTATATTAGGTGGTTGATTCATTGTATCATCAGTTCCTATTGTACTCCCTTAATGGTCGAGTGGGCATAAATCATGTTGACGCGTCTCCCATTTCCTATTTTGAAGCCTACTATCTAGATGCCTACTATTACAAGAGAAAGGAAAAGTAGATTTAGGATAATAAGATTGAGCATGCCATGGCTGCGACAGACCCATGGATGGTCCTAGAGGATGCCTACATCTTTTCAAGCAACTGATTGGAGGCTAAAACCCCGAACATGGGGAAAAGCTTCATTTTTTCTGGAACGAGGGGTAGCACATTCCCAGTCTAAGAGATGCTGGAATATTGCCTTGTACTCATATAGGAATCAGGCTTAGGTGATCCCGGAGCCTCCTACTCCCACAAGGTATTGGGATGTCCTCCCCATGGAAATGCCAATATGTCATACTTTATATTTTTGTGATGGGATAAACCAGATCAAGCCAACACACCACTATTAATTTGATATAATCATGTGTGTCCCCTTGGGTCAAAGACTAGATGGGATCAGATCAACATCCTTCACTATTATGGTTTCGATAGAATAGAAGTCCCCTGATGCAGTTTCCACTGCCGCTCAGGCTGGTACCGGCCTCCTATTGATATCGGTCGACATAAAGGAAACTCCTCACACAAAGGATCCGCCATCCATAAGTGAATAACAGGATCTAGAGGATTCTCCCCCTACTTTGGAAGAGGGTGTCTCCACCACGGTCATTGAATTGGTACAGTTGAACCTAGGTAGTGAGGCAGACCTGAAACCCACATTTATCAGTGCAGCTATGCCCACGAGGAGCAACAACAGTACATGGGCTTCTAGAAATAGCACTGTGATGTATTTTCTTGGAGTTATTAAGAGGTTCAAGGACTAGATCCTTAGGTACCCATCCACCACCTTAGTCTTCCATCAAATAACCATAAGCTTATACCCCCTTCCAAAAAGATACATCCCTCTCACAGTGCCATGTTCGTGGCTGAAGATGATAATATCATCAGAGACAATTTAATTAAGGAGGTCATGTACCCCAAATGGATACCCAACATTGTGCAAGTCAAGAAGAAGTGTAGATATATTAGAGTCTGCATCAACATCTGAGATCTCAATCATCAGTGTTAGAAGGATTCTTTTCCCCTTCTTGTGATGGAATTATTGATCAACGCTACAGATAGGTTCCAATACCTCTCCTTTATGTATCGGTACTCTTGGTTTTACCAGATTTGAATGGCCTCTAAGGATTATGATTTTATAGCCTTCATGGAATGACAATGTACTTTATATTACCAATTAATTCCCTTGGTTTAAAGAATGCAGGTTCCACCTACTAATGGGATATGCATCGCATATTTAAGACAATCCATGGGACATTGGTGGAATGCTATGTGGACGATCTGGTGGTCAAATATCACCAGCATCAGGACCATCACAAAGACCTTGAGAAATTGTTCATCTTCTTCCGTTCTCGACACCTAAAGATGAATCCATTGAATTATTCCTTCAAGGTCACCTTTAGAAATTTTCTTGGATTCATTATCAGATATCGGGGCATTAAAATCAAATTGGAGATGATCAAGTCCATATTCTATATTTCTCCCCCATGACCCCTCTGGAAGCATTGAGGTTTCCAAGTCCAGTTGGCCTACATACGCCGATTCATCACGAGTTTTGCTAGAATTTGTAATCCCTTTTCCTGAATAATGAAAAAATTCATTGTCTACGAGTGGGATGGATAATGTTAGATTGCCTTCAATAAAATCATGCAGTACCTACTCAAGACTCCATTCATAGTTCCACCTCTCTCCAGAAAGCCACTGGTCTTTAATGTGACCGTCCAGGAATGATATCTCGGCGCCTTTCTCACCCAGATGAACCCTGAGGGGATAGAGAATAGTCTCTACCGTCTCAGATGCATTATTCTTAATATGGACACCAGATAATTCACTATCGAGAAGGTGTTTATTGCGTTGATATTCATATTAAAGAAATTGCGACCTTACTTGCATCACTATGATGTAAAGTTGGTGTCCATGGTGGATCTATTAAAGTACATCCCGAATCTCCCCATAATGATACGATGTCTATCTTCGTGGGTAGTACTCATTTAGTAGTTCGACATCAGGTTTGTCCCTCACAAGCCTATTAAGGAGAAAGCGTTGGCGGACTTCCTTGCCGCTCATCCAACTAATGCGGAACAATCCTTGGACCACAATTTTACCAATGAAGTGAATATCTTGGTAGACCAAGCCATACAATGCTGAAACAAATATTGATGGTGCTTCCTTGAGCCCCACTGAAAGAAGGCTCAAAGACCCCATGATCAATAGAGTAAGCCTGGGATATTGTCTTCATAACCCAAGCACAAGCCATTATTCTGTATTCATTCCTGTTTTTAGAAAGCAGCACCAACAATGAGGAAAAGTTTCCAGATCCCATTACTGGCCCCAAGCTGACTCTTGAGATTGATGTTCCCCACTTTCATGTGAAATGGGACTCCGAAATAGTCATCATGATGATCAAAAGTGACTATGTCGTTAGAAAGCTAGAGCTTTTACCATGGTTGGAACACAATCTCTAGCTAATGGCTCAGTTCCCATCTCGGCCAGAAGTTACACATGTCCCTAGATCCTAGAACAGTCGAGCTGACGCCTAGGCCCGCCATGTTGCATCACTTCCGGAGCTCGAACATGATGATTTGAATATCCATGTGGAACATCGGAGAGTCATCACTCGTGTCACTCCAGATGATGATGACAACCCACATGTGAGCCACCTCACCGTTGGTGCCTCCACATCAGGACCTCCAGGTCCCTCAGATGTAGTGATTGAGGTGAATCCATACTGGAGAACCTTATTTGTTGAGTAAATCCATAACGGTAATCTCCCAGTGGATCAGGTCGAGCGCGAGTGAATTCGACACCGTACGTTATAGTATACCCTCCAGGATGCTCCGGGTTGTGAGAATATCCTCTAAAAGTGAGGGTTTTATGGTGTTCTCCTCCGTTTCATTCATGGAGTTTGGATTTCTCCATTCATGCAGGAGGTTCATGTCGGGTCCTGCGGTGCTCATCAGACCGGGACAAAACTATCACACCATATCCGAAGACTAGGGTAATTTTGGCCCTCCATGATCCATGATTACATTCAGTTCTCCAAATGGTGCCATGCATTCCAAATTCATTCCATCAATTTGCATCGGCCAATAGATCCAGTCCACAATAGCTATTACTCTTGTCCCATTGCGGTGTTGGGACTTGATGTCATGAGACCATATCCACCAGCAATAGCTCTTCAGTGTAGGTTCATCCTGACCACTACAAATTTCTTCTCCAAGTGGGAAGAGGTAGTACCACACAAGTAGGTCAAGGCCCAATCCATAGTCAACATTGTGAGTTCAAACATCATCTACCAATTTGGAACCACTCACTCCATCCTCGTTGAAAATTGAATGAACTTCCAGTAAACTGAGCTGAAGAAATTGTATGATATGTGAAACAACCGTTCTAACCATTCCTCCCATTATCATGTGCAAGAAAATGGACAGATCGAGGTTTTTAAAAAACTCTATCAAACATTATATAGAAAATGTTCTGTTAGAACAAGAGGAGCTGGTAGGACAATCTCCCTAATGCCCTCAGGGATTATCGGACGACGACTCATAATTCCACCCTAGTGACCCCATATACCCTAGTGTATGGAATGAAGACTGTCTTGCCCATAAAGATTTAATTTCCCTCATTGATCACAACTATCTATGATTCACAAGTGCCAGATAATGTAGCTAAAATATGTTTGGCTAAGTTGGAAGCTCTCGGCGAGAATAGGCTCCATGCCATGCACAATCTAGAATGGCATCAGAATGATATAGCTATAGCATTGAAAAAGAAAGTTCACCTCTGTTCCTTCTATCAAGGAGACTTGGTGTTGGCCCTGATAACACCAATAATACCTGGAAGGAAACCACCCATGTTGAAGCCCAAATGGGAAAGACCTTACATCATCCACATGGTTTACTCAAATGTGGCATACTTCCCAGTTATCATCGATGGTGAGCGTATAACTCCTCCCACCAATGTCATGTTACTCAAGAAATAATTTTCCTAAGTTTATGGTCTTGAATGACCTTAAAATGTATGGTCCTGCATAACCCTGAACTGCATTATGGTCTGGCGTGACTCTAAACTTTCTGGTCCTGCATGACCTAAAACTGTAGGGTCCTCCATGACCTTAAACTGTAGGGTCCTACATGACCTTAATTTGTCTCATCCTATAAGAAGTTAAACTGCATCTCAAGAACTACGTATGGATTGATGTCCATCCTCCTGGGATATGAAGAAACACACGGACGCCATGTCCTGATTACAACCCCACACTCTTGTCATTTGAAAACCCCTCATATGTGTAGTTCCCTTGGTGGATCCCATGTGGTGCAGCCTAAGCTTCATTGGCCCCATTCGCAGAAATTTTATGAAGGTCACGCAATGTTCCCCTCCTCGTTCCTCTATCCTCCCTCATCCTTACCACATTACATTAAACTACATAGCCCTTTCGGAACTACATATAGCTTGATTCCCATCCTCATGGGATACGTAGGACCGCCCGGACGTTTCTTCTATAGGCAAATCCCCATAACTCTAAAGTCTCCCCTTGAGTCTCATCCTGCATCACATTAAACTGCACATGCATATTCATGCTTAGCTCATCCCCTCTATTTTGGGTATTCATTACCCTCCACATCTTAAAGGACCTCTGAATGGAATCGATTTTCGGCCCAAGGGCTCTCCTACCATTTTAGGCCAACATCCATGAGGATTTCGGATGAAAAATTGATACAAGTCCTGCATTGTGAATATGATCAGCAGTTTATTTTCATTTGTTGATCCCGTTTCAGGTAACTTGATATGAATTATATATTCTATATACAGTGAACAACCATCATCCATCATTGATCCCACCCCTATAAATCCCAAATGTTTGGTACAATGATTTCTTTTTGTCTTGATACCTCTTAAAACATCTATCCACCTTGGAAAAGAGTTTTGATCTGGTCCGAAAAAACCTTGCCTATTATTCTTCCCTCATTTCCATACTCTTATATGTTCGGGAGTGCCTGATCCTATTCCTAGTTTCCTAAATCAAGCATTGCTCATGTGGGCTTAGGATCTTTGGTATGGAATTAACTAAATAAAGGGTCATGTGTCTACAGTCGGCTAGGACACCCTTTTTCGAGGTACCCCAAACCTCTTCGGCCCCCAGTTCGATGTTCCCATATAGGATTGTGTGGTGTGGTATGGACTTATGCCTTCACTCACGTCAGGATTGCAAGAGCTGCACCACGTATTTCCCTTCTGAGAGATAGCCTCTCCTGCCCCATATTCTGTAAACTTTTCTGGCCGCTCGTCCTGAGGTTTATTTCCTATAATTTCATGCGGTGTGATGTGGACCTCGTCCTCATTCATGTCGGGTATGCTTTATCATGTCATGCACATTCCCTCACGAAACTCGTTTCTCCTATAAATTTTTGATCCATTTGTATTACTATTATGTTGCCTATTCCAACATGATTTTACAATATTGCATCTTTACTTTGAAACATCAATGGGTAGGGGTTTGTCCTATCAAATGACCCTAATATATGACATTATCTTCCTGGACGCATGACAAAAAACTATGCCGCATTGTGATGTCCTCACTCGAGGGGACGTATTATTTGGTATCGGACACCCACCATAGAAATTTTCAATGCCTATATACAACTTGATTCTTGTGGTGATGCCTAGAAATTTGTTCCTAGGTCCATCACATCACAACAAAACACACATTTATCCTAAAGGACAAACAAGATCCATAAAATGCTGCATCTTTTGGTCCAGAGGCTTGACCCGCAAGACCTTATTATCCCTGGCCTTGGTACCTTAACATGCTACATTCAGAACTATGTATGGCTGAATTACAATTCTCATGGTGTATGAAAGAATGCCTAGAAACTTTTCCTTGGGCCCATCCTAGCTTTCACTTTTGGTCCCTTGACCTAGAAGTTTCTCAAGGATCACATTGTGGTGATACGGAATCATACTGTCCTCATTCACGTTGGGTTTAGTAATTACTTCACCACTTGTCTCCCTCCTCTTGTTCCATCTACTATCCAAGATATATGACCATAAAATAAGACCACATTGAATTTGTGCCACAATAATTAAAACAACATGACATCTTCTAGATCTATGTATGGATTTATTCCCATCCCCATGAGATACGTAGGAACTCCCAAGAATCTTTTCTTTGGGTCCAACCCAAGGAATCTAAAATCATGCCCCTCTCTTTACCACCATAGCCTGAACACTTTTGGGAACATGTGGTGTGGTGAGTACTTCATGGGTTCCCATTCACACCGGGGTTTTCAACAGCTAAACCATGTTCCTCCCTAGTACTTTCCCACTTTGTTCAGAGTTCTATGACCCTAAACAAAGATCTCCCAATGGGAACTATACACTGGGTTTGGCTACTTCGTCACCTAGTGCACATTCAATTAAATCAATCACTCCCAAATATCCCATCCTACACCCTTAATCTTGAATCATGTGACCCCAGGACCCTTGTCCTTGTAATGGGACTCAACACCCTCTATCTGATAAGTCATATTGTCGTACTCAGATGCATTGTGATAAAGAGCCCGAAGTGTGGAATTTTGACATGGACATTCCCCACGTTCCATGTACAAGCTTTGTGATCCCTTTATATGGATCTGCATCCTCTTACATGTCTGATGGGACCCCCTTTATGGTCTGGTCTCATGACATATTGGCTTTCCTACCATCTTGGGCCAACTTTCTTGAGGACCTCAGATGACATTTGCGACAGTTCCCATCTTTCAAATATGGTCAGTGTTCGACCCCAATTTGTCTATCCCCATTCCAGGATAATGTGATATGGATGTTGTGTTTCGAGCATGGTCAACTGTTATCCCCTATCATCATTCCACCATCATTGTGGTCCTGATCTCGAGCATCATGATTCACATTTTTCCACATCATTATGCTCAAGTGGAATTCCAACATACTCAACCTTACCCCTTCGTGCATCAAGGTGCGTTAAGTAAGTGGGTCAACATTATGGAAATTTCATTCACCAAGTGTCCCATTGGCCCTAATGTGTTCCTCTCGATATTAGGAAGGTCCCATCACTATTCCTTGTCTCCCACATCGAGCGCGACTCAGGTGGTCTTAGTAGTTTTGGTAGGATGTGTACTAGCCCAACAATGCCACACATGCCTTTCATCGTCCCCCTTTACATTAAAATGTGCTCTAAGAACAATGTGTGGAATGATTCTCATCCTCATGGGGTACGTAGGAATGCCTGACCGCTGGGCTTCGGGCCTAGCCTAACTTTCACTTTTGGTCACTTGACCAAAATAACCTCCTACAAGGAAACGTGGTGTGGTGTAGACTATGTATGTCCTTATTCAAATTGGTTTTATAGCTACCACATCACATACTCCCTTCTTGAAATCTACCCCTTCACTACTACAATCGTATGACGTTAAACTTCATGAGGCCATATGTCCTCAACACTTGACATTAAACTGCAGTTCTTCCCTGAACAAGTTCAAGATTCCCCATGGTAAATATTGGATGCGCAAACTTTCTCGCGAGAGAAGATTTTACCGATCAGTGTTGTCATCCAACCATGTTGTGCTTAAGAAATATGTTTGGCTTGATTCACATTCACATGGGATTCGTAGTGATGCCCAAGAAATTTGTTGTGGGCCCATTCCTAGGGTCATTAACCCATATGGACCCTCTTCCCCGATCATTGTCCAGGAAGTATGACCTTTAAAGTATGTGCCCCATCCTCACCATATGATGTTTAAAGTACAATTTTATTGTCTTTATTGGTGTGAAGTAAAACTACATGTTATTCCAGGTCCTTACCAATGAGTTAATGTTCAGAATTACGTATGATCCCTGATTAGACCGATATGCCCACCTAATGTGTCTTCACCACGGTGGCATAATTTCAATAGTGTTAGACTCCATTCGAACTACCCATCAATCCACCCTCCAAATTATGTATGCCCTTTATTTGGACCCTCTTACCCTTTCATGTTTAATGTAACCCCTAACTGTATGGATGCTCAGCCTAGGGCTCACCAACTGTGTTGGCCTAACGTTCTGGAAGACTAATGGATGACATTTCGAGTCATGCCCCATGTTACGAATATGGTCAGCAGTCAACCCTCATTTGTTATCCCCATTTCAGGCTAACATGATAAGGATACTGTGTTTCGAACACGGTCAACAATTTTCCTTCATCTTCACTCCATACCTACAATGTTCCGAGTCATGGGTATCGTGATTCACACATTCCACTCCCCTTTGTTCAAATCAATTCCAACACCCCTGGCGTTCCCCAGCTCATACTCTAGAGTTCATTGGGATGGTGATAATTCAACTGTTCATAGAGCTTCATTATATGGTCAGGCTGACCTGAACCGTCGTTGAAGCTGGTCAAAGTTTAATATTTATATTCCTACTAACTACAGTAAATGTGGCAAGCAGGGTCAAACCCATAAGGAAGGTAAATTTGGCCACTACTAAACTAAGAACTTGTAAAACTCCATTGTTGTCAGCAGTAGAGTGTGTTTTTTTCTAATATTTTTTAACTTTTAATATATTTTTATGTTTTTTTATAAACTTCAAAGTAAAACCACACATTTTTTTGTAAAAATGTTATAACTTATACTGAAACCGAGAACAACTGACAATAAGATGCAACAAAGAGAAATGCTGATAAAAGACAAACAAAAGAGAATGCTCAGGGATTACTCTAGTCTACTGGTTCAATTTTTTTTTCCTATTCATATAAAAGTACATCTTTTCACCACTGAAAAAATGACTTACTTCCCTTGCGAGGAGATAAGCCACGGAAATTGCATAACTTAGAGTTCGCCACTCCATGGAAGTACAACTCCAAGAAAGATGATTTAAAAGGTCAACAGTACAAACTCGCCATAAATACTGAAGTTTTCATTAGAAGTTGATTATTTTAAAAATGAATCTATAATCAAACTCTTTGAATGGTTACAGAGTTTTGAAAATTCAATGCTTGTGGTACAAAGCAGAAATGTGAGTTTAGAATTGATCTCGCCGATCAATTATAATCACATAAGAAATGTTTAATGAAAAGGATGAAAAAGATTACCAGTAGAACTAGAACTCTCCCCAAACTAAAAATTTAGCTAACTAATATATTTTTCATTATCACTAACTTGAATAAAAAAACCATTAAATCACAGAGGAAGAGATTTGAAAGAAAACAGAGGAAGAAAACTCCCTCTGCTCGCAACAAATGCTGCTGCTCCTGCCCCTCTGCTCCTTCGACTCCAGGTCTGCAATGCTCCAGATGAGATAGAAGCTCTCGAATCTCCAATTAATCACTAGGTGTGTGAATCAGAATCACTGTTCTCCTCAATTCTGTTGCTTGCTCTGTTTTAATACCATGCTGTTATCTACTGCATCTCACTGCTTGATCTCCACCGACATGGAATGTTCTTCACCCACGCACTGTAAAATGTCCATGTTTTTGCGACAGGAACGTCGCACTATCTTTTCTCATGTAACTAACATCAGCATGTTAGTGGTATGTATCCGGATGCATTTCCACAACCTGAATGAAACTGCACATGATAAATACAAAATGAAATAATTAAAACTTGGAAAAAGCAATTATAAAGTTACAGTTATTATTTTATGCATACTATTATAATACTTATTTAAAATTAAATAATAAATATCTTAAATTGATAATTATTAACTACTTTTATGTTATTTATAAAACTATCCATTTAATACTGCTATGGTATAACATAAATTATTAAAAAATTATTAATTTAATTAAGTTAATAGAAAAATTACTAAGTTAATAATTTTATTATTTTTAACTAAGTTATTAAAATTGACAACATAAATAAATAAATAAATAAGTTAATATTTAAGATTGTATTAATAATTCAATTATTACTATTAAATAAATTAAATTTTTAGATTAATCAATTAATTAATTTTTAATTTAGTAATTAAAATTATTGCTTATGTTTTAAGTATTTTTAAATTAATAATTTTGTTTTATAATTTATTTATAATTATTATTAATTATATATTTATATAATTAATAGTGTATTAATTAATTATTAATACTTATTATTAAGTTAGTTTTATACTTTAATTTACAATCTATCTAAACAAAAAAAAATATATTTGTTTTTAATCATAACTTAATAAAAATCTATTCTATTAATTTAATTAATTAAAGATAACATTAAATTTAACTTTAATTTAAATTTTAATTACTTTACATTTATATTACTTTTTGTTTTATAAGCCTTTTATTATAATACTATTATTTAACTTCTTTTTTTATCTTATTCATCCCCCTCCCCCAATTATCAGCGCAGCAAGGGGGAGGATTTTCGGTCCTCCCTCCAACTCCACAGCGTTCCAGATCCCCCTCAATCCAGCGTGGCGACGAACTCCCCCACTCCAGCACGGCGCAGCAGACCTCCTCCTTATGGTGACAATGGCTACGGCTCCTCGTGGCGATGAACAACAGCAGCAGCCCAGCGGGTAGGGTCTCTTCCTTCTGAACCCGGCGGACTCCTCTTGGGCTTCAAACTGAACATGGCAAGGTGAACACAACCTGGAGACTTTCCAACATGCGGTACCCCCTGGGGAACAACACGGCGACGAACCAAGGCATGTTAGAGGAATTTTCTTGATGTTCTAGATGAGTGAGGTTATGATTAAATCAGGATTCTGGAAAAGGGTTAGAACTGTTTGAAGCAAGATTTGAAAAATCTTTTTTTAATTTAAAATCTGTAATTGTATCCTTCAATTTTGGATATGGTTTCAGTATGAAGTGAAACACAAGCTTCTTCGGAAGTACGGATTCAGAAAGAAGGTTTAATTTTTCAAAAACAGATTAGATTTTTGTGGATTTCTAGTTGTGATGTTTCTATAGATTTTATTCAAATAAATTGAAATTGAAATCGAGGATGAAAATAAATATGATAGCGATGAAATTAAGGATCTGCATCGATCTACTAATGTAGGTGGAAAAGAAGGAATACGGTAAATGGCTGGAGGGGCATCAGTGCTTGAAGGGTGGGATTGGATCAGTGTAACAAAGATCGGCACCAGTGTGTGTGGTACCACCAATGGAGGAGCAACAGTGAAGGAAGGGAACTGGGGTGACGATGGGGAGAAAAAACCGTGAGTAAAGATTAACGCTATCGGTGGGTGGGTGATGCCAATAGAAGAAATGATCGGTGAGTCACAGACTGATTCAATAAAATAAATAGAAGAAATGGAAAGAAGGGGTTACCGATTAACAGTGGTGTGGCTTCGGTGTGTCAGTGCCAGGGGTGAGACCGATAAAAGGATGGTATCGGTGATGCAAGACTCACCGATGAATAAAATAAAAATAAGACACTGAAAGATAAAAATGAAAAATCAAATGTGAGCGACACACGGATAACACGCCACAGGAAAGAAAGAAATAAATAGTATCTGTGAGTGCATGGAAAAATTAGAGACCGACAAGGTAATGAAAAATTGTGAAACCGATAGAGGAAATTTTCATTCGGTAGTAGTGGAATAAGATAAAATAAATAGAACGGTGAGTGACGACTCACCGAAAAAATAAAACACCGACAATTATAAAATTGAAATGCAATCGGTGCGACATGAAACCAATGATGATGTAATCGATCAGTGAGTCGATGACTCACCGATAGTTCAAAATAACTGAGGCCAAAACCGATGGAAGGATCGGTGCGTCACAACAACGGTGCGTCGCAAGAGACCGACGGTGTTTCAAAGTAATCGGTGAGTCACGACTCACCGATAGTTATTAAAAACTTCGGTGAGAAAAAACATCGGTGCGACACTCACCGACAGTTAAAAATTAAAAACGATAACAATAAAAATTAAGTTTCAACAGATAATAAAAAAACAGCACTAGTTAATAAACACAAAATATAATTTAACTAAGGTGTTTAAGATTAAATAATTAGCTATAACTAAAAACCAACTTAATTAACTAAAAAACTACAATTAAAAGTAACTTAATTATTAACTAAGACTATAAAAGTTAACATTAATTTAATTTATGTCTAAACAAATGCAGAACACCGACAATTAAATAACTGCAAACATTTAATTAAAATAATTAGAATTAACTAGAGTTATTAAACAACAAAGTTAATTAATTATATGCTAAAATGAAGCTTAAAATTAAAAACATATTATTTTATTAAATCTAACTTAAGTTATTGACTTGGAAGAACAATTGAACCGGCTACAGAGTAAGGTTAATTAATTTAAATAAATAAGAATTGACTGGTAAATTCTCAAATTAAAAACTGCATTTAATTAATGCAAATAAAAATGAATAATTATTTAATAAATAGACATTTAAAATTATTTACAAAATTACGTTTTTTGAACTAAAAAGTAATTTAATATATTTAGAAGAATATAATTAGAAAGACTATAAAAAAGGACTCAAAACACATATTTAATTATAAAAAATGATTAATTAACAAATGTAGTGATAAAATTACAAAAGTGACATTATTTATTAAAAAGTGTCATAATAATTAATTAAATTGATAAAAAATTAAATAAAATATGTGGAAAAACTATGTAAAAATAGAGCCACATCAAATTCCCCCACACTTAAGCATTGTTTGTCCTCAAAAAATCCCATGTTTAATTTCCTTTGAAAAATAGTAAAGTTTATTTATGGTTTTGTTCAAAAGGTAACATGTATAACACTCAAAATAGAGGACAATGCATAACAGTAGGCTTTATGAAAATGAATTACTCTAATGAATCTTGCTTAAAACAAATACTCAAGGGATAATTAAGAACACAATGACCATCCATTAAAGAAGATGTCACGCCTCATATGTGATACAACCTAGTGATTAACCTCAAATCAGGCTGAAGTCCTAAATCCAAGATTGACTGGGGATAAAATATCAATGGAATTAAGACCTTAACCAAGGAACTTTGCACTTGACTCATCACCTAGGTTCCAAAAATAATTATTTTTTTTGTGAATCAGCTCAATGATACAACCTAAATGATTTCCATATAAACCATTTGATCCCTTATTCATCTTGCGTTCATCATTCCCCTTACCTTAATGAGCTCATTTTTGACCCTAAACACTTTATTTATTTTTCCCAAGCCATGTATCATTGTGCTAAGCACTGTGCAATGCACTCATTCAAGGTGAACAAAGGGCTTTTAGTTAACAGAAACACACACAGCACCTTGGTTCTCAGAGACTCACCATGGGATACCAGATGCCCAAATTACTCCAGTTTCAAAAGATTTATATAAAATTAATTTACATTGGCTCATTAAAGCAATTAATTTTAATAATTAAAAGATAAAAGAGGCCCCTAGAAACAAAATCAAATTTCCATTTCCAAAGGGTATGATCATAATCCCAATAACATGTGACCCAAATCACTTCAGAAATAATTCCAAAACCGAATTTCCATCAAATCACCAAGTAAGATCACTCAACAATCATCCAACCTCATCAATATCAGGCTCAGAGCAGTTCTTAACTACCTGCAAGGAACTCGTCCTATGGAAAGACCCAATTGAGTACAATATAAAGCCTAAAATTATGCAAGAATTTAGAATTTTGAAAAAAATTATCCATTTTTTAACAAAAAATTTGAGTTGCAGTGGTAATTGATGGGCTTATATTAAAGCACAGTTAAGCACAGTCAAGAATTGACCCCCTCCCCCACACTTAAAATCCAACTTTGTCCCCAAAGTTGACTTCTAAATATGGAGAAGAATAATTAATCAATTAAACATCAAAACATATTTTCAATTAAGTAGATATATGACATGTATAAAGGTCACAATGGAGTTCAAAAATATTGTTTGCCACAACAAATAATCAGCCTGTTCATTTGCAAGTACATGCATTATCATTTATTTCTAGTGAATAATTTTCAGTATAGCTCAAAAGTAACATGTGACGTGTAAGTGCACTATGTATTGGGTGCAAGCATTTTAACAGATTGAGTTCAATAATATGTGCAATACAGTAGAAAAATTTAATGCTAAGCACCTCAAAGATACAATCAGATTCAAAACAATATTTTTTTAGTCTGCATGTACCCCCACACTTATGTTCAAGCAACGAGAGGTTTTAATAAATCAATGAATTACAGTTCACAGCAACAGGCACATGCATATTTTTTTATATCTAAAAAGTTCCATGCACCATAAGTTTTTTTTAATATGCAATTTATGCAGCATATTTTCAGAAAAATATATCAGATTTTAAAAAAAAACACAGAAATTTTTAGCAAGCAGAATTTTATTTTGCAAAAATAGGAGCATAATTTTTTAATGAAAGCATAAAGAAGCAGAAAAATGAAACAGAATTCAACAATAAGGTACTTCCTTAACTTAATGTTTTTTTCATCAATCCTTTATTATGGGAACTCCACTCCATTTTTACACAGTAGCAGCAACCTAAAAACATAGAGCATGTAAACCAGGAACAAAAATCCAGTAGAGACATAACATAAAGAATACAACAAGAAGTACTTTATTCAACACTAAATAGTAAAAAAATGAAAAACAAAGAAAGAGCATGGGTTGACTCCCCTGAAGCATTGGTTTTAAATTCTTCAGTTATACTTTATTTAAGTAAAAAAATTATTTTTTAACAAGAAAAAACCAAGGGTTGCCTCCATTGCAACGCTAGATTTATAGTCTCCAGCCAGACCTCATTCAAGAACAGATTTCTAGCACAGTGAAGGCAGCCAAGCCCTTTGGCTATCCCTCAAAATAAAGTTTCACTCTCTGTCCATTGACCAACATGGGTTTATTTTCATCACCAACAATTTCAATAGCTCCATTCTTCAGCACTCTCACAACAGTAAACGGTCCAAACCACTTGGACTTCAACTTCCCAGGAAAGAGTTTAAGTCTAGAGTTAAAGAGAAGGACCTTCTATCCAGGTTTGAACTCTTTGTTTGGAATGATAGAATAATGAAAGATTTTAGTCCTCCCTTTATAAATCCTTGAATTATCATAACTCTCTCTCCTAATATCATCAAGTTCACTCAGCTCAAATAATCTCCTCTCACCAGAACTCTTAAAATCAATGTTCAGAGCCTTGACTGCCCAATAAGACTTCTGTTGCAACTCCAAAGGTAAATGATAGCATTTCCCAAACAGTATCCTGTAAAGAGAAATACATATTGGGGTCTTAAAAGAAGTTTTGTATGCCCATAATGCATCATCCGGTTTAAGAGACCAGACTTTCCTAGAATTTGAAACAGTTTTCTCAAGAATTTGTTTTAGCTCCCTGTTTGAAATATCCACCTGTCCACTGGACTGTGGATGATAAGGAGCACCAGTTTTATGAACACAGCCATATTTCTCCATTAATGCTTTAAATTTATAGTTCTTAAAGTGTGTTTCATTATCAGTGATAAAAGCTCATGGGACTCCAAATCTTGTAAAGATGTTTTTCTTGACAAATTTTATTACAGACTTGGCTTGATTGTTGGGCAGAGCTACTGCCTAAACCCACATTGACACATAGTCAACAACAACTAGAATGTACTCATTCCCATGATATGATGGAAATGGTCGCATAAAATCTAAACCCCAAACATAAAAAATTTCAACCTCCAAAATACCCTTTTGGGGTAACTCATGATTTCTACACACATTGCCTAACCTTTGACAACTATTATAACCAACCACCAAACTTCTAGAATCCTTAAAAAGAGTAGGCCAATAGAAACCAGATTGTAGGACTTTTTGAGAAGTTCTCTCACCCCCATGGTGACCTCCCCAAGGTGAAAAGTGACAACTTTCTAAGATAGGCAACATCTCTTCCTCAGGTACACATCTCCTAAGAATACCATCAGCACATGTCATAAACAGCAAAGGATCATCCCAAAGGTAGTATTTATGTCCAGAAATGAATTTCTTCCTTTGATTATTAGATAGATTTTTGGTAATGACACCTACTACAAGGAAGTTGGAAAAATCTACAAACCAAGCAGATTTCCTGACTGAGACAGTGAGCAGCTTCTCATCAGGGAAAGAAGAGTTAATCTCCCTAGAATTTTCAGAATCAGATTGAGCAAAAGGAATCCTATAAAGGTGATCAGCAACTAAGTTTTTAGCTCCCTACTTATCCCTAATATCTAAGTCAAACTCTTGTAACAATAGAATCCATCTAATAAGCCTAGGTTTTGGTTCTTTTTTAGACAAAAAGTATTTTAAAGAAGAATGATCAGTGAAAATGATGACTTTTGAACCTAATAGATACTGTCTAAACTTCTCAAGAGGAAACACAACAGCTAACAACTCTTTTTCAGTGGTAGTATAATTCTTTTGGGCATCATCTAGAAGTCTACTAGCATAATACACCACATGAAACTTCTTATCTCTCCTCTGTCCAATGACATCACCTACATCCATGTCACTAGCTTCACACATAAGCTCAAAAGGTAATTTCCAATCAGGTGCAGTAATGATAGGTGATGTAGTGAGTTTATTCTTAAGCAGATTAAATGATTTCAAACAGTTCTCATCAAAAATGAATGGTGAATCCTTGACCAGCATAGAACAGAAAGGCTTAGTTATTTTAGAAAAATCATTTATGAACTTCCGGTAGAAACCGGCATGCCCTAGAAAACTTCTATCACCTTTGACATTAACAGGAGGTGGAAATTTCTGAATAACCTCAATCTTAGCAGTATCAACTTCTAGACCACTCTTAGACACCTTATTACCAAGAAAAATACCTTCATTATCTATGAATTGACATTTCTCCCAATTAAGAACAATGTTGGTTTCAATGCATCTCTCCAAAACAAACTCAAGATTTCCAAGGCAGGTATCAAAAGTACTACCCACAGTGGAAAATTCATCCATGAAAACCTCAATGATTCTTTCAATCATATCTGAAAAAATAACCATCATACACCTTTGAAATGTGGTTGGAGCTCCACACAACCCAAAGGGCATCCGCCGGTAAGCAAATGTCCCAAAGGGGCATGTGAAAGTGGTCTTCTCTTGATCCTATGGAGCAATAAGTATCTTATTGTAACCAGAATACCCATCCAGAAAAAAGAAAAATTCATTTCCAGCAAGCCTCTCAAGCATTTGATCCAAGAAGGGAATTGGAAAATGGTCTTTCCTAGTGGTTGCATTAATCTTCCTATAATCTATATAGAATCTCCATTTTGTGGCTTTCCTAACTTGGAATTCTTCATTTTTTTCATTTTTAATAACAGTGAAACCTCCTTTCTTGGGGACAATCTGGACTGGGCTGACCCAAGAACTATCAGAAATGGGATATATCATTCCAGTGTCCAACAGCTTGATCACTTCCTCTCTCACAACTTCTTTCGTATTTGGATTTAATCTTCTTTGACATTCTACCCTAGGCTTATGACCAGGCTCCATAGGAATCTTGTGCAAACAGAATGAAGGACTAATTCCTTTTATGTCATCTATGGTCCAGTCTATGGCAGATTTAAACTTTTTCCAAACTTCCAACAATATTTGATCTTGGTTTTCATTATGTTCAGCAGATATTATTACAGGAAAAGTAGAGTTATCACCTAGAAACGAATATTTGAGATGGCCAGGAATGGGTTTCAGTTCAATATCAGGTGGTTCTACACTTGAAGAAAGACTCTTAGGCCTAGGAGGTCCAAGATCTTCAACATATTTCTTATAAGTAGTATTAAAAGTTTAAATATTTTAAATTTCATGCTCAGATCCAGAGATAACAGTCCTACTGTCTAATGTGGACAGCTCACTGTCTAGACTTTCCATATCATATCTTAGCAAGATAATCAAATAAGAATCATCAAGTTGTCTTAAAAGTTCTCCCTCAGTGTCATCAATGTGTTCAACAAGGTTGGTGTTAACAGAAACACCCTCAAATTCACTCAAAAAGCTACTAAGTTTAGAAGCAGAATACTCTCCTATAGTAGAAACTGGACGATTATCCAGATTTGGATGATTTTCTAGTTTTGGTTTTACAACATAATTTTCAATCTCAAGAACAGATTCACAAGGATTTTCAGCTTCACAAATGTTTTTTCAATAGAGGATTGTTTTTCAGATTCTTAAATTTGTTCAAGTTGATTCTTATAAAAACATTCAGCTTCAAGATACTCAATTTTTTAATAGTTTTCAGAATATGTTGGCCCTAAATATTTTTAAAAACATTGAACTCTTCTTATTGTTCACCAATTTTGAATACCAGTTGAACCTTTGAGACATCAATGACAGCACCTCATGTGGCCAAGAAGGGCCTACCCAAGATGATAGGTACCTCTTGATCACACTCCATATCCAAGACAAGGAAGTCAGCAAGCAGAAACAACTTCCCAACTCCAACTAGTAAGTCATCTACCCTTCCCACAGGATGAGTGAAAGATCTATCAGCTAATTGTAGTATGACCGTGGTGGCTTGAAGATCACCCAGCCTCAACTATCGAAACAGTGAGTGTGGGAGCAGATTAATGCTAGCACCTAGATCGCACAGACAGTTGAGCTGGCCAGACTTTCCTAGTGTACAAGGGATGAAAAAACTACTTGGGTCTTTCAATTTAGGTAGGACTTTTTTTTGAAGTACAACACTAAACTCTTCAGTGAGGCTATAAGTAGAAAAATCTTCAAGTGTATTTTTGTTTGAGACGATTTTCTTCAGATATTTTAGATATGATGGGATTTGAATTAAGTCTTGAATAAAAGGAATGTTCACTTGAAGCTTAGAAAGAAGACCAAGGAACTGGAGAAGTTCAGCCCCAGTGTTACTTTGAGGTTTTAGCTTCTCAGGGAAAGGGATGGGTGGGGAAAGATTTTTCAGAATAGTAGGAATATCCCTCACCTCTTCCACAAATTTTTCTTTTCCTTTATCCTTCTGATTTTAAGAACAATTTTTAGTTTGAGTTATAGGAGACAAATTAAGATTTAGATCATTTTCAAGACTTCTCTGTGAATTTTCTGCATGTGTACAAAGCAGATTTTTATCACCGGATAGAACCAGATTTGCATTTTTAGTGTTTTCAATGTTTTTTCAATAACATTTTGAGTATTAAATCCACTTCTAGTGACAACATCCATGGAATTCTCTCTAGGGTTATGTTCAGTTGTACTTGGAAGTCTACCTTTTTTTCTCGATGAAAAATCTCTATCAAGTTGGCCTAACTGTGTTTCCATGTTCTGCATTCTCACATCATTTTGCATCTAGTCTGACTCATATTGACTTTTCTGTTTATTAAGTTGAGTCATGTACCATTCCTCTTGTGAATTTATTTTATTCAAGATCTGATCCAATTTAGAAGACATTTGATTAACATTACTTCCTTGAACATTTGAAGTCTCACCCCTTTGTTGATTTTGAATGTTTGGTCTTGGTTGGCTCTGATAATTAGGGACAGTGGATTGTTTGATGATACCTTGATCTTTCCAGGAAAAATTTGGATGGTTCATATAGCCTTGATTGTAATTATTTGAAAATGGATCTTCTTTTTGAGGCATCCTAGGACCATAATTAATAGAATTTGAGGTTTCAGGTTGTTGGGCAGTTAAAACAGCATTGGGACAAAAATTTTCAGAGTGCCCATACATACCACATTGAATACATTTTTTTCTAAGTGACTGATAGTTGTTCTGGTTTTCAACTTGATTAACAGTTTGTTTTGAATTCTGGGTCATTAAGGTTTGAAGTTGGTTGGTGATTTCAGCCAGTTGACTTTGAGTATCAGCTCTTGAACCAGTATTAACATTCTTATTGACTCTCTTTCTTCTTGAATTCTTATGTTGAGAATTAAGGGCCAGATTATTAAAAATTTGTCTATGTTCTACATCAGTCTTATCATTGTAATTACCCCCAGTAGCTTGATCTACTAAATTATGACCAGAGGAGGACAACCCTTCATAGAAGGTATCCATGAGGAGATGAGATGGGAGTTGATGATGGGGACACTGCCTAAGAAGATCACTGAATCTATCCCAAGCTTCATGAAATTATTCTCCATCCTATTCATAAAAACTAGTGATTTTAGTTCTCAGTTATCCTTTTAATCTTTGGGGATAAAATTTCATAATGAATGAGTTATAAACTTGATCCCAATTCTCAAAAATGTTTTCATCTAAACTTAGAAAACAATTCCTAGCATTCCCTTCAAGGAAAAAGGGGAAAACTCTCATCCTTAGCTCATTTTCAGTGAGTCCTAAAAGTGGTAGTTGCTGCAAAGTGTTATAGAAATCTCTAATGAAGGCCAAAGAGTCCTCATTAGAGAGCCCATTGAATGCAGGTAGAAGAGAAATATGTGACTGTTTTAATTCATAATTTTTGGCTTTAGGACTTAATCTAATGGATTATGGGTTACATGAAACTTGAGAAAGTTGAAACTCCCTCATCCTAGGCCTTTCATTTTCATCTAACAGTTCTGGTTGGTTTTGGAAATTATTATTAGGAACTCTATTATCTTGATTTTCCATTTTAATTTTTTCTTCTTTCTTAGAGCAGCTAAATGTTTATCTAGTTCAAGGTTTAAGGGCTCTAATCTAACAGCAGAATGTCTTGTGCTCATACAAACAACAGTAATAGTATCAATAGTAACAATTCAGATTGACAAGACACGGTTTTTTTTACAGCATTCAAATTTTCAAATTTTTTTAATGATTTTTATATTCGTATTTTTTAAATGTTTTTTTAGAAATGGCTCGTGCCTTCCCTGGAAACCCTTCCAAAAACATGACTTGAACCGTCGTTGAAGCCATTCAAAGTTTAATATTTATATTCCAACTAACTACAGTAACTATCGCAAACAAGGTCGAACCCATAGTGAAGGTAAATTTGGCTACTACTAAAATAAAAACATGGAAAACTCCACTGTTGTCATCAGTAGAGTGTGTTTTTTTCTAATATTTTTTAACTTTTAATATTTTTTATGTTTTTTTATAAACTGCAAAGTAAAACCACACATTTTTTTTGTACAAATGTTCTAACCTATACTGAAACCGAGAACAACTGAAAATAAGATGCAACAAAGAGAAATGCTGATAAAAGACAAACAGAAGAGAATGATCAGGGATTACTCTAGTCTACTAGTTCAAATTATTTTTCCTATTCATGTAAAATTACAGCTTTGCACCACTGAAAAAAACAACTTACTTCCCTCGCCAAGAGATAAGCCACAAAAATTGCACAACTTAGAGTTCACCACTCCAAGGAAGAACAACTCAAGAAAAATGATTTAAAAGGTCAACAGTACAAACTTGCCGTAAGTACTGAACTTTTAATTACAAGTTGATTATTTTAAAGAAGAATCTATAATCAAACATTCCGAATGATTACATAGTTTTGAAAATTCAGTGCTTGTGGTACAAAAAATAAATGTGCATTTAGAATTGATCACGCTGATCAATTCTAATCACAGAAGAAATGTTTAATGAAATTGATGAAAAAGATTACCAGTAGAACTAGAACACTCCCCGAACTAAAAATTTAGCTAACTAATATATTGTTCATTATCACTAACTCGAATAAAAAATCCATTCAATCATAGAGGAAGATATTTGAAAGAAAATAGAGGAAGAAAACTCCCTCTGTTCGCATCAAATGATACTGCTCCTGCCCCTCTGCTCATTCGACTCCAAGTCTGCAATGCTCCAGATGAGAAAGAAGCTCTCGAATCTCCAATTAATCACCAGGTGTGTGAATCAGAATCATTGTTCTCGTCAATTTTGCTGCTTGCACTGTTTTAATACCTTGCTGTTATCTACTGCATGTCACTGCTTGATCTCCACCGACTTGGAATGTTCTTCACCCACGCACTGCAAAATGTCCATTTTTTCGTGACCGGCATGTCGCGCTATCTTTTCTAACGTAACTAACTTCGGAAAGTTAGTTGTATGTATTCGGATGCGTTTCCGCATCTCGAATGAACCTGCACATGATAAATACAAAATGAAATAATTAAAACTTGACCAAAGCAATTAAAAAGTTACAGTTATTATTTTATACTTACTATTATAATACTTATTTAAATTAAATAATAAATATCTTAAATTGATAATTATTACCTACATTTATGTTATTTATAACACTGTCCATTTAGTACTACTATGGTATTACATAAATTATTATAAAGTTATTAATTTGATTAAGTTAATAGAAAAATTACTAAGTTATTAATATTATTATTTTTAACTAAGTTATTAAAATTGACAACATAAATAAATAAATAATTGAGTGAATATTTATGATTGTATTAATAATTTAATTATTACTATTAAATAAATTAAATTGTTAGATTAATCTATTAGTTAATTTTTAATTTAGTAATTAAAATTATTACTTACGTTTTATGTATTTTTAAATTAATAAGTATGTTTTATAATTTATTTATAATTATTATTAATTATATATTTATACAATTAATAGTGTATTAATTAATTATTAATACTTATTATTAAGTTAGTTTTATTCTTTAATTTACAATTTATCTAAAGAAAAAAATTATATTTGTTTTTAATCATAACTTAATAAAAATCTATTCTATTCATTTAATTAATTAAAGTTAACTTTAACTTTATCTTTAATTGACCTTTAATTTACTTTACTTTTATATTAATTTTCATTTTATAATCCTTTTATTATAATATTATTATTTAATTCTTTTTTATCTTAATAATCCCCCTCCCCCAATTGTCAGCGCAGCAAGGGGGAGGGTTTTCGGCCCTCGTCTGCAACTCCACAGTGATCCAACTCCCCCTCATTCCAGAGTGGTGACGAACTCCCCTACTCCAGCGCGGCGCAGCAGTACTCCTCCTTATAGTGACAAAGGCTACGGATCCTCGCAACGACGGACAACAGCAGCAGCCCAGCAGGTAGGGTCTCTTCCTTCTGAACCCGACAGACTCCTCTTCGGCTTCAAACTGAACTTGGCAAGCTGAACACAACCCGGAGACTCTCCGACAGGAGGTACCCCCTGGAGAACAACACGGAGACGAACCAAGGCATGTTAGAAGCATTTTCTGATTTTCTAAAAGAGTGAGGTTGTGATTAAATCAGGATTCTGGAAAAGGGTTATAACTATTTGATGTAAGATTTGCGAAATCTATTTTTAATTTAAAATCTATAATTGCTTCCTTCAATTTTGGATATGGTTTCAGTATGAAGCGAAACACAAACTTTGTATGAAGCACGGATTCATAAAGAAGGTTTAATTTTTCATAAATAGATTAGATTTGTGTGGATTTCTAGTTCTGATGTTTCTGTAGATTTTCATTAAATAAATTGAAATTGAAATAGAGGATGAAAATAAATATGATACCGATGAAATTAAGGATCTGCATCGATCTGATAATGTAGGTGGAAAAGAAGGAATATAGTAAATGGCTGGAGGGGCATTAGTTCTTGAAGGGTGGGAGTGGATCAGTGAAATAAAGATTGGCACCAGTGTGTGTGGTACCACCAATGGAGGAGCAACAGTGATGGAAGGGAACCTGTGTGACGAGGGGGGGAAAGAACCGTGAGTAAAGATTAACGCTATCGGTGGGTGGGTGATGCTGATAAAAGAAAGAATCAGTGTGTCACATACCGATTCAAGAAAATAACGAGTCACCGATAGAAGAAATGGAATGAAGGGGTTACCGATTAACAGTAGCGTGGCCTCGGTGTGTCGGTTCCAGGGGTGAGACTGATAGAAGGATGGTATCGGTGATGCATGACTCACCAATGAATAAAATAAAAATAACACACTAAAAGATAAAAATGAAAAAGAAACCGTGAGAGACACACCGATATGACGCCACAGGATAGAAAGAAAGAAATAGTATCAGTGAGTGCGCGGAAAAATGAGAGACCGATAAGGTAATGAAAAAGTGTGAAACCGATATAAGAAATATTCAATCAGTAGCAGCGGAATGAGATAAAATTGAAATGCAATTGGCGCGACAGGAAACTGATGATGATGTAATGGATCGGTGAGTCGATGACTCACCGATAGTTCAAAATAAATGAGACCGAAACCGATGGAAGGATCGCTGCGTCGCCAAAATAGTGCATCGCAAGAGACCGACGGTATTTCAAAGTAATCGGTGAGTCACGACTCACCGATAGTTATAAAAAACTTCGGTGAGACAAAACATCGGTGCGACACTCACTGACAGTTAAAAATTTAAAACTATAATAATAAAAAATAACTTTCAACATATAATAAAAAGAAAAAAACTAGTTAATAAACACAAAAGAGAATTTAACTAATCTATTTAAGATTAAATATTTAACTGTAACTAAAACCGACATAATTAACTAACAAACTTCAATTAAAAGTAACTTAATTATTATCTAAGACTATAAAAGTTAACATTAATTTAATTTGTGTCTAAACAAATGCAGAACACATACTATTAAATAACTCCAAAAATATAATTAAAATAATTAGAATTAACTAGAGTTATTAAACAACAAATTTAATTAATTAGATACAAAAATGATACTTAACATTAAAAACATATTATTCTATTAAATCTAACTTACGTTATTGACTTAGTAGAATAATTGAACCAGTTAAAGAGTAAAGTTAATTAATTTAAATAAATAAGAATTGAATAGTAAAATCTTAAATTAAAAACTGGATTAAATTAATGCAAATAAAAATGAATAATTAGTTAATAAATAGACATTTAAAATTAATAACAAAATTACGTTCATTGAACTAAAAAGTAATTTAATATATTTAGAATAATTAGAAAGAATTTAAAAACGGACTAAAACACATATTTAATTATAAAAAATGATTAATTAACAAATGTAGTGATAAAATTAAAAAAGTACCATTATTTATTAAAAAGTGTCATAATAATTAATTAAATTGATAAAAAATTAAATAAATTATGTGGAAAAACTATGTAAAAATAGAGCTACATCACAGGACTCCCTCTATCTTTTCGAGAGCTTGGATGGGTTATTTTTACCTCAGATGCCAAAAAATTGGGTTGGCGATCCCACAATCTAACGAAGTGACGATGAGACCATCCCTTGTTTCCCACATCAGTTTACAATAAGCAGCAGTAATGAAAAATAAGTTTATGAGTTCAGACAAAACAAGGCCATTAAAGATCAGCGTTTGGGATGAATTACTCCAGTGTTTCTACCCTCTGGTTTGTGTCCTCCAGCATTGCCTCCCGCCCCCTGAGATTCTACTCTTCATCAGCGGCTACATGGTGAAACTCACTTGACCAAGCCTCTACTCATGCCTGATCAGTTTGAAGCTTATTCATTTGGTGACTTTCCTCCACTATCTACTATTGGGAGTCCTCCAGACCGGCCCTCAATGGCTCAATGAGCTCGGAGTAGTTTTCAATGAATGACTCAATTTCTCTCATTTTGTCATCTAAGCGTCATACCTCCTAATCCACCATCTAGAAAGAATGGGCATTTCTTGACTCTTTTTGGAACTGGGCAATGTCGGATCGTTTGTTGTTCTCCTGTATCTTCTCAGCTATGTAGTCGCGGATTGTTAGATGAAGATGGTGAGCATGAAATCCTCCAGCACAGAGAAAGAGAAACCAAGTGCGGAGTGATCCCATCCATTTTATCCATTTTTCCAATGGATGATCGAGGAAGCATTTGATACACTTACACCCCTTACGCCGCATCATCCAACTCTCATCGGTTTCTTCAGAATCAAATTCATCCATCTCCTCAGGGTATGCATCCCTATAGTTGGGGAAAGAAACCAAAATATCAGTGGTGGGGTCTCCTTCTGGTATTCCTACCTGGGGATTAGGCTCCACAACATGTAGGCAACCTTCGTCTCTCATCTCAGCCTCAGAAATTTCGCCCCAACCGTCTTCATACCCCGCCCCAGCGTTGATATCTCTGGTATCCACAGCCCCTTGCTCATAAAGTTCATAGGCTGGCTCGGTTTATGAAATAGGTCCCGAGTGGGTCGGTACGGCTGCCATCGAGTCATCTACAGAATGTCTAGATTCGTTTTCATATCGAGCCTCCAATTACATAATTACTAAACAAACAATGAATGCCCTAATCACCTGAGGTCTATGACGACAAATATAGGCATCAAAGTGAAGAAACATACAAGATCTCCACGCATCAGCCTATGACGTTTTAGTTGCTATAGGAGCTGTAACTATAGGAGACCCTTTAGTGCTTGTCAGTCCAATGATTGGTGCCATCTCCCCACCTTATTCTATCGGCACATCCTCCCCCTCCCCTGGATGGAGATTCATGGCTGGCACCAATATGCATATGAGAAGGATAAAAAACCCAATTTATGATTATGCACGATGAAAAGAGGAAATTCTATGATAAGGATTGAGGCATTCCTCATGTAGCTCATCTATTTCCATGTTAGAGCTAACAATCTCGCCGCTCCCTCGAGGACTCCCTGGGTGGGCTATCACCTGAGACCCTCAAACTCAAAGAACTTGGTCGTCTTCCCATATTTCTTCTTCCCTTTTCTCTCCCTCTTCTTCTCTTGAGTCACTGCCATCGGGCTCCTCATCTCTATCATCATTCTTAGATGAAATTTTTTCTGGATCATACTCTTGGATGAGCATTACATTCACCAAGAGAGGTGGTTCCTCACGCCGACCATGGTGGTGTGCATATGCATCCATGGCCATCAAATACGCATGCCAACAATGAATGTTTTCCTTCTCATCAATCTGAATGAGTCCAACCTCTGGCATCTTGATTCCATCTCGAATTATTTTTTTCCAAATGGCGTCGATTCCCATCGACCGTCGAAGGGTCTACCAGGATGACAATAGCACAGGAAAGATTACATCATCAGAATGTTGAAGCATGTACCTTATCTACTTCCTGGGAAGCTCCCTGACTGCTCTGTGAGGTAGTTCCTGATCCCCTCTCCCCCTGAACAATGAGGGCACGAACACTGTGTGACGTTCCCACTGCAATAGTCTCAGCCTGTGCTGGCACAGTTGCCTGAATTTCTCTTAGCCTTTCCTCCTTGACAGTGCCTTGTCTGCTCTTTCACCGCCTAGGTTCTACACTAGACACCTTGAGCTTCTAGACTCACTCTTGCAGGAGCCATTCCTGGTATACCACAACCCATTGTTCAATTTATTTTATCGAAAGTTTATTATTAACTCTAGTGAGGGGAATGGTAATGACTTCGCCAGATCCATAAGTTGTCAACATCATCCACATTTGGAGAAGAATGCAGGGATGCCTCTCCTCCAGGATATCTGTATACACTTTCTTTTGCATCCACTGGAGGAATCCAAATTTTCCCTGTAAAATCATGATGGTATATAAGGCTCATAGAGAATCTTCCGGTTGACCCGAGCCACCAGCACCCCACATCTGATACTCTAGAAGTATTCTATTTGCTCTAATGAGCCTTTCCCATTGTCTATCATCCCTCCAACTGGGGTTGGGAACAAACTAAAGGTAAAATTTTCGTGGATTCAATTCCTGATCCTTATCCCCTCTTCGTTGAGTGTCAACATCATGACCTTGGAAATGTTCAATAGGGAAGTCCAAAGACCATTACCTGGGGAAAAATGGTGTTTGGTAAGGTGTACCTGCCACTGTGAGCTGTGATCCATACATAAAGGATTTGGAAAGGGGCACATATCCTCCTTGGTTAACCCCCTCTTGAAATAATCTCTAGGATGGCGTAAAGATTGGCCAACACATGGACCCCCATGATAAACCTTGGATTAACGGCCATAATTCCAGACATCGCTAATGTTGCTGGAAAAACTCTCATCCTTGTATCCCTCACTGGTAGGAGCCAACCACTCAGGAAGGTTGCTATAAATCTGGTATACCGGAGGTTCGGGTCTCGACTTTCATTCACACTAAAGCCCCAGTATTGATATTCCCCCACCTCAAGGATCCTATAGTATGATCCACTTTTACTCCTCTATGCCATAGTCAGACATCGTCTTCCTCACCCCAACATCTTGATATTCGGGTCTTTTTGAAGAAACTGGCTGAACCATTTTTTATAGGAAATATTCTTTAAGAAGTCATTGACACCCAGCTTCTCCTTGGCTAGCTCGAACATATGCCATGTTAGGATGAGAGTCGGTGACCATTCTCCCCAGATGTTCTCCATCAGAAGAAATTCATCATACTGGTGCCCATTCAAAGGGGTACCCATGATACATTGAACGTCTCAAAGACTGATTCCTACCTCCCCACGACGGAGATGGAAGGTGTTTGTATCATAAGTACACCAGATGAATAGTTTTCGACAATGTTCCGACTAGCAGTAGAAATGGAACTGTGATGTCCACCCTACCTCGAATCGCCCGATGTGTCGCAGTTCTACCAAAAACTAATCGCACTGTTGGCGTACCCAATACGCTTAGTCCCACTCACTTGTAAATTTTCTTATAGACCTCATGTCCTAGTCCTACAACCAGCCTTTAGTCTCCAAGTTGATACAATGTCAGAAGGTACTAACTTAATGGGTCAGAGAATTCTCTACAACCGACTCGTTTCCCAAAAATGGTTATGGTCTTGTGGTTTAGGACATAAACATCTGTATGCCTGGTTTCTCTAGCAGGATGGCTATTTTTAGTAATTTTGTATTGGGGGAGACCATCCTCATGGGTCACCCATGAACGCGGTGTATCAACCTCGAATCATGGCAAGGGTACATCCTCTAAAATAACAAAGTCACATATCAGTAGGTTTCCATAGAGTGCATACTCCTTCTGCACTGAGGTCAACATGTTTAAGGGAGTTTGGTTGTTTGATAGAACTTTTTGGACACCATAATCCTCAGGGTTCATGTTCATCTTGGCCCTTTGAGTGGCATATGTAGCTTCTCTCTCAGCGTCACCCCGATTAGCATCCATATTCTTTTGGTGAAGTCCAAAGGAGCTGGTCAAAAAAGGCGGACATGATGCACGAAAAATCAAAAATCCGCATGGAAAACCGAGGAAGTGGTGCAGAAAAAACAACCCAGTGCGTAAAATCATGACCCATTTTGGGGGATCACATGCAATAGAGGCCATATTACGTGCAAAGGTGAGGGATATTTTCCATGCACATGAGCCTTGAGCATATTTCACAAGAACATATGTACGGTATATGGGACCCCTGAGGGCTTTTATAGGAACAGAGAGGTGTTTTCGTTCACCTAAAAACTGATTTACACGTGAGTTAAAGGTTTTATGTGCACCTTCCTTAAGATATTCGACATCTCGACATTGACCTCCGAATCTGACATTCGCGTCCCATCATAGATCCAATTCCTAAGTGGTAATTCGTAGACGCTGAAATCTTCTTAAGGCGTAAACAGGGAATCGTTGGATAAATCGAAGGCATATTTCAACTTGGCGGCCAATTCCGGGTGTAATTGAAGTGCTGTAAGTAAAATCCAAGTGGTGTGAAAAGATCATATTTGTCACAAGAAAGAAAAAGTGGGACCCGAAGGTGTTTTACGTGCGGGCACGAAAACTTATGTGTCGTCGACACCATAACCGAAAGGAGTTTTACGCGTGGGTGCAGAAACTTCTGTTCTGCTGAGACCAAGACCGGGTCTTCCACACTAGTCGAATTCTATGTAGACTTGATGACCTTGAGTGCCTATAAATTGAAGGGTTCCCTTTTCCTTCTGATAGACAATGAATCTGAACTGTCACCTCTCTTCAGAATTCACATCTTCTGCACAAACAAACAGGACTTCTAGGAAATGGATTTTCCACGATAGGACTCTTGGGGTCTGCCTTCTTGCAGGACCACTGGGGTTTGACCATCTCCCACGTCCTCACATACTGGACCTATTGAGATCATGCCCCTCCACCTGCACGCAAAACCACATCCCTCCCTTTTGCACGCAACTTCTCCAGTTGTGCGCTTATTTCAGGCAAACCCCCTCTATGGCACGCAAACTATTCATTCCGCACATCCCAGCCTTTTTCATGAAACTCTTCCAAGTGCGTGGATATTGCGTTCAAACCCCCTCTATTGCACACAAACCATCCTTTCAACTCATCTCGGCCTTTTCCACACAACTTCTCCATTTGCAGGAAACCCACCCTCCTTGTGCGTGCTCTTTCACATGTGTGCGATGTCCCTCTTTTGGGAATCCTCTCTGGGAGATTGTTATGCCCCAAACATCTATGTTACACACCATTCTCTTTTATGGCCTTCTAGGCTCATACGAAATAACTTAAACATCCCTTGGGTGGCACTTCCTATTGCATTGCTTCACCTCATGCTTCCTCGTATAGGCACACTAACGAATTTTTCTTCTTTGCATAGCCATGTTAACATGGACCCCTCATTGGTTCTCTCCACGACACCTCCTCATCACGGCATTTCCAGCACCTTCCCTTCACCTAGGGATAAAGTGTTCCAGTTATGTAAGTCCTAGGAGTGTGGAGTAAACCCCCCTCATCCTAGCTGCAGGAGGTTAAACTAACAAGTTCCATCGTCCTTATCACATGACGTCAAACTATAACCCCGACTCATGCATCCTAAAAGAGGAGTCTCATCTCGGCTATTCTCTACACTTGTTCATCTCTACGAGAGTGAGATATTATCACATGAAATGAGATTATATTTTCTATAGTGAAATATGTCCATGGGGAAAGGGCAACCAACTTGGTGTAAGCCGCTTACCTTTCTTGCAAGAGGCAGCACCCCTGCTCATCCTATCTTCTTCTTGGACAAAGACCAGAGGGGTATGGGAACCAAAACCCTACTTTCTTCCATGCCAAATCCCTCTCATGCTGGAATTTTCTTCCACCTAGGTCTCCATCCTGGAGTAAGTTTGAATCTCCATTTCCCTGGTCTATGAACCACGCATAAGCCCTTGTTTCATTTTTGGGCCACTAACCATGAGTAAGCCCCACTCCACTTCCCACAGATGGACCTTTCATGACATAATCTTCAGGTATATTCTACCACTTGTTTCCCACACCGATCATGACTCATGTGGGCTTAGAATAAGCATAGTCCGTGACATCTTTTTTGGGCTGCCATAGCGTGGAAGCCCCAAAGCTCTTCTAAACAACGTGGGCTTCGATCCATGCCAAGGCAATGTACATAGGAAGACTACTTGAGGTTCATGCCCAACAACCATTAGCCCCACCCCCTTCACATCGGCTCACCAACACCTTATCTGAACTACATGGACATTGATCATATGCAAAGAAAGGTATGTAGGAAGCCTCCATGAGGTTCTAGCCCAAAAACCATTGGTCTCGACCCCCTTCACATCTGCTCAACAACACCTCTTTTGAACTACGTGCAATTTGAGACTTACCAAGTTAAGTTACATATGAATCCTCCTTTTGGTTCAAGCCTAAAACCTATTGCTCTCGACGACTCTACATCGGTCCACCCCCCGCCCTACATGACGTTAAACTGTACGACCCTTTTTTCCCCGCAAGACGTTAAACTATACTCGTTCGTACTACGTGTTCTTTGATCCTTATCTCCTAGTAATAGTATGTAGAAATAATACCCAAGGTCCAAACCCGACCAGTGGTAATCTGTTATGTTCCCCATCTAGCAGTAAGTCGTTGTGATCCCTATCTAGAGGTAAGCCGTTGTTGTCCCTTTCGTTGGGACCCATATCCTTGGTCCACCCCTTGGCGTCAGACCAAATACGGCTGCTAACAATTAGTAAGCACTAGTATATCAATGGGTTGTTGTCCTATTCACACAACCTGATTCTATACCCCCATCCTGAACTATGTGTACACTAATTCCCTTCTGCAGGGATACGTAGGAAGCCTCCCTGAGGCTCAAGCCCATCACTCATGTCCCATTGTGGTATCTCCTTCGAGCCTATGTGTTTTGGGAAGGTCATGCCCCAACCAAGATAATCCACTTCCTCTGGGTCCCATCCATATGAGCTACCTTCTTAGGTGTCTCATCACTCGCCAAACTACATGGAATTTGATTCCCTACCATGAGGATAAGTTGGAAGTCTCTTTGATGGTAAAGATCAACAATTCATCCACCATCACGACGGTTCCATCTCATTCCCCCACCAATTCATTTAACTCTCCATCATCCACCCTGATTCTTACCCAGGCTGCCACATCCAGGTGAGATCATGTCACCAACATTCTCACTACTCACATCAACAACCGGGTAACTAACCACGCATTAGCCCCAGCATTAGTGTTCCCTCCAGGGGGTCCAACAATTTGATCCACTCCCATCAGTGTTCTGATCAGTCTGATCAGTCTCTACTAGATATTAATCTCACTACATACATTGTGTTAAACATGGGAAGCTAAAGAAAACATCAGAGACATGCCCATGGAATATAATTCCTTGCATTCGATGTTGTATGGATCGGGCTTCTACAACCTTGAGAAGACCTATCGTAAAACGATGAAACCCAGACGCGCCATCATTCCAGCGTCAAGACACACCAGTGATGTCCAACGTGAATACTCCCCTAACCAAAGGTTGTTTCCCGGACGAGACCCCTTGGAATGTCTTGATAGAAGTTGTGTAATTAAGTAGCATCCATGAAGATGTGGCATTAGGAGGATTTCCATGAACAACGTCTTAATTTATAAGGCAGACCCATACTAGGTGGCGAGTTCTGAGAAGGAATCCGTGGAAGGAGGAACTGACATCCCATCATCCCATTTCGATAAAGGAGAAAATATCACTAAATAAGCAATAGATGTTGTCCGCCTTTGGAAAGATGGAATGTGGGGAAACAAAAATCGCATCCTCAACATGTGGATATGCGCACCCCGACGAAAGTGTCAGAAACACTATTCATGGAAGACTTCTTCCTCTTTTTAATCAATCTAGTGTAGAAACCCAAATGCATTATAATGAAATAAATTTTTTTTGAGAGGTGGGTCTTTGATTTACATATAAAAAAGAGGTTGAATTATACCAATTAGAGTTTTAAGGCCCGTGTTATGGCCAAGTTATATAAGGGTGGTCCAATCAGAACGGCCCAGAATTGATTCCCATTGTGGGCCGATTTTGGGCCTCCAAATGGTCAAATTGAGATCCATAGTCACATAGAAGAAATTTATAACACATTATTTTTCATTCATATTCCCATTTTATCCCAATTGATGAAATGGATTATCCATAATACATATTTATGTCCACATGCATTCTTGGGTTCTCACGCATTATGGCCCATTTTTCTTGAATTCCATCATGGGCTATCCAAATCTCCCCTTCCAAAAATTTAAACACTAAAATAAGTAAAATTTACCTGTTTAATATTGAAAAAAATTAATTCATTGAATCAAACATGAAGTGAAATTTATTAATATATTTGGAATATTCATTATAAAACCAGTTTAAAACAGTGGTGTATGGGTGGATATATATAGTGATTTGCTATGTGATCACACCTTCACAGCTAAACATTTTCAATCCTATAAATAGTCACATATACAAAAAATTAATGCATGTATATATTCCCAACATCATTATTATTTATCATTAATGGAAATTTTAATTCATTAGAGTATTGCGACGAATACACTAACCTCACCCATGAGTTATTCCTAGTTAAATCAGAAAAGGATGTCTCATAAATTAAATAACAATGGATTCTAATATATTATTAATACAGAATTGTGAATGGAATTAAAATTTCAACCATTCCACTACATCACCATGCGTGTTTTTGAAACCCATTCCATGCTATTATTTCCACTTTCAATCTATTAAATATAGGGAATTTTACAATTTTTCGGCTTAAATGATTTTTTCGACCAAACCAACCCTATAACCTTTACAATCATATTTCAAGAAACACTAACTTAATAATTATTTTAAGTAAAAACATAAGCTCTTGACTGATATATCACTATATTTTTCACATTTCATCACTCCCCTCATTTAATAATACTTTTTCTAAAGTTGCATTTGTAACAGATCTCACACACATCTCTAAAATGTTGATTGATCTCATCACGAAACTAATTTTAATAGTTATAATAAGATCAAAGGTTGAGGAGGAGTATTATTTAAACATCCCTATAAAAACCCTTTTTGGTTTTTTAGGACATACAATGGTCAGAAATTGGGTAACACACATTGGTCAATCTGGTATAGTAATGAAACTGATTGAATAAGGAAAAAACATATGAAAAAATCAATATAAAAATACGATAAATATTATCCGAACATATATTTATCTTATATGATGTAATAAATATTCACATTTTTTGGTTTGGTGCAAAAATATGTGGAGGTTTTAGTGACATTGTTTCCAAAAAAACTACTCACATAAGTGGTATCAATCATATACAATAGTTTCATAGAGATAAAACCATTTATATCATTTAAAAACAACCTATTTAATAAAAATAACTCTCTGATGTTAAATTCATTCAAATATTCATTCCATAATAGGGACAAGATTTTATCAAATGTTAAAACAACATGGAATCAGAAACTTCTATATGCATTTTCAGTAACATCCATAATTCGTTGATTATAAGAGGTGGGGAGTAAACATACCATAAATAAAGAGAAAAGGGTAAGAAATAGGAATGATGATGAAAATACTAATAAACTCAAAATGACGTTAAAAAGTAAAAATCCCTAATGAAGGTGAAAAAGAGAAGAAAGAAGATATATGATGAAAATACTAAAGAAATCCAAAAGTTGGGGAAAAGAGAAAATACCATAAAGAAGACTAAAAAGAGATGAAAGATGAAAGAAGATGAAAATATTAATGAACTCGGTAAAATTTTCCACCCTCCCCCAACTTATATAATGTGAAGTTTTCTCACTGTAATAAATTAGAATGTGAGAGGGAAGGATAAAACCTAGTGTGTTTTACTGATTTGTTTCTTAGAGAAGGTAGATTTCATCCACCAAATTCTTTGGAAAATTCACATCAAAGTGTTTGCGTCGCTTCCCATTTAGGGTAATACTTTAACCACTCTGCTCATGAAAAACCTTAACTACACAAAAGGGTAATCATTAGTAACAATATAACGAACAAGCCATTGAGAACGAAGCTTACCTTGGTGGAGCTTTATCCTGGAATTGTACATGAGGACCTTTTCACCATTATAGAACATCCACTAATGAATCGTCCTTTCATGGATAATTTTTTTTTTCTATTTATAGACCAAAGAGTTCTCATATGCATCGAGTCAAATTTCATCCATCCCTTGATTTTACAGCTTTTTTTGCTCATCGGCATCTGAAATATTCATATTACATTGGTTATCATCCTAATATGCACAGTTTTTACCTCCTCTAGGAGGTGAAAATCCATTCCAAACATCATCCTATATGGTGACATTCCGATTGGGGTTTTGAAAGATATATGTTACTCCCAATGTTCATCACAGTAGCGCAAAATCCAATTCTTCCAGTTTGGTTGTACCATTTTTCCAAGATTCTCTTAAATTCTTAATTTGACATTTCTTCTTCTCTGTTATTTTGGGGTTGATATACAGTGGATACTTTATGGATAACCCCATAATTACAAAGAATTTATTTTATGATGTAATTTCAAAAATGTTAACCCAGATCACTAATGATGAATCTCAGCAAACCAAACCTACTGATGATTTGGGACCTCAAAAAATCAACAACAAATCGAGAGTAATCATTATTAGTAGCCTTTTCGTCCACCCATTTTGAAAAACAGTTGATAGCTAACAAGATATACATAAATCCAACGAAATTTGGGAAATGCCCCACAAATTCATTTCCCCAGGCATCAATGATTTCACAAAATAAGATGGGTTATTAGGAAATTTTATTCCTCTTGGAGATATTCCATATAAATTCACAAAAAGTACATAAATTGAGAAATTGATTGGAATCCCAATCCATCATTGGCGAAAAATTCCGGATTCAAGGACATTTCAAGCTGTAAATTGAGATCCAATATGGTTCCCATAAGCTGATGTTTGGAAGAATTTCATAATAGAGGTGATCTCATTTTTAGGGACACAACCATGAACACCATGGTCACTAAAAATTCTCCACAAATATGGTCATCCCAAACGTACTGCCGAGAATCATGAATAAGTCTCAAGTATTGTGATGTGAAAAAATCAATGAGGATCCTAGATATTTCTAGAAAATTCACAATGTATGCATACCATGGTGTAAGGTACACAACATCACAAAGGATATCATGAGATAATAATTCATTAATGGGTAGGGTTGAGTCAATACGGTGGTCTAGTGGTGGAAAAATCCTTCTAATGTGGCCAGATACAAAATTTTCCAATCCCCACTTATCTCTAATCTCAATGTTAGAATATTGGAGGAGGAGCACCCACCGAATGAGGTATGGCTTAGATTCCAGTTTCATTAGGATTAATTGAATGCTAGCATGGTTATAAAACACAATAACTTTTGACCTGAGATGGTATGAACGATTTTTCTTTAAGGAACACATAATATAAAGGATTTCTTTTTCAGTGGTTGGGTAGTTTTACTGGGAATCCTCAATGGTATGTGAGGCATACATAATTACTTGAGGATACTTCTCAACTGTTTGTGATAAAACATCCACAAATACAATGTTAGATTCATCACACACATATGTTCGATGGGGATATCCCACCTTGGTGGTTGGATGATTTTAAGTTATGTGAGACTCCTTTTAAGTTAATTTAATTCATCCTCATAATTTTAATCAAACACAAACTCAGAAAACTTTTGTAATATCTTTGATAATGTATGTGTGATATTACAAAAGTATATAATGAATCGATGGTAATAACCTACATGACCCAAGAATGATCAAACTTAATGAACACATTTTGTATATGAATGGTTGAAATTAAATCATATTTTGATTTATCCACTTGTATTCCCTCATTTGAAATAATATTCTCTATAACTCTCCCCCAATAAAAAATAAAATAGAATTTATCACAATATAATACCAGATATTTTTCAATGTAGTGCGGAGGAAAGAACCTAGGTGTTCCAAATAGTCCTCAAAAGATGATCCAAATGCCCTAAAATAATCCCTAAACACTTAAATAAAATTCTTAGGATACTCAGAAAAAATACTGAACTTATATTTCTAAAAAGTACCAAGTTCATTACATAGACCAAAAGGCATTATTTTATATAAATATTTACCGAATGGATAAGTATATGTTGTCTTTTCTTGATCCTTAGGTTGTATATGGATTTGGAAATAAAATGAATTGTTATCAAGGAAACAATAATGGGACTTACTAGCCAATCATTCTAAAATTTTGTTAATGAAAGGTAGAGGAAAGTGGTCCTTCTGCATGGCATGATTTAGTCTATGGTAGTCAATATAAACTTACCAACTGTTTTGCAAATGTGTTGGGACCAATTTGTCTCATTCATTTGAAATAACTGTTATTCCAATTTTTTAGGCATAATTTGTACTGGGCTAACCCATACACTATCAGATAGAGGATAAATTATCCTAGCAATAAATAATTTACTGACTTCTAATTTTACCATTTCAAGGAGTGTGGGATTCAACTAGTGTTGAGATTGTCTTATGGGCTTAGCCTCATCAGCTAAAATTATATGGTACATAAAAATAGATGAGCTAATCCTGGGAATATCTTTAACTTTCCATCCCATCACCTTTTTACAGTCTCCCAAAAGGTTGAGTAGTTTTGATTCCTATCGTGCAGAGTGGTTATTATAAATAATGATGGGAAAATTGTTAATATCCTCAAGATAGGCATATTTGAAATTAGCAGGACGTTGTTTTAGTTCCCAAACTGGTGTTTATTAGGATGAGGGAGAGGGTTTGGGCGATCGAGGTCCATGAAACAGTCTATCTACTCATTTTTATTATCTGTGGATATAAAATCAATTGAAATGAGGTTTCTAGAATCATAAAAAAGTGTGGGTACCTCATAATGAAAACACTCATAAATTATAGCACAAAATTCCAATTTTTCAGAACCAACACAACACAAAAAACATGAATCAAAACTCAAATCATCATAGGGTGATGAATAGGAAAAAGAATCAGAGTGTGGGTCGAGGAGATTATTTTCTTGGTGTTTGTGTATGTGTTTCATTAGAGAACACTTCCATTTATTTTATAAGAAGTGTGTAGTTCTCTTCAATAGGGTGTTTTATTTCATCAAAGATCATAAAAAATACATTTTCCCTACTGAACACCATGTAAAATGTACCTTTGTGGACAATGGTGATCTTTTTTACTGTTTTAAAGAATTACCTACCAAGTATGAGAGGAATATTCCCTTGGGTTCATGTATCTTACTTATAACGATTGTAGAAATCGGTGGGGAATTTGAGATTATTCACTCTTATGAGGACATCCTCAATCTCTCTTGTTAGGTGTGTAGTGATCCAGTTTGCATTTTTAATTACAATGGATATCAGTTGAAGATCTCCAACATGCATAGAAGTATACATACAATGAGGTATTACATTAATGGATGGACCTAATTATAACATAGCATCTGAAAAGACGGTCTCCCATTTGGTACATGGTATTGTGAAAGTCCCTGGATCGTTTCATTTGGTTGGCGTTATTGGTTAAATCAAGGTTGAGTCATTCATTAAGATGTTGAATCTCCCATTCCACTTCAGACATTGTCTATGGGAAAAAATATCTTTACGAAATTTGGCATATAGAGGGATTTTTTTGAACTTCATCTCATAAAGGAATATTTACATGATGATTTTTAAATGTATCCATTATTTATTTATTAGTATCATTATCAAAATTCTTCTTATATTGAGAGAGTCATTGGAGTTAAAGGAAGAGGAATAAATTTTTCAATTGAATCGGCAATGATAATTTGACTACACATTTTTTTTATTCATTAAAATATTTTATGTGTGGAGAAAGAGTGTTTTCAAGTGGGGGAAATACCTTTTGTGTAGAATCATTGGATGAATAAACTTCATTACCAATACAAAGTGTTATTGATTAAACATTACCTTTGTACTTTGGGATGGAAACAGGTTGTGAAGGTAATTATCTAAAACCATGCATCTTTATCTCACCGATGGTGATCGCCAATTCCCACACTTGAGTTCGTAGGTCTTAAATAGCAGATTTTTCGGTCAGTTGTAACTGATGGTTATGGGATTCCAATTTTCCTCACCATATCCTTGAGTCTTAGTTTAGATTTGGGAGGATGAGGTTTTTTGGTTTAGCATAAAAGGATAAGGAAGTTTCATACCATGGCCTTGTTTATAAAAATTCTACATTGTGTATCTTGAGTTTACTATTTGTGGGTATTGTGGTTATGATTTCACCCATGGTTTGTATTGGAAATTAATGGTTCTTGATTTTTGGGTGGTTCTTGAGGAAATGGATGCCTTAGGAACATTGCCTCATGAGCCTCAGGTAAATCTTGAAGTTATGGGAACTAGTGAAAAAATTGAGTATTTTCAGAACAAATACAACAATATAATGGTACAGAAGAAGAGTGTGAGTTACCTTGATCTCGGGATAATTTATTTATAAGGGTATGCAAGTAATCTTGTTTATTTTTTTTTTATAGGAATGAATGACTTACCTCATTAACTCATCAAGTTGTTTCAATAGCACTTGTGCTAAATTGGTGTGCATTTTGACACATGTTGGCAATTAAGTGAGGAGTGGATGAAAGAGTTTTATCAACTAGGGAACCATATAATCCATAATCAATCATTACACAATCCACGAGTATAATCACCTCATAGATATATTGGATTAACATTTGTTCCCTAATCTGGTGGTGAGAGATGATTGCACAAATACTTTTGAATCTCTCTTAGTATTCATGAAGGCTCTCTCATTGTGATTTCTTAATGCCATATATTTCTTTCTTAATTAATTAAATTAGTTAGTTAAGGAATAACATATCTAGAAAGGGTTATTTCATGTCATTTTATCCCCCAATTATGCTAGGAAGAAAGTATACCCAGTATTTGGCTACAACATCAATAGTGAAAGGGAAGGCCCTAAACATAATTTGATCCTCAAATTCCTTTTGGTGTTTCATGGTAGAGCACACTATGTGAAAAACTTTGAGATGTTAGTGAGCGTCCTCACTAGAAAGACCATGGAATTTGGGATGGAGGTGGATGAGCCCTGATCTCAACTCAATGTTGGATATTTCCTCGGGATATTGGATATACACAGGTTGGTACTCCACATCCGAGCTGGTGATTACTTTTATGGTCCTATTATTTTCACCCTTGTTTCATTGGGGTTGATTTGGTTCAATGTTTGATTTTCATGGCACCGATTGAGGTTTAGTAATGGTTTCCTTGATTTTACTTGATTTTACTACTTTGTATGACCTAATTTTTGAGTGGTATATATTTTCGATTTCAGGGTCTATTTGAAATTGTTTTTCTTTTCCTGATCGTGTCATGCAAATAATTAGTGAGATTTGTTTATTTTGTTTTTTATATTTTCATGATCGGTTATAGATAAAATAAAAATAGTAAAAAATATTTTAAGGATAAATTTTTATGACATATTATAGAATTATAGAGAGAGAGAGAAGAAAGGGAGATAGATTTATAGAGACCGGAAGAACACACAATAACAAACAAAAATAAAAAACCAACATAAAAAATAATAAATTGGGATGAAAGATATTTAAAAGAGAAAAAATGATAAGAAAATAATAAAATGGAAAAAATGACCTTGGATCCCTGAAAATATTTCCAAAATTTGATCGCATTGTCAATTTCATCAAATTAGATGTTTAGTTTTAACTGGAATTTCCACCGTATAGAAGAAACCCTAGGTCGTCTCTCAACAGTTCCTTAGATCTTTAATTTAAAAAGAGAATTTTAATTTAGAAATTAGAAGGTTAACGGGGTTTTATAAGACATAGGTTGTCTTGATTTATAAGAAGAATTTGAAACATTATTAGTAAGTGAGAGAAACATGATTGAGAAATCGTGATTAGCCCGGGTAAGTGTCCTATGATGCTCAATACATCATCGCTCTCAATAGAATGGGAAGGATCAAGGATTACATGATTTATATACACATTACATAGTATGATATAAGAGTTATTACTAGGTTAAGACCATGTATTTGATCAATCGATGATATTGATTACTAGTAACCGCTCATAATCATTAAAATATTATCTATGTAAGAATCGAACTCAATCAATGCATCACGTCAACAATGTGATGTGATGCTAAAATTTGGGTCTACATCAAAAAAATTTCTCAACCAAAGAATGAATAATAATGTGTTATACCTTTTGGATTTAATCAGACAATACCATCCATAAGAACACACATTAAAGAAAAGAGGCAAGGGAAGAGGCAACCACACTCAAATCATCACAAGATCCAATTTATAGCTGGAAGAGTGAAGATTATTAATACATTTATTTCTTTCATATCATAATATAATAAACAAAAAATAAAAAGGAATAAATGAATAACAAAATATTATAAACTTTTAAATTTAATTACCATATGATGATTATAAGCATGTAGCTAGAGATTACAACAAAGGGAATCCCACAAATTGATCCCTAAGAGCCTTAGAAGTACATGAGTTAGAAGATAAATAAAACTGGTGAAGAGAGATCTCATGTTTGACTAAACCATAACCATGTTCTTTAAACATGAGATAATGAGGGTGAGTGGTGATTTTATGGGAAAATAAAATACACTTTCCACAAAATAATTTCAATGGCTAAGGGACAAGGTGACTATTCATGATAGACTTATTCCTACTTATTTATCAAGCCAGTTTACTAAACAAAACTAATTTAAATGAATTAAAATTTTGTGGAGAGGTGGATCTTTTTATTTTTTGTCCAATGGATGTTTAATCATTCAAATTAGAGTTCCATGTTCTGAGGTATGGCCCATATACATAAGGGTAGTCCAATCTGCCCCCCCCCCCAAATTCATCACATTGTGGGCCTTTTTTTGGCTACCAAATGGACTAATTGGGCTCAATGGTCTTCTAGATAAATTTATCCAGAATGATTTTCTATTAATACACCCATTTTAGCTCAATTGGATTCGTGTATTATCCAAAATACATATTTATGTCCACATGCATGCCTGGGATCTCACATAGTTTGGCCCATTTTTCTTGAATTCCATCAAGGGCTCTCCAAATCATCTCCTCCTAAAATTAATAGACCAAAACAAGTGAAATTTAACTATTAAATAGTTATAAAAATTAATTCATTGAATCAATCATAAAGTGAAATTTATTTCTATATCAGAAAAAATCATTACAAAACTAGTTAAAAATAGTGGTGTAAGGGTAGGAATAAATAGTGTGTCTCTATGAGATCACAAAGGAGAATGGTGATGGGGTTTTATGATTTTCATGGGGAGTATCTTGACTCAGGGTATTTAAAGTATATATGTTGGGGTGGTATAATCCTGAAAATGAAAATTTCATCGACATGGATATAGAAGGTCATGGTTCGAAACTCTGTTATGTGAATGACACTACCTCTGCATATTATCATTTGTAGAGGGTCTTCTGCATACTGTACACAACGTGGAGTTTAAAAAGTGGGAAACAAAATATAGTTCATCATATAGATCCCAAAAACTTATTCAAGTGTGGATAGATTTCTCTCGTACATTTTTTATTTTTCTTTTTACTTCATCACATTTTTACCCATTCGAACGCACTTTTTTCCATCCCTTTATCAATCTCCCCCAGGGTTCTTTTATAGAGGATTTAGGTAGACCTAAAACCATTATTTGACGAACACCATGGAATTATTATACAGTATAAATCCTTTGAGGGTTTTGGAGATTTCACATCATCCCACAAACTACTTAGTTCGTAGGGGATATTTTTCACCGGCATCAGCAGTACTGCATCCTCATCCCATGAACTACTTATTTCGTAGGGGTGGAGATCACTACCTTCATATCATGAATGAATTAGTTTCATTCGTGAGAACCGATGGTATTTCTTCTTTCTGAAAACCATTGATATAATGGACACTTCTTGAAACCATGGAACACTATATGTAGTGGCCATCCATGAGGGTATTTTTTCTTCGTGACTACATCTCTTAGAAACAGTATTTGGTGTTTTTATATGTTTTCTTTTTACCCTTTTCTCAGTTCTATATAATTACCTTCATCTTCAATGCAACATTTTATGGACACTACAATTATATATATGATAATGATGTTTCAATAAAATGCATTTTCAATAAGATTTTAATGAGGTGGAAAAAGATATAAAATCAAGATTCTCATTTAATAATGTTACATCTTCTTCTAATTATGCATTTTGGGATCTATCACAAGCCTTCTTAGGTTGACATTGTAATAACAAAAAGTCATATAGGATGTTTTATGGTATTAAATGATTTTTTTTCATGTATAGTCCAAAATAAAGGTCAATGGGATTTTGAATAGGGTATGATAGTGGGTTCCTTTTAAAAGTGGGGGAGAGGATACAATTGGATTTCATAAAGGAAAATGTGATACCCATGTTTTCACATGAAAAATGCTCCAAAATGGTTCATTATAGATCCATTTAAGGGATAAAATCAAACATTTGAAATAAAATCATATTTATAAATGTTTTTTGACATATTTAATCATTATATTTTATTTTCACCCTAGGTAGACCTATTTTAACCCTAAATGTGGTAAATAATATTTTTTTATTTTTAAAATTAATTATGTCAAAAAAATTGACTGTATTATATAATATAAAATTTTATGATTCTAAATATAGAATCCATTTTTTCATAATAAATTCAATTAAGTGGCATAATCCGATTTAAAAATTACACTCCCATATTCATAGAAAAAAAGGGTTTTCTAAATAAAAACATTCAGAAGATTAAAATTGTTTATATCAGAATTTAATATGAAATTTATTTCATTTTTATAATTAGTTAAATTGTAAAATTATAGAAATAAATTTACATGAAAACAAATTTAAAATATAATTTATATTGGTAAATATTCCAAATCTGAAGGCAATTTAATTAAAATTAATTATTTTTCACTTTTTATAAAAAAAATTAATCTTTCTAGAAAATTATCAATCATTCGCAAAAATATAATTTTGAAAATTTTATTTAAAATTGAAATTTAATTTTAAAAAATATATTTCTAAAAGTATTAAAAATTAAAACTACTTTATGTGTGTAGAGTGAGACTAAACCGCCAATTAGAAAAATTTAGTTTTTCAGAAAACATATCTTTTTCATTCGATTCATCAATAATGTTTTACTAATCAATAAGGAACCATTAAATTTATTTTATATATGTGATACAAAAATAATTTTTATAATTTTTTCAATTCTATTTGTACCCTCCAACTTAACAGCTAGGTTATTATAGGAATGTTTAAATAATAATATTTTAATAGAGTATCATGTTCTAATTAAACTTATTGTTTCAAGCATATAATGATATCAAATAGATTGAATTTATTTAAAAATAAATTTATCATTAATTCTCAGGGTTTTCAATTCTCTTCTAGGATTGGTGTTTCATGGAATATATGTTACCAAAAATGATGTTCCTCTTTTAAAATCTTAAGATGTTTCAAAATTTGAAAATTATAATTTTTAAATAAGATCTCATATTTCAATTCTTAATATAAATATTATCTTAGAATGAAATTTTGAGTTTTTTCCTAAAAAGAATAAATTTTCAATTAACAGTGAGGAATTTGTGATTATAAAAAAAACTATCTCTATTATTAATTTTTTACTAAGTCTCATTTTTGGGATTTATTGTAAAATTTAATTTGATCATTTTTATTAAAAATAATTCAATTAATTATATTGAGTTATAATTATTTTTAATTATTGTAGTAAATAATTTGTATACTTAAAATCAATTTTCCGGGAATTTTTTTTAATAATGTTTTTTAGATTTATTATAAATGTAATTAATTACAATCATAAAAACTAAATTTTATTAGGTGGTTCTCTTATTTTGAATTGTAGTTTTATAATTAGGTTTATTGGTGAACATTATTTGTTTCCTAACTAATACTCACCATATGAAAAATTATATCACCATCGTAAGGTAAAATTTTTAGAACATGGTTAATGCTATGAAATTAGGATTACAAATCATCAATACACTTTACTAAAATTCATTTAATGAGTTTAATTGAACCATGCCTTCATATATTCTAAAATAAGTCATTATGGTAGAATTTTTTTTTGATAAATACGTTTATTATATTTTATGTGAAGAAATATTCCAAAATGTATTATTAGTGCTGTTAATATTTATAATATTTTATTATAGGGATGAAAATAAATTATGATAGGTTATAAACAAATATTTTTTTTATGATTAGTTATATTTTTGAAGGGAAATTTTATTTTAATTTTTATTTATGAAATTTTGATCGTAAATTATCACATAATGTCGACGCTGTGCTTGTCCATGGATTATAAAATGAACTAAATTATTTTAAATACAATAAAAGTAATATTTTTTTAATAATTTTATATTTCCAAAAGTTTATTTGGAAATTTTTTTTGTATTAATGATGTTTAAATTTTTAATTTAAATTACATAAATTTCTTGATGTTTTAAAATTTCAAATCATTTGGATATTCCTGAAAATGACATTAATGGTAATTTATTTCAAAAAATATTTTATTAAATAATTTAGAATTAATAAATATATTTTATTTGTCTGATTTATGTTATATGTTATAGAATATAAACTGTTGTTTATTTATGTTTCATTTTCCCTTTTATAGTTATTCTCATGGCCCTAAAAGAGTAAAAAACATTGATATCATGGTAATCATAAAAAGGGTTACTAGTGGGGGTTAAATCTAATAGACATGCATTAAAACATCCTGTAATATTGTTTAAAATTTATAGGATGATATTATTATGAATCATATACCTTATATGTTGAAATATATGAATGTTTTCCTACATAAGCATGAATATTAGTTTATATTAATTTAATACTTTATATAATTTCAAGGGTGTCCCTCCACTCACTAATAAAAGGACATTGCCTCTCCTTTTTTCCCCACTCTTCTTGATTAATTTAAATAATAAACTATACAATGATCCTATTAACTATCTTATAGATATTATAGAGATATTTTTGTTTAAAAAATACCATCCCTAAGGTGTTTAAGGAGATATCGAATGTATGTTCATTAAAGATGAGGTAGTCATCTTAGTCGAGTATTTTAACTTTTCTTTTTTTCCTACCACATTAAATTATATTTAAAAACATTAAAACTATTAAAATATTTATATTTAAAATACATAAATAATGGTATTTTAATTTAGTAGAAATATTCATCTCATATTCTATCAAATGGTAAATGTGTATATCATTCGGGCGTATGTCCTGACTACTACCTCACGAGTTGATGAATTTATTTTTTTCATCCCCAACATTCATGGATGGTTACTATGATAGATTTAATGTATATATATTATTTTAATTTTACAATTTTTATTATTAAAATATAATATATAATATGTCTTTAAATAATTACAATAGCTAAAAATGGAAACATCGTGTGTGCATAAGTACGGACTTCCGTCTCAACGTAGTAATGTACATAATTTGAAAAAAAACCTCCCATGGATAGTCATGGGGATGGATCTAATAAAGGAATTTTATATTTTTAACATTATAATTATTTTAAAAATATAATATAATATTTTTTATTTTATTTTCATTCAATGAATAGTAAAAACATCGCTCCTGGGTACATGTAGAATTCTACCTCACAAGCCGAGGAATTTTGTTTATCTTAACGTCATCCAAAAAATGATTATAAAATTTTATTTAAGGTATAAAAATGTTAAATTATTAATAATTTTTATTATATATATGATGTAAAATTTTTATCCATTTACCATGATCATCCTACAGAAGTCATTTTTAAAAATGATGAACCAATCATCCTAAAAACACATATCGTGGACTTAAAATACCGTGTAATTAAATATATTATTGAAATAAATAACATTAATGATTTAATGATATATTAATAAACCATTAAAATGTTTTAAAATATTTAAATAATTATTATATGTTTATTATACTTAATTTAAAGTATATATATTACAAATCTGCACTCGGGGAAAGGGGTTTTTAGCTAAATTTCCTTTCCTTAGGTTATTACTCTTATTAATTAACTTTTTTGGTCCATGATTATTTTTTAATTGATATATATATTATTATATGATGTATTTAAACATATTTTATTTATATTTCCATATTTTCAAATAATTACTTGTTGAATTTATTTTCACATCAACTGTTATGTTCTTTGTAATGGTTTTCTTTGTCTCATACTCATTTTCAAGTGAAATATTTCACGTGATAAACCCTGAATTCGTTGTTTGGGGTACTTAAAACCCCATGAATTTAAATTAATAATTAAATTTATTTAAATATTATAATTTATATTTTAATATCATGTTTATTCATTCAATTTAATTTTAATTGAAAGAATTTAATGCGGTATATGATTTATATTAAAATCTCATTTATTTTATAGACTACTTTTTTCAAGGATTCTATGGGGGATATTTTATGATATTAATTTATAATCCACATATCTATTATTATTATAATTTACTTTATACGGTTTATTTGATATCCATTAATTTTCCTCTATTTCATACATAAGAACATAAATGAATGTTTTTATGGAGGAACCATTATTATTTTTATATTTATTCAGCAGTATTTTTTCTTCCATATACATGATCATTAAAATAATTTCGAAATTGTCATTTTATATTAATAAATTAATATTTAATTTCGTTTTAGATGAAATTTAACATGAATTAAAAAGGTTTAAAAGGAAAATTCTTAGATTTTTTAAAATAGGGTACTCTTGGTTTTTACAGGAAGAGTGAATGCGATCATTTTTTAACATTCACCAAAACAATTTATTATTCCTTTTTCAAAACTATTATTATCTTTTTAGTTTCCATTAAAAATTTCCATTATAATTTTAGAAGATTTTTTTTTCTCAATTTTCATTTAAATTTTATTTACATGTTTATGAAAGGAAAAAGATATTTTCCATGTTTTCCATGAATTTATTAAATGTTATTTTAAAATAAATTTTCATCTATGGAAATATCAATTTTTTTCCTATTAATCATTGGGGATGTATTCCAATGATACTACTATAATTCTTTCTCTCAATTCATTATGACTTTTTAAAATTGATTATCAGGGAACCCATTTCCTTTCCGTGGATAAATCATGTTTAAAAATAATAATTTATGTGTTCAATGGTGTTATATTAAAAAGTAAAAGTTTATAATTTTTTTAATTTCATGGTACTTTGTAATATTTATGTATAAATACCCAAAATTGTTTTACATTGATATTACAACTAAACAGATAAATATTAATTACATAATAAAATGATCTATAGTAGAATCACTTAGGTCTAGTATCATTGAAAACATGGACACATAAACAACTACATCATAGGTGAACTACATATTATGCAACTAATTTCATCTTATATTGAACATGTACTAGACATATAATGTTTAATTTTTTTTATATAATAGAGAATAAAATAAAAAAAGGGTGATATTAGATTCTTCGTAAGGGTAAACAAGGGAGATATCAATAATCATATAAGAACAGAATGATAATAAGGTTATGAGATTAACATTCAAAAACTATACCCTAGATATCATGGATCATAAACATGATTAGTGGAATAAATATTGGAATTTCACAAGACCAAAATCATAAATAAATCTATTAACATCTGATATTATATTATAACCTTGATATATGCAATAGATAATAACATACACATAAACATATAAATTTTTATTTCAAGGATAAAAAACATTAAATTCATAAAATTTTAATCTTAGGATAACCATCATTTTACCTACTTTATTCCATGTATAACCTCTCATGTACACTCTATTAGGATTGGGATAACCTCTAGTGTACCCACTGTGGTTCTTGGGATGACGTCATGTATACCCATGGAGCTCAAATAACATTAATCATTACCCAAATAATTGTAGGAAGATATAGGTCCCACCCATATGATAATGTAAATCATACATATATGTACAAATATTTCATAAAACATTCATGATTTAAAAAACAATGAAAATAAATGGGTTTCGTAAACATTTCATCATAACATAACTAATGGAAAAGAATGTAATTCATAAACATTACTACATCATATATATAATCCATCTAAAAAAAGAATAAATATGGTATTATTGGTTTATATCCCCAGTAAAAAATACGTAAAATAATAGGATGTCATATTAGATTTAAAATTATTTTTAAAGACCACCGAAAACAATTATTGTGGAAAACACCCTTTCCATTAAAAAATAATTTATTATCGAAAATTGGTCAAATAAAAAACTAATATTTTAATTGAAATGAAAAAAATTAAACCTATAAAGGAAGAATCATTAAAAATATTTATATTGATTGTTGGAAAATCCTATCATGTTTTATAAGTTTTAGAAACATTCCTTTCGTATTATTTTCAAAAACACACAATATACCTCATTTTTAAAACTACCAAAATAACCCTTTCAAACTATTTTATTAAAAAGTGAAAAAATGGTTAATATTAAATTTTAAAAGAAAAATAAAGAATATTACAACCCTTTTGTATAAATTTGTAGAATACATGGACATGGGAGATAAATATTCCCTATTGGATAAATAAACATAACACAATTATGATGGATGACGAGATTGTGATATAAACCCTTACCTCAAGTCTTGCATTTACAAGTTCATGTTAAACCCACTATTTAAAAAATATTAATTTTTTATAAATTTATTAAATAAAAATATACAAATTTATAATACCATGCATCATTTATTTATCACATATTTTCACCTATTTATTAATAATTAAAATCACTATTTTGGGGGATAACATCTTCATTTTCGAAGCATGTTTTAGTTTGATAGTCCCATTCCTTATACATTGATCAAGGGTCCATAATTTTTGTAATTATTATAATGTTTTTAAAATAATATATATTTATTATATAAGTTTTTATAATCATTCTTAAAATCAACAGATAGGAAAATGAATTGTGTCATTCATGAATATGTTAGGTCGTATGTACACATGATCATTGTTTCCATTTTTTAACTTCTAGAATGATAGAATATTAAATAATAATTAAAAATATGGGATTCATTATTAAATCATATATATCATATATATTCATAAAAAAATTCCTTATTACCATACAAGATAAATTTAAATGAAAAAATAATCACATCACATTGAGGAGGTGGTAGTGCACTCGTACGAACGAACGATTTTACCATTTCCCAAAGGATTTGATGGAAACTAGGTCGAAGCATAGTATTATTATAAATGTTTAATTATCTCATAAATATAATATATAAATATTAATCTCATAATAGTAACCATCCATAAAATATTTATATGAAAAATGAATTTTATCGTTATCTGGAGACGGTAAGCCGTACGTATGAATGAGCGGCACTATCACTTCTTGTTTGTTGGGAACGAGGCTGTATACTATTTTTTTCATAATCATAATAACATTTAATAATATATATGATACATAATGTATTATTTTATGATAAATATAATATATTAATATGTTCTAGGGAATATTATTAAAAATTAATCGGTTAGGGAAATTTCCTCTTCTTGGAACAACTCCTTTAGATCTCCTCTAAGAGGCTCTAGGTTTGGTTTTATGGGATGAACATAACCTCTATAATTATGATAGTTAGTTTTTTAAGATAATCATCTAAATTAAGGTCATGATATGAGTCTAAATTTGGTTTAATGATGTGTTTAAGGGAGTGTGATTTTATAATTCCAGTGAGGGATACTTTTAGAATTTTTTAAAATTTTAAATTATAATAAAACCATTCTCAAGAAAAATACTTCCAGATTGAAATGGATTGTATATAAGGTGGGATATTGTTTTAATACTATCAAAAAATATATTTCATAAATTTTTTGATGTAATATTAAACATTTTAATTTGATCAACCCTTAGATAAATCATTTTAATTTTGTCAACCGCAACTAATATTTCAAGATTAATGGGTTGTAATTTTTACTTATACAGTACAAATTGGTCAATATATTGAAAATTTATGACATTTAATACAATATCCTATCCAAATATTCTTATTTTAAAACTTTTATTATTTTTAAAAAAATTAATAATTTTTTTATAAAATAAAATTATTTTCAATTTACACACTATTCTTTTAATTTAAATTTAAAAAAATATTAACAAAGAAGAAGAGGAATATAATCTCTTCCAACCACATTGATAAGATATGGTCATAAATATAATTCTTGGATCATAATTTTATTTCATTTTTATCACTTTTAATATTTTTAAAATCATTTATTTTATTTTTTGATTAATTGAATTACTATATCAGCTTTGTCTAAGCATTTAAAGTAATTATTTGTCAATAAAAATTTGTAATAAATTACCATGATGAATATTAAACAAATAGATTTAAAAATAATATTTATAAAAAATTATCATCTATATATCTTTAAAATGAAAATATTACAACTATTAATAATTTTGATGTGACATTTTTTACATTTCTTGAAATAAAATGCAAAAAATGGTCATAATCTTATCCAAATGGAAAAAAAATTATATACAAATAAATCTTCAATAAATATTTAATCAATTTAATCATCAAATAATAAAACTGATAGTGTTAGGTTCATTTCATAATCTTTATCATTTTATTTTTATCATTAATTATCCAGTTTATTCTTTACTATGGCGACAACATTTTCAAAGGTCAATATTTCTATTCAAAAAAGGACATACTTACTAAATTTGGACCTAATAATTTCAAATATGGAATTTATTTTTAGAAATTAATAAAACATAATTAATAAAATATAATTTAAAATTATACTAAAAAAATACAAGGAAATATAGTTTTCCAAAAACATGTATATTTTAAATATATAATGTTTTTATACTAAATTAAAGTATAAAATTCATTTCAAAAGTCATTATATATTTTTCAATCAAAATTAAATAATTTAATTTAAAAAATATTACAAAAAATATAAATTTTCTATTAGTATACATTGAATAATAATTTCGATTAAAATAAAAATAATTATTTTTCAATATTTAGTGAAAAATAATAATTTTTAGAAAATTATTAAAATTTCACTATAGGATAATTTTGATATGATGATATAAAAAATAGTTATTTAAAATAAAATATATTAATTTTCTATAAATTAAAAATAATTTTCAATCATTTAAAGAATGAATATTTAAAAAAAAAGCATATCACCAAAGCATACAATAACTTTACATAGAATTGATTACATACTTCTTAAACAAGAATGAAGGATCTGGTATTGATTAGGTACAATATTTATATTTCATAATTGGGTTAATAATATTCATACTCCAAAATTATATGGATCGGTTATAATAGACATGTTTAAATAACAATATTTTGGGGTTCATATTGGACAAGCGTTTAATGTAATACAAGATATTGAAGAAGAAAATCTATATTATGAGTTATTTTTCTTAAACATATCAGGGAGTTACATTATACCCCCTAAAATTAAATTACTCAATTGAAATTCATAAATCTAATACAAATAGATGATGATAATTTCTTCACATCAAATCCTCAGGTTCCCATTTATCTTCCCCAAACTGGTGGTTTTAACATAAAACGATAACTGGGTGAGTGATATTATTTCATTGAACATTTTCTCTATAATCCCCAATAAATACTATATTTTCTTCATAAGAAATATCTTACTCTATTTTTATGACCTATCAGTTTGGAACATGTTAGAGACAAGGTATGTACATCCTTGGGAGAGATATGTGGAACACATCTTGAACTTGAGAGAGATTCGATAGAACTACCAATCAATAAGATACCATCCCAATACAGTCAAATATTTTAAATGGAATGATATTACATGGGTTAAATTTCACTTATTTATAAATCATTAAACTCAATTCTAATGAGAAATTCATAGAAACACAATTTCACCTACATCATACTCTTGATCGTCTTGATGATTATCAGTATAAATATCTTATGGATCTGATCATATTTTATTTTTCATAAAATAACTCTTACATTCTATACTATATCCATATCTATAAAAATTCTAAAAAATATAATTTCTCTAAATTCATTCAATCATGTTGGATTTCTACACATCATTCTATTGAGGTCTTCATAAGGACTCATCTGAATGGTTGACTGAAAACAATTATTGTATGAAAATTTCACTAAAGGGGTTGATCCCAACAACAATTTAAATATATAGATCAATATCTTAACATTTATTTTAGAGACTAAAAGTTATTATTAGGCTGACTATATATATATATATATGAATATGATAATCAGTGCTTATAAAAAACTATGTAATAAAATCAAATTGAAAACTTTTCTATAATGTTAAGGTAAAACTTATATCCTGATCATATTCAATGGAAATATTTATTCCAAAAAATCTTACCACTTCCTTAATATATATTATAGCATTTTGATCAATAGATAATTTTCATTTTATAATAATTAAGAGCTCAAATTCAAAAGGTGATCCACTATAACCCATATAATTTTTTCCTTTAAATTTTTTTGGGTATTCAGATGAAAAATCCATGGTGATGTTTTCCCATTTCCATTATTATGGGTAATTTTTGTAACATCCACATACACTTCTGTCACTCAACCTTAACTTGATAACATATGAAGAATTGTTAAACTTACCCTTCAATAAATATTTTCGCTCTATAAAGTAGGAAATAGTCTTTTAAATCTATTTTCCACTTGGTACATCCATGGAGAATGATAATGAATAACAATTATCACTATCCATAAACTCCTTCTTCAAATATGGTACTGAAGGAACACATAAATGGTTCTTTAACATTATTATTCCACCATATTAAAGGTTGAAATTAGGAACATTTTCACCTCATTTTGAATCTCGACATCTTTTTTCTACACCTCATCGATGTTCACATGAATAGATGGTTGAATACTCATTTGATCTAGATAAAATTTCACCCATTAATTTATGATATATAGATTCATCATTTTAAAATAATTAAATATTGTATATTTTGTGATCCGCATTATAAATGAGCTGGATAAAACATTTTTACCTAGAATATTTTAATCCTTGTTCACTTTCTTAGGGTGGTAATGTATTTAACAATCATAATCATTAGTTATCTCTAGCAATATTATTTGTTTTAGGTTTTCTTATTTTTGAGTGGAAATATAATTTAAACTTATATAATGAGTATATATTCCCCACCATTCTCCATATGGATAACACATCCATATATTTAATGAAACAAATTCCACACCTAACTCCAAATCAAAAGATGGTTAATTGTGCTCACGGAACATAAATTTTCCATGATGGATAATCTATAATAATATCATTTTGAAGAAGGAAACATAAATTTCCCTTATTTGATTCATAACTATAGATTAAAATACATCTACAATATTAGGTAGTGTAAGCACAATTTCACGAAACATCCTTCTCTTCAGTTCCATAAAACATTACCCACGTTAATCTTCCTTAAGTAACATGGATCCCTCCCATGTTAACTCAATGAGTGGATTTGGTAACTCTGAATAATTCTATACAAAGCACTGATAATATACATCCAAATCATGAAAAATAGGGATTTAATCACAGTGGTTGTTATGTGCCAATTTTTAATAACATATTTCATTTAGGGGCCTATTGATATATCCTCACATTGGATTATATGACCCACAAATGAGACTTTCTGAAGAAAAAATTTAAACATGATAAATTTATAATAACGTTTTTTCTTCCTTAGGGTCTTCATCAAATTTATAATGTGATCTTCATGATTTTATATCCCCTTTAATGTAAAATAATATATACCATAAATAGTATTACATATTGTTTGAGGAAATATATAATTATTCTATCCATTAAATACATGAAGTTAGGAGGGGAATTAGTAAGACAAAAATGCATCAAAATAAATTCATTATGTCCATACCTTATATGGTATGATTTCTTGGGTATATCTTCCATCTTAACACTCAATTGGTGATTTTACGAATGATCATCAATCATAGAAAAGTATTTACGTGAGTAAATTTGATCAACGAATTAGCTAATATGAGAAAGATAATACTTCTTCTTGATTGTGATCAAGTTATGTGATCAATAATCAATTTTTTTCTACATTGATCCATATTTCATCTAAACAAATAGAACAGGAGCACCCTAAGGTGATGTACTTCTCCAAATGAAACACTTTTCAAGATTCTCCAAGATTTTCTTCTTCAATTTTTACAACTCATTCAAGGCCATTCAACATATTATCGTGGAAATAGGTGTTTCAACAGGTGTGAGTTATATTGAAACACAGCTTCATAACACAGTGGATAACATGTAAAATCGTCTAGAAAAATATGAATAAAATTCTGAAAAATGATTGTATCTTTGATGTTAATTTTTTTTTCTAACCATATAAGGTAATAACAACAGTCAATTATAAATCATTTCCCATAAATCAATTGTAATTTCCATTGAAATTTTACATTTTCGTCACAATAATAAGTGATCATAGGTTAGTTCATAATATCAAACATGGTTTACCTTATGTGGAAATTTATGTGGATTTTATGTAGATAAAACCAATCCATTCCAAAAATAACATCAAATTAAACTACAGGGAGAATACAAGTAATTTTAGGAAGCGTGTTTCTATAATCTTCAACCCAAGAAGAATCATAGACTTGGGATGAAATTATTAAACCACTAAGGGTGTAAAATGTCAATTCAAAATCTAATCATTGAGTTGGTATTATGATTCCCTTAGAAAATTCCATATCATTAAAAGAGTGGTTATATATATAATCAAATATGATATTAGCAATACTAAATTAAATGAGAAGTGTAACTTTCACCACATCATTATCACATCCCTCATCAAGAAATTTTGATGACATGAGATTCCATTTTGTATATAGTCTTAAAAGGTTTTTGATGATGATCATCATCATTAGCCATAATATTTGTGAATTAGTTATAATTATAAATAAATTCATATCCTTTGAAACATTTGATTTTCTATGGTTCATTATATTGATATTTCTCATTATTCACATCATTCGATAACTTCTTTTGATCACATTGATATTCAATCACTTGATGGACTTTGATTATATACTGAAAATATTTTTTATCCCACTTATAAAAATTCCACCATGTTTCTTTGCAGACATTGTGTCATAAGGGATTATATATTATTTTCTCCATGGTTTTATATTTTCCTTTGTATTCAATTAATTTTTCCTTATCAAAACCATGTTATATATCAATAACTCTAATCTCTATATAAAAATTGAGAGTAAATCACATGATTTATTCATAGCTATTTAAATCCATTATCATAAATTGTAACACCCCAGGTAAATAAAGAATATGAAATTTTTACATTTATCCATATTTGTGAATAAAATATTAATATGACTTTAAAGGGGACGCTATACTTGATGGCGTACCAAACACGCAACAACGAGTTTCTTGGGAAACTTACATTTCACTCTAATAATAAAATAATATTATTTTAAATAGTAATTAACGCCTAGCCGTTGTAATGGAGGGAATGAATAGAACTAACTACAAAATGATTATATATTTTTGTCAAATATTTTTACTTTTTACAATAAATGGTATAGGATTAAAAATGTGAATGAATCCAATTTTAAGCGTAAACATTCTAATATTCTTTAAAAGGTCGATTAACCACCTTTTGATGGTGAACCTCTTTTAAATCCACTTTTTGACAATTGTATGTGTTATATTTGAAAAAATAAAATTCTTCTTTAGAATCGGGACATCAAAATTTACTTTGTGTAAATTTTTGGTATTTTTCCGAAAAAAGTTCAATTTTTTATGAATTGTGAAAAATGTTGTATTTTAATTCAAAACCTCTTTTTAATATAATTTATTTATATGATTAGATTATCTTTTTAATTGGTTTTAAAGTTAAATTAGAATATATTTTTACCATTTAATCCAATAGTGGTCATTGGAATTAATTTCACATTGAAATCGGACTTAAACTAGTGTCAATCTTTTGATACATTTTTTTTTCATAAAAACACGCTATTTGTTTTGACAGCGGGAATTAATTATTAAATTAATTAATTCTACTTATATGGTTTTAATTTTTTAAAATAGACATCATTTTTGATTTCAGAATATCAAATATAGCTTATGGTGAATTTTTGGTAATTTTCTGAAAAACATCAATTTTTGATGAATAATGAAACCACTAAGTGGTACTTATAAAAACTGATTTTCCGTTTAAATGAAAATTTTCCACCTTTGTGTTTTTAATTTCAAAAATCCAACATAAATGGTTGTCATTAATAATTAAAATTTGGTTCAATTGGATTAAAATAATTTTTTGGTGAATAGTAACTTATTAAGTTTTTAATCGCGATTAGAGGTAATTAGTGTAGTTTAAGGTAAGAATAATGTTTTAATAAAATGAAATGACCTAGATACATGTCCTACCCTCATTGGATGTGTCATGGACGACTAAGACAATCCATGGGTCAATTTGGGGACCCCATGGAGCCACTTTGGTTGGAAAATGACATAAATATCTTTTTATTTAATGTTAAAGTAAAAATGACACAAACATGAGATGTTTTACTAAAACAATTTTTTAAATGGTGTTATAAAAGTCAGATTTTTGACTATAAATAACAAATGGAAATATAAAAATATTTTCTACATCATATTATTTTTTTTATAATTTTTAGACATTAAATAAATTAAATTGTTTATGACATCATGATGATGCAGTGATGACCTCATTATTTAACGATTTAAATAAAATGTAAAGATAATGTAAAATCTAAGACCTACACATGTCCAAAACCTATTGGATGGGTGGATTTCGAACCCTTATCACCTTATCCTAGAAAAAAATCAATGTGGGACCATTAATATCCGAAACTCATTCTAAAATAATGTAACATTTCGTTACTTTCCAAGAGTGCCCCTCCTCTCCTCTTATAAAAGGCCCCCACCTCTACCTCCTTACCCACACTTCCAAAGCCTTTGGATTGTCCAAACCCTGCCCATTTTTTCTCTCCACATCCCTCTATAACTCCTTGAAGGATCACTTTGGGAAGAAGTCTTCCCAATGATTCCTTTGAGCTCAAACCAAAGGGAGTTACCCGATTTTAAGGTAATGTCTTCACTTGAGTCCTTTTGTTTTATTTTGATTCTCCAACCCCCTAAACTCTTTTTATCCATTTTTTTTGTAACCAATCCAGTATCTTCAATATACTAGTATGTTGTTATAAGAAGTATTCGAACTACATTTACACACACCTACATCTAATGGTTAAAGAACATACTGTTTTGGTGGATGGCGAATTTCTGCCTCCCGAAACGATGATTGTTCAAAATTCTATTAACACCTTCAAAGGTGGCCATTAAGATGTAACTATATTTATATATGATATATAATATTCTTATGTTTTCCTTAAGCTTTTGTATTTTACATTTATGTCATTACTTTATGGTTTCCATTATGGGTAAACGTGATATCTTTATTTTAGGAAGTGCCGACTACCGCCCCCTCAAAGTGATTTGATTCGTTAATGTCATATGTGGGATGTATAAAGGATGGAATTAATGGTATTACATATTTTATCCTACTGGAATTATATTATACCTTTATATATTTATTATTTCATTCAATTGAATACAAAAAAAAGAAATGAAAGTAGCGTTCATGTGTACGTACGGCTTACCGTCTCCATGAACGGTACATTTCATTTCTTATCTCCAAATGTTATGTACTATTATAAGTACATATATATAATGGATATATATGTAATATATTACATCTAAATGATGGTTATCATTCTGTAATTATAATATATATATCTCTCATTTTGTTTTAATTCCATTAATATGGCAAAAAAATGAAGGTAGTGTTCATGCGTACGTACGACCTACCATCTCCATGAACGGTGCTTTTAATTTTTTATCTCCAAATGCTATGGAATAGTATAAAACGAATATATAATAGATATATATGATATTTAAAACATAAATACTGTTCTGGAGATGATGTACCTATAACTACATGGAAAATTCTTTTCCAACAAGCTCAATTTTTACTCATGTACTGAACATCGACAAAAACGTCTGATACGAACTCACTTTATTAACCAATTATTATAACATTATAATATGTGATATGAACTGAATAATAATATTTAAAGGATGTCCTTATTCAATTATAAATTGACCAAATTTTATTATTCAGGAGATTAAAGAATGATCGAGTCATGTCGGACACGAGGTAAGGGATCCTACTCATCTCTTTCTTTTTAAGTACACTCTTTTATGTCATTCCTTTTAAATCTCATCTTTCTTGTTATTGGGATGTTCTTTTATATTAAATTTAATGTAATTTTTATGTTCATATGATTAGAGACCCTATTCTCTCTCATCAATCCATTTTGTAAGTTTTGAGTGGCGCCGTTAGGCTGCTGAATTTTCGTAAGAGATCCAACCTCTCTATTTATTTTTAAGTACTCTCATTTATGTCATTTCTTTTAAGCCCATATTTCTTATGTTTGGGTATGTTCTATTATATTCATCATACTTTAATTTTTATGTTTATATTATGGGAGACCCTATTTGATCTCATAAATCCATTTTTGGATGTTTTAAGTGGCGTCGTTAGGCTGCCGAGTTTTCGTAAGGGATTTTTCATCTCACTTTTATTCCCGGGACATTTATGCTACGTTTGCCACTATTTCATTTGAGTGGTGTATGTACTTACCATTATTATAAACTTTGTGTAGTATAATTTCATTTATGGGTATTTCCATCTTCATTGTATGACCCTTCTTCAATGGGTTGTACTTTTTGAAAGTTACCAAACTCGGTAAGGGGACCTTTCACCCTCTTTTTTTAAAAGACTTCTTTTTTTTATGTCTTTTAATTCACATACCATTATGTTGGGATATGTTCTTCTATATCCTTATTTATGTAAAATTTATGTCCAAGTGATGATATCCCCTTTATCTCTCTCATCAACCCTTTTTGTAAAATTTTATGTGACGCCGTTAGGCTGTCGAATTTTACCAAGGGAACTTCTTAACCCAATTTTGATTTCTTTGGGTTCAACATGTAGTTATTGAATATGTCATCCTTTGAATATGTGTGAATAACCTTTGATTGTTTTACACTTAATATACACTTATATTGTGTGTATTTATATTTGTCACACATAATTATGAGATTGATTTATCCTTAATTTAAGGATACATTCTTTATAATGGATTTCATCTCATTTTACATTTCTTTTGAGACTTCATTATTGTTATGCACCAATTCACTCTTATATGGTGTGTATACTGTCCTTTGACATATTATATCATGAATCCCTTTATTCTCATGATATTATAAAGTTAGGATTAAATGTTATTCCGCTATTATTTGTATTTAAGAGTCTCTCATTTTGTTAAAAACTATTTAACAAAAATATCGTTTTAAATTTTTTAAAGATTTATTATTCTAAATCATTATCTTTAATGTCCATATTTTCAAAATGGTATTCAGTATTTATTTATATGGACATTAATGTTTTAAAATTATAATTCCATTAAAAGCTTCAAAGTGGTATGGGACACTTTGATTCAAAAATCTCTTTTAAATGGTTTTTGAAAATGGATTGATTAATTCAATATCTGGGAATTACTTATTGTGATTGCAAATGAAATGTTGTTACTGAAATGTTTATATTTTCAATATTTTATGTGTAATTATGGTACTTGGACATTTTACAGGTGGTTACGTGATAAAAAATATGATGGGTGGTGCCATGAATACGAGGACGGGTGGTTACGTTATAACCTCCAATGCATTGGGTATGGAAGTCAGCCGTATGGATATTCCATTAAGTATGTATGGAAGTTGTCCATATGGCTATTCCATTAAGAGATATGTGTGGAAGTCGACCCTATGGTTATTCCACTTAAGTATGTTTATGTCCCAAGTTACATTTATATGTTATGTGATATTTATATGGGTTTTATGGTAATCTTTTAGTTACAGAAGGGTAAGTAATGAACTTTTATTCAGTGGAGAGTTTTTACTACATAGAAAAGGTGAAAAGTATTACTTTGATAAAGTATACATGGTTTACTTGTTGTTTTAAAAAACTAACAGTTTTCATTCTTTGTGTATCCCTTACTGAGCTTTTTATGCTCATCCCAAGTTTTTGAAATGTTTTTCACAGGACTTAACGTGGAATAGTGTCAAGGATGGGATCAAGGGAAAGTCATGCTACCTAAAACATGGAACTAGACATGTTTCTTTTTATGAGTTTTTATTGTATGGAAACTTAGTAGAAGTTTCTTCTTTGTAATATTTTGAGATGTAATAGTTATTTCCTAATTCTCTAAAACTCTAAACCTGAAAAGATCCTCAATGTGAATTATTCATTTAATTCAATATTAAGTTAGGTTTAAGTTGGGGCCTTATAGTTGGTATCAAAGGTCAGTTTAGATAACTTTAGAGGTTAGGGTATTCTTTAAGCATAAGTGACATTACCATATTGGTTAGGATTTCAGAAAGAGTCCTAGTTTTAGATAAAGTGAATGAGTAAGTATATATTAGTGTTTATCTTCCTCATTAGTACATGATGGTTTTATTGATATACTCACACTGACCTTTCTGGTTTTAGTGAATGGATGGATCTAGCAGGCACCAAAGAGACAACAGGTTTGAAGGAAACTGTGGTGGTTCTCTGTTTAAGATGCTAGATAAAATGGGGGATTCAATGGGGAAACTCATGGTTGTTCTAAACCAACTATCAAGGAGTCATGATCAACCACTTGAACCTTGGTATGTTCTGTAATGCATCATGTACGAGATGACCAATCGATATGGAAGTTCAGGTAATAATTTAAAGGTAACCATTAGAGTTTATATGATCCTTACTTTTGAGGTAATTATGGGTTATTATATGATATACTGGAAAATGAAAGGCATTAGATAAACTTGAGGTTAAAATATGTTATGATCATTTTTGAAGATTTTATCTCGTTTTGGGGAATGTTTTAAAATTATATAGTTTTGGAAAAAGGATAACACGCAGACCGTGTGACAACCCGTCGCGTCGGACAATGATGCGGGAATCGAACCCACAACCAAAGTGCAACTGGTATTTATCACCTACCACTAGACTACGTGAAGTCCCTGGTTAGTTTGACTAATTCTTTTTAGTTAGATGATTTTATGAATTAAGAGTAAGTTGATTTTGGGTTATCTATGGAAATTTATTAACCTATCATGGAGGATATGTGATTAGGTTAATTACTTTTCAATACGAGACTTTAGGAGCAACTGATGTTGTTTGGAGATAAATGTTACGATTTAACTTGGAAGACTATGTGACTAAATCCTTCAAATATTTGGGTTTCAATCTTAGTTTTTCTTACTTTAAAGAATTTTATGGACAAATTTTTTATCTAATGGTCCTCGTTGAACATTCGGTTTTGTTGGACGAATTCTAGAGATTAAGAATAGATTTTCTTTTTATAAAGGGTTATCCTTTTCTGGATTATCTAATCTTGTACTAACCTTTTTGTTTTTGGTTTTGTATAAAGTCTAAAGACATGGGAAGTATATAGTTCTCTTTTTTGGATTAGGTGATTCTCTAGAAGTTGATTATAGTACTCTTAATGTGAACAAGTCTTCCTAAGTACTCGTCTTTTGGGGAAAGTATGAGTTTGTATAAGAAATCTAGTAAAAGTTGAAAGTCAACATGACAAGTAAGTATGTTTCCTTAAGATCAAAAATAAATTCCTCAATGAAGAGTAACTTAAAACAAAATTGTTGTCTGTTAACATTTCATACTGGGGAATCGAATACCGTTTAACCCATCACAAGTTTGTGATTTTCTTATGGGTAACTTTCTCCTAGACATGTTTACTATCACTCTCTATAAGAACATGACCCTTTGTTTTTTCCTTCATGTCCATATTTTCATACTTGGAATCCTAGTATGGGTTAACTCGGGTAACCTTTGTACTTCTCTTTCTTTATTTTAAAGTGATTGTTTTACTGATTCTTGTTCCCATGTGGGATTTTCAATGAGGTTCTGAAGCCCAATTTTAAAATTGCGAGGACGCAATTCCCAAAAGGGGGGAAGGATGTAACACCCCAGGTAAATAAATAATATGACATTTTTACATTTATCCATATTTGTGAATAAAATATTAATATTACTTTAAAGGGGATTCTATGCTCGATGGCATACCCAACACGCAACAACGAGTTTCTTGGGAATCTTACGTTTCACTGTAATAATAAAATAATATTATTTTAAATAGTAGTTAACGCCTAACCATTGTAATGGCAGGAATGAATAGAACTAACTACAAAATGATTATATATTTTTGTAAAATATTTTTACTTTTTACAATAAATGTTAGAGGATTAAAAATGCGAATGAATCCAATTTAAGCGTAAACATTCTAATATTCTTTAAAAGGCCGATTAACCACCTTTTGATGGAGAACCTCTTTTAAATCCACTTTTTGACAATTGTATGTGTTATATTTGACAAAATAAAATTCTTCTTTATAATCGGGACATCAAAATTTACTTTGTGTAATTTTTTGTTATTTTTCCAAAAAAGTTCAATTTTTAATGAATAGTGAAAAATGTTGTATTTTAATTCAAAACCTCTTTTTAACCTAATTTATTTATATGATTAGATTATATTTCGAATTGGTTTTAAAGTTAAATTAGAATATATTTTTACCATTTAATCCAATAGTGGTCATTGGAATTAATTTCACTTTGAAATCGGACTTAAACTAGTGTCAATCTTTTGATACATTTTGTTTCATAAAAACACTCTATTTGTTTTGACAACGAGAATTAATTATTAAATTAATTAATGAAACTTATATGTTTTGAATTTTGTAAAATAGACATAATTTTTAAATTCGGAATATCAAATATAGCTTATGGTGAATTTTTGGTAATTTTCTGAAAAACTTCAATTTTTGATGAATAGTGAAACCACTAAGTAGTACTTATAAAAACTGATTTTCCGTTTAAATGAAATTTTGCCACCATTGTGTTTTGAATTTCAAAAAATCAAACATAAATGGTTGTAATTAAGACGTAAAATGTGGTTCAATGGGATTAAAATAATTTTTTGGTGAATAGTAACTTATTAAGTTTTTAATCGCGATTAGAGGTAATTAGTGTAGTTTAAGGTAAGAATAATGTTTTAATAAAATGAAATGACCTAGACACATGTCCTACCCTCATTGGATGTGTCATGTCCGACCAAGACAATCCATGGGTCAACTTGGGGACCCCATGGAGCCACTTTGGTTGGAAAATGACATAAATATCTTTTTATTTAATGTTAAAGTAAAAATGACACAAACATGAGATGTTTTACTAAATTTTTTTTTTACATGGGGTTATAAAAGTCAGATTTTTGACTATAAATAATCAATTTAAAGATGAAAAGATTTTCTACATCATAGTATTTTTTTTATAATTTTTAGACATTAAATAAATTAAATTATTTATGACATCATGATGATGCAGCGATGACCTCATTATTTAACGATTTAAATAAAATGGAAAGATAATGTAAAATCTAAGACATACACATGTACAAACCTATTGGATGGGTGTATTGCGAACCCTTATCACCTTATCCTCGAAAAAAATTAATGTGGGACCATTAATATCCGAAACTCATTCTAAAATAATGTAACATTTCTTTACTTTCCAAGAGTGCCCCTCCTCTCCTCTTATAAAAGGCCCCCACCTCTACCTCCTTACCCACACTTCCAAAGCCTTTGGCTCGGACAACCCCTGCCCATTTTTTCTCTCCACATACCTATCTAACTCCTCGAAGCCTCACTTTGGGCAAATGTCTTCCAAGGATGCCTTTGAGCTCAAACCAAAGGGAGTTACCCGATTTTAAGGTAATGTCTTCACTTGAGTCCTTTTGTTTTATTTTGCTTCTCCAACCCCCTAAACTCTTTTTATCTATTTTTTTGTAACTAATCAAGTATCTTGAATATACTAGGATTTTGTTATAAGAAGGATTCGAGCTACACTTACACACACCTACATCTAATGGTTAAAGAACATACTGTTTCCGTGGATGGCGAATTTCTGCCTCCCGAAACGATGATTGTTCAACATTCTTTTAACACCTTCAAAGGTGGCCATTAATATGTCACTATATTTATATATGATATATAATATTTTTATGTTTTCCTTAAGCTTCTGTATTTTTCATTTATGGCATACCTTTATGGTTTCCATTCTGGGTAAACATGATATCTTCATTTTAGGAAGTGCGGACTACCACCCCCTCAAAGTGATTTGATTCATTAATGTCATATTTGGGATGTATAAAGGATGGAATTAATGGTATTACATATGTTATCCTACTGTAATTATAGTATAACTTTATATATTTATTATTTCATTCAATTTAATACAAAAAAAAAGAAATGAAAGTAGCGTTCATGCGTACGTACGGCTTACCGTCTCCATGAATGGTACATTTCATTTCTTATCTCCAAATGTTATGTACTATTATAAGTACATATATATAATGGATATATATGTAATATATTACATCTAAATGATGGGTATCATTCTGGAATTTTAATATATATATATCTCATTTTGTTTTAATTCTATTAATATGGAAAAAAATGAAAGTAGTGTTCATGCGTACGTACGGCCTACCGTCTCCATGAACGGTGCTTTTAATTTTTTATCTCCAAATGCTATGGAATAGTATAAAACGAATATATACTAGATATATATGATATTTAAAACATAAATACTATTCTGGAGATTATGTACCTATAACTACATGGAAAATTCTTTTCCAACAAGCTCAAGTTTTACTCATGTACTGAACATCGACAAAAACATCTGATACGAACTCACTTTATTAACCAATTATTATAACATTATAATATGTGATATGAACTGAATAATAATATTTAAAGGAGGTCCTTAAAAAATTATAAATTGACTAAATTTTATTATTCAGGATATTAAAGAATGATCGAGTCATGTTGGACACGAGGTAAGGGATCCTACTCCTCTCTTTCTTTTTAAGTACACTCTTTTATGTCATTCTTTTTAAAGATCATATTTCTTGTTATTGGGATGTTATTTTGTATTACTCTTACTGTAATTTTTATGTTCATATGATGATAGACCCTATTATCTCTCATTAATCCATTTTGGAAGTTTTGAGTGGCACCGTTAGGCTTCCGAATTTTCGTAAGAGATCCAACCTCTCTATTTATTTTTAAGTACTCTCATTTATGTCATTTCTTTTAAGCCCATATTTCTTATGTTTGGGGATGTTCTATTATATTACTAAAACTTTACTTTTTATGTTAATATTATGGGAGACCTTATTTGATCTCATAAATCCATTTTTGGAAGTTTTAAGTGGCGTCGTTAGGCTGCCGAGTTTTCGTAAGGGATTTTTCATCTCACTTTTATTCTCGTGACATTTATGCTACGTTTTCCACTATTTCATTTGAGTGGTGTATATACTACCCATTATTATAAACTTTGTTTAGTAAAATTTCATTTATGGGTATTTACACCTTCATTGTATGACCCTTCTTCAATGGGGTGTACTTTTCGAATGTTACCCAACTCGGTAAGGGGACCTTTCACCCTCATTTTTTTAAAAGACTTCTTTTGTTATGTCTTTTAATTAACATACTATTATGTTGGGATATGTTCTTATATATCCTTATTTATGTAAATTTTATGTCCAAGTGATGAGATCCCCTTTATCTCTCTCATCAACCCTTTTTGTAAAATTTTATGTGATGCCGTTAGGCTGTTGAATTTTACCAAGCGAACTTCTTAACCCAATTTTGATTTCTTTGGGTTCAACATGTAGTTATTGAATATGTCATCATTTGAATATATGTGAATATCCTTTTATTGTTTTACACTTAATATCCACTTATATTGGGTGTATTTATATTTGTCACACATAATTATGAGATTGATTTATCCTTAATTTAAGGATACCTTCTTTATAATGGATTTCATCTCATTTTACATTTCTTTTGAGACTTCATTGTTGTTATGCACCAATTCACTCTTATATGGTGTGTATACTGTCCTTTGACATATTATATCATGAATACCTTTATTCTAATGATATTATAAAGTTCAGATTAAATGTTATTCCGCTATTATTTGTATTAAAGAGTCTCTCATTTTGTTATAAACTATTTAACAAAAATATCATTTTAAATGTTTTAAAGAATTATTATTCTAAATATTTATCTTTAATGTCAATATTTTCAAAATGGTTTTCAGTATTTATTTATATAGACATTAATGTTTTAAAATTATAATTCGATTAAAAGCATCAAAGTGGTATGGGACACTTTGATTCAAAAATCTCTTTTAAATGGTTTTTGAAAATGGATTGATTAATTCAATATCTGGGAATTACTTATTGTGATTGCAAATGAAATGTTGTTATTTAAATGTTTATATTTTCAATATTTTATGTGTAATGATGGTACTTGGACATTTTACGGGTGGTTACGTGATAAACAATATGACGAGTGGTGCCGTGAATACCAGGACGGGTGGTTACGTTATAACCTCCAATGCATTGGGTATGGAAGTTGGCCGTATGGCTATTCCATTAAGTATGTATGGAAGTTGGCCATATGGTTATTCCATTAAGAGATATGTGTGTAAGTCGACCGTATGGTTATTCCACTTAATTATGTTTATGTCCCAAGTTACCTTTATATGTTATGTGATCTTTATATGGGTTTTATGGTAATCTTTTGGTTATAGAAGGGTAAGTAATGAACTATTTATTCAGTGAAGAGTTTTTACTACTTCGAAAAGGTGAATAGTATTACTTTGATAAAGTATACATGCTTTACTTATTGTTTTGAAAAACTAACAGTTTTCATTCTTTGTGTATCCCTTACTATGCTTTTTATGCTAATCCCAGGTTTTTGAAATGTTTTTCACAGGACTTAACGTGGAATAGTGTCAAGGATGGGATCAAGGGAAAGTCATGCTACCTAAAACATGGAACTAGACATGTTTCTTTTTATGGGTTTTTATTTTATGGAAACTTAGTAGAAGTTTCTACTTTGTAATCTTTTGATATGTAATAGTTATTTCCTAATTTTCTAAAACTCTAAACCTGAAAAGATCCTCAATATGAATTATTCATTTAATTCAATATTATGTTAGGTTTAAGGCTGGGGCATTATATAAACTCCCTTCTTTGAATAGATTTTATGATAATGAGTAATTGATCTATATTACATTTAGGTAGGATAATAATAAAATATTTGAACCTCAAAATTCATGTAAAATTTTCATTATAGGTTCCAATGGATTCGTTATACTTTTGTTTCAACTCAAGAAATTTTTTCTCCATTTTCATACTATAAATACAAGGAATGTAATTATTGATAAAAAGTTATTAAAATCCCCCCACTTCATGGATTCAGTTTTTATTCTATCAAGTTCATGATAAGATTCCACTATTGATTTTGTTATCATTCTAAATAATAAATTTCTAGATACATTTTCTCATCTTGTAAACAATGATTAATGGAAAATATATTTTCAATGGTACAAATCCATTGGTATGAAATTTTTCAATAAATAGGCCCACTAAAATGAAAGTGTATTTTTTATCATGAAGGACTCTACAAAATGTTGTTCCATTGTTTTCTAAATTGGAATTTTGGTATGATTCATAGCCTATGAATGTTGTATGATAAATGAAACAAGACAATTCATTCAAAATCCCGTAACATTTTGTTTCATAGGTGGAAAATTATTGCATTTTATATCACATTCATCAATAACACGATTCTTCCTAGTTCCATCCATTGATTGATACAAACAATCATAGTATTAGAAAAAAAAAATCATATTGAGGAATTATGAAAAATCATTTAGAGAATGTATTAAATCATGAAACCTTATGTGAAACCTTATGTTTTACAATGTTCGTTCATGATCGTTACAAAAATATAAGATTTTAGAAGATAAAAATAATTATAAATATGGTTCTTACAATTCTTTCTTCTCATCTGAGTTTCTAATTGTTAAATAAACCTTGAACTGATACAAAATTTAGAAACCCATCCTTATCTTACATTAATATTACATCTAAATTGTTAAAAATTCATTTCCTTATTTAATGATCCAAGTTATAGTCATTTTGGTATAGTGCGTTTGGAAATAGTGAAAATAAATAACATGCTCATAGGTGAACTACATGTTCTCCCATAAAGTTATTCATGTCTATAATGCCTCTTAGACTTATCACACACAAAAAATTTCTTCGAAACCTGGGGAATAAAACATAAAATAATGATATTATATGCTCAGTAAGGGTAAATAATGGAGATATCAATAACAAAATAAGGAAACATGAGTATATGGGCAAGAGAATAACATTTATAAACTCTACCTTACATATAACAGGTTATAAACTAGATTCATTGAATAAATCATGGTATTAAATAAGAGACGAATCATAAATAATTCAAAAAACATTATCCATTTTATAATAAAATTGGCATTAGATATAAATTTTGGAATTTACTTAATCTTAAAAAACATTATTTCAAGGAAACACACAAATAGATTCCAAATATATTAGGAATGGGATAAAAATCTATGTACCAACTTTATTCATGGGATAACCTCTTGTATAACCTCTTTATATAGAGGGAAAATATATCATGTACACTCTTTCAAGAATGGGATAACATACCGTATACCCATTGATCTCATATAATATTAATAATTACCCAATGAATTTGGGGGAGATATAGTTTCCAACTATCTAGTATTGGAAATAAAACATCTGTGTTCCATAATATCTTAAAAATATTAATCATTTTAGAACCCATTAACATAAATTAGTTTCATAAAAATGTCATCATATCATAAATCATGGAAAATAAATAGGTTTCATAAAAATTATGTCATCAGATTTATAATAAATCCATAAAAAAATAAATATAGTGTTATTGGATCATGTCTCTAGTAAATCATATGTGTCCTCAAATGATTCCATCCTATATAGAAAAGGATTTTGAAAGACTAATCATAACATTTCTTTTGGAAAATAGCATTCCCTTTTAAAATCAGTAATATTATAAAATTGATCCATTTACAAAGAAAAATAATTTTATTAAAATAAACTTGTAAACATTTAAACAATATTCAAATAAGTAATTATTCATGATGTATTGAAAATAATTTCATTCTATGTACATTAAGAAATGTTTCCTCCATAGTTTATTTTAAGAAAAGTCTCAATGTACCTCATTTAGAAAATGTCAAAAATAATCCTCTAAAACCATTATGAAAAATGTAAAAACATGGGTAAAAATGACTTTAAAAAAATAATATTAGAATATTAAAAAAAATTGAAAATATTTTTATAAAACATGTACATGGATGTGAAATATTCCCTAGTATAAATGTAAACATAGACAACCCAAAATAATGATGAGATTGTGAAATAAACTTTTACTTTAAGACTCTCCATTCCGAGTTCATGTTAAATCTACCTGTATAATAAATATATTTATTATTCATATATTAAATAACCATATTCATATCTACCATCCCCTGTTTTATTTACTTATGACATCTTATCAGCCTTTTATTAAAACATAAAATCATTTTTTTGTGATGACTACTTATCATTCCAAGCATGTTTCGGTTTGACAGTCTCAGTCCATATAATTTGATCATGGTAACATAATACGAATTAAATTATTCATTGTATGATAATTATATATGTTCATTATATATATATATTTATAGTATTCTTTTGAAATCTGTAGATAGAAAAATAAATTACCTCATTCATGGAGATGGTAGATCGTACATACGAATATACACCTTTTCCGTATTCCATATGATAGAATGAATGAAAGGTAACTATATATTCAATAAAAAATATAACTAATATATCACATAAAGAATATATATTCATAATTTTTATCCTTATTACCATCCAAAAAAATATAAATGAAAAAATAATCACATCACATTGTGGAGATGCTAGCACATATACACACGAAAAACATTATAACTTCACAAAAGATTGGATTGTAGGTAAGTAGACATGAAACTATATTTCCAAAAGTTTAATTAATAAATAAATATAATTTATAATTATATAAACCGTCATTATGATATTTCATAAGAAAATTTGATAAAAATTATTTGTATCACTACGTGGAGAAGCTAATTCCTACGTATACAAGAGTGATACTTTCACTTTTTGTTTGACGCTAAGGATGGAGTATAATGATTTTTTCATAATAGTAATAAAATTTATGAATATTTATGATGAATAATTTATTATTTTTTCATATATATCAAATATTTGTTAGTTTTAAATATTATCGAAAAAAAGTGATCGGTAAGGGTGATTTCCCCTTCATCGAAATGAATCCTTAAGATCTCCTCTAGAATGATATAGGGTCAATCTTTTTGGAGTAACAGAACCTGAAGAATGTTTATTATATATTTTAAAAGATAATTATGAATAGTATGTCCAAGATATAACTCTCATGGTGATATAATATATTGAGGGAGGGGGTTCTCTTTTATTATTTAACTGAGGTACACTTTTGAAATTTCAAAAAATATTAAATTATAATAAATTAATTATCAATTAAAATAATTATAAATATAAATGGATTTTTATATAATGTTCTATAGGGTTTTTTTACCACCAAAAAAAATCCTTTTATAAAATTTTATTTCTAATAATAAAAATTATCAGTTTTATTAACCCTCAGTTGACCAACAAAAATTCTAACTACGGTAACAACTTTTTCAATAAAAATGGTTTTAATTTATATTTATATGGTTATAATTGGACAATAAAATAATGTTAATGAAATTTTAGACCATATCCTATCCATATTTTCTTATCACGATATATTATTATTTTTAAATAAAGTAATAAAAAATTAATTTGATAAAAAATCATTATTGTCAATTTTAACAATATTCATTTAATTTAACTTTACATTCATCAAGAAAAAGCATAATTGAAATTTAAATATTTGAAAACTACATAATAAGTCATGGTATTAATTAAAATTAACATATCATGTTTTTTATTTCAAATAATATTAATTTTAAAATATTTAATATCATTTATTATTTCCCTAATAATTGAATTATTGATGTATCCAATTTGTGTAAAAATTTAATGTAATTATTTCATCAGAAAAGATAAAAAATAAATTACAGTGATTAATATAAAAATTTTATATTTAAAAATAAAACTTGTAATAAAAAAATAAACTATAAATAACCTGGTATTAAAATTATTATAGTTATTAATAACCAATGTGTGACATGATTAAATTTTCTTCATATAAAATACTATAATGGCCATACTCTTATCCTAATGGACATTTAATTTCATATAGCCATATAATGGATTAATATGGATAAAATGGGCTCATAAAATAATATTATCGATTGTTTTACGGTAATTTTATGATCCCTATCATTTTATTTGTAACTTTAGTTAGTTTTTTGAACTTGTAACCTGATAAAAAATATTATTTAGGTTACTATTCATATTTAACTAAAATATAAAGGGAAATGATTACTAAATTTGGAAATCCTAATTATAAGTATGGAATAAATTTTTCCAAATTAATACCATATAATTGGAATAATATAGTTTAAAATTAATCTGTAAAAATGAAATGATAAATAGTTTTCCAGAAAAATTTCTTTTAAAATATTTAATGTTTCATACTAAATTCAAGTATAAAATTGATTTAAAACAATATAATTAGACTATTTTAAATTAAAAGAAACTAAATTTATTTTAGATAAAAATGAAAAATATAATTTCAACATGTAGATAATTTGATGGAAAATACTATTTTAAATAACAAATCAATATTTTTCACTATTCATTTCAAAATCAATATTTTATGAAAATTCTAAAAATATGACAATATGAAAAATATTCTTATACTGATTTCAAATATAATAATTATTTTATTAAATATATTTTATAAAATTTATTGAAATTAGATAAATATTCACTCATAAAAAGAATGAAAACCGATTAGTGAAGAAAACATATTTATGAAGTATAATATACCATTACAAAAAATTCAGTACATAATTCATAATAATTAATGAATATATTTTTATTAAGATAGTAATTTATATATATTTGAAAAATTAGTTAATACTATTTGTACCCTCAAATTCAACGTAATGGTTATAATGACCAAGAAGTGTAATAATATTTATGGTTTTTTTCAGGCCCGATGTTGTGTGAATCTCAAGAAATCAAAGAAATAAAAATATTTAAAGAGAAGTATTTCTAGAAAATAACCAACTATTATAGTATATATGATTTAATAGTAGTTTTTTTATAAAATACATGAGTGGTTATGCTATAATCTAATCATTGGTGTTCATGTTATAAACTAATGAGAGGTGGGTCGGTAATATCCCACCAATACATTGGGAAAAGAAAAAGTATGAACTAATTTTATGTTATATATAAGAGATGGAGAAGTTTACCAGTAATGGGATACTACAAAAGGATATGGTTATTGTATATTTAGATAATTTGATGATGAATTCTTGATTTTTTAAGATACCTAAACAATTTACAATTTCTTACTATGAGTAATATTGGAACTAGTGAGAAAACTATATTTAACATCGATTATTTTTATTATTTGGCATTGATTTTTCACCAACATCTATAATGGTGAATTAAAAAATAACATTTTGGCGTCAATGTTTTAAAAACTGATCCCAAAAAAAAGTTAGAGTTTGATTTTAGGAGTCATGTTTTATGAAAACTGACGTCGAAACCCACATGCAGGTTGTTTTTTGGGGTCGATTTCCATAACAAATGATGCTAAAAACTATCATGTGCTCAATTTTTTTCATTGGTTGTGGTGAAATTTTTAATGAAAACTGAATCTAAAACCCATCGATGGGATCTATGTTTTTCATTAGTTTCTATAAAAAATGACACTGAAACAAAAATAGTATTTTTTAATGTTTCGACATCGTTTTTTTTAACCGACACCAAAAGATAGATTTTTTTTTGAAAATTCTAAATATAACACTTCCCAAATAATCATAATCTCTATAATAAAAACATGGTACACCAAAATCAAATAGTTTTAGTCATTAACTAAAAAATACAAAAAACTACATCTTTTTATCTAGTTAACCACAAAATTATCAACACATTTTCTTGAAAAGTATATTTCAAATATACAAACCAGAAATTTACCGCATGCTCATTTTTCATTTTTATTAAAGAATTCATTTAATAACATAATGTTAAAACACCTATTTTAAGAAAATAATTAGTTTTTTGAATACTTGTTATTATGAATAGGTAATATATTATCCATAAACATTAGAATATACATACCACAAATCTTAATCCAAATCAACAAATAGTTCGCAAACAAATATTAAATATGGTTATGTTCAGGTTGGGTAAAATACTCTATATAATTAAATTTATACAATAAAATTTATTTATATTAGATTAAAAATAGAATATTATGAAAGAGAATAAAAAAAATTAATATAACTAACCTTATGAAATTCCGTAGTTACCCCGGTATAGATTATAACACTAGTATAGATTATAAGACTTGTATGATTGTTTTTATTAGAATTGGATCACTTTATATATAACTTTATTTAATTAATATGGTTAAAATATTTCATGTATTTTATAATCCTAGGGTAAATTCCGAACATAATTGATCTTTATGTTTTAATATATACAAAAATATTAAAAGACATCACAAATTAATGGAATAATAAAAAAATTAACTAAACATATAATAAATTCTCATAATAATTCCATTATCTAATTATTTTAAATATAAAATTGGGTATTTTCATATTCATTGTGTATGTGATTTACATGGTTTCATTTTTATTTTAATATAATTCTACTACAATGACCGCCGGTTGAACACCCAAATGATATGAATGAGTATGATACAACATATAATGATATAGATCTTATTGTTATAGTATTACATCATCATAGAGTTATAATATATTAACTAAATAATAAAAACCATTATATATATATATATATATATTTCAAAAAATTAAAACAATTTCTAATATAAAAAATAACTACCTTTACATTAACAAAATTGATTGCATTTGCTTTCTTTATCGACATGTGTTCGTTGATAAATTTTTTCCATGAACTGTATTTTCATATATATGAACTTAAATTAAATGTATAAAAGAATATAATTAAAATTAATTATCTTATGAAAAATAAAAAAAACCTTACCTATATAATAATGTTGGAAAACATTTATGTTCACTCCCTGATAATAAGAAAGACCAATATAAGGAGCATTCACTATGGAAAAATACACCTAACATCCGCTGCCCCCTACAATATAAAAAAAATCAAAATTAATGACATTATAATGATCATTACTTCATAATTAAGTTTATTTTCTTACTAATCCTAAAATATAAAAAACAAACATCAAATATTTGTATGAGATAATCTCTCACATATATATGCATTTCTATAAGTATTCTTTACATGATTCACTTCCATGGAAATGTATTCTGAATGTATAACATTTTAAATGGTTGTTCTATAAATATGTGCAAGAATCTTGGGTTGATACGTTGCTTAAAATTGAAATATATATAGTCAATTTAATCAATATATTTTTTTTAAAAATAAAAATTCAAATGTTAATTTACTTACATAGAAAACAAAAGCAACACATTAAGGTCGATCTCTTCAAATTCAAATAGATTTATGATATCTTCTTTGAGTAATATCAATGGATAATCTATTCTACATATAGAAGAAATCATCTAAATCTCATATATATTATTCAATGAATAAAAAAAATGAGTTAATATTTTTATCCCATAAGAAATATAAGAAAAATCTGCAGTCGATTATTACAGAACATTTTGTTTCAATTGGGAAATTTATTTTACATTCAGATAATCCTATATAAGTTAAATTTCAAAAAATATTATATGTAATTTTCAATCATATGCAATTAAGATTAAAAAAAATTCATACCTCATATGAAATATGACGAACAAGAACAGTTGACCAAAATAAAAAATAACCAAGATAATCCTGAACTCTAGTAATCTATGTAGTATGAAATAGTATTAGTGCATTAGGATAAACAATATCAAGTACTGACACTCTAACCGGAGTCATCTTCATAGTCTTGTGATATACATATTCCCACAAAAAATATACAAGTCCTAAAACAAAAATATGTATATGAGGATATCAATCTATCAACTCCCAATATAAGGTTTAGTCCGAGCGAGGAGGTGAAGGATCAAAGTAGGCAGGTTTGGCAGTGTAGTCTAGCAGGGATGGAGGTAGAGGATCCAAATAAGCATGCTAGGGAGGGTTTTTTCGGCCGGGAAGGAGGTGGAGGATCAATGTAAGTAGGCTGGGAAGGCTAGTCCGGGTAGTCCGACTCAGATGGAGGTGGACGATCAATGTAAGTAGGTTGGGCTGGTTGGGAAGGTTGTTCATATTCTTACTATCTTTACAAGTGTTCTAACAATTCATAATACATGACTTCTTGAATTTGATCACCCATAGACTATTTCAACTCTTTCAGCTATGTGTTTAAGGATTCCGTTTCTAAGTCTATTCATTGTATACTCAAAAAAAAAATTCAGAATACTAACACCTGCCTGATATCCTATAACATGGCCTAGGTGTTCTACATTTCACAAAGTAGTGGCTAGGATATCCATCCTATCCTCTGTGATAAAAGATCCATATTTCTGTTTCTCATGGCGTTCATCTTGAACTAAAAAATGAAAATTTAATATTAGTGTTTATAATTTATAAAATAGAAAAATTAATGAAAAATAAAAAATATTTACCTCTATTTTTTTGATACTTTCTTAGATTCCTCTGTAAGATACATTTAATTTTTCTTTCTTATCTCTCATTTACTTTTTAATGGAGAGTGGGGGGAGATATAGGACCAAACCGGGCCTCTTCTGAACCACTTCTTGGTCGATCTCTTAGTGCTTTATATTTTTCTTCAATCATTTTTTTCTCCAAATATAGATACCCTCTACGTTATAAATTATGTGGGTATACATTTTTCTGTTAAATCTCTAGAATATATCTCTTGGAGGTCATCTACATAAAAATAAACTAATAAGTAATTCGGACAATATATAATAAATTTTACAATATAAAATAATTATCATTCTGGGAATTCTTCTTCTTGACAGGTTTCAACAAGTTTCTTCCATGTATCTACTTCTATATATAGATACTTAAGGAATTGGTTTTCAAATATTCTCTTTCCAAAAACATAATTATTTTTTCATTTTTGTTTTAAAATATCTCTATTTTCCCCCCGCTATAGAGGGATGTTTTTCTTAATTTCATGTGTTCCTCAAAATTTAATGACATATGTAATTGAATAAAAGAAATATGTCACATAATCTATTCAATATTGAAAAAACTGGATAAAAAAAATAAATTGAGATATTTTTCTATCACGACATCCCAATGATTCTATTTCATAGTCTTGTCCATGGACTTCCAATTAGGATAGAAAATACTAATCCAACAATGGGTCTTCATTTATTTATAACTGATAAACTTAACATCTTTTGGGCCAGTTGAATTATTGTTATCATCAAAATAAATATATAATTTTCCTTCTCCATGAGAAAGTGATAGTTATGGTAAACATTTAATACAATGTTTACTGACTTGAGAACACAATTTCCCTATAGTAACAGGAGAAGTATCCTCTACTGAGGATGCATTAGTAGTCCTACCAAAAAAATTTAAATTAAAAGTTTTCATTCATTAAAAATCTATATTACTAAATATTTAACAATATGAAAAAATAGATATACCATAGTAACTTCCCTTCTCTCTCTATATCTCACATTTACACAATAAATTGTAATAAAATTTTATGTAGCTACATATTATTATAAAAACAAATATTTAGAAACAAGAATAAAAAAATTAGTAAAAAAAGACTCATGCATTTGCATGTTTTAAAAATTTTAAAAAAAATAATCACCATAATAATTTAGAGGCTAATTAGTGTTTTCCCAAATTCCTTCATCATGATTGCTACATACTGCATGAACAATATCTACCGTGTATTCATTTTATTCATCTAAGAATCATGTAATTGATGAATTAGACTAAATTAAGTGAATAATATCAACATTCTCATTCTCATAACCCAAATATAATCTGTTTCCTTGAAAATCCACATACCCATGATCATTTAATAGATAAATGACTTAAAATATCTACTTTTCATGTGTCTCCATGATAAATGGTTCCTCATTGTTATTAAATCTTTTCATTCAATAAGTTTAAATCAAGAATCGTCATGTTTCGCATCACTATTTCTATCTACCCAATTACACTTAAACACAATGTCTCGAAATTTTTATAATCAATTTCCAATATATCCACAAGAACTCCAAAATATGTTGATGATTCAAAAGTTAGATTATTATCTTTTTCACTTGAAAATTCACTTCTTCAGTGATTATCATCACACCACTATTTTTAACGATAATATTATCATCATTATTTTTGTGTGTAAAATGTGTATCCATTAATATCAAAACCAGTCCATGTTATCACATTAAGAGAGGGTCCAACTAAAAACCATTTCAATTTTTCTAATGCAGATATATCTATTCATACTTTCTATTTGAACCTTAAAAGAAATGTATTTTTATTCACATTAATCAACTAATTTTCATTAATTTTTGATATAATCTACTTAATTCATAAATATGTGGTGATAAGTATGACTAGACATCATCTATGTTGTTAAAAGAATATAAATATTCATACCTCACTTCATCACATGTAATGGTCATTACATTTAATCCTTGAATCCCTCTACCTTCACTATCAACTATCAAATGTCGAGATATAGGGACACCAATATGTTCGAATTTATACAAATATTCAGTACGAAACTCAAAAACCTCTTCTAATACATATTTTTTAACAATTGAGGCCTCCCGTCGATAAGGATTTTTAACATATCCCTTCAAAATTTTGTATACCTTTCAAAAGGATGCATCCAAAAAAATAAGAAGGCCCATATAATCATATCTCATACACGAGATGAATCACCAAATGAACCATTGTATAAAGAAATTCATGGTGGAAAATACATTTCTAGTTGAAAATTTATAAGGTCATTAACATTATCCAAATTATCTAAAAAAGAATCAATAAATTTGAAAAAAATGAATTGCAAAAAATTACCTAACCTGAAGATAGTCTTTCTATGAGCTGACGATAATATAATATGTAGTACGACCAGTAGCAGTTGTTCCATAAAGACATGATATCCAAGAGATATCATACATAATAATTTGAAATCCCTCCCTAACATGAAATTTTTTCACATTTTAATATTATCTACTGGGTACTTTTATACCATACTGACACTGAAAAAAATTCAACCTCTCACTATTCTTTAGTATGGGACATGTCAGAGGTAAATATGTTCTATTTACTTTAATATTTTGAGCTCACTATAAATGTATTCCCATGGCTCTCAAGTCTAATCAAGAGTTCAATACATATTTTGTTTTTACTTTTATGTCTAATAATGTTCCAATAAACTGTCACATATGTTTTTATCAACATTTATAAGATCTATGTTATGTTTTGTATTTAAAAATCTCTAACATGGTAGTTCAAAAAAATTAAATTTTCTTCTAGATATTTTTTTGAAGACCAGAACTAATTTTCTTTCCAAATGTCAACTAAATATTTTTCACCCTCTTGTAATATCCTTCAACTGAAAATTGTTTTGGGGAAAAATGTATTACTATAAACCATTAAATACTTTTTTCAATCTACGATAAGGATGATAAATTCTCCAACATCTTTGATTTACCATGTATAATTCCATTCATCCATTCTGCAATTGATAATATAAGGTATTTTATTCACAAATTGGAAATGCATTATGTCCCATAAAATTATATGAAGATAAGTTTCCATATGAAGGGAAGACCTTTATACTAAACATTCTCATCGCACGCAAAAGCAAATAATATTTATTTTGTGCATTAAATACATTTACAGCTGCCCCCATATAAGTTTAACACCATTAATTAATGGTAAATTATATGCATCAATTTCGTTTCGTAGTAGTTTTGGCCCAAAAATACTCAATATCATCATAAAATATTTTTTCATCATACTTATCTTTGGGTATAAGTTTTAAAAACCAAAAAATAGGACATGAACCATGTAGGTTACTTAATCTCTGATATAGATTCATTCCATCTGTACACACTCCCATTCTGCGATTTCTATCTTCACTTCCAAAATTTCAAAATTGATTATCAAATATCTTCTATTGTGATGAGTTAGCATGGTGGATCAATTTACTATCAGAGATACGTTCATCTAAATTCCATCTTAACCTTTTTTTAATAAATTTAACATGAAAATAGATGCCTCAGATAAAGAATTATTAGAAGGTACCAAATTACTTTGGTAGGATATTTTATTTCGGTACCTGAAAATGAATAATTATTAAATTAATGGAATTATATGATGTGATTATTGGAATAAATTATTTGATTTTTCATGAGGTTATATGTAAGTACATGAGAGTGAATATGAATTGAATATTTCATCCATCTTAGAGCGTGATTTTCCACATATAAGACAATTTGAAAAGAATTCATATTTTTTTATAAAAAATACCCAATCCTTGAGGAAATAATTTGTATTTTTATACCCCAATCCCATTGGAAATAATGTTTTAATCACCTAATAATTGGAATCTGGAATCTCGTTGAATTTTGGAAGTATCATTCTTAAAAGCGAAAGTATGTTTGAGAAAATTTTATCACTCCCACCATTACTAGATTTCAGGTTAACCAATCTGAGAATGGTTGATAACATAGTATATTTACTTCAACTTGGGAATAATGGTTTCTGATAATGCATAAACCATCATTCACCTCTGGTTATTTTTTCAAGTGTTTCAACACCAAAATCATGAATTAAATATTCAATACATTCCTCTGTCACATTATATATATTTTCATCAACATTAGCTGTTCAATTTAATGTTCTTTCACCATGATAGATCCTATATATATAATTAAGGATAAAACCATATCATATTATATGATCCTTGATTTTATGGGAGTTTACCTTTCTCATAATCAAACAAATCACACATGGATAGAAAATCAAATCTTGTTTTAATGATTTTATTTAGAAAATTTATAGAATTCATCAAATCCTTTTTCATATTCATTTGTGGTTCTTCATAAATTTATCAAATTACAATCAATTAAATACCAAATATAATAATATAATTGGTGAATATATGAAAATATATAAACATTTAAATAAATAAATATATATATATTGGTAAAATTTAAACATAAAGACATTTAATAAAAACTATTTATAATCAGATAAAAAAAATAAGATATGAAACACAATTACAAATAGTAAACATTTTGTAATCATATTATATAGATTTTTTTATTGATAATATAATTAAATTATTTTAAATCCTTGGGCATTTATTAGTTCATTTTACATGGTTTTTACATTAGTTCGGTGTTGTATGTGTCAAATATATTGAAGATTGCATTAATTATTAGTTTATTTTACATAGGTGTTACTAAAATGCTAGGTATGTTACAAGTGAAACACACTGGTCATAATAGATATGGAATTCTCAAATCTCAAGAAAATACCAAAAAGAGATTGAACAAAATCATTAATAATATCCCATAGCTACTAATGAGGAAGATGTAATACTATAACAATAAGATCTATATCAACATATGATGCTACAAACTCATTCATACCACTTGGGTGTTCAACTGGCAGTCATTATATTAAAATTATGTTGCAATAAAAATTTAGAAATATAAATCACTTATAGATCCAATCGGAATATAACACATATTATATTTAAAAAATTCAAATCATGTCAATCTTATATGATTTTATGACATGTTTTATTTATTTTTTTAGAATTAAATTAATTTGTGATTTCATGTATTGTTTTTTGTGTTTATTATAACATATTGATTAATTATGTTGGGAATCACCAATGAATTTATAAAATTCATGAAATATTTTTACCTTATTAATTAAATATAGTTCTATATAAAGTGATCTAATACTCATAAAAACAAACATAAAAGTTCTATAATCTATAAATTAATCCATTTTTGTATATTATTATATTATATAAAAGTGGTTATAATACTCTTTATAAATATAGAGAGTTCTTATAATTATGAATTATGATTCAATAGATGGCGAATTACTAGTGAATAAAATAATCCTTTGACTATTTTTAACGTAACCACATCAAAATAACTATAAAATTATACATCAAAAATAAGGTATGTACTATATTTATATTTATAATATATTATACCATATATTCTTTTGAATTATCTTAAGAACAAAATTTTATTTGCACATATTTTATATCTACAAAACCCATCAATATAATCCAATCCACATCAATGAAGTTTCATAGGATTATTAGGTTTAAAAAATTGTATATACAAAACAAATATATAACATAGAATTATAAAATATGGTCCACTATAAAATTTTATCTTTATTATGAAAATATAGAAATATCATTGGATAAAATATATCATGACAGAAGGAGAACCAATTGAGAAATTTTCTGAAATTATTGTTTAATCATATATCAAGTTGTAACATGCTTAAAAATGGGTTTCATAAAAAAATTATCATGACACAAAAGTGATATGAATATATCACATAGAATTATATTTTGAATTTATATATTTTTAGTATTTCATATAGAATTATAGATATAATGAGATTCTACAAAAATAATGATACATTTTTAGGGGGTGAATCATGATATTAAATTCTTTTTAAATTTTACAATAAAAAAATATTAACACATGTAAAAGTGAATGAAAAAATTGATATGCACAAACCAAAAAAATATCATGGAACAAATAAATTAGGTACAATATTTTTTTTTGAGGTTTAATACTTCAAATGATCATCTAAAACCTTGGAATTATCTAGTAAAACCCATGATCACACATTTTAACAAATTAAACAAATAACATACAAAATTTGGAGTTCAGATTATCCTCGATCCAAAATCTGATCTTCATCTCTTGAATTCATTGCAAGAATAAACACTGCCTGCAAGATCTAAATAAAGATTTGTTGTAAAAATGAACCTTAAATATGATACAAAATCAAATCATGGTTTAGGTTAGAAATAGTGTTTTGATTAGAAAATAATGTATAGATGGTGATGCAATCAAATAATATCTAGAATGGTGAATACAAATCGTGCAAACTAATGAAAATCAACAACAATGGAGTTTGTGATCAGAGTGTATCCTTTGAAGTCGTCTAGATTTTGGAGGGATTCATCGGGAAAAGGAGGGTATCATAGAACAAAATAAATTAAGGTGTCTTAAAAACTAATGATTTTATAAGATTATTCGTGACGGTTATTAAAAAACCAATGCCAAAATTTTGAGAAAATAGTGTTGGCATCGGTTATTACAAAAATCGATGATAATTTTTTTAATTTATTTTATCATAGAATTTTTTTAAAACCGCTGTGAAAAATAATTTTTTCTATATTTTTTTCTTTTTTTTTACAAAATCAACGTGAAAAATAATTTCTTCTCTTATATTTTTTAAAAACCCAATGCAAAAAAATAAATTCATCCATGGTTTTCAGTGTCAGTTTTACAAGAAACAGACACCAGAAATGGAATAAATTTTTTTTTCCATCTTTTTTTATTAAAACCAATGCCAAAACTCTCCCCAACATATATTTGTTTCAGTCTAAAAACCCAATGTCATTTATTAGATATTTAAAACCCTATTCCCACTTGTGTCGATACATTTTTGAAATATTTTTTTTCACATAGCTCATGATTTTTGAATCATATGACACTTATATAAAGATAAATATTTATTCCATGTGCTACGATTTATTATCCAAATTTTCAAGGTATGAATTCTATTATTTTATTCTCATTAAAAATGATCATGTATCTATACCGTTATGTTCAAATAAGGCTCACAAATGAAAATTAATTTTTAATATTTATGTTCACCCATAAAATTATTTTTTTCTCACAAGTTTTATGTTTTCTACTCCCCCATAGTATGAAGAAGGATTTTAAATTAATTATTTTATTAAGGTTTTCATGTTGGATGAATTTTTTGGCTGATGTTGATTACCTATTATGAAATATGAATAGATAGGTATAGTATGAAAAATAATCACGTGATGACATGGGTATTAATATGTCAAATATTTTCCTAATTCCTTAAAAATATAACCCTAAATGTATTTGGGTTTTTATGTGATCTAATATTTCAATTAGATTTTTCATGTTTTTGATAGAACAAGTTTTTTTTCTAATTTATATAACTCAAAAAATATAAATATAATTTTATACCACTATATATTAGAGTGAAGGTTTAGGTATGTCTTAGTACCACTATATTTATATCATAATAATCCCATAAATGAATAATATAATAGTTAAAAATAAATATATCTTTCTCTGTTACCAACAGAGGCACCCCTTATCTGAAAACACAGATCTTGTTATGAAAATGAAATATTTACATTTTTGGATTTGAATACAAAGTTATATCACATAAGATAATCAAATTTATTTTTTAAAAACATAAACATTACATATCAATATAGTCAAGAAATATCAAAGATGAAATGATTGGAATATTTTCAGATTAACTAAAAAATAATTTTATTGTGAATATTTCTCTATAATACCTCTATACTTGTTCTCATATAGACATATTCTAGGTTATATTAATAACAATAATGTTTCTAATAGAATCACAATAAATTAGTGGGATAAAATTTTTAGTAATGGAAAAAATCATCAACATTTCATCAACGGTTTGATCATAATCATATGAGAAAACATTATTAGTGGAGAATTTACATTATTAAAAATCATGGAACAATAAGCGTCCTAATAACTGATGATATAAGGATATGTATTCTAAAAAAACAAAATATACCATGGGAAAATAGTATGGATTCATTAGATAATAAACATGATCAACATAAAATAATTCTAGGAATATCCAAAAGAAATGTATCATGCCCTTGAAACATAACCTAATAAAGAGCATGCATATGAACATACAAATAGGGATTCACATATTGTAAGAATATATAATATTTCTTACCCAATATTCTAGGAACGTATATATGAATTTCACCCTTTAATGTTTTTATAATATATAAGAAGTCTCAACTTTATAATATTGTGAATATCCAAGAAGGACCACACTTCAATTTGTAAGCATATCCAAAAAAACAATGCTATATTATCTCATAAAATGAAAAACCAAAACCAATACATTATAGGATTCTAGATGACAACATACATAAAAATACATTCATTTCTGAGACATTTGTAATCAATTATCAATGATTCCATAAATATCCCATATAAATAAAATTGGATTCTTATCATCATAAATAATAAAACATAAAATATAATCAGTGATTATATATATTGAAATCAATATTAAATCACCCCAAAAACATTATTTAATAGTTGAATTTATTGGGTGATTCATAAAAAATAAAATCATAGATTTTGGATCTTTTAAAGAGTTAAATGGAAATAAAAATATGAAAATTTGTTTTAAAAATACATTATAATATTATCACAAATAAATGAAGTTATGAATAACTTTTAAAATTCATATTCATGAAGGAAATATTAAAAAATACTGAAATGATTAAAATTTAAATCAAAATAATGGATCCTTGAAAATGAAATAAGTGTTTTCCATAGTAAATGTGCAATGGAAGAGAAAAATATGAACTCAAACAGGTAATTCCATTTTATATTTTGAAAATAAATTCATCGAATCCTGCATCATAAATAAAGTGATAAAATTTTCTTTTGATAAGTTTTAAAGAGAAATTTGGATGTTACCTGAAATAAAAGATATATATTTTTCAATATAATAAATAAGAACATTATCAATAAATGATAATATATATTTGGAATAGAAATATCTCATTTAGAGAGTATGGTAATTATTCATTAGATAATAAACACTTATGAACAATGAAATAAATCAATCTATTTCTAAAAAAAGAGAAAGGATCAAGGCATAATAATAACATTAATAAATATAATAAATCAATATTATAGAATCATATTCAATGATGAAAAATAATGAATTATAATAAGAGGTTGTATTAGGAAAAAACATATAAATTTTTTACCTTCTCAATAAAAACACCTGAATTGTATAACATAAGATGAATTTTTAAATCCCTTTAATTTCATGATGAATATGATACAAATAAATTAATGGCATGTATATTAATCAGATGAAATTAAATATTTAATGAATATTTAATAATATTAAATAAACAAACATTATGATGGGGATCCCATGAGGATTAAGAAATGTTAATAGAAACACTTTGAAAGAGAGAGATTGAAATTGAAATTTTATTCCCTCTTAGTTGAATTCATTCTAATTTCTTGTAAAATTAAAATATCTCTCAAAATAAAAAAAATTATAACCTTATTCATATCTATTCAATTTTATAGTCATAAATTCTAATTATTTATTATATATTTACTTGTTTGATTATGTTTTTTTATCCTTAGATGTTTGAAATTTTAATTTTTTTGCACATAATTTGTAATGTAATGTCAATCCATGTTATTTGAGTGTTTTGGTTACGGTTCTTGGAGATGAAATTATTGGTCTGCTAGTTTTGGTAATTTCTAACAAATAAGGGTTCTATATTGGTAATAATTTAGAAATTAATATATAATTTATATAACATTAAATTAACTACAATTTTATAATTTATGTCTAATAATAAAAGTAATTATTTCCTTATAGTCATCAATGAAGAAATATATATCATTGTTAGCATAGGTAGTTAAACTGAACCATATAAGAAAATGCTATAATCGATGTATGCATATGGTTAATAGAGTATCTCTTTTTTAATAATATCATTATTACTGATATGTAGTGATATTATTTTTATTTGTTAATGTTTTTAATTTTTTTAGAGTTTTGGATATGAAAGAAAATTTTAGAGTAAATAATGAAATACATTACTTCATGGAGGTAGTAGACTATATATAAAAGCAAGTGTCATTACCATTTTCAATAACATGTACAGAATGTATAAATTAGTTTATTTATCAATAATATTAATAAATTTATAAGTATCATATTAATTCAATAAAAATACATTTTTATAAATCCTTTCAATGTAGTTATAAAAAACAAATCACATCGCTTATGGAGGTAGTAGTTCTCACATAACACAAGTGACATTTTTATTTTTTCAATGGTTTTGAGAAGGGTTGATAATAGTTTTCCCATAAAAATAATAAAATAATAATATAAATATTAAATCATTTAATTATTTCAATATTTTTATATTATATTTAGACGTGTTAGGAAAATAAAGAAAGAAATAGTAATTGAGTATTATAAATTACTATTTGGAAAAGATCCCTTTCAAAATGGATTAAGGATTTTACAGGTGGTATTTTTAGATGAAAAGAACCTATAGGTAATATCTTGGAATGATTTGGGGATATTTTGGTAGATATTTGTCCAATATAAGTGGCATGTGTTGTTTGAAGAAGTGGGATGGTGATGGATCCCTTTAAGGGAGTGGGGTGGTATTTTTGAGACAATATATAAGGTAATGTCAATATTCAATGGTCATGTTTATTCAATAATGGGATATAATAAAGTTTAAAAAAAATTTAGTTTGATAAAACCTCAATAATATTTTTTCACAAATTATTATAACATTCTTTTAAGCCTATTGTTATCTTTTAACTTAAGATTTTCAGTTTTTACGATGGTAAGTAATTTTTTTAATCCCTAAATATAAATGGGATATATTAAATAATTTGGAGAAAATAATTACAAATTTATAAATAATATTCAAATAAAATTTATCAGTGTTATGAAAAATTAATTTTCAAATCAGTATAGAAAACACATAAACCCCATTTTATGAAAATAACTTACCATTATACATAAATATTATGATTTAAAAAAATTATCAATTTTTTAAATTAAAATAAATTTAATTGTTTTATTATCAAACAAATAATTTATATAATTCCATAAAATTATGATGAAACTATATTCTACCTTGGATATTAAGTTTAACGAAACAAAACAATAATAGTTTTTAGTATAATATTGATCTACTTCAAAAAGGGTAAATCATCGGTTTTATATATTCCAAATTTTTATTTGAATTATTTATTTTAATTTATAAATATATATTTAATATTTAAAAAATGTTACATAATGTTCATAATCAATATTTAATTATGAAAATATCATAAATGTGATAGTTTTAAAAAAAGTATCATTCACTATTGATAGACCCATGAGCATCCTTAATTTATGTCGAGTTACTGAATTTAGAAATTTATAATATGAAATAGACAATGCACTGAAAAAACACTTCGTATAGGAATTGGAAGTCTGAGTTTGAACTTATAGAGATAATATTGGAGAAAATATTAATTAAATAATATGAACCTAAACTAATTTTGATTTTCAGTAAATAAATATAAACTAATGAGAATGTTATTATTTAAGAATTGGGGAGAATAAAGTATAAAACATGTGATGGGTATAAATGATTATATGTTCATCAGATGATAAGGTATAAAATAATTAAATAAAAAACATGTAGTTATCGGAATATGATCTTAGAGAGTCTAGTGTTCAGGATAAATTCCCTCCATCTAAAACTCTCATATGCACATGATTAGTTACTTCGAATTATAATGAATGTGTAACCTGATTCCTTATTTAATCATAGTAATGAAACAAAACCAATGGTCACTATGGATTTATAAACACTAGATCACATATTTAAAAAATGTATTCAATCAACATAGTCAATGGTCATCCACAAAGAAGGAATAAAATTAAACCCAAACCTTAAACCCGCACACAATGGTCATGCAAGAAGAAATTTGTTAGGGGATATAAATAAATAAAAAATAATAAATCCCAACATTAATTACATAAAAATATAAAATACCTTATACATTAAATCCTCATTCATCACGCACGTCCTGTCAAAAAGAAATTACCTACTCATGCTAAACAAGATTTGGTATAGAAATATAATAAAAATCATTAAAAATGTGGAAAAGAAAGGGGATATATGGTGGTTAATATCTCTAAAAGTGGATCCACATTGATCTCCCCTCTATAATGGTCCCAAATCTTCATCCAAGAGGCTCTATTTATATGGGTTTTTGTCGTTGACTGCATTACAGAGTTCATGTATATTAACTTTTTTCTATTTCACGATGTCATCAGTGTGTGTAATTTGATTACATTTCATGCAATAATTATTTGAGTGGACTCTAATTCTATGTGAATCTTGTACATTGAATTTAATCTTTGACTCACTTTTTGATGTGTAAATTTATTTCACAGTATCAATTAGAGTCACCACTTTTCATGTGTGGTAAATTCATTTTAAAAAAAAAATCATGATGTGTAATTGCATTACATGATGTGTCATCAATCTTCATTTGTATTATGTGATTTCCTCATCTAAAAAATTCAGCATCGCATCACTTCACTTTGCTCGTAGCGTAATGTGTCTTTTGGATCATAATTTCCACATTTTTCATTCCTATTTATAAATTTATTATTCCATCCATTAAAACATAAAAAACTCAATACATTCATAATCGAGCACGATTATCTGTTTAAATAAAAAAACAATAATACAATATAAAATATATTAAACATATAAAAATATCAGCCATTCACCCAAAATTTTACATTTTTTTAAACACATATAAAATTCATCCTAAGATGTTTTTGACCTTATAAATGCATAAATTATGTTATTTTAATAAAATTGAATCTTTAAAATATAGAAATAGTGTTTTAAATTGTAAATAAGAAATATTTATTTATATTGGGAAATGATGTTTTGATGTCTTCTCAGTATATTTTCAAAACACTTACTAATTTAAATATTAATAATATCTTAGTTCATTTAAAAAAATATTTTAAATTTGTTTATTTTAATTTATTATAATAAAATATAAAACACCCAAAAAATATTTATTTGACAAATAAAAGTCCTAATTAATATTAAATTATATTAATTACTAATCCTTTATGTGTAATCTATTTTACTTTTTTAATATCTTTTAATTTACTATCTATTTCATTATTCTTTTCATTTTATTAATAATATTCATCTTATATAAAACGCATTTAATTATTTTAGTGTTTTTATTGATAAAATTGATGAAGAAATTGTCTTTTTATAATGGAAATATGTATTGTAAAATGTTATTTCATTGGAACTATAGTCAAATATCAATTTTTTTCAACTATTAAATATTTATAAGCAAGATAAACGAACCATTGAGTAATCTTTATTACTCCTACCATTTTTATTGTTATAATTCATTCTCCTAAAAAACATCATTTGTAATGTGAGAAATTTTTTAGTTGTATTTATGAGTTTATTTCACATAATATAGGTTTATTAAAGAGTATAAACAAATTTTTTCAAAATTTCAATTATCTATTTAACAATAAAAAAATCTCTACTTATGACTTTAACTTTTTTATACATAAAATAATGACTTATATTTTATTAATATAAGTATTTCTTTGCTAAAACATATATTCCCTATCTGATTACACAACACATAACCCATATTTCCCTTCAAATTGTACTTTACTCATTAATTGGAAATTTTGTTTCATAGTATATTATCAATGTTTTTTATTTTAATGAGTATTCCATTAATATATTTCATAATTCTTAAAATTTATTTATCATACATTTACCATTGATTTTCTCATTATACTGGACTTAATCCCTTTGTTTATTATAAAAACAATTCATTTTCATACATTCATTATAAATACTAAAAATATTAGTCTATCAAACCTTATATAGTGATGTTAAAACTTTATTACCTTTATTGTAAAGTTTTAAATTTCATTATTTATCACCATGAGTTTGTTACATGACTGTTCATTATACGTTTAGTTAATTGAAAAATTTCTTTCTAAAGTCATTGACATTCTTTTCTAGTTTAAAAGATTATATAACTACTATATTATAATTATACAACTCAAATTGAATATTCATCCAATAGTTTTCTTATTTATTCAACTTCACCTCACTATATTTAACATTTTTAAAAATGATAATAATGTTTAATTTTATGGATTCAATAATATTTATCTTCCTTAAAGAATATCATTGAGATCATTAAAATTTCTCACATATTTACCATTATTTTAATCATTATTCTAGAAATTTTTTATATCAAGGTTATTTTCCAAGGATTAATTATCTTTTTTTAAAAGATTGATTTTTTCCATTGAACTTTTCATAATTTCATTCCATAATTAAATAAACTCAATTATAAGTAAATACACTATATTTATCCTCAGTAACCTCTTTATTAACTATATATACTTTATTTTCTGATTTATTGGAATTATTTTAATAAGATTCTAAATTTTGAGCACCTTTATCAAGAGAAACATTCTCAAAATTTTCACTATCCTCAAAAACATGAATCTTTGTGTTTTGATAAAATAGTATATTTCATTGATGAATTTTCCATTCTCCTTCCTTAGATAATTCACTTCTACTTTATTAAATTAACTTTTTTTTTCTCATTGATGATATATTTGATTTATCAACATTGTCTTTTTCATTCATTCCAATTAACTAGTTGAACATTTTGTTTTTTTACAAAAGTAAAATACATAAAATGAAATTTTACAATATAAATACCTTTTCCTATTTCTATTACTTTAGAGAAAAGTGAGACAAACTCATTGAATTTCATGAAATCACCCTTTACTTCTCGTTTCACTACATGGGACCTCAATAATTAAATTATATTTTTTCATTTATAGATATTAAATGTTGTCCCATTTTCATATTTTCTTTTTTTAAGAGATTCCTTTTCTTTTATCATAGGCTATCATAATGTTTTTTTGTTTTCCAATTATAATATTATACAAGTCATGATCCGATAATGTGGAAGATTTAGTATTGGTCTTGTTTATTAGAATAGATATTGATTTTATTACCATATTACTGTTTTCATGAAATTAACTAAAACTCTATGTCATGTTATGATTTTTTGTTAACTAAATAAACAACCAGTCTAATGACTGAACATCATCAATCCAAATATCCACTAATTTTCCCCTAAAACATTGTTGTCATAACTCTAATATATTCTTATCCTCTATTATTGTTGTGTTATTTCTCCATATAACATTTTCTATTTTATATAACTCATGTAAATTCTTATCCATGATGGATGATGGTCACACATTTATCTCTCTCCCATCATATTCTATATTTTTCTAATTGTTAGAATCTAATTACGAATTTATATTATACATGGATTTTTTGTCATACTCCTTGGATATTTTTAACCAAATATGTTTGTGAGGGTTTCACATTGAAAATATGGAATTAAGATGAATTCATTGATATAGTTCTAATTGTACATGTATAGAGGTATACTTGGAGTTTTTATTTATGGGGTTGTTTTTATAAAAGTGATGTATTGTTGAAAAAAATTATACGGGATTAAACATATTCTTTCAAGTGTCACTATATTGATTAGGATTTATCACAAGGTGCATATGATAAATTAGAGGAATATTTGAGTAACTTTAAAAGGATGAATTTTTTTTCTAGATGACAATGATCACACAAAAATACTATGTTTTACACCATAATAGAGCTAAGTATGATTCCACATATTTTGAATTATATATCATGCTTAGTGTTGAATTCATGAAATATTCCCCATAGAAAATTGAAATTGAAATATCAAGAGATAACTGAGATATCAAATAAAATATTTTTTAATTCAAACCAATTCTCATTTTATAAAATATTATCTCTAGATTAATACAAGGTATGTAAGAGTAATTTTATGATTCTATAGATGTATAAGAATGGAATTATTGAAAATAAATTATGAAAGATCAATTATGGTTTTAAATAATATAACAAAATTATTTTTAAATGATGTTAAATAGTTACATGGGGACTCATAATGATGTGATTGGGTAAGATTCACTTTCATAATATAAATTTGGAGGTTAAATATGATTAAAAACCAGGTTTCAAAATAATTAAAGAGATATTTGGCACTATTCCAAGTCACAAGTGGAATAATTTCATGGAAACTAAGTCATTATTTTCAAGATTGTAAATTTATATATCTAAATTTATTAAATCATAGAGGGTATTGAAGGAGATTAAACTATGAAATCTGACGTATTAAATGTAGGAGGTTCTCTTCGTTGTAGATGATTAAAATATAGATTTTGTAGAAGATATTCAAGAAAATAATATAAATAAATTTTCTTGAAAAAATATTGATATATACTTTGGTATATTCATGTGATGAAAAAGAATTTACGTTATGAATAAATATGAAGGTTGATTTTATTAGGGACATTGCACCTAAAGAAGAACATCGTGATTATTTACTGTGATTTTGTATATACATTGATTGATAATTTTGTGCCATGATGAAATGTGTGCATTCCAAAAAATAAAACTATTAGAAATATTATTAGTTATGAATTTGTTATCTCATATGTGATATCATGGGATTCTAAGGGATGGAGAATAATATTGTTTTTGAAAACATTGATAGATGTATTTTCCAATGATATTCATGGAATATTGGTGATTTTTATTGATGGTATGATAGAAAATTTCAATGTGATTATGGAAAAGTAAAATTAACAAAATGAAATCATAGATATATTTAACTATATAAATAAAGGTTACCTTATATTATAAATAATAGTGGAATTTAAGGAATTAATGAATTTAAAAGATCATAAATGAAAAGATATTCTATAAAGATAAAAAGAAGTTGATGATATTTGGAACTAGTTAAAGATCATTCTAATGGAGAAGAAGATATTTTTTTGGAGACTCCCTGATGATCAAAAAGTAAAGTTGAATTTCATTCAAGGTTTTTTTCATAAATTTATTACAAAAACAAGTAGATTTCTCAATATCAATGAGATATTCACTATTCATTGTTCATTAATTTAAATTGTGACATTGTCATTGTATTTTCTATAATGGAAAAGATTTCTCCTTTCATGATTAGTGAGAAACGGGAGAGTAGTTTGGTAGAAACCCTTGATAGGAATTTAGTCATCCCTAAATATTGTGATGGGGTGTGACCCTCAACATGGAGTGAAATTTCCAAAACCTATAACTAAAAAAGGACTTTAGTGTATTTTGGTGATTCAAAACACTATCATTGTTTTCTTAATTGATGTATCCCAGTATGGGTAATGTAATTAAAATACACGCGTTTATGTAAATTTTGTACTTAGATTCTAAAAGGAATAAATATGTTTGTATGGTTTAAGTTATCATTGATTAAATAATTATAAGGAAATATAAGTGAAATATAAGTTATAACAACTTTTAAGGATAAAATAAATAGTCATCATTCTACCAATGAGGTGAAGTTGATTTCATGTTTTTAAATTTTGTGGATTAATTGGATAAAATTATAATTAAATTCATACTATAATTAACAACCCTATAATATCTCTCATAAAATATATTCATGGCATAAAAAATTGGTCACATCATTTGTTTTTTTCTTCTCAGATTATTTTTTCCTAAAAAATCTGATTGTTTCTCAGAGTTGATTTTTTTATATTCCACCACATTAATATTTCAAATACATAGAGAAGTCAAGGAATATGAATAAGTGGAATGTATCCATTAGAATTATATATAATTTAAATATTTTTAAATATAATTATATTTAGATAAAAAATTAAAATAGTTATTGAAAGTAATGTATGAGTCATTCTTATTTTCAATCTATTAATTAATTTAATGATGCACTAGGATTAACAATTGTTCTTTATACCCTAAGAGATTCTAGATCTACTGATGGCAGTGACATGTCAATAAATTAAATTATGTAATAACTTTACATATCATATGAGAAATATTTAGGACTCTAGGAAAAGGTATTAAAGTTAATAAAGGGGAATAATTCACATGAGATTCAATATATAGAACTAAAAACTAAGGTGCATAATTTTAAAAGTCTTAACAAAACAGAATTTAATGAGAGTGTAAATATAAGAGAGAATAATGGTATTAATGTTAATAAATTCAAAGATATGATATTAAATATTCCAAAGAATAATATAACCTCCATGGTGAAAGAACATTCATTATAAGAAGTTCAAAATTTGATGTAAAAGATGGATAAACTTTCTACACACATGGAATAAATAGATGTGGAGAATAAAATTATGAAATAAGAGAAGGTGATCCCTTAAGATACCATTTCTCATATGAATAAAAAGATGAATGAACAACGTGATCTGTGGGATTAGCCTTATGCTTTTATTCAGGATGAAATTAATATATGTATGATGTTCATTGAAGACATGAATACTCAACTAAAACTAAAAAAAAAACAATATCTTGAATTAGAAAAAGGATTCGATCATAGTTTTGAAATTAATAGAAAAAATATATGATTGGTTAAACCTATTGAAAAATATGGTTTATTTTATTTATTCTATTATATATTGGAATGTTTTAATGTGATTCATAGAAAGTTTTATAATTAGGAGTAGAATAAAAATAAAAGTGTGATTCCAAAGGGTCATTTTCCATTGAAAATACCATTATTTTATATGATAGAGCCCCTTATAAGTCATAGATTAAGAGAATAATGAAAGTTCACATGAAATGTAGAAGGTGTAGATACAATAAAAACACACTCATAATTTTACTTTTCTAAAGTATAGATAAAATAAATATTTTTAGAATAATTAATATAGGCATGTCCTTTAATTATTTAATTTATTGTTATATTTATAGATTTTTCTATTAATAAATAAAATATATTTGTTATTATGAAGTTGATGGGAGGATTTTAATATATTATATCTATTAACTAAAAATGAGGATCAAATTTTTGTCTCATAATTAAAACCATAATAATTATAATTTTCATGTAGATGTCCAGAGAAGTTCATTGTATATATATATATATATATATGCATTCTTACATTGAAAAATATGTTCTTATGAGAAATATATTTTATATGTATAATGATCCATTATTTACATATATTTATAATAGTTCAAATTTTATGAATACTAATTTAAAAATATAAAAAAACCATTATAGGACCATATATGTATATCTTCATTGGAAACTAGTAAAGATAAACATCTAGTTCATATTACATCTTTATTTTATCTGATATATTTTGTCATTACTATAACCTTTTTTGAAATATCTAACTCAATACCCTTCTTCAAGTCCTATGGAAAAAAACATATGAAAGGGTTAGGTCAGATTATCATTAAGGGTAAATAAGGGAGATGTCAATCATATCATAATCATAAGACATAAGAACATAACATTTGAAATTCATATCCGGGATATGAAATATCAGGATATAATTCCATGGGATTTATGATGAAATATTATAATAATCAATGAATATAATCCCAATTGTAATTACATAAGAAATTAGGTTTTGTGGCATACACATAAGAATATAAAATCAGTTCATATTAGTCAAGGGTCAATTTCAAGATCATTATAACGGACAATGTCCAATAGTTAATCGAGTTCACTCTTCATTCAAGCCATGTATTACAGAACCAAGATCATTTTTGATTCCATTCATGTATATCTCTTAAGATATAAATATTAACCCAATGTATTTAAGGGTGATATATGTCATACCCATCTCATAATTAAATCATTCTTATGTTTTCCAAAAAAACATATATCATTAATTATATCCCAATGAATAAAATGGGTTTGTTTAAGCACCATTCCACCATATCATAATCCATGTAAAAAAATGGATTTCATATATATAATTCATTCCTAAACACAATAAAATCATTGGAAACAAAGGATATTATACATGAAACACAACCCTATTAAATTATTCCATATTATATGGAAAATAATTTAGATATAACACTTGAAATTAATTCTTGAGGAAAATATCTGTTTTTTCAAAAATGTTATTTTTCTCAATATGCTGAACAATTTTAAAAGAAAAGAATTTATTTGAAATAAACATGAAATAGTGTATAGGAAGCTTCAAAGAAATAACTCCTTATGAATAAATAAAAATATGTTCATGCCGTATAAGTTAAAAAACATTCTTCTCATAATATTTCTAGAAAATTCCATAAGTACCTTATATAGAATAATGACATATGAATATTTTCATGTTGTTTAAAAATATATACCAATGAGTAAAATTTAAATTAAAAACATTTAGTATAATATAAATAATATTACATGTTTAAGAAACATGTATGTGGATGATAAATGTACCCTAATAATGCTTACGTTTAAATAGTCTTAGATAATAATGAGACTGTAAAATTATCCCTTACCTTTTATGTATGATTTTATTTATATGTATCTGAGACTCATGTATAATGATTCAAATAATTTTATTTAATTATTTCAGAATCATATTTTTTTATGATATCATTTATGATCATATTATCATCTGTTGCTTAATATCATTTCATTATTACTTGTTATTCAAGCATTGACTACTTTATTTTTTATGCATGTTTTTTCTAGTAAATATTAGTTATCTTTCATTGTTCATAGTTATATAATTCCAAAATCGTATTAAAATTATAAATATAATATATATTCATTCTATTCATTTATATAATCACTCTATATTGAAGTTTGCATAGATTGAATCAGATCGCATTGTGGAGATGGTAGGTCGTACATATGAATGAGCAAAGATATCATTTCCATAATTGTTTAATGGTTTTGAAGTGAATTTTGTATAATATTGGGAAGTTAATATGATCTTATAATAATAAAATATAGTTAATATTTCCATCATTATACCCATCCGTGCAAGTTGTTGGTGAAAAATGGATTACACCACGACGTGGATACGGTAAGCCATACACACACATGCACAATGATTTCATTTTTCGTAGGATGTATAGATTTTAGAATATTGTTGTTCCATAATCATAATACCATATCAGTATATTATTTATAAATTATTTATTAATTTATAATTAAACAAACCATTAATATTAAGTATAAGAAATTTTTTTTGAAAAAATCGGTAGAGGAGATTACCTCTTCTTTTATGTGCTTCCTCTAAATATTTTCATTAATAAAATGATTTGGTATTTTAACAATACAAGAACCTATAGAATTTAATTATGGAAGTTTATAAGGAAACATGTAAGGGTATGTCTGATCATGAAGACTCAAATTGAAGTGAAGATGCGAGGAAGGAGGTGCCCCTATAAAATTGTAGTGAGGAGAATTTTTGGGATCTCCAAAAATGTTAATTTATAATAAAATCAAACCCCATAACAAAAACCTCAAAAAAAAGTCCCAATTTCAAATATGATACTATATATAGTTTCAATATCATCAATAATAATATTTTAGACCGGTTTTACATAGATTTATACCCTATCATTTTAATTAACACTTAGTTATTCTATTTAATTGTTAACTAGGGTAAAAAATATTTATACATTAAAATGATTCAATATTTACTTATTTGAGGTTAATTTGACCATAAATAAATAGATTATAATATTATTTACCATATAAAATTTTTTATATATCATAAATAATTATTATATTGTTTTTAAATGACTTAAAAAAAAAATTTATAAAAAAACAATAGTGTAACTTTTTTACTATCTTAAATTAAATGATTTTTTAAATATTAAGATAATAAGTAACTTCAAACCTACTATTTTATTATATTCCTATTAGTTCATGTTCTACTATAAAATTCATTATATATATCAGTTATCCCAAATTATATTTATTTTAACATTTTTTTATAACATTTATTTTTTATATTTATTAATAAAATAATTACTACATCAATATTATGTAATTATTTAATATATGTATTTTTTGAAAAAAAACAAAAATAAATAAATCTACTTAATATATATCAACTATAATTTATAAGAATATTTTTAGTCAAATTTATCTTCTTGAAAACCCATCATTTAAAATGTTATACTTATATAATTATGAATGTGGAAACTTTAGCATTACATTAAATAAAATAATATAAGTGTTGAAATATCTTCTTAAAGGATCCAAATGGTCGCTAACTCGACTCTTGGATGGTTATGTTCAATATTTAATTGATTAATAGGATTTGGTTCATGTATTTTGGTCTTTTAATGGTTATTATCATTTTAATAAAAAATCATTGATTTCTAGTCAATTAATTAATTTTTATGTCATCAAAGTATAACTATTTAAGGTAAATGTTTATTTCCTAAAAATTTGAAATAAATTTTCATTATGAAGAAAAAAATATAGTCCTTAAAATTAGTATTTTTAATCAAATTAATCTTCCCTATAACCATATATTAAAAATGACTTAGTTATTAAAACATTTGTGAGTCAAATTTAACTTTTATACAAATTATAAAAATTAAAGGTCCTAATATCATCTTAGTGGATTCCAAATGACACAAATTCAACAAAACAGTAAGAAACTATATTTTCATTTCTGGTACTGTTCTTGATTTCAGTTTTTTTGGAGAAAAAAGTGAGTATTTGGAAATTTTTGACCTCCATACCGTCTAATTGGGTGTACATGTCGTGTACATGGGTGTATGACCGATTATTTTTTATGCCACCGACCTGTCATCTATTCTCTAATTCTATCTTCGGTGGGTGCATCAGAATTCCACCAGCGATTACTTCCTTCTCTTAAACCCTCTCTTTTTTATTTATTCTCTCTCTCTCTCTCGAGTTATTCAAAGTTGAGCGTTTTAGATGTTTATATATATCTACGTTGTTCTAGGCTGATTAAAGGGATGATGATCGAGAGTGTTCTTCATAAAATGTTGATGTAGGTGGTTTTTTCATTTTGTTTTTTGTATTTGAGTTTTATATGCCAAAGTACTGATTACCCATATTTCGTGTATTTCAGGTTAAGGAAATTGAACCCAATTTTATCTTCCTTAGATTGATTATTGTATTAAGGGTTTGTTGATATGATATTACGTGTAATATAATGTTTTAGTAACACCACATGAGTTTGTTTCCTTGTTTTAAATTTTTAGTGTCGTTTGGTCCAGGTTGCCTGTGAGGTATACTTTGGTTCCTTTCCTTATATGATATGATAGAACTATTTGAATTTTGTTTCTTGTTAAATTCTTTTGATATGCATTGAAATTGATTATACATATAGTAGTTGAAATTACTTTGGGATGCTTTCTATCATTCATGCACAATTTAATTTTACATTGCAATGAGAACCTGGTGTAGTTAGACCACTTGGGGAATTGACATTGAGTGCTTCCTCAATTTGTCTGTTATATTTTAACGCTACGATACCATAGGGGGGATTTCCGGTGAGTGCTCCCTTAGAATTTATATAGTTTACCATATCAGACCATAGAGGGAATTGACAATGAGTTCCTACCTAGAGATTCTGTAGTTATTATGGAAAAACCATAGGGGGGAATTGATGGCGAGTGCTTCCTTAGAGTGTCTTTGCCTTTTTGTTGCATTACATGGACAGAGGGGAAAAACTGTGTGATCCACGTAAAGGGTTAACTTAAATATTTAATTTTTTTGATACACCTTCCTATCTAATGAAACATCTTGGATTCGGTTCTGTTTTGTAGTCTTATAAGATACCTATGGTGATTCATGGTTAAATGATGAACATTAAACACTAATGAATGTAAATGGAAACTATATGATTTGCATACTTCTTTGTACTCCTAATTTCTTTGTTGCATTACCATTATTACCTATTATATATAATCACTAATAGTTAGGCATAGATCTTGTGGTGTTTTCCTACTGGGATTCATCTCATATCCTATTTGAGTCATTATTTTATACCCAAATAGGTTACATGGTCACAGGAATATACAAGGGAAAGTGCCTTCAACAATAGGTACCTGATTGCTAAGGAGCTAGAGAGCATGGGACCAAACTGAGGCTTGGGATGATGTTGGAGTTGTTTACAGTTGTCAACAATTTTGTTTAATATTGTATTTTCATCATTGTGACTTGTTTGGCTATTTCCTAAACATATATAACATGTATCATTTATTTATGTGCTCGAGTTTTTTATTTACTTTCAGTCTTCTACTGTTAACTTACATGGTATGGTATTACTGCTTCCGCTATTTTATATTGTTGTTATTCTGCTATGTTACTCTACTAATGAGGTTATAGTTTCCCCACTATCACACCCATGGACATTGCTGCTAGTCGACAGCCTCTGGAATTTGGGGAAATGTGCTTGAGGCCATGTGACCAACCGGGGATGGGTCACCATTGGGCAGCACCCTGAACTGGGACGTTAAACCAAGCATGATTTAGTTCGAAACACACTCACACAATTATATTAAGAAAAGTATTAGGGTAATTTTATAATAGTATTCTTACCTTTAATGACTCAGTTTACCATTTTTCCATATTAATAAAAACTACGAAGTTACTATTCATAATGCCCAAAAATAAAATCAGTCTATTGACATCATATAGACCTACTAATTTAAAATATGGAATCCATTTTTCAAAATTCAAACAAATAAGTTGTAGTAAATAATTTTAAATTATTCAAGTCTTTAAAAATAGTGAACGAGTTTTAAAAGTTAAAACATTGTAAAAGATTAAATTTTTTATCATTTAAATTCAATATAAAAATAATACTAATGACACAAATTATATTGAATGATAAAAATATATTTTATTTATAAATTAAACCCATTAAATATTATAATTTAACTTGATAAATCATATTCGATGATAATAGTTTTTTTCAATTTAAATTTAGTGTTTTTACTATTCATCATAAATTTTATAGTTATCAGAAAAACATTAAAATTTCATCCAAAGTAAATGTTTATATAATGATTCAAAATACCATGTTTATGACGTCATATAAAAATTTTTAATTTATAAAAATATTAAATTAAAACGGTCTCTCAATTAAAAGGTGGAAAATTACCCTTTAAAAAAATATAGGTGTCTATACATCAAATGGAAATTATTCATACCCTATGAGAAAAATATATATTGGATGAATATAAAAAATATTTTATTAACAATATAACATATATATTTAATTAATTTCATTTAATAATAGTAATTCACTCAATTTTTTAATACAATTATAAAAATATATAATTGATTTATATTTTTTTATAAATAATTGGTAGTGAATGACATCACTATACATCATAAGTCAGAAGTATTTAACCCTACTAACCTAACTGATATGTTAAAAGTCTCATTTTTTACTAAGGGTGTCTCATGGTTTTCTTAGATTCATGATTTCATACAACGAAATCTATTTAATAATATTTTAAACAAAATATTTCGTAAAAGCATCCGGCTGTTACATTCTACCCCCCTAAAACTGAATTTCACACTCAAAATTCATCACTTGTATAAAAATAGATGGGGATATGTACTCCTCATCATATAATCAATTTCCCTTGCAGCTTCCTAACATTTATGGTTCTGGAATAAATCATTAATCATGTGAGTGTTCTTGTTTCAGAAAACATTTTTCTATATTCAAGAATCTCTATCCTTTTTTCTTAAAAAGAAATTTCTTTCTCTAGAGGTATGAATTATGAGTTTAGTACATTTTATGAATCATGTATATACTTTATCTGGACAGATATAAATAACACATCATGAACTATAGAGAGATTCGGTGGAAGCACCAATTGGTAAGCTACCTTCCCAACACGATCAATAATTTCAAAAGAACTGATATACCTAGGGGTGAGCTTTCTCTTTCTACTAAATCTCATTACTCTCTTCCATGGAAATATTTTTAGAAACACCTTGTCACCCACTTTACAATATAGTTCTTTTCTTTGGTTGTCTGTAAAACATTTTTATTAACTCTGAGCTACTATTATGTGTTGTTGAATTGATCTGACATTTTATTACATTTTATCAACATGATCAAGTCTTAATATCATTCTTTCCCCAAAATCATCCCAGAAAGTTGGAGTTCTTCTCTTCCATCCATATATATATTCATAAGGATCTATCTGAATACTATAGTAAAAGCTATTGTTGTATGAAAAATCCAAAAAATGTAGGTGATGATCCCAAAAACCTATGAAATCCATAGAGAAAGCTCTAAACATGTATTCTATAGTTTGAATTTTCCCCCCAAGATAACTTTTTATTTGAGGAAAATAAGTAGTGATGAAACATAACATTGTATCTAGAGCCTATTGAAAATATCTCCAGAACTTCAAGGTAAATCTTGGATCCTGACAAAATATAATGGAAAGTGGTACTCCATACAATCTTACAAAATCCTTTATATATATCCTAGAAATCAGATCAAGAGATAAATCCTCTCTAATAGTAATGAAGTGTGCCAACATCATAATGTTATCAACTATAACCCATATAGTATTATGGACATTAGATGTTTTGGGTTTTTCGATGACAAAGTCCATAGTTATGTTTTCCCATTTCTATTCAGGAATAGGTAATGGTTTTAACATCCAGTTATAATTCTGTCTCTCAGCCATAACTTGATGACAAATCAAGCACCAAGAGACATATTTGACAACATATATTTTCATGTAATCCCACTTAAAATACTCTTTCAGGTCCCTATACATCTTTGTCCTTCAAATATTAATATGAAATCAATAACTATGATACTCATCCAATATCTCCTTCTTTAATTTTGGTATGGGAGGAATACAACCCAGAATCCTGAACTTTCTTATTCCATCACTATTAAGCTTTAATTCAGGAGAATTTATCACATTTTTTCAGCTCAAAATATTCCTTCTACACCACCTTAATCTTTACTTATATATATGGCTTTCCATTCAATTGAGAAATATAATATTTCTCCCCTTACTTTAAAATATCAAGATCTATCCTTTTCAAATCTACAAATATTTGATCTTTTTTGATCCCCTTCATTGATATGATATCATGGTCTTTTAATATCAAAGAATCTTCCACCATATTCTCTTTCCCAAGGTGATAATTTAGGGATCATTCGAAATCATTAATCAACTCCAACCTTAATTTTTTTATGCATATTATCTCGTTTTATGTGAACATATACTTTAAACATTTATGACCAGTATAAATATCACAACTTTCACCATAAATATTATTCATTTATATACTTACTGAAAATATTACCTCATCTAACTCCAAATAATTTGTTAGATAATTCTGATCATGTATTTTCAACTATCGTGAAGCATAATATATCACCATATCATTTTTCATAATAAAAAACCCATCCCATTCTTGGATGCATCACTATATACCACAAAAATTTCTCCAATAAAAGGAAGTGTTAGAATAGGCGCACTAGCTAACCTTCTTTTTAGCTAATTGAAATTCTCTTCACATTCCTCCGTCATCACAAACAAAAAAATTTTCTGAGTCAACTTTGTGATTGGATTAGATAATCATGAAAAATCATTCAAAAAATAACGATAATATTTAGAATAAAAAATAAAAAAATTAGATCTCTGTTACCATTGTTGGTCTTAGCGAACATTCAATAACATCTATTTTTGTTGGAGCCTAAAATATCCTTTTTTTGAGATTATGTAACCCAAAAATGAATCATTTTGAATAAAAAATCCACACTTCCTAAATTTTTCATAAATATTCTCTTTTATGAGGGTCCTCAATATAATTCTTTAGTGATATTCAAGCTCTTGAATTCATTTCAAATAAAAAAGAGTATCATTTATAAGGAATACCACCAACTAATGAAGACAGTCTCTAATGACTATATTCGTTAGATCCAGGAATATAGTGGGGGCATCGGTAAGTTCAAAAGGAATCACTATAAATTCATAGTGTTCATACCTTGAACATAATGCTGTTATTGGAATATCCTCCTTCTTGACCATTAATTAATGTTATCCTGAATAAAGATCAATCTAGGAAAAGTGTTATGATCTGTTTAGTATGTTGAATAAGTCATCAATGTGAGGGAGATGATATTTTTTCATGATAGTGATCTTATTAAGTTATCGATAATCAATTCAGAGTCACATTTATCCATCATTATTCTTAACAAATAGAATAGTTTCACCCCAAGGTGATTAACAAGGGTGTATGAATCCCTAGTCCAGATTCTCATTGTGTTTCCTCTTCAATTCCAAAAACATAATTGGTGTCATTCTATAATGTGTCTTTTAAATAAAAATAGCACCTAGTATGAGTTCTATTGAAATATCAACATCAAGATTTAATGGAAGACCAGGTAAATATTCCCAAAATACATCATCAAACTCCCATACAATGGGAGTATTCTTAATGGTGAGTTTCTTCCAAACCATTTGAGATAGATAACCTTTATTTATAGGGATTAATACCCCAATGATGGAATAAATTTCTACTGAAGCTTATATTCATACTTTCATTAACAGATGATCATAGATTGATCTGGAATATTAAATGTGACTTCCCATCCATGGAAATTGATATGATCATCATATAAAATATGTTGATCCATTCCTTCAATCACATCAAATTATTCTATAGTAATTATCAAAAGATTTGTAGGAATCAATTTACAAAACCATCAACTGGAGAATAGTTATAAAAATTTGATTTAACCATTGTGCTAGTAGGAGTTGTCACACCTAACTCAACATCTAATTGATAAAGTAATACGGTGATACCCTTAGAAAATTATTTAGAAATAAAATAGTTGGTGGGCTTAGAATCAAATAAAACATTTTCTACTTTAGAGTGGAGGTTAAGTGTACCTTTCACCACCTCATTACTACACTTTGTATCCTTGATAGTGATCGCAGGTGACATGCCTATACCTTTGGCCTTAATATTTTCTAGATGTCGATCATCCTCATTAACCCATGGATTTGGACATTGATTGGTATAATTTCCCATTTCTTTTGACTTGAAACATTAAAGTGTTGGAAGTTCATTTTGTATAGACTTTTCTTTATTTGCATCATTAAACATATTTTTCCTATGGCATCAGCATTCAACTACCCTATGACCTTTTTTCCACACATAAAACATTAACTAGTCCTTTTATTAAAACTTTCTCCATTTTTCATACCAGACATTTTGAATAAGGGAAAACTCATATTATTTTCAGTATAGTCTTTATATTTTACCTTGAAATCTATTCTTCTTTTCCTATAAAACCCATATGACTGATTGATTACTACAATCTTCGTGTCATACATGATAACACATTGAATGATCTCTTTATAGCTATTAAAGACCCTTATGGTTAATGCACTTCAAATACATTGTTTTAATCCACATAGGAATCGGTTAATTTTACTCTTAGGTTTCATAATAACTCCAGAAGTGTACCATGCATGTCTTGTAAGGTTTTATTTATTGGGACCAACAAGTACATCATGATTTTGTTTATGTTCATGGAACACCTTCTTCGATTTTGTTCGATGAATATGAGGAATGTACTTATTGAAAAATAATTTATTGAACTCGTCCTATTCCATGGATTAAATTTCATCTCCTTACCTTGTATTCTTGATAATGATCTACCATTGAACCTTACAAATTTTAGACTAAAAAGGTGATATTATCTTCTTCTGAATATTGTAAAATTTAAAATATCTTTTTTTGGTATTTATCCATTATTCATCCACTAATGGATCAGAAGACCCAATCATAGAAGGTGGAGGCTTCCCCATGAAGGCCTTTATAAAAAAAATCCCTCATTTTCTCATTTAGAAGTCCTACGTGATTCATATCATGAGAATGTTCTGTGATCATAGCTACATGATTTTCTATTCTAGGTCTCATAACTTTTTTTTCATGGGAGAATAGTCATTCAATTTCCCATTGCATTCAACATTAACATGGTTCCTTCATCTATTGAATAAAACAAAGAAGCATAGTGTGAGATACATTTATCATACTGGAAAACCACATAATCATGAATAAAATTTCAATTTTGGAAACATAAAATTTTATCCTAGGTTATTCATTATCATTTATAAAACACTATGATTGTAAAATACACTTCGACATATCCTTTGGGTTCATACTAAGGTTTTCTCATTCTATTATCCAATGGTTAATTATACCTTTCCTTTGATACGATGTATAACAAACCATAAATTACATAAATTTATATTACATCAATGTTGAAGAATATTAATTAAATAATATAAAAAACCACAATAGGACCATATAGGTATAGTTTCATTAGAAACCAGGAAACATAAAAAACTAGCTCATAAGACATCTTTATTGTCTCCCACTTATTTTATTGTAATTATACCCCTTCTTGACATATATTACTTAAAACCATTCTTCATGACATAGAAACAATATATGAATGGGTTAGCTTAGATGGCCAGTAAGCGTAAACAAGGATGATATCAATCTTATCATTATAATAAGACATAAGAAAAATAAAATTTGAAAATATTACCCTAATTAAGAATGATCATGATATCATTCCATGCGATAAATAAAGAATTATAATAAGAATCAATAAAAATAATCCTAAAATTCATAAAATAAGACAATATGTTTTGTGAAATACCCAAAAATATATAAAATCATTTCATATTATTCAAGGCACATTTCCAAGACCATCATATGTGTCAAAGCCCATCACTGAACATAGTTCACTTCTCGTCCTAGCCCTATATTACAGAACCGAGACCATTTCTTATTCCCGCCATGTCTATCTCATGAGATATAAATATTTACTAAATTAATTTAATGAAGATATAGGCATTAACTATCTATTAATGAAACATTTCTTACATGTCCCACAAAAACAAAAATCCTTCATTATAACATAAGGAATGATATGGGCTTCTTTAAACATCATTGCACCCTAACATAATCCATGTAAAATAAATTGATTTTATAAATATAATTACATCTTAAAAACAGTAAAATCATATAAAAAATAAGGATATTATACTTGAAACATAACCCTATCAAATAATTCCATCTTATAAGTAAAATAATTTTCATGTAACACTTGATTTTTATTCATGATAAAAAATTTCATTCTTCTTTAAAAATGTTTTCTTCTCTCAAAATTTATTGTAATTTTAAAACAAAAAAATATTTGAAAACAAAAATAAAATAATGTAGAATAAGATTCATTTAAATATGGAATTTTTAATACATTAAATTATTTTCATTCTGTATATGTTAAAAAACATTTTCCCAGTAATTTTTCCAAAAAAAGTCAAAATGTACCTGGTATCGAATACCGAAAAAATGTTAATATCATATCATTTAATAAAATTTTTCCAATGGGTTAAATTTAATTTAATCAATTTTATAAGAATAAAAATGTTATTAAATATTATGTAATAATGGATATGGATGATAAATATACCCTATTAAATACTTATGTATAAACAATCTCAGATAATAATGAGATTGTGAAATTATCCCATTCCTATTCAGTGTGATTTCTTATGTTTTTATCTGAACCTCCTTTATAAAAATTTAAATAATTTGATGGAATTATTTTAGAATAATATTAATTTCTTTGATATCATTTATGACCATATTATAATCCATTTGTTAATAACATTTCCTTATTACTTGTTATTTGGGTATTAACTACTTCATTTGGTTATGGGAATTTTGTCAAATAAGTTTTGGTTCTCCTTAATAGATCTTATTTATATCATTAAATATGATATTAAGAATATATATATCATATTTATTCATTATATACATATATATAATCATTATTTAAAGATGGTCACATTGAATTAATCACATCAGATCGTGGAGACGGTAGGTCATACGTACGCATGAGCGACAACATCATTCCCATAATTATTGAATGGTATTTATGTGACTGGTGTATAATTCATAATAATGAATATATTTTTATAATAATCATATGTAGTATTATTTATATCATTATTCCCATCCATGTATAGTGGTGGTGAAAAACAGATTACACCACGGCACAAAGACGGCAAGTCGTACGTACGCACGTGTGGTGATTTCATTTTTCATAGGATGGGTACAAAGTGGAATATTGTTTCTAAATAATAAAAATAAAATATAATTATATTTTTGATACTGAATTTGTTACATTATAATGATAAAACCCATGAAGAAGTAGTATAAGAAGAAATAAGTTTCAATGAATCAATATTGGAGGTAGCCTTATCTTCAACTCTCTTCCTCTAAATCTTCTCTTAGAGTACTAGTGTTATAATTTGAAGAAGTCCAGAACCTCTATAATGTTACTAAGGAAGATTATAATGGAAAAATAAGGGCATGTATGACCATTAAGGAACCAATTTAAGTAAACTGGTGACAGAAGATGTTCTCTTTTATAATTGAGGTGAGGAGCATTTTTGGGATCTCTAAAAATAATAATTTATAATAAAATACAACCCCGTTAAAAACCCTCAAAAATATCCCAAGTTAAAAGAGATGATATAGGTGTTTAATTTCATACACCAATATATTTCATAAAATTTTTTATATCAATTTAAACCACATCATTTTAATTAACACTTAGTTATTGTATTTCATGTTTAACTAGGGTAACAATTAACTCAATATTAAAACGGTAAAATATTTACATATTTGATGTAAATTGGTCCCTAAAAAAATACCATATAACATTATAGAAAATATAATAATTAATCAATATTTTTGAAAAAGGTTTTATGATTTTTAAATAATTTGAAAAAAACATTATTTTGAAAAACTATCAATAGTGTCAATTTGGACGCTATTCATTTTATTAATTTTTTAATATGTTATGATAAAATGTTAACATAAAACTAAATATTCTATTATAATATTAAAAGGTATTGTTAAACTATTTAATTCATTATAAAAATTAATTCGTCAAAATTAAATTTATTTTAACATTTTTTATTTCAATTATTAGTTATCTCTATTAATAAAATAATTACAACATCAATTTTTTTGTAATTATTAAATACAATATATTTTTTAAATAAAAATTTAAAATAAAATAAGATGATTAATATATATATTATATCCTTTATAATAATATTTTAATTCTAACTTAACTTCTGTAAAATCCAATATTTAAAATGTTGTACTTTTTAAATTATGAATGTGAAAACTTTATCATCACTTTAAATAAAATAATATTAGAGTCACAATCACTTATACAATTCTCTAAATGGTCAGTAACTAGACCATTGGTTATTTATAATTGATAATTACTCAACCAATAAGATTCTATCAAGGTTTTGGGACTTTAGATGATTATTATAATTTTAATAAATATTTTTTTATTGATTTATTTTCAATTAATTAATTTTTACATCATCAAAGTATAACTCTTTAAGGTAATTATTTATTTTATTAAAATGTAAAAATAAATTGTAATGATAAATAAAAACATTTAACCTTTAAAATTTTTCTTTATAATATAATTTATCTTTAGTATAACATTATATAAAAAATAATTTATTTATCAATATTTGAGTGAGACATATTGAACTTTTTTTAAATAAAATATTAGTTAAATGTCCTAATCTCATCCATTTGGATTCCAAATGACATAAATTATATAGAAGGACGATTTAGGTCAAAAAAATAATCTAATTATATTAATAGAGGTGTTAGGGTAATTTTATAATAGTATTCTTACCCTTAATTACCCGGTTTACCCATTTACAGTATTAATAAAAAGTAGCGAAGTTACTAATAATAATGCCCAATAATAAAATAAACCTATTTAAAAAATTTATTCCTAATAATTTCGAATGTGGAATCCATTTTTTAAGATTCAAATAACATAACTTCCAGCAATTAATTTAAAATTAATCCAATTTTCAGAAAGAGAGATCGTGTTTTGAAAGTTAAAACATTGAAAAATATTGAAATGTTTTTACATATGAATTCAATGTTAAATTAATTATAATGACCTAAATTATATTGAATGATAAAAATATATTCTATTTATACTTTAAAATAGTTAAATATTATAATTTAACCATCTAAATTAATTCAATGAAAAAGTTATTTTCAATTAAAATATACTGTATTTTTAATATTAATAGAAATTTTAAAGTTATTAGAATAATATTTAAATTTCATCAAATGTTGATTTTTATATCATACTTCTAATGAATTTTTTTTATTTCTTATAAAATTTAATAATTAGTTAAAATTATAATTTAAAATGGGTTCACCATTAAAAGGTGGAAAATTACCCATTTGAAAAATATAGTTTTTAATACATGAAATATGGTTTATTCATACCCTATGAAAACAAATATCTATTGGATGAATATAAAAATACTTTATTAAGTGTATAACATATATATTTCATTAATTACATTTATTTATAATAATTCAATCAATTAATTTATAAAAAATAAAAATATATAATTGATTTATATTTTTTTGAAAAATAATTGGTTGTGGATGACTTCACTATACATTTTAATAAGTTAGTTAAATTTATTCCCACAAACCTAACAACTAGGTTAAAATGGTCATTTTATAAAAGGGGATCTTGTGGTTCTCATAAAATCATGATTTTGTGAAATGAAAGATATTTAAGAATTAAAATTATTTTTTGAAAATATTTCATAAATACATATGTCTGTTATAATGGGATAGTTGAACCGGATCACCAGGATAATAGTAGTTCTATGATGAATCCCAAACATGTTGTAAAAAAAATCCCTATGAAAGAAAAGAATGAAATTTTGTAAGATGAATAAGGATCATGTAGGGAAAATTATATATCCCAAATGAAGTTATTTTTTTAGAGAATAAATTGTCTCTTATAGGTATAAACAAGGGAGAAATATAGTTTAGAGAAGAATTTTCAATCATTGATGAGAAGAGTGATCCTAAATGGAATAATGACCCAAAGAGAGAAATCCTTTTTATTAGGCCATGAATAAATATTAAGTACTATGAATATTGATGAATAATTGACTTATATGTGAATCATTTCAAATATCAATATCATTTACATATTAAAGGTAAAAGGAAAATAGGTGGTCCATAGTGGCTAATTATCTTTTTAAAAATGAGTAAATTGGAATACCCCTCTCCCAAGGTTTCAATGTTAGATAATTATAGTTTATTAATTATATTTTTTGGGGGAGATTGAATCCATGAATGTTCACTCATGGAATGACTAAATATTTTAATTAGTGTTAGATCATTGAAGGTGGTTTCATTTTGTACCATGAATTTATATTCCATGGGTATAAAAATTTGAATGGTTTCAAGAGAACATATTAGTAAATTTTCATCATGTATCAAATACAAGAGAGGATATTTAATATTTAAGGGAAGTAACAAAATTTAATTACATCTTTTATGTTATTTGATCTCATATATAGTATCTTATACTTATTTTCAATGTATAAAAAGATACTTCATACAGATAACTCTTGGGAAAGATATTAATTCTATATTTCAATATGGAGATGACACCTTCATGGGTAGTTTTAATACATATATTTGGAAAATTATATCCCCATAAACCATATAATTGTATTTATTTGAGTAAATATGGAATATATTTTATTTATTTATATTCTAGACATAATCCCTGAAAATAAAATATTTTATAACTGTTACACATAGTGATTCATGGTTTACTAAAAAATGGTTTTATGAAATTTTTATTCAGAATATAATAGTATTTACTTGTTAGAATATAAAATTCATGGTTATTTTAATCTTATATAAGTAATAAATTTCAATGTATTGAAATTCTATTAAAGATATAAACACTGGTTTCTTAGACCATGTTTTGACACAATATTCTATGAGTTTTTATGTATCTTAAATAAGTAGAGAGGTTTGCCAATATATCATAGAGAATGAATCTATTGTTTGAAGAAAATTTTTATCCTAAAAGTTAAATCTGGATCAATTGTGATCCAGTGTAGATATAGATAAAAATTAATGGATCTATCATTTGTATTATAATGGAGGATCATATTGAGTTAAAATTTGATGCAATTACTATATTGAAGAATATGGAGATGATATTTTGGAAAATACCCTTAATACCATTATGAAAATAGGATAATATTTCAATAAAAAAATTTGAAATAAAATATTATTGAATATTTGATTTGACATCAAGAAAATATGGGGTGATATAAAAGATTAATGGTAGTTTCTTTCTCTCTCCCTGTAAATGTATTCATTACATTTTTAACTATTATACATTTGGTGGAGGTTTTTCTATTTATTAAAAGTTAATGGATGAAATAATGTATCATCATAAATCTAAGAGTTACTTGGATGTGTTATTTTAATTTCATTGGTATGAAATCCGGAAATATGATTGTTTTGGGATTATGATCAGGGATTATATCAAATACAAAGGGGTTATTATTAGCATCAAATTTAAAATTTACGTTAGTTTTGGATATTTTTTCAATATAATTTTATGTTTTGCACAAAATAATTATGTGTTATAGTAATAATTAAAATCATCAATGATGTTTATCGTTATGGTGGAATTTTTATTTGAAAAGAAATGATGTATACACAGGGTTTCCAATTTTGTATTTGTTTGTTGAAAAGTGATGTATGGTTGAAAGACTATCATTGGTAAGATGATATCCTATAATGTATCATTATATTGAATAGGATTTATCTAATGGTGATTTTGAAACATTTTAGAATGGTTGGAGTTACTTTGGTAAATCTAGATATGTTCTATCTATAGGAAAATGATCATGTCCTAATACTTTGTTTCATACCAAAATACAACAACATATAATTAAATATTTTATAAAAAATAGTTAATAGTTATAATTATTTAAAATATGGATTTCTGAAGGAAAATCAAGGAAATATTATCATGATATAATTGATATACTGTGTTTTGAATTATGGAAGTCACATCACAATTATTTCTATATATGTTTATCTCTAGACTTATACAATTTATGTAAGAATAAGTTCAAGATTATGGATATGTGTCAGACTATATTTTTTGAAAAAATTTAATATATGAGAAATATTAGTGATTTTTAATATTTAACAATAAATTATAATGTTTCCCTAAGAATAATTATCAGACTCATCAAGAAACATAAGAGTAAGATAAACTCACATAATAATAATCAAGGGATTATATAAGATTAAACAGTTTGTTTCAAATGATTTAATGACATATCTTATGGTGTTGTATGTAACGTGGGGAAGATATCAAGGGAATTAATAAAAATATTTTGTTCAATTATATTTGGAAATTAAAACAGAGAAAAACATAGAGGATTTTTAGTGAGCATGACCCCTAACGCATGAAGTATTAAATGCAATGATATAAATCCATTTAATAATATTAAATTTTTGGATTTTTAAGAATATATTAAAAATAGAAATATATTTTTTATACATGGATATATCCATGTGTAGAAAAAATAAAGATGTTTAAGAGGAATAAGAATCTTGATTCTCAAAATGTGATTTCACAACAAGATGAATGTTGTGATTATTTGGTTTCAAGATGATTGAGGTTTTTCATTATAAAATATGGCAGTCACACCCGACATGGTTATCTTAAAAATATTATGATTTTTTAATTTAATATATATATATATATTAGTTTTATGGTGTACAATTACATTACAAACACACACAAATAACAAACACAAGCCAAAAAAGGCAGTCCATATCTCCCCAACATATATCCCGCCTATAAAAATTTATTTATTCAGTACATGGACTGAAGGACCTGTAGAAATGAAACAAATTACACAGTCTAAAGTCCGAAAAACTGGCTTAAAGGCCAAGTACAGTATCATGGGTTCATCACCGTCTTCCAACCTCAAGCATTCATCACCAACTGCCACTTCATTCCTGTATCACCTCATGCTCATGGTAATTTTCTCATATAGGAATTTGAAATTGGGATTGATGTCGTTTTATAGGGTTTCGCTACCACTTTATAAATCCCCAAACTTATTTTTAATTTATTTCATTTTAGGGGATATATTTTGACTATAATTGAAATTTTTTGACATTGTTTTTTATTACATGTATTGATGGATTTTCCTAAGATATTAAAGTTAAGATGACAATTTTAAATAAGGGAATAAAGTATAATTTCATTTGGATTGGGGAAAAAATATATATAAAAAAAATTATCATGAGTTCTATCTCAATATATATACATGGATTTTTACTTTGTACAATAGATTCAATGGATGAATGAATGGATATTAAAATAATATATATATTGTATTTTGTAAAATATTTTGAACATATAAAAATGTTGAGCACTAATTGAACATATGTCCAAGAGAGAAAATGATATTATCCTATGAATTATCAGTGGAGATCATCACTGGGATTGGATATTTATTCATGGTGGATTTCAGAATATGATTTGTCAAAATGAGAAGTTATTTGAAGAATAATGAGATGTTATCTGGTAATGGTTCATTAATAACAACAATTCTATTGTTTTGATATTAAATTCCCTTATAAAGTTTTTTTATTCATTTATTTAAAATCAAATAGATATGAGTTGTTTAGTAACCATTTGGATTTGGTTTACCATTCCAAAATATTGTAAATTTAACTGACACCAGTTGTAGAGCGGTCATGCCTAACCCCCCCCCCCCCAACTAAATACTATGTTTAGGGAATTTTTTACATCAATACACTATTATTGTATTCTTTTTATATATATTTCATTGAGTTTAAACAAAGTAAAATTATTATTGATTCATTTAATTCATCACAAAATTTATTTGAGACATAAATTTGGTGTGTAAGTTATGTATTTATTGATCAAATATGTGTATCCAAAGATAATAAAAATTAAAATTAGATCAAAATTTAAAATTGATGTTAAGACTTTCCACATTATAAATGTTATTAGTAAAATATAGTATAGTTAGAGTTTTAGTACAAATTTTTTTAATTTAAAATATCATTAGAACCTTAATTAATCCCCCTCTCACATGGTATCTCTCAAAAATACCCTTATGAACTAACACATTTCCTATAAAATAACTGTTGTACCAACTTGACTTCAAATCAAACCATTCATGATTGTGTATATAATTTATAATTTATATGATTAAATATAAGTAAATATAAACTATTTCAATATATGAAATTATTTTACATTATATAGGGTAATTTCATTTTTTTAAAACAACTCAGTATCTCCATAAAAATTTCTTCAATCATATGATATATTAGTAATGCTCATTATTTCGACATAATAAATACCTAAAACAATATTATGGAATCAAAAAAATTATAATGTTAGAATACACTTATAAAAATTAATTTTATTACACAATTAGGTGACAGACATTAAAATATACTATATTAGCAATCCTGATACAAAAATATATTGGGCTAGGATATTGATTTCATACCACTAAGATTAGAGTGAATTAGTTGTACACAGAAACATTAATTAAAAAATAATTATAATTTTTTCCATAAAATATGATCCGTGAATGATTAAAAATATGAATAAGTCATGAATATAGAGATTTTATAAATAACATGTGATACACTATAGTCATTTCAAGATTCTCTCACTCTTTTCTGAACTGGCTACATGCTTGGTCCTCAATAATTTATATCCTACTTCAAAAATATTCATTTCCACTATAAAAATAATAATATAGTTGTATACATTAGATTCTTATATACTTCTATAAGTTTATAAAATAAAAAATAATATCATATGATAAATAATGATACACACTAACATTGAATGATATTCATTCACTTTCATCAGCTGAATCCAATGATGGGCCTATTGTGAAGCCTTGTTTTGCAATAAAAAAAAGAAAATATATTATAAAAACACTTCCAATATTTTTTTCTATCTCTACAAAAATAATTAATTGTTCACCATGAAAATTAATAATCTCATAGAGTACCACCAAAAATGTATCATAACAAACTTCATTAAGGTTTAATGATTTGTCCACTTTTAAATCCAAATATGATTTATCAAATCTCATTTATTACTCCATAAAATATTTTAATTAATGAAAATAGTTTTCAAATATCATTTATTCATTATGTATTTTTTATATATACCAAATTTCAATATTTACAGTAAACTAAATCCTCAAAAAACTCTAGTAATTTACTATATAATAACCTGTAAAAATAGTTCCATGAAACAGTCATGAAATACTTTGTTGGAATATACGAATTTGGTAGCCTTATGATTATAGAATTATGTTCAGTGAAATAGGTTAAAATTATAAATTCTATCATTACCCAAAGTGGGAAACAATAATCCATGATTCAATTATCAAATACATTTTATTATATAAAACCATATACTTACATTACATCAGGACACTTTCATATAAGTAATGATGAAAAAAATCAAGAAGTCATCATGGAACAACTAATGTGTATTGTGGTGTGATTTTCATGTATATAAAAAACATGACATGATTAAATCAAACAAATTTATCAAAAACCTCATCTTGAAATTAATTTCTATGACATAGGAAATATTTAGTCATTTAATGTATTCGTGATTATAATAAATCATCAAATCATCCATGAGCATGTTGAAAATAAAAATAATATAAATATAACATAAATATTCATGAAATAACTTATTCATGAAACATGAAATAATATAATAAGGATCATAGATTCATAAAAACACCACATTAAAAAATAGAGTAATATTTGTGAGAGTGGTCTGAATCATGATTTAAATATCAATACAATATTGAAAAAGCCTCAATTGATAAGTTTTTTTACTTCCCCTTTTTTAATTCACATAATGAGGCATCATTAACCACAAAAGGGTTCTTCACTAACTCTTGGAGTGTGTTTATCTATTTTCACCTGATGGTTTTGATAAAAAAACCATTGTCCCCAAATAATATTTTGTATATATATGACTAAACATTTTATGTATTTTTTTTATTAACTAAAAAAAGTTTATTGATGATTTGGGTTAACTAAAAATTAATTTTTTTATATTTAATGAAATAAAATAGGGAGAAAATTATATCTTTATAGGGGAAAAGTTTTAGAGAATATTTAATGATTATTTTAGGGGTAGTTTTCATGTGAGGGGATGTCTTCTTAATGTGAACATATTGATATGTTCATAGGTTTTATTCAAATATCCTTTAATGAAATATTGTATGTTTTTATTTAATTTATATATTTTAATATATTTCAGCTTAAAATAAGAAAATATTGTCATATATTATCATTTATTAATTTTCTGTTGGTATAAGAAATGAGGTATAGGAATTTTACATGGATGGTGTTAAAATTTGTTGTTAATAATATCAAAGTGGGAGATATTATTCAATAATATAACAGGTAATAGTTGCTTTAATTTTTTGACAAAAATGGTCTAATAATAAAGGAAAACCTAATATAATAATTCTATAATCTTTATTGTATTTAATAGTTATTATATGAAGATATAGGATTTTAATTGATGACACCAAAAAAACATGTTTTGTGGATTCAATCCATGTCGTGGTGACTTATATAATGAATTTTTGAAATGACTAGAGTTAATAGGAAAATGATTATGGAGTGATTTATTAAAATTAAAATTATAATTTATACTATACATAGAGACCATGCAAATATAATATTCAATTTTATGATTCATATTATAAAAATCACAATCTAAAATTCTGTATCACATCCCAACCTCCCAAAAACTCAACCTAAACTGTAAATGCGATAATAAATGACCCTTAAATACTATCTTTATTAGTTCAAGGGGTGGTCACTAACTCTATTGGAATGAAATTAATTTTTTGGAAGTAATTAACCTTATTATGTAATAAATAATCTATATAAAAACCATATATAATAAAATTAATATATATAAATAAAAATAATGCATGATAGGGGAAAGACAACAGAATATATATTATACATTAAAATATTTACAAGATATGTCCTGAAAATAAAAACATTAAAGGAAAAATGTAAATGAGTATCCCTACCCTTGAATAGATCTCCTCATATCACAACTAATTCAACAATAAAAATCAATAATATGATTATTTTAATAGAAAAAAATATATATAATAGTGGGGTTTTAATAAGAAGACCTGAAAAATTGAATATTTTGTGAATTTTATTCATTTTAAATTTTACTTTTCACCTATATTTTAAACATTTTTGGGAAGTTATCACATTTTTGTGGTCTTTAAAAAAAATTTAAATTTAATTTAAAGTGGATAAATTAATGATTTTACATGAATATATAATTATGGGATTATTTTGGATCAAACCTATACTGAATATATGTTTTCAATGATTTTGAATATCAATAATTATTTTATATGTAATTTTCTCTAAAATAAAGGAAAATCTAAACATTAAATGTGGAAAAGTCAATACATAAAGATTCTCTATTAATGAAAAAATATAAGAAAGAGAATTTGAGATTATCTATAATGGTAACTCTATATAATGAGTGATATGTAAAAGTATGTTCATTTTTCATATAGGAATAAAAATCATATATAAAGGTAACATGGTAAATATGTGAAGGAAACAAATACATTACAAGGAAAACAATAGGATTCATGATTTGTTCAAACAAATGAATCAATTTTTATGAAAAATTCCTAGTTCCAGTATATAAGGTTTTATGAATCTCAAATAATGACATTCTCTATTGTGATTGATCCTTTCCATTGAATGGAATGATATGTAGGTTTTCCCCTTTTTCTAAATTCTTTCTTAGAAGAGCTATAGATTAACTCCATGAGATATAGTTCATTTCAAGTGACATGTATGGTGCAGTACCCACTTTTAATATTTTATCAAGAATGAAAATAAAAATGAAATCCAGTTCTGGTGAATCATGTTAAATTTCAAAATGAAGGCTCGAATAACATTTGTGAAAAAAACATATTGATCATGAAACCAATCAAAGTGTTATATTCTAAATATGAATGTAATATCTAAATTCATGGGATATATTCATTTTCTAATTAATGGAAATGATTTTTAAGTCACATAAAATGAATTCGACATATATTTTAATAATTAATATTATAAAATTTAAATTATGGTGATTAAACTTTTGAAATATAGAGAATAATAAAGAATAATCATAGTAATTATATAATAAACTATTAAAAGATGGATCCTCCTTGAATAAGTAGAGTGGAATCAATTTTAACCAATATTTAAAGAGATCCCATGATTCAAGAGAGATTTGAGTGTTTTTCTGAACCAATAAAATGTAAATGAAATCATTGGGTTTGGGGTTCTAAAGTTTACCAAGTAGTGTAGCATTTGTTTTTAATTTAATTATGAAATTGTTTTCATATTTTATTATTCAATCCTTTAACCATAAACCATTTTTATCTCTCATCTCTATGGATATAAAAGACTAACTCATGTTTTGGTCCTAATTGGAGAATTTTTGGGTGTCATACACCCTATAAATTTTCGATATTCACTATTGATATTTTGGTTAAAGTATAAAATACTATGTGAAGGTTTTTATCTTTTATTCTGAATATCATCAGTTCTGTACTTACCTATTGAAAGCATGTCCTCCCATATTTATCCTTGTATTCCCTTCACATTATGGATTTGGGTATATAGGGTGGTGAACCTTCTATGAAGGGTTCAGTGTATTGGTGCGAAAAACGGTCATCCATAGAATGTTTATTGACCACAAACCACACATGAAATGGGTTATGGTATTTCGATAAGGATTCCAAATCATACTGAGTTCCGTAACATATATTTATGGGAGTGGTTAGTGATTAATTTGATCTAGCCAAGGGTAATTTTTGTTCAACTTATTTGGATAATTAACGAACCCCTATAATCTAACCATATAAACATCAAATTCATCAGTATTATTTATTTACTTTCCCTATTTTCCAATTAGTTTTCATACTTCTATATGTCTCTCTTCATTCATTTTTTTAAAAACATAATTAAAATATAAATTAGTTTTAAAGAGAATTTGGTTCATGTAATGATATTATAGGAATAACCTATGTCAACAGCCATTATATATAAGGTATTTTATATTTCTATATATGTACTCCCACTAAAAATAGCCTTTGAAATGTTTCTCTATTTCTCGAGAGAGAATATTATAACTATATTTTTCACATCTTATTAATATAATATTAATTTCATTAAAAATAAGAAAAAACAAAAATGTTTTTTATGAAATGATTACAACAAAACTTGTCTCCGGGGATGAACATAAAATATTAGTAGATAGATTTTCCCTCTTTACAATGATAACATCATAATCCCCCCAAGTGAAGGATTATAAATAATATAAAGTATAATACCATGTATATGTAATGAAATATAAGGCATTGAAACATCTAATATAATATTAACAAATAGCATATATGGAAGAAAATGTTACTTCATCCATATTTGAGGTAGAGGAATCAGATGAGGCTAAATTAGAGATCACTAGAAGTATTCTTTCATACATCCCAGTACATCAATAGGTATTACATGGGGTTGTTCTAACATATAATTATTTTAAAAGGGACATTTCATTTTTATATTTTTTTATTAAAATTTATAGAAAATGTTTTCTTAACTCACTTCTCCTTGGTATTTACTATAAAATCTATACAAAGGATCCCTATAAATGGTGATAATGAAAATAATAACATGTTCAAGGTAGTAAATTTTTTGGAAATTTTGGAATTCCCACTAACTAATCATACTTAAATATTACTAGATTCAATACATGCTGAAAAAGAACTTAGATTTAATACTAATGAGTGATATACGCTCTATATATATATTTAATTAATATATTAATAATATATAATTGTAAACAAAAATTTACAATGAATTTTTGTAGAACCATCCCCATCAGAATAGGCCAAGAAATATTTCTATAAAGAAGGTATGAGAATGGAATCTTTCTTTGAAGAAGTAATATTAAAGACATTATGGATTCATTATGATATTTAAGAGGGAGATATAACATACATGTGATTTCATAATGAACAACATGCATGATGAAAAACAAAGGAAAATATAATCCCTGAATTAAATAAAATGTACATAGTGGGTTATCCATGGGTACTAATAATTAAAGAACAAAATAACTTAGAATTGTATACATAAATAATAATTAAATATACTACATATGAGGGGGATAATTTCAATTTCAATTTTATCTTTTTTATATTTTAGTTTAATTCTGATTGCTTCTAACTTCCCCCTTAATTAGAATTGTGAATCAGTACAATTGAAGTAGGAATTGTTGGAGGAATCTGCCAGATCTTTATATTTTTGAATGGGGGATTCATAATTAAATATCAACCGTTATATTTCAAATTATACTTCACTAGTAATGTATTATTCATAACCATCAATTTATAACGTTTTACCATACATACGTAAGAAGCATCAAATAAATGTACAATATATATATATATATATATGTATGTATGTATGTTTTGGTTAATGAAGCTCAATTTCCAATAATATTAGGGATAAACAATGTAGTAGTAGGAATACGGAAAATTAAAACCTTTTACATACATAGGGGTTTATGAAAAGACTTTATCCTGTAATTTCTTTAATACTCATAGTTATTTTTAAAATCATTGATTTTATTTTCAATGTAATATTTTCAATGGAAGATGTTGTGGGAAACACTATAAAACATGTTGTTGGATTTTTTAAAAGATGATAACTAATTTATATTCATCTACATCACTAGTTGACTAATACTTTATTCATGTTTTGTGAAAACATCCAAATTATTTATTGATTTCTTATGAGGGATGTAGTATCTTAGTGTGGTGGAGGTAAGAGTTCATGCTATTAGATTATTGTGAGTTTGGGTATTTTTATTATTTGTTTTAAATTTTGTGAAATAATTGATATTTACTGGTAACAATTATCATTTTTCCATAATTATATTTTTAATGGCCCAGGCCTCTCCAGTCCCTTAATTTGAGAGAATCATTTTGTCTGAGCTATTCTGGGAGGTCAAGGTAACTCATTTCAACACATTGAAAAAATTCATAGTTTTCCATGTTTTCCAATAGTGTCTCATTCCAATGGTATCTCACCCTGGTGGTGTCAACCTGGTCATGTCACTGTGTTGGTGTCACACTAGAGGTTGCTCACTGGTGGTGGCTCACTTACAGTGCCTTGCTATTGGTCACTCATTGGCAGTCAGTCTCATAGTGGTGCCTGTAACACCACAGGTAAATAAATAATATGACATTTTTATACTTATCCCTATTTGTGAATAAAATGTTAATATTAATTTGAAGGGAACGCTATGCTCGATGGATTACCCAATACACAACAATGAGTTCCTTTGAAATCTTGCGTTGCACTCTAATAATAAAATAATTTTATTTTTAATGGTAGTTAACACCTAGCCATTGTAATGGTGGGAATGAACATAAAAAAATACCAAATTATTATATATGTTTGTCAAATATTTTTACTTTTTAAAATAAATGTTAGAGGATTAAAAATGAAAATGAATCCAATTTTAAGTGTAAACATTCTAATATAGGTCGATTAACCGCCTTTTGATGGCGAACCTCTTTTAAATACACTTTTTGACAATTTTATGTATTATATTTTAAAAAATAAAATTCTTCTTTAAAATTGGGACATCAAAATTTACTTTGTGTAAATTTTTGGTATTTTTACGATAAAGTTCATTGTTAATGAATAAGTGAAAAATGGTGTATTTTAATTCAAAACCCATTTTTAATCTAATTTATTTATATGTTTAGATTATCTTTTTAATTGGTTTTAAAGTGAATTTAGAATATATTTTTACCATTTAATCCAATGGTGGTCATTGGAATTAATTTGACTTTGAAATTGGACTTAAACTAGTGTTAATCATTTAATAGATATTATTTCGTAAAAATGCGCTATTTTTTTTGATAGCAGGAATTAATTATTAAATTAATTAATGAAACTTATATGTTTTGAATTTTTTAAAATAGACATCATTTTTGAATTAAGAATATCAAATATATCTTAGGGTGAATTTTTGGTATTTTTCTGAAAAACTTCAATTTTTTATGAATAGTGAAACCACTAAGTGGTAGTTAAAGAAACTGATTTTTCGTTTAAATGAAGCTTTACCACTTCTGTGATTCGATTTTCAAAAAACTGACATACATGATTGTCATTAGAAAGTAAAAAGTGGTTGAATGAGATTAAAATAATTTTTTGGCAAATAGTAACGTTTATGTTTTATTAATCGTGATTAAAGGTAATTAGTGTAATTTAAGGTAAAGATAATGTTTTAATAATATTAAATTGACCTTGACACATTTCCTACCCTAATTTTATGGGTCATGGACGACCAAGAAAATCCATGGGTCAACTTGGGGACCCAATGGAGCCACATTGGTAGGAAAATGACATTAATACCTTTTTATTTAAAGTTAAAATAAAAATGTCATACACATGTGTTGTTTTACTAAAACAATTTTTAAATGGAGTTATACAAGTAATATTTTTTACTATAAATATTCATTAGAAATCCAAAACTATTTAATACATCATGATATTTGTTTTATAATTTTTAGACATTAAATAAATTAAATTATTTATAACACCATGATGATGCATCAATTACCTCATTATTTAACGATTTAAATAAAATGTAAGGATAATGTAAAATATAAGACCTAAACTTGTCAAAAACATATTGGATGGGTGGATTTCTGACTCTTATCACCTTATCCTCGAAATATATAATTTTGGGACCTTTAAAAACCGAGACTCATTTTATAATAAAGTAACCTTTTATAACTTTCCAAGAGTGCCCCTCCTCTCCTCTTATAGAAGGCCCCCACCTCTACCACCTTACCCACACCTATCAAGCCTTTGGCTCGGCCAACCCCTGCCCATTTTGTCACTCCACATCCCTATCTCACTCCTATAAGCCTCTCTTTGGTCATAAGTCTTTCCAAGGAAGTCTTTGAGCACAACTCAAAAAGAGTTACCCGATTTAAAGGTAATGTCTTCCCAAGTGTTCGTTTGTTTTATTTTGCTTCTCCAAACCCCTAATTTTTTTTATTCCTTTAATTTGTAACAAAAACAGTATATTGAATATAAATTGATGTTGTTATGAGAAATATTCTAGCCACACTTACACACACATCCGTCTAGTGGTTAAATAACATACTGTTTCTGTAGATGGCGAATTACTGCCTCACGAAACGATGATTCTTCAATATTCTTTTAACAATTTTAAAGGTGGCAATTATGATGTCACTTTATTTTATATATGATATATATGGTATTTATTTTTTCTATATGCTTCTGTATTTTATATTTATAACAAACCTTTATTCTTTGCATGTTGTGCAAATGCGATAATTTCATATGAGGAAGGGTGGACTACCACCCCCTCAAGTGATGTGACTCGTTCATGCAATACATGGAATGTATAAAGAATGAAATTAATAAACATATGTGACATATATAACATATATATTATACTGTAATTATAATATATATATATCTCATTTATTTTTAATTCCATTAATATGACAAAAAAATGAAAGTAGCGTTCATGCGTATGTACGGCCTACCATCTCCATGAACAATGCTTTTCATTTTTTATCTCCAAATGTTATGGAATAGTATAAAATGAATATGTAATGGATATATATGATATTTTAATCATTAATAATACTCTGGAAATTAATTACTTATAACTACATGGGCAATCATTTTCAAACAAGTTCATTTTTGACTCATGTACCAAACATCGGCAAAAACGTCTGATATGAACTAACATTGTTAAACAATTATTATAACATTACAATATGTAATATGAACTGAATAATAATATTTAAAGAAGTTCCTTAGGAAATTATAAATTTACCAAAGTTTATTATTCAGGAATATAAAGAAACGAACAAGACAAGTCGGACTTGAGGTAAGGGATCCTACCACTTTCTTTCTTACTAAGTACACTATTTTATGTCATTCCTTTTAAGCTCATCTTTCTTATGATTGGAATGTTATTTTATATTACTCTTACTGTACTTTTTATTTTCATATTATGAGAGACCCTATTTTCTCTCATCAATCCATTTTGGACATTTTGATTGGCGCCGTTAGGCTGCCTAATTTTCGTAAGAGATCCAACCTCTCTCTTTCTTTTTAAGTACTCTCCTTTATGTCACTTCTTTTAAGCTCCTATTTGTTATGTTGGGGGATGTTATTTTATATTCATCTTTCTGTACATTTTATGTTAATATGATGAGATAACCTATTTGATCTCATCCATCCATTTTTGGATGTTTTAAGTGGCGCTGTTTGGCTGCCGAGTTTTCGTAAGGGATTTTTCATCTCACTTTTATTCCCGTGAAATTTATGCTAAAATTTCCACCATTTCCTTTGAGTGGTATATTTACTACCGATTATTCTACTCTTTTTGTAATATACTTTCGTTTATGAGTATTTACATCAATGTTTTATTGTCTTTATTTCATGGGGTGTATGTTTTGAAAGATACCCAAGTCGGTAAGGGAACCTTTCACCCTCCTCTTTTTAAAAGACTTCTTTTGTTGGGTCTTTTAATTTACATATTGTAATGTTGGGATATGTTCTTATATATCTTTATTGATTTAAATTTAATGTATAGGTGTTGAGATACCCTTTTTATCTCTCATCAACTCATTTTTAAGTGACGCCGTTAGGCAGTCGATTTTTTGCAAGGGAACTTCAAAACCCAATTTTGATTCTTTGGGATAAACTTGTACTCCTTGAATATGTCGTTCTATGAATATGTGTGAATAACCTCTGATTGTTTTACACTTAATATCCACTTATATTTGGCGTATTATTTTGTCACACATAATCATGTAATTGATTTATCCTTAATCTAAGGATACCGACTTTGTAAGGGACGTTATCTCAATCTCCTTTCACTGAGGAATATTTTGTTTTATACAGAACTTTATTTTATATGGTGTATAAACCCCTTTTACATCTACTTTTATTCGAGAGGAATATTTTCTATACTAATCATTTTACTAAACGAAAAATAGTATGTTTCCTTTTAACGTACGTGGTGACAATGACCTTTCCACCGCCGCGAGTATTATTTGATCTTTGGATTCCTCAAAAAGCCGTTACATTTTTAAAAGTAAATAAATACCATTTACTCTATTATGTATTTTGGTATTGAAAATGGTTTTTATAATGGATTTTTTATGTCAATATATTTAAGTGATATATTTTTCTCCTAATGTGGATATATTTTCTTTCCTTTATAATTGTTTATGTGTTATGATTTTATAATGGTACGTGGAAATTTGACGGGTGGTTACATGATAATCCTTATGATGGGTGGTGTCATGAATACCATGATGGGTGGTTATGTTATAACCTCCAATGAATTGGGTATGGAAGTCGGTCGTATGGCTATTCCATTAAGTGATATGCATGGATGTCGACCGTATGGTTATTCCATTTAAGTATGTTTATGTCCCAAGTTACCTTTATATGTAATGTATATGGGGTTTATGGTAATCTTTTGGTTAAAAAGGGTAAGTAATGATATTTTATTCATTGAAGAGTTTATACTACTTCATAAATGTGAAAATTATTACTTTGATAAAGAATTCATGGTTTACTTGTTGTTTTGAAAAACTAACAGTTTTCCTTCTTTGTGTATCCCTTACTAAGCTTTTTATGCTCATCCCATGTTTTTTTAAATGTTTTCACAGGACATAAAGTTGAATAGGGTCAAGGATGGGATCATGGAAATGTCAGGCTTTCTAATACAAGTAACTAGACATGACTCTATTGTTCATGAGTTTTTATTTTGTGGAAAAAAATGGCAACTAAGTAGATTTTTCTACTTTGTAATATTTGAGATGTAATAGCTATGTCCTAATTCTATAAAACTCTAAACCTGAAAAGCTACTCAATGTGAATTATTCAATTTAATTCAAGATTAAGTAAGGTTTAAGCCTGAGGCCTTATAGTTGGTATCAAAGGTCTATTTAGATAACTTTAGAGGTTAGAGTGTTGCTTAAGATTAAGTGAAAAGTTGTGTATAACCACAATGGGTAGTATATTAAATGGAGTGATTTTTTTTGAAAGTTAGAATTAGTTTGAGATAACTTGGATAACTATACCTTACTATTTATCTTCCTCATTATTATATGATGATTTTACTGATATGCTCACACTGACCTTTTTGGTTTCAAAAAAATGGCTGGATCTAGCAGGCACCAAAGTAACAGTGGATGTAAAGGAAACTGTGACAGTTTTCTGAGCGAGCAACTGAATGATATGGGAACTGCAATGAAAACTCTAGTGTTTATCCTCAACCAACAATCTGGAGTCATGATTGACCACCTAAACCTTGGTGATTTTTATAAGGCATCATATATGCGAGAAACCAATCCCTAAGGAACTTCAGGTAATAATCATAAATGTAAGTGTGTTCAAAAACCTATGTGTCAAAGATGTGGAAAGAAACACCTAGGAAAATGTTTAAAAGGGATAGAAATATGCTATAGATGTGGAAATGAAAGTCATAATGCAAGAACCTATCATGTAAAAAGGAATCATCCAGTTGACTCGAGGAAAGGGAAAGAAGTTCTTTCTAAGGGATCAATTGAATGTTTTAAATGTGGTTTGCATGGTCATTATGAAAACACATGTCCTATGAAGAAGTTTTGGGAATGGGATCACCATGATCGTACAAATATTTGTTTACCAATACCTAATGTCATTCCGATTGAGGATGAAGAAACTGACAATGACCAATCCAAGGTATGGATTATTTCTTAACATTTGTTTTCCTATTATGTAATTTTAGGATATGATTCATGATTTTGTTTGTAAGAAAGAAGTATTTCAGAATAAGTTGGAAAGGAATGGTTAATGGATCATGAAGAATGTTGAATGAGTAAGAAGTCAACATATAAGGGCTTCAAGAGTTATGATGAAATTCTTAAAAGTATTAAGTCTCTTTTGATGATGTGGTAACATTAGAGGACTTTTTATAGTATGTGTGACCATGAAGTTTTATATATGAAAGTTTTATTCAAGGAATAGTTATCTATTCTTTTGTGGACATAGTTATAAAGAACCATTTGGGTTTTTATGATCCTTACTTTTGAGGTAATTATGGGTTACTATATGATGGAAGATGAAAGGAATGAGATAAACATGAGGTTAAAATATGTTATGATTATTTTTGATGATTTTATATCGTTTTGGGGATTTTTTTAAGAATTATATAGTTTTGGAAAAAGGACAACACACAAACCGTGTGACAACCCATCACGTCGGACATAGCTATGGGAATCGAACCCACAACCAAAGTGCGACTGGTATTTATCACCTACCACTAGTCTACGTGAAGTCCCTGGTTAGTTTAACTAATTCTTTTTAGTTAGATGATTTTAGGAAACAAGAGTATGTTTATTTTGGGTTATCTATGGAAATTATTAACCTATCATGGAGGATATGTGATTAGGTTAATTACTTTTCAATATGAGACTTTAAGAGAAACTAATGTTATTTGGAGATAAATGTTAATTTTTACCTTGGAAGACTATGTGATTAAATCCTTCAAATATTATTTTGGTTTACGTTGAATAATTTTATGGACAATTGTTTATCGAATGGTCTTCGTTGAACTTTGGGTTTTGTTGGACAAATTTTGGAGATTAAGAATAGATTTTCTTTTTATAAAGGATTCTCCTATTGTGGATTATCTGATCTCGTGCTAACAATTTTGGTTTTTGTTTTTGTCTAAAGACATGGGAAATATATAGTTCTATTTTGTGGATTAGGGGATTCTCTATAAGTGGATTATAGCTTTCTTAATATGAACAAGTCATCCTAAATACTCATCTTTTGGAGAAAGTATGAGTTTTTGTTAGAAATCTGGTAAAATATGAAAGTCTACAAGACAAGTAAGTATGTTTCCTTATGATTTAGTTAAGCTCAAAAATAAATTCCTCAATTAAAAGTAACTTAAAACAAAAATGTTGTCCGTTATCTTTTCCTACTGGGGAAATCCAATACTGTTTAACCCATCCCAAGTTTGTGATTTTCTTATGGTTAACTTTCTCCTAAACATGTTTTCCATCACTCTCCCTCAGAACATGAGCCTTTGGTTTTTCTTCCATATCCAAGTTTTCCTACATGGAATCCTAGTATGGGTTAATTCGGGTGACCTCTGTACTTCTCTTTCTTTCTTTTAAAGTGATTGTTTTACCGACTCTTGTTCCGATGTGGGACATTCAATGAAGTTTCCGAGCCCAATTTTAAAATTGCGAGGACGCAATTCCCAATAGGGGGAAGGATGTAACACCCCAGGTAAATAAAGAATATGAAATTTTTATATTTATCCCTATTTGTGAATAAAATGTTAATATTAATTTGAAGGGATCTCTATGCTCGATGGCTTACGCAATACGCAACAACAAGTTCCTTTGAAATCTTGCGTTGCACTCTAATAATAAAATAATTTTATTTTTAATGGTAGTTAACACCTAGCCATTGTAATGGCTGGAATGAACATAACTAACTACCAAATGATTATATATATTTGTCAAATATTTTTACTTTTTACAATAAATGTTAGAGGATTAAAAATGCGAATGAATCCAATTTTAAGCGTAAACATTCTAATAAAGGTCGATTAACCACCTTTTGATGGTGAACCAATTTTAAATCCACTTTTTGATAATTTTATGTGTTATATTTGACAAAATAAAATTCTTCTTTAAAATTGGGACATCAAAATTTACTTTGTGTAAATTTTTGTTATTTTTACGATAAAGTTCATTGTTAATGAATAAGTGAAAAATGTTGTATTTTAATTCAAAACTACTTTTTAATATAATTTATTTATATGATTATATTGTCTTTTGAATTGGTTTTAAAGTGAAATTATAAAATATTTTTACCATTTAATCCAATGATGGTCATTGTAATTAATTTCACTTTTAAATTGGACTTAAACTAGTATCAATCTTTTAATAGATATTGTTTCTTAAAACACAATATTTGTTTTGACAGTGGGAATTAATTATTAAATTAATTAATGAAACTTATATGTTTTAAATTTTGTAAAATAGACATCGTTTTTGAATTCATAATATCAAATATAGCTTAGTGTGAATTTTTGGTATTTTTCTGAAAAACTTCAATTTTTGATGAATAGTGAAACCACTAAGTGGTAGTTAAAGAAACAGATTTTTCGTTTAAACGAAACATTACAACTTCTGTGATTTGATTTTCAAAAATCCAACATACATGGTTGTCATTAGGAAGTAAAATTTGGTTCAATGAGATTAAAATAATTTTTTTTGTGAATAGTAACTTTTATGTTTTATTATTCGCGATTAAAGGTAATTAGTGTAATTTAAGGTAAAGATAATGTTTTAATAATATGAAATGACCTTGACACATATAATAAACTTATTTTATGGGTCATGGCCGACAAATACAATCCATGGGTCAACTTGGGGACCCCATGGAGCCACATTGGTTGGAAAATGACATTAATACCTTTTTATTTAAAGTTAAAATAAAAATGTCACAAACATGTGTTGTTTTACTAAAAAAAAATTTAAATGGGGATATAAAAGTCATATTTTTTACAATAAATATTCATTAGAAAGTTAAAAAGATTTCCTACATCATGATATTTTTTTAATAATTTTTAGAAATTAAATAAATTAAATTATATATGACACCATGATGATGCATCGATTACCTCATTATTTAATGATTTAAATAAAATGAAAAGATAATGTAAAATCTAAGACCTACACTTGTCAAAAACCTATTGGATGGGTACATTTCGAACTCTTATCACCTTATTCTCTAAATATATAATTGTGGGCCCTTTAAAAACCAAAACTCATTTTATAATAAAGTATCCTTTTATAACTTTCCAAGAGTGTCCCCCCTCTCCTCTTATAAAAGGCCCCCACCTCTACCACCTTACCCACACCTCTCAAGCCTTTGTCTTAACCAAACCTTGACCATGTTTTCTCTCCACATCCATCTCTTACTCAGAGAAGCCTCAATTTGGGCAGAAGTTATCCCAAGGAAGCCTTTGAGATCAAATCAAAAAGAGTTACCCGATTTAAAGGTAAAGACTTCCCTAGTGTTCGTTTGTTTTATTTTGCTTCTCCAACCCCATAATTTTTTTAATTCCTTTCTTTTGTAATAACACCTGTATCTTAAATATACTTTCATTTTTTTATAAGAAGGATTCGAGCCACAATTACACACACATCCGTCTAATGGTTAAAGAACATACTGTTTCTGTGGATGGAGAATTAATGCATCACGAAACGATGATTATTCATTATTCTTTTAACACCTTTAAAGGTGGCCATTATGATGTCACTATATTTTATATATTATATATATGGTATTTATTTTTTCTATATGCTTCTGAATTTTATATTTAAAACATACCTTTATTCTTTGGATGTTGTGCAAATGGATTAATTTCATATGAGGAAGTGTGGACTACCGCCCCCTCAAGTGATGTGACTCGTTCATGAAATACATGGAATGTATAAAGAATGAAATTAATGAAAATATGTGACCTATATAACATATATATTATACTGGAATTAAAATATATATATTTATATCTCATTTAATTTTAATTCCATTAATATGACAAAAAAAGAAAGTAGTGTTCATGTGTACGTACGACCTTCCATCTCCAGGAACAGTGCTTTTCATTTTTTATCTCAAAATGTTATGGAATAGTATAAAATTTATATTTAATGGATATATAGGATATTTTAGTCATTAATAATATTATGGAAATGATTTACTTATAACTACATGGGAAATCATTTTCAAACAAGTTCATTTTTGACTCATGTACCAAACATCGGCAAAAACGTCTGATATGAACTAACATTGTCAAAGAATTATTATATAATTATAATATGTAATATGAACTGAATAATAATCATTAAAGTATTTCCTTAGGCATTTATAAATTTACCAAAGTTTATTATTTAGAAATATAAAGAAACGAACAAGACAAGTCGGACTTGATGTAAGGGATCCTACCTCTTTCTTTCTTTCTAAGTACACTCTTTTATGTCATTCCTTTTCAGCTCATCTTTCTTATGATTGGGATGTTATTTTATATTACTCTTATTGTACTTTTTATGTTAATATGATGAGAGACCATATATTCTCTCATCAATCCATTTTGGAAGTTTTGATTGGCGCCGTTAGGCTGCCGAATTTTCGTAAGAGATCCAACCTCTCTGTTTCTTTTTAAGTACTCTCCTTTATGTCACTTCTTTTAAGCTCCTCTTTTTATGTTGGGGGATGTTATTTTATATTCATATTTCTATAAATTTTATGTTAATATGATTAGATACCCTATTTGATATCATCAATCTAGTTTTGGATGTTTTAAGTGGCGTTGTTAGGCTACCGAGTTTTCGTAAGGGATTTTTCATCTCACTTTTATTACCGTTAGATTTATGCTACATTTGCCACCATTTCCTTTGAGTGGTATATGTACTACCCATTATTCTACTATTTTTGTAATAGACTTTCGTTTATGAGTATTTACATCATTGTTGTATTGTCCTTCTTTCATGGGGAGTATGTTTTGAAAGATACCCAAGTCGGTGAGAGTACCTTTCACCCTCCTCTTTTTAAAAGACTTCTTTTGGTGGGTATTTTAATTTACATATTGTAATGTTGGGATATGTTCTTATATATCCATATAGATATAAATTTAATGTACAAGTGATTAGATACCCTTTTTATCTCTCATCAACTCATTTTGATGTGATGCTGTTAGGCTGTCATATTTTTGCAAGGGAACTTCTTAACCCAATTTTGATTCTTTGGGATAAACTTGTACTCCTTGAATATGACGTTCTATGAATATGTGTGAATAACCTCTAATTGTTTTACACTTAATATCCACTTATATTTGGTGTATTATTTTGTCACACATAATCATGTAATTGATTTATCCTTAATCTAAGGATACCGACATTGTAAGGGACTTTGTCTCAATCTCCTTTCATTGAGGCATATTTTGTTTTATACAGAACTTTCTTTTATATGGTGTATAAACCTATTTGAATTCTACTTTTATTCGAAAGTAATCTTTTCTATACTAATCTTTTTACTAAACGACAAAAAGTATGTTTCTTTTTAACCTACGCAGTGACGATGTCCTTTCCGCCGCCCGAGTATTATTTGATCTTTGGCTTCCTCAACAAGCCGTTATATTTTTAAAAGTAAATAAATACCATTTACTCTTTTATGTATTTTGGTATTGAAAATGGTTTTGATAATGGATTTGTTATGTAAATATATTTAAGTGATTTATTGTTCTTGAAATGTTGAAATATTTTCTTTCCTTTATAATTGTATATGTGTTATGATTTTATAATGGTACGTGGACATTTGATGGGTGGTTACGTGATAAAACTTATGACGGGTGGTGTCGTGAATACCAAGACGGGTGGTTACGTTATAACCTCCAATGCATTGGGTATGGATGTCGGCCGTATGGCTATTCCATTAAGTGATACGTGTGGAAGTCGACCGTATGGTTATTCCATTTAAGTATGTTTATGATCCAAGTTACCATTATATGTTTTGTATATGGGTTTTATGGTAATATTTTGGTTACAAAAGGGTAAGTAATGATCTTTTATTCATTGAAGAGTTTATACTACTTCATAAAGGTGAAAAGTATTACTTTGATAAAGAATTCATGGTTTGCTTGCTGTTTTGAAAAACTAACAGTTTTCCTTCTTTATGTATCCCTTACTGATCTTTTTATACTCATCCCATGTTTTTTAAATGTTTTCACGGGATATAGAGTTGAATAGGGTCAAGGATAAGATCAAAGAAATGACAGGCTGTCTAAAACAAGTAACTAGACATGACTCTTTTGTTCAAGAGTTTTTATTTTGTGGAAAAAATTGTCAACTAAGTAGATTTGTCTACTTTGTAGTCTTTGAGATATAATAGCTATGTCCTAATTCTCTAAAACTCTAAACCTGAAAAGATCCTCAATGTGAATTATTCAATTTAATTCAATATTAAGTAAGGTTTAAGGTTGGGGCCTTATGGTTGGTATCAAAGGTCGGTTTAGATAACTTTAGAGGTTAGAGTGTTTCTTAAGAATAAGTGACAAGTTGTGTATAACCACAATGGGTAGTATATTAGATGGAGTCATTGTTTTTTTTGAAATTTAGAATTAGTTTGAGATAACTTGGATAACTATACCTTAGTGTTTATCTTCCTCATTATTATATGATGATTTTACTGATATGCTCACACTGACCTTTTTGGTTTTAGTAAATGGCTGGATCTAGCAGGCACCAAAGTAACAGTGGATGTGAAGGAAACTGTGATAGTTTTCTGAGCGAGCAACTGAATGATATGGGAGCTACAATGAAAAATCTTGTGTTTATCCTCAACCAACTATCTGGATTCATGATTGACCACCTAAACTGTGGTGATTTTTATAAGGCATCATATATGCGAGAAACAAATCCCTATGGAACTTCAGGTAATAATCATAAAGGTAAGTGTGTTCAAAAACCTATGTGTCAAAGATGTGGAAAGAAACACCTAGGAAAATGTTTCAAAGGGACACAAATATGCTATATATGTGGAAATGAAGGTCATAAAGCAAGAACCTATCATGGAAAAAGGAAGCATCCAGTTAACTCGAGGAAAGGGAAAGAAGTTCTTTCTGAGGGATAAATTGAATGTTTTAAATGTGGTGTGCATGGTCATTATTCAAACACATGTCCTATGAAGAAGTTTCGGGAATGGGATCACCAAGATTGTACAAATATTCTTTTACCAATACCAAATTACATTCCGATTGAGGATGAAGAAACTGAAAATGACCAATCAAAGCTGTGGATTATTTCTTAAAATTTGTTTTCCTATTTTTGTATCTTAAGATATGATTCATGATTTTGTTTGTAGGAAAGAAGTATTTCAGAATAAGTTTTAAAGGAATGGTTAATGGATCATGAAGAATATTGAATGAGTAAGAAGTCAATATATAAGGGCTTCAAGAGTTATGTTGAAATTCTTAAAAGTATTAAGTCTCTTTTGATGATGGGGTTACATTAGAAGACTTTTTATAGTATGTGTGACCCTAATGTTTGATATATGAATGTTTTATTCAAGGAATAGTTATCTGTTCTTTTGTGGACATAGTTATAAAGAACTATTTGGGTTTATATAATCCTTAATTTTGAAGTAATTATGAGTTACTATATGATGGAAGATGAAAGGCATGAGATAAACTTGAGGTTAAAATATGTTATGATTATTTTTGAAGATTTTATCTCGTTTTGGGGATTTTTTTACGAATTATATAGTTTTGGAAAAAGGACATCACGCAGACCGTGTGACGACCCTTCGCGTCGGACAAAGCTATGCGAATCAAACCCACAACCAAAGTGCGACTGATATTTATCACCTACCACTAAACTACGTGAAGTCCCGGGTTAGTTTAACTAATTATTTTTAGTTAGATAATTTTAGTAATCAAGAGTAAGTTTATTTTGGGTTATCTATGGAAATGATTAACCTATCATGGAGGATATGTTATTAGGTTAACTACTTTTCAATATTAGACTTTAAGAGAAACTAATGTTATTTGGAGATAAATGTTAATTTTTACCTTGGAAGACTATGCGATTAAATCCTTCAAATATTTCGGTTTCAATCTTAGTTTGATTTACTTTGTAGTATTTTATGGAAAATTGTTTATCAAATGGTCTTCATTGATCTTTAAGTTTTGTTGGACAAATTTTGGAGATTAAGAATAGATTTTCTTTTTATAAAGGATTCTATTTTTGTGGATTATTTGATCTCATACTAACAAGTTTGGTTTTTTTTGTCTAAAGACATGGGAAATATATAGTTCTCTTTTATTGATTAGATGATTCTCTAGAAGTGGATTATAGTGCTCTTAATATGAAAAAGTCTTCCAAAATACTCATCTTTTGGAGAAAGTATGAGTTTGTGTTAGAAATCTGGTAAAAGATGAAAGTATACAAGGCAAGTAAGTATGTTTCCTTATGATTTAGTTAAGCTCAAAAATATATTCCTCAATTAAAAGTAACTTAAAACAAAAATGTTGTCCATTAAATTTCCTACTGGGGAAATCCAATACCGTTTAACCCATCACAAGTTTGTGATTTTATTGTGGTTAACTTTCTCTTAAACATGTTTTCTATCACTCTCCCTCAGATTATGACCCTTTTCTTTTTCTTCCATATCCATGTTTTCCTACATGGAATCCTAGTATGGGTTAACTCGGGTGACCTCTATACTTCTCTTTCTTTCTTTTAATGTGATTGTTTTATCGACTCTTGTTCTGATGTGGGACTTTCAATGATGTTTCCGAGACCAATTTTAAAATTGCGAGGATGCAATTCCCAAAAGGGGGGAAGGATGTAACACCCCAGGTAAATAAAGAATATGAAATTTTTATATTTATCCCTATTTGTGAATAAAATGTTAATATTAATTTGACGGGAACGCTATGCTCGATGGCTTACCCAGTACGCAACAACGAGTTCCTTTGAAATCTTGTGTTGCACTCTAATAATAAAATAATTTTATTTTTAATGGTAGTTAACACCTAGACGTTGTAAGGGTGGGAATGAAAATAACTAACTACAAAATGATTATATATATTTTTCAAATATTTTTACTCTTGACAATAAATGTTAGAGGATTAAAAATGCGAATGAATCCAATTTTAAGCGTAAACATTCTAATAAATGTAGATTAACCACCTTTTGATGGAAAACCTATTTTAAATCCACTTTTTGACAATTTTATGTGTTATATTTGACAAAATAAAATTCTTCTTTAAAATTGGGACATCAAAATTTATTTGTGTAAATTTTTGGTATTTTTACGATAAACTTCATTATTAATGAACAAGTGAAAAATGTAGTATTTTAATTCAAAAAATATTTTTAATATAATTTATTTATATGATTAGATTATCTTTTGAATGTGTTCAAAAGTGAAATTAGAATAAATTTTTACCATTTAATCCAATGGTGGCCATTGGAATTAATTTCACATTGAAATTGGACTTAAACTAGTGTCAATCTTTTAATAGATATTGTTTCTTAAAAACATTCTATTTGTGTTGAGAGCGGGAATTAATTATTAAATTAATTAATGAAATTTATATGCTTTGAATTTTTTAAAACAGACATCATTTTTCAATTCGGAATATCAAATATATCTTACGGTGAATTTTTGGTATTTTTCTGAAAAACTTCAATTTTTGATGAATAGTGAAACCACTTAGTGGTAGTTAACGAAACTGATTTTACGTTTAAATGAAACATTACCACTTATGTGATTTGATTTTCAAAAATCCGACATACATGGTTGTCATTAGGAAGTAAAATGTGGTTCAATGAGATTAAAATAATTTTTTTGTGAATAGTAACTTTTATGTTTCATTAATCACGATTAAAGGTAATTAGTTTAATTTAAGGTAAAGATAATGTTTTAATAATATGAAATGACCTTGAAACATGTAATACCCTTATTTTATGGGTCATGTTCGTCCAAGAAAATCTGTGGGTCAACTTGGGGACCCCATGGAGCCACTTTGGTAGGGAAATGACATTAATACCTTTTTATTTAAAGTTAAAATAAAAATGTCACCAACATGTGTTGTTTTACTAAAAAATATTTAAATGGGGTTATACAAGTCATATGTTTGACTATAAATATTCATTAGAAAGATAAAAAGATTTCATACATCATGATATTTTTTTTATAATTTTTAAAATTTAAATAAATTAAATTATTTATGACACCATGATGATGCAGTGATTACCTCATTATTTAACGATTTAAATAAAATGAATAGATAATTTAAAATATAAGACCTACACTTGTCAAAAACCAATTGGATGGGTGGATTTAGAACTCTTATCACCTTATCCTAGAAATATATAATTGTGGGACCTTTAAAAACTGAAACTCATTTTACAATAATGTAACCTTTTATAACTTTCCAAGAGTGCCCCTCCAGTCCTCTTATAAAAGTCCCCCACCTCTACCACCTTACCCACACCTCTCAAGCCTTTGGATCGGACAAACCCTACCAATTTGGTCTCTCCACATCCCTCTATTACTCCTATAAGCCTCACTTTGGGCATAAGGCTTCCCAAGGAATCCTTTGAGGTCAAATCAAAAAGAGTTACTCGATTTAAAGGTAAAGTCTTCCCTAGTGTTCGTTTCTTATATTTTGCTTCTCCAACCCCCTAAATTTTTTTATTCATTTATTTTGTAATAATACCAGTATCTTCCATATACTTGGATGTTTTTATAAGAAGGATTCGAGCCACACTTACACACACATCCGTCTAATGGTTAAAGAACATACTGTTTCTGTGGATGGCGAATTACTGCATCACGAAACGATGATTGTTTAATATTCTTTTAACACCTTTAATGGTGGCCATTATGATGTAACTGTATTTTATATATTAAATATATGGTATTTATTTTTTCTATATGCTTTTGTATTTTATATTCAAAATATACCTTTATTCTTTGCATGTTGTGCAAATGCGATAATTTCATATGAGGAAGTGTGGACTACCGCCCCCTCAAGTGTTGTGACTCGTTCATCCAATACATGGAATGTATAAAGAATGAAATTAATCAACATATGTGACCTATATAACATATATATTATACTGGTATTATAATATATATATATATATATATCTCATTTATTTTTAATTCCATTAATATGACAAAAAAATGAAAGTATCATTCATGCCTCTGTACGGCATACCGTCTCCATGAATGGTGCTTTTAATTTTTTATCTACAAATATTATGGAATAGTATAAAATGAATATGTACTGGATATATATGATATTTTAATCATTAATACGATTCTGGAAATTATTTACTTATAAATACATGGGAAATCATTTTCAAACAAGTTCATTTTTGACTCATGTACCAAACATCGGCAAAAACGTCAGATATGAACTAACATTGTTAAAAAATTATTATAACATTATAATATGTAATATGAATGGAATAATAATCTTTAAATGAGGTCCTTAGGCAATTATAAATTTACAAAAGTTTATTATTCAAGAATATAATTAAACGAATAAGACATGTTGGACTTGAGGTAAGGGATCCAACATCTTTCCTTCTAAGTACACTCTTTTATGCCATTCCTTTTAAGCTCATATTTCTTATGATTGGGATGTTATTTTATATTACTCTTAATTTATTTTTTATGTTCATAATAATAGAGACCCTATTTTATCTCATCAATCCATTTTGGATGTTTTGATTGGCGCCGTTAGGCTGCCGAATATTCGTAAGAGATCCGACCTCTCTATTTATTTTTAAGTACCCTCCTTTATGTCACTTATTTTGAGATCCTATTTGTTATGTTAGGGGATGTTATTTTATATTCATCTTGCTGTAAATTTTATCTTAATATGATTAGATACCCTATTTGATCTCATGAATCCATTTTTGGATGTTTTAAGTGGCGCTGTTAGGCTACTGAGTTTTCATAAGGGATTTTTCATCTCACTTTTATTCCCGTGAGATTTATGTTACATTTTCCACTATTTCCTTTGGGTGGTATATGTACTACCCATTATTCTAATATTTCTGTAATATACTTTTGATTATGAGTATTTACATCAATGTTGTATTTTCCTTCTTTTATGGGGTATATGTTTTGAAAGATACCCAAGTTGGTAAGGGAACCTTTCACCCACCTCTTTTTAAAAGACTTCTTTTGTTGGGTCTTTTAATTTACATATTGTAATGTTGGGATATGTTCTTATATATCCTTATTGATGTAAATTTAATGTACAAGTGATGAGATACCTTTTTTTATCTCTCATCAAATCATTTTAAAGTGACGCCGTTAGGCTGTCGAATTTTTCCAAGGGAACTTCTTAACCCAATTTTGATTCTTTGGGATAAACTTGTACTCCATGAATATGTCGTTCTATGAATATGTGTGAATAACCTCTGATTGTTTGACACTTAATATCCACTTATATTTGGTGTATTATTTTGTCACACATAATCATTTAATTGATTTATCCTTAATCTAAGGATACTGACTTTGTAAGGGACTTCGTCTCAATCTCCTTTCATTGAGGCATATTTTTTTTTATACAGAAATTTATTTTATATGGTGTATAAACCCCTTTACTTCTACTTTTATTCGGAAGGAATATTTTCTATACTAAGAGTTTTACTAAACGACAAAAATTATGTTTCTTTTTAATGTATGCGATGACAACGACCTTTCCGCCGCCGCGAGTATTATTTGATCTTTGGATTCCTCAACAAGTCATTATATTTTTAAAAGTAAATAAATACCATTTACTCTTTTATGTATTTTGGTGTTGAAAATGGTTTTGATAATGGATTTGTTATGTCAATATATTTAATTGACATATTGTGCTTGAAATGTGGAAATATTTTCAATCCTTTATAATTGTTTATGTGTTATGATTTTATAATGGTACGTGGAAATTTGACGGGTGGTTACGTGATAAATCTTATGATGGGTGGTGTCGTGAATACCAGGATGGGTGGTTACATTATAACCTCCAATGCATTTGGTATGGAAGTCGGCCGTATGGCTATTCCATTGAGTGATATGTGTGGAAGTCGACCGTATGGTTATTCCATTTAAGTATGTTTATGTCCCAAGTTACCTTTATATGTTATGTATATGGGTTTTATGGTAATATTTTGGTTACAAAATGGTATGTAATGATCTTTTATTCATTGAAGAGTTTATACTACTTCATAAAGGTGAAAAGTATTACTTTGATAAAGAATTCATGGTTTAATTGTTGTTTTGAAAAACTAACAGTTTTCCTTCTTTGTGTATCCCTTACTGAGCTTTTTATGCTCATTCTATGTTTTTTTAAATGTTTTCATAGGACATAAAGTTGAATAGGGTCAAGGATGGGATCAAGGAAATGTCAGGCTATCTAAAACAAGTATCTAGACATGACTCTTTTGTTCAAGAGTTTTTATTTTGTAGAAAAAATGGCAACTAAGTAGATTTTCCTACTTTGTAATCATTGAGATGTAATAGCTATGTCCTAATTCTCTAAAACTCTAAACCTGAAAAGATCCACAATGTGAATTATTCAATTTAATTCAAGATTAAGTAAGGTTTAAGTCCGGGGACTTATAGTGCCACGACCAGCGGTTCATCATGCTTGGTGGTAGGACCACTGGTAGTGTCTCAGCCAACGACCTATCCCAGATAGTGGAAGGAATTTTATCTAATGATTCCTTATCCAATGGTGCATTAATCAGTGATACTTTTTTCGGATAGTGACTCACTAGTAGAGTCTTGTCGATCAGTTTCTCACCAAATGGTGCCTCATGAATAGTGTTTCCTGTTTCTTTCAGTGATTCCTTTTTGACATCTCCTTTGACCTAGAATGGTTTTATTTTCTTATTTTAAAGGCATTGAGACCAATTGAAATCCCATAAATCATATATTAAATTCAATATAAGTGATGAGGCTTTTAATTGGTCAAAACATATGGTCTTCTATAGATCCATGTTTATTGGAAAATCAAAACGTATTTAAACCCATGACTTAATTTAGATATTTTCCAGAGCTGATAAATCATTCCCCTGGTTTATCCTTATTGTTTTCTCATAAAATTGGACACCTTAAACCCTTCTTACCATCATATTCATGCATTTAGGCTGTAGCTTTTGGTTAATGTTTCCCTGGTGTTTTTCTCACCACATGTGCACCATGGTTTCAAAGAACCCCAATAGTGTCGATCAAATCTTCTTCCAATTAGGTTTCTCCATTTTCCTTCTCAATTTTGTATACTGTAAGGTGGGTTATTGGATTTTACTTTTGTAAATATAGTTTTATTCAAAATAATAATGATATTTAAACCATCTTTAAATCAATAAATGTGTGGCTGGAAAAGTGAAGTATGTTCTTGTTGGGTTTTTTTTTCTGCTGATATTGTGATTTGTATGCCGTAATTACCCACTAATAATTCTAGTCATCAGGGTTCATAGTTTTTTCATGGAATGGTTCATGGAATTTTGTTTTTTATCCTACTGAACAACTATCTGTACAAATTTTCCACCATGTGTTGAGACCCAAAGATTGACATACATAGACATTACATTACTTTTGTGGAATACGTAATACATAACAATAATAGATGCCAAAGGACCGTAATAGTTTAGTGTCTTTGGAAACTCGGGACATAATCTACTAATCATGGTGAAAGATCATCAACATCTCCCATAAATATCATCCCCTTTTTGTTTTCTTACCTAAAACAATTCTTTAAATCCTGGGGAAAATAAAACATATAAAAGGGTGAGCTCAAATTCTCAGTAAGGGTAAGCATGGAGAAAATAAAACAAATCATATACATTTGAACCTAAAAAAATGAATATAATGTTTAAACATCAAGATCATGAGAAATGACATAAAACATGGAAGTACGTAAGGCATAGATCATAAAGAAAAATTAATCCTGATAAAATAGCATGAGAATAAAACATGTAATTGTGGCAACCATTATGGACATGTTATGATTTCCATAGTATCTAAGGCATTTTTTCATTGACCATCTTAGTGGAAAAAGTCCCTCTTTGAATCGAGTCCACTCCTCGTTTCAGTCCTGTAACACTGAACAAGATTAACATACCATTCCAACCATGTATATCTCATGATATATAAATCTTTAGCCAATGCATTGGAGGGAGATATAGGTCCCACCCATCTCATAATGAAATCATTTTTTCATGTTCCACAAAATCATAAATCATACATCATAGCATAACCCATGTAATAGAATGGGATTCTTAAACATCATGCCATCATAACATAATCCATATAAAAAAATGGATATCATATCATCATAAGAAGAATCAAAACATGTAAATAATGGAGACATTATACTTGAAACATAAACATATTAAATAATGTCATTTTAGATGGAAAATAGTTTTGATAAAACACTTGAAATGAATTCTTGAGGAAAATATCCTTTCTTCTTCAAAATCATTTTGTTTTCAAAAAATACCATGAAATTTTCAAATAAAGGGTTTTTTTGAAAATAATCATGCAATATTGTAAATGCAGCTTCAGAAAAATGAGGCGTTATGAAACCGTAAAAATCCGTTCACGCCGTATAAGCTAAAAATAACATTCTCCTCGTACTTTTGTCAGAAAAGTCAAAAAGTACCTCATATGGTAAACAAAAGAAAGATTCCTTACATACCATGTAGTAAAATTAAAAAATGGGTAAAAAGGACTTTAAACATACAAGAAAACATTTTTAGAAAACAGGGACATGGATGATAACAAAAACCCCAGTAAATACTTACGAATAAACAATCTCGGATAAAAATGAGATTGGAAAAGTTATCCCTTACCTTAGGTCCAATATGCTTGGTACATATTTGAACCTCCTGTTTAATGATTTAAATAATATCATTGACTTACTACATAATAATATTCTTTGTTATGATATCATATATGGTACACTTAGGACTTTATATTACCTGTTCTTTTGTAAATCCCATGTTAAAGCAACGTTTTGGGTAAAATCATATTATTTATCGTACGTGTTTGGACTTGTTGTTCTTGATGTTATTATTACTTATATCATTATTTAATTACTTAAAGAATGTAAATCATGATTTATATATCATATATATTTATTATATATCCAGCATATACATGTATTTATAATAGTACATAACATATGGAGGTAAGAAATGAAATGCACCGTTCATGGAGACGGTAAGTCATACGTACGCATGAACGCTACTCTCAATTCTATTTATTATTTAATGGAATAGTTATATTATAATTCCAGTATAATATCATATATAATATCATTAACTCCATCCTTTATACATCCCACATATGGCATTAACGAATCACATCACTTTGAGGGGGCGGTAGTCCGCACTTCCTCAAATGAGATTATCGTATTTACCCACTATGGAAACCATAAAGGCTTGATATAATTGGGAAGTAAAGAAGTATAAGGAAATCATAAAAATAATATATATCATATATAAATACAGTTCCATCATAATGTCCACCATGAGAGGTGGTAGGAGAAAATCGAACAATCATCATTTCGTGAGGCGTTAGTTTACCATCCACAGAAACATTATATTCTTCATCCATTAGATGGAGGTGTGTGTAAGTGTAGTTAGAATAATTATCATAAAAAAAATATTATATTGAGGATACTGGTGTTGTTACAAAATAAATGATTAAAATGATTATAGGGTTTGGAGAAGTAGAATAAAAGAAAACAACTTAATAGAAACTGTTACCTTTAATTTGGGTAACTTCCTTTGGTTTGAACCAAAAGAACTTATTTAAGTGCCTTATGCCTAATGTAAGGCTTATAAGGGGAGGATAGGGATGTAGAGAGATTAAATTTTCAGAGTTTGGACGATCCTAATGGCTTGAGAGTTATGAGAAATTCGATAGAAATGGTCTCCTTTTATAAGGGGGAGGAGGGGCTCTTTTGAAAAGTGTGAAAATATTATTTTATTATAAACATATCTTCGGATTAAAAAGGTCCAAAAATAATAAAGGATAATGATAAGATGACTCATGGTTGAAATAAAATCATCCAATCATAATTGTACATGTTTAGGATAATATTTTAATCATTATAATCTTATTTATTTAAATCATTTATTAATGAGGTAAATACTGCATCATTATTGTGTAATAAATAATTTAATTTATATTATGTCTAAAAATTATATAAAAAATACCAACATGTAGGAAATAAATTTATCTTTCCAATAAATATTTATAGTCGAAAGGATAATTTATATATCCCCTTATAAAAATTAATTACTAAAATATTTTTGTTAATGCAAATTTTGTCTTTACATTAAATTAATTAATCTAATGTATCATTGTCTCTCATAAGTGCCTCCATGGGGTCCCAAAATACACCCAAGGATGCCCATGGTCGTCCATTACTCATAAAATAAGGTTTGTAAAAGTGTTAAGGAAATTTTGAGTTATTATAATATTCTTTTAACCTTGAATTTCCCTATTTACCTTTAACCACAGTAAATAAAAGTCAAAAGTTATTGTTAACCAAAAATTATTTTCATATTATTGAACCAAATTTTACGTCTTTATAAGAACCATGTATGTATGATTTTTGAAATTCAATTCACATAAGTGGTAAAATTTCATTTAAATGAATGATTCAGTTTTTAACTACCACTAAGTGGGTTCACTATTCATCAAAAATTGATGTTTTTTCAGAAAAATAACAAAAATTAAGCATAATATATATTTGATATTATGAATTCAAAAATGATGTACATTTTTCAAAATTCAAAACATAGAAGTTTCATTAATTAATTTTAAAATTAATTCCCGTTATCAAAACAAATAACATGTTTTTATGAAACAATAACTATCAAAAGATCATCACTTGTTTTTGTCTAATTTCAAAGTGAAATTAATTCAAATGAACAAAATTGGATTAAATTGTAAAAATATATTCTAATTACAGTTTAAAACCAATTAAAAAGATAATCTAACCATATAAATTATAGAGATGAAAAAATTTGTTTTTAATTAAAATATAGCATGTTTTTACTATTCATCTAAATATGAAAGTTATCAAAATAATATGAAAAATTTATCCAAATTAATTTTTTATATCCTGATTCCAAGGAAGAATTTTATTTCTTCAAATTGAACTTATAAAAATTTCAAAAACTATATTTAATGTGGGTGCACCATCAAAAGGCGGAAAAACTACATTTTTTGAAAAAGACTTATTTTACCCGAAAAATTTATTTTGTTCTCATACCATGTTTTAGAAAATATTTAAGATTAATAATAATGTTTTAAAATTCAAAATTTAGTTAATAATATTCATACCGGATAGTCCATAATAACAATATATCATTGTTTAGTGAAACCCGGTATGGCGTACTACACACGCTATTGAGGACGGTTGTGATTGCGGGTAATGCAAGCCATGTCAGTGTTTTGTGTTGTGAAAGACTCTTTTGTTGTTTCGTATAACATAATACAACCATATTTCATTTATACATTGAATATATATATATATATATACACTCAATGTAGCATAGAATTACTACTATCAAACGAACATGAAATTGTGTGTAACATAATCCAAGAATAGTGTTTCGTATACTGCAAGCTAATACGGTTTTGCATATGGCACAAGATAATATTAGTGTAGCATAAAACACAAGGCATCAAATAAATTAAAAATAATACTTATCATAAAATCTAGGGGTGTTACATTCTACCCCCCTTAAAATGAATTTCGCCCTCGAAATTCGTCGGGGTTATAAATGGTTTAATACATGAAAGTTTCTTTAATAGAAACAGACATCATAAAAAGGGAATACCAAAACCTATCTTTAAAAAATAAAGTACGAAATTTAATGGTTACCCAAATTAACTAATCACTGGTTTTCCACATAACAGAACATAGGTGAAAATATGGATATGGAAGAAAAAACTGACCAACATGTTCTGATTGAGAGTGGTAGAGAATAGGGATTTGAAAAAGCCAACAATCACAAAGCCATAGATTTGTGATGATCTATGGTACCATCTGATTCATCAAATATAAGAGTACTAGGACAAAAAAAATTCTTTTCAAGATAATTTCCCTAATGTCTAATAATTTTTTAATTAAAATAAATTCTTACTTGATTTTGGTAAAATCTCATTATTGTTCGTGTCTTGAACAATTTCAACTTCATCTCTTAAAGAAATGAAGTTGAATTTGTTTTCCAGGAAGTGTTAGCAGATCATGCAATATAATGATAGATCATTCCATTTGTCTCAAACATAAGGTTATCAAAAGATAAATACATAAGTCCATCTATGGGGATATTATTCGTATATGGTTCCAAAAATGGACTTATACTTCATCTATCATACCGCTTAATAAAATAAAACTAGTTTCTACTTACCAGCGACTTCTTGTAGGACAGTGGTAGGTGATAAAGGCATGTCGCACATCATTTGTGGATTCAATTCCCACAGCCTTGTCCGACGCGATGGATTGTCTCCCATTTTATGGGTTGTCCTTTTTTAAAACTACACTATTATAACATTCATTCAATAATATTGAAAAATGTTCTTGCCTTAAACAATACTGTCTTAATTCATTCCAATCGTTAGGTTATCCTAAATACTTTTGTCTAATCTCATAGTATAACGAAAACAATTACTAGAAAATTCATCTACCGATCATGTGAATACCATCATTTATCCCCGACATATCTTGTTGATCACATTCCAATCATGTGAATACCTTAATCATGTATTCTCTTAAAAATTGAATACCCATTGAACCATAGTGAAAACATGAATGATGTCAAAAGTTAACACTTTCCACATACCAAAATCCCAAATAATCTATATTCTCAAACCATGATATCACTTTGTCCTTATATCAGTCATGAGCTCATGCATACTATCATACATATTATTTTCTCCTTATCCTTTCATCATGCGCATATCATCTACTTTCCAAAAATATTTGAATAACATTTCATGGTTACTGGTACCATTTATCATATAATTTCAAAACTCAAGAAAAGGAAACAGTGTAACAATCCTTATATTTTTTTATTTATTCCATAGTACCATACATTATTCTTGATAAACATACTATTATTACACTACCTTCTTAAACAATTGACCGAGCTTCAACAATTATTTTATCTCACATATCATTTGTAGTCTGTTCATCATCATTAATGTAAATATTACCCATATGGACATGATGATTCTCTTTATAAGACTTTCCCTTAGTGCATTGGTTTGCATAATTCCCGTACATTCCACATTTAAAACATTTAACCGTTGTTGATTTCTTAGAAATACCATTATCCTTGTCCATGGTGTTAACTAAACCTTTTCCTTTGAAATTACTGGCTTTGTGTCCTTATTTTCCACACCCAAATCATCTTCCAGTTCCTTTGAAACATTCTTTTTGATGCCTCTTCCCACATGATTAACATGAGAGAAATTTAACTTTCTTTCCTCTATGATCGTCATGAAACTCCATCTTTCTCTTATTAGATGAGTCTGAAATTTTACCAATGTTGAGATTATTGATCATATTATGAGATTTAAGATTAGGCATAATAAAGATATGTGGACTTCCAGATCCAATTTCATTTGGTTTCTCATGAATAATATCATTCCATTGTCCAACATATCCTCCATTATCGTGAATCTTCTAATTTCCAGCCATTTTCAAAAACCCAAAAAGAATAGTGTGAGAGGAAAAAATTATAATCAAGGGGGAGTACCATCAATATATAACATCTTAGGTTAAATTCTAAGATCGTTACCATAATTCTAAGACTATAACCTATACGTATACATATCCATAGGGACATCCCTAGACATACCTTAGAAAAAACTCTAGGGATCTCACTAAAGTTCTCGCATCCTAGTTTCCAAAGGTTGACTAAACCTTTCCTCTGATACCAACAGTAGTGACCCAAAGCTTGACGTACATGGACATTACATTACTTTTTCATAATACTTAATACATTACAAAAATAGATGCCAAATTACCATAATATTTTAGTGTCTTTGGAATCTCGGAACATAATCTTCTAATCGTGGTGAAAGATATTCAACATCTCCCATAAAGATGTTCCCCTTTTTGTTTTCTTACCTAAAACCTTTCTTTAAATCCTGGGGAAAAGAAAACATATAAAAGGGTGACCTCAAATTCACAGTAATGGTATGCATGGAGAAAATAAAACAAATCATATATATTTTAACTTAATAACATGAACTTAATGTTTAAACATCAAGATCTTGAGCAATTACATAAAACATGGAAGTATGTAAGGCATAGATCATAAAGAAACATTAATCCTGATAAAATAGCATGATAATAAAACATGTAATTGTCGAAACCATTATTCAGATGTTATGACTTCCATAGTAGCCAAGGTATTGCTGCCATGACCATCTTAGTGGAAAAATTCCCTTTCTGAATCGAGTGCACTCCTCGTTTCAGTCCTGTAACACTGAACCAGATTAACTTATCGTTCCACTCATGTATATCTCATGAGATATAAATCTTTACCCAATGCATTGGAGGGAGATATATTTCCCACCCATCTCATTATTAAATCATTCTTTCATGTGCCAAAAAATCATAAATCATACATCATATCATAACCCATGTTATAGAATGGGATTCTTAAACATCATACCATCATAAAATGATCCATATAAAAAAATTGATATCATTTCATCATAAGAATAATCAAACCATATAAATAATGGAGACATTATACTTGAAACATAAACATATTAAATAATGTCATTTTAGATGGAAAATAGTTTTGATAAAACACTTGAAATGAATTCATGAGGAAAATATCCTTTCTTCTTCAAAATCATTTTGTTTTCACAAAATTCCATGCAATTTTAAAAGAATGTGTTTTGTTGAAAATAATAATTCAATCTTTAAAGTAATATTCATAAAAATGAGTCCTTATGAAACCGTAAAAATCCTTTCATGCCGTATAAGTTAAAAATAACATTATCCTCGTACTTTTGTCGGAAAAGTCAAAAAGTACCTCGTATGGTAAACAAAAGAAAGATTCCATAAATACCATGTAGTAAAAGTAAAAAATGGGATAAAAGGAATTTAAAAATACATGAAAACATTTTTAGAAAATAGGGTCATGGATGATATCAAAAACCCCAGTAAATACTTACGAATAAACAATCTCGGATAAAAATGAGAATGGAAAAGTTATCCCTTACCTTAGGTCTGATATGCTTCGTACGTATCTTAACCTCCTGTATAATGATTTAAATAATGTCATTGACTTATTACAGAATCATATTCATTGTTATGATATCATATATGGTTCAATTATGACTTTATATTACCCATTCTTTTGCAAATCCCATGATAAAGCAACGTTTTGGGTAAAATCATCTTATTTATCATACGTGTTTGGACTTGTTATTCTTGATATTATTATTACTTATATCATGACTTACTTACTTACAGAATTTAAATCATGATTTATATATCATATATATTCATTATATATCCATCATATACATGTATTTATAATTGTACATAACATATGGAGGTAAGAAATGAAATGCACCGTTAATAGAGATGGTAAGCCGTACGTACACATGAATGATACATTCATTTATATTTATTATTTAATGGAATATGTATATTATAATTCCAATATAATATCATATATAATATCATTAAATCCTTTTATTATACATCCCACATAAGGCATTAACGAATCACATCACTTGAAGGGGGCGGTAGTCCGTAGTTCCTCAAATGAGATTATCGTATTTACCCACTATGGAAACCATAAAGGTTTATATAATTAGGAATTAAATAAGAATAAGGAAATCATAAACGTAATATATATCATATATAAATACATTTCCATCATAATGGACACAATGAGAGGTGGTAGGAGAAAATCGAACAATCATCATTTTGTGAGGCTTTAGTTTTCCATCCACAGAAACATTATGTTCTTCATCCATTAGATGGAGGTGTGTATAAGTGTAGCTCGAATACTTCTCATAAAAACATCCTAGTATATTGATGATACTGGTGTTGTTAAAAAAAATAAAGTATTAAAAAGTATTTAGGGGTTGGAGAAGTGGAATAAAAGAAAACAACTTAAATGAAACTGTTACCTTTAATTTGGGTAACTTCCTTTGGTTTTCAACAGTCCTGAATATTGACGTATGTGTAAATTACATTAATTTTTCGGAATTCTTAATACATAACAAAAATAGACAAACAAGGACCGTAATAGTTTAGTGTATTGGGAAACATGGAACGTAATCTTCTAATCATGGTGACAAATCTTCAACATCTCCGATAAAGATATCCCCCTTTTGGTTTTCTTACCTAAAACCTTTCTTTAAATCCGAGGGAAAAGAAAACATATAAAAGGTGATATCAATTTCTCAGTAAGAGTAGGAATGGATAAAATAAAACAAATCATATACATTTGAACATAAAAACATGTACATAATGTTTAATCATCAAAATCTTGGGCAATGACATAAAACATGGTAGTACATAAGGCATAGATCATAAAGAAACATTAATCATGATAAAATAACATGGGAATAAAACATGTTATTGTGGAAACCATTAATCACATGATATGATTTCCATATTAGACAAGACATTGCTGCCAAGACCATCTTAGTGGACAAAGTCCCTTTCAGAATCGAGTTCACTCCTCGTTCCAGTCCTGTATTACTGAACCAGATTAACTTACCGTTCCATCCATGTCTATCTCATGAGATATAAATCATTACCCAATGCATTGGAGGGAGATATAGGTCCCACCCATCTCATAATGAAATCATTCTTTTGTGTGCCACAAAATCATAAATCATACATCATAGCATAACCCATATAATAGAATGTAATTCTTAAACATCATGCCATCATAACATAATATATATAAAAAAATGGATATCATTTCATCATAATGAGAATAAAACCATTTAATAAATTGATACATTATAATTGAAACATAAACATATTAAATAATGTCATTTTAGATGGAAAATATTTTTGATAAAACACTTAAAATGAAATCTGGATAAAAATATCATTTCTTCTTCAAAATCATTTTCTTTTCACAAAATTCCATGAAATTATAAAAGAAAGGTGTTTTGTTGAAAATAATCATGCAATATTTTATATAAATCTTCATGAAAATTATGCGTTATAAAACCGTAAAAATCCTTTCATGCCGTATAAGTTAAAAATAACATTCTCCTCGTATTTTTGTCGGAAAAGTCAAAAAGTACCTCATCTGGTAAAAAAAGAAATATTCCTTTAATAACATGTAGTAAAAGTCAAAAATGGGTAAAAATGACTTTAAAAATACATTAAACCATTTTTAGGAAACATGGACATGGATGATAATAATAACCCTAGTAAATACTTACGAATTAACAATCTCGGATAAAAACAAGATTGGAATAGTTATCCCTTACCTTACATCCGATATGCTTCGTATATATCCGAACCTCCTATATAATGATTTAAATAATGTCATTGACTTATTATAGAATCATATTCATTTTTATGATATCATATATGGTTCACTTATTACTTTATATTAACCGTTCTTTTGTAAATTCCATGTTAAAGTAGCATTTTGGGTAAAATAGTTTCATTTATCGTACGTGTTTCGACTTGTTGTTCTTGATATTATTAATTATATACTAATTTAAATAATTCCAGAATGTAAAAAATGTTTTATATATAATATATATTCATCATATACATATATATATATATGATAGATCGATAAATGGAATGAAATACACCGTTCTTGGAGACAGTAGGCCGTACGTACGCATGAACGCTATTTTTGTTTCCTTATTGAATTGAATGGAATTAAGTAGATTACATACACATATATATACATAAATCTAGTATCATTATTATGTCATATATTTCATTATTAATCATTATATATACTTTATAATCATTCATGAATGATTAACATGGAGAATGAATCTCATCGCGTCGTGGAGACGGTAGTCCTACGTACGCACGAGCGATGATATCATTCCCATGATCGTGGAATTGTATATAAGTGTATGTATAATATTTCAGAATCAATATCAATTTACAATAATCATATATAGTTATTTATTTACACCATTATACACATCCAAGTAAGGTGGTGGTCTAAAACAGATTACACCACGGCGTGGAGACGGTATTCCATACGTACGCATGCGCGGTGATTTCATTTTCCATAGGATGGATAGAAGGTTAAATATGGTTGTTTCATATTTATAATAACATATAAGTATATAAGTAATACTGATGTTATTACTTTATAATGAGACAACTAAAGAAGAATAAGTAGAATAAGAAAGAAACTTGAGAGAATCGGAAGAAGAGATTACCTCTTCTTCGACGCACCTTCTTTAAGCTTCCTCTTAAGGAAGTAGAGCTGGTATTTTGAGAAGAAAAGAACCTCCATAATGTTTTTATGTAAGTGTATAAGAGAAATGGTTAGGGGTTGGCCGAGCTTCAAGGCTCAAAAGGGTGTTAAGAGAAGAGGTAAGGGGTGCCATTTTTATAAGGGAGGAGAGGGGCACTGTTGGAAAAACTTAAAATATTATTTTATAATAAAGTCATATTCGGTTTTTAATAGATCCAAATTGATTAATTTCGAATATAAGGTGGGTATGTGTCGAAATCATCTCAACCAATATATTTTAGATAGGTTTGGGTCATTATATTAACCTTACCTTTTAGTTTTAACTCTTAGTTAATTAGATTGACATTTACCATGTCACTTTGTATTTTTATATTATATAGTTAATAAACATACCATACACATACAATAGACCCCCAAGTGGTCAATTAATGATACACCTATCATTATATAAGTATCTAGGATGAAACTTAGATTTTTAGGAATATAATAACCATTAATAATATAATATTTTTTTAAAAACTATTTTATGTCAATTTTGACACTATTTGGTAATGGATTTTTGTGAAAATCATAACAGCATGATTAGTTCGAAAAAAGTTACTTAATCCTATAATAACATGTCATATTAACCTATAAAATTAGTGTAATTCATAAAAAGTCTAAAATTACATTTTTTAGTATTTATAACATCAATTATTTTAATATTTCATTATTTAGGTAATTACTTCATCACCATTGTGTCGAAAATAACATAAATTATTTAATGTATAAAAATTATAAATAAAATACCATTAGGTAGGAAATCTTTTTAGAATTTTAATTAATATTTATAGTCGAATTTATCTTATGTATAACCCAATATTAAAAATTATTTTGTTATTAAACTTTGATTTTAACTATTTTAACCCTTCATTAAATAAATTAATAATAATTGTCCTAATCTAATCCAAGTGGACCTAAATGGTAATATTTTATTCCTAAGGTTGTTTTTCATCGAATTAAACTTATAAAATAGAATTAGGACATGTGTTCGGGTAATAATAATATCATTTTACCCTTAATTACCTTATTTACTTTTAACCGTGGTAAATAAAAGTAAAAAGTTACTATTCACCAAAAATTATTTTCATCTCATTGAACCACATTTTTGTCCTTGATATTAACCATGTCTCTTTTATTTTCGAAATTCCAATCATAGAAGCAGTAAAACTATGTTTTATGTGAATTTCCAAATTCTCCTAGGAGGTGGGTAAAAAACGGTGAAAAGTCCAATAAAATTTTTATATATATGAAATTATTATAAAATGAATCCAATTAATTACATTGAAATTATATAGGTAATATATATCGATTTTGACCTAAAATAAATTTCAATAAATTTAATTATTATTTAAATAAAAAATTCGGTTTTTAAATAGTAACCCAGTGTTTTCAATATTCATCAAAAATTGAAAGTTTTCAGAAAAATACCTAAAATTCACCCTAGGATAATTTCGATATTCCGAATCCAAAAATGACGTCCATTTTGAAAGATAAAATATATAAAATTTCAAAAAGTTGGTATTACTATTCATAACAGCTAGTTCATAATAATATTATAATAATATCTCATTTAGTGAAACTTGGTATTGCGTATAACACACGCTATCGTGGAAGGTCGCAGTTGCATGTAATGAATTCCAAGTCAGGGTTGCGTGTAGTGCAGGATTCATTTTATGTTGTGTATAATAGAATCCAACCATATTGAATTTATACATTGAATATATATATATATATATATATATACAGTCAACATTTCTTAAAATAACTTCTACGAAACGAACTTGAAATTGTGTGTAACACGATCCAATATTAGTGTTGTGTATACTGCAAGCTAATATGGTGTTGCATATATAACAAGCTAATTTTGGTGTCATATATAACAAAATACATCAATGAAATTAAAAATAATAATTCTCATAAAATCTCTGGTTGTAACATTCTACCCTCCTTAAAATGAATTTCACCCTCGAAATTTGTCGGGGTTATAAATCGTTTACTACTTTAAATTTTCTTTAATAGAATCCTACATCGTAAAAAGGAATAATAAAGCTTAATTTTAAAAACTAATGTATGAAACGTAACGGTTACCCAAATTAACTAATCCCTGGGTTTCCATATAGGAGAACATAGGCGAAAATATGGATATAGAAGAGAAATCTAACCGTCATGTTCTGATAGAGAGTGGTAGAGAACATGTATTTGAAAAAGAAAACAATCACAAAGCCATAAATTTGTGATCATCTAAGGTAGCATTTGATTCATCACATATGAGAGTACTAGAACAACATTTTTGGTTTCCAAGATCATTTCCCTAATGTTGATGAACTTTTACATAAGGAGAAATACTTACTTGATTTTAGTGTAATATCATTATTGGTCATTCCATGAACAATTTCCACTTCATCTCTATTTAAATAAATGAATCTCAAATGAAGTGTTAGCAGATCATGTGATTTAATGATAAGTCATATCATCTACTTCTATCACAAAAAATGTTAGCATAAGTTATTAAATATATATAAGTAATCTCATCTACAGGTTGTGATTTTTCTAAAACTACATTATTATAACATTCCATAAATAATATCGAAAAAATTTCTAGCCTTAAACAATTCTATCTGATGTCCAACTTAATCCATTCCACCCTTTAAGCTTATCGAAAATACTTTTGTCCAATCTTATAGTATAAATAAAATGATTACTAGAAATGTCATCAACCAAGCATGTGAATAACATCATTTATCCCCTATATAAGATATATCTTGTTGGTCACATTCCCAACATGTAAATACCTTAATCATGTATTATCTTGAAAAATTAATACCCATTGAACCTTAGTGAAAACATGAATGATGTCAAAAGATAACTCTTTCAACATACCAAAATCCCAAAATTTTTATATACTCAAACCATGATATCACATTGTCCTTATATCATCCATGAGATCATCAATACTTTAAAACATCTCATTATCTCATAATACCTTCATTATGCGCATATCATCTACTTTCCAAAAATATATGAATTAATCATTCATGGTTACCGGTATCATTCAACATATACTTTCAAATACTTTAGGAAAAAAAATACTGTAACAATCCTTAGATGTTTCTTTATTCCATAGTACCCTTAAATTACCTATACAACATAACTCTTGATAAATATACAATCATTCCACTACCTTCTTAAACCACAGACTAAGCTTTGTCATTTCTTTCATCTCATATATCATTTGTAGTCTCTTCATCATCATCAACAAAAATACTACACATACGACCATGCTGATTCTCTTCATGAGATTTTCCCTTAGGGAATTCATTTGCATAATGCCCATAAATTCCACATTTAAAACATTTACCCATTGTTAATGTCTTAGCAATACCATTATCCTTGTCCTTGTTGTTAACTGAACCATTTCCTTTACAATTACTGGCTTTGTTTCCTTCTTTTCCACACCCAAAGCATCTTCTGGTTCCTTTGAAACATTCTCCCTGATACCTCTTCCCACATGATTTACATGAGGGGAATTGAACTTTCTTTCCTCTATGATCATCATGAAACTCCATCTTTCTCTTATTAGATGAGTTGGGATACTTACCAATGTTGAGATTATTGATCATATTATGAGATTGCTGATTAAGCATAATAATGATATGTGGACCTCCAAATCCAATTTCATTTGGTGGCTCATGAATATTATCATTCCATTGTCCATCATATCCTCTATTATCATGAATCATCATGTTTCCATCCATTTTATAAGTCCCCAAAAAAAATAGTGTGAGAGGCAAAAATCATAATCAAGGGGGTGTAGCTTCAATATCTAACATCTTATGTTTAATTCTAATATCGTTACCATAATCCTAGGACTATAACCTATACTTATACTTAACCTTAGGGACATCCCTAGACATACCTTATAAATATCTCTAGAGATCTCACTAAAGTTCTCGCATCCTAGTATCCAAAGGTTAACTAAACCTTCACCTCTAATACCAACTGTAGAGACCCGTATCTTGACATACATGGACATTACATTAATTTTTCGGAATTCTTAATACATAACAAAAACAGACACACAAGGACCATAATAGTTTAGTGTCTTTGGAAACTCGAAACGTAATCTTCTAATCGTGGTGACAGATCTTCAACATCTCCCATAAAGATCTTCCCCATTTGGTTTTTTTACCTAAAACCTTGCTTTAAATCCTAGGGAAATGAAAACATATAAAGGGTGAGCTCAAATGATCAATAAGGGTAATAATGGATAAAATAAAACAAATCATATACATTTGAACTTAAAAACATGTATATAATGTTTAAACATCAAAATCTTGGGCAATAACATAAAACATGGAAGTACATAAGGCATAGATCATAAAGAAACATTAGTCATGATAAAATAGCATGGGAATAAAACATGTTATTGTGGAAACCATTAAGCACATGATATGATTTCCATAGTATCCAAGTCATTGCTACCAAGACCATATTAGTGGACAAAGTCCCTTTCTGAATCGAGTTCACTCCTCGTTCCAGTACTGTATTATTGAACCAGATTAACTTACCATTCCAGCCATGTCTATCTCATTAGATATAAATCTTTACCCAATGCATTGGAGGGAGATATAGGTCCCACACATCTCATAATGAAACCATTCTTTTGTGTTACACAAAATCATAAATCATATATCATAGCATAACCCATGTAATAGAATGAGATTCTTAAAAATCATGCCATCAGAACATAATCCATATAAAAAATGGATATCATTTCATCCTAAGATAAATAAGACCATGTAAATAATTCAGACATTATACTTGAAACATAAACATATTAAATAATTTCATTTTAGATGGAAAATATTTTTGATAAAACACTTGAAATGAAATCTTGTGGAAAATATCATTTCTTCTTCAAAAAAATTTTCTTTTCAAAAAATGCCATGAAATTTTAAAATAAAAAGGTTTTTGTTGAAAATAATCATGAAATATTGTATAGAAAACTTCATGAAAATGAGGCGATATGAAACTGTAAAAATCCCTTCACGCCGTATAAGTTAAAAATAACATTCTCCTTGTACTTTTATCAGAAAAGTAAAAAAGTACCTCATATAGTAAACAAAATAAATATTCCTTTCATAACATTTAGAAAAGTCAAAAACGGGTAAAAAGGACTTTAAACATATATGAAACCATTTTTAGGAAACATGGACATGGATGATAGCAATAACCCCAGTAAATACTTACGAATAAACAATCTCGGATAAGAACGAGATTGGAATAGTTGTCCCTTACCTTACGCCTGATATGCTTCATATGTATCTGAACCTCCTATATAATGATTTAAATAATGTCATTTACTTATTATAGAATCATATTCATTGTTATGATATCATATATGGTTCACTTATGACTTTATATTAGCTGTTCTTTTTTAAATTCCATGTTAAATCAGCATTTTGGGTAAAATCTCTTCATTTATCGTACAAGTTTCGACTTTTTGTTCCTGATATTAAAACTAATATACCGATTTACAGAAATTCCATAATGTAAAAAAATGATTTATATATAATATATATTCATCATATACATATATATATATGATAGATCGATAAATGGAATGAAATACACCGTTCATGGAGACGGTAGGTCGTATGTACGCATGAACGCTGTTTTCGTTTCCTTATTGAATTGAATGGAATTAAGTAGATGACATAAATAAATATATACATAAATCCAATATCATTATTATGTGATATATTTAATTATTATTCCTTATATATACTTTATAATCATTCATGAATGGTTAACATGGACAATGAATCTCATCGCGTCGTGGAGACAGTAGTCCGTACGTACGCACGAGCGATGATATCATTCCCATGATTGTGGAATTGTATTTAAGTGTATGTATAATATTTCAGAATCAATATCAATTTAAAATAATAATATATAGTTATTTATTTACACCATTATACCCATCCAAGTTAGGTGGTGGTCGAAAACAGATTACACCACAGCGTTGAGATGGTATTCTGTACGTACGCACGCGAGGTGATTTTATTTTCCATAGGATGGATAGAAGGTGAAATAGGGTTTTTTCTTATTTATAATAACATATCAATATATAATTAAAACTGATTTTATTACATTATAATGATACAACTAAAGAAGAAGAAGTAGAAGAAGAGAGAAACTTGAGAGAATCAGAAGAAGAGATTACCTCTTCTTCGATGCACCTTCTTTAAGCTTCCTCTTATGGAAGTAGAGTTAGTGTTTTGAGAAGACTAGAAGCACTCGAATGTTTCTAAGGAAGTGGATAAGAGAAATGGGTAGGGGTTGGCCGAGAATTAAGGCTCAAAATGGTGTGAAGAGAAGAGGGAATGGGTGCCCTTTTTATAAGGGAGGGGAGGGGAACCTTTGTAAAAACTTAATGTATTATTTTATAATAAAGTCATATTCGGTTTTTAATAGCTCCAAATTGATTTATTAAGAATATAAGGTGGGTATGGATCTCAATATTCTCAAAGAATAAATTTTATACAGGTTTGGGTCATTATATTAACCTTATCTTTTAGTTTTAACTCTTAGTTAATTAGATTGACATTTACCATGTCACTTTGTATTTTTATATTATATAGTTAATAAACATACCATATACCTACAACAGACCAACAAGTGGTCGATTAATGATACAAATATCATGATATAAGTATTTTTTCCGAACCATAGATTTTTAGGAATATAATAACAATTAATAATATAATATTTGTTTTAAAAACTATTTTATGTCAATTTTGACACTATTTGGTAATGGATTTTTGTGAAACTTATAACAGAATGATTAGTTCGAAAATATTTAATTAATTCAATACTAACATGTAATAGTAACCTAGAAAATTAGTGTAATTCATAAAAAGTCTCAAATTACATTTATTTGGGTATTTATAACATTAATTATTTTAATATTTCATTATTTAGGTAATTACTTCATCACCATTGTGTCATAAATAACATAACTTATTTAATGTATAAAAATTATAAATAAAATACTATTAGGTAGGAAATCATTTTAGATTTATAATTAATATTTATAGTCGAATTTATCTTATGTATAACCCTATATTAAAAATGATTTAGTTATTAATCTTTGATTTTAACTTTTTTAACCCTTCTTTAAATAAATTAATAATAAATGTCCTAATCTAATCCAAGTGGACCTAAATGGTCATATTTTATTCATAAGGTTGTTTTTGGTAGAATTACACTTATCCAATAGAATTAGGACATGTGTTTGGGTAATAATAATATCATTTTTACCCTTAATTACCATATTTACTTTTAATCGTGGTAAATAAAAGTAAAAAGTTACTATTCACCAAAAAAAATATTTTCATCTCATTGAACCACATTTTAGTCCTTGATATTAACCGTGTCTCTCAGATTTTAGAAATTCTACTCATAGAAGCGGTAAAATTATGTTTTATGTGAATTCCCGAATTCTCCTAGGAGGTGGGTAAAAGATGGTGAAAAGTTCAATAAAATTTTTATATATATAAAATTATTATAAAATGACTTCAATTAATTACATTGAACATATATAGGTATTATGTATCAATTTTGACCTAAAATAAATTTAAATAAAATAAATAATTATTTAAATGAAAAGTCGATTTATAAATAGTAACCCAATGTTTTCACTATTCATCAAAAATTGAATGTTTTCAGAAAAATACAAAAAATTCACCTTAGGATAATTTCGATATTCCGAATCCAAAAATGAAGTCCATTTTGAATGGTAAAATTTATAAAATTTCAAAAAGTGGGTATTACTATTCATAACGGCTAGTTCATAATAATATTATAATAATATCTTGTTTAGTGAAACTTGGTATTGCGTATAACACACGCTATCTTGGAAGGTCGCGGTTTCGTGTAATGAAAGCCATGTTAGGGTTGTGTGTAGGTAAAGATTCATTTGTTGTTGCATATAATATAATCCAACCATATTTTATTTATACATTGAATATATATATATATATACACTCAATATTGCATAAAATAACTTCTATTAAACGAACATGAAATTGTGTGTAACACGATCAAAGATTAGTGTTGTGTATACTGCAAGATAATATGGTGTTGCATATAGAACAAGCTAATTTTTGGGTCTCATACAACACAAGACATCAATGAAATTAAAAATAATAATTCTCATAAAATATTGAGTTGTTACAGGTTTGAACCAAACGGACTTCTTGAAGTGCCTTCTGCCTAATGTAAGGCTTCTAGGGGGAGGAGAGGGATGTAGAGAGATTAATTGGGAAGAGGTTGGACGAGCCTAATGGCTTGAGAGTTGTGAGTAATTGGATAGAAATGGTCTCCTTTTATAAGGGGGAGGAGGGGCTCTTTTGGAAAGTGTGAAAATATTATTTTATCATAAACTTATCATCGTTTTCAAAAGGTCCAAAAAAATTAAAGATGAAGATAAGATGACTCATGGTCGAAATAAAATCATTCAATCAGAATTGGACATGTTTTGGATAATATTTTAATCATTATAATCTAATTTATTGAAATCATTTATTAATGAGGTAAATACTGCATCATTATTGTGTCATAAATAATTTAATTTATTTGATGTCTAAAAATTAAAAAAATTACCAACATGTAGGAAACATTTTTATATTTACAATGAATATTTATAGTTTAAGAGATAATTTATATAGCCCCTTATAAAAATTAATTAGTAAATGATTTTTTTAATGCCAATTTTGTCTTTACATTAAATTAATTAATCTAATGTGTCATTGTCTTTCAGAAGTGACTCCATGGGGTCCCAAAATAGACCCAAGTATGCCAATGGTTGGCCATTACTCATCCAATAAGTTTTGGACAAGTGTTAAGTTAATTTTGAATTCTTATAATATTCTTTTAACCATGAATTACCCTATTTACCTTTAACCGCAGTAAATAAAAGTCAAAAGTTACTATTCATCAAAAATTATTTTATTTTTATTGAACCACATTTTACATCTTGATAACAACCATGTATGTTGGATTTTTGAAATTCAATTCACAGATGTTGAAAAATTTCATTTAAATTAAAGATTCAGTTCTTTAACTACCACTAAGTGGTTTCATATTCATCAAAAATTGAAGTTTTTTAGAAAAATACCGAAAATTAAGCCTAAGCTATATTTGATATTATGAATTCAAAAATTATTTCCATTTTTCCGAATTCGAAACATATAAGTGGCATTAATTAATTTTAAAATTAATTCCCATTATCAAAACAAATAGCGTGTTTTTAAGAAACAATAACTATCAAAAGATCATCACTTGTTTATGTCGAATTTCAAAGTGAAATTAATTCCAATCACCAACATTGGATTAAATGGTAAAATAATATTCTAATTAAACTTTACACCCAATTAAAAATATAATCTAACCATATAAATTATTACGATGAAAAAAGTTGTTTTTAATTAAAATATAGCGTGTTTTTTCTATTCATCAAAATATGAAAGTTATCAGAATAATATTAAAAATTTATTCAAATTAAATTTTTATATCCTAATTCCATGGGATAATTTTATTTTGTCAAATTGAACTTATAAACATGTCAAAAACTATATTTAAAGTGGGTGTGCCATCAAAAGGCGACAAAAAAACATTTTTTGAGAAATACTTATTTTACCCAAAAAATTTATTTTGTTCTAATACCATGTTCTAGAAAATAAGTAAGATGAATAATAATGTATTAAAATTCAAAATTTAGTTAATACTATTCATAACGGCTAGTACATAATAACAATATATCGTTGTTTAGTGAAACTTGGTATTGCGTACTACACACCCTATCGAAGAAGGTTGTGATTGCATGTAATGCAAGGAAAGTCAAGGTTGCGTGTTGTGTAAGACTCCTTTGTTGTTTCGTATAACATAATTCAACCATATTTCATTTATACATTAAATATATATATATATATATATATATATATACTCAATGTTGTGTAGAATGACTACTATCAAACGAACTTGAAATTGTGTGTAACACAATCAAAGAATAGCATTGTGTATACTGCAAGCTAATACGGTGTTGCGTATAGCACAAGATAATCTTGGTGTAGCATAAAACACACGACATCAAATAAATTAAAAGGAATACTTATCATAAAATATCAGGGTGTTACACCATGTGTATTAAAATAATAAATGGACTCCCTTGGGTCATACGTTTTTGAGATAACCACTTAATTAACAAGTGTTTATTAAAGGAGGGATGCCTTTTTAAATAAGAATGTTTTTTTTCTTTGTTCATGTGGCGATGTGGTCATGTGTATGATTATTTACACAGGTATGGTTTTGTTTCTGTGATAATATGGGCATGGTATGATCATGCATAAAGGCTTTGAAACTAGTTATGGGTTAATTCATTATTAGATGTGGTTGTGAGATGGGGTTGGTTTTGGTTAGTTTGGTGTATTGGGAAGGATGACTTTGAAGAAGGATGGAAGTTGTTGGTATGGATTCTTCGACAATGATAAAATTCCAAAAACATCACCCAATATCTTGAGATATATATATGGTATATCATGAATGGGTGTTAAACATATAGGTCATGGAATGATTTATCATTAATTTGGATTTGCCTTAATTTATCTAGATCGTCACCTTCTTAAATGATTGCTTCTATGTTCATTATTTTCTCGGATAGTGATGTAATGAATAAATATTTATTTAATAATGTTTGTAATCACTTTGGTTTGTTTTTTAACGAAATATAAATGGTTAAATAAATTGGTTGGGAATATTAAATCGGCTTTATGACATCATGTGTGGTGTTATGAATTTAGAGGTAGAAGCAAAGATAGTAGTGTTATGAGTTGGTTTCTTGTATGAGAACCCATCAGTTGGGAATGAGTGTTTGATATTATATATGTATATAGTGTTATTTCATTGTGATTTCTATTCTCACCCCACACATTTTGAGAACTACGATTCGAACACCCGTATAGTCATACAGGGGTGTCTTTCCCAACATCCTAGTGAGAGGATGGTTTAATTTCCAACCACTCTTCCTTGCTCCCTCTTCCAGGTTATGACAACCCATGTTTCTTCGAGCAGGATGTGGTGATATGTGGTAGCCCAGGTGTTTTCAAGAAGGTTTTTTGTATCTCATGTGTCTTTGTGATGAGAAGTGATGTGTGGTAAGGCCCAAGTGTGTGCGAGCATGATGGGCTATGATTCCTTGGTGTGCGCAGGTAGGATGTGATGTGGTAGATTCGTAGGAGGTGGGAGCACCAATACATTTTTTGTTAGGGTGTGAGAGTGGATAATTAGTGGTAAGGTGGTGTGGGGTACCCTATCATCGATTTTCTTGTTATTATACAAATAGACATGAGTTAATTTGTGAGTTTGCCTCAGTGAGGTTTGGTTTGGTTAGCATACCTGCACAGGTGATGTTTGGTTCTATTGTTTCCTCATGGTTGCATCAGTATGCCTCTTTCACATGTTCATGGGAAACCTTGGATTTTTCTATCTGAGTAAACTTCTCCTCACACCCTTCATATATAAACATCATTTAGGTTTCTAAGATTATTTTACAGATCATGTTGGGCCTTACTAGCTCAGATCCTGATAGTTATTGTGTTTCTTCCTAGCATAAATTTTAGGTAATTACTTTGGAGAATTTTTTATTTGTAGAAAATCTATTTTACACATGCATGTGCTATGGGTTTTCCTTTCTTTACTTCATGTATTGGAGTTTCATTGTTTAAGATCCATTATATCTCTCGATCATGTTTCTTAATAAGGGTAATGCCTCCCATATGGTGAAATTTATAAACACTTGGTTCCATTAACCAACCTGGGGACCACTGGAGACGTGACCTAGTGGTCATTATCTCCATTTCTTCATTTCGAGCCTTCGAGGGATTTCATTGGTGGGAGGGGTCATGACAGAGTGGTATCAAAAGTGATAGTTGAGATATTTCCTAGATTTTGGATTTATGAACAGTGACGATTGAATTGTTTGGTATGGAAATAGTATCAGTTTACCTTGGTGGGTGACAAAGGCCCCATTGACTAGTTAGGACACTAGATTTTAGGCCCCCATGATCTAGTGCATGGGTTCTAAGATCATTAAACTGCCATGTGAGGTGGGAAAATTTGTATGGTAGAGACCTAGGATAAGTACAAGAACCATAATGACTTGTGATTTTATTTAAAATTTATTTTAGAAGGTAAAAATGGATAAAATACATTAAATTAATTAAAATGAGTCTTAATAAAATTACATACTACTCGGGATTAGTAAATCTTGGTTTACCATTCATCTATTTCTCCTATAAATTGTATATATGTGGATCAATAAGTGGAGGTATAGTAAGATGATCTGGTTTATCACCATATGGTTGATCTAGTAAAGGAATATGGACAGTGGAAGAGGAATTTGAATGATTTATAGTGGTAGGCTTTAGGGAAGTACAGGGGAAGCGTTTCATACATGGATATGGATAGTTGGCTAGAGTAGTTGGAGATCTCCTTCAACATAATCTAGACCCTAATGGGGTACAGTCCCCTTGGAAATTAGTCAGATGTGGGGTGCTCTATGTCCATGGTGGATGATATATTTTGGGGGAATGGAATGAGGATGACATTTTTTGGGATGAATTCAAGACAGATTTCAGGAAGAGTTCCTTTGGTCAACCATGGAGTCTAGGAACATGTATGAGATACACTCTCTTTACTATGGGAGTATGCTGGTGCAAGTGATTGGGATCAAGATGAAGGATATTATTCATTTTTTACAGATCTTTTTCTAGATGAGGAATCTTGTGTGAGACATTTTGAAGAGGAACTATGTCCTTTTATGTAGTATTTTGTTACAAATTTTACTTTGTTGATGTATTTTGATCTTCATAAGAAGTTATAGGTAATAGATAAAAAGAAAATTTGAGGAGGTTTACCATGAGAGGGGATCTAGAAGACTTTCTAGAGGGGAAGAGTTTTTAGTGGAAGGTCTCAGGCGTGAGGACCTTAGATATTTTGACCAAAGGGGAGTCAACCATAGAAACATCCCTTAAGAACTTCATGTGATCATGTCATTTTTGTGATCTTAGGGTCTATGTGTTTCTTATATGGGTTTTGGGGAAATATTTAGAACCATTTCCAAGTGGATGATCAAGCTCATATTGGGGGTTTTGGATAGGTTCATCACCGACCTCAGCAGTAGTTTCTAGTGAGATAATTTTAGTAGTCGGGCCAACAATCTATTGCTCTACTAGGGGGAGATAGAGTAGGTAGACTCTTACCTCAGGATGTATCCCATTCATAGGAACCATGACCCGAACATGGCTGTAGAGGATTCATTAGTAGAGAGGTAGAGGTGCTTCGCAGGGTGAGTATTACACAAATGTGGAAGCAGTTTCAACAAGGATATAGATCTTCAGAAATACAATAATTTTTTTTAGTACCCATGTTTGTGCGTTGTTTGATTGATTATATTTTCAATCTTTTGTTATAATTTCTTTAGACCATGCTCTAGGAAAAGGCGCAGAGAGGCTTCCCTTTCCCCTGTTATTGATTATTCCAGTTGGAATCCAGCTCATTTTCATTGATGTGTTCCGGGGGTGTATACTAATGATGGGACCTCATCAGTCCCATAAGAATCTCCTCATTCTACAAATGAAACAATACGATATCATTCTAAGCATCGAATGGTTGTATTGTATTCATACTATTATCATTTGATTCCGGAGGATAGTTTTGTTTTTGATAGTGATGTAGAATATGTGTTTTTCATCAATGAGTGGAGTTGTTCAGTGAGAATTCAGCATGTGGATCCCATTTAGTACTCGTTATCTGAGTTGTCGGTAGAATTAGTGGATTCTGAAACAATGGAGGTTCCCCTAGTTGTAGTAGAGTTCATGGATGTTTTCCTTGTAGAGGTTTTGACACTACCCCCTTGATGTGATGTTGAGTTCGGGATAGACTTGCAATCTAGTGCTTCTCTGCTTTCGATGGATCTTTATCGGCTAGAACCTTCAGATTTTAGGGAGTTGAGGTTTCAGATAGATTATCTAATAAATAAGGGTTTATCTGGCTCTACGTATCATTGTGGGGTTCTCCGATGTTGTTCAAAAAGAATACAGATAGTGGTCTATAGTTGTTCACATACTACTGAATGTTGAATTAGGTGAAGGTAAAGAATTTTTACCCTCTTACAGTTATAGATGATCTTTTCGATCATCTATGATATGTGAGTTAGTTTTATATGATCAATCTGCAGTCTGGATATCACCGGTTGAGGGTGATGGAGGGTGATATCCCAAAAAATTCTTTTATATACAGGTATGGGATCTTTGAGTATGTAGTCTGGTTTTTCGGGGATATAAATGCACCACCTTCATTCAAGGGGCTTATTAAATTGTTATTCCCTGAGTTCCAAGATCAGTTCATCATAGTATTCATTGACGATATCATAATCTACACGAATTCAGAGGAGGGGCACACTGAGCATCTCAAAACTGTTTTGCAGGTTATTTGATGACTCCATCACTATGAAAAGTTGTCCAAGTGTATCTTTTGAACATGATGGGTTCATTTATTCATGTATTTGGTGTCTCAATAGGGTGTGGTAGTTGACTCTAAAATGTTCATGGAATTTGTTTCTTGGGTACACACCAATAACATGGTATGGGTTCATAGTTTCCTTGGTCTCTCAGGCCACTATTGGCGGTTTTTACACGATTTATCACACATATGGGCCCCATTTATTTCTTTGAATAGTAAGGATAAATCATTTTCATGGATTGATATATTCCAAGAAGCGTTCGATTACCTTAAAGGGATGTTGGTCAGTTCCCCAGTTCTCTTGTTTCCTATGGAAGGGGTGATGTTTGAGGTGTTTTGTGATACTTCCTGTCTGGTTTTTGGATGCATGCTGATGATGTAGTGAATGGTGATATCTTATGGGTATAGGAAGTTATTTTCACACAATCATAAGTACTCCACCAACAATATGAAGTTAGTAGTGTTTGTGTTTTTACTGAATTTTCAGTGGAATCACCTGATTAGGGAGAACTTTGTAATCTTCACGAATCACAAGAGAATGACGTGTATATTTTTGTAGCTTCACATGATTCCCCGATAGTATTGGTGGATTAATTGTATTCAGAAATATGATTTTGATATTTCTTACACCTTGGAAAATGGACAATTTTTATATGATTCTTAGAGTAGAATGTTTCCGAAGGATGTTGTTTGGGAATATGTGGATACTTGGAGATAAATTGAGGAGTTGGTATCCTTGTAATTATATCAAAGAGTGGATGGAGTTAGAGGTTTTCTATATTAGATGACGATGTTGTATTATATAATGCAGCAGGTGGAGAAGTCCCAGTGGGGAGGCTCATATGAAAAGGTGACATGTGATTGTGCGGGCCATGGTTATGATCAGGAGGGGTGGTCAGTGGATGGTCATAACCAAATATTTTTTTATTTAAATTTTATTGTTCCATTAGAAAAGTGTAGTGGATTACTTCATGAGTTTCATAGCTCACCATTGTCATTACATCCATGACATTCCAATATTCACTATGACTTAAAGATTCGTTTTGCATGGCCCGAGGTGAAATGGGAAGTGGTAGAGTTTGAGGAGAAGTGATTGGTTTTCTAGAAGGTACATGTTATGTATATTGTTCTTGGTGGTTTTTTGCAACCTTTGGATGTCTCTGACTGGAAATGGGAATATATCACAATGGACTGAATCACAGGGTTAACCAGAGCACAGGGAGGTGGTGATACTATCTGGGTGATAATAGATCGGTTAACGAAATCAGCCCACATCAGAGCGATCAAGGAGTCAAGCATAGTGGAATCCATGGCCAAGAGATATATAGATGATGTGGAATAATTTCATGGAGTTTTGAGGTCCATTGTATTGGACGTCGATTCACTTTTTACCTCATGATTCTGTAGTGGATTGTAGTGTGCCATTGGAACACAGTTATTCCTTAGCACAACATTCCACCCATATAAAGATGGGGCGATGGAACAGACTATCCAAACATTGGAGGATATACTACGAGTGTTCAAATTTTACATTGGTGGATCTTTACTACAACACATTCCCTTAGTAGAGTTTTCTTATAATCATAGTCATCAATAATTATTTAGAATTTCCCCGTTTGAGGATTTGTACTTGAGACCATGTTCTTCTTTTTTGAGCTAGATAGAGGATGGATATATAGCTATTCATGGTCTCAATGTAGTAAAGACCATGATATAAAATATTTATCTTTATCATGAAAGGATTAAAGAAATGTAAGACCGGAATAAGTCATATGACGATCATAGATATAGGCTATTGGAATTAGAGGTTGGGGACCATGTGTTCCTAATGGTTTCACCTCGATGATGGTTGATGAGGTTTGAAAAAGGGATTAAACTTTTTCACATGTTTTTTGGACTCTTTTATGTGTTGAGTGAGTTGGAGAAGTGGAATATCAATTTTTGTTGACACCAATGTTATAAAGGATCCAAGATGTCATTCATGTCTCTCATCTTCATCAGTATCTACATGATGACTCCCATGTTATTGGTGGGTGAGAGTTGGATATCAAGGAAGAAGCTATGTATGTGGACTGGCCTATAGAGATCTAGGATCATCAAGTGAATTTGAAGCATGGGTAGACCATTCCTTTGGTTCGTGTATTATTCAGTCATGATGGCCAATAGAAGAGATCTTGGGAGTAATAGGCGCACATGTGCACCCAGTACCCAGAGTTATTTTGATTTTTTATTTTCTAGTTTTTCCTTTTAATGTGACATTTGAATATTGATGATTTTGAAATGAAATGTTCTTTATAGTTTGAAATGTGTGTCACGATGTGTGGTAAATTTTTGGCATATGAAAATGGGGAGACATGATTCCTAATCATGATTCACTAATATTGGTGAGAGTAAACCCATGTGGGTGAGTGAGTGAAACCCAAAGCGGATATTACCTTGACATGGTGGACTAAATTCCTTAAATTCGTGTGTTCGGGGTGGTGTGGTTTTTGTGCTTTTGTGTCATTTTCATGTGGTCACTTAGGATGGAATTCTAGTTTACAGATATTGAATGATCTTTTATTGGATATAGAGGTTTCCACTAAAACTTTTGAATGAAACAAAGTGGTTTATCATTCGATGTTTGTGTGTTTAATTGACTGTTGTGTTTCATGTGTAGCGATATCCTTTAGATGTATCATGAGGGATTTTGTTCGAACCCTTCCTATCTTTTCCATATGAGTTGGCTTTGAATTACCTAGGGTTTGAATAGTTTTATAGGTATCTGATGTAATGTCCAGGACCTCTTTGATTCACTACTTTTTTAGAATCATTCTGTATAAGGTGTTTTGGGTGGTCAATGTTACTCATTTCAACCCATTTCAAAAATTTCATATTTTATAGGTATTCCAATGGTGTCTCACACCAATGTTGTATCACCCGGGATATGTCACCCTCACGGTCTCACCGTAGAAGTTTCTAGCTGGTGGTGGCTCATGAGTTGTCGCTCACTAGTGGTTCATTACACAGTGGTGCCTTAACCCGTAGTAACTCATTCTTGGCGGTAGGACAGCTGGATGCATCCCACCCAGAGGACTCTCCTTTACAATGTCAGGTATTTCATATGACAATACCTCATCTAGAGGTTCCCCACCTAAAGGTGCCTCATTAATAGTGTTTCCTTCTTCTTCTTGTTCTACAATATTGACAACTCATTTGATATAAAACAATTTTAATTCCTTATTTTAAAGGAATTATGACCAATTCAAATCCAATTAATCATATATTAAATTTCATTAGAGTGAGGAGGATTTTAATTGTTCAAAACATGTGGTCTTAAATAGATCTTCTTTTTTTGAAAAATCAAAATGTATCTGAACCTGTGACTTGGTTTAGATATTTCATTAGATGCGAAATCCTTCTCCATGTTATTACTTATTGTTTTATCTTGGCATGGGATACCATTAACCCTTATTACCATATGAGTCATGTAGTTAGGATACAATAATTGATTCATTTTTTTATACAGTTTTTCCTTGTACTTGCACGCCCCAATTTCAATGCAACCAGGAAGTGCCGATCGCCTCTTCTTTTAAGTAGGTTTACCCTTTATCTTTTATAGTAGTGTATCATGAGAAGTGGGTATATGGATGTTATTATGGTGAATATATCTATTTATAGGTTAATAAATATAATTAAACAAGATATAAATCAATAAAAAATGGGCCAGGAAATGTGAGGTATATTCTGGGTATGTTTTATTTTTCTATTGATATTTTCATTTGAATGGGCTAATTACCTAGAATAATTATGGATTTTGGGGTTACTTATTTGTGCATAAAATAGTTTATGTTTTTTTATCATATAGAATGATTATCAATGAAAATTATTAACCATGTATATCATGATAATAAATAGATTCCCCATGATCAGAAAACATTATGATAAACCATGAATTAACAAGTTGATATTAAAGGATAAATTACTTGATAAATTAGAATTTTTCTATATTTGTTTGTTTGGTGAAGTAGTAATGGGTATGATTGTGTATATATGGTTTGTTTTATTTTTGTGGTAATCTATTTGTGGTATGCCCATACAGAAAGGCTGGAAAATTGGTTTTGGATTAATCTATTGATGGAAGTGGTTGTGAGTTGGGGGATGTATTTTTGTTTTTTTGGTCATTATGGAAGGATGAATTTGGTGAAGGATGGTAGTGGTTGGTATGGGTGATTTACAATTTATAACATAATTAATTATTCACCCCATATTTTGAGATAGACATATGATATATCATGAATGGGTGTTAAACGTGGTGGTCATGGAATAATGTGTCTTTAAAATTGATCCACATTAATTTATTAGGCTCTTCACCTTCTAAAATTACTGCTTCTAAGTTTCTTAATTTCCTAGATAGTGTTGGAATGAATAAATAGTTGTTAAAAAATGTTTTGAATGAGTTTTTTTTGATTTGGTTAAAAGAATGGAAATGGTTAAATAAATTGGTTTAGAATGTGGAATGTGTATTAAGACATGATGTGTGGTGTTATTCATTTAGAGTTAGAAGAATAAGTGGCAGTGTTATGAGTTGGTTTCTTGTCTGAGAACACATAAGTTGGGCATGAGTGCTTGATATTATATTTTTATAAAGTTTTATTTACTTGTTATTTTTATTGTCACATCACCCACATTGATCACTATGTTCCAAACACCCGCATAGTCATATGGGGGGTTTCGTTCCCAACATCATGGTGGGAGGATGGATAGATGGACACCTAGAGTTCCTTGCTCCTTATTCTAGGTGTAGAAGTCCCATGTTTTTTAGAGAAAGATGTGGTGAGATTTGGTAGCCTAGGTGTTTGTGGGTGAGGTGTTTTGTTTCCTTAGTGGATTCAGGATGAGATGTGATGTATGGTGACGACCAGTTCTGTGAATGCAAGATGTGTTTTGAGGACCATGTGTGTGGGGTAGGGATGTGATATGGTAGATTTGGAAGAGGTGGGATAACTAGGATGTTTTTATTTTGGGTGTGAGAGCATCTAATAAGTGGGAAGGTGGTGCAGGGCACCATATCATTGATGTTCATAATATTATATTACATGACTTGCATTACTTAGAGAGCATGCCTTGGTGAGGTTAGGATTGTTTATAAAACATGATTAGGTGTTTTTTGGTTCTTCTATTTACTGATGAGTATTTTAGTATACTTACTTCACATGTTTATGGGAAACCTTTTTCCCCTAATGATTATACTTTTATTCTCACCCTATGTATAAAAAATGCTTTCAAGTTTCAATAAATATTTCATAGACCGTGTGTGACCTTACTAGCTCAGTTCTAGATAGTTGTTGTGTCTCTACCTAGAATTAATTTTGGTTATTTACTTTGGAGAAATTTTTATTTGTACCAGTTCTATTTTATAAATTAATGTGAAATAGTTTTGGAATTACTTACATTATCTCTTGGAGTTTCATTGTGGATAATCCATCATATATCCCAATATTGTTTCATAAAAGGGTAATGACTCCCATATTATAAGATTTGTACACCCTTTGTGCTACTAGCAAACCCGAGGCCTACTGGAGGCGAGACTCAAGGTTCATTACACCCCTTTCATCATTAAAATCCTAAGAGGGGTATATTTAGAGGTGGGGGTCGTGAAAATTCTAATTATGGTAGAGTTCTAAAATTAATAATCTAATAACACAAATAATTACCGATATGTTTTTTATCATTAATAATTTTTTATCATTTATTAAATTTTTGGTCCATTTTAAATATTCATTCATGAAATATATTTTCCAATTAAATATATTTACAACATCATAGATGTCAATAAATTTAAGAAATTTTTATACCATTATGTTATTCTTGATAGTTCAGGGATTGCTTCAAAATATAGATCATTCTTTTTTGACAAATTCACAATTATTGGTTTTTTATCATAAATGTTAATGGATCTTTTTGAAAATCACATCCCCTTTTTTATACACATTTAAATCATACCACTATTCTAAGATTGCTTCTATTTAAATCATTATAAGTTCTACATTACAATAAAAATACATTCACAAATATCTCTCAATTATTTGATTCATGATTTTCATTTAATGACATGTTTATGGGAGTTTTTTAAGGGGGATAATTTTCTAAAGTACATTAATTCATGGAAGGATATTTATGTGGTGTTATCATTCATATTGGTAAAGAAGTTACATTTATCATGAGATAAATTTTTCTTCTCCTTTCATGTAATAATTAAATAAATCATGTTTGTATTTCAAAAATATATATGTAAATTGGATTTAAATAATTTATTATACCTTCTTAAATTACATTGGATCTCAATATGAATAAAGGAGGATTGATTTTTCATACTGACAATGAATTCAATTTTCCTTACCATTCTCCTTGAATAAAATTATATATAAAAATATAATGTGAAAAGATTTTGTTATCAATTATTTTTATTTTATTTATATATGAATCATATTTTAATGGGATTAATGTTATATTTGGTGTCATTTTTTTGGGATTATGAGAAGGAGTGACGTTCCCTAATATTTTTTCATATAACATCTTGAATTTAAAATTAACAGATAAAAAATATATATTAATCAATTTTTTTACATTAAACCACAAACCTAAATCCCCAACACAACAAATGATAAATTTAATTTTATTGATAAAAACATTTCACTTTGAGTAAAGATGTAGTCACATTGAAATCATTTTTAAATTTTTAATGATCATAAATATATTTAAAGAATTAGAAACAGTAATTCTTGAGAGTGAGAGATAAATTTTAGGGTATGTTAATAATAGATTTATTTAAGTGGATAAATAGGATTGAATGAAATTTATTGACCATATTTAAATGGTAATTAGAATCATAAAAAAACAAGATGATAAGAAGATGGAAATGTAAAGTTCAGTTCCACATTTTACTAAATTCCTTTGAGTTTATATTAAGTGTTTATATTTCCCAAGAATGAAATATATTAATTATTTGATGTCATAAAATTAGATAGTTTTAATTTTTAATATTAATGTTCTTTCCAATTTCACCCCACATTTTCATTATTCTAGGGAAATTATCACACTTTTTATGTTTTGGGATAAATATAGAATTTATTATAAATAGGGTAAATAATTATTATAATAAACTATATCATTTTGAATTAGTTTAGATAAATTTTACACTAATGTCTTTTTCCATTATTATCAAAATAAATTAAAGTTATGTATATAGATTATTCTAGAATCATGGAATAATTTATAATTTTAATGTTTTAGAAGAATGTTAATTTTGGAAAATAAAATATATAAAGGTACTCTAAAAAACAAAAAATCTTATGTAAGAGTTTCTCGGATTATGTTTAAAGGTATATTTGTGGTTTTCGTGATACATAAAGGTATATTTCCTTACCATAGATAAATAATTCCCCATACTTATGGGAAACTAGATCTATACATAAAAGTAACCATTGTGGCTTGAGTTGGTTCATGAATTTTTCTATTAGGATGAAACATGTGATATATAATATTCTCAGGGGTCATACATAGGGTTTTGTGAAAATCATTTATGATTTTTATGATTTTTTTAATCCATGAATCTATTATTAATATAACATTACATAATGGGTCTTCCATTGTTGAATTGTGAATGGATAAGGATGTAGTGTAACTCTATTAGTTTATGTTTCATGTGAATCATTTAAAATGTTCATTTTCAATTTATCATCATATTTTGAAAAAAGTAAAAATCCCAACACAAACCAACATCATGAAAATAAATTTCAACTATGAAATCAAGGCTTTAAGATCATTCTTTTATAGAAAAGATGAACATGTGATAAATCCAAGTGCCATATTATCAACATAATAGTTTTCTCTAGAAATATAGGATATTCTCATTCCTTTATAAATATAATATTATATAATAATAATGAATTTCGTTCATGAGACGTTCATTTATGAATTCTGTAAACAATCAATCATGTGGAAGAAATTATAGTGAGTAGGAGAATAATTGGAAAGATTTTTGGGATCTATCTTAGAGGATGATTTAATCTATAACATCCTATATATTTTAGTTTGGGAATAATTTTAACCCACATATAGAGTAACAACATGATTCTAGAGATATTTATATGTAATTTTGAACCAATGAAACGTAAATGAACTCATTATATTTGAATTTTGACTTTTTCCCTAGTTGCGTAATTTTTTTTTGAAATATAACATTATATTTTACATTCATTGTCTATGGTTTCATCCATATACCCTCAACCATTATGATATATCATTTCCAATATTTGGGATGATTAATCCACAATTTACTCCCTAGGAGATATTTCTTGGGTACCTGAGTCCCTAAACCCTAATTTAAGGCATTATCTTTTAAATGTTATATGAAAACAAGAGAATTGAAAACTTGATAAAGTTTTTATTATCCACAGTGGAATTCACATGGATGTGAACTTACCTATTAAAAATATATTAAACATACTTTACATTCGCTTCACATAGGGGAGTAGTATATATAGTCAGATTAATTAAATATGAGTGAGTGAGGTGTGTGGGTGTTGACCAACCATCAGATGTGGAATATTTTCTACTCAATATCATGGAGGAGATATATCATGGTGAAATGAAGAGGTGACTAATTCATAGAGAGTTCTTTAACATAGTTTTAGGGGAGTGGTTATTGATTAGTTTTCATATATACTTGGGTTAATTTTGGTATATTTTATGTCGATAATGAAGTAACCCATATAATATCAAATTATGATCGTCCCTTTCTAACATTATTTTATTTCCATATCGTCTTTTTATTGTATTAGTGATAAAGCTCAAATTAATTTTTAATCATTCATTAGTTTTAAAATTACAAAAATATAAATAAGTAGTTTAGATTAGTTGGTATCTTGGAATCACCTTGAGGGAAAACATATCTCAACTCCCAAACTATTCCTTAGGGATAATAAATTTCTATTATGAATGCCCCACGTCAAAAAAAGTTTCAGTATAAATAGTATGTTCCTTCTCTAATATTGAATCTATACAGTGATTATGAATAATTAAACATCCATAAATGATATCTAGTACTGAAGAACTTATGTTTAAAAAATCAACAAGACACTTAACTTCTTTAAAATATTCACTTCTTATCTATCATCATTTCCACAACCATTATTATAACACACATATCTACCCACATCATCACCACTACAACATTTTATTATCAAAAATACCATACCAAATAAATTAGATGAAGAAAAATAAAAATATTTTCCTCTATTAGGGATTATATAGAAACAATCACTTATAATCTACACATTATAAGCAATATATATATTTTCAGTGGTATAGATATAATGAAAAAAATCATACCTTATCTACAGATATCATTATCCTCATATTCAAAAACACAATTTTTCCTATCATACTAAACAACATAATCTTTAACTACTATAACATCAAAATCAAGAACATGTTATTTAATATAACCTTAAATAATAACATAAATAAATATATAAAACCCAATATAATATCATTTATCGTATCTATAAATCATATGATTTTTTATAAAACTAAAAAATGTTGTTATTAATATTCCAATATTTAAAAAAATATTTTTTTCAACAGACATATTAAATTTAATTTTTATTTTCAAATTTATAATTTCATTCCCCCTATTTATTTTGAAATTCTATGATAATCCTTAAAAAATAACCCATCAATGAAACCACAATTTCCCATTTAATCAACCATCACAGAATATCCATTTTAACTCCATTTAGTTAAGAGATTTATTTATATCATCAATAGGTATTTATTGTCAACATATCATCAAATAAATAACTTGATAGAATTCATTTTTCGAATCTCTTCACATCCTATATGAAGTGAAATAAAATCATCTAAACCACCTAACTTCATTTTAATCAAAACATTATCTTTTAAAAGCATTCCATTCATTCCAATATTTTATTCTAATAAATTTTCAACATGAAAATAGAATAATTTCAAATAAATAAATCACATAACCGAGTTACTATTTTATTAACATTCGTTCACATGAATTAATAGAATTAATCACAATGTGTAGTTTAACAAATTAATTATTTTATAAAATATTTTTTATATGTATTTTCATGTAATTAACATTTAAAAAATCAATAATGATATTAATAATTATTAACACCATAATATTTGAATATTTTTTCCCAACAATTTCAAAAGGATTATAAATATTCACATAGAATTTAAAATAAAAAATATGGTATCCACAACCCATTCATGATCTTAGATCCTTTATCCATTCATAGAACTCATTGATTAAAATCATAAAATATCAATTTATTAAAAAATACTCCTGTTCTATTAATATAATAAAATTCCACATATAATTTTCAATTGAAATATAGTTAAATATAATAATATTTTGAAATTATAAAAAATAGTTCTAGGGATTTAACATATCATTGGTCTAAGGTTCTATGTACTCAATTATGAGATGAATTATATCTAGAGATCAATATGTGACAATGAAATAACCCTAATATCACTCTTGGATATGACCTAAGCATCTAGGGTGAGTTATGTGAGATACCTGTATGACTTAATCAATTTAAAAGTCAAATATTTCAATTATTGAAAGCATGAATTGTTATATTTCATGTTCTTCTACCCATACAACCTATCAATAACGAACTAACTAGGAATAAAATTTATCTTTCATAATCAAAAAATAAACTATACATTTATTATGCATTGAAAAAATCTTGGAAAATTTATCCTATATGTTTTACCAAATCATCAGTCTAGCCATGAATAATTATTTTCTATAAAAAAATACATTATTGGCTTCCATTATTTAATAAACCATTCTCCCAAGAACGAATCTACTAATAACATAATTTTTTTTAATTTTTCATTATAAATACAATAAAAAATTTATGATTCATCTTTATATCATATTAGGATCAATTTTATAATATTATAACAAATATCTTATTAATTATTTACAATTAGAAAACCCCAAACATATAAATATGTAGAAAATAAAAACAAGTTATGGTTCTTTTAATTTATTACTGTTATGACACACATATTTTTATTAATTGATTATAACTCATTTTTAGTGTTTAATTATTAATTATTGGATAGTTTTGGATGTTCTCAACTAGTTTCAAGAAACTAATGATTTTTTGGGATGGGTGATCTAGGTCATGCTAATGGAAAATAGTAGAAGAGCCCATCAGGCACCATGTGTAGGTCATCCAGTACTTGATGGCCCTTTTAGGGGCCCTACAGCCCCTAGAGCCGCACTGGGTAGGTGTTGGAGAGTGGATGGTGATCATTAATGGAATTGAGTATATGGTAATGGTGTAACAGGTATCTAATGGATTATAAGATTGGTTTTGCGTATTTTCTACAATTTACCCCATTCTCCATCATTTAACTCCCTCATCCTCCTCCCACAACACAACATGATTGTAGCCCCCATCCTTGGGTTCTCCTTTCACTCTAATCATCTCTAGACAATGTATATTAGTTATTTTGAGTTTAAAATTTTAATATTTCACACATAGAATATAAATCCCCATCCATGCCTTATGTGTTGGTCACACCCACTAAATCATCACATTTGGTTTCAAATCCACCTTCATATGTATTTTCTATTTTTAGTAATTTAGTGGTTTGTCCTATAACAAATTTTATTGTTTTTAAATTAATCTCTCTATGTATTGAGTTGGGAGGTTATTACCATGTTTTATATTTTTATGGGAGTTCATGGGATATTGTTATTCTTAGTTGATGTGTTGACTTTATGTACATAGGGTATCAAAGGGACTAGTTGAGTCAGGGTATATGTAATTGACTCATTGGGGTGGATATCAATATAATTGTATGGGTATAACAATATGTGATCTTATATGGTGGTGTTATATATGGATTTAGGTTGTAATTGTATTGCATTATCATTTGGATAAATTTTGTCCAACTCCTAGCACCCTATACTTTACACTAGACCATAACAATCATGGTTCAACCTCTATGATGAGGTCTCTTGGGGTTTTAGGGATAAAATTCACCTATGTCAGGCTTCATGGTATGGAATTCCTGGTCCCATATTTTTTGTAATAGTAGAAATGCCAACTCAATTTAGCATTTCCGACTAGAGAAAGTGATAATGATTTTTAGTAGTGTGGACATTGAAATGGTACTGTAGTATAATTTTACTAGATACATCGATAAGTCACTATATTCCCATAAACATCCAGTGGATAGTTAATGTAGAATAATGGACTTACTATGTGTTTGGAAGAACTATAGAATCACGGGCTACCATACAACAATTTTTTTATGATCTCATTTGTGATAGTGTTTTTTGTGTGGGAAACTGTGATATTTCCCTGTAATTTTCTTCCAAAACATAATTAAATTTCAACCACTTCATGGATGTAGGAATAATTTCATTAACCACGTATTCACATTTTCTTTTCATCTTTTTCTTATTTTTTGGTTTTTATCTCAAACTAATCTTTTATAAATAATCATTTTTTCATTTCTCCACATGTTTCCACAATTATGTGTACCTCTTTTCATTATGAATTAGTTGATCCTCCTAATTCTTGTTTGTAGTGGTAGTGAGTTTATAGCATGCATTATGGGCATTGGAGGTAACCATCTTCAATTTTGTGTATGTGGGTGTTTTAGAATTTAATGATTAATTATTTTATGGTTTGGGTTAAGGGGAATTGAATGGGATATTTCTATGTGGTTCTCATAATGATAAAGTCAGGTTAAATCTCATGGTGGACTCTAATGGATTAGTTGTTCACATAGTGATATTAATGCTTGTTATATGATGTGTTATGTTTGATTTAGCCTTGGGATCTTCCTTCTGAGTGATAGTGTGATGGTACTAGATGTAATTGTCTTACCCCACACATAATGATATGGTGTTGGTGAGATATATATATATATATATATATATATATATAAGGATATAACTTATGTGATAGGGTGTTGGAACAAGATGTGCAGACAGACCTCACCTAGAGTGATAATGTATTACGTTGAGACTAGATAATGTCCTACCCAGAGTGATAGTATTTCAACCATAATATAGGCTGAATATATTTTTAAGATAAATATTTTTACTACTATGGAGACAAACATGTCATGTTAGGGGTTCGTAGCATACTGGTGAGGGCATGATCACCATGTATGGTTGTATTCTTTCACATGTGTTGTTTTTAGCTATGTATATACTCATATTAATCTATTAAATTTATTCTAGGATCTTTTGGTTGTGTTCCAATTGGTATACACTTACACCATACATTAAAACGTTAGTACATATGTGGATTTTTTCTAAGGATCCATGTGTGTAGAATGATTGAATGATGGGTGATTATGTGGGTTTGGGATTTTAGTGGTATATTGATACCAAGACACATGTTTTGATCATTTTTAAGATATTCCATAGAATGATTCTATATTTTTATTATTATTATTTATATTTACACACTGTATATGGAGATCACTCTTAACTACATATATATATGAATGTAACAGGTTTGGTTTTATACAAAATGTGATGTTATCGTGTGGTTGACCTACTTCCATGATTCTATAATATTTATTTAATTATTATTACTACTTTAATTGACAATATTTTTTATGGCCATTTTATATTCAGTTAATACTCTCCCCAATTAATTTCTAATGAAATCACCACAAGTAAGTGGCCTATTTTTATGGGATGTGTGCATGAGGCCACATCATGCTCTATTTTAGACAATATGAACTACGATTGGGAATTACAAGATCATATCACAGCCTTATTTTCTATCATATTTTTTTACAGAATGTTATATTAGATATACGATGGTAAGGACTCATAGGGGAAGATAAGATTATGTATAGATTACATATGTATAGTGTGAACATGAGTTTCTAGGGTAATGAGGATTGATATTTTTAGTCGTGTGGTTACCGTATAAGGATTTTCCTAAATATATATTGTGCAGTCATTGTTTATTGGTTATTTATCCTTTCCAAGGTGGTCTGAGTGGGTGAGTACATGCATCATAATTTGGAACAGAGGTTCACATTTTATGTGCTGATATGAATTTTATTTTTAAAGGTATAAATTAATTAAATTTAAAAAATAACCATTAAAATGTTATCCAAAATACCATATTAGTGATAAATAATTAATTTAATATAGGTTTATGATTATTTAAAAATATGATTTTGAATATCATGTATGTTCATGCTATGTGGGCTTAGGATTGGGTAATGTAATGGTTTTTGTGTCAAGAATATTTTGTTCACACTCATAGGGAATGTCTCTTATGTTTTTTAGGCATTGAATCCAATTAATTCCCAAATTTTCATATGATTTAAGATATGTAGTTTATTTTTACATTTAAATTTTTTTATTTTAGATTAAAAATAACATGTTAAGGTATGATGATTATATATAGGGATAAGTTTTAAGATATCCTTATAGTTTATAATTTTATTATTATACCTCAAAATTCCTATGAGTTAATTGTTGAGAATACCCCTATGGATTCTCCCATGGTTGAAGTAGAAAAGATCCAAAAAATAGTGGGTGTTGATTACCATGTCAATTGCAGGTGGAGGTGGATATCAATATGCAACATCCATGGTTATATTTTACCATGATTTCCATATCTATCAACCTTTAGATATACTAGTAATGGGTGTCCATTATGATATTGAATATTTAATCTATATTTTTGGGGGAATATTTGAGTTGGTGGAGATTCTTGATGAGAGGATGGTGAATTTGAAAATAGTTACGCTTCAGGTAATAAGGTGAACATGGTGTGGTGTTATGATCTAAACAATGAAACACGATTCCCTATCATCAATGGAATTCAAGGATATTTTTAAGTATTTATTACATGATTTACAAATATTATAATTATATCACGAGTTTATTGATATTTCTCTTATGTAATTACCAAGGATAGATTATGGCACCTATTGTTTATAGAAAATATGGTTCTATCCTCTATTATATGGGTATAGTATTCAAAATATCAATATGTTTAATATTTATTTTCATCTTTATCTATGGATCTATGTGAGAATATTGAACATGATGTCCTATTTTGATGTAGTTCACACGGATATTACCACTGATAAGAGAATGATGGAAGATAGTGTGGTAGTTTTCCTTCATATCTTATGTGGTTTTAATACTTCTATTCCTATTAGTTTATTTATATATCATCTTATATTAGATGTAAAATGAATAATGATTTTTTTGGAGGAATTATGTAGTTGAGAAATTGTAGAGTTAGTTCACTTCCTAATTCAAAATTTTCTCATATTATATGAAATTATTATAAAAAATTTGGTCATTTATAGAGCGTGTTTCCTATTCCCCCAATTGTGTCTCGTACATATACATGAATGGATCACCTACAACATTTTTTTAATAAGATTACTATGTTGATTTCGAGAAGAGGTTCATGGTAGAATAAATTTTCTCAAGCACAGTGAGAGGGATATAAGTATAATTTTAGTAGGGACTATTCTAGGGGGTTTAGTAATTGTGTTTGAAGATAATAAAAGGGGAAATAATAGTATACTTACCATGAAACAATTCATCTATATAATTAATGATTGAGTGGTCGAGATAATAGATAAATGGTTGTAAGGGTGTTTTCCTAAAACAATTTTGAACTAATGGGAATAAGTTCTGTCTACAATGATAGGTATGGTTTCATTTTTTTTAAACATTATATTCCCATATTTGAGATAGTGGAATATCACTCCATTATAAATACTAATGTGGTAACTATGTTGGGGTTAGCTATGAGGTTTTTTTATGGTATGTTGGGACTTCATGTGCCTATGGGGATGAAGTAAGGTTGTATTTAGAGATTCTATAAGAGTGTTATGGTTTTTTGGAGTTTTGGAATCTTAGGGGATTTCATTATCTTGTATATACTGAGGTTTGATGTCCCCTTTGGGATATATTGTTTGACATTCTTTTGAGATCTTCTTAAAAACTATAAGAGTTTAGTACCATTATTATCACTTAACTAATAAGATAATACCTTCATGTGTGAGCATGATGTTGAGTAAGGTAGATTTGGATGTTACCACAGTTGGTGGGGAACTATTACCATGGAAATATCTAGAATAATCCTGAAAGTTGGAAAAATATTGATGCTAACTACTTTTCATATAGTAGTGTACCACATTAAGGATGTGGTTTCCAGTTATTTCAATGTTTCCTAGTATAAGAGTAGAATTCAATTGATTTTTCATCTCTTACCAGAGGAATAGCCCATATCAACACCTTTTTCAATGTTTAGAGATATAAATTTAACGATCATAAATCTTCGGTAGAAGGGTTTTGATTATTCAAGTATCTCTCTCTAGGTTTTTTTTATGTTTTATTAAACAATTATGGTGATGGAATACTAGGGTTTTATATAAAATACCAAAATCTAATACATTTCATGGTAAAGAACATGTATCTATTATCATGGATAGATGATCAATTTTATTAGTTGAGTAGTTGAAAATGTGATCCCAAATTTTTCTATAGTTAATAAATAATTATCTATCAAATAGGGAGGAGGATATAAAAAATATTTAATTTTAAATAAACTATTGGTTATATGAGTAAATTGTGGTGTCATTTAGCATTATGAATATTCCAACAGTGTTTATGTCTCAAATGAATAGTATTTTCTATTCCGATCTGGAATCCATTGTCATAGTGTTCATCAATGATACTTTAATATATTCTTATACCTCATACTTTTACACCAGGATACTAAATATTTTATTGATTATTCTTATAGAAGAAAAATATTATAATAATTACTAAAAAGTCGTATTGAATGAGGAGGTATGATTTATTAAGCATGTGATATCAGAGGTGGGAAATAACTTGACCTAGGGAAGGTAGAGGTGGTGAATCCTTTTCCTAAGCCCAATAATGTTTTCTATATAAAATATTTAACTATCTTAATTGGGTATTATTGGTGATTTGGTTATAATTTATCTCATTTTGAAGTGACTATGAAGTTCATGACCGTGATGAGCACGAAATATTTTTTACCGGTTAGTTGAAGGAATCTCTTTAAGAGTTGAAAAAAACGTTTAAATATCTTAATTTAATGATTATAATAGTACATGTAAATGGTTATACTATCTATTTTTATGCTATAATGTCAGTATGGGATCTATCATGAAGTATGTTGATTGTTTGATCACTTATAATTTTCTTCAGTTTGGTACCCAAGATTGGGATGACCCTACCCATGACTTATAGTTATATTTTATGGTTCATTCTATAAAGTATTGGAATCATTATCTCATTGGTGAATTTTTTTAAATAACCATATATCATAATATCTTTCAAAACATATTCTCAGAGAAATACTAAAATATTTTATAGTTTTATTGGTTTTAGTACATTTTGATAATTGTCATTGAGATGGAATATTCCCTAATAAATGGTAATTTTAAAGAAGATTCTATATATAGGAATACTAGGTGAAGGTGGTCTTGGTATCTTTTGAGGAGTAGAATATGATGTTTCATTTCTTATATTTTAAATAGTTAATTATAAAGGATTAATACACCAATGAATTTTTCTCACCACTCCATTAAATACTCTGTAGTAAATCATTTGAAGGTTATCCATGATTTATATTGGTAGTGTTTCATAAAAGATGAATGGTTCCTCAAAGATGACCCAATTTCATGATGGTATCAGAATGTGGATTTGGTTATATAAGTCCAATTCAAGGTGTTGGTTCAATCTTCTAGGGGAGAAAATTTGATGAGGGATTCATATACATCTCGATAGACCATAAACCAAATCTTAACAAAGATGTTCCATGAAACTAAATTCTTGTCATAGTAGATTAAAATATGTAAGGTAATTGTAGTTTGTATATATAATTTCATGACCTTACATAAAATCATGTAAAGGTGTCAATAGATTAGAGTACTAAATCAACCACTTATCTGTCCTATATGAAAGTGTGATGAGGTTACCATAATTGTTTTCATAAAAATACTGAGGAAGTTAAGGGGATAGGAATTGTTGTGGGTTAATGTATAGTGGGTGATGAAGTTTGATCATTTATTTCCTATAGGTGGGACTCATTCAGTTCATGATCTTTTAATAATCTATGTGTTAGAGTTATTTTAGATTTATGGTGTACCAAAGATAATTTAATGAGATGAAGATATATGTTCAATAACTAGATTTTAGAAAATATAATAGAATGATTTGGGGTCTCTGCAGAAGTTTAGTACAACATATCCCTCCCAAACACTCATATATATATATATGGGTGGTTTTAGAGGATGATATAGATACATGAGGATATTAACATGGATTATGCACCTGATTTCAATGTATAATGGGGTGACTATCAAGATATAGAAGATTTCATATATAATAACTACATACAATCATCAAAATTTATGGATTCATTTGAGGCCATATGTTGATTACTATTCTTCTCACCCCCCATGTTTTTCATAGGTGGGAGAAGCAATGATGGTTTATTTAAGCATGGTACAATAGACCACCAAGTGAGTGTAGTTTATTATGATGTATTTGGTTACCACTAAATAGTGGAAATTACAGTATGTAAACTAAATGAATAATGCCCTAGATTTCCTTATGGGGATTAGGTATTCTTTTTTGTATTTCCTAGTTTGGGGAATCAACATCTAGTGATGTTGGGTAATCTTGCCCCATAAATTGTGAGAATATTTGAGATCATGGAGCGGATGGGTGTAGTTGATTACTAATAGGTTTACCCACTAATAAATATGGTTATAAATGTTGTGTTTCACATGTCACAACTCTAAATGTACAATATAAACACAACAAATTTGATTGAAATAGACAATGTTAAGTTTGAGGTTGATTCATATTTCATGTGGTGATATGTATAACTTTTATAATAAGAGTGATAAGGTGTTATGAGTGACAATTGTAACAATTGTTCATGAATATTGGTATAAAGGGTGTATCCAAGAGAAGAACCAGAGATAAAAATTTGATATATAATCCTAGTGACTAGAGGTATTTAACAAGAAGCATTAATGACACAAATCTATGATAGAAGAAGAAAGTGGAATTTTTTGAAAAACACCCAATTATAACAGATAATTCAAACCCAATTTTTAATTCAAATTTATTAATAACTGATGATTAACTATGGTTTTGACTGTTGTCCTAATATAGAGGTTCTTGGGAGACCAATAACTAGGGGATGGCTATATTTAACTGCTAATAGAGCCAACTAGGTAACCAGGGTACATAACTATTTACCCACTGACAAATATAATGGTTTGGAAGCCCCATTATCCCCATTCGGTAGGTGGTGGAGATGTAACAAGCACTCAATTAGGAAATACGGTAACCAAAAATTATTGGTTTGGTTCCCAAAGACTTTTCGGTGGTCTTAGATTTTTCTTTAACTTTCAATTTTATCCAAATTTTACCCCCTCCTCCCCCTAATACCATAATGATTATAATCATATCTCTTTCTACACTTTAGCTTCTAAGAATCTCCAACAATCATTTGAATATCGTTTTATTTGTAGTTGGTAATCGTGGTTCTCTCTTGGTATGAATAGTTCTCTCTTAGGCCTTAATGTTTAGTTATATCAATTATTCTTCTATGTTTCTTTCAAATCACTAGTTTTAATTATTTTGGTAAGGTTTTTGGATTTAGAGGATTTATTTTGAATCAAGTGGTGTTGGTATGAAATTAATCTCTATACAGCTTGAGGTTGGTAATTTGTACCATGTTTCTATGTTTTTATTAGTGTTCATGAGATATGATGTATGTGCGTGAATTTGTTCCCAATAAATTAATATTATTTGGAAATAAAAGTTACCAATACAGTCCATGTGGATGGAATTTACCTTATAGGGTGTAGGAGGATAGATATGGTCATCATATTGTTAGCATAGTCTAATGGGGGATTTTATGGTGAGGTTTTGAAGGGTTATACACTTAGTTTAATTAGTAACTAGGTGTGATGTTTAAGGCATGTTTATAGCATCAGTAAGAATATAACTTGACATATAGGAATGGGGGATGACCTCCTTCAATTTTGAATGCTTTTATGTGGGGTAATGGATTGTATAAAGGGTTTCGTATAGGTTGTATGAAAGTGTATCCAATGGGATATTCCTATGAAGATATTATAATTGAGATGGATTATTAGATAACATGCTTGAGCAAGATTGACTGGGTATCTATGAGGATTTACATAAAGTGAATGGGTGCCTTCATGAAACATAGGTAAATTACCCAACACATAGTGATAGGGTGCTAGTTTGGGATATAAATATAGTTATAAATAAATGGATTGGGTATTTGTCAGACTCTAACATGTATCTATGATATGAGACGAATCATCAAACATGAATGGGTCCATTGATGTTATGTTTAAGTTTCCTTGTAGCTGGGTTAGTGTATGATAACCTAATATGGGCATATACATTATTGCTTATTGTATTCCTTTGGTCTATCTTTTAATATATATCATATGAAATTATGTTAACGATGTATTTGTTGTGTCATGTTTTTTTATAATTACATAGCACACAAGAAGCCTAATACACATATAGATTTTTTGGAATATAGATCAGGGGAAGGCCCTTATTTGGGGTGATAATAGTAGATGGAGCTGGAAATGGATGTAGGTGAGGCTTGGACACACAATGTAATAATTTTATAGTTGTGTATCAATATTATTTTGGCCAATTTTATTCATTTTTATATTTTTCTAACACATATCGGGATCAACCGTGACTATTGATTAATAAAACACATGAGTCCATTATTCTATTTCAATGGTAATTATTAAATGGTTGGCATAATTCTTGTATTTCAAACTATTATTTATTAATTACTATTGCATTCAGTATTTATGTTATTGATAGTTTTCTGATATTAAGGGAATAATCTCATAAATTAATGGTTCAGTTTGTCTCTACTAGTTGACAGTCTCTTGTATATGAGGAAGTGTACATGAGGCCACATGGAACTCCAAATCAGACAAAGTAATCTATGATGGGGAGTAACATTAAAAAAGCATTTGATTATGTTATTGTCCATTGTAATTGGTCAAAAAATTATTAGATAACATAGATTAAGGTAGATAAAGTGTTTTTCATTCTCTCAATATAAAAGTAGGAACAAAAACTAGTAAAACTATAATGGATGTGGTTTCCATGAATATTTTTTTACAACATCCAAATAAAATTTCATGAATACACACAACTAATCAAGTAGAATATTTTTTCCCTAGAGATTATTAACCCTATATATGTGACTAAAACCATTTTTTGTTATGTAGAAGGAGATATATATTTCCAAGTTAAAGAAAATATCATTAATTTTTAAGGTGTAAATCGACCAATAATGGTTTGGTTATGATAATAGATAAACCAACACAAAAGGTTACAGAAATAGATAAATATGACTTAGTTTGTGAGATTTTAGAAAATATTGGATTTATGTGTCTCATTCAAAAATATAATTTCAAGAATCCTTATGGGATTTATTCACACGTGATTTTATGGTGATATTTAAGTGTTTTTTATAAGGCTAAATCATAGAGTAATGATATTATAGATGAATCTGTCAAAGTTCACTTTAATATAGAAAATTGACACACAGGGAAATTTGTGAGAGTTAGTAATAGATCAAATATAATGGAATGACATTGAGAGAATATTTTAATTTTTTATACAATTAAAAATAAAGGAATAAGGATGAAGCCATCAAAGTAATTTTTTACGCATTCCATATCATGATAATTAATCATATTACATAACCCTATAAAATAGTATACTATTTCCTATTCCATTGATTATATAAATTGTTATTATTTTGTAGCTCACTAAAAATTATAAGTGATCAGTGATCATTCATTATCATGGTTGTATACAAGAAGGGATAATTTATCTTCTCAAATCCTATAAATATTATGAGTTATGTTTTTTGGAATGTGGTATGTCATCCATTGTATAATCATTGGGTGCGTTCCATATTAGTGGAAAAAATTAAAATTTTATTTATCATTTCTAAATTAAAAATTAATATCAAATATGAAAAGATTGTTCCATAACTAATAATAAGGACAATATTTTTTGACAAATGGAAAAATTATAAAAGATAAATTTTGACATACATTAATTCACTCCCCCCACTACTTAGGTTAACTTATCTTAGTTGGTTCTAAATATTACAACATATCTTATGTCAAAAACCCCTATAATATAGAGGTTGTTTTAAATAGAAAAACCTTGAGTTGTTATCCACAAAGGTAGGATCCTAGTGTGGTCTTATAATTCAATAGTACCATCCAATATAGTATGTTTCAATATGGATGTTTGGATTTAAGAGTATGGTTGGATTGAGTTTAGTAAATTTGGAAGATAATTATTTAGGTATGTGAGTTCAGTATATTAGTATAGGGAACATAGAAATATTGTAAAATAAGAAGAAGATTTTATCTTATGAAATCCAATCATTTTATGTATAACATCTATTCATATATAATATTTTTCAAGGTATAGATAATTATGTACATGAATTATATAGTTATTAAATCATGACTGATTTCTATCCTTTCTGGATATAAAAAATATTCTCGTATTGATATTTAAGATATTATAATAATATAATTTGAAATTCTCACTTCATTATGCTTCGAATAATCTCAAATCCTAAATTCACAATGAATAAGATGCATCACATTGTTAAAACAACAATGTTAAATCATGATATGTGGATGACTAGGTATACAGTTATTATAGTGTTATCAATAGTTTATCAAGTGTATTATAAATAAATTTGATTATATCCAAGTATAATGGACATACAAAAAATTTAATAGAGAGAGTTCATATTACTATAGTGGATGAGATATCATGTCTTTATGAGATATTGTCTATGTTTCAATGCCATATATTACCCATTTATTAGGGTGATAATGTATTTAAGTGGTGGATATTTATCTAAATGTGGTTTCAATTTTGTTTCCTTAGAGTGAGTAAACTTATATCATTGATATTTTTCCATGATGATCATGTTTTATGGTTTTGGAGAAAGTGTATGATGTAGATTATTTAGCTCAAGAGTGGAGTAATGAAGATATTGAATGTCATATACATTTCTCTCATGAGTGTCATTTCATAAATGTTAATGATGGATAGTATTCATGGGAAATATTAATTTATGATAATAATGATTTCTCATTATAGGTTATGCTCCTTGATTTGAGGATATTTCCAATTTTAATGATATTTTAGTGATGCCTTTAAAAGGAATCATTTGATAAAGAATAAATCAAATGTGGAGATATTTATAATAATAAATCATTTTGTATTGCAAATAGGTCTAATAGTGATAGGTCTAGAATGGGATAATTTTAGTGGAGTATGGATTAATATTGGGGAAATAACTGTGACTTTTTATGGTAGAGATATCTAGTTACAGTAGATTCCATCATTCCCCTCCATTTTTATGTTACATCCCAATATATAGATGAGCTGACATGGAATAACAATAGTCCAAGGATTATGATCAAATAATGCTTGTTGTAAAAATCCATCAATATTCCTTGTTCAAAAAATTTCTCTAGAGTACAAAAATATCCACTGGAGATTACCTATTTTGTTTTTCAGTGGTTGTATATATAATGATGGATTGTAGCTAGAGAGGACCACGTAAACTTCTAAAAAACTATAGATAGATATTATTTTAAATTACCATATATTTTTGAAATATTATTTTATATTATTCACATTTGGAATGTGTACATTAATGAAATTTTTAGCACACCCATTTGATAGTGTTAATGATTTTATAAGGGATAATAATTTTTTTTGCAGTGAATGTTAAATAAAATACATAAACATAGATTTTAATGAACTGTACTTAGTTGATCTAGTATCTAATTTGAACAGGGGAACGTTTTTGTAATAATTTTTCACACTTAAAATTTAATATCATCGATTAATATTATCCTGGAATATTAATGAATTATATTACTTTAAATAAATCAATAATGAGTGAGAATGTTTTATTGATATATGACTTCATAATAGAAATGTTAATTATTATATAATACACTATGTGATGTTTTTACTGATTGAAAGTGGCTATGATATATAATATGTGGGTTGATGGTAGAATGTATTCAGATAGGTATGATGGAATGTGTTCTATCATATGTTCTTTTATGTCACTTTTGAATTTATCTACCTTAATTAACTGATGGTTTAGGCTCTCCATACCTCATTCTTATTTTTTACCTTGATATCATTTAATAAATTTATAAGGGTACTGATTTTGGTAAGGGATTATTGTCACTGAATATTTAATATATATATATATATAATTTTTCTTAATCACATTTAGAGTTTTATAATTTGATATGTGTTGTTCTGGGTTTTAAAAATCACAGTTATATTCACCTATTTATTACCAAGGTCATCAACATTAAATACAATTATATGGGCCCCCTAAAAATATTTTACTTGTTGATTAATACTATTATCAATTGTGTGATAATGATATAAAAGTGGATTTATCATTATGTTTACAATGTGACCTCTTCGATAGCATATTCCATGGTGGTAGCTAAAATGACTATAATACAATCAATGATTGGATATCTGAGTATGATTAAAAAATACAAGTTTGTGGAAAGAGCAATTTAATTTTAAGAATATTTATATTATAAGATTCTAGGTATATCATTGGTGGTACAGTTGTAGTGAAATGATAGTGACTCAGATGTGAGGGTTAGTTTTTTCCCTATTATTTATATTTATTGTTGTGTATATGATCTCCTTAATTTGAGGATTAAAATAATTATAATGATTCTTGTGAGTGTGTTACACATTTCAATTCTCAATCCAAAGGTGTTACAAGAAATATGTTTTCATCAAACTATGATTGAATATGAATGATTCTAACCCTGATTATGGGAATCTATGATGACGGTATAAGACATTACATCATTCTAGTGATATATGAATATGGTTTGAAATTAATCATCTAGATATTAGAATGTGAGAAAGAATGTTTTTACCATTTTATTGAATATTTTAATTCACTATATAGAAAATGAATAAAATTTCATTTATACACTAGTTAAGGTAAAATGAAAAAGATATTCATTGTCAAGTCATAATATTAATAACTCTTAACATATTCATTGGATGAACTAAAATAAATATAAGAAATTGATAGTAAGGTTTGATATTATTATACATTTTCATGATGCTTTTTCTAGTCAATACATAAATTTGAGGAGATCAATATTCTCCCGAAATATTAAATGGTAATGTAGTAAGTATTTTAATGAATTGTATTGGGTGTGGTTCATAATTTTTGGTAGATTTTTTCCTCTGGTGTTGTGAGGATGCATTATTAATTTAGAAATAAAATTGTTTATCATAAGCACAATGTTTCACAACTGGGGAACACTACCAGTTTCTAGTTATTAGGTAAATAATGGGAATTAAAATTTTAAATCACATTTTTGCTAGCCCTACATTATTTTTTAGTGAAGTAAGATGGATAGTTATGAGTTTTAGTTCTAATAATCTACATATTGTTATAAGGTTAAGAAACTATCTATGTTTACATTAGCCTATCGACATATTATTTTTATGTAATAACACTTCATGAGATGGGATTTTTGAGATGGATATAATTATTATTCCAATGTAAGAAGATTTTTTTTCTTGGAGTATCATTCATGTATATTTTTTATTGGAATGAATGTTTTAACTCCATTTTACTGAAGGAATGTTTGAACATTTTGAAGAAATAAATATAATTGAATATAATATTCTACTATTTTGGGGTTGGATAGATTATGGAAACTAGTATAATTTTCTCATTTTATAATGATTATATTATTGGATGTAGAATTAATTTTTGATAACCATATACTTCTTTTTGAGTTGTGGATTTTTCAGGAAAAAATATAGGATAAATTTTTTTCTATATTCGTCAGATGATTTATTGCATGAGCTCTATAAGTGATTAAACATACTATTTGTTTCAAGTGTGGATAAATTAATGAAATCTTAATCCAATGAGTCAATTCTTATATGGTTCATGTAAATTTTTTTTCACACTATTGAATTGAATTGGATGTATAATTAATTAGGATTCATTAAATCATTATGATTTTATTTGATAAAGTGAAATATATATATAAGAACATAAGTTATCTCTCAAATAGAGTCGATGTTTGAGCACATATATATTAAATTATTTTAATAAAAAAAATTATGTTTTTTTGAAAATTTAAAATTAAATGAAATTAAATTTTTATGACATAGAAAATGATTATTAAAAATTAGAATATGGGTTGATTGAAATATGAGGATGAGATCATTTTAAAGTTAATATAAATATTAGTTATTTTATTTTTCATAAATTTTATAGTCCAATGAATGTTTAGACCACCCAGAAAGGGATATTGAATTAGTGATTTCTTTAAAAATTTCATTTCTCCTAAAATAAAAAACTCTAACTTGATAAAGTTTTAAACCAATCAACTTTATAGAACTACCAAACATGAAAGAAAATATAAGGAAATAATTGGTGGAACACCATAAATTTTAGGGTTCATTTCCAAGGTCAGTACCAAGTCATTTCCATGAAAACTCCCATTGATCAATCGATATCAACAATATAATTTAGGAGAATAAAAATGAGCCAATGCCCGTCATTATACTATTTTTCTTCTAGTAATAAATATTACCATCTCATACCCATTAACATGTTTTTATACTTTTGAAAGACAAAATTAAATATGATCTTTGAGAATGATCACTATAAATAATTTTCAAAATTTCTATGTTTTTTCCACTCAATCATGAAATCACCTATCTAGTTATTCTTCATCTGATACATCATTTTCTAGTTCTTCTACATCAGATCTACATTTTTTGGACTCCAATAACATGTTATTGTCTTCCAAAACTTCATACGAGATCACTCGTATGATTTTAAAACTCTATATCACTAGTATCTAATCCTAATGATTATGAAACCGTATATATAATCATACATCCTACACAAATAAATGGTGAAGCATGGGATCTAATTTTGAATTTCTTTGTCAACTAAAAAGTTTTTTACTAAACTTTAATGAATATAATAATTCAGATTCAACGATATTCATAGAAATTTATCAAAACAAAGCTCTATTTACATCTTCATAACATCCACAAAAATTATTTATATTTATTTTTTGGAAAAGCACATATGAGAATCATCACAATGTATGACTTAATATCTTTCTTCTTATTCATTGATGAATTCCTACGTATAACAAGGATTCATCCAGTTTTTTATCATTAGAACATTTTTTTGGGAATCATTGTATCTTTTTACATCTTGTGGATGTAAGGAATTTTTTTCCTATAAAAATTGTCTATTTTTATTTTATTTGTTAGACCTCTACCTAATACACCTCAATCTGATGCACCTATATCTGATGCCCCTCAATCCAATGAACCTATGATTTAATACACATCATCCAATTCAACTCTTCCTTATGCACCTTTATACAATGTAATTTTTTATGATGTTCTTCTGATATTTTTGTTGATGGAACTTCATTTGGTGATCATATTCTCTCACGCTCTGTTAGGATTCATATATTTCTCATTCTGGTAAATCCTATGTTTCATATCCATATGATATGACTTCATTTATTTTATTATTTGGTGAAACCAATATCTTTCCTATAGTATATCCTCATTTTACAAACAACATAACTTGAAAAATAAATCCTATATACTTACTCTATCTGGTAAATCTTTTTATAACCTTTCTTTTTCACTTTATTTAAATCTACCATTCATAATATTCCACATCAAATTTTATAAATATAACTTTGTAAAAACATTCTCTATCTACAAATTTTGTCAGATAACTCATCTTAAAGTATAAAATCATTTACTAATCATTATTTTAGAAACATTGTAGATTAAAAAATCATCATCTAACATAAAAAGTTATTTAACTCAAACTTCTTCTGGCAGTAAGAAACTCATTTTTTACAAAAAACAAAAAAAATGATAGAATAAATTTTGACCACAAAAACAAAAAACATGTATAGAATCAGACCCAGGGATCCTAAATCTCACCGTATGGATTTTTTTAAAATATTATCAGTAACTATTTACTAAAATTTCTTCAAATAACATCATTTCTCATAGATAGGCTTATTAGCACCTCACTTCAATATTAAATTTTTTTTTAATTTATTTTATCCCTAGGTGAAAATAAATGTTTTGGCCATGAGATTGAGAAAATCTAACTCAATATTCTCATCATACATAATTACAAAATAGAGAACTTTTATTCTCCCTTCCTATGATAATCACCCTATTCAAATTCATAAATGATAGAGTAAGGTTTTTTACATTTTTATTCCCTTTGAAAGTATAATCCTAATAAACATGTGTAACATCTAAATAAATTTACTAAGATAGTGTTGAAGGCTGAACATGCATCTTCAATCTGAATTCCATAAATCAATACCTTCTAAAGGATTTGATGAAAACATCATCAAAATTATCTATTTTTTAAAAATAATCTAGCATTACAACCACACTAGAGACCTTATCCTGGATGAAATGATATTTAATATCAATTTTTTTAGATCTCAAATGTTGCACAATATTTTATGAGATATCAATGGAACTATGATTATCAAAAATAATATCTGATAGTTCTCTAATATTCACCTTCAAATATTCTAGATGAACATTTAATCAAATTCTTTTCATAAATTCCTAGATGGAAAAAATATATCTTGTTTCCAATGTACTCAAAGTAAAATAAATTTTTTTCTCACTATTACAACTCAAAAAATATTCTCCTAAGAATAATGTTCTCCTAATATTGATTTTCAATCACTGTAATCTCTAACCTGAACTGTATATATGTATCCAAAATAGGTCAATGAATTAAAAGTACGAAACTTGATTAATTTTTTTTTTCATAAATCATAAGAAATTATTTATACTTCATATTTAAAGACGGAAGTATTACTGAATAAGATAATGATAGTTGGATAATGATCTAAGAGGGATTTGGAATAACTAAAATGTTTATGTATTGCAATCTGATAATTATGTTATATAAGTTATCTATAAATAATATTCCAGATATAAGAATAAAGAATCATCTAAGGACTATTTTACCATAAATCATCTTTCCTTATTTTAAAAAATATATTTAATGCTACTTATAATTTTAAAAAATTTAGTAAGTTGATATTAGTTTTGAAAAAAAACATGATTAAATGATAAATAACACATAATATATATTTATTTTTGAGATAGAAAAGTTTATTTGTGATAGCTGTAAGATTTATATTGCTTAATTAAATTGGATTGTAGTAATAGGCTTGGCATTGATTATTTATTTGATCAAAAAGTGATTTATTTAATATTTTATGATGTATACTTTATTTTTTTCAATTATGGAATATATTGGATAGCATGTAATTTTATTTATGGAAGAAGGATTTATTTAATTTTTTAGAATCATACACGTTTTCATTTAGGTTTTAAATATAATCAGGTGTTTATATTTTTTTTGGAGAATATATGACCAATGTATTCACATGTTTGGAATATTATATTAAGATCTACATTATATCATTTTTAGACAAATGTTTAGATAATTTTAGAAATTTTGAGACATTTTTAAAAACAAAATCGATTCTGAATATTTGTTAACAATGCTTTATAGAGTTTTGGAATTTATTATTTTTGGGAAATAACTAAGTTGACTTTTAGGTATTATTATTTAAAACTTATAGAATAGTACTTCAAATGATACTTTGTTAGTATTAGTTATGTTATAATATAGTACTTTTTTTGTTTCTTTAACTAAATAGAGATAGGAGGAATATATTTTCATCCTTTTGTATATTTTATGATATATTAGAAGTTTATATTTTTTTATTAGGCCTAAAAAATTCATATTGATCATCCATAATTCTAATATAGGATTAAATTGGTGGAAACTAATTGAAACATGAAACCAAATGATTAAATTGTGTTTATGGATTTGAAGAAATAAATTAATTATATATTCTCATATTACTTGGTAAAATAATTCCTCACCTATATAACAAATATTATTTAAAATGAAAATGTTTTACTTTTTATAATTATTTTTTATGAATTTATTTCCTTTTCACACTTCCTTAATTTATGATTTTGTGGACATTAAAAATCTCATAACTATTTTCACTATCACTATCTATTGTTATGTATAAATTAAATTTCTCCTATCTATCCATATTTTTACATTCCACTAATTTTATTCTTATCTAGGAACCTAATTGTGGGTTATTTCAGGTTTCCATTATGTTTCTCACTTCCACATTTCAAAATAAGTATTATTATTCTTTTCTATGATTTGGGTTGTTAATAATGGTATTTTAACATATAAAAACCCTTATAACCTATATAGAAATTTGTTGGACACAATTAATTTAAGGTTTGGCTGAATGTAAAACCCTGAATAATTATCTTAAAAGAATACTATAATTGAAAAATTTCTTAACACACTACCCTGATCTTTAAGTGAACTATGATATATAATAAAAATTTATTATTTAAATGTCTCTATTATAACACAAACATTAAATTATAAAGACTGAATAGTATTAACCATATTATAAAAAAAATCAATATAGTTTTTAAATAATTAAAATGGGTTTATTTGAAAATAAAATATAAATACTTAATTTTTAGTAAAATTCATTTTATTCTTCAAAAATATATTTCATTATATATAGTATTTATCTCATTTTGTACAAAATGTGTAACATCCCTGAATGATAAATAGTTAAATGAATAAATGATATAACTCATGTCAACAAGGTGCACCTTCCTTTTCGGGAGTCTACCTTATTATAACTCCACAGTTAAGCATTCTTGGCCTGGAGTGGCGATCAGGATTGGTGACCTTCTAGAGTGTTTCCTAGGGAGTGTGTGAGTGAGGAAAAAGGACACTAAAAAGGACAAGTGTTGGCATGTGGAGACTATCATTAATCAGATGAATCGTTCAGGCATGTGTGTGGGCCCCGGGGTGGGGACCACGTGTCTACGGGGAAGGTCAACTGGTGGTACATGGTGGTCCAGGACCTGACGACCATGTTATATTGGGGTGTTTGTGCTGTCACCGGGACCCAGTTGTTACAAAATGATAATTAATTTATACTATTTTTTGTATAAATTTTATTTGAGATAATGAATATTATTTTGTAAATTAGCATGTTAATATTATCTTTGGGTTATATTTGTGTATTTTTATAAAAATACTATATTTAATTAATAGTGAAAAACAATAATTTTTTTGTAAAATTATCATTTATTTTCTTCAAATCAAGTAATTTTGAAGGTCAAATTTTGCTTTTTGTTTATTATTAGAGTGATACAATCCTCATATAATTATATAAAATATAATTTATTACATAAGAATCTATACTATACTTGGATTTGGGATATATTCATTTTTTGTCTTAAAAACATATTTTCCTAAAAACTATATTTACACATACAATGTTATTTTATCTTAATAAATTAAATTAAAATGAAATAATTAAGGTTTTTAATTAAATTTACATATTATATGTTCATTAAAATATGTTTACATTAGTTTTATTGTTTTTTCATTGAAATGAATGGTATTTAATTCAGTTTTATGCTAATAATTTTTTTTCCAAAAAACAAGTTTTCATTCAGTTTTTCGCACTTATTTAAAATTAAATTCATCTAATTATATAAATTTCATGAGTTAAATTGATTAAATATTTTAAATCATCACAATAAATATAATTTAATATTCTTATCTTAATTTTCGGTCACCATGAATAGTAAAAATGGTAAAATTGTGTTCCCACATTTACAAATAAAATGAGTTTATTCGGGGTTAGACCAAGAGATAGGGGTAGTAATTTCACATAAGCATTATAAGTATTATTTTATGAAGATAATTAACCATAATATATCATACCATATAATTATTAATATTTTTTCCCACATTCACATGAACGATACCTTATATTATTGGAATCTTTTAAAAATTTATATGTGTGTCCCTTCCCTCACTTATAAATGGGGATTACATTTACTTATTTATTAACATAATTTTATCCCTCTAGGTCTGCTATTTTCTTGTCCAAAAACCTTTATATATACCGTACCCTAATCTTATATTCCCTTGTCTTCTCTTCAAAACAATCATTCAAGGGTTAAGGTTTAAGCCAAAGGAGGTCTCTCATTAAAGAGAAATAAATATTAATCAAGATCTTTGAATTTATTGTACTATAATCTTATATAAACCTATTATATCATTCAAAAAATTATTAATAAATTATAATTAATATAATTATGTTTCAATATGATGATTTAAAAACCATTTCTCTCCTCTTATCCATCAAATGGGAAATGGAAGTATTTATCTTGTGTACGTATGGACTACCACCTCCACATAGCAATATACATCATTTTAAATCACCATATTTCATGATTTTTTGTTATAATGAGTTTAATATTTATATATTATATTTATAATATAATTATTATTCCTTAATTTTAATATATTTAATAACTTATTACCTTCACATCTGTCGTAAAACAATAACGTTGCTAATGTGTACTTGTGGAGTACCACCTCCCCAAATCAATGTGATTCATTATTCATTTACCCCTAAATAGATTGTAATGAAGATTTATTTAATTAATATATATTTATTATATTTATTATATAAAAATAATTATTTAATGGGGGATTAATATTTACATTTATTTCATTCCATCCATTGAAAAGTAAAAACATCACTGGCGTGTATGTACAGACTACCAAATCCGCAAAGTCATATTATTGATTTTATATCATAAAATTATATTAATGGTTATAAATGTTTACATAATTATTAAATATAATAAAAATTAAGTGATGAATATTATTTAGATTATGGATCAATGATCAAATTTCAACTACCATAAATGCTTATCCAAAACATACATGTAAAATGAAACACTTAACACCCAAAGGCATTGATTTTAGTAAATACATATAAATGAATGGATATTTAAATGTTATAATTGAAAAATATATGATAATATAAGTATTTATAACGTTATTTTATATAATGATAATAAATATAAATTTATTATAAATGAGGACATAGTGATTAAGAATGAATTTGTACATAAGGTAAGGGTTCTTTGTCTCAATTTTTTTCATGAAGACGTGTTTGATGTTATGCACCTATTAATTTTTATATGTTGCATATAATAATCCATTGTAATGTTATATCATGAATCCTTTATAATTCATGGTATTTAAAATTAAAATTAAAATTATTTCTCTTAGGGGATTTTTATTTGAATGTTACCAATGCGGTAAGGGTTTATCATCTCAAATTTTTTTCTTTATGACATATGTTATTTTAAACACCAATCTTCATTTAAGATGTGTACATAATGGACATTTTATTAGTTATATCATTAATATTATTATATTATTTTTATTTAATGTTTTATTTGATTTTATTTTCTATCTCCTTTTCTGAATTCAAAAGTTTCGGAAGTGGTATTGTATTTATGTTACAATCTCTCTTTTTATCATGATTATTTCTACTTAAATTTCTTATGTTCAAATTATTTAATATATCAATCAATAATTGTTATCCATTTTCTAATATGGTTATTTTTTGAGCTCACATTTTGTTTCAAATTATTTTCTTTTCATTATGTTCTCATGAGAATAAACAAATATATTTTATGAAAACCAACTAGGATTTTCACTTTAGTCGAGAATATTTTTCTTCCCTTTCCATGTTTTCATTAAAATATGTTTATGATTTTTTTTATTCTTTGATATTTTGTTAAATTTATTTTTACCCTTGATTTATTTTCTATTACATATTTAAAATGAAGCATCTTTTCATTTTTTGAATGAGGAACTTTTGAATTTTTTTCAAAAAAATGTAAGTGAAATACTTTTTTAGCTTCTACATGATGAATGTATTTTCACACTATCATGACATCCCTTTAAATTTAATCATGCATTAAAATTTTCCATATATACTATCATGGAATATATTTTCTTTGTTATATTAGAAAATATTAAGACATTAAACAATTTATTTCAAAATGAAAAGGGTATAGTCCTCACTAAATTTAGGAAATTCCTTTTAAAAGGATTTAAATCTATCACAACATCATTTTTGTTTCTTATTATTTAATGGTAATATGATCCAATGATACTATCTTTATTCATTATATGAATGTTTTATGATTATTATGATAATATTTTGAAAAAACTCATTACCTTTTCTATGAGTTATGATATTTTGAAATACTAAATGGTTTAATGATATTGTAGCATATATAATAATGTTTTATGATTATGTGACAAGTGTTTCTGTATTATCTATCGAATTCATTCGGTAAATATTGGTTTTTTATGGGCGTAAAGGGTACACATTAGGTTATCCAAATCCAATTTTTTTTTATATTAGATGTTATCTCATGACCAAAAAGGGAACACTAGAGGATATCCCAATACCATAGTTAGTAAATGAGTGTGTATCCCATGCCAACAATTTGATGAATGTCTTGGTGGCTAATCATGACAAAAGATTTATATAACAATAAGTGTGCCACAATTTATGATATGTTTTATATAATATGATATTATTCTAAATTTATTCCCTCATAGATAATCTCCTTTATTACATGAATTATGATATATTAATTTCCACACTTCATTCCATGACTCGTGATTGTGATATATTAATTATCGAGTATGCATTTGAAATGTTAATTTCATGTTCTAATACCACTATTCTCAATATTTTCTTTCAATAATTGAATAATATATCCCATTTTTCCCATACTGAGAGTCTTTTGGTAGCATTTATTATGTTTTCATTACCCAGGATATGTTGAATGGTTTTAATTATGTCATATATAAGAAGGTATCAAGTTGAATGGTCATAATGGGGATGATGTATAACTTTTTTTTACTAGTTTTTCCTGTATCCATGATTCAAAATACACTAAGACATTATGGTTCTAGAAAAGATCATAATGAAATTTAATGGATATTTATCTAACAACATTGAATATTTATGAGTGTAAATTATTTCTTCATATATTATCATTGAATGATTAACACAATTTGGTGCCTCTAAATATGATATTTGGATAGAGAATATGAAATATAGTAAAAAAACACATTGTGATAGATATAGATGTCCTAAAAATTCAATAATGATCATGTCTGTGAGATTCTTATATTCGTTAAGAATTAGAGTGACTTGAGATATAAATTCCTAGGAATTAATTTTATGATATGACTATTAAAATTAGTCTGGAGGGATACCTTCTACATTAGGAGGCTTAAATTGTGAATTTTTTTACTATGATGTAATAAGTATGTTTTAAAAAAATGGATGAAAAATCATAATATGTGATAATTTAAAAAGTCTCTATAATATATTTTGGAATTGTGAATATGGATGAATAAGTAGAAGATGATATATTTTAATCTAATATGGGATGTACCAATGAAGTGTGAAAAGGTTCTTTAGAGTGGAGATCTTAGGGAAGTGGAATTGTTTGAAGTAAAACATTTCATAATATTAATAAAATTAAATTTCATTTTTATAAACATGATCCTAGAAAATTTTATTAATAGGAATTAGGACCTATGTGAACCACATTAAATATTCTTAATTATGTGAGATGTAGTGTAAAATACACAATTTTATGATATCTTGTGTTATGAATTTATTAAATTTTTTAATTGATTTTAATTTATTTATAAATTAATTAATTAAATTTTTACTCACATTTCTATTGTTTTTATTATTTAATTTAGACCTAATATTTGTGATATTTCATTGATTGACCCATTTTGTAATTTATTTGTATAAATCCTACATTAAAATTATTATTTTTATAATTATCAAAAGATGAACAAATTCTAGATGTTGAAATCCAAATACCTAGAAGATGAATGAACTAGTTAGTTATGAAGTTATGATTCTAAAAGTAAATAAATCCAAAATTTAAAAAATGGGATAAAATATCAAATTTATGAATCATAAATTTGGAATGTAAAATTCATTTTCAAGATAATAAGATTCATTCAAATGTTAACTGATGAAATCTGAAAATTGTTCAAAAAATGAGAAATTTTAATGGTGTACTCATAACATGGTCTTAACTCAAAAGTTTATAATGTCATAAGGTATTCCCTTAGGTATGAGTTTTTTATTCTATAAATAATATAGAGTAATAATACCCTCCCCAATATATACAATTTATTTTGAATATATAATTTAAAAAGCTCAAGGGTGTTTCTTTAGAGGTCAAGCATAAGATATGTAAAATAATTATTTAAGAATATGAAAAATAAGAAAATATAGAGGAGTGTAATATTATCTACTTATAGAATTTTAATAAGTTTACTATCATTAAATATGTTCTATAAACAAATATTTATGTGACATTTTTTAAATATCAAAATTCATAAATTTAGAACTATTAATTGATACCAAATTTATTTTTTCCCAAGGAAACTGATATATAGTAATTTAAAATTTTCTACCCAATGAAGCATTGTATGTGTTATATTTTTTTAAGGAAAAATCTAATTTTTAAGATCATTTTTCTAGTATTAGTTGATACAAAATGTTTTTTTATTTTTTTAAATATAGAGAAGCTACCTAGGAAACTACTCGACTGTATTGAAAGAAGAAACTAATAATTATGAAAATGGAAATAATATCTAGTACATTTCAAATAAATCTGCGTCTCACATAAATTAGAAGAAAATTACATTTATATTTTTTCCCAAAATTAGGGATAATGCCTTCAAACTCACTAGAGATGGATGATCCAAGAGAATAAGATCATATTTTATGGGATTGGGGGCGCACAGAATTCATCCTAACATAAAGAATAAATTCTATGACAACTATTTGGGAGAGATATAGTATTATAAACACACATAAAGATCATCCTAACATTATGAGAGTTTAAAATCATTGATCCTTAAAAAAGAGAGCATCGATCACTATTAGAAAATGTGTTATTGGTTACAGTTTTCATTTTCTTTCTTTTGGGGTTTGTACTTCTCTAGTGATGGAACAATAGACCCATAGGGTTTGATGAATATATACTCAACCAAACCTTTTTAATGAATTCTATCTTTTATTTAAAATCTTTTTCTTCCCAATATTCTGATAAATTATTGTTTATAACATATACTAGGATATTTTTCCCAAACAAATTTATTTAATTATTTGTTTTATTCTCCAAGTATATAACAGATAGGCCCCATAATTCTTTTTCCCAATTTGATATAGGGTACTTGTTTATTTTTCAAGTAATTAGAGATTACTAATTGCTAGTCTATGATGGATTAGGGAGTGATGAGATCATTACACATCCCCATATAAACAAAAAATACAAAGATTGGGTAATTCATAATGTTTTGTATTGAATTGTTAGAGGGAGCATGAGATTTTAATTATATAAATTATGATGTAATGGATATTGTTAGGGAATTTACTAGGGGATACCACTATATTAATAATTAATTTCAGACACAATTTTACATGCCTAAAAATACTCACACAAAAATTCTTTTTTTCCCAATACAATTTGAACCCATTAAAATGATTACATTGAAAATTATACATCTCCAAAGGAAACCGAACTCTCACTATATTATATTATTTAATGGGATAAAATATTGTTTATTTAGAGACCCAAAATAGTCATCACATCAACAATATGTTTATATTTTTTTTTGCATCAAATTTATCTATGATTTCCATTATATAATACTATTTTTATTTTGATGAATATTTCCTTGACATTTCTTTCAATATGTTTTGATGATTATATTCAATATAGAGTACAATTTCTCTACCTGTTATATGTCAACCCCCACCACTATTCAAAAGCCAATGGTATATGGAGAGACATAAATTTCGTGAGTAGGAACCAGGATCAGTCATAGTGGAGGTGAATCAGATTATGGATGCACAACATTTATTGAAATGTCATTATTTTCCCTGATATTGGCATTACAACATAGATTATAATTTATTTAGTATTTTTTGGACGAGGTTATTATAAGATTAGATAAATTGGAATAAAATTTTCACAAACATTATTTACTCAATTAGAACACTTAATAATTCATTTTTTATGAATAAAAATATAGTCATCCTATATAATTTCAATAGACATAACGAGTAATGATATATATATATATAATGATGAAAAGGGTTCTTGATAAGGAAATAATTGAAGTTTTAATATTAGCAGGATATTTCCTTGGGGAATTTCTAAATTTATACTAATATAATATTTAATTATAATATTCTTTAAAGAAAAATAGAATGTGTCGCAATAAAGAAAACATTGATTCAAGTGAATTTAATTTATTTTTAATATTTAATTTACATGGATAGTGTTCAAGTGGGGAACATGGATGCTATATTTTATATATGGAATTATAAAATACCCTAAACATATGTCTTACTGAACTATAATAATGTGTTGTAAGTTAAAAAGTATGTGATACAATTAATTAAATTTTTCTACTAACATTTTTGAAAATAAATGATATTAATTAATTAATTATATAAACAGAATTTAAGAAAAAAATTACAAATACCACCTCTAATATTCGGAAAGAACAAAGGCTATATAGTTTTTGGTTTTTGTTTCAATGAATAGTGAGATAAATATGTTTATAGTAACAAATAATAAATGAATATATAAATTAATATTAGTATTATAATTATTTTAAAAATTAGTATTGATAGTCGATTCTGATTACAAACTACACCACCATATAAATTGATTAAATGGACAAATGGTTATGTTATTAATGGATATTTATTTCATAGAAAAATATATTATCATTAAAAAAACAATAAGATTATAATGTTTTTAAAGGATTTCATCACTGATAACATGAAATTGACATATACAGTTAGTTAGATGAAATAATTGAGTTATATTGTCTATTAGAAATAAATATATCATTGATTGAGTTTCATTAATTTTATAATAATTGAGGGTTTCATATTTATCCATGACCTGGAGTAGTTTGTATGAAGCATAAAGGTTATCTTATAGCAAATAAACCATTTATATTTTAACATCATCTTCATTATGTTTATTATAAAAAAAAATTATGCTTCCCTAAGATATATAATTGACTACTGGAGTGTAATGAAAATAAAATATCATGATGATCAACTTAATAAAAATGGAAATGGTTATTTACAATTGGAAAATATTTAAATTTTTATGGTAAAAACTCAAAATACATCACTGTCTCAAATAGATACAAGTATCACTAATAAGACATTATAATTACATTCTTGTGGTGATGACATTATATATTTTGTATATGTTATTTAATATAAAACAATAATAAATAATGAATATGAAGATGTGTTAAAAATAATTTTTTTTCATGATGATGATGAGGATTTTGATAGTTCGGAAGATGATGAAGATGATGATGAATGAAATATTACATATGTAAAAAAAACATTTGACAATTTTATTAATTATATTATATAATTAAAATATTTACTAAATTGTTTACTAGGATTTTATTTCTTAATAATATTATATATTATTTTTATATTAATTTTATGATATCAACATAATAAAATGATGACCTTATACATATCATGATGGAGGAACCCATAACCAATAATGACACATTTTTCATCCATCAAATAATCATGGTAAGGATGGTAATATAAGATTGTTTAGGGGGGGGGGGGTTCAAGGACCTACTATATTAATTATTCTATAAAATGTTCCGAAGTCATGTTAATCACTTGATTTAAATCCTAATTTTACAAAATAAGTATGATTTATATTTTCAAATATTATCAATTATATATTTTACAGATATATTATTTTATTATTAAATTTAAATATATTTTCACATTTTATTACATCTGATCATTGGTCAGGTATATTTGACATTAAAGAACTATTTTTCTAGCTCATTTGGTATCATCATATAAGTTTCTCATTGATATGAATAATAATATATTCATGTGGTAGTTGGTATCAAAATATATTTTTATTTTCATTTCTATTAAAATTAATTTCATTACTAGTATTATATTTTTATTTCGATATATGGACAACGATATCCTATAAATGGTTCCATGAGTCCCTCTATCTAGGAGGTATTAGAGGTATGCACACATAACCATTTTCGTATATTTTTTCATAACAATAATTGAATATATATTGATTGATCTTAAATGATATTTTATATGATTATTTTATAGATCATAAACTAAATTATATTCCATCGCAAGCATGGGATGGGTTGTGAGCTAACTATAAAGGTGAACCATTCAAGGGGAGACAATTTTTATAGAGATATCATTATTCATCATTGAATGTGAAATAAATATGTGTCAGCAATGGATTTTTTATATATCAATATTTTATGTTATGTAACACCTTTTATTACATATTCAATTAATTATATATATTTTTAATACTTAATTTTAATGTTTAATTTATACAGTTTTTAATTGATACTTTAGTTATGAAATTTAACGTGTGTAAAACGATTTATACAAGTCATACTACAATATTTATAGTTTTTTATAGGAAACAAATATTATTGGTTCATATATTATTTTTCATTAATATATTTATATTATTATTATTTATTAAAATTTTTATTTTTAAACATTCTTAAGAAATGTATAGGTCTGTGAATCAAATGTGGGAAATATAATATGATTTATAGGTGGGTAGTATGATATCCATAGATCAGATCGTTCTATATTGATGAGGAATCATGGATTTAATATATTCATGTTGGGTCATGCTAGGTGATCAATATAACTTCATGATTTATAACGTCCAGTTTGTAATGCCCTGACCCCAGAATCCCAGAGTCGGTGCATTATTACATATCTATGACATGATCACAAAAGATCAAGTCTTGGAAGACCGATTAGTTTAGTAGCCTTGGAAGTACTAGATACATTCACAAGGTTTACATTACATCATAAAATGGAAATCTACTACAAAATTGTATCCATAGACAACACTGAGATCCCATAGACTATCCCTAAAGGTCAGTCATAATATACATCTTCGTATCCTCGGAAAAATAAAACATAGAAAGTGGTGAGCTCTGATTCCTAATACGGATAACAATAAAGCAGAAACTTTTATAAATAAGCATAAACATTTAAGGTAATGTATACGACTAAAACAAAATCCTTTTAAACATGAACTTCAGCATCATATGGGAAAGATAAAATCAAATAATTCCATTTAATTATTCGGATGGATATTCTACTAGTCTAAAAATCACATCCAATATCAATAGCCAATTTTGAAATGATGGAATGCAAAATTCTGGACTTCATAACCACATATTAATGACTTGTGCTAAGACTACAAATAATATTTTTTCAAGGCCTTGTTCCAGGACAATAGTTTGTCTCATGAGACCTGCTGATGCATCAAGGAGCTATAGAAGGCTCCACCCATCACTTACTAAGTCCAATGCATTTCTTATATGAGAAGGTTGAAACATAACATAAACATTCATATTAAAACTAGCATATGAAATGTCAATATTTTTACAACAAACCATGAATGGTATAAAAATAGCACATCCACAGTCAAACATAACTACTCTAATAAAATATGGGAGATTTTTATATAATAGATTAACCTCAATCGATAATAATTAAGGATATTGACATAGATGAAAATAATCATCAAAACAATATCAGATAAATATCTCCCTTTTTCTTGAAAACATTTAAAAGTCACACTATTTATCAAGAATCCATTTAAAATAGATTTTTGAATCAATGAGTCCAATACCACTTTGAATTTTTTATAAATAATTTTAATTTTAAAACATTAATGTCCATATAAATAAATCCTTAAAAGCATTTATAAACCATGGAAATTAATGAGATAGATTTAATAGAATTAATATTTAATACATTTACAATGATATTTTTATTAGAGTTCATAACCAAATGAGAGACACTTGAATATAAATAATTTAGAAAATAAAAACTTTATAATATCATGAGAATAAATGGATTCATGATATACTATGTCAAAGTACATTATATACATCAAACAAAAGTGAGTTGGTGCATAACAATAAAGAAGACTCAATGGAATGTAAGTTGGGATGAAATCCCTTATAAAGACGGTATCCTTAGGTTAAGGATAAATGGATGACCTAATTATGTGTGAAAAATATAAATACACTCAAAATGACTGTATATTAACTGTAAATCAATCAGTGGATATTCACACATATTCTTGTAAAAACAACACCAATGACATGGATGTTTAACTCAATGAATAGAAATTGGGTTAAAATTACTCTTATCAAGTTTATACCGATTAATTGAAAATATATAAATGGAGTCATTATGTGTTTCAAAAGTTTATACACACAAAGGGGAGTGGAAATTAATACATAAAGAAATAAATAGCAATTTCACACATAATCATAGAGTAAAGTTATAAGGCCCCAGCCTTAAACCTTACTTAATCTTGTGTTATTACAAGATTACACCATGAGGATCTTTTCAAGTTTAGAGCTTTAGAGAATTAGATCATAAAACTTTCATTACATTACACATTTAGACAAAGTTGTTACATAAAAGATAGTATTCATTTTTCCCATCAACGGAAACATATTTAAAATAAAACATGGATTCTTTCTTGACACTTCCTTAACACTATCATCATATCATGTACCCTTCCCTTGACCTGTGAAAAACATTTCAAAAACATGGGATGAGCATAAAAAACTCAGTAAGGGATATAAAAATATGGAAAGGAAACATGAGTACATATATACATAAGAATGAAATCATACTTTACCCATAAAACAAAAGCACTTTAACATACCTCATCAAATCATGAATAAATCATAGAAATCATAAGACATAAAGGTAACTTGAGGCATTCATAACATTCTTACGTATGGAGTAACCCTCTTGGTTACGTTTGGAATACCCATCACAGTATATTCCCTAAATTTCTTCAGGTAAACCTCAAAGTTTAACCTTTTCACGTTACCCAATGCATTGGAGAGCTATATTGGGCTCACCCGCCCTTAGTTTATCACGGAACCACCCATCTTCAAAACAATTCCCAAGAACCATAACATAATCGTACCACATAATACATGCATAAAGGAAACATAACATTTCCACATTTCAATCACAAGATATCAATACAACACATTGATATAAAAAACATTATGAAAACCATTATCAATACCAAAATAAAAGAAAAGTAAAACATGGTATTTATTTTGCATTTTTTTTAAAAAAGGTATGGCTTGTAGAGGAAGCCGAAACTCAAATAATGGCCACGGCAGCGGAGAAGTCTTTGTCGCCGCATACGTACAACAAAAAAACAAAAAAAAATATTCCTTTTGTCGTTTAGTAAAATGATTCATATAAAAATAGATTCCTTTTGAATAATCATAAAATTCAAAGGGTTTTATACACCGTATAAAAGAAAGTTGTGTATAAAACAAAATATGCCTCAATGAATGGATATTGAGACGAAGTCCCATACCTCGAGTCCGACTTGACTCGATCGTTCTTTAATCTCTTGAATAATAAACTTGAGTTAATTTCTACTTGCTTAAGAACCTTTTTCACGTTCATTATTCCTTTTATATCACTTATTACCATGTCATGAACACTATGTTATTATTTAAGTTAATAACGGTCGTTTTAACGATCATTGGTACTTGAGTCAAAAATAGACTCTTTATAATTACAAGTTGTTCATGTGGTAAAATATCCATTTTATCCAGAATTGTATTCATGATGTAGATATCATATATTTCATATATATCCAGTACATGCATGCATTTATAATATTACATAACATTTAGAGGTATGAAATGAAATGCACCATTCATGGAGACGGTAAGTCGTACGTACGCATGAACGCTACATCCATTTCTATTTCATATTTAATGGAATTAAAACATAATGATACATAATAGTATTTTAATTATAGTATGGTATAATATATAATATCATTAAATATATCCTTTATATGTACAACATATGGTATTAACGAATCAAATCATTTTGAGGGGGCGGTAGTCCGCACTTCCTAAAATGAAGATATCTCGTATACCCATAATGGAAGCCATAAACGTATGACATAAATGAACAATACAGAATCTTAAGGAAATATTAAACATATTATATATCATATATAAATATAGTGACATCTTAATGGCCACCTTTGAAGGTGTTAGAAGAATATTGAACAATCATCGTTTCGTGAGGCAGAAATTTGCCATCCACAGAAACAATATGTTCTTTAACCATTAAGTGTAGGTGTGTGTAAGTGTAGCTAGAATCCTTCTTATAACAACATCCTAGTATATTGAAGATATATGATTTGTTACAAAATAAATGAATAAAAAGATTTTAGGGGGTTGGAGAAGCAAAATAAAACAAAAGGACTCAAGTGAAGACATTACCTTAAAATCGGGTAACTCCCTTCGGTTTGAGCTCAAAGGATTCCATGGGAAGCCTTCTTCCAAAAGTGAGGCTTCTAAGAGTTATAGAGGGATGTGGAGAAACAAAATGGGCAGGATTTGGACGATCCAAAGGCTTTGGAAGTGTGGGTAAGGAGGTAGAGGTGGGGGCCTTTTATAAGAGGAGAGGAGGGGCCCTCTTGGAAAGTAAAGAAATGTTACTTTATTTTAAAATGAGTTTCGGATTTAAAAGGTCCCACATTGATATAATTCGAGGATAAGGTGATAAGGGTTCTAAATATACCCAACCAATATGTTTTTGACAAGTGTAGGTCTTAGATTTTACATTATGTTTTCATTTTATTTTAATCGTTAAATAATGAGGTAATCGATGCATCATCATGATGTCATAAATAATTTAATTTATTTAATGTATAAAAATTATAAACAAAATACTATGATGTAGGAAATCTTTTTAGATTTCCAATGACTATTTGCAGTCAAAAATCTGACTTGTATATCCCCATTTAAAAATTGTTTTAGTAAAATAACTCATGTTTGTGACATTTTTACTTTAACATTAAATTAAATGATATTAATGTCATTTTCCTTCCATAGTGACTACATGGGGTCCCCAAGTTGACCCATGGATTTTATTGGTCGGCCATGACACATCAAATAAGGGTAGGACATGTGTCTAGCTCATATCATATTATCAAAACATTATTTTTACCTTAAACTACACTAATTACCTCTAATCGCGATTAAGAACTTTAAAGTTACTATTCACCAAAAAATTATTTTAATCTCATTGAACCACATTTTACTTCTTAATGACAACCATGTATGTCGGATTTTTGAAAATCAAATCACAGAAGTGGCAAAGTTTCATTTAAAAGAAAAATCAGTTTCTTTAACTACCACTTAGTGGTTTCACTATTCATCAAAAATTGAAGTTTTTTCGAAAAATACCAAAACTTCACCCTAAGCTGTATTTGATATTCTGAATTCAAAAATGAGGTCGATTTTAAAAAATAAAAAAACATATAAGTTACATTAATTAATTTAATAATTAATTTTCGCTATCAGAGAAAATAGCGTGTTTTTATGAAACAATAAGTATCAAAAGATTGACATTAGTTTAAGTACATTTTCAAAGTGAAATTAATTCCAATAAACACTATTGGATTAAATGGTAAAAATATATTCTAATTGAACTTTAAAACCAATTCAAAAGATAATCTAATCATATAAATAAATTATATTAAAAAGATGTTTTGAATTAAAATTCAACATTTTTCACTATTCATTAAAAAAATGAACATTATCGGAAAAATACCAAAAATTCACACAAAGTAAATTTCAATGTCCCAATCATAAATAATAAGTTTAATTTCAAAAAATGGAGCTTATAAAATTTTCAAAAGATTGATTTAAAAATGGTTTTCCATCAAAAAGGCAGTAAAAAAATCTTTTAAAAATATTAGTGTATTCCATGCTTAAGATTGGATTTATTCTCATTTTAAGCCTATAAAACAATATCTAATTAATTAGTAGACATAGATATAAATATATATTATTCATTACTTACTTGGGATGTTACATCCTTCCCCCTTTAGAAAATTGCGTCCCCGCAATTTATTTACTTATCGAATAAGTGCGGGTATTTAGCCCTCATTGCATTTTCAGATTCCCGTGTTGCCTCTTAAATCATGTGGTTTATCCACAAAACCTTTACCTGATGAATCACCTTATTTAGTAACACTTTCTCCCTGTGGTCAAGAATCTGGACCGGTTGTTCCTCATAAGATAGGTTCTCTTCCAGCTGAACTACCTCTGGACTCAAATCATGAGATGGATCTGGCATATACTTTCTCCACATTGAAACATGAAAAACATTGTGTACCTGAGATAAAATCGGAGGTAAATCCACTCAGTAAGCAACTGATCCAACTATCTATAGAATTTCATATGGTCCAATGAACCTTGGACTCAGCTTTCCTTTCTTACCAAATCGCATCACACTTTTCCATGGTGAGACATTGAGAAAAACATGATCAACTACCTCAAAAGAAAGATCCTTCCTCCTATTGTCCGCATAACTCTTCTACCTGCTCTGAGCTGTTCTCATGTGTTTCTGTATCAGTTGAACTTTTTCTGCCAACCCTTCTACCAATTCTGGTTCCATCAACTTCCTTTCACCCACTTCATCCCAAAAAGCTGGAGTTCGACACCGCTTCCCATATAACGCCTCAAATGGTGCCATCTGTATACTAGAATGAAAACAGTTATTATAAGAAAACTCAACCAAAGAAAGATGTTGGTCCCAACTCCCTTGATAATCCATTGAATAAGCACGTATCATATCTTCCAATGTCTGGATTGTTCGTTCTGACTGCCAATCTGATTGAGGATGAAAATCTATACTAAAATTTAATTCAGTACCCAACGACTTCTGAAGGCCTTTCCAAAAGTTAGAAGTGAACCTGGGATCACGGTTAGAAACAATGGAGAGAGGAACTCCATGTAACCTGACTATCTCTTTAAGATACAAATGGGAAAGTTGATCTAGGGAAAAATTATCTCGTTTGGCAAGGAAATGAGCAGATTTAGTCAAGCGATCAACAATAACCCAGATTGCATTATTACCTCGAGGTGTCTTCGGCAATCCCACAACGAAGTCCACAGATATATTCTCCCATTTCCATTCTGGTACTGGTAAAGGCTGAAGCATCCCTTTCGATAACTGTCACTCTGCTTTAACCTATTGACATGTCAAACACTTCACAGTAAAATCAGCAATATCTCTTTTCATTCCATCGCACTAGTAATACTCCCGCAGATCTCTGTACATCTTAGTACTGCCAGGATGAACTGAAAACAGAGAACAATGAGCTTCACATAACAACTATCTCTTCAACTGTGAATCACAAGGCACACACAATCTCTTCCCAAATCTCAAAACGCAATCATTATCATTGTTGAATTCAGGAAACTTACCTTTCTGAACCAGCTCTACCTTTTTCTGCAACTCACTGTCTTGCTTCTGTGCTTGCTTGATTCTGTCTGATAGAGAAGATTTCACTGATACCTGAAACAAAACAGAAGGACATCCTGCACCAACAACTTCTATGCCAATGTTCATCAAATCCTTAACCAAAGGATCACGTTCCAAAGGAAATATTGTTAATGAAGCATTACTTTTTCGACTCAAAGCATCAGCCACTTTATTTGCTTTTCCCGGATGGTAATGAATTGTACAATCATAATCCTTGATTAATTATTGACATCTCCTCTGTCTCATGTTTAATTCATTCTGAGTGAATATATACTTTAAACTTTTGTGATCGGTATATATTTCACACTTTATTCCATACAAATGATGCCTCCAAATTTTTAAAGCAAAAACTACAGTAGCTAATTCCAAATCATGTGTAAGGAAATTTACATCGTGAGTTTTCAACTGTCGTGAAGCATAAGAAATTACCTGATCATTCTGCGTTAGGACACAACCAAGTCCTTTCAATGAAGCATCACTGTAGATAACAAACTCACCATTCTAGGAAGGTAGTGCCAAAACTGGAGCATTCACCAATTTTATTTTCAATTCCCGAAAACAATCATCACATTCTTTTTTCCAGAAAAACATAACACCCTTCAGAGTTAGCTTAGTCATTGGACTAGATAACCATGAAAAATTTCTAAAAAACTTTCGGTAATAACCTTCCAAACCAAGGAAGCTACGAATCTCAGTTACATTTGTGGGTCTTGGCCATTCTTCAACAACCTTTGTTTTTGCCGGATCAACAATTATCCTATCTTTAGAAACAATATGACCAAGGAATGAAATTTGTTGCAACCAAAACTCACACTTTCAGAATTTACCATACAATTTATTTTCTTTTAAGGTTTGAAAAATAACCATTAAATGTCTTTCATGCTCCTCTTTACTTTTAGAAAACACCAAAATATCATCAATGAAAACCACCACAAACTTATCCAAGAACTCATGGAAAATTCTATTCATTATGTCCATGAATACAGAAGGTGCATTTGTTAGCCCAAAAGGAATTACTAAGAATTCATAATGGCCATATCTTCTACGAAACACAGTCTTCAGAACATCTGCTTCCTTTACCTTCAACTGATGGTACCCCGATCTCAGGTCAATCTTTGAAAAATACTGAGCTCCCTAGAGCTGATCAAACAACTCATTGATATGAGGCAAAGGATATTTGTTCTTAACAGTGATGTTATTCAAGGATCTATAATCAATGAAAAGTATCATTGAACCATCTTTATTTTTAAAAAATAAAACAGGAGCACCCCATGGTGATGTACTAGGTCGAATGAAACCTTTCTCTAATAAATCTTGCAATTTCTCCTTCAACTCTAAAAGTTCAATTTGAGCCATTCGATAAGGGGGTTTTGAAATTGGCTTAGCATCAGGAACTAAGTCAATAGTAAACTCAACTTCCCGATCTGGTATTATTCCAGGCAACTCATCAGGAAAAACATTAGGATACCCATTTACCATTGGCACATAATTAATCAGAATAATTCCATTGTTTTCAACGATGTGTGCAAGGTAACATTCATTTTCATCTTTAACAAGTTTCTCAACCTCTTGATAAGTTATAAAAAGTAAGGGTTCATTCTTGTACACAAACTGAAAGTCATTCTGAAAAGAAACTTCTTTAGCTCTACAGTCAATCTTAGCATGATAAATAGAGAGCCAATCTATACCCAGGATAACATCAAACTCTAATAGAGTTAAAACAATAAGGTTTGCAAGTAGGTTCTTTCCACAGATAAGGATATGAAGATTCTTATAAATTCTTTTTGCCCCAACATTTCCCCCAGGTGTTTTTACCACAAGTTCAGGAGTCATTTCTTGAGATGGTATTCCCATTTTACTAGAAATGTTTTTAGAGATGAAAGAATGTGTAGACCCCGAATCAAACAACACACTGGCATAATATGAAAAAACAAACAAAGTACCTGATACAACTTCATTTGATGTCCCGACATCTGCTGAAGTAGTTGCAAAGGATTTCACCACCCCTTTTTTCTTGTAGTCTAACTGCTTCCCATCACTCAAGCTCTTTGTCAGACACTTGTTTTCATAGTGACCCATCTCATTGCACTTAAAACATTTCACTAACTGTAAATCAAATTTGGTCTTACCTTCACCTTGATCTTTTTCAGTGCAATCACGAGCCTTATGTCCCATCTTACCACATCGGTAGCACTTTCCATAATTTAGAAGACATTCCCCAGTATTCCTTTTACCACATTTATCACAAACTGGAAACTTAGTTTTCTTACCATCATACTTTTTTGAAGAATTCATTCCTTTCTCCTACCACCTCGGTCTCTTCTTCTGTTGGTTTTTATAGAAAACTTGATCATCGGAAAACTCCATTTCCACCTTCTCAGCACATCGAACAAGCTTTTCATAAGTTTTGAACTCACGAGAAGCTAAATCCCTTCGATATTTTGGATTTAATCCTGAGTAAAAACGATGGATTTTACTATCAAGGTCTCGGATAAACTTTGGAGCATACCTTTCCAATCTAGTGAACCTTTCTTCATAGGCAGCCACTAAGTCTTCCTCTTGACTCAATTCCATGAATTGCTTTTCCGTCCTATGTTGAACAGACTTAGGAAAATACTTCTCAAGAAACATACCTTTAAATTCATCCCAGTCGAGAGCATCAATCTCATCAGCGTCCTTGACATTTTTAACCATCGACCACCACTGATCTGCTTCACCCTCCAAACGGAAAATATCAAGACTAACCTTTTGATTGTCTGAACACCCCATGACATCGAAAATCTTCTCCATTGATTTAATCCACCCTTCAGCTAGAACAGGGTCAGATGATCCTATGAATGATGGGGGATGTTACCTCATGATATGTTCCACCACTAACATGTTCCTCTGCGGTTGATCTGGATGATCCTGTGCATGGATACCGCCACAATTTATCGCTTGAGTCAACTGCACCATTACTACAACAAACTGTTCAGTTCCAATTCCAACCATCTCAGGAAGCTGATTCGGAAGGTTATTTCCTTCTGTATGCCTTCCTAGCACTGCTTCCCTTTTTCCTCTGCGGAAAACCATTCTGAACAAATATGTCTTAGATAAAGAAACACGGTAATCTTCAAATTCTATATCATTTCAATTTGACCATAAAAAATATTTTTGGATAATCATTTAATAGAATTCTAACTCCTAAAGCTATCTAAACCTCCCTTTGATACCAACTATAAGGCCCTAGCCTTAAACCTTACTTAATATTGAGTTATTACAAGATTACACCTTGAGGATCATTTTAGGTTTAGAGTTTTAGAGAATTAGATCATAAAACTTTCATTACATTCCACATTTAAACAAAGTGGCTACATAAAAGATAGAATTAATTTTTCCCATCAACAGAATCATATTTAAAATAAAACATGGATTCTTTCTTGACACTTCCTTGACACTATCATCATATCATATAACCTTCCCTTGACCTGTGAAAAACATTCCAAAAACTTGGGATGAGCATAAAAAGCTCAGTAAGGGATATAAAAATATGGAAAGGAAACATGAGTACATATATACATAAGAATGAAATCATAATTTACACATAAAACATAAGCACTTTAACATACCTCATCAAATCATGAATAAATAATAGAAATCATAAGACATAAAGGTAACTTGAGGCATTCATAACATTCTTACGTAGGGAGTAACCCTGTTGGTTACATTTGGAATACCCATCATAGTATATTCCCTAAATCTATTCAGAGAAACCTCAACGTTTAACCCCTTCGCGTTACCCAATGCATTGGAGAGCTATATCGGGCTCACCCACCCTTAGTTTATCACAGAACCACCCATCTTCATAAAAATGCCCAAAAACCATAACATAATCGTACCACATAATACATGCATAAAGGAAACATAACATTTCCACATTTCAATCACAAGATATCAATACAACACATTGATATAACAAAAATTATGAAAACCATTTTAGATACCAAAATAAAACAAAAGTAAAACATGGTATTTATTTTTCATTTAAAAAAAGGTATGGCTTGCAGAGGAAGCCAAAACTCAAATAATGGTCATGGCAGCGGAGAAGTCGTTGTCGCCGCATACGTACGACCAAAAAACAAAAAAAAACATTCCTTTTGTCGTTTAGTAAAATGATTCGTATAAAAAAAGATTCCTTCTGAATAAGAATAAAAGTCATAGGGGTTTATAAACCGTATAAAATAAAGTTGTGTATAAAACAAAATATGCCTCAATGAATGGAGATTGAGACAAAGTCCCATACCTCGGGTCCGACTTGACTCGATCATTCTTTAAACACCTGTATAATAAACATGAGTTAATTTTTACTTGCTTAAGAACGTTTTTCAAGTTCATTATTCATTTTATATCACTTATTACCATGTCATGAACACTATGTTATTATTTAAGTTAATAACAGTCGTTTTAACGATCATTGGTACTTGAGTCAAAAATAAACTGTTTATAATTACAAGTTGTTCATGTGGTAAAATATACATTATATCCATAATTGTATTTATGATGTAGATATCATATATATCATATATATCCAGTACATGCATGCATTTATAATATTACATAACATTTAGAGGTAAGAAATGAAATGCACTGTTCATGGAGACGGTAAGCCGTACATACGCTTGAACGCTACTTCCATTTCTATTTCATATTTAGTGGAATTAAAACATAATGATACATAATAGTATTTTAATTCCAGTATGTTATCATATATAATATAATTAAATATATCCTTTATACGTACAACATATGGTATTAACGAATCAAATCACTTTGAGGGGGCGGTAGTCCGCACTTCTTAAAATGAAGATATCGCATATACCCATAATGGAATCCATAAAGGTATGACATAAATGAAAAATACATAAGATTAAGGAAAACATAAAAATATTATATATCATATATAAATATAGTGACATATTAATGGCCACCATTGAAGGTGTTAGAAGAATATTGAACAATCATCGTTTCGTGAGGCAGAAATTCACCATCCACAGAAACAGTATGTTCTTTAACCATTAGATGTTGGTGTGTGTAAGTGTAGCTCGAATAATTCTTATAACAACATCCTAGTATATTGGAGATACTAGAGTTGTTACAAAAGAAATGAATAAAAAGAGTTTAGGGGGTTGGAGAAGCAAAATAAAACAAAAGGACTCAAGTGAAGACATTACCTTAAAATCGGGTAACTCCCTTTGGTTTGAGCTCAAAGGATTCCTTGGGAAGACTTCTGCCCAAAGTGAGGCTCTAAGAGTTATATAGGGCTGTGGAGAGACAAAATGGGTAGGTTTTGGCCGAGTCAAAGGCTTTCTAAGTGTGGGTAAGGAGGTAGAGGTGGGGTCCTTTTATAAGAGGAGAGGAGGGGCACTCATGGAATGTAAAGAAATGTTACTTTATTTTAAAATGAGTTTCAGATTTAAAAGGTCCCACATTGATATAATTCGAGGATAAGGTGATAAGGGTTCTAAATATACCCAACCAATATGTTTTTGACAAGTGTAGGTCTTAGATTTTACATTATCTTTTCATTTTATTTAAATCGTTAAATAATGAGGTAATCAATGCATCATCATGATGTCATAAATAATCTAATTTATTTAATGTATAAAAATTATAAAAAATATACTATGATGTAGGAAATCGTATTATCATTCCAATGACTATTTATAGTCAAAACTATGACTTGTATAACCCCATGTAAAAATTTTGTTAGTAAAATAACCCATGTTTGTGACATTTTTACTTTAACATTAAATTAAAAGATATTAATGTCATTTTCCTTCCAAAGTGGATCCATGGGGTCCCCATGTTGACCCATGTATTTTCTTGGTCTTCCATGACACATCCAATAAGTGTAGGACATGTGTCAAGCTCATCTCATATTATTAAAACATTATTTTTACCTTAAACTACACTAATTACCTCTAATCGCGATTAAGAACTTAAAAGTTACTATTCACCAAAAAATTATTTTAATCTCATTGAACCACATTTTACTTCTTAATGACAACCATTTATGTCATATTTTTGAAAATAAAATCACAGAAGTGGCAAAGTTTCATTTAAACGAAAAATCAGTTTTTTTAACTACCACTTAGTGGTTTCACTATTCATCAAAAATTGAAGTTTTTCAAAAAAAATACCAAAATGTCACCCTAAGATATATTTGATATTATGAATTCAAAAATGAGGTATATTTTAAAATATTCAAAACATATAAGTTACGTTAATTAATTTAATAATTAATTCCCGCTGTCAGAGCAAATAGCGTGTTTTTATGAAACAATAAGTATCAAAAGATTGACACTAGTTTAAGTCTAATTTCAAAGTGAAATTAATTACAACAACCACTATTGGATAAAATGGTAAAAATATATTCTAATTGAACTTTAAAACCAATTCAAAATATAATGTAATCATATAAATAAATTATATTAAAAAGAGGTTTTGAATTAAAATACAACATTTTTCACTATTCATTAAAAAAATGAACTTTATCGGAAAAATACCAAAAATTCACACAAAGTAAATTTCAATGTCCCAATCATAAATAATAAGTTTATTGTGACAAATAGAGCTTATAAAAATTGTCAAAAGTCTGATTTAAAAATGGTTTTCCATCAAAAAGGCAGTAAAACAATCTTTTAAAAATATTAGTGTATTCCATGCTTAATATTGGATTTATTTTCATTTTAAGCCTCTAAAAAACTATCTAATTCATTAGTAGACATAGATATAAATATCTATTATTCATTACTTACTAGGGATGTTACAAAAGTAATCAATGAAGTTTACGTAAAACATAATGAGTGGAAATTGAAATTTGAAATTCCCTTACTGATTTGGTAAGATACGAAACATACACCCCATGAAAGAAGGATCATCCAATGATGATTTAAATACCCATAAATTAATGTATATTATGCAAACCATACAATCATGGGCAGTACATACACCACACAAAAGGTAGTAGTGGCAAATATAGCATGAATCTCACGGGAATAAAAGTGAGATGAAATCCCCTTAATTCGTTGTAATCAATCGAGTCGTATGACCAAAATTTAATAACCACCAAATGAATCATAGAATACCTTGAATATAAAGATAATAATGATTATATATATCAAATGGTAGTAAACATTACACCACATGAAATAAATAAGTGGCGAACAATGGAAATCTCACAAAATCAAATGGGAGATAAGAAACTGGTTACCTTGTACTATTCTTTGGTTGAGGGTAGGTTAACTTCCTGTATAATGGTGAAATAATTGTTATTAAATTATACCAGAATCATATACATTAATATGATATCCTAAATTTTCTTTTAACATTTCTTTGTTAATAATATATTTGTATTATCGTTGTTTCGGGTGTTAACTGATTCGTTTTCCGTTATATGATTTGTTATTTAAGTAATGTTTGTTATGGATAGAATTTATCTTATTAATATTCATAACAATATTAAGTGTTTAAAAAAATTTAATCATCTAATGTAAATTAGTCTTGAATGGATTACGATGGAGAATGAATCTCACCGCGTTCGTGGAGATGGTAATCCGTACGTACATACAAGCGACAATTTCATTCTTTTGATATTAAAATAATATATAATTGGGTGGTATATCAGATATAAAAATTCAATATAATGTTATATTTATTATTTACATCAATTACCCATCATTATTATACCCATCAAAATAATAATTTATTGAATAACAATTACACCACGACGTGGAGACGGTAAGCCGTACGTACGCACGTATAGCGACATGTCCTTCAAAGGATGGATAGAATAATGAATATGGTTGTACCATATTTATAATAAAATAATAGTATATAGAAGATAATGGAGTTATTATTTTAGAATGGATACAACACAGAATGATTTAGTGGAAGAAAAAAAGAACCCGAAAGATGTGATGAAATATTTACCTCTTGTTCGGGTTCTTCCTTTTGATTTGATCAAAAAGGCTCCTTAGGTTGGATTTTTGACTAAATAAAGGCCTCTAGGATTAAGGGAGTATATTAGAGAGGGTATTTGGGAAGGTTTTGGCCGATCCAAATGGCTTTTAAGGGGTTAATTAGAGAGAAGGTGGAGTGCCCTTTTTTAAGAGTGGTGAGGGGCACCTTAGGAAAAACTAGAAATATTATTTTATAATAAAATCATTTTCGGTTTCAAATGTCTCCAAAATGAATTATTTAATGTCTAAGATGGGTCTGGGTTGGTTTACACTTAACCTATAGGATTTAGATAGGTTTGGTTCACTATATTAACATTATCTTTTAGATTTAACTCTTAGTCAAATAGTTTGACATTTACCATGTTTCTTTGTATTTTTATATTATATTGTAAATAAACATACTATCAACTTCCAAACTAACCCCAAGTGATTCTTTAATGGAAAAACTATCATTATATAATTATTTTTTTCCAATTATTAGATTTTTAGGAATATAATATCAATTAATAATATAATATTTGTTTTAAAAATATTTTTTATGTTAATTTTGACACTATTTGGTATTTTGTTTTTTTAAAATTCATAACAGCATTATTATTTAGAAAAAAATCATCTAACCAGACCTAAAATGTCATATTAGACTAGAAAATTAGTGGAATTCATAAAAACTCTCAAATTTCATTTATTTATATATTTAGAATATCAATTATTTTAATATTTCATTAATTAGGTAATTACGACATCATCATTGTGTCACAAATAAATATATTTAAATAATGTATAAAAATAATAAATTAAACACCATTATGTAGGAAATATTTTTATATTTATAATGAATATTTATAGTATAATTTATCTTATTTATAACCCTATATTGAATTTTGTTTAGTTATTAAACTTTGATTTTAACACTTTTAACTCTTCTTTGAATTAAATAATAATAAATGTCCTAATCTAATCCATGTGAACCTAAAGGATAATATTTTATTCCTAAGGTTGTTTTAGGTCGACTTACACTTATCCAATAGAATTAGGACATGTGTTAGGGTAATAATAATATCATTTTTACCTTTAATTACTCTATTTACTTTTAACCGTGGTAAATAAAAGTCAAAAGTTACTATTCACCAAAAAATTATTTTTATCTTATTGAACCAAATTTTACGTACTGATATCAACCGTGTCCATATAATTTTTTAAATTCAATTCACAGAAGCAGTAATATTATGTTTTATTCAAATTTGTAAATGCTCCTATGGGGTCGGTAAAAGACAGTAAATAGTTCGACAAAATTTTATATATCTAAACTTTCTATAAAATGATTCTAATGAATTGTGTTGAACATATATATGTATTATTTATCTATTTTGACCTAAAATAAATTAAAATATAATAACAAATTATTTAAATAAAAATTCAGTTTTAACCAATAACACAATGTTTTTCACTATTAATCAAAAATTGAATGTTTTTAGAATAATACCAAAAATTCACCCAAAGATTATTTTTATATTCTGAATTCAAATAAGAAGTATATTCTACAAATTAAAAACATATAAATTTAATTTAATAATTTAAAATTAATTCCCGTTATCAAAACCAAAAAGCGTATTTTTAAGAAATAATAAGTACCAAAAGATTGACACTTGTTTATCTCCAATTTCAAAGTGAAATTACTTCCAATGACAAATATTGGATTAAATGGTAAAAATACAATTTAATTATACATCCAAACAACTCAAATGTATAATTGAACACTATATATATTTTTGATTAAAAAATTTGTTTTCAGTTAAAATTTACTTTTTTTACTATTCACCCAAATATTAAAGTTATCATAAAACACCAAAAATTTATCAAAACTAAATTTTTATGTCGTGATTCTAAAGAAGATATTTATTTTGTCAAATTTAATATATAAGAGTTTCAAATATTATATTTAAAAATGGTTTTCCATTAAATGGTGGTAAAATTGCATTAAAAAATACTTCTTTTATCTGAAAAAATGAATTTATTCTTATATTATGTCTAAGAAACTCATAATATGGATTCTAAAATTATATGGATTATATAAAATTTAAAATTCAGTTAATACTATTCATAACTTCTTTTGAACGGGTAGTTTGGTAAGTCATGGTGCACTTGAAATCATTGTTGCGTGTAGTGCAAGTTATTGAATTAAATTGAAGATATAATGTACTATGAAATTGTGGGGTGTGACACAGTTATTATGATACTATAGTGATTTCAACATAATAAATATAAAAATGAATTCATGTTGGGTCATCATCCTTTTCAATAATGTACATTCTGATTTTTAGATCATAAAATGAAATCAATAACAGGTTTTCCAATGAGTTGGATGAAATGTAACTCCACCACTATAAGAAAAATGAACAATTGTTTGAATAGACCCGTTGATTTTCAGGGGGTTTCAGGAACAATTCCCCCTTCTATTATTTTCTAATGATGATTAAATTATTGATTCCCACTCAACCCTCCATTTTTATTTTCATATAAAGTAGTTTATAAATTAACATTGTAATAATTATTTCATAAATTTTTAGTTATTATTATTTTTTCTTCATAAATCTTTATGATGTTTATTTTCTATATCGATTCCCTTTTAAATTTATTTCTATGAATTTCTTTGTGAAATCAATATTATCTTTTTTTTAAAGTTGGGGTCGAAGCCTCATTTTATTATTAAAGCAAAGCAAAGACCTCTTTAACTAGGTAGAGGGAGACCCATTACATAGCACGAAGGCCCATTGGGCATTTATCCCATTACATGACCCGTATGCCCATTTTGTTGGCCCAAAGCCCATTCTGTGAATAGTACTGCTACAGTACCCGCGTTGTTACAGTACTGCACAGTACCCGCCGCTGCTACAGTACTCTGCCGCCGCTACAGTGACCTGCCGCCGCTACAGTGCCCGCTGTTGCTATAATGTCGCCGCTGCTACAGTGCGCTACAGTACTGCTATAGTACCTGCGCCCAATGGGTTTTGAACCCCCATTTTTCATGTAGATTTAAGGGGTTCTTACCACTAAGCCAAACCCCATTTTTGTGAAAACAATATTATCTTTTATATACTAAATTAATTTTAATAACTACTAACCATTTTTTTAGAATGGACTTTTATTGAATATTATACTTTCGTTTCATTATAGTAATGAATTATTTATCTCTACTATTTTACCATCAAGGTTTTTTTTAATTTTGACATATATTCATAAATATATACATTCCAAATATTAGTTATGATATCACAGAGTAAAAGTACACAAATTCAATATTATTTCTTATGATGACATACTTGTGAGGGATATATATTAAATGTAAGTATTAGCCTAAAAATTGAATCCTTTAATTTTAGTTTTTATGAATATTTTTTCATAAATCTTATATTATGAATGATGAGAGATGTTGGTGTTTTGATTACATAATTGTAGCTATAAATGAAGAACCAAAAAACCCCCTGAATGGGGAGGGGTAAATCAAGGTGTCAAATGTTTTCTTCTAAAGTGATGGATCTTTTTACTAAATTAGTAAGAACTTGTTTGAACTATATAATAGGAAATATTAGTCAGTAAATAGTCACCTGAAAAATGGGAACATGTAAATTTTACATAGTGCACCATTAAGGGCTAGTCCAAGGAGTACACGCCAACAGTGTGTAAGTTTGACATAAATCCACTGATCTTTATTACTTTTGGAATGTAGATGTTCATGCATAGTAACTCTATTCCATGCATACTACCTTTACAAAAAATTTACGATAGCACATTGAGTCCCTCAAAACACTTCTATCGACTCCCCTTTGCACACTTCCATGGTTGAAGTCTTACTCAGTTTGTTGATATAAAGGTCTCTTCAGTAGATTAAAATTAATATTATTTTTCCTTGAATACCCTAAGACTCTTCTAGCACTGTAGTTCTTATTTGATGATCTTTTAAAGCCCTATTTACTAAAAAATTGATATTAAAAACATCCATTCATGAAGATCCCTCATGAATACCACTACCTTCGTAAAACACTCTGCCTTCATGCAGCTCACTGAGTTAACGTGGAATACCCAGTCATCATGAAGCACCCATTACTCAGAAGTATTGTAATTAGTCAAAATATGACTAGCCTTTTCACGATGCTCATGCTCGCATATAAAACAATATTTTTGAAGCTCCCAGCCTTCATGAAATCAAAGAAATTATTCATTTTCTATGAAACGTTTCATATCAAATGAAGTGGGGGTATCATTATATTTATAGGATAATTAGTTTGTGATGTTCCACCACCTATAATACATTTTATAGATCTTTCAAAACCATATTCATGGTGATCCTACATTTTCAAATCACCATTGATATTTTTCATTGTTTTAAAGATATATATCAAACCATCATTCACTCACAATGCTCCAATTCTTGTAATCACATAGAGTGTCATAAGCATTGTGATACTTCACATATCAGCCTTTGTAAAACCCAGTATTCACAAAACCCATGCCTTTACCACATTCATGGTGAGTTGTTTTAAAAAAACATCTTTCTTGATGCTCTCTTAATCATCTTGATTTTGAGACAAAAAACATAGAGAACCCTATAAAACGATGACACCATCAATATTATTGTTGGAATGTACTATACAAAAACACTTTTGAAAACTCCTTTTTAACCTAGTGTGAATTGTCAACAAACAAAAAGTAGACACCATTTTCATCAAATAATATCCAATGATCCAACAATATCTCCCTTTCGATTTGTTAGTAATTTTCAAATAAATTCAACAGATAACAAGCCACTATCAAGGCCTGATACATGAGAAACAGATCATCCAACACTCTATGTCTATGTGAGAAAAGACTGGTTTATAAAATAATATGGAATACATGAATTGGGTTCTCATGTTTTTGAATGCTTAAAGATGTCAAATATAGACTTTGACCATGTCGTGGAAGCATTAAATTGCTTAAAATATTTCTTCATAACACTTGATTCTCATTCTCCCAATTTATAACGTTGAATTTATCCATTCTTCCCCTTTAGAAAAAAACCTAAATGAACTCTATTTTTACTTAAAGAGCTCAAAACACTCTCTCTATGGATCATGTCTCTCCCATAAACCTACATCACATCCAAAAATAGATTAAAATAGTTAATGTAACTAGGGAGAGGGGACCATCAGTAACCTCCTCATGCATTGGGAGGTGTTTGAACACTTAGTTTCAACTAATGTTTCTCAAAAACTTATTTTGGAAACAACATAGTCATAAATTCATCCACATGGTCATTAGTTTGAACATGATCCATTAAAATCATGCCTTCTTCAAATTGTTCCTTGATGAAGTGATATTTGATTTCAATATGATTCATATGAGAATTATATATATGATTATTCATAAGATCTATCATGCTCTAATTATCATAGTGAATCACCAATAGTTGTTTCACATCACCACCAATATTATTCAGTTTTTTCTTCATCCAATTTAGTTGTATGCAAGGCTTTATAGTAGATATATACTCTTCTTCAGAAGTAATAATAGAATTTCATTCCTATTTCTAACTCTACCATCCCACACATATCATTCTAATAAATAATTCTCCACCACTTATTGAATTTCTATCCACAACATCTCTAGCCTAGTCAATATTATAAAATTCCAATAGTTCATTATCTCATCTTATAACAATGAATATTTCATAATTGTGTGTACCTTTAATGTACCTCATTATTATTTTAACTACTTCCATATTTTCATCCTTCAGATTACATTAAACGAAGGCCACTAAGATTGGTCCAAAGTTGATATCTTTTCATTTTTCCGTCAATTAAAATAGGCTCTTAATTATTCTCTTATAGATTGTGGGATATGAAGAAGTAACATCCTCATACTTTCAATGTTTTCTTCCAACCTCAATTGGAGTCGAAATTGGTTTTGAGTCATGCATATTTAATATCTTGAGTAACTCTCTTTCACCCTTTTCTTGGGAAATGAAACTGTATTCCCACTTTTAAAGCACTTGCACCCCTAAGACGAATATAGGATCACCAATTATAGACATTTAAAACTCTAAAATCATGTGATTAAGATATTATTCCACTTATCTTTTCCTATATATAAATTATATAATATTATCCATGTATTCTAGCTCTATAAATTGATCTTACATTGAATTATTCACATAGAGATTCTAGTCGACACCTCCTCTTTTAAATTGTTGATTCTTAAAATAAAAAACCAGATGAGAACACCATGCTCATTGTTCCCACTTTAGACTATAGAGTGCCTTTGAAAATATAAAAACATCCAATTTATCTTGACAAATTTGAAAACAAACTATTTATTTAGTGTAGACATCCTCTTCAAGAATGCTATTTAGAAAAAAAAAATTGAAATCCATTTGATAAAATTTATATCCTCTTTGAAATTATATAGTAAGGTAAATCATGATTGAATCTATTTTCACAATTTCATTAAACATTTATTCAATATAAATTCCTTTGATTGGTGTGTAGCCATTAAACACTAGGTGTGCCTTCTTTCTGATCACATTTCCCTAGTAATAAAAAATTGAAGATATATTTGGTTCCAATCACATTTCGATTATTATATCTTCTAATAGGATGAATTTTTTTGTTCTTTTCAATATGATCAATCTCTTAATTTAGTAATTTAACACATGATTCATCTTTTCTAGCCTCTTCAAACGAGCTTAGTTCCAAAAATTGATAGGAACACCAAATTTTCATCATTCCTCATTTTTTTTATCTGTGTGGGAGATATCCAATCACCAATGATGTCATATTGATAAATTTTCTCCCACTTATTTCTCCTACTAGGCTTAGATAAAATTTAATCATTCAATGTTTCATATTATACTTATTCTTTTGATTCTGCATCATTTTGTGTCCCCTAAATGTTTTTCACAACATCCTATACTTCTCCTTTTTCATCTATTTTTTTTCCACTTTCTTCCTCATCTTCTATTTTATAATCATATGAATTCATATTGGAATTTGTGGTTTAATGTTTAATGATATTTAAATAATTTTTTCCATAATTCATATAAGAATATTATTGAAACATTTTTAAGCATTAATCTTGATTGAATATCTCAAGAATATTCCTTCATTAGTAGCACCACCATACTTAGCTTGAATTCCTTCTTTATTTTTTATGAAACATTTACTTTAAAAAACATAAAATACTTCAAATAGTTTTCATTTCCATTCCAGAACTCATATATTGTCTTGGTTTCTATCCCGTAAATACTAATATGGTTTTTAGTATATACTGATGCTTGGACAACATCGTTCTAGTACAGGAGAGAGATATAACACTTAATTAGCATAGTTCTAGACATGTCATTCAACTATCAATATCTACACTCAATAATATGATTTTTTATGGGGTTCTAAAAGTGTCCACATCATTATTTCTTCCAGGTTTCTCCATGAAATTTTTAAACTCAATGGATGTGTATTTCCATCAACTATCATATCAATGAACTTTTGTTGTATGGCATATATCATTTTCATATTTTTTACAATACATTTTTTTGAAATAATTCACTTTAATTTTTCTATGTATAATCATTAAAGAATCCATTCAAATATAATCATAAATAAAAATAACGAATTACCTCTATTCATTTGTTCCAACCACATTTATCGGACCACAAACTTCTTTGTGGATAAGATCTAGTAGATTTTTCACCTTTTCTTTTTAGAAATATATGAAATACAAACAAACATTCCACATATATAGGCATCACAAGTATTTTACCATTCACGGTTTAGATTGGGGTTATCCATAACTATCTTCGTCTTAGATATCTTTTTCTTGCCTTTATGATAAATATGACCCATCCTTGGATACCATATGTTTTTTTCTTCTTCAACTACCATATAGAAAATGATATCTTTACTATCAACCTTGTATAAGATTATATCTATTCTACATCATTTCATGAAATAACTCCATGGATTTCCCCTTATAGTGAAACTCTTTTGATTTAATGTCACTATGAGTATCAATTCATAGATTTTACTCACACTGATGATATTGTGATGCAACCCATCCAAATAAAGAACATCAATTTTTTAAAATTTCCATTACTCATGTCACAACTCATCCCACAAGACCTATGCTGTGACTAACCCCAAGCCCACCTTCTATATTCCAGGGGATAGAAACTAGAACAAATATGGAATTTCCCAACAAGGAAATGAATTTTTCTTTTAAACATGTACACAGAAACACAACACAAACTGAAAGTACAAAGGGTCCATAATACAAGCCCAAAACCATAATGGAAAGTACAAATGGGCCATAATAAAACCCCCCAAACCCCAAAGGATGGTAAAACATCCCCAGTACATCCTCTCAAGACCCTACCTGAAGGGTAGGTTAAGGGTAGCTTCCTGTATTCATAGTCGTACACTCATCCATCCTGTCTCACAGAGAACCACCATGTCTTGAATCACCAAGGTCTTCGTCAATGCATTTGTCTATCTCGTCTAACTAATCACCACCTGGTCCTGGACCACCAATGTCTTTGTCGAAGCGATGATCACCTGAACAATACATGACATGTGTTGGTGAATCCTGTACAGGGTTGAGTAACACAATACTCAGAAGAGACACCAAACAACAGAGGAAAGACCATAAATTATAGTATGCACTAGTTCCCAACATTACACCACTGAGGAGAGTACAACGAGTACACTAAGTACAATATTGAGGATATTACACAATGTACACTAACTGCACCACTATGGTTAGCACACCCAGAGTCATCTTACCCAAGAATTATTGAACATATTGAAAGAAATACCATCAGTCGCAACACTGAACATATTGGATTGATTAGTTTCTCATATCAGATGACTATCATGGGTCCGCTGAATCACACAGAGGTACTTTTAGTAGATCTATATAGGGTCACTTGAGTAGATCCACAGAGGGTCTCTAGGAGTAGATCCACACATGGTCGCATTGAGATGATCCACACAGGGTCACTAGAAGCTGATCCACACCGGGTCACTAGGAGATGATCCACATAGGGTCTCTAGGAGATTATCCACAATGGTTCTCTAGGAGATAATCCACCCATGGTATCTAGAATATGATTCACATATTGTTTCTAGGATATGATCCTTATAGGGTCTCTTGGAGCTGATCTAGATTGGGTCGTGAGGAGCTGATCCACAAAGGGTCGCTAGTCTTCGGTTCTTAGCCAGCCGCATGATTCCTACATGTAACATGATTAATTCTAAGAGAATATTCCCCTCTAGAAATTGGTTGTATGTTTTCTACCATGAAAACTCACATAGAGTATGTCTAATAGAATTTCTTATCTCAAGGTTCACCACACTGCAGATAATGATTTAATCGGATGCCTGGTTTGAAAGATATTAACATTTTTATTAATAGGGGCCAGTTGTGTCCATGCCAAGTCCGACTCGGTCAGACCGACCCGACCAACCTGGAACGGGGGTACAACATGACCTAGCCTGATTCAACCAACCTGACCTAACCTGGTTCAGTTCTAGGTCGGCCTAGTCCGACCTGGCCAATGGACCATGCCCACTGGGCCTTGCTGGACCCAGCACGGTTCGGCCGTGGGTCTAGCCCATCGTGTCGCCCAATGACCCGAATTTATCCGGACCGGCCCACACTAGTAGGCCAGTTAGTTTCCATCACAGGCCGCCCAGTGGCCCAGTTCAGGACCCTTGCACAGCCTGTACAGTGGGCTACATTCCTCTAGCATGGATGCCCACTAGGCATCCAGTTCGATTACACGCGACTAACAAAAGTCGACCGCCTCCTCCGCTCATGGTCAAGGACCATGTGCCAGCCCACTATCGCAGCCCTCATGGAGTAGGTTGTTCCTTCCGCACGGCACTGCATTCCAACATCAGTCTGCTCATGAAGACCATTTTTCCCCACCTAGCCTGAAGCTTTTTCATGGCTCTAGCTTGCTGACTCACTCCTGGACCACGTGGTACCTCCAATATGGCCGTGTGGCTGCATCCGCCTGCCACTAGTCACTGGCCTCCATGTTTCCATCCCCTATTGCCTCTATACTAGAGGCCACTATTGCCACCATGGCTCGTTTCCAGTGCACTGACTCCTTCCTACCACTATGGCATGATGTCGTGGCCATGATCAGGAGTCATTGCTAGGATCGATCATCACGGCCTCCTGCCACCGGTGTTGCAGCTCACTTTGTCACACCCCTTCCCCCTGGTGCTTCCTTGGTCATTTTTCACCATCGTTAGATCACAAAAAATGGGTGGGCAATATAGAGAGAGTTGGTGGAATCACTAAGAACATCCAAATGATCAACCAACCTTTGTTTGCGTTGTTTGGGGATTTTTCATTATAGCAGAAATAGAAAACTTATAAAATAATTACTAGGATAGAATATTCTCTTTATCCCCCATACATTAATAATCTCATATGTAAGTAAAATCTGTGGGTTAACTTATTCGTGGGATAATCTGTGTTCTTTATCTAAAAAGGAAGAATGGGGAAACTAAGAATTCGCTTAAAAAATAAACCCTCTACCTGGGAAAGGCTTATTTTTTGGTGTTGATCCATTCGAATCCATTGGAATTCAACAAAAATTGGTCCCAGAACCATTCTCTTAGGCATTGTCATCGCTTTATAATTCATCAGTATTTTTCATTGGAGAGAAATCAGTTTTCGTGTGTGAGAGGAATTCCATATCTGATTCTCCAACCCATTATCTCAGAAAAATAAAAATTTGTCACATCATTTCTGTTACACTACGTCATCACATCATTATGTTGTTTCATTATTGGAACAACATATCTATTAAGATTTAGTTAATGTGTCTCTACACTATTTCATTTATGGAAATAAATAGTAGGCTGCATTGCTGCAAAACAATTATTTTGAATAAAATAAAATTTTTATGCTTATTTTATTTTTATCGTAAAACATCTGAAAATTAACTTTTTACCTCAACCCACGCTGGCCGAGGTTAAGTAAATTTTTTGGTGATTTTATAATTCCTGATGCAACGTTACCCTTGTATTTTCAATCTAGGCACCCATTTAGAAATTTTCATAACCACGCAGGTGCACCATTTTTATTCTCTTAAAAAAGTTCAAAAATTATCTTTCAGCCTCAACACATGAAGGTTGAGGTTATTCTTTACAAAAGGGTTTCATGCCCTCACGATCTCAAAGATACTCTCATATTTCCATTCTGAGTTACTGATTAGTAGTTAAACATATTTTAAAATTAAATAATTATACTTAATTATTTTACTTATGATCAAAAACTAACATCCATTATTGGCTCGCACTGGCTAATGTTAGTCTTTTTATAAGGAAATCATACCATCATGAGCTCAATGGTAGTCCCATTTTTTAATTTGATTCTATGTTCCTGAGTTATAATAATTTGAAAAATAATAGAATTTTATTTAATTATTTTATTTACGGTTATACCATTTTCAGGTTTTCTCATTGGGGCATGCGTCGACTAAACTTAAGTCACACCTAGGGTAGAACCGCCATCATATATGTAATGGTGCCCTCATATTCTTGATCGGTGCAACTTTTTATGAGTTATTCCACTTTTTCAGGAAACTTTTCATGTGTGCTATTTAAAAAGTAAATTTTTTATGGATCATTCTAGGCACTCTGAGCCTTAGAATAATACACCTTCTTAGTGCCTAGTCTCAAAATAAACCTATTTTTCTAAAAAAACATTCATGGAACTACGGGGTATTACATTACTTCCCTCCCCTAGGGATTTACGTCCTCATAAGCCAAAAAATGGATAATCAAACAAAAGTGGTGTCTGGGCACAAATATGAGCCTCTGGCTCCCATGTTCCCTCCTGGAGATTCATGGGCTACCAACGAACATGCACTAGAAGAATTGACTATCCACAAAGGATCCTACACTTTTAATCCTTGATTTTCACTTGAAACTCCGAAAAAGTTTCCTCGTCATCAAATATAGAGCATGTAGAGGCATCGTAATCCCTCTACTAAACTCTACTCCTAGGTATTTAAGAAGTGGTCCAACATGGTGGGTCAGCCAATAATAACCCTAATGGTATCATTCCCCCTAGACGTACATGGTAATCCCATCATGAAGTCCATTGATATCCAATCCCACTTCCACTGCAGTACCTCTAGGGTTTGTGTCAAACATGCTAGATCCTGGTGCTAAGCCTTCAATTGATGAAATGTGAAGAATCTATAAACATACTCTACCATTTTATTTTTGATCCTTTTCCACCAGCACCGAGATCGGAGGTCCTGGTACATCTTCTCCGTACCTAGATGCACCACCAATGGGGGATATGTGGGACTCCCTCAACACATCCTCCCACAATGCCATTGGAACCATGGTGAGTCCTCTAAAAAAATTAAGTTCTCCCCACATTATTAATATCAATATAGGGAACTACCTATGGACATATGGGCACATATAGTCTCGTATCTAGCACCTCCAAGTTGTACCTCCCTGACTCGCTGTAATAGTGGAGGAGAAACTAGCATCGACTGAAGAAAAATATGTCTTTTATCTATCCATGAAGGATATATAAAGCAAGGGAAACTACTCTAAGGCCTTGTTCAGCAGCTGTGAACTCGATATCTTACTAAGAGCATCTACATACATGTTCCCCTTCTCAGGAGTATAGACTCTCTCAAAGTCATAGTCTGGGAGGAACTCTAGCCATATTCTCTATCTCAGATTCAAACCCTTCTAAGAAATGATATAATTGAGACTCTTGTGGTTAGAGTAGATGATGAATAATTCTCCCATAAGGTAGTTTCTCCACATCTTCAGTGTGAAGACTACCACTACCGACTCAAGGTCATGAGTTGTATAGTTCTTCTCATGTGGTATCAACTATCATGAAAAAAAAGCAATCACTACTTTCCCCTACATCTGGACACAAATAAGCTCTATTCTCGATACGTCATAGTACACCACATAGTCGGCACCCACCAATGGAAACATAAAGATGGGATAACTCTTCATGTTATTCCTTAGCTATTGAAGCTCTAATAGCATCCTTTTATCCACACTAATGGTTTTTCCTTCTTTGTTAATTTTGTCATGGGTTTTTCTACTCTAGAGAAGTTTTGTAAAAACCTCCTTTAGTACCCAACAAAACCAATGAAACTCCGCACCTAGGTAACACTCTTGGTTGGATCCGGGGAAAGCACCACATTGATATTTTCTATATCCACCATAACACCAACCTCTAGGATGACATGTCCCCGGATATGGATCTTTCATGTCCAGAACTAACACTTTGAGAGATTTCCATAATAATGGTTCTCTCGGAGTGTATCCAAAACCATCCTCAAGTGTATCATGTTCTCCCCCTCATACAATGAATACACTAAAATTTGATCAATTAGAACTACTACAAATCAATCTAAGAATACTTATATGATCATGTTCATGAATCCCACGAACACTGATGGGCTGTTCATCACACTAAATGGGATCACTATGTACTTATAGTGGTTGTAGAAACATCCAAAAGCTATCTTTGCGAGGTCCTCATCTCTTACTTGAAGCTAGTGATAGCCTGGTGTGAGGTCTATCATCGAGAACTATCTATCTCTCTTAAACTGATTGAAGTGGTCATAAATACTCAGTATATGATACTAGTTCTTCACATTCACATGGTTTAGGCACCGATAGTCCACACATAACCTCATTATCCTATTTTCCTTCATGGAAAACATCACTGGTGATGCCCTGTTGTGAAATGATTGGCCTTACGAACCCCTTCCCCTGAATGTCATCCTACTGTACCCTCATCTCCTGGAGCTTTGCCCAAGCCATATTATATGAATGTTTAGATATTGTATCACAATAATCGAGTGCCCGGTATGGTTGATATTCCTCGATAAATATTCATCTACCGACATGTAATCCTGCAAGAAGCTATAGAAGCTCTTGGTCCCACACAACCCTTACATTTTATGGTAAGATCCCCTTCTATAAGAATGGTTCCCAAGCTCTATCCATAGAAATGTCACCTCATCATAAGATCAAGTAATCTAAACCCTTCCATTTCCCAACTGAGCCACGTAAAAGGATCACTGCTAGGACTAAAATCTGATATAATGGTTCCCGAACTACATTGAAAACTTATCAACCACCTTAATCCAGTCCTTATCCACCTGAAAGTCGGGCTTGCCTCGAAACATGAGGGGTCTCTATCACTGTAACTCATGTAAGGAACTAATCCTACAGGCATCATCTACTAGTAGTTATAGTAATAACTAATCACAAATGGGAAGTGGTAAAGCAGGGACACCTCCCAAAAGTTCCATCAGGGGATACAATCCTTGTACTGAAGCCTCATCACTTTGTGGACCATCCTTGGGGTCACGCACTGAAATCCTAGATAGCTATCTTCATGGAGGCATCTTGAGAGAGATCATAATGAATCATGATTAATGGATTATAATTGGTGAGATGACTCTAACTCAATAGTATAATGGTAAAAACTCAAAGATTCATGAAACTAGTGTTTTCATGTACTGAGTCAAAAAATATATTTCAGGGTCCTGGTGTATGGATACGTCATCCGCCACACCAACACAAGGCTCTATGGCCTAAATGCCGAACACAAAACACTTAACACTATTTCCCCATAAAAATTCACAAACTCTTAGTTGTTTGGCTAGAATATAACTCTTTGAAACAATATTTTCATAATCTGTCCCCCGGGGCTCATGTCGTGACTATGCCAAAACCCGCCTTCCATAGCCCAAGGGATGTCGATTAGAACCGAGAAGGAATATCCCAAAAATAGATGTAATTCTCCTTTAAACTTTTACAAACACACACAAAAAATAGAGGAAATACAAATGGGCCTGAATATAAGCCCAAAACCACACAGGAAAGTACAAAGGGGCTAGAATACAAGCCGAAAACCACAAAGGAAAGTATAACTACCCTAGTCCATCCTCTCGAGACCCTACCTGAAGAGTAGGTGAAGGTGAATGTACATAGTAGTACACTCATCCATCCTGTCTCACTGAGGCCACCTTGGTCCCATACCACCATGGTATTCCTCGAAGCTTCTATCTGTCCCATCTCATTGAGAACCACCAGGTCCAGGACCACTAATGTCAATGTCAAAGCATCGAACACCTACATGGGGTACGACTCATGCGAGAGATGCCTGTGAAAGGATCTGTAACAAAATACTCAATATGGACCCCAAACCTCAAATTAATTATCAAAAAGGAGAGTATGCACAATGTACTATTTTTACACCACCGAGGAGAGTACACCAAGTACACTATCTAGACCATTGAGGGGATTAATATAAGTACACTATGTACACCACTTAGCTGAGTACACCATGTGTCATCTCATGAAAGTAAAATCTATAGAATAGAAATCTAGACATTCAGTCCCAACACTAGTCACCTTGAACATTTGAGGTACTTATCCTTGATGAGTATTGTGTGTCTGTCGGGTCACATAGAGAAACTTTTATCTGATCCACATAGGTTCTCTTAGAGATGATCCACATAGGGTCTCTAGGATCATATCCACATAGGGTCCCTACGAGATGATCCACACAGGGTTTCTAGGATCTGATCCACATAGGGTCTCTTGGAGTTGATCCACACAGGTTCGCTAGTCTTTATGTCTCATCCAGCCACAATATTCATGCTCGGAACACACTTGATTCCATGAGAATCTACACATCAATCCATCGATGGTAAATTTACTACAACAAAAAATCACATGGAGTATTCCCAATGGACCATATTTTCATGAGGGTCACAATTCCGTAGATGGAATATTAATCGGACGCTCTATCTGAAAGATATTGGCCATTTAGTAAACAAGGGTGGGTTGGGTCTAGGCCAATTCTGACTTGGTCAGACCGACCCGAAAAACCCAGCCCGGGGGTCCGGTATGACCCGCTTTTATTCAACCAACCCGACCAAACTAGGTTTGGGATTGGGTGGGCCCTGTCTGACCTGGCTAGTGAGCCATGACCATTGGTCCTTGATGGACCCGACCCAGTTCGGGCATGGGTCCAGCCCGCCGGCTCGACTAATGACCAGAATTTCTCTAGCCCGACCTAGGCTGCCCAGCGGGCCAGTTCATGCCCCTAACCTCAGATGCCTGCTGGGAATCCTGTTCAATTTCATGTGGCTAGAAAAAGTCATTCGGGTCCTCTACATGGAGTCATAAGATGTGTGCTAGCCCCCTGTCGTAACTTTCTTGGCGCTGGTCACTCCCTCCGTGCAACGCCTGAGCGGTGCCGCCTTCCTGCATTGGTTTTCTCACTCAAACTAGTTACCCCTGCATGGCCTATTACTTTTCCATGGGTCCTGCTCACTGACCCGGTCCCAAACCACATGGCTCTACTAATGTGGTAAGGTGGCCTCGTCAACCAGAATGCCTGCCGGCTGCCCCTGTTGCTGCTGCGACCCACTACCATCGCGTCGCATCCCTTCTACCGTTGTGGCCAGGGTGTCATGACCTGGTGTCATCGCCTCAGCTGGGTGCCACCAATGCGGATGATGGTCGTAGCCCCTACCATAAGTGTCACAGCCCTTCTTCATGTCAATTTCCTGGTAGTTGTGCCACCAATATTATTACACAAAGAATGGGTAGGAAATAGAGAGAGAGAGAGAGAGAGGTAGGGAGATAGAAATCCCCACGAATGCCCAAATGAACAACTGGACTTTGTTCATGTTGGTTCAAGATTGTTCATGTTAGTGGAAATAGGAAGCGTATACAATAACTACTAAGATTGATATTTTTTCTTTTATCCTATATACAATAACCATATTGTATGAACGTTTGAACTGTTAGTTAACTTTTTCATGTGTTAAGCTGTGTTCATTGTATAAAAAGGATGTACGAGAAAAGTAATAATTTACATAAAAATAACCCCCCACCTAGGAAAATGATCATTGTTGGTGTCGATCAATTTGAAGCTATTGGTGTTCATTGATCTCCAATCTTAGATCCATTCTCCAATGTGTTGTCACCACTTTTTGATTCACTGGATTTCTTTGTTAGAGAAAAATCCTTAACTGTGCTTCAGAGGAATTTTGTCCCTTCTTTACCAACCCATTATCTCAAGAAAAGGGAAATGGGTCTCAACATTTATATTACGCTGCATCGTCGCGTCGTTTGGTTGTTTCATTTATAAAAAAGTGTATCTATTAAACTTTGGATAAAGAGTCACTATGATATTTCATTTATGGAATGAAACAGCTGGCTTATTGCTGTGTTTTATTAAAACAATTCTTTTGAATAAAATATCATTTTTTGTTTATTTTATTTTTTTCTTAAAACATCCGAAAATTATCTTTTTTACTCAACCCATGTCAGTCATGGATAGGTCCATGCTTAAGAAATGTCTTCTTTCTAGACACAAAGGTGACCTTGGATTTTCAATCCGAGAACCCATTAGAAGTTTCCAAAACAATGCATGCATGCCTTTTTAATTCTTTTAAAAAAAGTTCTAAAACAATCGTTCACCCTTAACCCGCACCGGTCGAGGTTATTCTCTAATTAAGGGTGTCATACCCTCAGATGATCAATTGTACTCTCATATTTCCAATCTGGTTTTTCATTTACAAGTTATATGTATTTGAAAATAAAATAATTTTTAATTATATTACTTATGTACAAAATCTAACTTCCACTTTTGGCCCACGCGGACCAACATTGGGCTCTTCCTAAGGAAAGAATACCCTCAAGAGCTCAACGGTGGTCTCAAATTTTTAATAAAAGTCAACGTTCACGAGTTATAATCATTTGAAAAATAAAATAATTTTATTTAGTTATTTTATTTACGGTTATGAAATTTTCATGTTTTCTCACTGGAGGCCTATACTGACTTACCTTAAGTCACGCCTAGGTTAAACCCACCATCCTAAACACAACTGTACCCTTAGATTTCTGATCTAGGTATCCTTTTATGAGTTATTCAACTTTTCATGTTTTCCCAATTTTCATGTTTTCTCACCTGGCCTTAGAATCGTATGTCATGTCATCTGTTGGTCTTGAAATAATCCCATTTAATTTTCTTTAAAAAAATCTTGGAATTTCAGTGTATTATAGTCCAGTTCTATACTTCCACGACCGTTGATATTCAAAGAACCATCATTTTCAATCCTTACTATTCATTCAAATGTTTTCTTACTATTTTTTAATAGTATTACATTTCAAGTCATATGGTATGAGCACCCACTATCAAGAATAAATTTGATACTATTCTTTATGTCTTTGAGAGATAACTCTACAAGGATAGATTTCCAAATTTTCTTCTTTTCCCTCCATGAAGTATTTGATTGAGTGGTGGATAATAATGTCATTTCCAATTTTTATTCCATATAAATTGGTTCATCATACTCATATTCTTTTTCTGATGGGAAATATCTATTTTCCCAAGAAACTCTGATTAGTTGGTTGGTATTGACTTATCTGAGAGTTTTGTATGTTTTTTTATTTCCTTTTCTCAACCTACAATGAATAGATTTATATATGTAGTTAGAGTAATGAAAAAAATAGCCTTAAAATTTATTATTCTATAAGATGTAGAATATGAATGTGTTCTCATTTTTTGACTTTCTATCCCTTCCCCATTCAAATAGCTTCTTGCATAATCATAGTATAACATTCTATTGACCAGATAGCCATAGAATTTACATTTTAAAAGAGAAAATTTCTTATCACTTCTATTCCTCCTAATGTCCCCTTCCTTAAGATGAGTGTTTGATGGGTCATAATTTCTAAAAACTTATAGACGGTTTTTAGTGATCTTTTATGTTATATTTGAGGCCTTCTTTCTTAGGGCTCCAAGTTCAATTTTGATATGTTCAAATGTCATCTTCCCTTTATTTTCCTCATCTTTCTAACATCCTTTGATGATTCTGCATCACAACCAATTCCACCTTTTCCCATGCATGTTAATATTTGATCATTCAAATACCTTTTATCTCATTCAGAAGCATGTTGATTTCTCTCTAACATCTCAGAATTTGAGAATATTCCAAGATATATTTTATTCTTTTTTTCATTCAAATTTGATTAAATTTCATGTTTACTCCACAGAGTAGCAACTTCTTCTTTAAGACCCTCAACATGCTTAGAGTTCCCTTTCATTCGGTATATAAATTCATCAATGAACTTTTCATGTTACTCAATAATCACTATGGGAAAAAGTGGTATTAGCGATGGGTTATTTGTGACGGGAATATGTCCCGTCACAAATAACCACCGCAATCAGGGTATTTGCGACGACGATTATGCCCCATTGAAAATAAAGAGTTATTAGTGACGGGATATTCTCACCCATCGCAAATGGTTTGGAACGAATGTGCGCCAAATCGCGTGAAAGATATATGCGATGGGATCCCCTTCCCATCGCAAATAACCGGCGGCGATAACAGGTTATTTGCAATGGGAAGGGGTTCCCGTCACTAATAACCTGGCAGTAGGGGTTATTTGCGACATCCCTCGTCGCAAATAATCCCTTTTATTGCCGCCCATAATAAATGCAGCCGGGGTTATTTGCGACGGTCCCGTCGCAAATAATACTAATTGCGACGGGAATATCGTCACAATAAACCCCATCGCAAATAATCTAACCTATAAATACCGCCAGCCTTGACAAGTTTTCTGAATCTGAACTACTTTTTACTAGTTTATATGTGTTGAGTTAATTTTGTTTTTCATGTCGATTTCAAGGTGGTTGCGGGGATCATCCTACAAGTACAACAAATCAAATGCTCGAAAACTAGTTTATGGTTTTTTTTCTGAATTTTAATTTAATACTTATTTAATTTTTTTGTTTTATATTTTTACATTAGTTTTTATTATTTCTTGTTAGATATAATTATGTTGTATTAATGTTTTAAATTTGATTTGTTAGATTTAATTATTAGTAATTAACAATATTTAATAATTAAGTGACTGTAATTTGTAATTAATAACTTTAATTTTAATTAAAGATAGTAATTAGTAATTAATGAATGTAATTAGTAGTTATTGAATGTAAATAGTAGTTAATGAATGTAATTAGTAGTTAATGAATGTAATTTGTAGTTAATGAATGTAATTAGTAATTAATGCATATAATTTGTAATAATTGGAATAATTCAAAAAAATAGTAATAATTAGAAAAAATTAACAATAATTAGTAACAAGTAACATTAATTAGTAATAATTAGTAATAATTAATAATAATTAACAATAATTACCAATAATTATCAATAATTAGTAATAATTAACCATAATTACCAATAATTAGTAATAATTAGTAATAATTAGTAATAATTATCAATAATTACCAATATTTACCAATATTTACCCATAATTGCCAATAATTGTCAATATTTTCCAATAATTACCAATATTTACCAATATTTACCAATAATTGCCAATAGTTGTCAATATTTACCAATAATTAGGAATAATTACCAATAATTAGGAATAATTGCCAATAATTAGGAATAATTACCAATAAATACGAATAATTACCAATAATTAGGAACAATTACCAATAATTAGGAATAATTACCAATAATTAATAATAATTACCAATAATTACTAATAATTAGGAATAATTACCAATAATTAGGAATAATTACCAATAATTAGGAATAATTACCGATAATTAGGAATAATTACCAATAATTAATAATAATTACCAAAAATTACCAATAAATACCAATAATTAGGAATAATTACCAATAATTACCAATAATTACCAATAATTACCAATAATTACCAATAATTACCAATAACTAGGAATAATTACCAATAATTAGGAATAATTACTAATAATTAGGAATAATAACAAATAATTAGGAATAATTAGTAATAATTAATAATAATTACCAATAATTACCAATAATTAGGAATAACTACCAATAATTAGGAATAATTAGTAAAAATTAGTAATAATTACCAATAATTACCAATAATTAGGAATAATTACCAATAATTAGGAATAATTAGTAATAATTAATAATAATTACCAATAATTACCAATAATTAGTAATAATTACCAATAATTACCAATAATTAGGAATAATTAACAATAATTAGGAATAATTACCAATAATTACCAATAATTAGTCATAATTACCAATAATTACCAATAATTAGGAATAATTAACAATAATTACCAATAATTAGTAATAATTTCCAATAATTACCAATATTTACCAATATTTACCAATAATTACCAATAATTACCAATAATTAGTAATAATTACCAATAATTTGGAATAATTAGTAATAATTAGGAATAATTACCAATAATTAGGAATAATTACCAATAATTAGGAATAATTACCAATAATTAGGATTAATTACCAATAATTAGAAATAATTACCAATAATTAGGAATAATTACCAATAATTAGGAATAATTACCAATAATTGACAATAATTAGTAATAATTTACAATAATTAGTATTAATTAACAATAATTAGTAACTATTAACAATAATTAGTAATAATTACCAATAATTATAAATATTTACCAATAATTTCCAATAGTTGCCAATATTTACCAATAATTGACAATAATTGCCAATATTTACAAATTATTAGGAATAATTTCAAATAATTAGGAATAATTACCAATAATTAGGAATAATTACCAATAATTAGGAATAATTACTAATAATTAGGAATAATTACCAATAATTAGGAATAATTACCAATAATTAGGAATAATTACCAATAATTAGGAATAATTACCAATAATTAGGAATAATTACCAATAATTAGGAATAATTACCAATAATTAGTAATAATTAGTAATAAATAAGAATAATTACCAATAATTAGGAATAATTAGTAATAATTAGAAAATTGGAAAAAACTAGCGTGATCATTATCTTTCTCAATTATCTTTTCATCTTTGTATTGGTTTTAAGAAAACTTCTGTCTCCACATGTAATATTTGCATTCTTTTTCAAAATTATCAACCTACTCACCAATAGAGAGGTGAAAGTGAATTCAAATATTACATGTGGAGACATAATGTTAAACACACAAATGAAAGGAGAATTGTAACATAATATAGAAAATTATATTATTTTAATATTCATAATAAAATATACTAATAATGTAATACTGTTACTATTATATAATTAATATTTATGAAAAAATAATATTAGTATTATTAAAATAATGAAAAATATAAAAAATATAAAAATTATCAATATTTGTAACAGGTATTGCTTTATTCTTAACATGTTCAATTCTTAAAGGTCAATTTTTAGGTCTATCCCAATAAAATGTTTGCGTCAGTCGTGTCTGATGTAAAACCTATAATTATACTTTCTTGAGTGTTTTTTCTAAAAAATTATTCAAAACCAGTAATACTTTTATATTTTATAGAAAAATATGGAACAATGAGTTCGTCAACAGTCATTATTAGATGATCGCATATGAATAAATCAACATAGAAATCCAAATGGTTCTGGTTTAAATCCAGTATATATAGAGGGTGTGGAAACTTTTTTAGCATTTGCGACTTCAAATCCAGAATTTGTTCCAGGAGGCACAATAAAATGTCCTTGTAAAAAATGTACACTGAGAACATTTGACACGTTTGACAATGTTGGGGGACATCTCATGTTTTGGTTTTCAACCGGATTATGTTTTTTGGTACCAACATGGTGGACGCAGTTCTACAGAAGGTGATACTAACATGATTCCTAATCCATCCTAGTTTCAAAATTTAGTACATGAAGTTGCATGTCCATCTATTCAATATACAAAAACTCAAGATGATATTGATTCAACTCCTGAGTTGGCACACTCTAAATTTTATGAGTTTTTGAGGTCTGTTGAGGATGCGTTATATCCTGGTTGCAAGATAAGCAAATTAGAAGCATTTTCAAAATTTATGGCTTTAAAATCAGATAATGGAATGTCAAACACGTGTTTTGATCAAATATTTTCTTTGGTTAAAACACTATTACCCGAAGGAAATGTTTTTCCTATAAATTACTATGAGTGTAAGAGGCTGGTTCGGAATTTAGGACTTAGTTGTCAGAAGATTCATGCATGTTCAAATGATTGCATTTTATATTCTGGGGAAAATGAGTCGTTGTATAGTTGTCCCACTAGTGGGAAATTGAGGTATAAAGAAGCTCAACATGGAAAGTCAGGATTGATTCCTGTAAAACAGTTGAGATATTTTCCTCTTACATCTTGACTTCTGCGTTTATTCATGTCTATGAATACAACGACAATGAGGTCATGGAACAAAACGAATATTTCAACTGGTAAAAGCTTGAATTATCTGGACGATGGTGATTCATGGAAACATTTTGATAGAGTTCATCCATCCTTTTCTTTAGAAGTATGAAATGTGTGACTATGTCTTTCCACTGATGGTTTCTGTCCATTCGGATCTTATGGTAGTCAGTATTCATGTTGGCCTGTCTTTTTAACTCCCTACAATTTACCTCCATAGATATTGATGAAGGAACCCTATATCTTTTTGACCTTACTAATCCCAGGAAATCCGAAGAAGAATATAGAGTTTTATTTGAAACCCTTGATTGATGAATTAAATATATTGTGGAGTACTAGTGTTTGTACTTATGATGTTGCTGCGAAACAGAATTTCATAATAAGAGCATTATTAATGTGGACAATTAGTGACTTCCTGGCTTATGGCATGTTATATGGCTAGAGTACACATGGGCCGAAAACATGTCCTTACTGTATGGGAGAGAACAAGGAATTTATGCTCGTCCATGTAAAAAAACCTTGCTATTTTGACTATCATTGCAGATTTCTTCCAGCTGATCATCCGTTTCACAGAAACAGATCTCATTTTAGAAAAGGCACAGTTGAAAGGGATGGACCTCCAAAAATGCTATCAGGTACAGAGTTAAAATCAGTTGTATATTCATTACCTCTCATCAAATTTGGACCCACAATAAACCAACTGAAAATTTTTGGTTTTGGGAAAGAACACAATTGGCTAAACCGTAACATATTTGGGGATTTCCATATTGGTCTGATTTTTTGGTTCGCCACATATTGGATGTCATGCATATTGAGAAGAACTGTTTTGATAATTTATTTTATATAGTTTTGGATACACCAGGAAAGAGGAAAGATAATGTAAATGCATGATTAGATCTTTCTCAAATTTGCAGGCGTCCAGAACTCGAACTGTTTGAGAATGTCAGAACAGAAAGGTTAATGAAACCAAAATTAGCTTATACATTTTCCAATGAAAGTCGCTTATTATTTTGTCAATGGATTGCAGATTTGAGACATCCAGATGAATGTGCTTACAAATTGGGTAGATGTGTAAATAATGGTCATATTACCAGATTAAAAATCCATGATTGTCATGTTATAATGGAAATACTTATACCCATTGGATTAAGAGGTCTGTTGAATTCTGTGATATGGGATTCTATAACAGACCTATCATATTTTTTTCGGGACATTTGTGCGGCGACAACAGATTACGATGCTCTATGCAAACTTGAAGAAGATGTTGTTGTAATTATATGTAAAATGGAAAAAATATTCTCACCGTCTTTCATCGACTCAATGGATCATTTGATATAACATTTTCCTTATGAGGAAAAATGTGGAGGTCCAATATAGTTTCGATGGATGTACCCAATCAAAAGATGCATGCAGAAATTGAAAAAAAAAGTACGTAACAAAGCATCTGTTGAAGGATCTATTGTTGATGCTTATTTGAAGGAGGAGATATCTTTTTCCTGCTCCCACTATTTTGAATCTGATTATCCTTCAAAACACAACTGCATGGGATGGAACGAGGGGAATATTGATGAAATCGACAATCAATTATCGGTTTTTAACCAGTCAGAGCTTGGTTTTGGGGGAGTTCATGAACGAAGGATTTCAGATGATGAACATCACATAGATCATACGTATGTACTGCTCAACTATGAAGAGATGGAATCATTTGTATTGTACGTGCTTCTATTACTTATTCTAATATTTATTTTACAATAAATAATTTTTTTTATAGATTGTTTGATAATCATATCAAGAAACCACTTCCACAAATTATAGCAGCTGCTCTCGAAGAACGCAGACAAAAAAATTTTTCTCGGTGTTTTCAAATAATGGTAACATAAATGTTTCATACTTTAACATCTCCTTAAATTTATTGTTTACTATATTGATAATTATTTCACAAATTTTTAGGTGTCTCGACATGCTGATTAAATTGACAAATGACTTTGTATATTGAGTAACCCACCATCCAAATTGGTGAAATCTTATAATGCATATATGGTGAATGGTTTTCGATTTCATACACATGCATATGGGGAATAAAAAAAACAATTAATAGTGGAGTTTTCTTGAGAGGATCACATCAGAGAGAAAATGAAGTTGACTTTTATGGCATACTTGATAAAATCATTGAACTCTGTTATCTATGACACCATTACATAATGATGTTCAAATGTCGGTGGTTGGATACTGAGAGAGGCGTGCGTGTTCATCCGACTCATGGAATCATCAATATTAAATGTAAAAGTGTTCTTGTAGTAAATGAACCATTCTTACTGGCTCAATAGGCTCACCAAGTTTATTATGCAAAGTATTGTGCTACCTTAAGAGACTTGAGTGATTGGTGGAGCATAATAAAAATTAAAATTCGATACAATAAGTTTAGTCAAAGTGAATGTGATTTCACTAAAGTGTAAGGAATTGATGTTTTTCAAGAGAGTAATCAAAATCAATCTTTTTACAAAGAGACATGAGTATCGATGATGACACCCCTCAATTAAGAGTCAGTGATGATGATGATGATGATGGTAATAACGTCACAAGTGAATTTAAACTGGTAAGAGATGAAGCAACTGGAACTCAAATGGATATCAATGACATTGAGATGAAATATGAAGATGGCATTGACAGATATGAAGATGATGATGAAGCTGAAAATTGATACAATTAAATGGTAGTTATATATAATCATAACTAATATATATGTATATATAATAATTATTATCAATTATTTGATAACAACATTCGTTTTCTGTTTCAGATGGATGAGGACACATTTCGTGAGTTGGCGGATGCTTACCTATCTTTCGATGCGGATGAGTTGCTGGCACCTGACCCTCAGCCTGAAGGCGATTCAGGGAGTATACCGAGGGGGCAAGGTCTTGCATGACTGATGATTCCTGACCCCATCCCCGAGCGACGTCCACATCTTGGGTTTGATCCATGCACCAGGAGGTGTGATAACCTGTGCATTTTACTAAGATTTCATTAATATATTTACATAATAAATGTTTGATTATTGTTTTTACAGTTTTCCGCATATAGCAGTCGAACAGGGCAACGCTAGTTTGCTCAACTATTTTTCTCAGCCATGGACGACATGGGAGAATATTCCTGTTGATGTGCAGCAGGCCATGTTCGGTCATTGGTTGGTACGTACGTAAATAAATAATTTTTGTTTTGAAATTTATTTCATTTATAACTTGTTATTTGGAATTATTTGTAGGGTTTATGGTATCCGATCGAGGATACCATGCGTGATGCCATCCACGAGGCATGGGAGGTGGCCATGCGTGATCGCTTTCATCAGTTTTTGCTCAATTTAAGAAGTGTTTCCATGAAAAAAGGAGTGTCAGATTTTGACGAGTCATGTAGAGCACACTGACCAGAGTACATTTAATCCCACGTATGTGATGGATTATGTGCACACTAGTTGAGTGGTGGCTTTTAGAGGAGATCATCGGGGGGGGGGAGGCAGAATCAGGGGAGATAAGAGGTGACTCATCGAGCTGGGAGTCTTACTTTCAGTACTCATAGACAACATTTGGTACGTACATTTTTTATAAATACATTATATAACTTTAAATACTAACAATTTATTTTATATTCTTATAGGCTGTCAAGAACCGCAATATTATAGAGTACGACGTATATCGGAGGATGTACAGTGATCCAACTACTGGGGAGCTCAGAGGTGATCTCCAGCGTCACATCATGGTCAATATTATTTGTTTTCAAGTTTAAAAATTAACTGTATATAATATATTCATAATTTTAATTTTAAATTTCAACTACAGAAGTCATATGAGACCGTAGCGTCATAGACTGGCCTGAGGGTCAGGCCGAGGCATCAGATCAGACCAATGGACATCTGTTTGATGAGGAGGCATGGATGCAGGCGACCCAATATGCCTTCGAGAAGGGTCGAGTAGTTGGTATCGACTCTCGACTGACTCCTGGAGATTATTATGGAAGTGCTGCGATGTCGACGTCCAGCTCGAGAGGAGCTCGTGCATCTTTTCCCGCTACACAGTATGAGTATCGGTTTCGATCTCAGACTGAGTTGATAGAGAGTCACTAAAAGGAGCATGAGGAGATGCGTCGGCAGCAGCAGCAGCATGAGGAGGAGCACCGATGATAGCAGCAGGTGTACGAGGAGAAGATGAGTCGGTGGCAGTAGCAGCAGCAGGAGCAGATGGAGTACATGTGCCGACTCACTCATGCCTTAGGAATGGAGTTTCCTCCACCAGCAGATCCCCCTCCCCCTCCTCCTTCATATTAGTTATTGTTTAGATGTTATAAAGTTTTTAAATATAAAATATGAAATTTTGCCTATTCAGAGTTTCTGTCTCTCTTATATTGGTGTCAATATTGTATTATTTAATTTCTATTTATTTTTAATACTTTATTATTTATTATTGGTATTTATTTTAATGTTTGTTTATTTTATTAATAATAATATTACTCTTAGTATTTTATTATTTGTTTATATTTCTTTTTGAAAATATTGATAATTTTCATATTTTTATTTTCTAATTATTTTAATAATATTATATTCAGTATTTTTAATACATAAAAAGTTTCAAAAATTTTAATTAAAATTTTAATTTTTAATTATTTATAATAATATAAATTCGGTATATTATTATTTTTATATAATATTATATTATTTATATTACAATATTAATATGATTAATAATATTATTCATATTTTATAATATTAATTATATATATACATATATATGTAAATTTTTTAATATTTTAATTTAATTATAATTTTATAAATATTTGAATTATTTTTTGTTATAATATTTGAATTAATTATAATTGTATTATTAATATTATAATATTAATTAAATTGTTTTATTAATAATTAATTTTTTTTATTTTTTTATACATATTTGTGACGGGATAATCATCTGGTCGCAATAAGTAATTGCAACGGGACAATATCCCGTCGCAATTAAAATTTTTTATATTTTTTTTAAATTTCCTACTGTGACAGTAATATTTTCCCGTCGTAATAGGAAATTGTGATGGGCCAATCACAATTACTTATTTTATTTTTTTTTTTGAAAAAAAAATTTAACTCTTTCGCGACGGTATTCGTGGCCCGTCGCAAATAACATTTGCGACGGGCCTGTCGCAAAAGTGTTATTTAAAGTTTTTAATATATATATCGATTACTATTTGCGACGAGACATATTACCGTCGCAAATAATATTTTTAGCGATGGACCCGTCGTAAATAGTGTTAGTTGCGGCGCCATTTACCGTAACGAGTCATTTGCAACGGACCCCAGTCACAAATAGGCTTTTGCGACGGGATCCCGTCGCAACTGACTCGTCGCAAATGGGATTATTTCTAGTAGTGAATGGCGTTCAATTCAACTATGTATTTGTATTTTTTTATAGTTGTTTAATTTTATTTTACCACATCCTCGAGTCAATCAAATATAAGCTTCAAGAGGATCAACATATTCTGATGACTATTCCAAAACTACTCTCATCTTTTCTTATATTTATTTGATTCTTAATCTTAGTAAGAGAATCATAAAGATATAGCCTAATATTAGCATCAATGATCAAATGATTATCTCTAGATTTTTATTTTGATAGTGAAACAATTGCAACTGTATTCGTCATTGATACTTGAGTTTGTGATTTAAACTCTAGTTCTTCTTCCTCAAATAATTCATTATCATATTCTTCATCACATAAAAACTCTTGCTCTATAATTTCTTTTCTGACATGTAGTCTCTCTTTTTGGGGAAACCTTTTGTGAGGCTTCTATATGTTTTTGACCCCACTTTATTAATCATCAAACATCTTTAAACACTTAGAGTCAATGTTCCCAACTATTCCAAAATGAAATCAGGATTGGGGTAGCATTCCATCCAATATAACTTTTACTCTCTTGAATTTTGTAGGTTAAAAGAGAAATAAGTTCATCTTTCTCATCCTGTTTAACAACACAATCTATATAAATATCAAATTTTTCCATGGATTTGGAGGCCATCTCCTTACTTACATGACTTGTTATATCCTATGGTTTGACTCTCATGTCATATTCCCCCATACTACTAAGCATTTCATCCAAAAAATGTTTATAAATATCCAATTACTCAAGGGAAGATAATTTTTTATTTTAAAGAGTTGGGACACTTCTCATGATTTTCTACCAAATTTCAATGCCTTTGATTTTTTCACTATGTCCTCGAATTACTCTAAAACCCACTGTAATTTAGTTAAAAAATGTATCTACATTTTCATCAAGATGCATCTCAGATCATTGAACCTATTATGAAGAACATGGAGTTTCACCTCCTTCACTTTCTTGTCACCTTCATATATATTTTCTAGTTTATTCCACATAAAGTAACATAAATTGAAACTCATCACCTTTAGATAGATTTTATCACATAGAGCTATGGAAAGTGAATTTTTATCTTTTGATTCTATATAAATTGTTTTCATATCTTTTTCATTTGAATATAGTCAAGTTTCATCAACAACCTGTATCACTTTTGTATTGGAAAAGAGTAAATCCATTCCATAAGATTATAGATGACATCTCATCATATTCTTCCAATTCTGGATGTTTCTTCCTTAAAAAATTAGTAATGTCCTAAAATTTACTGAATTCTCCAAGATAGCAGAGAATGATAGATTAAACACCAGTAACTTGTAGGCTCTAATACAACTTCATGGACCCCAAAACACCTTGAGAGAGGACGGGTGAATCAGGGTTTCGAAGATTTATTCTAATGTGGTTTATCTTGTTCCCATGATGGTAGAAACCTGTGAATCCTATATAATTATTAATAGTAGTAAACAAAAAAATCACATGAAAAGTGACATCACAAAACCATTTACCTGGATGATTATAAAGGGCTTGTCCAAGAAGAAAACACTGACAGTGTGTTGAGCATACCTATGTCCACTAATCATTATTACTTGGGGAATACATGAGATCTTACATAGTCACTCTGTTCCAGACACACTGCCATTTTTAGGGATGGCACATTGCATCCCTCAGAAGACTTTTTTGAACTCCCCCATGATCACATTCTTGGGTAAAGTCCTACTTAGTTTATCAACATGAGGGCCTCTTCAATAGATTGGAATTAAATTATTCTTCCATAAATAGAATGATAATCTTCATACACCATAGTTCATATTTGATTCAATTTGAAATCCCTATTCACTAAATAAATAATATTCAAAACTTCCATTCGTAAAGCTTAATTGCAAAGATCACTTCTTTCGTGATACACCTTGACATCACTGATCTCACTGAGTCAATGTGGAATACCTAGTCATCATGAAGATCCAATTAATCAAATGCATTGGAATAAGGAAATACTTGACTAACTTTTTTCAATGTTCAATCTCCCATAGAAAATTATATTTTAAAATCTCCCAACCATAATGACATCAAATCGATTATGGATTTTATCTAAATTATTTCTGTTCAAATGAAGTGGGGGTAGCCAAATATTTAATTTCTCATCCATTCATGAGCTCCAGTACCTTTAACCCATTTTTTAGATCATTAAAAAAATCATTATGTAACTCCACCATTAAATAAGAACCCTGGAGATTTCTCATTGTCATAAATATATACATCAAACCATCTCGCACTCACAATGCTCCAATTCCCGTAATCGTGGAGAACACCATCAAAATCATAATGCATCACATATCTACATTTTAAAAACTAGGTCTTCATGAACCCTTTCCTTTAAAATATTAATGATTATTATTTCCCATAAAAATACCTTTCACGACATTCCCTTTATCCTCCTAATTTTGAGCCAAAAATTTTGGAAAACACTCAAAACAATTCCACCATCAACATTTTTGTCAACCTATAAATTATGATAAATATTCTAGATAACTCCTTGACCAACTCAGTGTGGATTTAAAAATACACAAACTATACTACATTTTTTGTAATGAGAAGTCCGAGTTCCAATGATCACCCCCTTTGGGATTGTTAGTATTCAGAAGAGAAATTCAATATGGTAGAAACTTCTTTCATGACCTGATATATGATAATAAAATAATCCAATATTAGAAGTATATGTAAGAAAATATTAGTGTAGAAAACAAGAAGGAAGACATGAGTTGGGTTATTATATTTTGGAATGATTAAATATGTCCAATATAAGTTCTGACCATGTTATAAAATCATTAAATGCCCTGAATTGTTTCCTAAAAACACCAAATTCTCATTCTCACCCATTGTAATGTTGAATTTATCCATTCTAACCCATTTGAAATAACCCAATGGGCCTATATTTGTACTTATAGACCTCAAAAAACACTCCCCTTGTATTGTATCTCCCCCATAAACCTAAATCACAACAAAAAACAAATTATAATAGTTCACACAATTAGGGATATGAGACCATCTGTAACTTCCTCATTAACTGGGAGGTGGTTGAAGACTGAGGATCAACCAATGTTTCTCGAACACATGTGATGAAAATGTCTTAGTCCGGATGTCAACAACTTGGTCATGAGTTCTTACTTGACCAATTATAATATCACATTGTTCATCTTTTTCCTTGATGAAGTGATATCTAATTTCGATATGTTTTATAAGAGAATGGTGAACATGATTATTTATAAGATCTTTTATGATCATATTATCATAATGTATCACCATAAGGTCTTTCACATATCTTAGTGAAATCTGTTTAGCATAGATATACTATTCTTTAGAAGTACTAAGAGATGTTATTTCTTATTTATTAGTCAACCATCCCACACATTTCCTTCCAATAATGAATGCTCCACCACTTATGGAAATTCTATCCACCATATCTCCATCCCAATCAGCATCATAAAATTCTGATAGTTCATTATTTCATCCAATAGTAAAGTATAATCCAAAATTGTGGGTACCTTGAATGTACCTCATAAATCTTTTAACTATCAACATATGATCTTCCTTTGGATTAATTTGAAGTAGGATACTTATCATGTTGCAAAGATGATGTCCAGTCATGTATCATTCTTGTACAATAGGTTTCTAATGGTTCTCTTGTACGTGGTTTGATCCACACTAGTCCCATACTCATGCTTTCCATGTGTTTGCCAAAATTAATAGAAGTTGATATTGGTTTGGAGTCAAGAATATTGAATTTATTCGGTAAATCTCTTCAAAAGTTTCTAAAAAAATTGTAATCCTTCTTTTGAGTAACCTGTTTTCCCAAAATTATTGGTGTTCGCCGATCATTGACATTTCAAATTCTACCTTCATTTTATTTTAATATTCATCCATTGATCTCTACCTAATTCTACCAAATATAATATCAACCATGAAAATAATCACAATAATTTGATATTACATTTTATTTTTCACATAGATATTGTGATAAATACCTTCTATTTTAAATAATATCTATTTCAGATTATAATTTATATGACAATATCATTCTTTTAGTGACTGTGTCAGACCATACAATGCCTCTTTCAATATACACTCTTTAATTTCAACATTACCTAATATAAAACCCATTGGTTATTATATGTAGACTTCTTCTTCAAGAACACCATTTAGGAATACTATTTTAACATCCATCTAAAAAACATTATATCCTCTTTGAATTTCCATATCAAAGAAAATATTGATCAACTCTAGTCTCTTCACTATTGGAAAAGTTTATTTGACATCAATTCCTTCAATATATGCATAACCTTTTCACACAAGGTGTCCCTTGTTTCTAATCACATTTCCGTGGTAATAAAAAAATCGAAGATCCATTTTGTTCCAATCACATTGGGATTCTTGGGTAATTTAACAGGTAACCATTTCTAGATCTTATCAATCTGATCGATTTCTTCATTCATTGCTTTAACCCATGACTCATCATTCACAACTTTTTAAAATGATGTTGCTTCCAAAATTGATAAGAAGGTATATTGTGCATCATTTTTCATTTTCCTTGTTTGTGTGGGAGTAGAAAAATACCCTATTATTTAAGATTGATCAATTTACACTCTTTTATTTCTCATGTGAGGTACATATAGCATTTCTTCATACATGGTTTCCTCTTATGATTCTTATTCAGAGTCATTGTCATTTTGTAACACCTAATTGTTCTCCACACCTTCCTCTACATATACATTTGATTCTTTTCTTTTTCCACATTATTCCCCATAATATATCATAGCAGCATATGAATTACTCAAGGAATTTTTGGTTTTATGTTCATTAATATTTAAATCACTACTTTTCAAAATTCAACCAATATAATTACTGAAATATTTTTAAGCATTACTCTTATTTTAATATCAAAGGAATATTCCCTCATCAGTATCATCACTATACATACCTTGAATGACTTCTTTATTTTATATGAAACATTTACATATGAAAACACAAAAATACATCAAAGAGGGCTTCCTACTATGCCACAAATAATTTTGTGTCTTGGTTTATACCATATAAATCCATGTATGATTTTGAGTATATTCTACAGATTTCAAATCCTCTTTGTAAAAAGAGAGATATATATGTCTCTCACATAGTAAAATATTGCCATGTTGTCCAACTATCAATTTCTATGCTCAAAACTCCATTTTTTGGGGGTTCTCACAACAACCACCACAATATTTATTTTGTGTTTCTCTAAGTAATTTTCAAACTCAATGGATTTTTTTTCACATCCATTTCAAATCGTAGATCATTTATTGTAAATCCCATATCATTCTCAGCTATTTGATTATAAGTTTTATTAGAATCATGAACATTAAATTTCCTATGTATAGTCATTAAAAGTTTCATTCTACTATAATCATAAATATAAAGAATAAAGTACCTCTCTACATATGGTCTGTCAACATTTATCCTACCATATACAAGTGTGTGCATCAGATAAAAAATATTTCATTCCCTTTTCTTCTTTAGAAAATATGAACTACAAAACAACATTCCTCATATATAGGCATTGAAAGTCTTTTCTCGTTAATGCTTCAGATTAGTGACATTCATGACAATTATCAACTTAGAAATATTTTCCATGTCTTGTTGAGTAATATAACCCAACCTTTTATGCCACACATTTTTTTCATCTTCAACTATTATATTGGAAATTTTCTCTCTACAATCAACCATTTATATGTTTCTATCTGTTCTGCATCCTTTCAAGAGATAATTCCATGTCTTTCCATTTATAGTGAACCATTTTAATTAAATGTCACTATATTTCATGAGTCACATAGTTGAATCACATTGAGGAGATTTTACTGCAAACACTCTACATAAGGATATTCAGTGTTCTTATGTTCACCATTTTCTAGTTCTTTACTTCCACTGCCTATGATATTCACAACACCATGATTTCTGAATAGTACTATTCCATCAATCCCTTTCTTAATATTCTGTATTAATTCTTAAATTCCCGTCATATGGATTGATCACCCACAATCAATAATCTATGTGCTACTATTCTTTGTGGCATTGAGAGCTACCTATACAAGGTAAGATTTATCAATTTCCTTCTTTTCCTTCCATAAAATATTTGATTGAGTTGTGGATAATGATTGTCTTTCCAAAATAATTTCCATATGAACAAGTTCATTAGAATCACATTCTTCTTAATATAATGAATGTCTATCTTCAAGTGAAACTCCTCTTTTTTGGAAATTATTTATTTTTCTCTAAGTTCTGTAAGTATTTTTCTATTTTTTCTCAAACTATAATGAATAGTTTTATAACCATGGTTTGAGCAATGAAAAAAATAACCATAAAATTTATTTAATCTATAACATGTAAGGAATGAATTATTTCATTTATATTGACTTCTTAGCTCTTCCCCATTCAAATATCTCCATGACTCTTTACATTATGACATGTTATGGCCTAGATACCCATAGAATTGTAATTTCATAAGAGGAAATGTCTTCTCACTTATATTTCTTCTAATGTCCACTTCATTCAGATTAGTGTTTGATGGGTGATCATTTCTTAAAAAAATGTGAATGGTTTTAGTTCTATTTTATGTTTTATTTGCGGACTTATTTACTAGTAATTCATGTTCCTTTATGATATGTCCAACGTTTAGCTTTACATTATTTTGTATTATCTTATTTCCAGACATTGATTTTTCATCATCCTAACCAATTCCACTTTTTCCCATGCTTGTGTATCTTTGATCATTCAAAGCCTTTTCTACTCCATCAGAACCATGCATATCTCTCTTTAATAGCTTAGTATATTAGAATCTTACAAAATATATGTTCTTATTTGTTTTCTGTGAATTTGAGTCACTTTCATGTTTCCTACTTAGAGTAAAAAATTCTTTATCAAGACCCTCAACTATATTGGACTTTTCATCTAGTCTGTATATAAGGTAAGTGTTGACCAATACATGTTCTTCAATTATAATCTTCAATTCAACTAAATCTTATGAGTATTAGATATTTTTTAATGTTCTTTTACAACTACATTTAATTAGTCAATTTTATATTCATGCTAATCAGCATATTTTGATGACTCATCTAGAACTGATCTCCATTTTTGGTTTTTGTATCATTGATTTTCATGATAAGTAAGATAATCCCCTAGTTATAAATTAAGTTCAGCATCTGTAATCAACTAATTATATCTATATTTATCTTTTCTTATTTCATACATTTCAACTACATCTATCATGTATTATTGAGTTCATAATGTAAAATCTGGTTCTTCATCCTCAAAAAAATAATTTTGGTCATCTTCATCATAGAAAACACTCCTCCTCTATAATTTATTTCTTAATCTCTAGTATCCATTTTGGGGAAACCTTTTCTATGTATTATATATATTTTCAGCTTTACTTTATTTTTCATCATACTTCTTTGAACATCGATAGGAAGTGTACCCAACTCTACCACAATGAAATTAGGATAGGGGTATCTCCCCTTCAAATCAACATTTTAATCTTTTTAATTACTTAGAAAAAATGGAAAGAAGTTCATCATATTTATCATATTTACTAACACTCTCTATAGAAATTTCATGTTTTCCCCTATATTTTAAATCCATATCATTTCTTACATGACTCGGTGTATCCTCTAGTTTCACTGTCTTTTCATATTCTACCAGACTACTCCACAGATCTTCTAAAGTATGTTTAGATTGATCCCTTTCCTCAAGTGCTAAAACTTTTGTATTATAGAGAGGTGGAAGCCTTCTAAATAATAACTTCACAATTTAAATATGTTTTAATTAATCACCATGTCATTCAGTTTCTCAAAAAACATCTGTAATTCGATTAAAAAATTTATTTGCAATCTTATTAGTATAAATCTACAGATCATCAAAACTATTGTGCACAACATGGACTCTCAACTAATTTATGTTGTTTTAACCTTTATATATATTTTATAGTTTTTTCAAAATAGACAAAGATGAAGCTAAACCCATCACCTTCAGATAATTTTGTTTGATAGAGTTGTTGTAAGGGAATTTTTTGTTTTAGCATCTACATAAAGAATTTTTTTATCTAGTTCAACAAAAGCTTTTCATGTTGCATTAGTGACATCAGTCCCTTGTGTAGTAGGAAAAAGTAATTAAATTGAAGATATATTAGATGATATCTTGTATTGTTTTTCCAAATCTATATGTTTATTCCATCACAGAGGGGGCCCCCAAAATATTTTATGAAATATGCATGACTATAAATATTGATAGATTAAACAATAGAAACCTGTAGGCTCTAATACCACATGAAGGAGCCAAAACACTATGAGAGGGGAGGGATAAATCTGGGTGTCAAAATTTTCTTCTAAGTTGATGGGTCTTATAACCACTTTTTTATGACCCTGTTAAACCTTTATGATGGGAAAGAGTCGTAAATAAACAATCACATGCAAAGAGACAACAGAAAAGTTTTATTTGGTTCGCCTCTGTGGTATAGTACAAGGATTATAAGCTGAAAAAGTGTATGTTATACCATAATCCTCTAATATTCACCAGTTTTGTAATAAAAAAGTTGAGACATAGTCACTTTATTCCAGGCACACTATCATTACAAGGTTTTATGTATAGCTCACTATGCCCCTCAGAACACTTCAATTGACTCCCCCTTACACACTGCATTCGGTGAAGTCTTACATAGTTTATGAACATGAGGGTATCATCATTACATTGGGATTAATGTCACTATACCTGACTACAACGTGACTTTTCTTGCATTGTGGTTCTGATTTGATTCAAATTGAATGACCTATTCACTGAAAAACTGATATTCAAAACTGCCTTTCATGAATCTCCATCGCAAAACTCATTACCTTTACAAATCCCCATGTCTTCACAGAGCTCACTAGGTTGACAAATAATAACCAGTATTCATCAAACACCCATTAATTATAAGAATTTTCCTTAGTCAAGATATAAATATTCATTTTGTGATGCCTAATCTTGCATAGAAAATCAGATTCCTAAAGCTACCAAACATTATGAAATTAGAGTGATGGCTGATTTTCTCTAAAATTATTCATTTCAAATGACTTGGGTTTAGCCTTAAATTTATAGTCTTGGCCATTCATAATTATCCACTACCTCTAGTGGTCAAGATTATCTTTAATGGTGCTCATGATATTTTTCATGGAATTTGGGTAATGGTGGACCAAAAGGATAACTAGACACTATCCATTTGGGGGTTATGAATTTTGGTCGATAATAAAATATAATTTAAAATCATTAACATATTTATAAAACACCATGAATAACAACTATAATTAATAATTTAAACATAATAATACAAATATATAAATGTTTTTGATGAAATTGATCATAAATTACTACCTTAAGGATGGACATCCTAAATGCTACAAAGTTCCCTAAAATTATCTAAATTATCATCTAATTTTTGAAGGAAAATAAGGTATAATGGGTCATACTTTTTGTTCTTGAATGAAATTCCATATCCTAAGATATACTATACTACGAAAATTATAATTAAACGTCATATTTTAATGATATCCTCAATTTCCTCTAATAATACATAATGTGAGTGTGTAGGTGAAATAATTAAATGATTAAATTTAATTAAAATTCAAAAAAACACCGATGATTCATGCCTAAATTCCCCTATGGGTAAAAAATATTCTTAATGTCAACATTGAACTAAGAACATTTATTCCATGGTTTTTTACTGGGATAAAATTTATTATTTTCCCATTTTGGAATATAAATACTTAAAGGATCATGTAAACATTATGAAATCCATGACATGAATTTTTATACCCTTACACATATCTATTGGATTAGATTTTGTTCAGGTTATTATTTTCCCTTAAAACGACACTATGGGTGATTATACGGACCTGAATAAGTTATTTAAAAAAGATGGTGTTGATAAACTCCCAATTTTACTTTCAAAATATAGTATTATTCTATTTTTTGAGTGTAGGATTTCCCACATAAATAGTGATATGTAATTTAATGGTATCTTTATGTTACACTCACATTTAGATGTTTCTCTCAATAGATTCATAACTAATTTATTTATAACATATGAATTTTTCACTATGTTATATTTATTTTTTAGATGCTCGGGGATAATAAAAATCTTGATCTGTGTTTTAGAGGGGGAATGGAATGATGTTTTTATGATTATTAAAATCACATTGTCATGATGTTTGTATTATATAATAATATATCGATAAAAAAGTAGGTTTAAAAAATAAAATCAGACCAATATACATATTCATTCTCCTGTGAATTGTTATTTGGATGTTGATGTTTTAAATAAGTGGGAGTTCTTGCTTCACTTTTATGCTAGTGTGATGCCAAAATTCAATTTATTGATTGAAACAGTTAATACATGTTCATTGTAACACCCCGAGATTTTATGAGAAGTATTATTTTTAATTTATTTGATGTATTGTGTTGTATGCTACATCAATATTAACTTGCGCAATACGCAACACCGTATTAGCTTGTAGTATACACAACAATATTTTTGGATCGTGTTATAGAAAATTCCAAGTTCGTTTGATAGAAGTTATTCTACGCAACATTGAGTGTATATATATATATATTCAATGAATAAATGAAATATGGTTGTATTCTATTATACACAACAATAATGGAATCTTACACTACATGCAACCCTGACTTCGCTTTCTTTACACGCAATCATGACCTTCCACGATAGCGTGTGTTGTACGCAATACCGAATTTCACTAAACAATGATATGCCATTAAAATATTATATAAACTAGCTATTATGAATATTAATACCCACTTTTTAAAATTTTATAAAGTTTATCTTTCAAAATAGACTTCATTTTTGGATTCAAAATAACGAAATTAGCCTAGGGTGAAATTTTGGTATTTCTCTGAAAACATTCAATTTTTGATTAATAGTGAAAACACTGAGTTATTGGTTAAAACCGACTTTTTATTTAAATAATAATTTATTTTATTTAAATTTATTTTAGTTCAAAATAGATACATAATACTTATATATGTTTAATTTAATTCATTGGAGTCATTTTATAATAATTTTATATATATAAAAATTTTCTATAACTTTTCACCGTCTTTTACCCACCTCCTAGGAGCATTTTCAATTGTACATAAAACATAAATCTACTGCTTTTGTGAGTTGAATTTAGAAAATACGATAGACACAGTTAATATCAAGGAGTAAAATTTGGTTCAATAAGATAAAAATAATTTTTGGTGAATAGTAACTTTTTACTTTTATTTACCACAATTTAGAGTAAATAGGGTAATTAAGGGTAAAATGATATTATTATTACCCTAACACATGTACTAATTATATTGGATAAGTTTAATTTGACCAAAAACAACCTTATGAATAAAATATTACCTTTTAGGTCCACTTGTATTAGATTGGGACACTTATTACTATTTTATTTAAAGAAGAGTTAAAAGAGTTATAATCAATGTTTAATAAATAAATCATTTTAAATATAGGGTTATACATATGATAAATTCGACTATAAATATTAATTAGAAAGATAAATAGATTTCCTACATAATGGAATTTTATTTATAATTTTTAGACATTAAATAATTTAATTTATTTATGAAAAAATAATGATGTATTAATTACCTTATTAATGAAATATTAACATAATTGATGTTATAAATACCCATATAAATGTAATTTGAGACTTTTTATGAATTACAATAATTTTCTAGGTTAATATGAAATGTTAGTATTGATGTAATTAATTTTTTTCGATTTAATAATTCAGTTATAATTTTCACAATAATCAATTACCAAATAGTGTCAAAATTGACATAAAATAGTTTTTAAAACAAATATTATATTATTAATTTTTATTCTATTCCTAATAATCTAAGGATCAGCCAAATGACTTATATAAGGTTATATATATTAATGATGAACCACTTGGGGTTATTTTGGCTTGTTATAGTAAGTTTATTAACCATATAGTGTAAGAAAACAAGAAGACACTGTAAAAGTTAAATTATTTTACTTAGAGTTATATCTAAATGATAACATTAAAATATTAACCTAAACTTGTATAAAAACTATTGGTTGAGAGGATTTAGAGCCATCCCCACTTTAGCTTCTAAATAAATCAATTTGGAGCTATTATAATCTGAATATGACATTATTATAAAATAATATATTATGTTTTTCCTAAGGTTCCGCTCTCCTCCATTATAAAAGGGCACCTCCTCCCTCTTCTCTTTACACAATTGTGAGGTTTCAAGCTCAGAAAACCCCTTACCATTTCCCTTATAAACTTCCCTAGAAACATTATAGATGTTCTGGTATCCTCAAAATACAATCTCCAGTGCCTTAAGAGGATGTTTAAAAGAGGTGCATCGAAGAAGAGGTAATCTCTTCTACCGATTCTTTCAAGTTTTCTTTCTTCTTCAACTTCTTCTTATTTAGTTTTTTCATTATAAAGTAAAAAAATCAGTATAAATAATATAATTATATGTTATTATAAATATGAAATAACCCCATTTCACCTTCTATCCATCCTACGGAAATCTAAATCACCATGCGTGCGTACGTACGGAATACTGTCTCCACGCCGTGGTGTAATCTGTTTTTCCACCACCACCTTACATGGATGGGTATAATGGGGTAAAGAATAACTATATAGAGTTATTATAACATCATACTGATTTTGAGATATTATATAAACCACTCTAATTCAATTCGATAATTATGGGACTGATATCATCACTCGTGCGTACGTACGAATTACCGTCTCCACGACGCGATGAGATTCATTCTCCATGTCAAACATTCAAGAATGATTATAAAGTATATATAATGAATAATAATGAAAGATATGACATGATAAATCAACTGGATTTATTCATATATATATTTCATCTACTTACTTATATTCAATTCAATAAGGAAAGGAAAACATCGTTCATGCATACGTACGACCTACCGTCTCCATGAACGGTGTATTTCATTTCATTTATCTATCTATTATATAAATATATATACTGAATATATATGATATTTAAATAATTATTTACATTATGGAAGTAAGTGAATCAGGATATATGTAAAAATAATATCAAGAACAACAAGTCCAAACACGTACGATAAATAATATGATTTTACCCAAAACGCTGCATTAACATGGAATTTACAAAAAACAGGTAATATAAATTCATAAGTGAACCATACATGATATCATAACAATGAATATGATTCTGTAATAATTCAATGAAATTATTTAAATCATTATACAGGAGGTTCAGATATGTAAGAAGCATATCAAACCTAAGGTAAGGGATAATTTTGCAATTTCATTTTTATCAGAGATTGCTTATATGTAAGTATTTACTGGGGTTATATTTTTCATCCATGCCCATAAAATGTTTTTCATAAAGTGTTTAATATTCTTCCTTGTATTTTTAATGTCATTTTTACCCATCTTTGACTTTTACTTTGTGTTATGTAAGAAATCATTCTTTTGTTTACCATACGAGAAACTTTTTTACTTTTCTGACAAAAGTACGAGGAGAATATTTTTTTCAACTTATACGACATGAATAGATTTTTACGGTTTTATAACACCTTATATTAATGAATATTACTCTACAATATTTCATTATTATTTTCAACAAAATTCTTTTCTTTTAAAATTGCATGGAATTTTGTGAAAAGAAATTGATTTTGAAGAAGAAAGGATATTTTCCTCAAAGAAATCATTTCATATGTTTTATCGAAACAATTTTCTATCTAAGATGACATTATTTCATATGTGTATGTTTTAAGTATAATGTCTCTATTATTTACATGGTTTCACTTTTCTTATGATGAAATTATATCCATTTGTTTTATATAGATTATGTTATGATGGGATGATGTTTATGAAAACCATTTTATTATTTGGGTTATGATGAATGATTTATTTTTATGTTGTTGAACACGTAAGAATGATTTAATTATGATATGGGTGAGACCTATATCTCCCTCCAATGTATTGGGTAAAGATTTATATCTCATGAGATAGACAAGGATGGAATGGTAATTTAATCCTTTTCAGTGATACAGGACTGGAATGAGGAGTGAACTTGATTAAGAAAGGGACTTTGTCCACTAAGATGGTCTTGGCAGCAATGCCTTGGCAACTATGGAAATCATATCATGTGTTTAATGGTTTTACACAATTAAATGTTTTATTCCCATGCTATTTTATCGTGATTGATGTTCCTTTATGACCTATGCCTTACGTACTATCAAGATTTATTTCACAACTCAAGATTTTGATGTATAAACTTTATGTTCATGTTTTGAAGTTCAGATATATATGGTTTGTTTTATTTTATCCATGCTTACCCTTACTGAGCATTTTAGATCACCCATTATATGTTTTCTTTTCCCCAGGATCTAAAGAATGGTTTTAGGTAAGAAAAAAAGGGAATATCTTTATGGGAGATGTTGAAGATCTTTCACCATGATTAGAATATTATGTTCCATGTTTCCAAAGACACTAAACTATTACGGTCCTTTGGTGTCTGTTTTTGTTATGTATTATGTATTCCGTAAAAGTAATGTAATGTCCATGTATGTCAAGATTGGGTCTCTACATTCATGGTTGGAAATTACTAGGAATAATTCATGTCGAAACATCATATATTACACTATAATTATATAAATTATAAAATAGTTTTTATGTTATAATAATTTTTTATGACTACTATAATTGAAGACCAAAAAATCAAACCAAAGATATTATTTAAAAAATGATAATAAATTTCAATTTTTTTCATGAGATTATAAATCATGAAATAATGAACTTTTGCATCATTAATCACATTGAAATGTATCAAACATATTTGTAATTGTTTTGATATGATTGATGATTTTTGGAATAATGTTATTTTATTTAGTCCTTTATTTTCGGATTTGAGATTGACTAAGGATTGTGGAATAATATAGACTATAGCTCCATAATTTTTTATGATCTATATTTTTTTTCTTACAGAAGTGTGATGAAACATTGATATAATAACATAATAATTCAATAGATATTTCCATAGAGTATAGGATCATGTTTTTGGGAAAGGTCAAGGAGTACAAAATTTCTATTCATTGGATGAACTTGAGGATGATTAAATATTATTATCCATAATCGTTTCAACTAAAGATGAAATTCCTTCCATGTACAGATATTTCATAAATTTACTATATTTTAAAACATCGTCTAGATCTATCCTCTATTATTTGTTAGTATTAAAATAATGAGGATTATTGTGGGTTGTCAATTTATAATCTCTATGAATCTAACCACTTAGTAAAAATAATTTTTGAACATTTTAAAAACATTTATGTTTTTCATTCATTTTATCACTCTAATTATTTACATTTAACATTATTTACATGTTTTTTTAGGATCAAACACACTGAATGATAAATAATTATTATTTTTTATGAGATTTGTTTTAACCAAATCAACCCTTTTAATTATCACATACTTCTTGTGAATGGATATTTGTATTAAAGTATGGAATTTACTCATGGATCATTCATTAAGTTGTGTAAGAGTAGTTTTTTATGTTTCATTATTTATGATATTTACCTTATTTTTTATTTATCATATGTTCTAAATTATAGAAAAAATTTATAGGGTATGCCATAAATTGAAAATAAGTCTATTCACATGTTCGATGAAAAATTATTTAACAAATGTAAAGATAGTATGGTTCTATGTATGCTATCATTGGGGTTGCATATTTTTTAAATAAAAAATAATTATGTTAATCTATCTAAAGTGGTAGATGGCTATACATTTCATGATCAGAATAATGTAAAATTTAATTGTAGAGTGTAGATTGAATGAAATTCATATCTCTATTAAAATAATTTTTAAGAGTTATGGGTATGAAACAGTGAATAAAATATATAGGAATATTTATTATCATCATGATGTAGAAAAAAATGAGGGATTCAAGTCTTTAATTATTATTTTATCAAATTGATTACATTCAAATGACTAAGGATGAATTTGGGAATGAATTATTTGTATGGGTGAAAACAATTAATTAATGTATTAGAATATTTGGATATTTTCATAGAATTAATAATATATTGAAGAAATTATTGATGAATATAGTAGAAAACAGTAATTTTGAAAATTCAACACTCAGGGATAAATTCATGGTTGATATTATAATTGATAATCTCAGTGATATAATGATATTATATGATATTTGTAGAGTTCCTTATATAATATAAAAATATAAATTGAGTATAGAGAATATATTTATGGCCTCTAAAGCCATTAAAATAAATGATTCTAAGAGGTATTATAATGAAGAATCAATATATGATTACAACAGAATGATCATTAGTATATTTTTTCATTTTCATTAAATTTAAAAAAAATAAAAATAGGTAAGAAATATGGAAGAAATTAATTTTAACATTTAATTTATGGAAATATTAATCATTTTGTAGAAAATGTCTTAATAAAAAATGATAAAGACTATGGTAAACCCAAATATCATTAATGAAGAAGAACAAATTTTAAATGACTCTAAATTGAAAAAAAAACTATCTAAAGGTAATAGAAATGAAAAATTATAACATAATAGTTTTTTTAAAATTCATGATTTCAGATAATAGTTTAATGAAAGAAAATATTAATGAAAATCTTATGAGGATGATTGTGTTTGGATTTCATAGAATAATAAAAACATGCTATAGATTTTCTAGTAATTAAGGATGAAGTAATGAGGATGATGAAGATAGGGAAATAATAGTGTTTAATTTTTAAAGGATGTCATTATATTCTTGATGGTTCTAAATTAATTTTATGTACTTGAGGAAACATCTATTATATGTGTTCTATAAAGATATAATTCCAATTAATGTATTACTATTAAATATTAAGGAAGAAACAAAGGGTTATCTCTAAATCTAATAATAATATGAATAACTATGAACATAAAACGGTGGGTGATGTTTCATATAAATCATTTAAATGTGAAAAACCATAGATATTAGAAAACAATTTCACATCCCATAGGGCTATACATAAATATATTTTGATGGATATTATTTACTATCATTTAGGTTTATTTAACTTTGATAATTGTAGATATTTAAATTTAAATGGCATTGGAACTACATAGAGTTAAAATATATTCACATTGGGTTGTTAATTAGTGAATATATTCATTTATTATATCTACCAGATAAATTTTCCTCACCAATTAAAATAAATGAAAATAAATTTTCCTTAAAATGTTTATTGTTTTGCTCTAATTTTTTTAAAAATTAATCAATTCAATTCATCCACTTCATTTAAACATCCAAACAAAAAATTGAACATAGTGATGTAGACGGTTCACGATTCATTGGCTACATCTATGGTATGGAATGGTATAAATAATTTCCAAATGATTTATTAGTATCTTAAAATAGTAATAATGTGTTGATTTTATCAATCATGTTGTGTAAATAAAAATGTCTCCTAACAAAATAAGTGATTTTACTCATAAAAAGTATTAATATTAAAAGGGTATAGAAAATTTGATCTTTCTCCCTTTAAAAGAAAACAATGAAATGTTGGAAATAAATTGAAACTACTTCATCAGAAAATTTAACACTATAACAATGAAATTTATTGAAAATAAACATCTTAAGTCCATGTAAATTTTTATTCCTCTTCTCCTCCACATGATTATTTATAATCCAGGAATCATCATCCAATTAGAAGAATCCATGTAGAATGATTCACAACCAAACTAGTCTATCATAATCTATAATTTCATACTATAATATTCACTTTCTTATGATTCCTCCTTCCTGAATTTTTTGATATGAAATATTGTTATCATTTTATTCATTCGAGTACCATATTCCTATTTAATACTATATTATCTTATACATACAGTCTATAATTTGTGTCACCTACTAATATAATATCAATTTTTAAAATCATTTACTTTTAAAATTTAAATTAACAAAGAAACAGCATATCAACTACAAATTTAACTCTCTCTTCAATATGATCCGTCAAATTATTCTACACATTTATGGAACAAATTCCGCCTCATCGTAAAAATACTCAAATCCTAAAACATAATTAATCCATAGAATAGTGTGATTTAATATAGAATAATTCCCATAGTTAATAAATGGGTTTATATCATCTTTGTTTATTATCAAAATTTTATTCACATTTTTAAAAAAAATATTATTACTCAACATAAATTTATTTAAACACTTCAAAATTGTTGTATTCAAATAAAGTTATAACCATCTTCCAAAATCGAATTATTTTAATGCACTTTTATTTCACTATTTCATTTTTTATAACAAAAATCGTAATTCATGGTATATTTAATTTCAAAAATCCATAGAATAAATTCATAGAAGATTTTATCCCATTATATTAGAGTCAATTTCCTCATGGAGAAATCAAAATATCATAATGAAAAATGTGACATGTGAAAATAATAGTCTATTCTTTATATAATGACATATATTTCATTAAAACTAGTACAATTTTCATCACCTACAACATAAAATCATGGAATAATATTTATAAGTTATTGTTTATTATTTTTGTAGACCAATTTCAATAAAAACCCAAAATAAATATCTCCATGTAAAGTAATATGTTGTTTCATGAATTATTATTCCCTAAAAACACTCCATCAAACCCTTTTTCAAATCTTCTGAATAGTACTAAATATCCCTTGCATAATCATTAACATGTTCATTAGGGAAATCAAACACCTTAAATTTCCCTAATTAAATGATTCTTTGGTGTATAACAATAACCATCACTATAACTTTAAAACACAACCACTGCAATTCCAAAAAACAAAAATCTCCTCATCTAAATCAATCAGCTAACTAGACACAAAAAGTTTCCCAAAAATATTCTTGGTCACCACAATTTATACCTTTACATTTTTTTGTCCTGATATGAACATGAATTACCCCTAAATAAAGAAATAAATTATTAGTAAATTATTCATAGTGTACATGGGAATAATCGGTGTTGGAAATAAAAATATTGAATAATAATCACAAATTTGACCGTAAGAGTAGCTCAAAATACACATTCTAATAGTTTTTAAACACCAAATACAATTATTAAATCCCAAATCCATACACATATATGTATACACTAAACTCTTAGGTTTACCATTTTTGAAAAACACGCCCTAGATATAAAATTACACTTAATAGGGTATTTTCCTTCATTAGAAAAAACATATAACTTTATAATAATATTTTGATTTTTATCCCCCATTGATAACAATAATACAATTTATAATTGAGATTGGGAAATAAAATACTCTATGTTAGCAATGAGGATGATAAAGTTGAAATCTAAGAATATATCTATGTTTTAAAAATAAATCCCCAAGAAATGGTTTGGTGAATAAATCCACTACTTATTCATTTTATGAAACCCAATCCATATTAAAAATATTTCTTCTACCTTCTTTATAAGTAACTTATTTTTCTTTGAGGTAGGGACACTTTAATTTGTTGACTAAATCTTTTATTTTTTCTTAAAAAGGTTCCCAATAGTTTAAAAATGGTTTCAAAGGAGATCGGGTAATGTTTAGAGGCCAGATCACAAGATTTTGGAAGAAATAGTTGTACCACATGATTATTAGAGACCATGAATCCATATTCATAAGGTTTATAAAATGTTTTGGGTGTTGGAAGGATCTACATAGAGAAGTGTATAAACTATGAACAATTTTCATAACTATTAATTGTATACCATTCGAGTGTCTTATCTGGGAAGAGGAGGGCGTATGGGTAGAGCATAGATAAAAAACCATTCAACTCGGGCCATGTGGGTCATTATCCTTTAACATTAGCTTGGGCACAGTGGATGAACATTTTGGACGACAATTTTTCCAAACCGTGAAACACTTAAAAATTTGGGAGATTTCAAATATTTTCCCATATGTTTTTAATGCTCCATGTATCCTCTATCTTCTTTTCCAAAAGACAACAACCCCTTCGAATCTCATTGGAGAGATTATCAAATAAAATCCACTCATGATCCATCATATATTTTCTATACAACCTCTAAATCAAGATCTATTTTTATCATTGGATTACACTCGGTATGTGATTTCTTCCATTAGATTATTTCATTATTTATCTTCCCATAAATGATTCTATTTTGGTGTGATATCATATGCCCTAATTTAGATTTTGGTTATATGTACATATTTTTCCATGTCATGTTTAATAAAGGTAACAGAATGAACCAGATGAAAATGTAATAAGAATAAGTATTACATGGCCTTAAATAAATATTAATATGGTGCATATTGCATATGAACCTTTATCATATTTATTATAACGGCCAGACATCATAAAATTGGAACTAAGGATATTATTTTTTATAAATGGATTATGGTTTTTGTTTGTTGTCAATACTCTAACGGATGATCAGGGAGAATACAAGGAAAGTTATCATACAGTTCAATCCATAAGAAGTATTGAAGGTGGCATATTTTCCCAATTTTTTCGAATTCATGGGCCTCAAAATCAGAAGTTTGATGTTGTAAAATAATGGTTTTTCACATAAGAGTGAATGGTATTTGAAATTACAAAGAAAATATGATAAATAAGGAAATAGTATTCCTTGGAACATGGACCGCGTACCATGTTTTGAGAATGGTTCATGGTTTTATACATGGTACTGTGAATGGTATACAGAGCACTCTGCAGAACCAAAAACAGTTTGTGGTGTCATTTCGCAGTGAAGGAATGTGGTGCACAGAATGAAGAAGGTTCACAGGATTGCTATAGTTCGTGAAAAATGAGTGGTATTCAGTGGAGGATAATGGTATGCAAATGGAGTTTAGTATACATTGAATATTTTTCCACATTGACAACCTGGTTAAATCATATTTGCAAAATTTGTGGAGTTGTTTGCCTAGTTAAGCTGTAGTAATTCCATTAATTAGACAGAGGGATTATAGATTAAAATTTTAAAATGAATTTAGTGAACTAAAATGTGTTTTGTGGAGGATAATATGGTACATGAACATAACCATCCACATAAGGAAATAATTTGTGGAATAGAGTGTAGTTTGTGGAGGAATCTCTTACAGTACGCGGTGAAGCAAGGCTGTATGCAGAGCTGGACAGTACATAGAGGAGATGAGCATCAGGTGGAGTAAAGCAGTATGCAAGGCAGGGCAGTTCATGGAAGAGAAGGACTGTTCTCAGAAGAAGTATTTGTATGTGTTAGAGGTGATCGGTGAACCATACATGCTACTAAATACGCAGAGGAGGTGAAGTGGTACGCATGACACCCAAGGAATCCGGAAAATTGACCAAATCAGTTTCTAAAATTAATTACCATATCCTATCAGTGTGTGGAAAAGTAAATTAAATCTGTGTTTCATAAAGAGACATCAAAAGAGAATCCATTTACTATTGAAGATTCCTGATTTAATGTTAAACCATTGAAGCGATCTTCTTATCGACAAACTGAGTGAATATTCATCCAACATAGTGAGAAAAGGGGAGTTAGTGGAAGTGATCTGAGGGTTGTAGGGTGCTATCCCAAAAAACCTTGTAAAGACAATGTTCCTAGAATATAGAGACTATGATAAACTCTTGTAATCCATGAATCTTGAAGATTAGTGGTGTTTGGTACAACCAAAACACTATTGGTATATACTCTTTGGATGTAGCCCTTAGTGGTGAACCAAGTAAAATTCATTTGTCATTTCATTGCATGTGATTGTTTGTTTTCTGCACTTCCTCTTCATACTGATTTAACAGGTTCCTACAAACATGGTAACAATATCCATTCGTTTAAAAGAAAAATTTGGCCCCAAGATTCACCCCTTCCCTCTCAAGGTGCTACAGGGTCCCTCTGATCCATCCTTGGATTCCCGTGGGAATGCCTTGAGCACTCAGAGGACACTATTATTATTCATAGAGTAGGTTTCCATGGGAGAAACCCACCTTGGAAAATGTTATTTATCTTTCAATATATTCCTAACATTACACCGAATAATCCCTTCACATTCTATATGGATATTAGAATTCCTAATATAAACTTCATTGATTCAACATGACGTCTATAAACATGTGATGCCTTAGATTATTCTAATTAGATCTAGTCTACTTATCCCAAGATTTACTATAGACATAATATATAGATCTGGTTATAAAATCTTCTTGTGGAAGTTCTTGGGTGTATCTCTTGGATTACACTTAGTCCCTTATACTAGGTTTCTCGGTTGTATACGTTGATCTAGACTAACCTTATAAGTTCTTGGATTCTTTAGTTTAATCATGGATCCTATGTTATTATAATTATATCATACTTCAATATAGATAGATTATATATATTATACTTATAACTGAGTCATAATTATTTAATTAAACTAATTTTTAGTGACACTAGGTGAGGTTAAAGAAGGTATGGGTTGTTTGTATTGTAATTATTTACTTTTGAGGTACCTACATTCTACTATAGTTTATATTCACAGGCAAGATTTTTATAGATGCTATTTGTGGCGTCCTATTAATATTTATCTCACAACCTATCTAGATCTTCAATATTAACCAACAAGATTATATGGATGTAGGTGTGGAAAAATAGAAGCATCTATCTTTTGACACACGACTTCTTGATTTTGGGTGGAATCTTGTTAGCAGATGACAAAACCGTTTCTCATAATTCTAGGATAGTATGTTTCCCTATTTCATTTAATTTTATATCATCAATTATACTTTTTACCTTTTAAAATGTATGCATGTTTTCTCATATTGTAGATAAATAACATCATATTATGTTTTTGATATTGTTTAAATCATTTTAATGATTATTTATTTCTTTGAATCTTATTATTATGATTTATTTTTTATTCATTTTTGTTATTCTTTTGTTGTTTGTTCCTCTTATTCACTAATTTGATCCATTTTGAATAGTGGGAATAGTATCCTCATCATAGAACCTTGTAATCACGTTGATATTCAGTAGAAAATTTCATACTGGTAGGTGCACTTAAAGCCATGTGGCCAACTGGGTCGTGGAACTTTTGAATGGATCCCAGGTTCGAAAATCACAATGTGGTATCATAGGGGTTTTATTTTATTTTATTATTTTTTTGATGATTAAACATGATATTAGAAACATATAAAACCTGGCCATAAGTCATTTTTGGGAGTATCTAACCAACAATCGGGGTAAATACCAAGTTTCCTTGGAATAAGAAATTGTTATTTGGTATTCTACCAATTATAGTTTATATATTTTTACAAGTGGATGATGAACATGAATTGTGGTATTTTTTATGAATTATATAAAATTTACTTTGGCTCAGTATGGAATGAATAATTGTTACATTCAGCATTTATAGTCACCTGGGATTCACATTCCATTCAAATGACATTCCCAAAAGGTGAATTTTAATTTTTTTCATTTCTTATATTGCTTGCGATTTTTGGGTGCACCTTGGATGTAATATAGGTTAGTCCCACTAAATTCATCTATAGAAAAGGTATCTCGGTTTTTTAAAATGTTATCATCTCCTTAAATGTTTTTTTCCTAGTATATCTTGATAGTGGAATCATAAATAGTCATTTTTGATCATTGTTAGCTATATTCCCCATGTTGCATGAACTGAGATTTAGATATGATGTAATGATTACAAATTTCAATTTATAAACTATATTGGTCTTTATAAATTTTGAATGGTAATCTATCTAATAAATCCATCATACATTACCTATTACATTCTATTACTAAGTATAAGGGGTTTGGTCATAATTTAATGGGTTTTAATATCAGTTTATAAAGTGTCAGGTCCTTTTTAAATCAAGAATAATAATCCATGTAATTGGACCACATATTATGTATAAACTCCTGTACTTACTTAATGTACAAATTATCACTTCTAAATGGTACATTTTAATGTAAATAAAATGGTGAAGTACAATTTAAAGAGTGTTTACATCCTTAAATTTCAATTAAATCTCAATTTTCCAGAACTCCTGTGAATAAAGACATCAACAGATACCAATAACTTAACCATAAACAAGGGTAATTGGGAGGGTTTCCCCTTGGTAGTGATCCCCTATATTTATATTTCTACTATATGTGATGGTTTTCTATAGTGTATTATTTTTTTGATTCTAATGGAGATCTATTTCATAACATTTATCAAATTTTGTTCTGTATCATGTTCATGGAATTTGTAGATCCATGACACCATGAATAAATCATGTTATGCTCTAGGATGGTAGTGAGGGTCATGATCTAGAGATGGTGGGCCGTGAACCACAAGTTTTTCCTCTAAGAGTTCTTCTGGAAGCACCACCTGATGTCGTGGAATGCAAACTAAGGATTATTATTAGGACAATTTTCTATTCATGATGCAGTCTTTATAGAGTGGTCCACAGACGGAACCTATGATGTCTGATCATATTCCGTAGTTCCAATAGTAGCATCCATCCATATTCTTGGGGTGACGGTGGTCCTCAGGCTAATGGTTCATGGCTAGAATCAATTTTATCTATCTTCGAGCATTAAGAGATGCATCCAAAGAAGAGCACCAAGTTCACCACCCACATGTTTTGGGATTATAACAACTGATATTGGGATGTATTTACTCATGATGGTAATAATTAGGGAATAGTATGTTTGGACATATACTCTACCTTATATGATTACATTTCCCCTCATACCCTAGGAGATGATTGAGCTAGGTATTTCATACACTTGAAGAAGAAATTTATTTTAATCATGGACTACATAGTGTGCTTCACTAATATTAAAAACATCATTCCTTTTCGTAATAGTGATGAGTTATAGTGATAAAGATGCTTCAAGGATGGGATTAGTATTCTCTCTACTACCATGAAAGTGCCTTCCTCCTATTTACCATTTCTAAGGTTTTGAACCATGTTTTTATCATGGACATAAACTTTAGAGAATCAAAGAGTATACTGAGTAGAGGGTTAGTGTAGAAATAGTTTTGTTATTCTTCTAGTATTAAGAAGCATGTACTTGATGATTTATATCAGAATAGTGGTATCCAGAGTATCCAAAATGATTTCATTGTTGTATTACATCTGTGTAGATAGAAGGGTAATGTGAATCCACAGGGTGAGAAATACCCACTACAGTGTTGGGCTTGAGACCAGATGGGTCATATTAGATTTATTTTCTAAACCATTAAACATGTTTTTATTGGAAGAGTACTCGCACTATATACTTATTCAGGAAGAGGATCAAGGAAACCATGTCATGAAGGAAGCGGGAATAACACCATCCTAATATACCCAAGAAGAGGTCGTTGTAGTGGTATCAAGATGACCAATTTTCTGTGTCAGTAGAGTGGACTTAGTTAGGGTAGTCCGACTTTAGCTTAGGTCCATGAATAATGACTTTTAATGCATTACAGTGTATACCTAATGTGAAAAGTGTATAACTATCTACTATATGTAGTAATATTCTAATAACCTATACCATTTTATCTTCATTGTTCGATACAGTTGCTATAAAATTCATTATATCGTATCAATGATTAAATGTATTGGACATGAAATTTAGTCATTTTGTTGGGTGATAACCCTAGAAATATTATTTTGTACACAGTCAGAGGGTATATTCCAATGGAATTTATTTTCTCTTGCACCAATCCTCTTCACAAAGAAGAACAATTCATCAGTGCACATTTTTCTTTATTATCGTTAGCTGAAAAGGCCACGATAAAGAACAAGTATCTTATATCAAAGATTGAGGAATTCATCGATCATATACATAGAGAACAATACTTCTCTGTGGTGGATCTACAATTGGGGTATTACCTTGTTTGGGTGATGGAGGATATCCCCAATATTTATTTTCATATATGGTATGGGGACTATGAGTTGATAGTGATAACATTCTGACTCACAAATCCTACCGAAATCTTCATGGGCTTGATTAATAGAGTCATTAGAATTACCTTATCAAATTTGTTGTAGTATTTATCTATGATATTAAAATATACTCTAAAATAAAGGAGGTTCATAAAGAAAATTTTAGCACTATGCTAAAAATTATATGAAAGGAGAAGCTTTAAACCAATTATAATAAATGTGAGGATTGTGTGGAAGAAGCCTCATTATTAGAGAATATTATAATAATAAATGGGATATATATTCACTCTTCAATAACATAATCCATTTTAGTATGGATGAGGATAACATATGTGATAGATATAGGTAGTTTCCTTAGAGTATATGGGTACTATCAATGATTTGTGATATATTTATCAGGATTTTTTAACACTCTATCAAGATAAAACATAAGGGAGTTAAGGGAGTCATGATTTTTTAAAAGAGTATTATTGTTGAACCTTCACTCATAATACAAAAAAGTTGAGTTATTTTCATGGTATTCGACGATTCATCAAATAATAGCATGGATTTCTTGTTAATAAATGATGAAAAAGTGATTTCATGTTCTTCATGGAAGTTGATTGTTCATGAATTGAACTACCCAACACATGATCTATAGTTGTTTGTAGAGATATTACCATTAGAGATATATTGTGTGTGTATCTTTTGGTATAAGTGTGAAATATATACATATAACAAAAAAAAATCACGTATATATTCACACACCAAGAGTTGAGTATGTGCCAATGAATATGCTTTGACGGACCAAGGAAAGTGAACGCTAAATCCACTACTATCCTGAGAAATAAAATAATTTTTAAGATGTTCAATGTAGAAAGGATCAAATAATTTTATCATTGATGATAATTGAGAAAGATCTGACCCTCTTATATTTTAATGGATGGACATGGGAATCATAATGTAAGGAACATCATCAATCCTTTCAAAAATGATTTCTCAAATTTCCATTATAGAGAGGATAATATATAATTAAATAGATGATGTGGGAATTAATTAGGAAGTGGAAACTATAATAAAAGGTAAATCCTCATATTTAAATGTTAATGAATTATTGGTGAGATTTGGGCCATGACATTGTGTAATAACAAATCCTGGGTTAATGGTTGGGTTTTTGGATGATGAAAAAAGCTCGACATTCTCTACCCATCCTAGAAGCACAATGATGTATCCATATCTCAGATAGAACTATTGGTGGGAAAATATGAGGAGGAATATTGCTGAATATACATCAAAATGTCTTGAAAGTCATTAAGTGAAGGAAAAAAGGAAAAATCCAAGGGGATGATTCAACCATTACCCATACCTACGTAAAATGTGAAAACATCCCCATTGAATTTTTCACTGGTCTTCCGAAGACATCAATTAGAAATAATTCTATATGGGTTGTGGTGTATCATCATATAAAGACTGTACAATTCATTGAAATTCAAGTGGACTTCTCATATGATCATCCTGCATGGATATAGATTTGATAAGGGAAGAGGTTGCACGGACAACCACTATCGATTGTATTTTATTGAGATCCATGATTCACCTACATGTTCTAGAAGAGTCTGCAACATGCTTTGAATACTGAGTTGAACTTCCATGTGTCTTTTCACATAAAAACCGATGTCCAATCTCGGTGGACTATACAAAAATATGTGGACATGTTGAGAGAATACATGATTGACTACAAAGGAGGATGTGACCAAACACTTCCTTCATTTTACTTCTCATACAACAGATGTTTCTAGTATAGAATCCAAGTGGCTCCCTATGAAATAGGTGATGAACACATGCATTCTGGGTTTTAGTTGGGGAATGAAATATGCTAGGTAATAAAAATGGTCGAGGAAATGTTGAAAATTTTATGACCATCCTACAGTACATAAAGGCTTCATCGATTCGACAGATGTTAAATGCTAATAATAATGGATGTGACCTAGAGTTTGATATCAGGGATAAGGTATTCCTATTATTATCAACATGAAATAAAGTCATGATATTTACAAAGAATGGAATTCTTAGTCCAAGATATATCAGTTCCTTTAATATCCATGATCACGTTAGAGCCATGTCTTATTGAATATAAATCCCACCTAACCTATCTCAAGTACATGATGTATTTCTTGTATCCCTTTTGAGGAAGTATATACCAGAACCCTCATGTGTAATTAATCTAGAGATGGTACTGTTGGAGAACGATCTCTCTTACAAGGAGCAATCCGTGAAGAACTTATATCATATTGATAAATTTTTACAGAGTAAGAAAATACACATGGTCAATGTGATGTGGGGAAACCACAATTTTGAAGAATTGAAGTGAGAACTAGAGGAGGTTATGGAATAGATTTACCCTCATCATTTTTACTTTTGGAGATGGAAATTTCTAGGGTGCAATTTCTGAATGGGGGAACATCATATTGAACTGAATTGTTATAAATAAAATTTCCCTTGTGATTTAATTAAATGTATTATTACATAATATAGTTATATAAAAGAAATGAAATTCATTGGTTTTATTATTTCCTATAAAATTTAAAATAACTTTAAGCATCATTACCATTGATAATATGTCTCTTGAATAGTGATAATATGAGTTTTATAAATATAGAGTTTTAAAAATTCTAATGTACATAGAAAAAGGAAGCAATGTCCTCAACCAGATGGATCATGCTATATGAATCCCATTTACCAGAGCTTCCATGGGAGAAAACATTGCCAGTAATTTCCATGGATCAATCACAAGTTGATATCAAAAAAATTAACCATGAGAAAACCCGTTAATGGGAGAAGTTCATTTTATTCGATATCAAGACCCAAACCAAATACGTTGAACCACCCCATGAAAGTCTCACTATCATACACCTTACACTTAGAGAATTTTCTAGTCTATTAAATGGATATGTATCAAGAACCTAATAATACTAATATGTATATTTTTTTATAAAAATGAATATATTTTCATTTTACTATTGTTACATTATAAATTATTTTAATTTTTATATAAAAAAACATAAATTGTATTTTAATTAGTATTAAATTTCAATTAATAAATTTATTTTGATAAATTAATCGATTTTTTAAATAAAAAATACTTTATTAAAATATTTTTATTAAATATTTTTTATTAAATATAGCTTATCATATAATTATTATGAAATCAAATGCAATTATTATAAGGGTTTGAAAATTTTTATGCTTAAAAAACATAGCATTTCTCAATAAATGTCTATTATTATTTAAAAAATTAAAATTCACATATTTTAAAATTATTTTTTAAAAATTAATATATTTTTTTGATTTATAATGTAGAAATTATTAAAATGTAAATTTATCAATATCTTATGATGTGGTTAATTTTTTTGGTAGAAATTGAATATCGTATAAATATAAGATGTGTATTATGACATCACAATTACTTAAATGTGATTTAATAAATACTTAAAAGGCTATCCACGAACTAATATATTTTTCCCTTTAAAATAATGTGATTTTATGTTTTTTTATTAATTTTATAAACTCCATGTGAATCCTCTAAAACCGTTAATATATTTTAGCGTTTAAAATTAATTTCTTTAAGAGTATGACTATATTACGAATACTTAGGGGTATTATTTTATTATTTTAAGACCTTGGAATTAAAAAATAGTGAAATAAATCACATTTGGAATAAAATATGGTAAAAAACATGGGAATATCTGTGGTTTTGGATATATATTCATAGAGAGTGCAAAACCTATGTTTAAGAAATATTAGAGAAATACCTAATCATTTTCTTTATAAACCCATACAAACTCAAATTTAACATCACATAAATTCATTGGATCATGACCTTAATCTTCAATCTCGTCTCTACAGTCTTATAAATGTTACCCCAAACTCTCGAGAAGCTCATCCCAAGTATTCTGTGTCACACTCTCAAGATAAAGGTTCTTTTATTTCATTTCATTATTAATGTTTCTTAATTATATTATTACTTATATTTAAAATTTTTAATGTAGGGATATGTATTTACATTTACCTATTATAAAAAAATTTATTTCAAAATGAATATATACCTATTTCTCTCACATCAACCCATTTTATGATTTTTAAGTGATGTCGTTATACTGCGGAAATTTCATTGTGATTTTCCATTCTAAATAAACTATGTAGTGAATACCATAACCATTTCTTATCAACGATACACATATTTATATAATTATACTTTTTTGAATTGGTGATTACATGTATTTATTTCATACTCCTTGATCATAGAAGAAAATATTATGATGAATGAATCCATGTTATGTTATTTATATGTCAGACATTAGCATAACAATGGAATGAAAGTTGCAAGTGTACCCCAAATTATATAGAGGTCCAGTAGATCGAGTATTGTTTAGTCTCTTGATATGCGATGTTTGGATAGAGAGTTAACCTGATTCCATTATGGTAAATTTTCAATCAAAATTTATTTGCATTTATCCTTGAACTACATTTCTGATGTAGGGTCTTAGTTTTTTTACATTCCCCAAGTTTCCTTTATGTTGTCATGATATATCTATTATTCGTATTCCTGTTTATGATTCTCACCGATTTTATGCCCCATTGATATGCCTATTTTCTTAATATTATTAATTTATTCATGTTATTCCATTATTATTCCCTTGTATTTATAGCTCACCCATTTATTATGTCTTTTCCCAGGATATTTCATGATCATTTAAGTAGGAAGAAGTAATATGATCATGTTAAAAAAATTCAATAAATATGTTTTATTCCTTATTTTATGTTGTTATGTAATGTACCTAATTCCCAAGGGACACTATATTTCTCAATATTTTGGGTTTTATTATGTGTAAACTTGTGTAATAAATCATGAATTAATGTCTAACAAATAGAAGGGATTTCATATACATAAATGGTAATGACATGGGATAAGATAGTGAGATTAAAATCCCTGTAAAATAATTACTGTAATGTTCCTTCAAATGAATCGCTTTTCAAGACATTGATCATCCAACCATGTATTTTCATGCTAAATTGAGGTGCCCTATAATTTACTTGTGTAAGGAAATAAATGTATTAGTAACTAAGGATTATCTTATTGGCTAGTTTCATTCCATACATTGGTGCCCCTATAGTTTCCATGGTTAGCTTCTTTTTAGCAATTTTATGGTAGTATTTAGCTTGAAATCCCTAACTGTTAGGATACCATTGGAATATAGTTGAATTTATCCATATTATGGATTACAAAGAGGGTTTTCTATATAACTATCCTTGAATCATACATGAAATGATTATGATGATTCTCTTCAAAAATCATTAATTAGTGGGATTACTGCCAAAGTGGTCCTATTGTCTTAGGGAAATATGTACCTGGGACCACTAATGGTAATCATATATTTTGAAGGTGTTATCTATTTAATGGTATCCCATTTAATTAAATTCACTATTGAATGGTTGTAATACATAATAATATTGTGATAAATTTTTTTTATGATTATTTCATCATTGTGATCATTATAAATTTGAAGATTAATCCTTGATATGGAGAATCTTAATATAAGCTACTCTTAAGATTATTAACAGAAAAAAAATATTTATAATCAACATTTTAAATATAGGAAAGGTTCATATGGAATAATAATGATTCAATATTAATAGGTTATCTAAGAAATATGTGAAGGATTTAGTAAAATGCTATGAAATTTCCATGCCAGTTATGGATGTTGTAGAAATTAATTCATTGATTTTACAATGTATGTGATATTGACTTTATATTTTCCAAGGTGAAGTGAATATAAATGATTTCAAAATCAATGGAAGAATTGATTTATATTATAGTTTATATTATTTATATGATGTAAATAGTTACCAAAAAAATGATTTGAATTTAAAGGATTTTCTAAAACCTAACTAAATATCAGTAAAATGTGTGCATATTCATTACATTTTCTATAGGTGATAAATGATGTTGTTCAATTATAATGAGTTTTTGTGAGTAGATAAGATATGAAAAATTGTGTAATCATGGTTTCTGAATCGTTAATTTTCATAACTTGTTCTCTGAAGAATATATACATAAATGAATTTATCTGGGATACAAGTCTATATACAAATATTAGTCAAAATATTTTGGAATGTGTTCCTTCAACCCATTAGAAGTATATTTTAATAAAGCCTTTCATTCAAAAAAAATGTTCCAAACACAAAGAATTCCATGAAGGATATGGAAATAAAATATTATTTGTTAAAATATACCAACTAAAATGGAATAAACGTTATTTCTTAATAACAAATATTTTTGAATCGTGGAACAATATTTAGAAAATAATATATTTTCTAAGAGGCAACTGGGAGAATGGTTAGATTTAAAAACGCTCAAAAATAAAAAAAATAATGTAACATACCAACCTATGGTTAAAATTATTTCCACTTAATGTCCTAAAACATATGTGATCAAATGGTTAAACGTAATTTTATACAATTAGTTACCATTTATAAAGTAGATATAACTATTGTACCAATCAATGATAAAATTAAATTTACCAAATATCATAAGATAGATGGGATAAATTATTGAACAACAATGTATGTAGTTACATTATTTCAAGAAAAACGTTTGATGGAATAGGGTTTCAAGGATGGTTATGATGAACTTATAAAGATCCCAAAGCAAATAAAATTTTTTGACATTGAATCATTTGATGTTGTGATGTCAATAAGTCTTAATATGTTCAAGAGGCTAAAATGTTTCAAATATGATTCCTAGATATTACTGTTATTCAAACAATATTACTTCATTGAAGTTTCTCATAATATATTCTAGTGGGAAAGTATTATCATATGGTCACAAAAATATGTGACAATGATTAAATATGATGCGATGTGTATAAAACCTTGAAACGGTACAAAACATAAGTCTAATATGGAAGTTTATGAAATATGATATGGAAAACTGGTGAAGATGTCGGTTTTTTTAAAATTATCTTATAGTTTTTGAAAATATTTAAATGTATCTTATTAAATTCAAACTCCCACATATTATTCATTCAAATTTTCTATATAAATTTATATATAAATATATATATATATATATACATTTCTAGAAGTGTAATGATAATTTTCATCTCAAGGAATGACATTAGGTATATGAGTAACTAATGTTTTCCATGAAGTATTGTTGGATATGATAACATGTTAAGTTTATCATGAGTATAAATCTTTTTTTGAGATACCAAATACTGTACTAAGTCATAATAGAGAGAATATGATTAATTGTGTGCACTCGGCAACAACTTGGGTTTCCACTGAATCCCCTGGCACCCGCGGTGGATTCTCCTCTGCACGGGGCATTCTCCGTCTTTTCTAGGCTCGCTGCTCTCCCTTTTATCTGTTATTCATTTTCCCTTTTAGGGTTAATTTTTTTGCATCATCTTTTATGGTGTTCCAGGACCGATCCTTCAATCTCCCTCCTCCACTGATCTATTGGTCTTCCCTATCATGCAAGACCCCATATTGGTCCAGTGCGATAGTTCAAATGATGGACTGGGATGGTGTCGGTGGTGTGTTGGATTGGGGATTCAGAATTTCTGGTTCGGGATTTTTTTTGTCTGTGGTGTTATTATTTTCCCCATTGGTTCTGGTTTTCTTCCTTTTTAGTCTTGGTCCTCGGGTTTTCTTAGTGATGGCCCTTTGGTTCCCCTTCATTTCAACACTGACTTCTTCTATGGAGCTTCTTGGTACTGATGAATCATTGGCCACTCAACCTGCTCTGACCCCAAGTTCATATGTTCCTTTCCTAGTAAGATCTGGCACTGTGGTTACAATGAGGTATTGTGATTTGTGGTTCAGTGTTGAACGGGATTCAAGGTGGCCGTTGCTCCAGGCATGAGTCCTTCGAGGTCGACGATGTTCTGTTTTGGATTTTATTACATTTTTGGAGAAGTTTATGATGGTGAAAAGAAAATTGATTTATAAAATAGTCTCTATGTACAAAGATATTTTATGGATTGGTGTTTTTTCATTATTTCTGCAGTCTTCGGTTATGGTTTTTATTTTTGGTGTCGATGTTTTCCATCGATCAGTTGGCTCTGGTATTCTGATGCGGCTGTGAATCAGTGATGATGGCAACATGGTGATTAATTTGGGATGATGACACTGTGTTCAGTGATGATGATAGATGGTGAGATTACTGATGTGTTAGATGATGGCAGACAACTTTTTTTACTTTGACTGATGCGGGTATATTCCTCTTTTTGTGTTGTTGGATTTTTGAATCTTTTTTCTTGAATTTGGCTCAATGCTGTTGTATCTCGCCATTTTGAAAATCAAATAAAAAGATGATTTTCATTTCAGTGGTTGGGTCTATTGTAGATCATGTTGTCATCTAGAGCTTAACTAATATTAGATTTTTTTTCTCTTGTATTATGATTATGACATCATGTCCCTTGATTGAGATAGACCATGGCAGTGTGTGGCCACACCTTCAAGTTGCATATCAATTTGGATAAGGTACATGTGATTTATTCATTAATAAAAAACATCTATATACTAAAAATCAAGAATATATGATTGGGATATATTGGATTAATAATATCCACACTCATTGGTAACATGATGTATTAGATAAAGGGAAAATTTTAGAATTCATGCTTTATATATGATTCACTTTGTTGGATATAGGCATTGAGATATGTGTGTTTAATGGTGATCTTTCTATATCACTTTATATATTGTGTAGAACTGATTCTTTACATGAGGTTATTCATTTTGTAAGTATATGAATCTGTAGATTCACATTTTTTCAATAATATAATCTATCACAGGGTATCAATTTGTGGATGATATAATGGGGATTGAGTTCAAATTAGAGATATTCTCTAAAACGTTTTTTTAATTTAATACAAATGTGTTTTATATAGGTTTTCACAAGGTATTTTATATGATGTTATACAATGTGATGTAAATGAGAGGTTTCCAAAAGTGTTTTGAAAGATATCAAAACGTATTTTTTTATATCTTTACAAATTATTGTATAGGATACAATATATGGAAAATGGATCAATGTCTATGAGGTATAAGTATAAGTGGGATAATTAATGAGAAATTCCCTAATGCCATGTTTATATACGATATATTTTTGAGATGTATATCAACATGAAAAAAATATGATTTCCATGAAATGGGATATATTATTTCTTGTGTGTTGGACACCCAAACTATTCCTCATATGAGCTATCATTTATTAATTTGTTAGAATAATTGTGATTTGAAGGGTGTAAATGTTTGTGATACCTGAAATATTGATACAATTTTCCAAAAAAAAATCATGCATGAATAAATGAGAGGATAATCAAAGATATCCTTGATTTCCAATTTAACTATTTCAATTTGTGAATTTTTAAACATTGACTCCTACAGACCCATATATATCTTTCTTATTCTTCTTTTTCATATTGAGATGCTATCATATCATAGAGGAAATAAGAATCACATCTGAACATCTAATGATTTATATTATCCCATGGATACCTATGACGATAGGATTCTTATATTTTCCCCATTAGTGATCTTTATCAGACCCATTAGATGAAGATCAAAGGTGTTAGGGGCTCTTTAGTGAATAGAATAGATTTTTTACTGTATTTATCATTTTAGGGTCTTATAAAGGTTTCATTTATCATGTATGGTATATAATTGTATTTTGGATTCCTATTACTTATGCTATATCTAATATGTGTTATTATATTAAGATAAAACTTAACATAGACTAGACAACTATATTTGATATATATATATTAAATGGAATAATTTTTCTCCATTGTTAAACTCCAGGTCCCTTCAATGGTTTTTAGTATGTATCTTCTTCGAAATCTGAGTTTTTTTATTTCAATCTAGATGGATTGAACAATATCTTTCAAATACTGAACAATATAGGTTCTAAAGAACATTCATTCACCAAAATCATCACAACATGTTTTTTTACATTACTTCCTATATAGATCTTCATATGTATTCATTTAAATAAAAAACTAAATTTTTTTTGGTATGACATCTCAACTAATAGAATATAATGGCCCATTGTACATTTAAGTACATTGAGAACACTCTTGATGAGTATAAAAGAATACAAATAGACTTTTAAGATTATCCACTAGTCTAGGAGAGATAATCATTACTAATGTTCAACTCACTATTCATGTCATGTTAGAGACTCATACGAAATTTAGAAGCAATCCTTGGATCATTATTACATATGATTGAATTGATACCCCATTTATCCTCACCGCTTTCTTCATAGAAATCATAGTAATATGATCAATAGTGGGATATTCAAGAATAATAATTAAATTGGTAGTCTTGGTGAGGTGATCTCCCACTACCCATATTGAGTGGTTTACATGGCATCATATCAAAATACACATGAAAAAATCGATAGTGATTTTCTCCCAGTTCAAAATTGGTATTGGTAATGGATTTTATAACCCTTTATAATTTTTTTCCCTTTACTTATAGACATACATATAGATTTTTTGTGCATTTAATAATCTCATTCATGATTTTTTCCCACCAGAACTGTTGGCGAAGATCTTGGTACATCTTGTTACTTCCATGATGGATAGAAAAATATGATATATTTTAATTCTCCAATTATACTTTCATTATATTATTATTTGAGGCACAAAATGTCTAGTTTACCATCAAATGAAATAATTCTAATCGATCTGTAATTTATAAAAATTCCCTTCATTCACCTTAATTTCAATCTCTAAACCACCCCTTTGATCCTACTTGATCTTCTCATAGACAGATGGCTGGGAAATCATTTACCCTATGTAGGATTCCATCAATATTGTTATGATTTCCATATCTATATTTAACATATCCATGGAATTTAGTTCTTTCTCTATTATCATTATGGATATTGAAATTGATTTGTTTTCTAATCAGATCAAATTTTGAGTTTTTTTGGTTTTAGAGGATTGTGGTGAATAGTGAAATAAAATAATTGATTAACTCTAACCATCTTTGATGAAATATGTTTAGTTAGTTATTTGTGAATATATACATTAGACTCTTGTGACTTCTATATATGTCAATCTTCATACAATGGAGGAATATCCAAAAAGTATTCTAAGAAAATATCATCAAAGTGTACTCTCTTTTATTTTTTCCATATTTATTCGCTTGGATAGTCACCTATAATGAGGCATAGGATATCAATTTATTATTTTGAATGAGTACACAACCTAATACATTCTTTCAATCATTGATGTAAATCACAAACCTTTATCTAAAAGAGGATACTGTGAGTATGTGTGTCATGATTTTTCTTGTATTTATCTCATTAATTTTTCTATCACATTCTTATAAAATTTACCCTATTATATATTTACTTGGTTATTAGGATATATAATCATGATAATTTTATCATAGATTTTCGACAATACATAGTTAATAAATTAAAAATATATATCTAAATTCCACTATAGGGTCTGGTCCACTCTTTAACTAACATTTTTTTAAAGTGTATATAGAAATTCCCACCCTTGTGATCATGTTCCCTATGAATGTGACTTAAGACATCCAGAAGTCACCCTTCCAGGACGTATAATAAAAATTAAAGTCTGTTAATATTTTTAGTATAATCCTTATATGATTATCATGTTCCTCTTTCCTCTTGGGGTAAATTAATATATCATAAATAAATACTACAACAAAATTTTCAATATAGTCTATGAAGAATATATTCATCAAATACATGAAATTTGTAGATGCATTAGTAAGAATGAAATGTATTACTATGAAATCATATTGTCTGTATCTCATATGATATTTTTTCTTATATATATTGTCCATATTCACCTATATCTGATTATATATATAATAAAGATCCCCATTTTAGATGTATTGAACTCCTCAATTTTAATCAAACAATTAATCAATCCTTGTAAGGGGATATTTGTTCTTAATGGCCATTTTTTTGAGCTTTTAGTAGTCCATGTGAAACTAAATTAATTATTCTCTTCATGATAATGTTCACTGGAACAACATAAGAAGATGCATTAGGGTGTATGAACCCTTTATTGAAATCCCCATGTAGATACTTCCTTAACATATCCAATTGGATTGGGGTAATCAAATATGGGATTTGGGGGTAAGAGTTGCTCTGGGTGTGAAATATTATGAGAAGTCTTCCTTGTGATCTAGGGTAATTGTGGGAAACTCTTCATGAAATACATCATCATATTCCCTTACAATGAGAATATAATTAAGGTTTAAACATTCCTTTAAACCCTCCATTTGGTCTAGATATGATCCTTAACTTCGTATCGTAACCCACAACATTGATTTATTATCTACAAGAGATTCATAATCTTCCTTAAATTTGTACAGTAGCATGGGATGGTTCAATATATATGGGAGGAAATTTCCTTTCCTTGATAGTTGATGTTATACCTAAATTTAAAGATCCAATACATTCCATGTATATCATCTAATTCTACCAAGAGAAGTATGATGAGATTCATTGTAAAAAGTCATCCCACATATTTTAACAAGATATGATTCAAAAACATGGGTTACAATTATTGTACAAAAATGGGTTTTTTGCATATCTCTTCTTCCAAGTATCAAGTACTTGATTCAATATTTAAAGGAATCATGTAATATATAATGAATTGTGTGGAACCAAAATCAAATATAACTTTTCTATTCATGATTTAAAAGAAACTATAACTTATAAGATATCATTTACTTTTTATATATTAGTAGTGGTGAGGGTATAATCTTCCCCTCTCTCTATCTACATTAGTGGTTTTTTTGTTTTAGTTACACTAAAAAACCCTTGGTTTAGTGCACTAGATTTTATAGTTCCCTTACTTCATATATTTGATGAATCAAACCATGTGTGGGTTATTATGTGGTGTTTTCATTTCCTCCATCATTTTGAACCATTTCTTGAATTATCTTCAATATAAACGTGGTTGATAGAATTTTCTCCCACTCACAAATGATTTTCTCATCCCATTGAGAAAATTAAAATGTTTCATTATTTCATATATTTGACCTATGGGTGGTTGGTTCATCTTTCATCCTTTTTAATTTGATCCTTCTTTTTGAAACTAAGTTCCTCTCTTATTATATCAAGATCCATGGGAATATTCTTTAAACTCATTCTCTACTTTGAGAGAAAATCAAACAACTTATTTTTAACATTCAAAGTCAGGGATAACAAGATAAAATTGAGGATGTCATTTTAAACTACTACAAAATATATCTACTTTTTATCATTATTCATAACAGAACAAAAAGGGTACCCTGTAATACCTATGAATTTTTTCTCATAATACATAACAAATTTAATCCCCATTTTATATGCTCTAAATTCCATATTCATATTTTTACAAAGAATTTGAGAGAAGTAATTTTTTTGAAATGTTATTCTAAAATTATTACCACCCAATTTCATTCATTTTATATTTTAGCTTCTTATTCTTTATCAATGTCCACCATTGATAAGCTTCCACATATAAATTATTGATTACCAATGTAACATTCAAATTCTTAGAAAATTCTATCACAGAAATGATCATTTCCATTGACTGAATCCACTGTTCCATAATGAATAGATCAGAATATCCAATAAATATCAGTTCTAATTTATTCATAAAAGACTTCATGGATGGTTTATCCTTCTTTAGAGAAGGTGGAAGTTACACATAGTTCAAGATATTTTTCATAGCTTGAGGCAACTAGGTTAGATCATCCATGATGATTGTAAATCCAGCTCCCATTGTAATAGGGATGTCATTTGTAAAATTGTTGTATTAAACCTCACATGGGGTTTTGGTATGGTTTCTCCTAGTTCGCACAATTTACTAAAATATAAAATATTTGAATAATACTTAATAAATCATGAATAAATAATTAATTTTCATGTGAAATTAAATTATAAAGTCATATCTTATGGGATTCTAGTGTTTATCCAACTTCACAAATAGTTCTTCTAAGATCCAATAATTTAAATTATTTATAACATTAATAGTAATAATTAATTTAGATATATATAATTCATAATTGTATTTGAATAGAATGAGAATACACCAATTCATATCCCCTGATAGTGCTAAACTAGGATTATAGTAAGCCCCACTACTCGTGCCCAGGTTGAACATATGGTAAATACCCAAAAACCTTTTTTCAAAGTTGTTACCCCTAGGAGTATATACACCAAAACAAATACCAGTTATAAAATCTAGTTAGGGATTTCATCTATTGGAGAAAATACACTCCCTACATTACCATAATTTTTTTTGTCTTCTTTTACTTAGACATAACCCTAGTGTTTTCACTAATATTTTCTAGTCTTAATTACAAAATTAAAAAATCCATGAATTTAATACCAGTTATAGAATCCCACATTTTTAATACATTATTATTAAATCAGTCTATATATATATAAATAATAATCCTATAATTCAGTATTAAAAGATTTAGTTTCATGGGAATATATGGAATATAGAATATAAAAATACCTCAACCATAAACATTCTTTAATTACATCAGTAATATGTAATTCCAAATTATTCTAAGAATGTTTAATCACCTAAGGAAATACATCGAAGAGAGGGTAGGGTAGAATCTCATAAATCTAGTCGAATAAAAGTGATTGATCATTAGACATGAAACACTTTAAAACATGGGTGAGAATAATCATCATTAATATATATTAATAAAATGATCATTTAAAAATGAATGAGGAATTAATTTGAAAAAATTTCATGGAATATATGATAATCATAATAATGAGACGCTATAATATAGAATTAATATACCACATATAGTTGTGAATAAATCTAGCATCAAGTTCATGCCTGACATTTGTGAATAAATCACAATTATATAATTCTTGAAAAATATAGATTCGTGTTCATTAATAATACACATAATCTCTTGAGATATATCACATTTCCAAATTAATTGAAGTGATGTGTAATTTTGGGCCTACAAATCACATTATATAATGTTTATAAAAATATAATACACATATAAATGAAAAATATAACAATCATAGTTGTAATATAAACCAATATAAATGAATGAGTTTTATAAAAGTTTCTTATATATTATTTTCATAAATAACAGTTGGGGTTCCAAAATAAAAATGAAAATTCATATTTTGGATGAAAATGTCACGACCCATCCCTCGGGGCCTGTGTCGTGACTACCCCAATCCCACCATCGATAGGACATGGGCTGGAGACTAGCACTGAAAAGGCATATCGTTAAAACAAGAAGTCATTTCTATTAAACCTGTACAAACAAAAAGACTAGACCACAAAAATATGCAACCATAAAGTAAACTGATGTAGTAAAAGAGTGATGAAAGTAAAAGGGGCCAGAATACAAGCCCCACTGAAAGGTAAAAGTTCAACTGAAATGTACAATACAACTGAAAAATGGAAAAAATCTTCGGGTTCATCCTCCAAGGATCCTACCTGAAGGATAGGTATAGATACCCTCCTCAGAACTCCACATCTTCTCATCTCCTCTTCATACTGCCTAGTCATGGCTCCCTCAAAACTTAGCCTAGCTACTCATCATCTGCATAAGACATGATAAGGTGCGGGCGAATCCAAGAAGAGGTGAGTATAACAATACCCAGTTGGCACCTAGAGACCCCTGATGGTCTCTTATAATTCCACAAAGGAAAACAAAAAAGCATGATATGAATCACAAAGCACAAAGCAATAGACACAACTCAAAAAATAATCTCATATCTATCATAATTTTCAGTTAAGTATAGAATTACACATGAATCGTAGCGAAGATAGATCATATTATTCAGTCAATAGTCACTACTGTAGACCATACAGAGTCTTTACCATATAGGATTTGCAATTACTAACCACCATAATGACTCACATAGGATATAATCTACCCAGGATCGATAGATAACTAACCCCCGCCTACGCGCACAGGATCTGACCCTCAAATTATTGGTATGCAATGACCCACGCATGATCACTGATCACAGACCCTCATAGGATCTAACCCACAAATCGGTATGTGCTAACCCACACAAAAACATTGAGTAATGACCCACATAGGATCGGTTCTGACCCAAATAGGATCGCTCGGTACTAACCTCTGTATGATCTGTCTCCATCCTCCGACTGACTACCAGCCACTAGATTCCTCGCACTCGGTGCACTCAAGTTATGTAGTATCTTCCCCTAGAGATATCGTTCATACCTGTAGTGCCACAAATATCAAAAAATGTTTAAACAAAGGACCGCCATGTTGTACGGTTTCCAACGTGACAGATGGTGGGTCAATTGGACGCCTGGTCTGTGAGTTATAAGTGTTTTTGTTCCGGGGGCCCAGTTGGATTCGGGTTCGATCCAACCCAGACGTACTACAACTATCTCCAAAACTCAAGAAAAGTATACCAAAATGTCTATCTCGATCCAAGGATCTGAACTCCATAGACAGTTTTTCAAAGGGACGCCTGATTTTCAAGATATGGCCCTCTAAGTGTTTATGAGGACCATTTGGGCCAAGGTCCGGTCCGACCATGTTGGCCCGACCCGGTCAGGCCCGGTCTACACTGGTCTGCGGTGGGCTCAGCCCCCTAGGCCGAGGTCCATCCTGTCCCACAAGGGGGCGGCCTATAAAGTGTGTCCCACAAAAGGCGGCCCAGAAGGACGGCCTGACCCGCAAAGGTGCGGCCCGCGAAGGGCGTCCCACACCACATAGGGTATGGTCCTCATGGGGGTGGCCCAGCCGCATAGGTTGCGGCCCACAAGGGGGTCGCCCGGTTGCATTGGGTGTGGCCCACAAGGGGGTCGCCCGACCTCAAATGGTGTGGCCCAGCCACTTAGGGCACGACCCTGAAGGGGGCGGCCCGACCGCATAGGGCGCAGCCCGCAAGGGGGTGGCCCAACCGCATAGGGCACGGCCCGCAAGGTGGCGGCCCACAGGGTGACAACCCGACCACTTTTCACCTAAGCTAGCGAGGGGGGAGGGTGTTACCCCGGACATCCAAATGGCCCGAAGGCCGTTGGGTTTCTGAAGGGGCGGCGCCACTTGGGCGCTTCCCGGTCGCCACAGAACCCGCCGAAGGCACAGGTTCTACCTCCGCTACGGATTTGGCCATGGATTCTTCTCTCCAGTGGTGCACTGGTCGTGCCACATTTCTACTCGCTGGCAGTATTCTAGTCGTGTTTCCACTCCTTCCACAGCCGAACGAAGTGTCGTCCGCCTCCTCTAATTTCCATGGCTGACGAGTCGCATCCCCTTGCTAACTGGCGGCGTGCGATGGTGCACCGCACCTCTTCCACAACCATCCGGTGTCGTCCATTATGATGACCGCCATAGCTTTGTGTTGTAGCCTCCTCTTGCGGAATGCATCATCTCCCACCTTCTTCATAGATGTTCGGTGTCTCCACACTAGCGGTATTCCACAGAGAATGAAAGGGTGTAGCAAAGTATCAGAGGGTCTAGGTCGTTTTAGTTAGGCCCACACCCTCAATGTTATATAGTATCTTAGTGAAGGATAAATGGTTCAATAAATTCACTTGAAATAAATTATAATAAAAAACCCTACCTCAAATCGTTGGAGAGAGCTCGCTATTGAGGAAGTATCATTGTTCTTCGTCCCCACAAAAATCCGCCCATGACGTCGCTCGAACGTCGATCTTCGATATGGGGTTTCGGTGTCTTTCATCACCGCTCGCTAAAACCAATATCGTCCTCTAATGGTTTGGAATCTCGGAACATTACCAACACTTCACTACTTGGTGAAGCTGTGTCGGTACCTCCCCCAATCTCTATATAGATAAGTGAGGGGGTGGATATGTAACGACGTTGGGAATTAATGGGGCTAATTAATTTGGATGCTCCCTAATTTCACCAATTTTTTTGTTACCTAGATTGAAAGGTAAATCCATTTAATGGATTCACACATCACTTGGTCCCACACTCCACTTGTCTATTGGAGGATATTAAATAAAATAAAATAATAAAATTATTTTATTTTATTTCTTTAAAAAAGTCCCAAAACACAACATTTTCCTCTAACCAACTACGGTAAATGTAAAGTCTCCCTTAAGAGAATCTCAGTGTTGTGGATTCAACGATGCCCTTGGAATTTTAATCCGAGCACTGGTTCAAATGTTTGAAAATCCCGCTCATGCGTTTACTAAACGTACCTTAAAAAAAAAGATCAGAAATTCATTCCGGGCACACCGAGCCTCAAAATCACGCGCCGTTAATTTTCACAGACTCATAATAATTCCATATAATTAAAAACATTACATGGAAATAAAAGTCTTCACATTCTCCCCACCTTAGGTAATTTAATACCTAGAATCCAAAACATATTCTAAAGAAACAAATGCGGATATTGAGCACAAATATGAGCCTCCCTCTCTCATGTTCTCTCATGGAGGATCTCATTATTCAAGCGAACATTTTCTAGAGGTATCAATCACCGATGAAGGAATCGCCCTTTTTGATCCACAATATCTACTAGAACCTCTAAAAATTTCACCCCATCATCAAATCCCAACTCTCCATGGTCGATGATGTGATATGGTTCATGAATGTATCTCCTCAGATGGGATACATGGATGACGTCGTGCACCCTCTCCAACTACGATGAAACTTCCGAGTGGTAAGCTACCTCGCCTATCCTCCAAAGTATCAAAAATGGTCTGATAAACCTCAGTGATAAATTTTCTCCTTGTCCAAATCTTCAGAGTCCTCATCGAGGAGATACTCTTATGAAAATGTGGTCCCCCTCCTGGAACTGGAAAGGTCTCTGTCTCCTATCATCATAAGACACCTCTCTACTCTGTGTAGTCTTTATCCACTCCTAAATGATCTAAACCATCCCAGTGGTATCCCATACCAACTATAGACCCATAAGTGTTGACTCCTCTGGGTCTTTCTAGCATAGAGTTGATCTGCAAGGTTAACCATACAAGGCCTCGAATGGTGGCATACCCATAGTGGAGTAGTAACTATTTTTGTATGAGAACTCCACCAAGGGAAAATGATCCTCCCAACTACAGCCAAAATCTAGGATGTAGGCACGAAGCATGTCCACCAGTGTCTGAATAGTCCACTCCATTTGACAATCCGTATGAGGATGAATGGCTGTGCTCAAAAGTATCTGAGTCCCGAACGACTCATTAAATCTCTTTCACAACCATGATGTAAAATGTGTTTCTCGGTCAGAGAAAATCTTCGATGCTACCCCATCAATTCGTACAATCATCTGTACGTAGAGGCATCTCAATCCCTCTAATTATCCATGCCCTCGGATGAGTAAGAAGTGGGCCGACATGATGAGTTGGTCAACAATCTCCCAGATAGAATCATGTCCCCTAGATGTATGAGGAATCCAGGTCACAATGTCCATGGAGATTCCATCCCACTTCTACTCTGGCACCTCTAGTGGTTGCACTAAGACTTCTGGAACCTGATGCTCGACCTTCACTTGCTGACAAGTGAGGCATCGTGAAACAAACATTGCCACTAATTTTTCATCCCCAGCCACTTGTGCTGATACCGGAGGTCCTGGTACATCTTCTCCACACCATGATATACTGCCGGAGGGGATGTATGGAACTCTCTCAACACCTCCACCGGTAGTTCCACCGGTACCATGGTACATCCTTTAAAGAGGATGATGTGCTCCCACCATCATAAAATTTATTAGGTGCCAGTCCTGAGGATTTATGAGCATGTCGAGCCTCGTAGTCAATGTCCCCAAGCTGCGCCTCCTTGACTCGATGAAGGAGTGGGGGAGTGACTGTCATAGACAAGAGGTATGAAGCTCCATCTCTATCCACAAAGTATATCTATATCGCGGATAGCTACTCCATCTCCTCACTCAATAACTTCAAACTAGACATCCTTCTGAGTTCATCTGCTACCACATTCCCGTTCCCAGCATTATAGACTATCTCAAAGTCATAGTCTAGAAGGAACTCTAGCCATCACTGATGTCTCAGGTTCAGGTCTTTCTGAGAGGAGATATACCTGACACTCTTATGATCAGAGTAGACTGTAAAACGTTCGCCCATCGAGTAATGTCACCACATATTGAGGTTATAAACCACTACTACTAACACCAGGTCATGGGTAGTGTAGTTCTTCTCATGTTGTCTCAGCATTCATGATCCATAGAAGATGACTGCTCTCTCCTGCATTAGGACACACCCAAGTATGGTCCCTGATACACCGCAATAGACTACGTACCTGATTCCCTCTTCTGGTAGCCTCATGATGGGGGCACATGACAGTCCCTACCTCAACACCTGAAAACTTTGCTCGAATCTCTCCATCCATATGAAGGGGTGTACCTTATTTTTCAATGCTGAAAAGGGTGTCACAAATCTAGAAAATTTAGGAATGAATTTTCCGTAGTATACAGCCAACCACAAGAAAACTTCGTACCTCTGTCACACACCTAGGTGGGTGAGAAGGAAGTACAGCCTCTATTTTCACTAGATCCACTGCAACTCCATCCTCCAAGATAATGTGTCCCAGAAAATAGACTTCTCGTATCCAGAACTGGCACTTCGAGAGCTTACCATAAAGCTGGTGCTCTCTGTGTGTATCCAAAAATATTTGCAGATGATAGGAATGCTCCTCCTTTGTCGATAAGTAATTCAAGATGTCATCAAATAAGAGTACCATAAAGTGATCAAGGTACGGTTGGAAGATCCTGTTCATGAGTCCCATGAAAACTACTGGGGAATTGGTCATGCCGAATAGCATAACAAAGAACTCATTGTGGCCATACCATCATCTAAAGATCGTCTTCAGTACATATTCATCTCGTACCATGAGTTGAATATAGCCTGATATGAGGTACAATGTTGAACACTAACGAGATACCTTTATCTGATTGAAGAGATCATTAGTCATAAAAAGTGGATACTTGTTCTTCACGGTTACCTGGTTCAATTGTTGGTAGTCTACACAGAGTCTCAAAATCCATGCAGCCTTTATGGAGAATAAATTCGGGGCTACCCATGGAGAACCACTGGGCCTTATGAACCCCTTCCTCTGGAAGTTCTCGAACTATACCTGTAAGTCACGAAGCTCTAAAAAGCCATCCAATATGCTGGTGTAGATATCAATTTCTTCATGGGGTACATGTCAATGTAAATTTCTACCTTTCTTCGTAGAGGTAGTCCTGGAACATTATCAAGAAGGAAATCGGCATACCGGTCCGCCACTATAGGATAGTTCAGAATCTCAACATCTACTGCTACAAGGGTAAGGCTAGCCAACTAATGTGTAATAGAGTTCACCCTCCTCTGGGTAAGTCCGTCCTATGATGCAAAGGTTACCTTATCACCGTTGAAGGAAAACCTTCTCCCGTCTTTGTGGACACGCCGCACATTGTGCTTAATACAATTAATCTAAGAATGGACAGTGGATAACTAGTCCATACCCAAGATGACATCATAAGGCCTCGGCGCCACTACTAGAAGATCCCAAATAAAGCTCTCATCTCCTATAGTAAGCTCACACTATCGGCAGAAGTTGTTAATCATCAAATCTTCTCCCATAGAAGTCTCTAGCCGTAAGGATCGAGCCAACGAATCCACCTAAATCTCTAAGCTCCGAACGAGGGTCGTGTAAATCAAAGAATGATTGGTATCTGTGTCTATAGGTACTGTAGCTAAGGCGAAGTAGACAAATATCATACCTCTAATCATCTCTGGAGAACTGTGGTCATAGGCCTCAACTTCCTGAAGCTGAGCTCTTCTCTGTCCACCTCCTCTCTATGGTCGTGGTGGACCACCTAGTGGTGGTGGTAGAGCCTCGTATCACCACCCACCTTTTGTTGAATGACCATCTCCTATGCCACATTCCCCTGCCTCCTACAGACCTCCTAGATTGAATCTCTGCCTCTGCCTCGGCACTCCCTCGACCATCTGTTGGTCATCCCTACGGTGGGTCGGGCAGTCACGAGCCATGTGACCCTACCCACCACAAGTGTAGCACTGCATGTCCCTAATTTGGCCTCCTCTGCCTTGGAACCTCTGATCTACTGACCCTGCATGCGGTGGTCGTCCACCAGAAGGCCTGGTCTGCTGGGACCTTTGTGTCATCTTCCTACTACCAAACATAGATGACACTGCTACGTGTCACTCGATTGTGTTTCTCGTTGTCGGTGCCTGATCAGCTAGGAAGCTCTTCACCAAAAGTGATCTCTCTAGCACCCCAGCCTGCCTCGGTATGCTGACTGATATCATTGATGCTCTAATCTCCCGTCAGAGACCCTACTCAATGGTTTGGGATTGGGATAAAGGGTCTCGTACCATGTTGGTGGAGTAATGGGAGAGATCAGTGAAACTCAATGAATACTTGGCCTCAGTCATCATGCCCTATTTTATGTGCAGCAGCTCCGGTATATGCCCAGAGCGTAAGGTCACTTGGACAAACTCTTCCCTTAAAAGGCACTCCAAGTTGGCCCAGACTAGGGTCTCCTCATCTTGCATCTGGATAATCAAGCTCCACCATCTCCCTATTGTTTCTTGAAAAATACTGGATACTAGGATCACCATAACGTCAGATGACATCCCAACCAATAGGAAAACTCTAACTACAGCCTCCATCCAGTCCTCAGCCGCATGTGGGTCTGTCTCACTTTGGAACCTCGAAGGCCTCTTCCAATGAATCTCTAGAAACACACTCAGTCATCTTGCACACTGTGCTGGTGGGGATGGTGGAAATGGCTACCCACGGGGTAGAAGTGAAATTGGTACACCACACGATGGTGCTCTCACTATATGAGGGCCCTGCACAGAGGCCTCATCACTCAGTGGGCCTTCATCGCATACTATCTCAGGAATCCTAGACGGTTGTCTACATGGTGGCATCCTAAAAGAAGATAGGTGTTCCACGGTCAATATGTAATACCTGGTGAGCTGACATAATGAAATAATGATAAAAACCCTTCAAAAACGCATGCAATTAGTGAATCTATGTACCTGGTTGGAAATTGGAATTTAGGTTCCTGGTGCATAGATACGTCGACCGCCACACAAACACTGGAATCCACGAACTAAAAACCACACTCAAAACACTTAATTGTACTTCTATATTGAAAATATCAGAGTCCTAGTTCTTCGGTAGAACCAACTCCTCTAATACCACTTTCTCACAACTCGTCCCCCAGGGCCCGAGCCGTGGCTACCCCAAGCCTACCTTACATAGGCTAGAGGCTGGCGACTATAACCGGAAGGAATATCCATATAACGGGAAGGTATTGCCTTTATAAATATATATACACTAAAACTAGAATGAAACAAGATGCTACAATGAAGTACACTGTTGTAGTAAAAGTGTCCTGAAAGTAAATGGGACCGGAATACAAGCCCAACTAAAATGTACAAGTATAACAGAAAGGTATAAAATGAATGAAGAAGGAAAAAGAGATATCGGGTTATCCTCCAAGGTTCCAACCCAATGGTTAGGTACAGATCACCTCCTCAGCACTCCTCAAATGTCTGTCTCCTCCGCATACCACCTAGTCCTGGCTCTCTCAAACCACATCCCAACTGCGTGTTGTCTGCATAAGATATAACAAGGTGCGGGCGATGCCCGTTTAGGGGTGAGTATAAAAATACCTAGTAGGGACCCCGATACCCCCAAAGGTCTCTCAAAATTCCCCAAAGGGAAACCAAAAATCATGATCTCAATCATAAATCATGAAGAAATAGACATAGTTCAAAAATATTCTCATCTCATTCCAGGTTCTCAGTGAAGTATAGAAGTACATATGATTATTCATCAAGCTAAATCATCTTATTATATCAAGAGGCACTACTTCTGAGCATACGGAGTCTAACAACACAAGATTGATAGGTACTAACCCCAACAATGACCCACATAGGATCTGATCTGCCCAAGATCGATAGGTAACAAACCCCCACTATCCCACACAAGATCTAACCCATATAGGAGTGATATGTGCTGACCCACATAGGATCACTGAGCACTGACTCAAACAGGATCGGACCCACACAGGATCGGTATGCACAGTCCCACATAGGATCACTGAGCACTGACCCACATAGGTTTTTACCCACACAAGATCAGTGCTGACCCACGCAGGATCACTTGGTAGTAACCTCCGTATAATCTTCCTCCATCCTCTGCCTCACTGTCAGCCACTTGATTCCTCGCACCCGTTGTTGTATCTTCCCCTCAAGATACTGGTCAAACCTCGACCCCCATAAATCTCCACAAAGGTTTAACCCAAAGGACCGCCATGTCATAAGGGTTCCAACCCGACAGATTGTGTGTTAATCAAATGCTCAGTCTTTGAGTTATAAGTGTTTTAGTTCTGGGGGACTTGTAGGATTCAGGTTCGATCTAACCCGACTGTACTCCAATTATCTCAAAAATTCAATAGGAGTATAACAAAAGGATCGTCCCGATCCAAGGATCCCAACACTACAAAAGGTTCATCAAACGGACATCTAGTTCTCATGATACGGCCCTTTAAATATATTTGGGCCTTGTTGGGCCCTAGTCCATTCTGACCCGGTCGGACCGACCCAGCCCAACCTGGTCTGGGATGGGACGAGGTCCAACCCGGCCTACCAGGGGCTGGACCGCAAAGGGTGGTCCACAAGGGCGGCCCGACCCACAATGCGGCGACCCATGAATGGCATCCCAGACTGCGTAGGGCGCGACCAGCATGGGGGCGGCCTGGCCGCGTAGGGCATGGCCCACAAGGGGGGAGGCCCGGCCATATAGGGTGCTGCCTACAAGGGGGATGCCCGGCCGCGTAGGGCCCGGCCTGCAAGGGGGCGGTCGAGCCATGTTGGGTGCGGCCCGCAAGGGGGCGGCCTGGCTGCGTAGCCCGTGGCCCGGCCGCATAGGCCGCGACCCGAACTGGTAGGGAGCGGCCCACAAGGCGGTGGCCCAGCCACGTAGGGTGCGACCTGCAAGGGGGAGGCCTGACTGTTGTCTCCCGGAGCTGGCGAGTGGGGGTGGGGTTGTGAACCCTGGTCTCTTGTACTCCCGAGCAGCCCGAATTCCATTCAGTTTGTGAAGATGCTACATCATATCAGTGTCTCCCGATCACCACGGAACCTGATAGAGGCAAGATTTCTACCTCTACCGCGGATTCTTCTTACCGGAGGCGCGCTGGTCGCACCGCCTCTCCTTCTGCGGCCATCCGAAGTGTCAGTCACCTCCTCATATCGATGCAGCTAACGAGTCGTGACCCCTTTCTCACCAGAGGTGCGCGACGGTGCGCCACACCTCCTCCACGTCCGGCCATTGCCGACCATTCCAATGACTGCCATGGATTTGTGCCACAGTCTCCTCTTGCGGTGTACATCAGTGTACACCTTCTTTGTAACCGGTCGGGGTCACCGTGCTAGCGGAATTCCATGGAAAACGCAAGGGTGTAGCAAAGTAGTGGAGTGTCTGGGAAGGGTTCTATAGGCCCATTCCCAACACGTTAGCTTGTAACATTAGGGATGATAACGGGTTTAATAAATTCTCATGAAATAAATGAGAATAAAAACACCTACCTTGAATCGTTCGAGAGCGCTCACGATTGAGGAAGTCTCATTGTTCGTCGTCCCGACGACAAGCCTCCCACAACACCACTCCAACGTCGATCTTCGGTTCGAGGTTTCGGTATCGCTCATCACCCCTCACTGGAACTGGAACTGTCCTCCAAGGATTTGGCGTCTCGGCACATAACAAACACATCACTTCTTCATGAAGCTGGGTCGGTACCTCCCATCAAGCTCCATATAAATAGGAGAGGGGGAGGATAAGTAACAACGCTAGGATTTAATGGGGCTCATTAATTCGGAAGCTTTCTAATTTCCCCAATGTTGTTGTTATTTATATTGAAGGGTCAATACATTTAATGGCTTGACACATCGCTTGGTCCGACACTCTGCTTTTCCGTTGGAGGATATGAAAGAAACTAAAATAATAATGTTATTTTATTTTATTTCTTTTTAAAATTCCCAAAACATAACTTTTCCCTCAGACCTACTATGTTCAATGGAATGTCTCCCTTCAGTGAATCCCGACAATACAGATTAAATGGTTCCCTCAGATTATTAATCTGAGCACCAGTTCAAATGTTTGAGAACGCCGCTCATGTGTTTATTGGAGGTAACTCAAAAAAATTTCAGAAATTTTTTCTAGGATGACTGGGCCTCAGAATCACGTGCCATCAATTATCACAGACTCATAATAATTCCATATAATTAAAAAAAATAACATTAAAATCTGTGTTATTATAGAAAACATCATCATTCTTGATTTTATAATAAATAATTAAAGATTAACAAATGGAATGTTTCCTAAATTAATGTATCATGGGAAGATATTTCAAATTGGAAAAGAAAACCTTTCTACAAGGTTGAAAATCCTCTTATATTAAATTTGGATTTGTTTCATCTCATTTAAAAATCCTACGTAATAAAAATACTCTTATTAACACATGAAAATAGATGTTAATTATATTTTTTTACTTCACACTTATTCTTTTATAGTGTTTAGAATTTATTTTATAATACATTTTGTTAATAATAATTTTTTTCTATTGTATTTTCTTTAAATTATCTCATCCAGTTTAATCTTAATTATCATTGTTCTTGTATATTTATAAAAAGTAAAATTAAATATAAGGGATTAAAATACATGTAATTTAATATTTATATATTATATATAATTCATACAAAATATCCATGAAATTAGTAATAATAAGAGATTAGATAATATCCTTCTTGGCAGTTAACCTACCATTAATTATACATTGTCCCAAGAGGACTAATGAATATTATTAATCATGAATATATTTGGTAAAAATAATTAATATAATGCTGAAACTTTATTTAAATAATTTTATAATGTTTTTTTGGAAGGTATTTAGAAAATGAGGAAGATAATATGAAAGATGAGAAGAAAAGTTTATAAAACATTAGCATATTCTTAAAGTTCAATATTTTCTACAACACTAAATTCCATGAATTATTATAATTCAGTGATACACTAAAATCCCTACATATTCTATGGGTCTTAAGAGAGGAATTGTTTTTATATTTTTTCCTTTGGTAAGAAATAGATATTTCTTCTTCCAAGGGGTGGAATAGGGTAATTAATACATGGAGAGTTGGGTATTTTTGAGTTAAAAATTTGAATAAAAAATAATTTTTCTCGTAATCATTGTAATAGTGATATTTTTTACATTTTATGTCATGAATTAAAAAAATAAAATTATTTTAGAAATTATAAGGATCCTAAAAAATATGTTCATTTATTATAAATAATTTAAGTTTATAAATAAAAAAAATTCTATTTTAATGGAATAAATTACCTTTTAGACTTTGGGAAACAAATCTTCTGTTTTGAATGTATATTTATTTTTTAAAATTAATTTTTTATATTATAAAATATAAATTTTTCTAAGATTAAGGTTATTGAATTTGTTATATAACTTCTGTATTATTAATAATGTAATTAAATTACACTAGTTATGTAAAAACTATATTTTTACTCTTCAGTTTAAAATTGAATTTTTTTTAAAACTTCAAAATAAATAATCCTTAATACATTTTGAAGTGTGGAATTAAAAAATGAATTTTATTTTACCAAAATAATTTTCTAATATATTTAATTTAATTTCAAATATAAAAATAATGGTCTCAATAAAATGAACTTTAAGAAAATACCCTAACACTTAATTGAATATTTATATTAATTTTTAGGACTCTACAGTTATTATTCACTTAATTTATTTTCATTCAGAATTATATATATGAAACTACACTATTTTAATTGTTAAATTTGTATTCCAATGGTTAGGTTATTATTCTTAATGGTTAAGATACCATTCAAATCGTTTTGTTACTATTTAAATGGTCATATTACTTCCTATAAATACTTCATCATTATTTCATAAATCATTCACGAACTTTACTCCCATGGTTCTATTTTTTCCTTCTAATAAATTTTAATTCCATTAATAAAATATTGTTTATTTACATAGTATAGTTCATATAAGTGATAACTCTATCAAACTGGGTTGATGTAAATTTTCACACTCTAGTTTTTCTATTTTCTATATTTTTCTATTTTACTATTCTTAATTTTTATGGGTTTCATTTTTGACATAAAAAAATATTTCCATTAATGAAATAGATTATTTTTTTTCTATAAATTGTGTGTCTATGATACTATACAATATAATAGCCTTTTATTCAGAAAAAAATATAATTTAAAATTCTTAATCATCGAACTATAGATATAAAATAATTTTTTATGAATACAATTTTTTATTTCAGAAAAATTAATACTATACTATTAATTTTTCGTAGATTTTAAATATTTCATTTATATCAAATTTCTTCTTCAAGTTACCATTTTTCGATTTTGTAGAATTCTTCTTTTATGGTAACCTTATTCTTCTTTTATCAATTAAATATATTAACATGTTTCTAATCCTTTTCATCATAATATTTTTAATCCATATAATGTAGTTTCTAAATATTATAATGATCTCTACCATTCTAACAATATTTACAAGTTTTCTCACTACCATTTTATATTTCACCAATTTATCACAATGTATTTTTGATATTTAATTCTATTTTTTTACTGATCTTAATATGTTAACACATTTTTCCAAAAATATTAAATATCTATAAATTTAGCTTTAATATTATTCATTAGTGAATCATTAATCTTATTATCCTAAAAATGTGAGAAATTAAATCTATTAACCTCTTTCACAAAATTCACCTCTCTATATCATTGGAATTTTCAACCTCATTTTATATTTAAGGTACTTTTCCTTACTTATTATTTACCTTTTTCTAGTTTAGAGGTCTTCAAAATTTATTCCTTTAATTAATTCATTATCATGATTTTATTAGAAAACTCGGCATCATTTACCTTAGAAAAATAATATTTCAGTATAGTCACTAGGTGATTAATCCAAACTATTTCACTATCATCAAACTCTTCTTATTCTATAATCATTATATTAAAAACTAAAAACTTATTTTTATATATTTAAAACAAATGTAATTTATCCTTACAATGAGATGCCTTATTTATAAATTTTCTATCCTTCTTCATTAATAAATTCATTGATGAATAATCCCCATCTTCTATTTAGACATATTTTTCATTTTGATAAGTTACATGATCATGTAAAACATTATATCAACATTAACATTAGAGTATATAAAAAAAAATTTATTAACCTACAAAGAATTGTTATAATTGTGTATGTCTTTGAGAGATTCTTCCTTCTTGAATATACATTTATTCATTAAATAAGAACCATTCTTCATCATATACAAAACCAATACATATGTACAAGTCCACCAGTGTAAATTTATTCATATCATAATATTTAGGTGAAGATACCTTTTCAATAGAGGTAAAATAAAAAATATAAAAACAATTATTTAGTATCAATGAATCTTACAGTGTTTCTTCAAAACATATTATTGATATCATAATCCCATTAACTATAATACATAAATTATGAACAATTTTGTATAATTATAATGTGAAGGTATTAAAATTTTTAATTCCATGTTTACATCAATTCATGATTCTATATAATATTCCCTTTATGAATATTCTATATATTTTTTCAAAATCTTTATGATATCTTAATCCTTATAAAATTTATAAATTCCAATAATAATAGTGATTCTAAAATACAACTCATTTCATAGAAAAAAATCTTATAATTCTTTATATCATGTTATGTCATCACTTCATGTTCTATAACAAGAATATGACCATTAGTTAATATCTCCTCAAAATCCATACCCGTAAAGAGAATGTACTTAAGTGTTTATTTTGTCCAAATAGAATCATGTTTCAAGTGAAGAAATGGAATATTATTTTCTTTTCCTTAAATTAATATGATTTATAATGGAAATAAAAAATTGGAATGTAAAATTACCATAAAAACAAAAATTAATTGAAAAATTTAAATTAAAATAACATAAATGTATTCAAAGGTTAACCTTATAACTACTTTGATATAAGTTATAGAGAAAAAAATACATATTCACTTAGAGGGGTGAATAATTGAATATATTAATCTAGTATTTCACCAAAAATGAACCTTTATCACCGATTAGGATGAATAAAAAATAATTTTTCGTTCCACCTTTCTTATCCAACACTAAATATTAGGAAATTATTCATTTAAATTCAATTAATTCATTTTATCATCCACACTAACATATTAATAATAATGGTGTATACAGTTCATCTTAAAAATTATATCCTATATATTAGGGATGAAATGGAGTTATCAATTATAATATGATCCACCATTATAATATAATTCGTTAAATTAGAATTTTTTTAACATAATTGACTAAATAATTCTTCTATCATGACTGATGTTCTATAATTCATAAAAAATAATTCTCCAATGGGTGGTGTAAAATTGTGTATTTAATCTCCAACTAAAATTTATGAAATTTTTAACAAAATAACTACTTATTATTATCCACTTGAATCATTGAATATTTATAATATAGTGAAAAGAATTTTATCCAAGATTATCCAAAATATGTGTTCCTCTCAAAAAAAAACATATAATATTTTAGAGATTATTATTTAATAAAAAACAATGAGAAAATACATATAGAATATTAAAAACCCAAAAAACTCCAAATTCAACTTCATTTCCAACATATTCCTTACTCACAATACGGTTTTAGTTGTTTCATGTATCATGTGTCTCTCCTATTTTCCCAAATTCATAGGCCTCTCAATCGACTAGGGTGGTCATTATAACACATTTTTTTGGGTGAGAATATGGTAGGTTGAGTAATCCTATAAGGGATCTTTTTTCCTTGTTTTGGATTATCATATGGATTGAAGTCATGTTCATTAAATCCTTATTTGAAAAATACTAATTACCCTTTGGTAAAATTTATATACTGATAACATAAATCTATGATAAAACCATACATAGTAATTATATTTCCTCTCATTTTATCCAAGTACTTTGTTACATTATAGTTCAAATCCATATAAGATGGAACTCAATAATTTATCATCACCAAAGGAGACATCATTATTTTGTAAATATTGGTAAGAAGATATATTATTGAGGGATTATGACCATGAAAAGGGATTAATTTATGTCCCTATGAATGGAATAATAACCTATATATTTTAGTTCCACATAACAAGGCACATCAATCCTATTTAGGTCATGTGATAAGTAAAACAATGGTTTCTTTTACGATTATTCATCCTTCACCGCTACTGTATAGTATAATGTCATTAAAGGTTGATGAATAAGTTAAGGGTACCTAAAAATGGTTTTATGTGGAACTTATACATAATTGATTATTAGGATTATTATAGTAGATGAAATATGTTAAGGTATTCTAGGACACTAAGAGGGGTATATTGACGCAATGAATTTTTGGTAACCAACAGGAATATCTAGACAAGAGGAATTTTATGAAACCAATAGGATAATATCAACTCAATAAATATTAGGCAACCATGAAAATTATATCGACTCAAAAAAGAATTAATGAACCCAATTGGTGTATCTCATATAAATGTTTTTTAGGAAACCAATAGGAGAATCTTGAATCATTGTATTTGGGGAAACCAAATGGTGTATCTAAAGTCAATATGTTTGAGGAATCCAGTTAGAGAATATTCACCCAAGTTTTTTAGTGAAACCGAGATGTCTATATTGACTCTAAGTTTTTTAGGAAACATGGAGTACGATCATGAATCAAGGTATTTTATGAATTCAAGAGGAATGTCTCGACATAATGTATTATTTTAGGGATTATGAATAAGCTACCATTAACGTAATTCCTTTATTAATGGTGCTACAATACATCCAATCCTACCAAGTGGTATAATTTTTAAATGGGGTAAACATATTATATATTATTTTACATATACATTATATAAGTATTTCATCTGAAATGACGGTTTTCTATCGAAGAGATATTGGACAACTAAAAAAGGAATCTTTAAAATCTGGGTTTACCCTACATCCATAATTTCCTAGTGGTGTACTTTTAAAAACAATGAAATTTGTTTTACAATATTTTAGATTCCTATGAAATATTTTGATAATGAAAAGAGGTGGTTTTCAGTTGAATGAGACTTGGACACCTATAGAGGGAATCTTTCAGGAAGTGGATCATAGTATTCAAAATATTATAAGGAGATCAGCCATTAGAATGACGGAAAGATTCAATTTATGAATAACGAATTAAAAATATGATTTGGTTTATGTGAATAGATGGGGTACACAATGGGATATAGAGGATTATGGTTTGACACCACATATGTTTTACCAGGTATATGAAATTCAATAAAGGATTTAAATGGGATAGATAATGACCTTTCCAAAGATCATATGTGGTCCACACTATGATTCATTCATAAAAAAATACATTATCTTTAACGTTTTATGTGGAGGGTTACCTCCCTCTTTGAATATAGATTTCAATTCTAACAAAGAGAATTCCTCTGTATGGATGTCCACACAATTGATTTACTGGAATATGATGACAATTTTAAAATTTCATGCCTATGAAAATTTATTAATATTTTAAGTCCCTCAAAATTAATGTAAGGTGATCAATTTATAAGAAAATCTATATAACTGACCAATCTTGGATTTTTTTAGTATTAATTTTTGATTGAGTATCCGAATAATTTTTTCATACATCCAATTGTTACCTTCATGGAATTACTTACTTTTTTCTAGATCCTTTACTATATTATTACTTCATGAATCTGTTCCATTCATTTAAATGATTTCACCATTCAGTCTGAAGCTTACAATTTGTAATTATTTCATGGTATTGAATAATTTTATCATGGAATTTCTTCAATTTTTGGTGATAATACACTACATAATTATTTTAGGGTTCCATGCAATAAATTTATTGAATTCACTCATTATCTCTAGATTATCAACCATGTTATTATTTAACGGTCATGTAATAATTTGACCATCCAATCATCATTAATTGTATTTCTGCACAATTATTTCACGGATATTCCTAATACTTTTTTATATTTATTTACATTTATATAGATAATAAAATGTATAATTCTTTCATGGATTAATTTTATGTTTTTGTAAAATAAATTCATTTGATTTAGATCTTCTACAATGTAATTATTTTATGAATCGAGGAAATTATGTCAAATAATTACATCCTTTTTTGGATCATTCACTATTTAATTAATTCACTCACTATTTAATTTTTACATGGATGAAAATATATGTTTATGCTAAAATATACCAACATTAAACAATAATGAATTTTAATCCATAATTATATATTCGCACATTATGTTGTCAAATCACACCTAAGAAGATAACTATGTGACTAGATATATGGTTTTTCTATGGAAGGTGTCTTATAAGGCCTAAATAGGATTTAAATGTTTTTAAAATGCATCTTATGACTAAATAAAACCTTTTCCCTCTATAATTGATGAAATCCAGAGCCTTGTCCCTATAGAAGGATCTCACCATATTATCATCATAATAGAAAATATTTTAAATGAATTTTATCCCTTGTTGTTTGTGAAATCATGAAAGACATGGAATTCCATTTTTTAATTTTCACTGAGTATCATAATTTTTTATCTAACACATATCATATATTACATTATTGTGGCACATAATAGGGTCATTGAAATAAAGTGAGTTATACATGTTTTCATCACAAATATATGCCCCCATTAGGATTAGATTTATTATGAATTAAAAAAAACTTATTCATAGGTTATATAGAGTAATTTTCATTATTATATGAAAATTTGAATGGTTATTATAGTTGGAACTTCATGAGGATATTCTCCAAGAAGAGTAACCCAACTCAAACATCTATTTTTCAAGTATAGAATTTATAATAAAGGTGTTTTATTTACTAGATGATGATCTAGACAATATTTTTGTATTTCCCAATGAAGAATCTCAACATAAGTATATTTTTTCTAGGTGGTTGTTATCACATCATGTTTAATTTTTATTCTATATGGAGAATATCATATCAAGGATATTTGGATTCCATGAATTAGGTTTATGTATGAAACCCCATACATGAATAGGTAAAGATATCAATTTCTATGATGGTAAGGGGGGGTTTAATGAATGTTGAATTTTAGGATGGATCCATGTTATAAGATCATGGAATCAAATTATATCCTTTTATTATAAAAACCAATCCACTCATAGTTCAGGGACAGAAAATCTATAAAAAATAGACTCATAGGAGACATTCTATATGTCAAACAATTTTAGAACATGTGATAATAGCAATGAATCCAATATGAATTTACTAAGAGGTTGATTAGGCCTTTTTGGATTTCGAGTAATGGATATAAACTCAAGTATTTTTTGGTCATTATAAAAGTTAATAACTTGATATTATAGGGTATAGTGATATGATATCATAATCCTAACATGAAAATTGGTATAATTCACTAACGTATAACATTGAGGGCTTTAGAATCTACTTTAACAGTTGGGTTATGAAAATGTTAAATCATAACATAATAATCTATTGGTCAATGGGAGGTGATAAAATATGAGAATTGGTTTACCATTATTAATGGAAGGACTTTCCTCACACTATCCATAAATAACATATGTGGTTAAGAGGGACCAATTCACATGTATCAAAGTATACACAATGGGTTACTTATTGTCTGTATAGAAATTATGTTATTCACTCTTCATATGTGGGGTTTATTTAGATATTACAATAACTGTTTTACTAATTTCTATGAAAGTGGGAACTAAAAGAATACACTAAATGTCTTCTCTGGGATTCCCAAATGTGAATTATGACCAAATATTTTCAATTTCTAGATGTGGAATCTCTCTTAAAATATTTTGAATTTTCCAATAAGAGAATACATATTCATATTTTTTGGTTGGTAATAACTAAAATATCATTGATATGAAGTGAATTCATGGAGATAAAGATGCTCGTAAATTTTTAGACCTCTAAAAACATACAACATCATGGATTGAACACATTCTCTAGATGAAGGGATTTTACCTAAATTGCTTGATTATGTGATCATCTATAAGGGATATCCAACTCAATGTGAATTAGTAGCCCTGTCATAGATGATGATATACCAATGTCATAGTTTATATTCACATAAATAGATTTATGAAGATTTATATATATTTCTTCTAAACATCTGGGTCCAATGAGTATAGCTTGAATTTTTATTGGGTTATCTTTCTTCCCTGAAAAATTTATCTTCAAAATTTTGACTTCTAAATTTTACAAAATTCATGAAATATAATGGTCAAAGAAGTTAACACTTAACTTTTTTGTATGCCACTATTTATTAGTTTCCAACATAACAATAATTTTTGTCTCTTCAAATTACATAAGCTATAATTTTTTCGTTATCCATGAATGGAATCATATTATAGATCAAATAATCCAATACTTCTCAGGATCACCATTTTGGTTTTTCACTCTAAATGTAGTCAAGTATTTTTTATATGGAAATTTAAGGGATTATTAGTTAGAAATTTTTTTATTGCTTTTTATGGTCGTAAATCCCTATCAAAAGGTCGATAATGGTAAATTTCATAGGTATTCAAACCAATGTGACGAGCCCGATTATTTGGATTAATGGGAAAAGATAAACCAACATGAAAAATGAAACCAACACTAGTAGGATCCCTCAAATGGGAAAACATGTGTGTGTAGTTTAGGGTCATATAACTAATAAAAAATTCCAATACAGTTTAAAACCATATATCATAATCTTAATGTGAGGTTATAGTTATTTCTTGTATTGGAAGGATTGACCTATAATGAATGGTTGAAAAAACACAAGTACAAAAAATCATGTCTAAAAAGGGTACACAAATATTAATAGATATTGTTCATTAACCAATGTGTTTGTAATTATATAAATTCATAGAACATATACTATTTTATATTCATTATATATATTTTTGTAGGGATAAATAATACATTGAAAAAAACGGGATGTAATGAATAGGTACCCTAAAGAGGGGATGAAAGGAAAAACCCAATGTGAACTGGCATGTCCAAGAAACCATTGAATAATTAAAGACTAAATTACAAGGAAATTTGTCTTTAGGATTAACATCAGATTATATGGAATCAATATGTCTCTTATGGTAATAAAAGTAAAGCAATACATACTTCTAGGAAAATGATATTTCCGTCATAGGTTTGGTGAACCTATAAACACATTAAATATCTTATAAATAATAATGCATATATAGATTTGTTTTCTTGTATAATGAGGCTCAAATAGTTCTCAATCATTTTTAACAAACCACCAAAAAATAAAATTGAAGTATAGATAGATCTCAAGATATAATGGGGGAATATTTATCACTATTTATGTAAACCCTGTCATTTGTGAGATATAAACCTTATTAATTTTTTTTCTATAATCCCAATTAAAATATAAGGGGACTATGATAATATATATCTTTCACAAAAGATATGTCACATTGATTATATTCATCTAATATTGACTACATCAAGTAGATTAAGGTCGTATAGAATGAGACATGAACCATACAGTTTAGGGTCATGTGGAAAAGAAATTATGTCATGTAGTTTAATGTCTTTCGATAATGAAATAATATCATATAGTTTAATGTATTGTGACAAGAAATGGATGTTGCATAGTTTTAATTCAAAAAGAAAGGAATTTTAATTTTAAATTAATTGTCATGAATGATATTTCATGTAAGAGTGAGGAGAACAATTATTCATGTTGTATGAAACTCAAAATTCTCATATTCTATCAAACTTTAATTTATATTATTCTAGACTAAATATTAACAAAATTATTCTTCAGTAATATTCCATAATATTTTGTTTTTAGGATAATAATATAGATTCTCATTCATAAATACGTCCCTATGTATCTTGATTTCTGAAAATTTAAGAAAATTATTCTCCAATGAGTATAAAATAAACACAACTACTTGTTCAATACTAAAGGAATAGACCATGTTTCATCTATTATTGAGTGACCAGTTTTCCTAATAATTTTTAAAAAAAAATTTGTTCTGTTTGGGTTCATATATGGATAATTCAGATATTTGAGTGTCAATAAATCCAACATCCCCTCATACATATACTTTTAGACCAAATCCTAAATGATGAAGTAATTATGAATTATACACCCTAACAATCAATGATATAGGATATAATTAGCTTGTTTGAGAAAATTTTCCTCCTCTGGTCATTTAATCCATTAGAGTTTAGTCAAATTATTCTACAAAGAAAAAGAAAAATATATGAAAATTTTATATGGTTATAAGAAATATCCCTTGTTTTTTATTTGTCTTCTATGTTGAAAAAATCATTTCCCATTCACAAAACATATTCCTTGATCAATGTTGGTAACGTAATGAATATATGATTTGGGCAATAGTTTGTTATCTTAATAAATTCAAGGGTAGATGATAAATTATTTAATTAATGTGGTGTTGATGGTGTCACCTCTATACTATATAACCCTAATTATATAATAGATTCTAGTGAGATAAATTTAGTTATATGATGTAAAATATAAACCTCATAAAGGATTAAATAATATAAAATTATTCCCAACCATTTTAGTTAAGGTACTGTGCTTAAAATATGACCATTATAGAATGAATTTAACATTTAACCAAATAAATGAAACCATAATGTTCTAATAAATAGGTGTTTTTTTGAATGGGGTGATCTTGTATAATTATGGTAAACTAATGTGTTTCCATAAATATAAAATCTGAATGAAGGGGAATCCTTTCTAAATGTAGCTCTGTAATTACATTACATACAATTTCTTTTTCACATTTCAAATGGAAAATTTGTTTTCCAAGAGAGATGGACCAAAAAAATCAAGAGGATGATCATTAGAATAAATTTAAATTACTTTTCCTTTTATAATATCATTATGTGTGGATGATTTTGGAAGTCCTTGTGGATATCGTTGTAATTGGTAAATTCTTTTACATCGATCATACACTCTATCAATATTCTGTTTTAAGGAATGATCAGTGTTCAAGAAACCTTATTTATATTAGAGTGGGTTATAAAAAATCTCTAATTCATGAAATCTATGTATAAATAATGGGATAAACAATTGAGCCTCAAATGATTTCATAGGTTTTTGATCATCTCTTTCAACAATGCACAAGTAAGAACTAGGTTAAGATTCCTCACACCTAGAGAATACCATGTTAATGGAAATAGAGAATCCCATTTAAAAAACTGATCATTATCTAAAATATTATTCAACACTCAAAATATTTATGAAAGGGGACTGGTGCTCCTTATACAATGTGTATCTTGTATGGTGATATATTTCACATTGATCCTCCTCTTAAGTAAAGGATCTCAATTGGGGAGTCAGTTCCCATTGGGGATTCCCTTTAGAAAGGTTTCTCATTTGGTGGGATATTGCATGTTCTATCAATAATGGGGCATAATTATAATAAATATTTGAAATTGTTTTATATTATATGGGGTCCCCTATTTCTATTTTCTGGGTCTATAACAATTTTTTTGATCTTTGGAAGCTAATTAGTATACAATTTTTCTTTTACTGTTTCACATGTAAGTAGGGTCATGAATAGTTGTTTCAGTCATTCTCTAATCATGTTATTCACATGATACACTATATTTTGATTAATCTAGTAAAAAAACTTCTATTTTTTCCCTTTAATGAATTTTCCCTTTATTCTTTTTATTTGGGGTGAATGGAGCACACACATGTCACATGTTCCATGGTACTATCCAATATGTCCTATCATTTATTAACCTTATTTATTAATTAATATTTGATGGAAAATAGTCCCTTAAACTTGTAACTAAAAAATGATGGTAAAGGTAATAGTTTGGGTGCTCATTTCTCCCTACATCATCCAGATTCATGATTTATTACAATGTGAGTTGTTTTTTATCTAAATAAGTGATGATGTAAGATCAAACCTAATCATTATGAATGTAATAAATGTTATTCTTCCTATTTTAAAATTTTAATATCCTAAAACACCTAAATTTATGGGTGATAGAAGTTATTGTTACTTTTCCCAAATTACTTATCTATGATGGAGGTCCTTATTAATCTCATTCACTATTCTTCTTAATTTCATCAGCTATAATTTGTGTAAATGTAGAAAACTCTCAGAACCCATGATCATATTTTTAGAAGATGAAAATGGTTGACAAATCATCATATAGGTTATTCACACAAATATATATATAGTAATTATTCTCATAGAAGATTTATTTCTAAGGATTATGTTAGAACCATCTACTTTTTATGGAATTTTTTTTCTCTTTCATTCTATCACTACATGAAATTATGGACATAAAGGGTCATTTATTTCCTTAGTGTAGAGAAAAAATGATAGAGTAATTTCCAATAAAGATCTTATATCATTCAATAAACCAATAATTATGGTTATTTTATCTAAAAATGGAAGAAAGTCAATGTCATGAATAAATCATATGTGTTAGGATAGTTTTTGTTTTTATGTTTCCAACATCAGGCCATAGTAGGATTAAAATTTTGAGAAAAGATTCATTAGATTTTCTATTTCTTTGAATTTTATAATGTTATAATTGTTAAATTAAGGTGGGGGATGAATAAAATCCACCAATATAGGATATTAGTTTCTCTATAACTATACCAATTCATGTTATCCATCCATAATATCCCTTATAGAAAAAAATATAATCAATAAATTCAGGGGATACAACTTCTGGATCAAACACTGGAGTCAGAGTAGTTTCACTAGATTTATATTTCTAACTAGTTTGAGCTAGTTCTCAGGGGATCTTCTGAGATTTCCCCATCTTAATTTCGCGATCTTCCAATTGATATTGATTTAATATATAGAATTATTGATAATAAATCAGTTTCATAGATAAGTGGGTTATGGTATGTAATCATAGTTGATTATGTTTTTATTAGTTGAGTAGTTTCCCCAAATTGAATAAGGTGAGATGAAGGAGCCATGTGAGATTTATCATGAATACCACACTTGGTGGGTATGATTCTACAAATAAATTTAACATTTATATACTCAGGCTTCTCTATTTTCATACTAAATTGAGATATTTGATATTTTTTGAGATAATATCATCAACTCTATTTGGGGGGTGGGATGCGGAGGTGGACACCCCATTTTATTTTACATTTACTATAGAATATCAAATGTTTGGATATAAAATATTAAATGGGTGTCCCGTATTATGGGATTACCTTTAATTATATAAATGTAAATCTTCTTCACATAACTTTGTGTTACTGTTATATAATCATGACCCTCCTCTTTATTTCATTCTTTGAAAATATCATGTGTTGTATCATCAGTTGGGCTAGTTGTGATTTCATTTAATTATGGGGAACCTATTGTATAAAAAATATATTTTTATAGTGTAGGTATATCTATAACTTTGGAACCATCCTAGTAAATAATATTAGAGATGAATGTGGGTGTGAAATTCCCCTAGTTTTGTGACTTGGGGTTTGTCTTCAGATGTTATAGATTGAGTTGTATATCTCATTATATCCCAATTCTATATTCCATGGAGGGATAAATATATAGGGATTCCATAGTGAGGACCTCCATGCCAGTTAATGAAAAGTGTCATTAGAAGGGGTTCTATTTAAGTCATCATTAATTATATTTTTGGAAAAATTATAAGGATTTTGGCTTATGGTCACATAGAATTTTTTTAAGAGATTTTGAAAATAATACATTGAGACTTAGAGATGTTTAGAAATTATAAAAACATTAATATACTGTCGAGGTATAGTGGTTATCGACCCATAATGGGATCTCACTCTAGTTTCCTAAGTTATTATTATTCTGGATGGGAAAACTTATTTGACAACATCTTATGAAAATAGATTTATACATATATAATGATGACTATTGTAGATAAAGGACCTCCCAAGAAACTCATGGGTGGTTATTAAGATGTAATATATTTCGTAATCAGTACCTTCTAGTTACTGTAGTTGAGAGTTGTCTAGATCTATAGAGAGAGTATCTTATAAGTTTTATGTTGAGATAGGGATTTCATACCCATACTAATTTTCCAATGTATATCTGACATTCATGGACTCAACAATTCATAAAATTCGTGAGTTATTTTTAGGGTTAGGACTACCACTTCACCAAGGTACTCCTACACCATTAAATTCACCATTCATCATTATAATTATTTTTTTGGTAATGGTGTATATTATTACCTTGATGAAAAGTATTTATGGAAACAATAATTTAATGGGATAGTGGTTCGAATAGTTTTCGGGTTTTGGAAACCCTCACTAATGTGTGACTTCCCCCAGTCCTTATGGAGAAAATAAATCCTCAAGGTATGTTGATCATGGATGTCATTTAAATTATTATAAAATTAATAAGTCACATTAGTGATATATCATGGAAATAATTTATGTTCAATATAATTATTTCATGATTAAGTATTTGTTGTTAGGTTTCCAATTTTTATGATTCCCTTCATCATGGGACCATTTTTTTCATTTATGGTCTCATATGGATCTATCAATTTTCAATGGAGGGGAGACTATTGATCATCTAGGGGGCACATTATGGAGCCTTTTATGAAATGAGAGGATGTGAAGTTGGTTCATCCAATAAGGGGGTTTTTTCTTATTTGGAACAATCTTACTAATTTTGTACATCTCTCTAGAATATTGCATAGTTACTACATGTGATACCCTTTGGTAAAATTGATTGACTAACAACATGTATCTAATATGAAATAGAATGTGGGAGTTAAATATTCTCCCCCATTACCTAATTATTTAGTTACTATATAGTTTAAGGCCATATAAATGGATACTGTAGAATTTATCATTATCCAGGGAGGTAATGGTCTCTAGTGAATGGAGGTGGGAGTTTCTGTGATGGATAGATCAATCATATGAAATAGAATTTCTATACATCCTAATAAATGGATTCACAACTAATGTATTTTTCTCTTATTTAACATGTAATTCCATACCTTTTAAGGTTAAGTGACAATAATCATAGTTAATTCAATTAAGTTCATGCATCCATGACTTCTTCCAATATGTTTAAAGTGTTGTGAAGTGGACTACTAGGTGAATGAGGATTGTAAATGGTTTGGTGTGAGAATTAGACTGAATAATCCCTTTCTTATTTATTTTAGAATATAATATAAGTGAAGTTAATGAGATACCAAAGAAAAGTTTCATAAATCAAAGGAATGTTTTATAATGAGAGGATCATCTAAACTTGGTTTATTTCAAAATTCCATGAAGGGGATCATAACTCATGGTGTTTGAGGAAACAGAGTAGAGAATCTGGGCCAAAGGTATTAGAGAAAATTATGAGGACTATCTTGAATCAAATAATCAAGTGAAACCAATAGTATAATATGAAATCATGTATTTTTTTAAACCAAAAGTGTTATAATGACAAAATTCCATTGAAGAAACAAATAGGAGGATCTTGACCGGATGTATTTTTGAAAGCCAAGAGAGGTTTTTCAACTCAAGTAATTCATGTTGGGTGTATATTTGTGTTGATGATATGAGAAATAATTTGTGGATAATATCTAACCTAAACTTAATCTTATGTAGTGGTGGAATTTTTTAAAGTGGTTTATATGTGCTATAAGATACTAGAGTTCTGTAAAGTATTTGGTTCATTTGAAAGGATGGGTTTTCATAAAATGGGGATTATGTACCTATAGAATGAATTTTTCATGGAAGGGGATACCATATATTTGATATTATATGTCGGTGTACATTTTCGAAGGTAAAAACAATATCTATAAGATACTTGATAACTGTGATAGATTATTTTCATGCAATATGATTATATTCTAAATAAGGAGAATTATACACCTATTGAAGAAACATTTGAAAAGTGGACTACACTAGGTCAGAGCTTGTGAAGAGGGGGATAATTCTAAATAGGGAAAGAACACATTATGAAGTACCAATTTTAAAAAATATTTAGTTTATGTGAATATATTTGGTTCTCCAATGGATGTGGAGGTTTATGTCTATCCATCCTGTATGTTCAATGTGGTAGGTAGCCCTCTATGAAGAAATTACATGGTATAGAAAGTGACCTTCACAAATTAATCATTTGAAGAACATTATGATTTGTTTATAAGGTGGATAAATTACCATGAACTGTTTAAATGCAATTTTCACTCCCTGTTAATATTTTTATTTCATGTCTATCCTTAAAAATTCTTCTCTTACGACCTCCTTTCAAAGGATTATTTTGAAAATATTGAATTTTATTAAATTCCAAGTCTTTTAAATCTAAGTAAATTTCCAACACTATCAAAATAAATTTCTATGAACATATTTAAATAAAATTCCATGTATCTACCCACACTATGATTTTTGGTGGTGTAATTATTTTTTATTAAATATTTATAATACCTTCACAGCTCTATGTTATTCTTTCAGGACACTACTTCTCTTCCTTTAGATATTTCATCGCGTAATTATTTCATGACTCCACATCATTCAATCATGTATTTTCTAATTTTTTTGGATTTTACAATATGTAATTCATTCAAATATCTATATAATTATTTCATGGAATTACTTTCATATCATTTGATAACCCAGCACATAATTATTTCATGGAGTCACATGGTTTTTTCAAAGGATTTTTCCATTGAAACAGAACTTCCACTAAAAAATCATTTGCAACCTTTTAAAAACAACACACCCTATTAAAAAATAATAATTAATCTACGTAATTATTTCATTGATCTATATAATTCTTTAATTTAATTCCTTTCTTTGCAATGGATCATCAATGATAATATTCTTTCACAACTTTGTATAATTTTTTCATAGAATATTTTCCTTTCTCTCGATCTCCCACCATATAATTTTTTCATGGTTCTACATAATTAATCTATGGAATTCCATAATTTTATTTGAATCGTCCACTGTATGATTCCATCATGGTTATTTCTACACTAAAAAGTATCTTCACTTATGATAAAAATAATCAAAAATTAAAATATCCACTAGAGTTGATCCTTACATCCATTTTAGCACCAAAGATATTAAATAAAATTGTAATTGGTTTACTATGTTTATAAATATTTATTTTCTATTGTATGTCTATTAAATTAAAAAATAGGTCATAAATAACATTAAAAATTAAAATCAATACTATAGAAGAATTCTAATTTTTTTTGATGAAATCCATGTTCAACTCCCAGTGGGAGGTTATCACCACCATGAAATCATATTGGGAATATTTTATAAGGAACTATATTCCCAGGTTTGTGAGAAATATTGAATCGCATCTGTATCCCATTTGTGTATTCTTAAATAATAATAATACCCTATTATATTTAACTCAATTAATTTTATTTTAGAAATTCTCATATTAGGTTCACTATATAAAAGTGAGTGCCACATTTTTTTAACTCCAAAAATCATTTCATACTTATTCTAATAATCATTTTTTTAGTATTTAACCTTCATGGCTTGTGTAAATAAGGAAAAATAATATTCTTCATTTATTTTAGTAACTTATTCATCCTTTAAACTCACTTATCCTTTATACCCACTCTATTATGCATTAAAAATTATACTACAATGAAAACATCTTCAATATCTTTGAATATTTATATTAAAATTAAAAAACCAACATCCACATCAACCTCCAATTAAAATCTGACAACAATTATAGCATTAAAATAGACCTAGATAATCACATAAAATTTTATTTTTTTGAGATAATTTAATGGGTATTATTTGGTATACCATAAATCAGACACCATGATAAATCATCAGAAAAATAAGTATCGTCTCGATCTATTAGAATCATCTCCCCACATCCAATAATAAACATAATAAAAAAATTATTAAAGCAATTAATAATATTGAAATTGGAAATATAGAATCATGAGAGTAATTGAGTAGAATAACTAGTGAAGTAATTTAAAGGTATTTATAAGAGGTAATTTTACCATTGTAAGAGTAATGTGACCGTTAGAATAATAACCTGGCCATTGGGAATAGTAAGAAGACCATTGTGAAAAGTAACCTGACCCTTGGAATAGTAATATTAAAAAAAATAATAAATGTGGATATAAATAATATTTATCTTGAATAATTTAAAAAAATAAAAATATTAAAATACTAAAAAACATATCATTACTAGAAAACTCAAAGAAAATATAAGCACAATTTTAATGAATAATATTTTAATGTATTTTATAAAAAACATAATTATTATATTAAATTTAAAAATCAATTATTTTAGAAAATTATTTTGATAAAATTAATTTAATATTTGAAGTCAAAAAGTTCAAATTGTCAAAGGGTGGTTTTTTTAATTTTCTGAAATAATTCAATTTTCTGGTGAATAGTAAAAAATTTAGTTTTGACATAACCAATGTATCTTGAATTACATAATTCATGATGTAATTATGAACCAAGACTTTGTATAACATGATTTTAGTCCATGATATATTTAATTTCATAACATATTCATTAAAATATTATAAAATTAATTTCTAAACGGAAAAAAACACTTTCCAAAACATAAATTCTAAAGTAATTCCTTAAAATAAAAATTCCCCTTTTTCCACTTTCATATTTAAATAATATAATTAATTATAATTATAAAGGATATTTAAATTCAAAAACCCATTATTTTATATTAATAAATCATTTATAATGTGAACATTTTACTATTACAAGTTTTACTTTTGATTTAATATTTCATTCAATATTTGATACTAAAAATACCCCTATGATCATGTATAAATAACCTCTCTCCATTACATTGGAATCCACTCCTCCCACACATTCAAAACCCCATTCTATGGATAAATCCAAAATCTAAATCACTATATAATACTTAGGGACATTATGGAACAATACAATTCCAATCACCGTGGTAGTTATAGTTTCATACAAGAGAAGCTACAACAAGGATAGAGTATGTCCTTATTAACTATTCCATCTCTTTTTTTATTTATTATTTCTCCTAATTCATTTAAAAAAATATAAAATTATATATTCAGAAATTTAACATTATATTATTGATTAAAACCTACTAAAATTATCGAATTTATGAAAAATATAAATTTTATACATCCCTTTCCATCCCATTATACAATTCCATGTTAAAGGTCAGTCAACCACCTACAAAGACATTTAAAAGTCAATTATTATAACCACCTTTATGGATAGAAATTATAAATAAACATTGGTTCTCAATGTCCCACAACAATGATTCCTTCGCCTGCTTTTTTAATCAAAAGCACCTCAAACATACTCTGAAAAGCTGGTGTAGCTCCAAAGATAAACAAATTAACAATGAAATCCTTCTTCTTCAGAATGATCTAAATGAATTAAAAAACAATAACACTAGTTCTGATTTCAATACTGAATAGACTCAAGAAATAAACCTTTCAATTAAGCTCAGATCATTTCTAAATTTTAATAAAAAAATGAGGAAATGAGCATTTAATGTTAAATGGCTGTCAGATAGTGACAGAAATACTAAATTTCATAATTCTTTTCAAAGAATCAAGAAGTCTTGCAGACTGATATCCTTTTTAAAAGATGGAGACAAACTTCTTGGTAATGAATATGACATTTCTCATCACATTTTATCCTACTATGAATCCATCTTCAATGGTCCCGATATCAACAAAGATCCCATTCCTGAGGTCATTCCGAATATGGTCACTGATGGAGAAAACACTTTCCTCCTCAACACTCTAATGGATCATGAAATCAAAGACACTTCTTCAGTTTGAATCTCGTAAATTCTATGGGTCCTAATGGTCTCAATAATGGTTTTTTCCAGCACTCTTGGGATGTGATTCTTGTCGATGTTTATAAACTTTTCAAAACCTGTTCTTACAATGGCACTCTTCCTCAAGATCGTAATACTCAATTCCTCTCCTTGATCCCAAAAGTGGATAATGCCTTTGAGATTCATTTCTTTCGACCCATTTACCTTATCAATACCCTTTATAAAATAATCACTAAAATCATTTCCAATAGACTCTTGACTATCACAGATAAAATTTTCTCCTAGAACCAATTTGGTTTTATTAAGGGTAGATCTATTCGAGACTGTATCTGTCTTGCCTCTGATTATATAAACAACATGAATAAAACTAACATAGCTGGTAACATTTCTATTAAACTGAACATTAAAAAATCATTTGACACTATGGACTGGAGAATTATCTTCAATGTTCCTCAAGGTTTTGGATTTAGTGTTTCTTTCATTACTTCAATCAAAAAATTGTTCAATTCAGCGCCTATCTTCATTTTAATCAATGGATCTCCCAAGGGCTACTTCAAGTGAACCAAAGGGGTCAACCAAGGTGATCCTCTCTCTACCATTCTCTTCCCGATAGCGTAAGACTATCATAGCCACCTTCTCAATCGATTAGTTGACCAGAATAAACTGAAACCCATCCACATCACTTGGAATGAAAATTCCCCCACTCACCAGTTTTATGCTAACGACATCATCCTTTTCCTTCAATGTGATAAAAAAATTTTAATCCTCAAACAAACTCTCTCTCACTATGAAGATGTTTCTAGAAAAACCATTAGTTGGGATAAATCCTGCATCTTCTTTGGGAAGAACATTCCACCCAAAAGAAAATATAACATTATTAGTGACTTAGGTCTAAAAGAAGGTACTCTACCATTTACTTACCTTGGTGTTCCCATTTTTTGGGGTACACCCAAATCATGCCACTTTTCCACAATAGTTGACTAAGTTCTAATCCAGATCTCTTCTTGTAAAGGTAAATCTCCCTATATGGTAGGTAGGATTTTCCTGGTCAAATTCATCATTGTTTCTATGTTGGTTTACTCTATGATGGTCTATAAATGGCCGGTTGGTCTTATCAAGAAATTGAACATCACTATAAAAAAATTCATTTGGTCTAGAATCACTCTAGAAAGAAAGCCTATGACTGTTCTTTGGTCAACTTGTTGCAAGCCAATTGAAAAAGGTGGTATCGGCATAAAAAATATTAAGTATTTTAATGAATCTCTTCAAGTCAGACTCACTTAGAACATTCTTCATAATAATTCTAAATCTATTTCTTTAATCAAAAATATATTTTTTGAAAAACTTAAGACTCGAAACCCAAATTTCATTAACTCCTCTATTTGGCCATCCATCAGACATTATTAGTCCAATATTATGAATAATTCTAGATGGATGGTCTCCAAGGAATCCTCCATAAAATTCTAGTTAGATAACAGGACTGGAAATAACATAATTACTATGATTTCTCCTAATCAAACCCATGAGAATACTAATTTCTTGATTAGAGATATTCTAAACTCTTATTATGATCATCTCCCTAAAAATATTCTGAATGTCATTGAAAACTACTCTGTTTCTATTACTAATAATTTCTTAATTTGGGAACTATCCAATAATGGCATGCTTAACTCTAAACATTTCTACAATAATTACTTTTTTAACTCAGAATGTGACTTCATGTGGATAAAACATTTTAACAAGGGTTGGATAAAGACTTAAAGATTCAATCTCATCTTGTGGCTTGCTCACAACAGAGTTCCCATAAAGAGTTGTCTTTAATATTTTTGAATCCAACTCTGTTCGAAATGAAAACTCTGTAATCATCACAGAGATGATGCTAATCATCTTTTATCTCTTGTTCCACTACTGAAGCTCTTTGAAACTATATTCTTGACATTTTTGGTTGTAGATGGTTGGTTCTTGTCTATGTTAAGAATCAACTAAAAAAATGTGCAGAAATGGACGGCTCTTAGAAAATCAATAACATCTTCCTGGTTGCAGTTGAAAAACTCTATCATGTAATCTGGTTTCATCAGAATGCTATTTTTATAACAATTACTTACTTAATCAAAACTCAGGTCGGATTTGGATCCTCATTTCCATACGGGAAACCACTTTGATGCAAAATTGACATTGCCACAACATTGTGCATGACTTTGAAATCATGTGGCGTCTTCGAATTAATAGAAATTATTTTCAACCTCGTCATATATTGGAAGTGTTCTGGAAAGATTCTCTCCATAGAAGGATTAAAGTTAATAATGATGGTGCTTCGAAAGGTAATTCAGACCCTTTAGGTTGCGGTTCTATCTTCCGGAATCACCTTGGTCAGTTCCTTGGATGATTCATGGGTAGCTTCGGCATTTCCACCTCTCTTGAAGCTGAGATGATGAGTTTAATTCATGTTATTGACTTCTCCAAATGCTTTGGTTGGGACAATATCTGGATTGAAAGTGATTCATCTATAATAGTTCAAGCAATATGGAATGGAATAATATATCTTGCATGGCCGATTACTACCCGTTGGATGGACTGCATCTGTTCTCTTGTCGATCTAAATTATATCATCACACATGTTTAACAAGAATCAAACATGGTGGCAGATGGAATTGAAAACATGGGTTTAAATCAAGGAATTACATGGTTTGAAGGCCTCCCTACTATTCTACTTTCTTTGCATAAACGAGATTTTAATATGATCCCGTATTTCAGAATTCTGTAAACAATTTTTATAATAATTTCTGCCTTGGTCATTTTGGTCCAAGGCATCATCTTTTAAAAAAATGTAGTGAAATCGAGGAAGAATGAAAAAACCATTAATTAAAACCTGATATCAAAATTACTACCCAATAAACATGGAAATTATGAAATGTAATCAAATGACTATATTTGATAAAAATTGTAAAGATTTAAATAAATTCACATATATATCATTGTTTTAATAAATCAAATTTTATTATTCAGGAGGTGAAAACTAATAAAATAAAGTAGGAATATAGATAATGGGATTATTGAACATAATTCCTTTATTTATGTTATTCTCTCTAATTTGGTATGAGTTTTCATATTATATTATTTAAATGTTCATTCTCTTTTTATTCAGGGATTTACTTGTTCCTACCAGGTCAAAATAATTTCTACGAAAGGCCTATTTTTAAGTGACTTCAAAACATAATATTTAACTCCTCCTAAAATGATTCTTATCTCCTTAATAATAATTATGTTTTATACCCAAGTATGATTTAACATATTTGTTTTGGATAAAACAAAAATTATTCAAGATTTTTTTATTAGATCCTTATGAAACCCATTCTCATCCTTGGATTCTTTTCATGCTTATGATTATTATACATTCTATATAGAATACATGATTATTTAAATATTATGATGTCATGGGTGGGGTCAGAATTATATATCCCTTTAATGAAATGGTTAATATAATGAATCTCCTAAGATGATGTGTATTATGTGTGAAAATGATTTTATAATTGTTCACAATGGTGATTTTATGATTATTCACATATGTTATGCATGAACATGATGCTATATTTTTCACAATTATATTTTTTATTTAAACACTAATACATGTTTTTCATTTTTATGCATTTCCAAATTACACGTATTTATCACATGTTTTCTTCATGTTGTTGATGATGATCATATGATTATTTTTTTATGATGAGTATTGTTCCCACAAATATTATATTGATTAATGTACCTTATTCATCCTCTTAGTGGGATTTTATCTCACCCATTTCATTTATGTACATCCTCAGGTGATTTCTTTTAGTAATGAGAATATTAGGGATAATAAAAAATATTGAAGATGGAATTAAATACTGTTTGTTTTTTATTATTTATATGCTATATATAAGAATAATTTTTAAAAGACAATAATGCATTGGATCCTATATTTTTAATGCTATTATAATTTTGATATTAAAATTATGTGATAGTCATGTATGAGAAATTAGAAATAGTATGGTTGGTATCATAGTGAATAATGGAATCTTGTCCTAGGTTACTTTCATTTGTGAGCTTTGGAAAAATTGGGTATCTCCACCCATGGGATTCATGATGAAAGGGATTCTGTTATGGATGGGGGTGTGTCCCACCTAGGAAGTGTATCAACCCATGTATTCATTCAATAGGTATCGATTATAGTCCACTAGAAATAATTCTAGACCTCTATTGTTGGTATCATATGAAAGTTTATTTAATTTTGGAATTATTATTAGATAACTTTAGTGAAAACTCTTAGGAAAAAGACTAATAAAATGTGGAAATCCAAGAAACTCTGTTTATAAAATTTTAAACATAGGTATCCTATAATATATTCTATTATAGTTAATTAAAAATAATAATAAACCATTTATTCATACTTTGTGGACTTATGATTTGTTCGAACATTCTATATTTTATAAAATGGTGTGAAATATTACAAACGCGGCCAAATACACATGTAAAGGGAAATGTAATGATTTTTCAAATTAAATAACAATTCCATGGTAGGTGGACTTCAAAAATTTATTAAATTTATCACTCATTTTTCTAATATTATGAATAATTACCTGGACCATGTTTAATTTATGACATCACCCTTGAAGGATCAATTATCCATTGATTCATTTATCTAGAAATGACCACCATCATTTAGTGGAACTTCTTATCCACTTTTCATGAAATAATGGATTGACTCAATGGGGTTGATATTTTTTATGATACATTATTTTTAGATGCATAACGTGACTCTAACCTTCAATCATTTTGAATGAGAAGCTGATCAATAGTGGGTGTTGATAAAGAACACCAAGATGAAGGTTGAAATAGATGAAATGGAGTGGTAATACTTAAAAAAATATTTTTTTCATGTAATTTACGTAAATTCATAAAAAATATGGAAATAGAATTTATATATTTGAAGAAAAATGAATGAGAATCTAGCGTGTATTATAAAGAAAACCTCACAAGGCCTGCAAGACATAGGTTGGGGTTTGTTATCAACAATTATAGAGAAATAGATAGATTATTTAGTGAACTAAAACCAAAACATTGAATGTATATAGCTATCTGATACATTGGTAGTTATTAGTAATTGGTTCCATGAGCTGTTAAAAAAGAGATAGAGTTTGGAAAATGGTCTATTGGCTATAGATATAATAAGATAACAATGGAGTTTCAAGATGGTGGGTCAAATGAAAAATGAGAAAAGAGGATCCAACTACCCAAATGATAAAAACATAGAATGAATAATCATATGAATTGAATAAAATTGATTGGGGAAGTGCTTAAAATTTTGTACAGAAGGCCAAAAAGGTCATAAATGTTGAACAGACATGGTGAATCTAGCCAACATTATGGCGGAAATGAGGAAAACTCATAGTGAACCACATATAGTTCGATACTTTCACAATAGGTAAAAATAGAACTATATAACCTGGTACACCAACCCATAGGTCATTATTGTTAATCATTGTCAATAACCACAAAAGAAAAATGTGAAATGGAAATATTATTACATCAATAATACTGAAGTGGAGCATGAAAATGAATTCATATAAGGTAAACATACTATTCCTTCATTAATGGAAAATGTTTTTGTTTGATTCTAGTTTTATGGACTCATTTATATCATAAAATATTTCTAAAAATATGTAATTTAATCCTTGATTCCATGATGTATATATGTGTATCTGTGTGTAAAAACACTGAGTGGGGAAATAATTACTACCCAAGTGTTGGAATATTTTCCTATAAGCGCATGTTGAATGATTCTTATAAATATTCTCATAATACTTCCCTTGGTAGGATTCGATGCTATATTAGGTATATATTGGCTCTCATTATATGGATCACACAATAATTTTCCAGAAAATGTAATCTCTTTTGAAATTCGAAACTATCTAATGCTCCTCTAGAAATGAAATAAAGATCGTGAATACCCTTTGGAAAATCCCCTGATGGTATAGGTATTGATACCCTTTGAAGAATCATACCTTTCCAAAATGGTTGAGTCAAAAGAAGGTATAATCTTGGACAAAATTTTGATTTATAGGGAATATACTAACGTATTTCCAAAAATGTTACCATGACATCCCCTAAATCGTGAGGTATATTTCACGATAGATTTTATACCTAGAGCCACTCATATCTCGAAATATTATTACCGGATGGCCCCAATCTAACTAAAAGAGTTAATAATGTTACTGCAAGAACACATGGACAAAGCGTTCATATGTACTAGTGCATCCCCTTGGGGAATTCAAGTTCTCATTGTAATGAAAATGTATGGATCAATATATGCGTGTATTGATTATTGTAAACTCAACAAGATCACCATAAAGGACAAGTATCATAATCCAAGGATTGATGACCTTTTTGATCAACTAGGAGGATCTCAGTAATTCTCAAAGGTGGATATTCATTATGGATATCTTAAACTAAATTTTATGAAGTAATATATATAAAATACTACTTTTCATTCAGGGTGTGTTAACTATGAGTTAATTTTGATTCCCATTGGGCTTACAAATTCCCCTAATATCATCCGGGATTTGATGAATAGAGTCTTTGTACAGTCACTCTAAAAATTAGTGGTAGTGTATATCGAATATATTACTATTTAATCCAAGAGAAATGATGGGCATGAAGATAATATATGGATCGTTATGGTGAGAATAAAGAAGGATAAAATGTATGCTATGTTCATAAAGTGTAACTTTTTGATGCATCAAGATTCATTCTTTGGGAACATGATCATAAGTGATGGAATTTCTATGGACCCTTCAAAATAAGGTTATTTAGGAATGGCCCATACCCACTAGTTTCATTGAAATATATAGTTTTATTGGATATTCTTGGTAATTATGAATTTTTTTATGAATTTATCATTATTTTCCAGCTTTCTATCAAAGTTAACATGGAAAGGGGTAAATAATGTCTATACAAGAGAATGTGAGGAAAGCTTTAGGAGGCTCATGAAGAGGCTATTCACTACACCTGTACACACACTACCAACTAGTGGAGAAGGTTTTGTGATATGCAATGATGCATCAAAGAATGTATTGGGTTGTGTACTCATAAAGATAATAAATTTATGTTCAACTCCCCTCAATAGAAGAATATTCATTTGAAGAACTACCTAACACATGATTTGTATTTTGCAGCTGTGATTTTTGATCTAATGATTTGAATAAACTATATATATAGTGAGAATTCTCACATATATACATATAATAATAGTCTAAAGTAGATATTTATAAAGAATGATCTCAACGTGAATCAAAGAATATGGTAAGAGATAATCAAGAACTATGATTCTTCTATTCACTTCCATCTGGGAAATGAAAACATTGTAGTTAATGCTCTTAAAATAAAATAACATGCTACTCTATCCATGATGTGGAATGAGAGATACCATGTCTTGTTGGATATGTAAAGTATATATTTTTAAATCATAAAATCCAAGAATACATCCAACTAGTCATAAATTATTATCCAATCATATATCTAAGATATGATCAAGAGGAACATATGGATGATATATAGTTACAAAAGAAGGTGAAAGCAGTAAAATAAGTGAAGATACAAGAGGTTTATAATGATAATAATGGAGTGATTAGTTTAGGGATGAGGCTTTGTGTGCCTTCAACACATGATATAAAGAATGATCCATTGGATAATGCACAAATCTCATCATTTTCATTCTATCCTAGAAGTACCAAAATATATCACAATCTTCATGATCACTTTTTGTGGGGAAACCTAAAGAATATTATTGGGATGTGTATATCTCATAGTGTTTTCTATGTCAAAAAGATAAAGAAGATTGAAATAAGTCCAAAGGGATGATGCAGCCATTAACTATACCCATCTGGAAAATGGGAGAATGTAACCATGGAATTTTTCCCTTGTCTCAAAAAGAAATCCAAAGAAAAAATGTAATAAGGGTTTTGGGTTATTTACTCATAATGACTTCCCACATTATCACTATTTGAAAAGATTTATCAAATGAACAACTTCACAAAATATATGTGAATAAAGTGGTGAGGCTACTTGGGGTAACAATTTTTATCATCTTAGTTTCTGATCCAAGCTTCACATCCAAATTATATATAAGTATTCAACATGATATAATTAATGAGTTAGATGTCAGCATGGTCTATAATCCCTAAATATATGTCTAATATAAAAGGAATATTTAAAATCTCAATGTCATACTAATAGAATAATCAATTGAATTTAAAGGAGCATGGGATTTACATCTCTCAATTTTTGAGTACCCATATAACAATAGATTCCACATGAGTATACAAATAGAACAAAATTAAGCTCTGTATGGGAAGCGATGTAGAACTCAAACTTGTTAGAATGATGTTTGGGATCAAAATATAATTAGAAATGTTCTATTATAAGAAATTATAAATATGGTTCAATCAATACAAGATAATATAAAATCGACTTAGAGTAGTAAAAAGAGTTATACAAATAGTCATTGAAAGGACTTGGTGTTTGATGGAAGATAAAAAGATTTCCTTTGAATGTCACTATGGTAGAGAGTCATGTGATTTTTTAATAAAAGGAAGCTTAACGCAAGGTACATTTTACTCTTTGAGATTCTTGATCACATAGGAGCAGTGACCTATCATATTTCACTTCTACCATGTATCACTCAAGTTCATTATGTGTTCTAGGTATCACTATAAAGGAGGTACATGCTTGATCCCTCACATATACTGAATACATAAGTTGTATAATTTGAGAATGGCCTCTCGTGTAAAGAGAAACTGGTGAGGATATTGAACCATAAAGAAAAATATCTATGAAAAAACAACTCACCTTGTAAAAGTTTCATGAATGAATGAAAAGTATGAAGAGGTGAATTAGGAACTAGAAGAAACAATGAAATATATGTACCCTAATCAATTCTCAATAAAGAATATGAGTTTAAATTTTGGGGATAATATTTCTAAAGGCAGAAGAGTGTAATGACCGGATGTTTTTCATAACAAAATACAATGAATAAGTGTCTGTTTTATTATATTATATAATATTATACAAATTCAAAATATATTGAAACCATAGAATACATTATTTCATTTCTAAATATGTTTAAATTAATAATAAATGAAACTAATTAAAATTCCAAACATTACAACTGGACCAAAAAAAATATAAATTAGAAAAGGTAAAATTTGAAAATATGGATCTCCCTAATCTACTAGAGTCATCGCCCCAATATCAATAATAGATAAAAGAAAAAAAAATTTACACCAAGAAACAGTATAGAAAATTGAAATATATATCGTTGAGAGGAATTGAGTTGAATAATGACTAAAAGAATATAGAGGTATTTATAGAAGGTAATGTGACCATTGGAATAGTTACATGACCATTGGGAATTGTAAAATGATCATTGAATAGTATTATTACCTCAAAATAATTAATGTGGATATAAATAACCTTTATCATGATTAATTTTAGTTAATTTATATATTAAAATACCAAGAAAATTAAATATCATGATTTAGAAAATGAATGAACACATAAGAGTAATTTTAATAAATTATTTTTTAATGTATTTTATAAAAATCATAATTTTTATATGAAAAGATATAATTGGTATTTTGGATAATTTTTTTATAAAATTAATATAGTTTTTACAATCTATACATAAAAACTTTCTAGGGGTGTTTTTTTGTAATTTTTTGAAGTAAATCAATTTTCAAGTTAATATAAAAAATACAGTTCTCCAAATAACAGCTGTTTGTTAAATTACAACATTAAATATATAATTATGACCTCATACTTTCTAGAACATTATTTTCCACCATGATATATTTAATTTCATAAATGATTCATTAAAATATGATTAACATAATTTCCAATTCTAAAAAGCACTTTCCAAAACATAAAGTCAAAAGTGATTTCTTAAAATAAAACATTCTCTTTATTCCAATTTACTTTTAAATAGACTAATTAATTTTAATAATAATTGTTTTTTAAAGTCTTAAACCCATTATATTATTATCATATATGATTTATAATCTCAAAAAATCAATATTATATGTTTTACCTTAGATAAATAGTTTTATTTAATAATTTTTTTTAAAAATAACCCTCTCTTTAGGTATAAATAATCCTTCTCCCTTCCCTTAAGAACCCACTCCTCCCACCCATTCTAATCACCTAGGGAGTTATAGTTTCATATAATAGAAGCTACACCAAGGAGAGAGTAAGTCTCTATTAACTCTTCGTTCTCTTCGTTCTCTTTATTCATTTTCCCAACTCCTTTCAAAATTGTAAACTATAAAATAAATTATTCAGTATTTTAACATTATATTCATGATGTTAACCAACAATAATTATTATATTTATGAAAAATATAAATTTCATGCATCCCTTTCCCACTCTTCTGACAACATCCCATTAAAAGACTATTAACCATCTATAGAGACATTGCTAATTCAATTCTTATAACCACATTTATGGATGGATATTATAAAATTAATATAATATATAAACATTAAATTATATGTATTATATGATTCATGAATTAAATAATATTAATGTATAAATTACATAGAACAAAGTATGGAAATTGAGAAAAAATGGTAAATTTTTAATTAAAACATGATATCAAAAAAGAATACCCTACAAACGAGTAAATTAATAAATATAATAAATTGACTATATTTGATAAAATTTTGTAAGATTTACAAAAATTAACATCTGGATAAATGTTTTAATAAATATTTGTTTATTGTTCAAGAGGAAAAAGTGATGAAATAAAGAGGGAATAAATGTAAGGGGATTCTAAAACTCAATTCCTTTCACTGGGTTATTCAATCATACATGGTATGAATATTCATATAATATCCTTAAAATATAATAAACCTTTTAATTTTGGGATATACATGTTCTTACCATAAAAAATATATTATAATAAATAACTCTTTTTTAAATGTGTCTTGAACACATTATATTTTTCTTCTCCTAAAATGCACCTTGTCCACAATAGAATAATGATGTTTTTATGCCCAAATATGATTTAACTTATTCATTTGGTAACCAAACAAGTTGTTATAAGAATTTATTATTTTTAAAATTATTTTGAGTACCACTCTCTTCGTATGGTTTATTTTAAGGGTATTGTTTTCGTACATTCTATGTGGCATGTATGATTATGTATGTATTATGATGCAAGGGGTGGTCCCAGACTTATATATCCCTCAAATTCATAGGGTAATGTGATGTATCTCATAAGATAGTGTGTATTATGTATCAACATGATGTTGTCTTTGTTCACAATGATGATGTTATGATTATTCATATATTTTATACATGAACATGATGCTAGATTTGTCCATAACTATGTCCTTTATTTTACCACTGAAACATGTTTTTTAATTTTTATTCATTTCCAATTCCATTAATTTATCACATGTTTCCCTCATGTTGTTGATGATGATCATATTCTAATGATTTTTTGACTATGATTATTCTCACCCCTGGTATATTGATTCATGTCCCTTACTAATCATCTAAATGGGATTTTAGCTCACCTCATTCTTTGATATATATCCATAGGTTATTACATGTACTAAGGAGAATGTGAAGTCCATTAATAATATAGAGAATATGGAATTAATAATTTTTATGTTTTAATTTGTAAAAGTTATTTATAAGCATAATTTTTTCAACACATTAATCCACTGTGACCTAGATTTGCAATTAGTTTTTTTGTGTGTCTTAAAATGATGTAATAATCATGTATGAAAAAATAGGGAAGCACTAATAATTGTAGTGATATTATGTTGATAATGTGTGATTATTATACCCTCTATTAGATAATAAAAAATAATAGTAGTAATATTAATAAACCATTAAAAATATTAAAACTAAATAATTTGTTTAATATAGTGATTGGGAAACAATAATAAATAAAAATAACATGTTAAATATAAACCAAATATAATGTCATAAAAGCCATACTTAAATATAGTATTTTTAGATGGATCAATAACATTCAAAATATGATCTAAAACAAAAAAAAGTTGAGAGATATGAAAAACATAGGTCTACGGATATTCTAGATTTTATCTCCTAGTCTCTCCATGAATATAATTCAGACATCTATCATATGTACCTTTCTCTTTTCAGTATCTCCAGTAATTATGTCTACACCTCCACTAAGTTCCACACACCTGGTTAGAACAATATACTAAGTAGCCTACCACTAATGGTGTAATTAATTAAATTCAGCATATATGGGTTAATGAAAAATAAGATACGAAAAAATCTCATTTTCGTAGACAGAGCATTGTTGTGATGTTCTAAGAAGATTGTTTTAGTCCTCATCATACCCAATAATATAACTATACTATCTTATTAATGTTTATTTTACTACCACTAATGCTTGTGTTTCAAGGTGTGATTGCTCAGTCTAGTTTTGGATGAAGATGGAAGAAACTATTGACTGTTGACTCTCAATTTAAGTACCCACATAATGAGGATTATTTTTTCTATGTGTGGTATATTTTTTTAAATGTCAATTACTCATGGAGTTCACATGTTGTATTTTACTACCCTATGATTTTTGTTGGTTTTTTTATTTTCATAGTGGTTCAACCCTTTTGTATTTTCACTTATTTTACATGGTTACAATTTCCCCACCACCCATTATTTACCAGTTTGAACCACTAAGTAATATTTATTTGACTATTATCATATTATATGTTTGGGTACTCTCCGTTGGTGGTAAAGCTTTGAGGAAGTTGGTCGTGAGGTTGTGTTTTGGTTATGTTATCCATTGGTTTTTATTTTCATTGTGTCAAGGGTTATATAAATTTTCTGGAAATAAGAAATAAATCTTAACATTATCTATATCATAAAATTCATGGGTATGAGACATCCACATACATGGATGATCTAAACTATTTTGGATAATACCGTAATGGGATGGTTACTATCACATTCAAATCACAGCTATGGGATAAATTTGTTATTTTCACTAATAATTAAAACATGGGTGAATAGAGTATCACTATAATAAATGAGTATGGGTGAATATCTCATCACTATAATTAAAAAATTGTACTTATGAATGGGCCATCACCATAATCATAATCACTAAATGTGAAAAGGACTTCACCATAATCCAAAAAATATATTTATTAATCCGTTATAACTATAATCAAAACTGTAAAAGTGAATAATAAAATACGATATTCAAAAAAATAAATGTGAATGACGTATCACCACATAAAAAAGGAATGTTGGTGAATGTGTTATCACCTCTACAATTACAAACATAGGTGAATAGTCTATCATCATTTTCATAAGTATACCATATGTGAAAGTGTTATAAAGAAGAATATGTATAACATGGGTTAAAGCGTTATCACAAAAATCAATAATAATAATGGTAAATGGGTTATCACCATAATCACGTGACTATATTCCATAGATCCTTGAAACTAATATACCAAAACATGGTGAATGGGTTATACCCTATTCACCAAACATGGGTGAATGGGATACACTATACAAGTAATCATGAAAAGAGAGAATGTAAGATCACTATAATATAATCATAAGAAAATAATAATATATTATCAATATAAAATAATAATAACAGGGGTTAATATATTATCATCCTAATATATAAATGATAATGGGTGAAAAAATATCAAAAAAACATAACATATATAATAGTGAGTGAAAAATCAATAAAATAATCATAATAAACATGGGTGAAAGGATAATCACTATAGTGTAAACATAATAAAGAGTTAATAGATAATCATTAATTTCATTGTTTAATATAAACTTAACTTCCTAAATAGGCTCTCTGTATTCATCACATTTTACACCTAAGAAACTTTAATTTAATCCTATTATTCCTCAAAAAAACTTATATTTTGACGAAACTACCCATCTCACAATGGTTTCACTAAACTGGTAACTAACTATATCAATAATATATAACTAAGATACATCACCACTAGGCTACCCATAAATATTATTCATGTAAATATGGAATACTCAATGACACTATATTTTGATCTCAAATTTAGTTTCTATGAAATAGAACCCTTCGAGTTATCCACCATATATGTATCTCACAACTTCTTAATTGATATCGGGGAAATAAGAGACCATGGATACATAGTAAAGGGGTTAGAGAGTCTATAATTGGTTAGATAGACCATAATCATTTCTAAAAAAAATATGGAAATATCTTTCATTTTAATATCATTTAATTAAATCACACCTTCATATTCCCATATATTATACAAATAATTGAAACTCATATAAAATTATGAAAATATTTAGGCACCACCAAAAATAGAGTTATAGACATTACCATATTTAATATCATGAGTTTAATTGAGCGCTATTATGTGAAATCCTTAATGTAGATGAAAAAACTATACTTTTATATTTATAATAAAATACCATGATAATTTATGATAACCCATCAATATCCTGGACGGATAAGTTACCATTACCTATCGTGATATAACATAACAGATAAAGAATTTTACCACCAATATTTTAGGGTTCATGAGACAAAAATCATCTAAGAAGGTATGGAGGATGGCCTGATTTTTTTGGGGAAACAATAGGGAAAAATAATATCATTTATAAACTAGATGGGATATATTCTATCTAAAATAAACACCATTTCATTGGTGGAATAGGGCCCCATTTGACCTTTTATATACCCTAATGAAATTTTTTTGGATGGGTAAATATCCCATCCCCCTATCGAGGCCATAGAATTTTTATGGTCTCCTACCAAGCTTGTACATGAAAATATTTTACATGATAAATTTTTTCCACTAATCTCAACTCATTATATTTTTTTTCCAATCCGCCTCTAAAACTTTTTTATCCTGGAAGAGTTAGAATATGATTGAATTAACTTGAAATAAATTGAATTATTTCCTCTATATAATTTGGTGATTATAAACACAAAGATATATCTACGCTTACACTATACAAATTACAAGGTTACTATATTCCCATAAAGTATATTCTAACTCAAATAATCTATACATATGGGCCTCCCATAAAATAATCAATCATCCCCTTACTCGACATCATCGATCTGTGTCACATAAAATTGGTCTTCACAGTTTCTCAAAAGATGTGATATATAAAATACATGTTCATCCACTATGTATTTGAGGATCTTTTAATCAATATTAAACTATATTAATCATCTTAATAAATTTAAATAGAGCCAAAAATCTAGGTGATAACATTGCCTTCCTCTGAATCTTCATATATTCTATTCTAGGGAATACCCTAAAAAATAACCAACCTCTTTTCTTGGACTCTATATATCAGTTTCGATTGTATATAGATGGTTTTCATCCAAATATGGGTTTCATACAACTTCCTTGAAGTCATATTAATATTTTCTATGGTGTAGTACTTAAGACTCATCCCCATAATAGACGTATCCCCTTCATTCATCAAGGGGAGAGGATATCAATAGCCTATATTACATTACTTTTAAGGCTTCCATCAGAATAGAAACTAGAAAGCTATTTCTATAAGAAAACATTATCTACTACATATTACTAACCCCATATTTCAAAAAATAAAAGATATATTCTTGAAGCATGTGCTCCAAAAACCAATATAAAAGCTCAGACTGCTTTTCAATTTGAGAATGTTACGTCATCATCAGTTTCGTTTGAGTTCCCAATGCTCATTGTATCAGCTACTCAAAATGAGATGTTAATAAAATATCCCATTCCATCACAATGTTCATTTTCCCTATTTGTAGTCATACAATAATATATATATATATATATATATATATACTTCATAGTTCAATAATAGTCATGGATTTTATAATCAAAAATAAATATTCCACCAAGATCATTCATTGAATAATAACCCATACAGTAGCAAAAACATGGAAAATTATTGTAAATGTATTACAAATCCCGTAGTGACAACATAACATTTCCATATAAGAATGGGTAGGTAATGAGGAAGTCTAGTGGGACTCTAGGGATCGATCTTAACCTATAGATGAGTGAGGCATCATGATACAAACCCCATGATTTTTTATTCATCTTGAGCTACCAATACTATTAGTTGATATCATGATACTTATTAGTCAAACATCACTGAATAATTCATATTGTGGTATATGAATCTCACATCAACTTATCATGCATACTTTTTAGGACCAGATATCTTCATTAGATACTAAGTACTTTATTATTTTTGTATGTCTAGTAAGGTTTCAGTTCCAACCATATATATTATCACTCATAAATGTATAATATAATTCATATATATAACATTATTTTATAATATTATGAAGTGAGGTGGTGATTATTAGTGATGTGAGTATAATCCTAAACAAATAATAATTAATATCAATACTTAACTCAGAACATAGGATCATTGACTAACACTTTCTACAAGCCTCTCATACCAATTAAGATTGTGACTTTCTTTTAAGTGTATATTACATATAATTCACCCTTCCAATGGATTAGTATCTTATCAATGTGAAATTATTGTAAGTATATAACCTATAATTTATTTCAAAGTATTAGGTCACACTATGAAAAAATAATTCATGTTCTTGTGGTCAGTCAATACCATAAATCTCTTACCTAATAAATTGTAACATTATCATTTTAGAAAATATATTATCATAGTTATCTATAAATAATATGTTGGGTATTTATACTCATGTGGTGTGAGTTTCCTTGAACTATATGCGACTAATCATTCATTCCATATCAAGAATTATCCCATAAGAACTGTTGATGAATCAATATACATTGTATAATCTTAATAGTGCTAAATAAATGTTAGAATTGTAACATATTTCAACCAAAACTTCAAATATTGGAATGATCTCTTTAAAATATTAAAGCACTCCAACTTCACCTCCCTCTTTGTTATGGATATAATTATCATTATTAAATTGAATAATCTTAAATAATTTTCTATAAGTAACCTATTAAACCAAAGTGGCTATGTATCTTACATAAATTTTTGGGTTGCCTTTAAGAAACCATAGCATCATCCTACTCATGGTCTACAAATCTTCCAGAATAAAATATCACAAGTAAAAAAATACCATTCTTATCCATAAGTGTAACTTTAAGATTATGGCATAATTTCGATGCTCTCTCAATGTAAGAAATTCTTTATATATGATCATATTATGATCCTATGATTTCTTAGAGTATACTCGAATTCCATCAATTTAAATTACCATAAAAGAATAAATAGATGGATGGAAACTATATTCATCATGGTTATACAACCTATTATAATTTTCATCAAACTAAAAAACAACATAATAAAATCATATAATCTATATCCTATTTATGAATGTAGAATTAGTAATATCATCTAACTTCACAAAACATTATTAGTTTTTGAACATCATTTAAATATTGTAGAGCCATTTGGGTCCCCTCATCTCATCAAAAATCCATCAATGTGTGGAATTGATATAGGTTATTGATCATCAGTTAATGTAGACTATGATAATCCAAAAATAAATAAAAACTATTATCACTCTAATTGAGAAAAAACTGGACAAACCTATGTTTATGTGACTGAGTGAACAATTCCATTAGCCACTAAGTACTTTATATAGAATATAAATGGTATCATCTTTTTTGGATCCATTCTACATGGAAGAATATCTATGGGATTCATACCTAGCACTAGGTAATTTGTAAACTCAACCTCCTACTATGGAAGAATCATTGAGAATTCCAATTGAAATAATCATAATATAATTACAAAATATGAGGGAAGATTAGTTATTTTTCCCTATATATTATGTAAGACAACACTAACAAACTTGTTGGCGATGAACCCTATCTGTTGAAGGTCATGTCCCAAATAGATTTTATATAAATAAAAATCCCCAAAAACATATAACTATCACCCTAAAAATTCATTAAATTTTATCAGTTGTGGTAAAAATATATTTTCCACTATAAAAAATCATATAATCTCTTAAAATAATCACATTGAATCTACTCATATCTATAGATAAAAAACCCCCAGATTCTTATATCAACACAAAACCATGAAATATATTGGATATTATTGAAAACCCTCTAATTTCATTCCAAAAAAAGTGTTTAGGTTCAACATTCATACCAGGACATCTAAATATAATGAATGATCTCTATCTATATTTTAAGATAGGAAAGAGTGGGTAGTTTCTAAATCAAGTAATAATTACTCTTAGGTAAACATACCCATAATCATAAGCCATACAATCTATGACCCCTCTCCATTGTAAAAATGTATACTTATCAATGCCATAAACCTAGTTGTATCTAATACCTTAGCACTAAATTATAAATATCTAGATATCATATGTTTTACCACCATATTTACATAGTTGACCATGTGAATCATGTCCTCTACCATTCCTAAAATATGTAAAAAACATAAACTTTCACTTGTAAGTGATTCTCCCAGACTACATCCCCATATATTGGTTTAACAAAAACCTCACCCAATACAAGCTAGTTGAGGAGCATTTAATTGGACAACTCTATATTCATAATACTGGAAATCATTTAGTGGTCGATAAAAATATAGATAGAGATTCCCTGGAAAACCATAGCGATAGAAATCCAAATAATTCCACCCCCATGAAAGAAGCATTAATCCTTTTCTTAGATATATTTTATAATTAATTCCCTAGAGAGATCCCTAAAATCATTATTTTTTATTACCCAATGATTTACACCTTGTCCCATCAGAAGAAGAAACATACTCAAAAATACTAATCTAAACTAGATTTTTATTAATCGTAAGTGACTTGTTTTTTACCATATTAAAATATGTTAGGTATAATATGTTATTCTAATCCAAAATAGTGTATATTAACACATCCTTAAATATATAAAATTCAAAAACCTCATCTGCTTCCAACATTGTTGAATAGTTATGTTATTCAATATAGAAATTTTTATATTCAATCAATCATTTATCCCCTTTCATTAGGTTAATTAATTTATGATCTCTTTACCTATTAAATGTCTTGGAAAAACATCTAAAAAACATAACCAAAATGTTCATCTAATATAGACATAGATATATGCATGCCTGGACCTGGATGTCCCACTAGTTCTTTGATTGTTAACAATGTATGTATATATAAAACTTAATTATCTAATAATAAAGAGTACTTATAAAATAATATATTATTTTTATGGATTTGATCTAAAAATCAGTAGCCTTTGGTCCACCCTCACCTATAATTAATGTTGAATAATACAACTAGAACACCTTTATAAGATCTTATATGGATAGATCAGCTCTTATATAACCATGATATATATAATGAGTAATCCATTGCAATTTATCTCTATAACGTTCATCCCTATATATCCTTATAACTGTATGAGTGTTTTAGATTTATTGATAGTGGTTCATTCTCATTAAAACCCTCCCATTGTTCAACTAGTTGTAACAATGTTGGAATATCACTGAAATGATATATACATTACTCATAATAAATATATCAATCTTCTTGATATAATAATTTGTGGATAATAATAATTGTAATCATGTCCATATACACTACCCACACCCTAATAACATAAGGGTCTCATATAATTCGGTGTCCTATAGAATAATATACCAACTCTTGGGATCAATAAATAATTCCAAAAAAATAAATATAATTAATAATCAAATAATATTAACAAAATGACATAGTAACTTTCTGCTCAATCAAATAAAATTACACTACAAATATGTAATAAAACAATATATCTTCATGTTAACACATTAAATAACCAAACATTCCCTTTGTAACCATATTCTCAATAATATAAAAGTATATGAATGATATATGAATCCTATATACTGAATTTGTTTTATGAACACATGCACACCCTCCATTTGAGGCTTATTGTTAAAGAAGAAATCATAAATAACACACCATATTCTTTGAAATCTTATAATCCCAACATCTAAAAACCATCTAAAACAATATCATACCCTAAAAAATTGGATACTCCCTATATAAGTGTTAAATAAGAAAATTTATATGGTCTATCCCATGTTCCAAATAAACCTATATCCATCAGCCTTTTTATAAAAAAAATTAAAACAAGGAACTATTACAACTTTTTAGAATCACTGTCTCAGTTGACCCAAATAGGTACGTTCAAGGAATACCACATGACCTCTCGAACACATCCATATATTATAGGTATAACTAAATAGAAAAGTGGATTTATCAATATTGTAAAGAGATTATATCCTCTATCAAAGAATGAAAAATAGTGACTGAAATAATGATAAACCATCAACTAGATTACAATAATATAATATGGATATTGCATTGATTATCCAACCATAAAAAAATAAAAAACATATTATAAAACAAAGTATTAAACCTCCATAATATCATGAAAGTATTGTATAATTATAGGATTTTCTAATGGTTCATTCATATAAAAACATTATCTAAAATATACAAACAAATATATGAATATTAAAAATATGGTACTGGGATCAACTCAATCCAATCTTCGAATCCATCTATATATCGTACTTAAATAATATATTAGAGATCATATTCCTTTACTTCTATCCCTAGTCCTGAATTATGCATACCCACAAAGATTCACAAGTTGGGTGTGATAAATTTTCTTAGAAAGTTTCCACCAATAATGTCCCTAAATAAATCAAATATATATAAGTGCATGTGAAATATTATATGTGAATAAAATATTCATCAATATAATAATATTCATATCATGGAGCACAAGATATTCACTTTCATGAATGAACATACCTACTAGTGAATGTTTTAGAAATGGAATGGTATTTCTATGGTCTAATAAAAACTAAAGGTCGGATAATATGTTGCCTCAATTAAAAATAACATTTGTGAATAGGGTAACACAATAATAAATGAGTACGGTTAAATGATTTTTCACAACTCTAGATTCTATAATAGGTGTATAGGTAATCACTGTGATCATAAATAAAAATAGTGAATGGATCATCACCATACCCACAAATAGTAAAGGTGAATGTGTTAACACAGTAATTATAAAAAATAAATTGGAATTAGAAATAACTCTAATCATAAAAACTATACTTGATTGTTTTATCACAATAATAATAGATTGTAAAAGTGAATGGATTATCACATCTAAAAGAAAGAGTGTGTGTGATAGGTTATCACTTCTCTAATAGAATCCATGGGTGATCAGACTATAAGAAGGACAGTAATCCTGATATAGTTGAAAAAATTATCTTCAAAAGCATAATAAAATTAATAAAACTAAGTAATGGGTTATCGTTATAATCAATAATAAAAAAGTTTAATCAGTTTACACCATTATAAAATTAGTATTAATAAATGGATCATCACCACTCATATACCATTCCAAGGTGAGTATTTATCACCATACATGAATAATATAGGTGAATGGGTTATCACCAAACACATATTCTTTCAACGAGTTAATGCATTATCCCTATATTATAAATATAAGTAAAGGAAAATTAATTTTCACCTTAATATAAATAGAAAATTATTTACTATATTTTCACCATAATATATTAATAATAAATGGTTAACTCATTATAATAATAACATAAACATAAAAAAATTGTATATTTTATTAATATAATCATCACCATTAATAAAGGTTAATTGATAATTACCATAATATAAACATTAAATGAGTGAGGGGTTAATTTACAGTAATTATTCTTAATATAAATGAAGAATTATCATTAGGATACACACATCCAAAACATGGTGTACTTACAACACTATATGTCAAGCTCAGCCTCCCTCAGCATAGCTTACAGTCTCATTCAATTACCCTTCTAAGAAGTTTAAAACCAAAGTTAGAGTTAACAATATTTGAGTTCCATAAATTGGAAAATTCACCACATGAAACCCTATAAATATGTTTCTAATAAATATGAAATACCCATAAAATATATAAAAGAATCAATAATTCATGTCATTAAAAATGACACACTTTGAGGGATCAATTCTTTATATATCACACATATTCCAAATAATTACATGGTCATCAATAACTATGGAAATAATGTAAAGGGTGTGGAGGGTCTACCATTGATAATATATCCCATAATGCATCACATGATATGTAACAACTAATCATGAATACCATCTAAAATGATACCGAAGCTGATTCCATACTAACTGGAAGAGTGTTCCAGTTCCCTATAGGCTAACAAGAGGACCCTGAAACCAAAAAATAATCATGGGAAAAAAATTATCCCAAAAAATATTACCACAACAAAGTATAATGAGGAAACATCATCAAATATATATATATATATATATATCAATATATACATATCATAATACAAATAGACACTAAAAAAATGAAATTGGAACATAACAACCAAAACCCCCCTATTTGTGGTCCATGGCCACCCACCATGTCTCTATTCATCCTCCCTTGGTAACCCTATAATAAAACTAGAAAATAATGAGATTGCACATAATCCTACTATATGTTAATAGGTAGTTTAAAACACTTAAACTTACAAGAAGGATGTGAGATAAATATCCCAGTAGGAATCCACCAAATATTCTATTCATTTACTTAATAAGGTAATTCAAATATGCTAAATGAGGATTACAAAAAAGAGAGTAAGTTGATTAATATTAAAAATAGTGTTTTAAAAATTTTAAAATAATTTATCAAACTAAACATATAAAGCATAGCATTCCACCATTTAGAAACTAAATATTTTCTATAAAGTATTTGAAATCCATTTCATAGGCTAATTTCAAAAAATCATGAAAAGGGGAGAATATTCACCTGATATGTAAATACATAAAAGAGTCTAAAAAATAGATTCAAGGTTCAAAATTAACAATAAATTAATTAATCAAGGAAACATTGGTTCCAAATAGTGATAATGAATTCCATCATATATCGAGATCATGTATATGGATGTCATGGGTGAAAGAATTGTATGATAGTGAGTCCACCTCAGAATAGATAATGTAAATACAACCTGAACAATTTTTGGGATTACATATAGTCTCATAGGTCTCAAGAAACCCAGTTCCATGCACACCATCTTTCCTAGCCATAGATCCATAACATGATACATTCTCATTTTCTATGGATCCACTAGATGGGTGTCAATCTTCTAGTGAAGGATATATCTAGGTCATCCCATCAAACTGTCCGTGTTCCCAAGATATGTCAATAGAAGGGGTGAGATAAAAAAGTTATGATCATCACATAGGGATACTTATTTAAGACATCTCACTCTCACCCAACAAAATATCTCAAAGTAAATATTCCATTTTTTAACCCTGAAAATAATAGGAAGTATAGGAATCAAACAAGTTACAGTTATGGGATTAACAAATAAGAAATTGTCAGAAAATGTTGACTGAACCATTAAGCATCATCAGTTTCTATTCAAAACCTTTTATACAATTCAATAAAAAATGGTAATAATACCCTCTTCTTTTAACAATTCATCATATAAATGACAAATGGGCCTTTAAAATAATAATTCATTTCAAATCATCTTTAATGTATTTAATGGAAGTATTAAAAATTTAAAAGGATCGAATACATTTCAAAAAATGGGTATACACTCTCTTTTCATGTGGATAAATAATTTATTTCAAATTACCTAAGAACAAAAATTTCAGTAATACGGATAAAAAAAATTAAAGGGGGTTCTTTTTTATTTAATAAATTTATGAAATTAAATCTATTTATAAAACGTCAAATAGTTAAATTCTTTTAATTCAAATAAAGGATGTTAATTTAATAAATCAAAACCATGGCCAAAGCCCTCAATTTCACCAAAAATACATTTAAAGGTTCTTTGAAAATTAATACAGACAAACATTGAGTTTAAAAATATCATAAAATGTTTATAGATATCATCATTATAGTGATTCAATTAATGCGATATTAAATTCAAAAATAATATTGTAGAAGAAGATTTTATAAAAAATTAAATGAAAAAATTTCATAGAATATTTTTCAGAAATTTAGAAACCTATTTATATGAATTATTAAGAAAAAATGAATCAAAAATGAAGTAAAATAATAGAACCACCAACATAAGAATTAAATAATCCAACTAAAATTAATTTGAGATGTGTCACCTTTGATGGTGATCACTAGTTCAAAGAAAATTGACCTTGAGAGAAAAGAAAAGAGTTGCTAGATCCAATATCCCACCACAATCTACCAATACCCAACAAAATGTAGGGCCATCATAACCCTTTGGAAGAAGAAATCTGAAGAGAAAAGGAGATACAAGATTTAGAAGAAAATAACTAAGTGAAATAGAATATTTATTCTTCTATTAGTGCTTTGATGCACCAAAAGATGATTTTGGAGGAAAAAATGGCTCTATAAGGATACCAAAAGCTAAAGGGTCAATTTTGGTTCGAGTGGGTGGATATTAGGGTTAATTAGCTTGGTTTTTGGAATTTTTATGATTTTATTAACTTTAATTTCTGTTCACATTGTATCCTAGGCCAAGTTGGATGGTTAGTACTGACCGTGTAAAAACCATGAAACCCCTTCTACCGAGGTTTCACACATTTTTTAACCATATTTCAACCTTTCTCAAACCATGAAATAGGTTTCACACATTTTTAAACCATAAACCAACCATGGACAAACGATGAAACCGAGGCCTCAATCCTTTTTTAACCATACAAAAAGAATGTTTATACCATGGTAAGGACTAGAAACCTTCAAAATTGGTCCAGTGAAATACCAAAAATAACAATAAAAGAGATAAAATCATTTGGTACTCAAATCAATGGGTCAACACAAATAAAAACAGGTAATGAGATGTTAAAAACTCCCCACCAGAGGGATTTTTATACCCCAGAATCATTCGGTCTGAAATATTGAACCAGATGATACAAGAGGAACTCCCTGACTAGTATTGTTAGTTGAATAGTATATGGCCTAGTAGTGACACTCAGCCCAAATCTAATAACACACAAAAATCCAATATCAACACACCAAACTCATGACACATCTCAAAATAAGATAATGACTAGAGAACTAGCATAAGTCTCCACACCATTATAAGATTCCAAAAAATGGTGTAACATAAGAAAAGAACATGCATTATAACCAAATAATATATAATTCAACTATTCACTAAGTAGAAACATCAATGATAAAACATCCACATGAATGGTAATGAACTGAAACAGATTTCTAGTCTGAGAAATTATTCGACAGTATCCTAGGATTGTTCAAAATGTGATTCAGACCATGATGATATTATTAGATCAGATGCCAACAACACAAGGTTCATGATATATCAGAAATAAACATCATCCTAGTTACCTATGTACATTACCAACATCCATCCAAGTCCAATTGAAAAGATCTCACACAACCAATTCACTATATGATAGGGTAATACACTCTCACTAGGGAGAATATCCAAAAAAATGATAATTTATCTCTAATGAACAAGTCAATATAAGATGAACACTAAGAAACATCAAACAATATATCATGAAACGAAATTATTATTACATCAGAAATTCAAAAAAATCCAAACCATGTTCCATAATATACCCTCCCAAAGATCCCAAAAAAATGTTTTCCAGAAATAGACCATCCACAAAAGGAAAAATATCAAGTATATTCCACTTCCAAAAAAACATATATCAACATTTATCATTAAAAATATGAAGCTCCCCCACTTCCTGAAAAGATTAACTATAAGGCTTATGTATAGGGATCTATTATCAGGAATCATTTTTCCCCACTATCATGTGATGATATTCAGGATGAATGTTTCCCTTTCCAGTCTGCCAACATAAATAACCTCATAATTTGACCAATGTGGTCACACCATTCCAAAACTCTTGGGACCTTCAATGAAAACTTTTTTTAATGACCGGGTTCTCCTCATACGAAGCTCATAGTAGTCTTATTTTCCAAAGGAAAATATACTTCCTTTACCAGGGCAGTATCATTTATCCATTTATATTGTTTTTATATCTCCACAATAGAATAAAAGACCCTTTCAATCATCTATGGATAAGAGATCAACCATTTTGCGGGCATGGAAGTTACCGGGCCTTGGTGAATAATTTTTTTAAAAGAGACAACAATATTGAATTCATCACCTAGAAGACCATGTATGAAATATACCAAATCTGAGAACTTCATGGAATACTACTCAACTTGGTATAACATCTTGAATAAAACTCAAGAACTCATAACCAATCTCCTTGTTAACATACATAGGATACTAATATTGAATGAATAACGACTTCAATAATTTCCAAGACATTATTTCATACATTGTAGATGTAATCACAACTTCCCACCACTATTTTCCAGGTCCCCCAAATATGGAGTAGATAGACTTGTACTTCAGAGATTATGGAGTATTGAGAGTATCAAAGATTACATCAATATCATCAAGACAATACATAGCCTCAAGATAGCCCTTTTCACCGTTATAAGAAGGTGGATGACAACCCCCGAATTGAAAAATGAGATTCAATTGTTGGAAAGTCTTTAGCTCTATCACTCGATATGGAGTCTATGTTGAGTCATAGAAAAGGGATTCTACTTCTAGAAAACATGAAGAACTACCCCATGGACTATACGATCAGACCAACATTATAAATTTATTGACAGACATTCTAGGATAAATTTCTAAAAATCACAAAAGATAGGCATATAATCTCAAGAATCAAGGGACACCCAAACAAATCATAACTATTTTTAACCAAATTCACAAGACACTTTGATCAATACATCATTGATTTCATAAAAAAATATATTTCACAATTTATTAAAAATTAATATTTCCTTACAAAATGATAAATCTTTCTATAAATAAATTTTAGATTTAAAAAAAAACTTTACCAAAACTTGTAATTTATTCAATGGTTTCAAAATCATTAATCCTATTTTCTAGTTATCAAAACCATTATTATTTTAAATCCATTACAGACCAAAATTCATTAATAAAAAATTGTTTAATTATATCACATAAGAGTATTTGATAACTATTTTTGGAAACCAAACATTTCAGAAAAATAATTTTTGGAAATTTAAGAAATTTCTCAAATAACTTAAAAAACATGTTTTAATAAACAATTTAGTTTTCAAATGGTATTTAAGATTATTAAAAAGGGATTAAATTTTAAAAAATATATATATATAATGAAACAACCAACATCAATAACTCACATAACCAACCACACATAAGTGAAGTCAATTGTAAGAAAATGGATATGGTTTGTTTTTTAGAACCAAGTTTCAACTATAAAAGTCATTGTTGTATGAATTGGTAAACCAGACACCAACCTCAAAACTATTCATGGGTAGATTTCTTGATCAATCTCATCAATTATTCATAGTTTAACAGTCTATAAAGACATGGTAAGAATATTTCCATCCTTAAATTATATTTCAGAGACTCATAGTAGACTCCCAAAATCAAGGATAGTCTCATTGGGAATGTAAATATAATTCTTCATCATAAAAATAACAACGCAAAAAAAAGACTCATGTCCCAACCACAAAGGTAAATAATGACTCATCATGAAGGGGTGGTGATCAAGTACAAGATCAGAAACTACCTATAGGGTCCTGACATATTAATAATATTCTATTACCATGAATCACCCCAAATAACATATGAATTTCAATTTTGAGTATTTAAGTCTAAGGAATGGAATTCCTTAATAACATTTGTAATGAAATAACCCAGTATACCATCTAAATCGACATTCGAGCTAGTTTTCCCCTAACCCGAGGAGCATTCCTAATCTAAATGGGTCTATGAAGAGAACCTAGGCATCATCAAATAGTCATTGGTAACACTATTTCCCACAAAATATTACAAAAAATTATTAGTGTAAAAACGTCATTAGATATATATATCAATCAATAAATACATATCATAGTAGAGAAACACACTAAGAAAAGTGAATGTGGAACATAACAACCAAAACCTCCCTAACAGTGGTCCATGACGACCCACCATGTCCCAAGTCACCCTCTCTTGGTCACCCTAACTTGAAACCACATATGAATGAGAGTGCATTAACACCTTCTATAAGATAATAAATGTTTGAGAACCAAAAAAAGTATATTTATGGTGTGATCTAAAGATCCCAGTAAGATTACACCAAGCTATTTGTGCATTTACTACATAAGGTAATTTAAATATTTCAAATGAAAATTACAAACATTAGAGTAAGAGGATTAGATATAAAAATAGATTATTAAAAATTTATAATCATTTATCAACTTAGACCATTAAAGTATTCCCTTCCACCATATAAAAACTTAATATTTTCATCAAAATTTTTGAAAACCATTTCACAATATAAATTAAAATAATCATGAAAATATAATAACATGAACCAAATATAGAAATATAAATAACAGTCAACACAATAGACTCAAGGTGCATAATAAAAATATATAATGAAATGAAACTCTGGTGACTAATAGTGTCAAAAAAAATCATGTATCATGATAAAGTATAAGGATATCACGGGTACAACTTAGTTATGATAGTGATCTCACCATAAAATAGTTAATCAAAATACAAAAAGGCCAGTTTTCGTGCTTACATATAGTCTCATGTGTCTCAAGAAAACTAGTTTCATGCACACTCTCCTTCCTAGATACACGTCCATAGCCCGAACCTTTCCCATTCACTATGGATCTAATAAAATGATCTGATTCCACTAGTGAAGCATATATCTAGTTCATCCCATCTAACTATTCAGTTTCCCGTGATGTGTTAGAAGAAGGGGTGAGATAAACAAGTTATGATGATCACACATGGATCCTTATTGACAACATCTCCCTCTCACACCCCAAACTCTCTCAAAGTAAATAATACCTTTTTCAACCCCCATAACATTGGGACGTATAACAACCAAACATGTTGCAATTACGGGATTATCAAAAGGAAAATTATTGTAATGTACCAATATGGTCTTCATGCATTATAAATATCAATTAAAAACATTTTATACAATTCAATATTCAAAAAGGTAATAAAAACCACTTCAATTAACAATTCATCATAAAAATTCCGAAAAGTCCTTTAAAATAATCATTTATTTCAAATAATCCCTAAATATTTAAATTATGTAAAATAATTTTAAAATGATTGATTACAATTCAAAACAAGGGTTTTCACTATTTTTTCATTTATATAAATCATTTATTTAAAATAAACAAAGAACACCAATTTCAAAATAAGGATAAAAACATTCAAAACGGGTTCTTGTTAATTTAATAAATTCATGAATTTAAAACTATTTAGAAAACATTAAATAGTTTAATTCATTTAATTAAAAAATAGAAATTTGATTTAATAAATTAGAACCTATTCCGAACGCTCAGTTTCACCAAAAACCCATTTAAATTTTATTTAAAATTGAATCCAATCAAACATGGTGTACATGTAATTTATAAAAAAGTTATAGATATAAAGATTATATCCATTCATTGAATTTTGTATTCAATTATATGGGAATTGGGTCAAAGAATATCTTATAAGGAATAAAATGAAAATTTTTCATTGAACATGTGTTAGAAAATAGTAGACATGTATCAATGAATTATCAAGAAATAATGAATAAAAATGAAGTAAAATCATAGAAACACCTACTTGGAAATCAAGGAATCCAAACGAAATGAATTTGAGATGTGTCGCCTCTAATGGTCATCAGTAGATCTATGGAGATAGATCTTAAGAGAGGAGAGAAGAGATCTTAGATCAAATATCCAACAACAATCAACCAATATCTAAAAAAATGAATGTCCAACATAAGAATTTGGAAGAAGGGATCTAGAGAATAAGGGAGATCCATGAATAATAAGAAAATAACCCACATAAAGAGAATATCTCTACATCGATTGGCGCTTTGATATTCCAAGAGATACTGTTTGTGGAGAAAAAACAGATCTATAAGGCTCCCAATAGTCAAAGGATCGATTTAGGTTCAAGTGGGGGGATTTTAGGGATAATAATTTGGTTATAGAAATTTAATTATTATTTTAGTAACTTTAATTATTGTTCTCATGGTTTTTGGGACTCAGTCACGTGGTTAGTACTAACCATGTGCAAACCATGCAACCCCTTTCACCAACTTTACACACTTCATTTAAAGAATGTGAAAACCATGCAATTCGTTTCACACTATGTTTAACCATAAGAAAAACACAAAACCCGGGTTTCACACTTTTTTTTAATAATGAAAAACCATGTGAAAGTGATGAAAAAACCTAGAAACCTTCAAAAATGTTCGATAAAATACCCAAAACAACCTGCAAAGATATCCAATCATTGGGTACTCAACAAAATGGGTAAAAAAACATAAAATATGGTAATTGGATGTTACAGGATACCATGAAATCCAATTCGGCTCTATTTTTCGTAACTCACACACACCCATATGTGTTATCATATTATATGTCCCCTGAAACTCATATAAAATATAGAAAATATTTATCATACATAGTAATAACCGGGGTTATTATTGGTCAATGGTGAATATAAAAATTTAAACATTTTATATCCTATAGTAGGGTTTTTATAGAATTTATATATTTATTGTATTTTTAGTATTTAGAATATCTTAATGATATGTTTTTACAAAAAATTTAATTTTTTTTAGAAATTTGAGATCTTCGAGTGTATTTTGCAATGTTTATAAAGGGTATAAAAAATGTACCCAATTGTAGGTAGAATAATTTTTTTATAAAAAGTGTTTTAGAGGCAATGGTGTACTTATTGGAAATGTATCGGGCCCTCGATAATTAGTTTAGAATGGCTTGGTTTGGCACTAGGTAGCAACTAGGTATACACTAGAAAACATGGTAGTGTTGTTAAAAATAATATTTAAAAAATTATTTTTTAAATTTATTTACACCTACGGTTATTTTTTTCTCTACCTTATGTTTCCTTATCCCTCTCAACTTCTAAACCATCCCAAAGTACCATCTTTCTCCAAGTTAGCATGTTATATGATAACAGATGTCCTTATTGGAGGGGGTGAGGTTAACCAAAATTTTTTCTCATTATTTATCATTTATTCCCTCTATTCAAGGATATATTCCATTTTCTTAATATTTTGTATGGTCATTTTATTTATGTTTTATGGATTCTAATCAAGCTATGACATTGAATGAGTTGACTCTTAAAATCACATGGAAAATGGTCCTCAAGCTTTATCATCATTTTATAGAAGTTTAATGTATATTATGATGTGTGTTGTTTGAAATTATGTGTGATTTTCATGACATGATAATGAATTCTGTTTCTTTAATTATAAAAAATTAATTAAATATTTTCAGGGTATGGTGTGTGTAGGACCCGAGGACACCCTGAGATGGGAGGGGTGAATCAGGGTGTCAAATATTTCTTTTAAAAACAAGCATCTTGTTCCCACGGTTGTAAAAACTCGTTAAACCTGTAAGAATGATGGGATCAGAATGAAAAACAACCACAAGAAAAAAATACCACACAACACTTTTACTTGGATTACCACTAAGGGCTACGCCCAAGGAGCATATGCCGATAGGTTTCCAGACATACCAAATTCCACTAAACATCACTAGTTATGGATTACAATGTTCGGGTATCGTCACACTGTCCCAGGCACACTACCATTACAAAAGATTAGGGATAGCTCACTACGTCAAATGGATCACTTTCATTGACTCCCCCTTGATCACTTCCTTTAATGAACTCACACTCAGTTTATAGATGTGATGGCCTCTTCAATAAATTTTCATTAAATTATTTGCCTCTAATCATCACGAGACTCTATTTGCATTGAAGTCCTAAATTGATGCACTAGAAAGAACTGAACCACTAAACCAGGTATCCAGAAAGTGGAAAGAGGTTACACTGATGATCCCACACCACACCTACCCTTTTCATGCAAGATCTCACTTTTCCCCACAATATTTAATTTTCGTGTGGAAAATAATTTGTGCAAAAACCCCATTTACGCACAACTTCATCTTTTACGTGCAACCTCCAATTTTACGTGCACCTTAATCTTTTATGCACAACTTTAACTTTTTCATGAAACATACACTTTTACTCACATCGTCTACATTTTCGCACAACATAAACTTTTCCTCGCAACTACCTTTTCATGCACAAATTATTCATATCAGATCTAGGATCTTCTCTAAGTCTTCAACCGTACCAAATGAAGGGGTCACCTCTTATTTATAGGTGACACCAACCCCCATGAACAAAACCAGCAGTGTCGCGCAAAACTCTCATTCTGCACGCAATCCGTTTTCACATAGGAACCAATTTTCATGTACATCTCTGAATTTTTTTGCACACCACATGAAATTTCCATTTTTCAGTATTTTGATCCCAAAACACCATTTTTGCAAGAAAAAAATTCCTCTTTGACTATTGTGCACAAAACCAATTTACCTCAAATCCATGTTTTTCAAGCACCACTCCAATATTTTGCACAGCTCATGAATTTTCCATTTTTCGGCTATCTGACCCCAAAACACACATTACGCGCAAGTTTCCAACACACCTTTCCTTTTCCACATGCGTTCCTTTGAGAAACACACATTTTCCCATTTCCCAGTTTTCATGCCTGAAAATTTGAAAAACAATGAGAAATGATTCCACCTTCAATATTTTTCTATGGTTGATCAGTATGATCACTTTACTGGAAAACATTTTAAACTTCAAATTAGGATTGAAAAAAAACACAAACCACAAACCCATTCTTGCATAGAACGACCAGGGTTCCAAAAGGGTGTTCCCCTGATCATTATGAAATTATTCCATGGTCATCGATAACCATGGGAAAAACATAAAGGGTGATGAATTTAATATATGGAACCAAAGGGTACTATTCCCTTAAGATGTTATGTCATAGTGGACCTTAAAAGGGTTTCTCTTGTATCATTTTCTGTTAAAATTATTTTTTACATGAGGTGAAAACATGGGGATATCTATAAAATTGGTTTTTTATAATGTATACATTAATTTTTTGATATATGAAGATGTTTTGGGTTGTTACCAAAAAATTAAATTGCTTTCAGGGTGATTTTTACATGGTGTTAGAGAATATGAAAGGGGTTGTTTGTGGAAAAAGAAACCAAATTTAGTTTTTGATATGGAGTTATATGGAATATTTCTACCTACTCATTGTGTATTGTGAAATTTTTTAACATGATATTTCATTTTATGATTGATTGGAAATGTTAAGTATTTCAATTTGAAATACCAAATCATGATTTTAGTCTTTATATAATAATATTATTGGACTTCTATATTGGGTGTAATTCCAACCACTCTTTATTTTAATGTTTAATATGGGATTAATTTAAACCATGATTATTATTAACTTTCATGCTTGGGTTAATGAAAACTACTCCAGTTATGGTTATCTAGGATGGGTGTAATTCAATCAATGATACTTTTTTGTATTTCAGTTAGGTGTAATAATAACCATTTCTTTTTTTATGTTTATATTGGTTTTTGTTCCAACAATAATAATTATTGATATATATGTTAAATGTAATACCAAACTTTCCTATTGTGGTTTTTGTTTTGGGAGTAATACCATCTATTTTTTATTATATAAGGTTGTGTTTCATGAATTTTTTTTTACTATAGTTATGTGGCATTCACGTAATTCCATCCATGAATTTTTTGGAAATATATTTACAATAAAATCCAAACCATTTCCTTATTATATGTTTAGGTTGGGGGTAATGCCTGTTAATATCATTGTTTCGATGAACGTTTGGGGTAATTCCATCCCTAACCTATTATGGTTTCTATGGTTGATGTAATACAAAATGATCTCCTTGAGTGATAAATTATACATTGTTGGTAGATAGAGTTCGATATCCTTCATATTTATAGATGATATGTCTAGACTCAAAACCATTATTTTCTAAAGTCCCATGTGGTTTACAAAGAATATATTGATGAAATATATATTTATTATTAATGTATATTATTTCTATATAACATCAAGAATTCACTAATATATTTTTTATTTCTTAAAGGACATCTGTGGTGGTATCTTAAGGATTTGTACTAACACTGTACATTTTCACATTGTTGTGTATAAATACATTTTGGTCAAAGAGGTATGTATAAGAAATTGATCTATAGTTCATAGGTGGGAAATACATATTTTTATAGTTGGAGATGGGAATAGGTGAAGACTCAGTCCTAGTTGTGTAGTTGGGTAGTTGTGTATTTTATTTTATTCTTTTATATAGCATCATATATGATCAGACCCTCTCATAATCCAATTTATATAAGTATATCCATGTTACTATTTCGTGGGCTTTTATTTCTTTTGGGAATAAATTTTGTTAAAGGGTATCCTACCAAGGAAACCCATTCCATTTCTAGGATGTTGTAGCCCATGTCTGGGGAGATGAGTTTAATGAAATCTCCATGTTTGGGGCTATAGATGAATGGGGATGGGTATTGTGATCTTGGGGTTGTGTGAGGGGGGATCCTGGAATGAGATGATAGAGGATCAGTTCTTTTTAACTGATATCATTTTAGGGCCTAGGTAATTCAATTTATGTCGAAGTGAGGTCCATGCACCATGGTCTTTTTCTCTGTGATGTTTATAATATTTAGATTTCAAGGGTTGAATACAGATCTTTGGTTATGGTCAGGTTTATTTTAAATATAACCTTTATTTCATGGGGACTTTCTTATATTATTAGGGAATGCATAATGATCAGGAGTCATGGTATTGAGGTTAGACACACATTGATAGATTGAACTTTTTCAATGAATTACTTGGCCAGTCGAGCGAGTTCTAGTGACAACATTATTATTTTTTATTGTTTTTTCTCTATCCCCTCACTCTATAAGATAATTTTCATTGGTGATGTACTGGGACTCCACAATTTTCAGCCCTTACTCCTATTACGTTTTAATGAATTAAGTAAACATTTTTTTTATAGAGAGAGTATACAAACCTTGTGTAACACAAATTCCAATATTATGGAAACAAAAGTTACCAGGGGTATGGTACTGTTATTCTTTATTTTATTTATTATGGTGGATATATTTATAAAGGTACAATTTTATAGTTTAATTTTGTTATATATTATTTTAATCTTATACTAAGGTTCCTAGTGTGCATTTTTTTCATGCATTACAATAGGAAAATATGTGAATTTCACATGTACATGACCATTTGTGGTTGGAAGTGGGTTTTCAAATGGAAATAGTTTTAAAAATTGTTTTCAAGAAATGATCGAAAAAAAGTTTAAAACATGATTTTTGTTTATTTAAATTTTAACAGTAAGTTACTTTTTCCCCATATATCATATTAGGGGAACATTGCTAAATTGAAATCACAATAGTTTGTTTTCATGTTATTGATTTGATATTATAATATTATAATTATTCATGTGAGGCATATGGTTTCCCTAGGGTGATGTGAATTTTTTATTAGATTCATTTTGGTTTTTATTGGATTTAGTTTTATGGAGTATGGATTAATATTTATGTGGGATGGTTAATCATTTGGGAACCCTCGAGATAATTGGGATGTTATAGGAGACTTAAATGGTATAGTGGGGTACATATGTCTATAGTCTGAGTTGAGATGGTAGTAGTTTAAATCTAATGGTAATTCTTATTAAGTGGATGGTTTTGATTTATTTCGTTGATCGGTAAGATACTTCTCAATTTTCATACAGTAAATTGTATGGGTGCTGGTTATTACGGTATATTGATAAGATATTATGCTTTATCTTATTAATTGGATACCCTAGTAAATATAATTTCTCTGGAAATTAAATTCTATTTTCAAATAGGGATAGAATGAAATTTCATGTTTATGTGATTTAATTTCACGATTATATATTATATTATTATAGTGTGAAAATTATTTGATTATAATGCTTCTCATTGGGATTGTGTTTATATCATTCTATATGATGTCATATCAAAACACCTTAGCGGTGTATCAATTAGAGATATATGTATTCTACCTAGAGTTGGTGTATAGGTGGTTATGTACCTCACAATGATCTTGTTGTGGGTTATTAGAGAATTTAAAAAAGGTCTTAGAAAGGGTAAGTGAAGGATATTCATGATACCCATGAGTTTTAAGAGAATGATTACTTATCTATTTATAGTTATTTAGGATATAATGATTTTAAAAAATAATTAGAGATTATCTGGTTTATTCATAAAAAATTGGTATCCCCAATGAGATATATGTGAATTTTGAAGTTTATAAATTCAATAGTATGGTTCTAAAATTATAAAAGTCCATTAATCAGAATGGAAATAATATAATTATTCCATAGATTTGATTAATTTCGTTGTTTTATTGTAGCTTTTTTCAAAAGACTTAATATTGGATAATGTTTTAGATGTTCATGGAGCTATATAAAAGTTAATGTTATATGAAAAAGTAGTTAAAAATTTTGAAGAATTGTTTTTAAATTTATGTCAACTTAGTTCATGGAGGCATGCTTCTTTGAGAAAGGAAAAAAAATACTCATTATGAGTATGATTAGCATTGTTATGACCCAAAACTCTATCAATGGAATTTCTCCCTCTTATAATAATTTCATATTGGATAAATCTCATAAAATAAAATAAAGACCATAAAAACATTATAATTGAATAATTATTGAAATAAGAATTATTTTTGGATGTAAAAGAACCAATACCGATGAAATATTAACTTGACCATATGAATATTAATATGGCCATTATGATTAGTAATCTAGCCAAATGAATTGTATCACCCCCATTAAGGTATAAATAATATTTTGGCATCATATAAATAAAAGTATGGTATAATTATATCATATCCTAGTAACTAAATGTATAAAAATTATTAAATAAGTGATGGTATTTCTGTAATTAAAAAATATTAAATTAAAATTTAATGATTAAATTAATTATTTAAAAGATAATTTATTTTCATAAAATGTATTCATAAATTATTATTCTAATGACTTACCAAGAAATCTAAGTCAGAGGTAGACCTCTGACCATTTATTGAAAATAAAAGAAAAGTACAACAGACAGACACAACAAGGTGAGAAAATAGTTACATATCATAAAAATCAGACCCATCACCACATCCCTGACAAACTGCCTCCTCCGCGGTAGCCGATTCCCATTATGAACTTTCATAGTGTTTCAGAATCTTGGAATACTTCCTTCTAAGATTGAGCTTCTCCAAATAAAGGAGCTCCTTGGAAGATTGTGCAATCCATCCCGCCTTCCCGCTAGAAGATCTGGTAGCCACATGCATTGGTAAGTGAGAATAATCTTTCCATGGCCTTCTTCGTGGTGGGTCAGGCTTCACTTTCTCATTCACTGATACTTTTCTTGTGCAACCCTGAACCATATCACTATAAAAAGGCTGAACCATACCACCATCATTTTCTGTCTCACTATCAACGCAATCCCCCCATTTACCAGAGATGCGCACCACCTGATACTCTTCTCTCTCTCCCTATTCCTGTTGAGATTGATCATTAGCATCCATCACCGGACAGGGGGAAGGTTCCACCAAAACACATCCATTCTGCAGGCCCTTCATCCCAATACAATATCCACCAATATTATCCAATATTTAACTATTACCTTCATTTAGTACAGGTCCCTCCTCGGCATTAGAGGGCTTCCCAGACTCCATCTCCTGTTCGCAGTTACCAATAGAAGCAGCCCTTGACGCAACACCAGAACCTACAGATGTAGAGATCTGCTCCACCTGAGTCCTGGCAGTATCCCGGTCATAGTCCAGAACCATGTCAGCGGTCACCAGGCTTGAAAAATGATTACCAAGCTCAACACTGGCCACCTGCCTCCCAGAAATTTCTTGCATCCCATCCGACCTTATCATCGAAGCATCACTCCCATCTGAAATTTCCTTAACAAGTGTAAGGTGTTTCTCATCCACCTTCACAAACCCATTCTCCAGACATTGAGGTTCAACCTGGACTGCGTCATTTGCTGCAGGTGCACTCACAGGGCCCAGGCCAAGTAGGGCCATACCACCATTTTGTCCATCTGCAGCCTTCTCCACGGTATCTTCTAAATATGCATCCTCCTCAGCAATGGTACCCACTACCCTTCGGGGAGTTTCCATCAAATAGGACTTTGAAGTTCCACAAGTACCACTTGAATCCTTGATAGCAGCAGGCTGGTCACCATTACCCATCATGGACCCAACCGACCCCAAGTCCTGCTTCAGTCTGATGAAGGTTTCACTGACCTTCAGTCCAGGATGCTCCACTCCGGGTATCTGCGACTCATTCCCCATACCAGTAACCCCACTTTAAGCTAAATTCATGGCCTCATGGCGAGGATGCAACCCCCCTCCAGCTGATCCTTCCCTTGGATATGCAAACTCCCCACAACAGCACCATCATGAGCAACCAATCTATCCCTTACTTGACTGCGTACCCTCGTGTTCAGAGACCCATTTCTGCAGGCCGAGACACCATGACCCAGCCGAGGGCACAAACTGCAGTAGTCAGTCCATGACTCAAACTTAACATCCTGCTTCCACCGGAATTCTTTCCCATCGGTAATCCATATCCAATTCACTGGAGGCTTGGAGACGTCAATTTCCACACAAATTCGAGGACATACAGGGTGAAAAACGACATCAGTTTTGGTATCAGAACACAAGTATCATCCGACCATGTTCCCAAGCATAGCCAAAATGGAAGGGTTCTGAAATGAGAGAGGGAGGCCCGGGAGTCGTACCCAAATCGCCGTAGTCGGATTATCCCGAAGCATATGAAATTCAAAATTCCATCGAAGAAGAAAGAAAGGCATACCTCCACACCGTCGAGGAGCATTAGACCATGCAGTAATGAGATCATCTAGAGACCCAACTAGGATCATGATATGCCTTCGATCAAGGAGACTAATCAACACCTGATCCTGAAGATTCTAGGCCTCAAATACAAAACGGTCAAAAGCGTCAACTGAGGGACGTTTCTGGTGGAACCGGGCCACCAGAGTCAGCTTAAAAAGATCTATGGAAGAGTTGAGTTCTGAAGGCACCAGAGAGAGTTGCGGTGCGCCATGGAACAAATATGGAACTTTAGGGAAAAGCGGGATGTGTGGGAATGAGGGCAGGAATTCAAAATTTGAAAAGGGGACGAAAGTAGGAGGGAGCACCCGAGACGATGATCGAGAAAGATCTCCCCCCTCCGTTGGGGAGGGGGGAGGAAGGACCTCCATTGCCGAAGCTAGGTCATCATCCTCGCGCCTGCTCGGGTTGAGATCCACCCTCTCTCCCTAATCCAAACGTGTTATTGGTTTAGGGGGTATTGAGGCGGCCTTACCCCACCCCCTGTCGCACGTCCCCAGCTAGCCCCAAGGTGGCCAACCTTGGGCTTGGGCCTGTTCCCACGGAGTCAAGGGGAGGAGAGGATACTGGCATATGTTGCATGTTGCCTTTGGGAGGACTCAAACCTAGAACCTCAACGACGGGGTGCCACTGCGTTTAACCAACTCACCCAGCCCCCGCGGGGCTATTCTAATGACTTATTATTTTAATATAATTTAATGAGACCTTATGTAATTTTTCAAAGTGTTACAAAATCATCTATAATTTAAAAATCTGTATTATCCAAGTAAATGATAAATTTAGTTAAAAATTAAATTAATCATATTTAGAAAATAATTTTCTTTAAGTGCAGTAATTTTTAAACTATACATGTCAAAAAGTGATTATGGTGAATATTTGGTGTTTTTCTAAAATTCATGAATTTTTTGTGAATAGTAAAATATGATAATATTTGATAAATACTAAATAAGTGAATTGTGGAGTCATATATGATTTAAGGATAATGTAAGCCTCAAATATCAACTATTATTCATTATTTTAATCAATCTAGTTCTTATTATCAAAATATACTTAGAATTTATCCAAAATAATGAATTAATGAATATAGTATTGAGAAAACACCCCTCTCTCCGACTATGAATTCCACCCTCACACCCTCTTCTCCTCACACTTATAAATCTTTGAGACCTACCAATATTATTCCCAATACTCTTCCCTAGTCCGTACTACACATCCAGTTGCTCTTGGTCTCATCAAAATACTGAAACCTTTCCCTAAGGAGGTTATCAAGGAGGATAAATTCAAGACGTAAATCCTCTCTCTCTCTCTTTCTTTTAATTTTCATTCAATTTATTTTCCATTCTTATTATCCGCTCACCTAGATTTTTTCAAATGTATTTCTAAATCCATTATTCTTGATATACTACAATTATATCATGTTAATGTAGGATTCATCCTTAAACTCCACCTTCTATAACTTATATTTTTTAAAATGAAATATTCGCTCGTGATGTGTCAATTTACCATAATCATGGGCGATTCACTTTAATTTTCCTTTAACATATTCAATGATGTTAATAAAACCACTAAAATGATGAAATCATATTGTTATGTGTATTTAATAACCATATTTATTCTCTATAACAAACTTTTATACATAATAATAAATGATAAAACAAAATGAATTTGTTGTGATTGAAAACCCACAAAAATTAACCTAAAACGATAATAATTAACTTGTATTGAATGATTCATCATCGTTCCATATAACCAAATACATTATAATATCATTATAACTTATGGAATATCATTAATAATATATAATAACAATTATATATATTTATGATCTTTTAAAACAAACTTTCATTCATGAATAAAAGTTAACCAATCAACAAAACCAAGAAAATGAATGCTCCCTAATGATGAAATTAATTTCTATAACAAATAAAAAGTCCCATAAAAGAATAAAATGAAACATATTCTTGTAAAAATGTTATTAAATTTTTTATTAGTTAATATAATTTTGATTATATGGGATAGTAAAGTGATTAAGGCACCCTGACACAAGGTAAGGGGAATTCTTGAACCCCACACTCTTTCTTTGTGTTTTCCCTCTTTCACACCATTTTCTATTTGGATATTCCATAAATATCAATTATTAATAATTATATTACATTTTATATTATATAACTATTTTCTAAAAAAGATTATTAATGTCACAAAATTTTTCAAAAGAAGTCTTCTTTTGAAAAATTCATCTTTTATGTCTCGGTATTTTTTTTTCTTCACTCACGGTTGGCGATTCTTATATAAAGTATGTTATTCAAAATTTATTTTGGGAACCCAAATTTTATGAATGGTTTATTTGTGAAATTAAACCCAATAATTTCCATGTGTTATTATATTTTCAAGGTTGATATATGTTCTATGGGGCATGAATGATAATGTAAATTTTTTTGATGTGACTGGTGGACCCGGAATTATATAGCGCGTTGTTAATGTAATGATGTGATGGGTGTGCCCAAAATTATATATCACTATAATTAAAAGTGTAATTTGGAGAAACTCATGATAAAATTTGAAATATTAGTGAACATGTTGGTATCTTTTATCACAACTAGGTGTTGTAGTTGACCAGTAGAACATGATGTTTCATTTTTATGCACTACCACATTTTATGCATTATATTAATGATTCCTATAATTATTCTGGTCTTATTAATATTTTATGTCAATTATTTTATGCTTATACTGACCCCATGATGTTATTTTTATACTCACCCCTTTATTTTATGTATATCCTCAGGTAATTACATGTACTATGGATAATTCAAGGGTTGATAAGAAAATATATAATATGGAATTAAATAAATGTTTATGTTCTATTTTGTAAATTTTATGTGTTGTACTAATTTTCCCAAAACACTAAACCATTTTATCCTCATTGTGTAATGATTTTATGTTTTCTCTATTTATAATTATGTAATAGTAATGTAATAAAAATGAGGGTCGTTATAGTTGGTATCATAGGAAGGTTTGGTTAATTTAGGAATTAGTATTAGAGAACCCTAGTGAAAAACCAATGTATGAGACAATGTATATGTAATTATAGATGAATATTTTCTAAACATAAGGATCCCAGAATATATTCCATTAGACTTAATTGAAAAAAGGAAGAAATTATTTATTCATGAATTATTGACTTCTGGTTTGTTCCAACCTTTTCTACATTAGAACATAGTGGGAACCGGGAGAAACCAAGAGAATAATCTATGTGAGGGATAATGTAGTGATTGACCAAAAGATATCCCCAGTACCTTGGGAGGTGGAGTTCCAAATTTCATGGAGATTCATGCCCTACTATCTTTGGTTATGAACAATATCCCAAATAATGTGTAATTCCTTCCTTTACATAAGTGAGATAATGTATCTATCAATTGTTTTATGGGGAAATGAACACTGATGTTCAGTGGATCATCTAAGCCTCTAGTTGTGGAAAAGTGTGTATAATTAATGAATAATATCTTTTTTATTACTTTTTTGAGACGTAGAATGTGTCTCTAGTCATTTATTATCTAGACAAAGAGCCTGATCAATTGTGGTATTGGATTAAGAACACTAATCAGATTGAAGAAATTGATTTGATTGAGTGGGAATAATTTAAGATAATGTTTCATAACAAGTGTTTCCTTAGAACACTACATATAAATATATAGAGAAATTTCATAGAGGTGAAGAAAATAGAAATAAAATCTATCAAATCTTATAAGGAAATGAATCGGGTTTTGAAAATTTTCACAAGGCTTTAAAGGTATGCATCGAGTTTTATTATAAAAAATGATAGAAAAATTGATATATTCATTATTGGTGTAAAACCACACCATCAAAATGCTCTAACAATTCATGAATATTGGAATTACGAATATGTTGTTTTATGTTCTATCAAAGTGAAGATGGAGTTTTGATAATGGTTCAATGGATACGGTGATAAGGAACAAATGATGGAGTTTCAAGCTATAGGATCTAATGCGAAAAGGGGAAAGAAAACTCAACCACAGACCTTTCAGAAATTTTGGAAGAAGCATCATCAGAAATGCCCTTAAGGGATTGATAAATGATTCATGTTTAGGATATAACACCACTAAGATCATGAATGTTCAAAATACATATGGAAGAAGCAAAACGTGGTAGAGGAAAGGAGAGAACCACCCATGGTCCAATGCTACAACTACAGGGAGAAAGGGCACTATGAAAGTCATTTCACTAAACCTCATGTTCTAGAGGGTAATCATCATCTGTAGACAAAAAAATACAAAGGATAAAGGAAAGGCTTATTCCAACACTACTGGTGAAGTGGATGAAGAAAATGATTTCGTACAAGTAAAACTTTCTATTCACTCAAGAATGTAAAAAATATTATTTTATTCTAATTCTACACATCATTTTATATATTTCATGTTATATTGTACTATCGAATCGAAGCCCAGAAACCTTGATGTATAGATATCCATGAAAACCCCTAGTGGTGAAAGCACTACACCCCAAGTGTTATTGGCGTATGTGGGAAGATTCTTCTAATGAATCTCCTAAGACATTTCTTAGTGGAATTAAATGATATACTGGGGATGGATTAGATCTCATTATATAGAGAACATATCATCTTTAGAGAAAAGAAAATATCTTTTTATATACCAAACCATCTAATGCTCCTCTACAAATGCAAGGAAGATCATTAATCTCCTTTTAGATAAATTTTCAATGGTGTGGGTATTAATTACCAATAATGAAACATACCATGTTTATATGGTCGAGTCAAATGAATGTATCATCCTATGAGAATTTCCAATTGTGAGGAAATACAGTAATGTATTTTCTGAAGAGTTACCCGGGCTTCCCCCCAAAACATGTGGTTGAGTTCCCAATAAAACTCATACTCAAAGATACTCATTTCTTAAAATGTCCCTATAGGATGTCTCATATCTAACAGGAGGAGTTAATGTATTAGATAATATTGAATTTGGACAAAGGGTTCAAACTCCCTAGTGCATCACCTTGGGGTTCGCCAGTTCTCTTTATCAAGAAGTATGTAATAATGTAGCTATGTATTGATTGTTGAAAACTCAACAAGATCACAATAAAGAACGAGTATTCTCTTACAATGATTTAAGACTTGTTCGATAAGTCATGATGATATCATTAATTCTCAAAGAAGGGTCTTCATTCCTGATATCAGAATCTAAGGATGAAGAAGGGAGGTGTTTAGAAGACTACATTTTGTACATGGTATGGGCTCTATTAGTTTTTTTGTGATTCCTCTCAGACATACTAATTCCCATGAAATAATATTGTATTTGATTAATAGTATTTAGACATTACCATGAAAAATATGTGGTAGTGTTTATTGATGATATTCCTATCTAATCCATGATCAAGGACTAACATGAATAACATCTAAGGCTTGGGTCAGCAACATTAAGAAATAAGATGTTGCATTCCAAGTTCAAATGTGTGCATTTTTATATATCATGTCACATTTAGGGGACATGTGATCACATGTGAGGGAATTTTGGTGGACCCTTCAAAAATAAAGGCAATTTAGGAATAGCCCAAACCCTCTAGTGTTAGAGAAATCATTAGTTTTCAAGGATTAGTCGTGTAATATCACTTTTTTGTGAGACATTTCTCATGATTTTCATACCCATTAACTATGTTAATAGTGGAAGGGGTAATGTATGACTGGACAGAAGAATGTGAGGGAAAATTCAAGGAGCTAATAAGAGGTTGATCACTACACCTGTACTCACATTATCAAAAAGTGTGGAATTTTTTGTGATATATAGTGATTCTTACAAGAAATCATTGGGTTCTTTACTCATAAAAAATGATAATGTCATGTACAACGCCTCATGAAAGATGATGGCCCATTGTCAAAACTACTCGCCACATGATTTGGAGCTTGCAACTCTGATTTTTTCCTTCAAAGTCTAGTGGCACTACCTCTATAGTGAGAAGTGTGAAATATATAATGATTACAAGAGACTAACGTATATATTAACACAAAAGGAAATCAACATGCATCAAAGGATATGGTTCAATATAATCAAATACTATGATTTCTCTATTTACTATCATATTTTCATGGTGAATAGGGTAGCTGATGGTCTTAGTAAAAAATAACCAACTACTATATCCATTTTGCAGATTGGGAGAGACCTTATATTCTTGGACATTTATAGGATGGATTTGGAAATCATAACAGGAGGAAATACATCCTACCTTTAAAAAATTATTTCCCAACTATCTATCCAAGAGACGATTAATGAGGCATAAAGTATAGACCTATAGTTACAAAATAAGGTGGATTTAGTAATGTAATGGAAGCTGCTATATTTCCATATTGATGATGATAGTGTTATTTGGTTTGGAATGAGGATCTGTGAGCCTTAATCACCTGAGATAAAGAAGCAACTATTGGATAATGCACATAGATCAAATTTTTCTATCCATCTTGGGAGTACCAAGATGTACTATGATCTCATATAACCCATTTTGGTGGGACAATAAGAATAAGGATATTGCTGAGTATATCTCAAGGTGCTTGATATTTCAGCAAGTTAAATTTGAGAAAAAAAAGTCAATGGTGATGATGAAATCATTGCCTATACCCATGTGGAAATGAGATAATATCACAATTAACATTGACACAAGTATCCATATGACATCCAATGAAAATAATGAAATAAAATTTGTGGTGGAGAGACTCACCATTACTACCCACATCATCACTATTCAAGAAGATCTCTCACTGGTACAAATTGAAAATATATATGTTGAAGATGTTGTGAGAATTAATGGATTTCCACTCATTATTGTCTTTGATTGTGAACCTAGGTTCACATATAAATTATAGAGGAGTCTTCAACAAGCTTGGAGTACTAAATTTAACTTCAGCATAGCCTACCACCACCAAACTGATGGTTAATATGAAAGTAAAATTTAGATACCCTGATATATGTTAAGAGCCTAATATTACGAATTCAATGTTGGATAGAATCAAAATCTCCCATTGGTTGAGTTCATATACAACAATAGATTCCACTCAATTATTCAGATGGCTCCATATAAAGATCTATATTGAAAGCAATGTAGAACTCTAACCTATTGGGGTAATGTGGGACAAAGAAAGCTACATGAACTTTATATTTTGAAACATATGACATATAAGGTTTAAGCCATCCACCAACATATCAATGATTCTGATAGTCAAAAAAAGAGCTATGCAGATAACCATCTAAGGGACTAGGAGTTCAATGTTTGGGATAAATTCATCCTTAGAATATCACCATGGAATAGAGTCATGAAGTTTAAAAAGAAAGGGATGTTAATCCCAAGGCAATTATCCCTTTTAAGACCCCTAATGGCATTGGAGTCATGGAAGATCAGATGGAACCTCCACCAAATATGGATCAATTTCTTCATTTGATCCATGTATCACTCACGAGGAAGTACATACCATATCCCCCACATGTACTGATATTATATGTGGTACAACTGGAAGACGATCTCTCTCATGAGGAGCATCCGTTAAATATTTCTGATCGGAGAGATAATGTTCTATGCCATAAGATAGTATATCATGTCAAAGAGTTATAGAGGAACCATAAGTATGATGAAGCAACTTAGGAACTGGATGAGGTGATGAAAGATAAATACCCACACATATTTATGCAACAAAATATCAAGGAAAATTTTACCAAAATTGTGAAAGATTATATTGACCCAAACTTTTATTGATGGAATTTCTCCCTTCTTATAGTAATTTCATATAGTATAAACCTCATATAATTAATTATAGACCATAAAAACATTATAAATGAAAATTATTGAAATAAGATATATTTTTGGAAGATAAGAAACCAATACTGATGAAATAGAAACATGACCTTATGAATAGTAATATGACCATTATGAATGGTAAATTGTACAAATGAATAGTATCCCCACCCACGAAATGATAATTAAATTTTTCCATCATATAAATGAATCTAGGATATAATTATATCACAATCAATGTAAAAATGTTTTGAAAACAATTAATTATGTTTTTCTATTTTTTATAAGTCATAAATTATTAATTAAAAATCTATGATTATTTTAATAATCAAGAATTTTTTTTTTCATAAAATATGTTTATAAGTTAATATTTTTATGCCTTTTGACTTTAATATAATTTTACCGGACCTTAAATAATTTTTTAAATTGTTACAAAATCATTTATAATATTAAAATTTGTATTTTCCATGTAAATGATGATTTTAATTAAAAACTAAATTAATTATATTATTAAAATTAATTTCATAAGTTCGAGTTCATTTTCTAATTCTACATGTCAGAAAATGGTTATGGTGAATTTTTTGGAATTTTAGGAAATACATGAATATGTTATTAATAGTAAAATACGATAATTTCATATAATTGCTAGTTACATGAATTATAGATTAATAAAATAATTAAAACTGATGTAATCCCAAAACCTCGAACTCTCTATCATTTGTTTTAAAATATGTACTGATAATTATCAAACTATTAATAGTCTTGATTCAAATTAAGAAATTAACGAATATAATATTGGGAAAACACCCCTCACCTCCACTATAAATACAACCCATCACCCCCTCTTCTTCTAGAACTTATCATGCCTTGAGACTTGCCTATATTCTTCCCAATACTCTTCCCAAATCCCTCCCGCAAACCCATGAGATCTTGGTGTAACAGCCCGAGATTTTATGAAAACTATTCTTTTTAATTTCATTAATGTCTTGTGTTGTAGGCTACACCAAAAGGAGATTGCACAACACGCATCCTTGACATGCCTTTCATTACACGCAATCATGACCTTCCTCGATAGCGTGTGTAGTACGCAGTAACGAGTTTTACTAAACAACAATATGCTATTAAAATATTATTAAAACTAGCCGTTATGAATAGTAATAACCACTTTTTGAAATTTTTTAAATTTTAATCTTCAAAATGGTCTTCATTTTTAGATTCGGAATATCGAAATTAGCTTAGGGTGAAATTTTGGTACTTTTCGGATAACTTTCATATTCTGATGAATAGTGAAAATTACTAAATTATAATTAAAAAAAAATTTAATCGAAATAATTAATTGTGATAAATTATTAAATTGAGTGGTTTTAAAGTATATTCAGAATATATTTTTATAATTTAATACAATTTTGGTCATCGGATGTAATTTCACATTTAAACCAGTTATAAACAAGTGTCAATCTTTTGATAGTTATTATCTCTTAAAAACACGCTATTTGTTTTGACGACGGGAACTAATTTTTAAATTAATTAATGAAACTGATATGTTCTGAATTTGGTAAAATAGACATCATTTTTGAATTCTTAATATCAAATATATCTTAGGCCTAATTTTTGGTATTTTTCTGGAAACTTTCATTTTTTGATAAATAGTGAAACCACTAAGTGGTAGTTAAAAAACTGAATTTTTCATAAAACTTAATTTTACCGCTTCTGTGAGTGGAATTTCAAAAATCTGAGAGACACGTTTAATATCAAGGACTAAAATGTGGTTCAATGAGATGAATTTTTTTTGGTGAATAGTAACTTTTTACTTTTTTTACCACGGTTAAAAGTAAATAGGGTAATTAAGGGTAAAAATGATATTATTATTACCCTAACACATGTCCTAATTCTATTGTACAAGTGTAATTCGACCAAAAACAACCTTAGGAATAAAATATGACCATTTAGGCCCACTTGGATTAGATTAGGACATTTATTATTAATTTATTTAAAGAAGGGTTAAAATAGTTAAAATCAAAGTTTAATAAGTAAATCATTTTTAATATGGGGATATACATAAGATAAATTCGACTATAAATATTTATTATAAAGGTAAAAAGATTTCCTACATAATTATGTTTTATTTGTAATTTTTATACTTTAAATAATTTAATTTATTTATGACACAATGAAGATGCAGTAATTACCATAATAGTGACAAATTAGAAAAATTGATATTATAAATACCTAAATAAGTATAATTTGAGACTTTTTATGAATTAAACTTATTTTCTAGGTTAATATGACATTTTAGGATTGATTTAATTAACTTTTTTCGAATTAATCATTCTGTTATGAGTTTCAAAAAAATCAACTATTGAATAGTGTCAAAATTGACATAGAATAGTTTTTAAAACAAATATTATATTATTAATTGTTATTTTATTCCTAAAAATCTAAGATTCGGCCAAATGACTTAGATAAGGTTATATATATTAATAAAGCACAACTTGGGGGTCGCTTGGATGTATATGGTAAGTTTATTAACTATATAATATAAAAATACAAAGTGACATGGTAAATGTCAATCTAATTAACTAAGAGTTAAAACTAAAAGATAAGGTTAATATAATGACCTAAACTTGTATAAATTCTATTGGATGAGAGTATTTCGATCCATCCGCACCTTATCTTCGAAATAACTCAATTTGGAGCTATTTAAAACCGAACTTGACTTTATAATAAAATAATATTTTTAGTTATTCCAAAGGTGCCCCTCTCCTCCCTTATAAAAGGGCACCTCCTCCCTCTCTTCCTCACACCACTTTGAGACTTCAAGATCGTCCAACCCCTGACACTTTCTCCTCTCCACTTCCCTAGAGACATACTAGAGGTCCTGGTCTTCTCCAAAGACCAATTTTAGTGCCCTAAAAGAATGTCTCAAAGAAGCACTTCAAAGAAGATGTAATGTCCTTTACCGATTCTTTCATCTTTATTTCTTCTTCCACTTCTTCTTCTTTAGTTGTTTCATTATGAAGTAATAACATCAGTATCACTCATATACTGATATGTTATTATATGTATGAAACAACCCTATTTCACCATCTATCCATCCTACGGAAAAAGAAATCACCGCGCGTGCGTACGTACGGAATACCGTCTCCACGCCGTGGTGTAATCTATTTTCAACCACCACCTTACTTGGATGGGTATAATGGTGAAAATAATGACTTTATATTACTATTATAAAGTGATATTGATTCTGAAATAGTATACATACACTCCAATACAATTCCACGATCATAGGAATGATATCATCACTCGTGCGTACGTACGGAATACCGTCTCCATGATGTGATGCGACTCGTTCTACATGATCTTCATGTCATAATGATTATATAAATGAATTGAATGAATGAATATGATATATATTACACTAATACCATTATGGAAATGAGGTATCTATAACCTAAAGAGAAGAATAAGAATTTATTTGACAAAACACGCATAAGAACAAAAAGTAATAAACACCCGAATTACAAGTAGTAATGAAATATTACTAATAATAAGCTAGGAATATGACCATATATGATATCATAAAAATAATTATGATTCTTTAATAAGTAAATAAAATTATTTAAATCATTATACAGGAGGTTCGGACACGTACAAAGCATATCGGACCAAAGGTAAGGGAAATATAAAAATCTCATTTTTATCCGAGATTGTTTATACTTTGGTATTTACTGGGGTGTATTTTATCATCCACATCCATGTTTCCTCAATATGTAATATTATTTCCATCCACCTAAAATTTTTTAAATCCAATTTTACCCTTCAGTGAGTTTTTAGTGAAGGATATGAAAGGAATATTTTGTCGTTTTTTGTAGGAGGTACTTTTTGACTTTTCCGACAAAAGTACGAAGAATGTTTTTTTAACTTATACAGCATGAATGGATTTTTAAAACATTATTTCCAAGAAGCTTCCTTTACAATTTTTCAAGTTTTTTTTAGTCAACTTCTTTTAGTTTCGAATTGTATGACATGTTAAGGAAGGAAAAGTGTTTTTAAAGCAGAAAGGATATTTTCCTCATGAATGGAGTTCAAGTGTTTTATCACAGTTGTTTTTCCATATAAAATAATAAAGGGTTCTGTTTATATCCCTATTATTACATTGATTTTATTACGTTGTGATGGAATTATATTTTTATGAATTCATTTATCTTATATTAATTGTTTTATGATTTCACGATGTTTAAGATTACCATTTTTATTACATGGGTTATGCAATGATGTATGATTTATGATTTTGTGGCACACATAAGAATGGTATCTTTATGAGATGGGTGGGACCTATATATACCTACAATGCATTGGGTACAGATTTTATATCTCATGAGATAGACATGGCTGGAATGGTAGGTTATACCGGTTCAGTGAAACAGAACTGAAACGAGGAGTGAACTCGGTTCAGAAATGGACTTTGTCCACTAAGATAGTCTTGGAAATGAGTCTTGAATAATAAGAAATGATTCTATATGATTATGTGTGTATTCCACAATGTTTCATGTTTTAAGTTATGATTATTGGGATTTCATTTCACTACTATGATTTATCCCATGTTATGAAATTATGATCTCTTTTGCAGGTTAAGATTTCCAAAAGATATGTTCTTATGAATATGACGTGATTGATATTTCTTTTGTTTACCCTTACTGAGCATTTGAGCTCACCCTTTTATGTTTTCTTTTCCCTAGGACATAAAGAAAGGATTTAGGTTTAGAAAAAAAAGATCTTTAAGGGAGATGTTGAAGATCTTTCACCACGATTAGAAGATTATATTCCGTGTTTCCAAAGGCACTAAACTATTACGGTCCTTGTGTGTGTGTTTTTGTTATGTACTATGTATTCCGAAAAAGTAATGCAATGTCTATGTACGTCAAGTTTCGGGTCTCTACAGTTGGTATCAGAGGAAAGGTTTGGTCAACCTTTGGAAACTAAGATGCGAAAACGTTAGTGAGATCCCTAGAGATATTTCTAAGGTATGTCTAAGGATGTACCTAAGGATAAGTATACGTATAAAATATAGTCCTAGAACTATGGAAATGATATTAGATTAAACCAAAGATGTTAGATATTGAAGTTACTCCCCATTTATTATGATTTTTTCCTCTCACACTATTCTTTTTGGGTTTTAGAAAATGGCTGGAAATATAATGATTCACGATAATGGAGGATATGATGGACAATGGAATGATATTCTTCATGAGAAACCAAATGAAATGGGATTTGGAAGTCTAAACATCATTATTATGCCGAATCAGCAATCTCATAATATGATCAATAAATTAAAATTTGGTAAGTTTCCTGACTCGGCTAATAAGAGAAATATGGAGTTTCATGATGATCATAGAGGAAAGAAAGTTCAATTTCCCCTATGTAAATCATGTGGGAAGTGGCATCATGAAGAATGTTTCAAAGGAACTCTAAGATGCTTTGGGTGTGGAAAAGAAGGACACAAAGCCAGTAAGTGCATAGGAAAAGGTTCAGTTAACCCCAGGGATGAGGATAATGGTATTGCTACGACATCAACAATGGTTAAATGTTTTAAATGTGGAATGTAAGGGCATTATGCAAACCAATTCCCTAAGGGAAAGTCTCATGAAGAGAATCAGTATGGTCGTATGAGTAGTATTTATGTGGATGATACTGAAGGGACTACAAATGATATGTGAGATTAAAGAATTGTTGAAGCTCGGTCAATGGTTTAAGAATATAGTGGAATGATTACATGTTTATCATGTGTAATGTTGTATAAGTAATCTCATGGTACTATAGAATAAAGAGACATCTAAGGATTGTTACACTATTGTCTTTCCTTGAGTTTTGAAAGTGTATGATTAATGTTACCAGTATCCATGAAAGGTTATTCAGATATTTTTAGAATGTAGATGATATGCGAATAATGAAGGGATAAGGAGAAAATTAAATGTTTGATAGTATTCATGAGCTCATGACTGATATAAGGAGAAGGTTATATCATGGTTTGAGTATATAGATTTTTTGGATTTTGGTATGTGGAAAGAGTTAACTTTTGACAGAATTTATGTTTTCACTAAGGTTTAATGGGTATTCATTTTTCAAGATAATACATCATTAAGGTATTCACATGATTGGAATGTGACCAACAAGATATATGGGGGATAAATGATGTTATTCACATGCTTGGTTGACGACATTTCAAGTTATCGTTTTCTTTATACTATGAGCTTGGACCGAAGTATTTTAGATAAGACTAAATATTGGAATGGATTATGTTAACCATAAGTTAGTATTGTTTAAGGATAGAACTTTTTTTGATATTATTTATGTGATGTTATAGTAATGTAGTTTTAGAAAAAGGACAACCTGCAGGACGGGCGACAACCCATCGCGTCGGACAAGGCTGTGGGAATAGAACCCACAACTGAAGTGCGACTGGCCTTCATCGCCGACCACTGGCCTACAGGAAGTCCCTATTTAGTAGAAAGTAGTTTTATTATATTAAGCAGTATGATATATAAAGTATAAGTCCATTTTAGGAACTATATATGATTAATCTCACTATATATGGACTTATGTATTATTTGATAACTTTTCTAACATTTTGTTTGAGACAGATGGAATGACCCATCATTCTATCACATGATCTGCTAACACATCAAAAATGACAAATTCAACTTCATTTCTTTAAGAGATGAAGTGGAAATTGTACAAGGAACGACAAACGGTGAGACTATACCAAAATCACGAAAGTATTTCTTCTAATTCCAATTTCATCAACTTTAGGGAAATGATCTTGAAAACCAAAAATATTGTCATAGTTCCCTTATATCCGATGAATCAGATGGTACCTTAGATCATCACAAATCAATAGCTTTGTGATTGCTGGCTTTTCCATAGCCATGTTCTTAACCACTCTCCCTCAGAACATGATGGGTTGATTTCTCTTCCATATCCATATTTTCACCTATGTGGAAACCCAGTGATTAGTTTATTTGGGTAATCATTACATTTCATACTTTAGTTTTTAAAGCCATGTTTTGGTATTCCTTTTTACGATGTGGGTTTCTATTAAAGAAACTTTCGAGTATTAAACCATTTATAACCCCATCGAATTTCGAGGGCGAAATTCATTTTAAGGGGGGTAGAATGTAACAGCCCGAGATTTTATGAAAAATATTCTTTTAAATTTCATTAATGTCTTGTGTTTTACGATACACCAAAAGGATCTTGCACAACACGCATCCTTGACTTTCCTTGCATTACACGCAATCGCAACCTTCCTCGATAGCATGTGTAGTACGCAGTAACGAGTTTTACTAAACAACAATATGCTATTAAAATATTATTAAAACTAGCCTTTATGAATAGTAATAACCACTTTTTGAAATTTTGTAAATTTTATTTTTCAAAATGGTCTTCATTTTTGGATTCTGAATATTGAAATTAACTTAGGGTGAAATTTTGGTACTTTTCGGATAACTTTCATATTCTGATGAATAGTGAAAATTACTAAATTATAATTAAAAACAACTTTTTAATCGAAATAATTAATAGTGATAAATTATTAATTTGAGTGGTTTTAAAGTATATTTAGAATATATTTTTACAATTTAATACAATTTTGGTCATTGGATGTAATTTCACATTTAAACCAGTTATAAACAAGTGTCAATCTTTTGATAGTTATTATCTCTTAAAAACATGCTATTTGTTTTGACGACGAGAACTAATTTTTAAATTAATTAATGCAACTGATATGTTCTGAATTTGTTAAAATAGACATCATTTTTTAATTCTTAATATCAAATATAGCTTAGGCCTATTTTTTGGTATTTTTCTGGAAACTTTCATTTTTTGATGAATAGTGAAACCACTAAGTGGTAGTTAAAAAACTGAATTTTTCATAAAACGTAATTTTACCGCTTCTGTGAGTGGAATTTCGAAAATCTGAGAGACATGGTTAATATCAAGGACTAAAATGTGGTTCAATGAGATGAAAATAATTTTTGGTGAATAGTAACTTTTTACTTTTTTTAACCACGGTTAAAAGTAAATAGGGTAATTAAGGGTAAAAATGTTATTATTATTACCCTAACACATGTCCTAATTCTATTGTACAAGTGTAATTCGACTAAAAACAACCTTAGGAATAAAATATGACTATTTAGGCCCACTTGGATTAGATTAGGACATTTATTATTAATTTATTTAAAGAAGGGTTAAAATAGTTAAAATCAAAGTTTAATAAGTAAATCATTTTTAATATGGGGTTATACATAAGATAAATTCGACTATAAATATTCATTATAAAGATAAAACGATTTCTTATATAATGATATTTTATTTGTAATTTTTATACTTTAAATAAGTTAATTTATTTATGACCAAATGATGATGCAGTAATTATCATAATAGTGAAAAATTAGAATAATTGATATTATAAATACCTAAATAAGTATAATTTGAGACTTTTTATGAATGAAACTAAATTTCTAGGTTAATATGACATGTTAATATTGATTTAACTAACTTTTTACGAAGTAATCATTCTGTTATGAGTTTTAAAAAAATCAACTATTGAATAGTGTCAAAATTGACATAAAATAGTTTTTAAAACAAATATTATATTATTAATTGTTATTTTATTCCTAAAAATCTAAGGTTCAGAAACATGACTTAGATAAGGTTATATATATTAATAAAACACAACTTGGGGGGTCACTTGGGTGTATATTTTAAGTTTATTAACTATATAATATAAAAATACAAAGTGACATGGTAAATGTCAATCTAATTAACTAAGAGTTAAAACTAAAAGATAAGGTTAATATAATGACCTAAACATGTCTAAATTCTATTGGATGAGATTATTTAGACCCATCCCCACCTATTCTTCGAAATAACTCAATTTGGAGCTATTTAAAACCGAACTTGACTTTATAATAAAATAATAATTTTAGTTATTCCAAAGGTTCCCCTCTCATCCCTTATAAAACGGCACCTCCTCCCTCTCTTCCTCACACCACTTTGAGCCTTCAAGATCGGCCAACCCCTGCCACTTTCTCCTCTCCACTTCCCTAGAGACATCCTAGAGGTCCTGGTCTTCTTCAAAGACCAATTTTACTGCCCTAAAAGAATGTCTCAAAGAAGCACTTCAAAGAAGAGGTAATGTACGTTACCGATTCTTTCATCTTTATTTCTTCTTCCACTTCTTCTTCATTAGTTGTTTCATTATGAAGTAATAACATAAGCATAACTCATATACTGATATGTTATTATACGTATGAAACAACCCTATTTCACCATCTATCCAACCTACGGAAAAAGAAATCACCGCGCGTGCGTACGTACGGAATACCGTCTCCACGCCGTGGTGTAATCTATTTCCACCACCACATTAATTGGATGGGTATAATGGTGTAAATAATGACTATATATGACTATTATAAAGTGATATTGATTCTGAAATAGTATACATACACTCCAATACAATTCCACGATCATAGGAACGATATCATCACTCGTGCGTACGTACGGAATACCGTCTCCACGATGTGATGCGACTCGTTCTACATGAGCTTCATTTCATAATGATTATATAAATGAATTGAATGAATGAATATGATATATATTACACTAATACCATTCTGTAAATGAGGTATATATAACCTAAAGATAAGAATAAGAATTTATTCGACAAAACACGCATAAGAACAAAAAGTAATAAACACCCGAATAACAAGTAGTAATGAAATATTACTAATAATTAGCTTGGAATATGACCATATATGATATCATAAAAATATGTATGACTCCATAATAAGTCAATAAAATTATTTAAATCATTATACAGGAGGTTCGGACACGTACGAAGCATATCAGACCAAAGGTAAGGGAAATATCACAATCTCATATTTATTCAAGATTGTTTATACTTTGGTATTTACTAGGGTGTATTTTATCATCCACATCCATGTTTCCTCAATATGTAATATTATTTCCATCCACCTAAAATTTTTTAAATCCAATTTTACCCTTCGGTGAGTGTTTAGTAAAGGATATGAAAGGAATATTTTTTAGTTTTTCATACGAGGTACTTTTTGAATTTTCCGACAAAAGTACGAAGAATGTTTTTTTAACTTATATGACATGAATGGATTTTTAAAACATTATTTCCAAGAATCTTACTTTACAATTTATCAAGTTTATTTTTAATCAACTTCTTTTAGTTTCGAATTTTATGACATGTTAAGAAAGGAAAAGTGTTTTTTGAAGCAGAAAGGATATTTTCCTCAAGAATGGAGTTCAAGTGTTTTATCCAAATTATTTTTCCATCTATGATAATAAAAGGTTCTTTTTCTATCCCTATTATTACATTTATTTTATTATGTTGTGATGGAATTATATTTTTATGAATTCCTTTATCTTATATGAATTGTTTTATGATGTAGCAATGTTTAATATTCCCATTTTTATTACATGGGTTATGCAATGATGTATGATTTATGATTTTGTGGCACACATAAGAATGGTATATTTATGAGATGGGTGGGACCTATATCTCCCTCCAATGCATTGGGTAAAGATTTTATATCTCATGAGATAGACATGTCTGGAACGATAGATTATACCGGTTCAGTGATACAGGACTGAAACGAGGAGTGAACTCGGTTCAGAAATGGACTTTGTCCACTAAGATAGTCTTGGAAATGAGTCTTGAATAATAAGAAATGATTCTCTATGATTATGTGTGTATGCCACAAAGTTTCATGTTTTATGTTATGATTATTGGGATTTCATTTCACTACTATGATTTATCCCATGTTATGAAATTATGATCTCTTTTGCAAGTTAAGATTTCCAAAATATATGTTCTTATGAATATGACGTGATTGATATTTCTTTTGTTTACCCTTACTGAGCATTTGATCTCACACTTTTATGTTTTGTTTTCCCCAGGACATAAAGAAAGGATTTAGGTTTAGAAAAAAAAGAAGATTTTTATGGGAGATGTTGAATATCTTTCACCACGATTAAAAGATTATATTCTGAGTTTCCAAAGACACTAAACTATTACTGTCCTTGTGTGTGTGTTTTTGTTATGTACTATGTATTCCGCAAAAGTAATGTAATGTCCATGTACGTCAAGCTTCGGTTCTCTACACTTGGTCTAATGAAAAAACAAAAAACTTTCCCTGAGGAGGTTATCAAGGAGGATAAATTCAATAGTTAAATCCTCTCTCTCTCTCTCTCTTTTTATTTGAATTTCCTTTCTATTTCATTTATTTTATTATTCAATCCTCACATAAATTTATCTAAATGGAATTAAAACTCTAGTATTATTTATAGACTAGAATTATATCATGTTAATTTGAGATTCATAATTAAACTCCACCCTCTCTTTTTTAGATGAAATCGTCGCCGGTAATGTGTCAATTTACCAACATCGTGGGTGATGCACTTTCATTTTATCTTAACAGCTTCAAGGATGTTAATAAAACCATTAAATAGTTGATAACAGATTTTAAATTTTATTTTGTAACCATATTTATCCTCTAGAACTAACTTTTATACATTATACTAAATGATAAAACAAAACGAATTCTTTATGATCGAAAAACCACCAAAATTAAGCTAAAATGATAATCATTAACTTGTATCTAATGAATCATCTCTAATAAATATAACCAAATTATTTATAAGATCATTAGAACTACTGGAATATTATTAATAACATATGAAAATAATTCTGTATATTTATCATCATTTTACACCGTCTTCCATTCATGAATACAAGTGAACTAGTTGGGAAAACCCTGAAAACAGAGGCTCCGGAATGATGAAATTAAATTCTATAACTCAACCAAAAACCCATTAAATAATATAATGAATTATAATAATTTATAAAAGTATATTTATGTTCTAGTTAATTAATCTAATTTTATTAATAAATACATTAAGGTTATGAAAGATTTTAGTCATAAGGCAAGGGGAATTCTCGAACCCAACTCTCTTTCTTTGGGTTATTTCTCTTTCACCCAATTCCTAGAATAGGGATTCTATAAATATCATTTCTTCATCATTATCTTAAATTTATTGGATAAATATTATTTTTATATAATTTTATAAAATACACAATGTTTTCTAAAATAACTGTTCTTTCTAAATAACACACCTTTTACTTATCAGGTTTGTTTCTTCATCATTCATGGTTGGTGATTCTTATATCATTTAAGTTATTCCCTCTATAATTTGGAAAACCAATGATTATGTATATTTTTTTATGAAATAAAACCCATTCCATTCCATGTATTAGTATATTTTCAATATTGGTATATATTCTATGTAGAATGTAGGATAATGAAACGTTATAATGTGATGAGTTCACCCAGAATCATATAGAAAAATGATTATTTAATGATGTGATATATGTGCTTGGAATTATTTAGAACTACAATTCATTGGGTAATGTGAATAACCTCATGAGATAAAGTGAAATATTCATGAACATGATTCTAGATTTGTTCAAAACTTTGTGTGGGAGTTGACCACTAAGGTGCGATGTTTCATTTTTATGCATTGCCACATTAGATGCCCTATCATAATACTTCCTCTCATGATTATGACCCTATGATTATGTTATGATGATGATGATATATTTATAATCACCCCATGTTATATTTTTTCTTGTAATTATCTATCTTCTTGCTGAGCTTTTAGCTCACCCCTTTCTTTGATTCATATCCTTCTGTGATTACATGTACTAAATATAATTCATTGGCTAATAAGAAGATAAAGAAGAAGGAATTAAATAAATGTTTATGTTTTATATTTTAAATTCTATTTGATGTCCTCATTTTCCAATGAATATAGACCATTAGATTTTCATTGTGTAATTAATTTATTTTTTTGTCATTAAAATGAATTAATAGTAACGTAAGAACAAAAGGGTCACTATAGGTATCCTTTCCCTTAAATTACTACATTGAGGTTTTCAAAAAGTTGTTGATGACCAAAGAATAATTTTTTTACCTAGAGAGGTGGTAAATAGATGTATAACATCATGGAAAGACTATAGGATTAGAGGTGAGCATTAGGTAGATGGAGGTGTAGTCAGTTAGTGGGATGGTCCAATGCCTCCATGTCCAATAGGGAATTTATTCTTTGGATGTTTAAATGATAAAAGTCCTGGGAATTTGAATGTATTTTGTCCTCAATAGATATGTGGGTTTATTACCTAATGGAAAATGGGAATATTTGGTGGATCTTTAAGTGAGTTAATTAAGAGGAATTAAAAATTCTAGGGACTGATGGGACATCATATATTTTATGTTATACCTTAAAAGATCAAGATGTAAATGATATTAAAGGTTTTAATTTATCCCTTTTAAATTTATTACCGAATTTGGTTATAACATGTATCTAGTTGATGAATGTTTAGTTTTAGTATTATATTAGTCGATAATGATTTAGGTTATGCACCAAATTGTAGTCCTTTTATAGTATAGTAGATCAATCATGCAAGTATTGATTCTATAATAGTACACAAAACCCTATAGTGAGTTGATTCCAAATAATCACTTGATGATAAATACATAAATCAATAGGATGTGGATTTATGTTCATGTTAATGATAATAATGAGCTTATCTCGTAGGTCACTGAGTTTCAAAACCAATTTAAGGATGAATGTAGAGTGGATCATATCTGGTTATAAGGAAATACTAGGTCCCCAAGTTCTTTTATAGTGGGTGGTGTAGTCAATATGTTTTCTACTCAATGCAGTAATTTATTCAAGGTATGGGATATGTGTATTTTTTGCGATTTCAAGGGTTTTCTCCATTTAATTATCATGTTTGGAAATGGAAATCCATTAATTTTATAGGAATATCAAGATGTTTTGAAAAAATCCATCTAATAAGGGATAACTTTATTTTAATTTGTAATTAGATATAGATTGAAGGGAATTTTGTCAAGTGTTTAATTTTGAGTGTATTTGTTTATTATAAAGGAAAAATGAATCTAATTATAGGGAAAATAAAGTTTTAATATATTTAGAAAATGAGGAATAAGACCATATCTAGTTCGAATTCATAAATAAGTAATGGAATTTGATTCTAATAAATGGTTTGATAATTCAGATATATTTGCATATTACTATTGGACATTCAAATCCATGTGGTGGGTAGGTTGTAAAAACCAATGTTGTTATTGGGCTATGGATCTAGATGAAATTTTAACATCTCTTTACTTGAAGTAATATTTTCTGGGAACATAGATTTAGATTGAGTTTTTAAGTGTTAATATATCTATAATAGATGTTCTCCCCCCTGATTTGACATTTTTTATAATTTAGGAGTTTTAGTTATATGTTTATTTGTTTATAAAGTGAATTAAGATCATATGGGGAATAAACTAGTAGTAGATAAATTGATAAAAATTATCTAAAAATCAACTCAACACCCATAGAAAGTGTATCAAGTTCCCAGTAAACTATATAAAGGGACTAGGGAAATAACTAGGTTCTCGTTGAGTAAATTTTGACCAGCCACTATGTACACAGTAGCCTTCCATGTGGTTAGTTAGGATGTTATTTTAAAATTTTAATTTTTTTTTTCAAGACCACTAAAACATACCCCTCTACCATTCTCTCCCTCATTATTTCCTCTAACTATCCCCTTAAAAATCCCCACATTGTGTCATGTCTCACTAGATCGGTCTATATTCTAAAAAATTTCCCTCTAAGTAAGAATAAGTAAGTCCCTATGTTTTATATCATTATTTCTGATGACTAAATTTTTTTCAATTTTAGATGACATTTTAGGTACTAAATTTTTAATCAATTTATTTTATGAAAACATGTACCAATAAAGTTGTGATATTAAAAAAGATAAATCATATTAGATCATGGTAAGTGGTCTTTATATATTCCTGTGAATTGATATAAGTATCAAGGGTGTCATGAAATGTTGGGTTTAATGATCTATGTGAATATCCCTACATGATACTAAATCATATCTCTTTATTTTTAAAATATAATTTAGGGATCAATAAACACTGTATAATTCCTCTAAGAATTATGATTTGATTCCATGGAAATTTATAACCATAAAACTAATTTATAGTGTAATGTATTTTCTATGTGGAACCCAAGGGTGTTGGTCCATTGATATATAATGATACAGTAAACCCTATTTACTATAATTGAGTAACACTTAATGTTTCAAAAACATTATTTTATAAGGTTATTTCCTGATGTTAGTGATAAAATCAGTTTTAAATGATATACAATTGAATTATTTTAACATGTGATGATGGTGAGGTAAATTACACGTATTCTAAATGGGTCACGGGTGTGTTATACCATTGTTTGGAAAATGTGGAGGGATTTTTTGTTGATAAACCAACCCCATATAATGTTTGAGAAGTAATTTGGCTGAATTCTAATCTTTAATAATAATATTCTATGAAATTTTTAATCATGAATATTCTCTTTATGATTGATGGTTAATATGAATTTTCTCCCTATAACATTCTATTAAAGATTTGATTCATTATATAATGATATTTTGGGACATTTGGGTTTTGTTTTACGCAAAATAAATCTTTTTTTGAGGTTCAGTTTCAGTATAATTCCAACTAAGATAATTCTTGACATTTATTAATGGAAACTCTTATTGTTATGGTTATCTGGGTAAGGCATAATACCACCCAATATATATTTTGGTGTTATGTTGGTTATAATCCTAATTTTTACTTATTTTTATTTTTAGGATGGGTTTAATGATAAAAATTATCATTGTTCACATATTGGTTCGGTATAAGTCCAATTATTATTGTTTTAGTTTTTCAGTTGAGTGAAATGACCACTACTATTTTATTTTTTGAGGTTGAGACTTATGTCAACTACTTCATTATGGTATTATGGGTTGGGTGTAATGAAAATAATGGTATTCTTGGTTATTACGGTTATGTTTCATGTAGACCATTGAGACATTGAATTTTCTTAATAACAAAAATACGAACCATTATCATCATTGTAATAAAGGTTGGTTGTAAGGAAAACATTTTACTATTCTGTTTTCTGGGATTGGTGTAATTCAAACTGATATCTTAGTGTCTTCAATTATATGTCATGGGTGGAGACAATACCAAATCTTTTGTATCATTATATGACATGTACATACTTGACATTTACATTAGACGAAGTATTTATGGTCATTTAAAAGTAGATTTTATAGAACCAGGGGACATGGAATAAATTTTTTTGATCCTTTTTATTACAATATCACGTAATTTATGAATATATTATATATTTGTTTATGGAAATTATTAGTGGTGGGATATATAGTTTTACTCACACTCTTCATGGGAACCTTAGTGAATGTGTGGAATTTATGATAAAATATATAATTGAAAGGACCACGTAATTGATTAGTGAGTGGGATGGATAGATGAAATGGTGGAGAGTATAAGGTGGAGACTAATACCCAGTTTTATAGTAATCTCATTTATTTTAATCTTTTGGATTGGGTTTTATTAGATTGTCCTCTATGGTGATCTTTCTTATATATGTATGACTATGTGACATTACAATGGGTTTTATTTTGATATAGTAAGTGTTATAGTATTTTGGTCATTGGATCACAGTTATACTGTCCATTTTTTGTTGTTAGTAGAAGAGGATTATTTATTATGAATTACACTATTTTTTATGATTTGATAATATTAATGTTATAATCTCTTCATGTTACTGATAGACCCACATAGAAAAAAGCTATATTATTGAAAATAATGATACATTTTGGTGGTGATGTGACACCATCATATTAATCACTACATGGGAATCATGCCCTGGGGTTAAACACCCCCACCTTATAATGGTAGATATATTCTTATCAAATATTTTTGTATGAATAAAAATAAATTTACAAAAATACATAATGTTGATTAAAACCCATTGTTCCGTGATTTACAATAAAATAAAAATATACTATGAGATAATCCAAGAATTTATTGAGAAAAAATGTAAAGTCCTGTGTTTTTTAACTAGGTTAAAATATGAAGGTTTTCAGTTTTTTCAATTTATCGATGGGTTGTTATTTTAATCCGAGTTCCGGAATTTTATTCCAAGTGTCGGAAAACCTAAATGTTTCATTTTTAGACTTACTTTATTACCCAATAATTATTTTACCTGCTGTCCCAATGAGTCTCGAGAGCACCGGATCCAAAAAAGTACAATTTAATGAATATGCATGGGCATCGCATGGTTGCAGTCCAACCCGTGTAGTTAAACCCAATTTAAGAAATTATTTAATTTAATTAAATAATATTATATGAGAGTTTGTGATTAATTAAATTATTTTTTTACAATATTAATAATGAAGTTATTATTATTTTTATTGTGGTTGTTTAATTAAATGAATGTTAAAGAATTAATTAAATGATGGTTGAAGAAATTAATGTGGATTAGGTGTCTATCAAAGAACCATTTTAATTAAATGAAGAGTTTTGGAATTATTAAAGGACAATTTGTTATTAAATGGAGGAATGTGCTAAAAATAAAAATTTTATTATTATTATGATGGTCTCAGAAATTATTTTTATGCTTTGATATTTTAATTGCATGTTAAATGAGTGTATCATTAATGAGAATTTAATGTGTCTTTTAAGCTTATCAAAGAAACATTTAATAAAATGAGGAGTTTCAGATTTAATGATGCATTGTTATTAAAAAGTGGTTTTGGGTTTATCAGAAGTTTTAAAAATTATAGTAATGAGATTACTATTATTTTAGTTTTATGAATGTAGAAATAATAATAATAATGGAAATTAAATTAGGGGTCATGGGTTGCAGTTTTTATCATATTAATGATATTGTAATAAATTGATAGTTTCATAATTATTTATGAAATGTTTATTAAGAGAATAATGAATGAGAAGTGTTTTTAATTAAATGGGGTGTAACATTCAGGTTAAAATATTTTAATAGGATGTTTAATGATGTGTAATAGTTATGTAAAATTAATGTGGCTTTTGGGTATCTCAAAAAAAATCTAATTAAATAAAGAGTTTCATAATTAATAAAGAAGTTTTTTATTTAATAATAGGTGTTTGGTTTTATCTAAGGTTGAATAATAATAATAATAATAATATGTGATTATTATAATTATGGTTTTATGAGTGGTTGTTACTATTTTTAGGAATAATAATAATAATGGATTGTTTTGCGGTTTCATTTAATTAAATTAATGGTCAATAAGAATTTAATTAATTGTTATGAAGTGGAGGTTTTTATTTAATTAATTTGTTTTGAGATAATTAATTAAACAATGATGAGTTGTAGTTTTTAAATTTAATTAAATTGTGTTGAGAGAATTTAATTAAAAACATGAAGTGGGGAAATTATTTAACATAATTTTGTGAATGAATATAATTAAATAATGTGTAAATTAGGAGTTGGGAGTTATCAAATAAGGGTAATTTTAAATTGTAATATTAAATAAGAAATAAATTTTGAGTTGGGGTTTAATTTAATTAAAACATTTTAAATATAGATATCGGGTTGTGCACGGTTAGTCAACTGGTGCGGGTCAGGTGTGCGGATACCCGATTTTTAAAATGATTTTTTTTAAATAAATGAAATATTTAATAATAATAATAATAATAAGGCTATTATTATTATTATTGTATTAATTTTATGAGATGATAAATGGGGGTTTTCGAAATTAATTTTGAAACATTTATTTAATGGATTGTTAATGAAGTTACATTATCTTAAATGAGAGTAATTAATGTAATTATAATATTAAGAGTATTAGTTTATCTTGGGTGTAATTGATAATTTAGGGAGATAACATGAGGGTGGTGCACCACCATACATGAGGAATAATAAAAACGCACCAGGCCCCTCCATTGATGTGCGTTGTACCCCCCTTGCCGACTCCTCTTTATGCGATTGAATCCTCCCGGGGTCTTCTTGAATCTTGTCTGTCTTAGTGAGGTGATTTGGTCTACATTGGTTTTATGATTTTCATTGTCCGTTTGGCTCCTCCATCACCCTATTTTCTCAGAAAAAATCATAATGTTCAGGTTTTATTGGGTTTACTTGTTTCTTCAGTTCTAGGGATTTATAAGGGGATATTCTAGACTATTTGGTCCGTATTCCGACATCTGCTGACAAAGGTGAGGAAGATGAGTTCGTATTAATTTTTATGTCATGTTTCTGGTAAGGTTAGTTAACTGTGGTATTATTTCAAATCATTCAATTAATGGTTTTATAATTTATATGAGTCCCTAGTACGTAGTTAGAGGTGTGTTAGTCCATACTACTTTGATTTTGAGTACCTATGTTAATATTTTGAATTTTATTTATATTGTTGTATGGCACACGCATGAATACACACACACACACACACACACACATACATATATATATCTCTGTGTATGTGTCAGTGAGTGTCTGTGTAATTAAGATATATATATATATATATATATATATATATATATATTTAAGTTGTCGGCGTGTGCGATTGCGGACAAGTTGTAAAATGGTTGCCGCCAAGTATATTAAAGCCCTTCGGATTAAATATGGTGACACCCCGAGGTAGGGTCCCAAATCCTTAACACTTTAATTAATAATTATACCTTCTTTAAATAAATTGTGATTGTGAGTTTCCTAGATTATGATATGTTGATGCATGACACTTTTTATGTTATTAAATGTTGCCGCCCAAATGAGATAAATGAGGAAATGAAACTGTCTTGACAATAAAAATGTATTTATAATTTGGTTAAAGTGATATGATTAAACAATTAAATTATTTGGATATTCAAAATGGGTAATAGGTTAATTAATTGTAGAAATAATTATCAAGTCATGAGTTGGAATAAATTTGTGTTTCTTACTGATTATTGGGAATATTGAATATTTATTGTGTTTGGAATATAAATTGGAAACTAGTTATAATTAATGGATTGATTAAATATTACATGTTAAATGGTAAGTTTTTATTTAATTAATTATTGGATAGATAGATAAGATTTTATTATTTAATTAATTGATTAATTAATTAATTATCATTAATTGAATTAAGATTGTGAATTGATTGTTTGTTATGACTTTTGTCCAAGGGTACAATTTGATGCGTATTATTTTTACCTGCCTTAAGCTGCCTTTTATAGAGTTATTTAAAAATATGATATGTTGAGTGAGATGGTTTCTAAATAGTTGGGCTTTCTACAACATGTTTTGAGGATTATAACATGCATGTAAATTTTTAATGTCCTAGATGAATCATTATTTGAGTGGATGGGTTTGGAGTTGTTAAAGAATTTGGATAATTAATTTATGAGTTAATTATTTAGTTTGATTGATAAGAATAATTAATTGTTAATTATTTATTTATAATTGACATATTGAATGGTTAATTAATTATTTACTTATTTTATGGATGATTTATGTTGTTAATTAGTTGGTGAATTATTTAACAGATTTGATTAATTGATTTATGATTTAATTAATGGATGGTTTTGGGGTATTAGAAATGATGTTAGACACCAATGATCAATATATATGTATGATTGAAAAACAGTTTGTGATACAAGGAGTGAAGCTCCAAATACTCAAAGGGTGTAAGACATGGGGTTCTACACCAATGATAAATATATATGTATGACTGATAGATGGGTTGTGGTATAAAGACATAAGATGGAAATACTTATAGGGTTCTAGACATGGCGTTCTACACCCAGCATTCATGAAAATATTCTTTTATGGGTCAGGGACTGATGCACCAAATACCCATAGATTGTGAGACAAGGACTAATGCTCAAAATACTCACGAGGGTGCTAGACATGATGTTCTACACCCATTAATTGACATTGTAATATGGGTTGAATTGTTCATACATCAAATGGATTAATGGTTAATGAAAACTGTTGTTACTTAATGATTTTCGAATTGAATATGGGAACAGGTTCAGAATTATTAATGAATTGGGTGAATCACTGCTAGTGGATGGACCCAGGAGTGAATCACTATTTTAGTGGATGGGCTTGGACATAGTATATGAATGATAAAATTGAATTACTTATAACGCGTTATCTATTCTAAATCATAAGCTTGGATTCGATCTTTACATTGATTATTTAGATAGTCTTAAGAGACATCTGTGGTGAGTGACTTATACGGGGGATGTCCGACTTAGGAAGAATCTCGAGACTTTCTTAATTTAATAAAATTTGAATAATTGATAAATGAAAATGATTATGTAATGGTTGTTGAGTATGAATGACAAATATATAATGCAAGTTAAGACACCAGCTGAGGGCTGAAGCAGGTACTTGGGTATATAGTTACATTGTACTACTTACTTTATTTAGGTATTTCTTCTTCTGGTTTAATTTATTTATTAAATTTATGGATTTGGGGTAGACATCAGTGGTTTCGGCCAACTGATATTTATATCTCACACCCTACTCGGGCAGCCATTGCACTAGGGTACCCGAGTAGATTCTATTTGGTTATAGGATTGTGTTGTTTGCGTTTACTTCCGATATAAGAGCAGAAGACCGAGTGGAATCTTGGGATGCTCGAGGATACTTCACTCAGGGAATTGAGTCAATTTTTATTTATTTCTATATTGGAATGTAAATAATGCGGTTTTGTTCACTATTTCCATTTTTTTATCATTAGCATGTCATGCATGCATCTATTGTATAATTGGTGTTGGCCATTTGTTTTTAACTAAATCAATAAAATATACATTCCACTACTTTATCATTTATTATATTGTTTCCTCTATTTATTGACATTTTCTATTATTGAATTCTGATATAAGGGATTAGTTTCCCCACTAAATATCTATAGACCATCGTTTCTAGTTTGCAGCCTCTGGCATACTGGGAGATGTGCTTGAGGTCATGTGGCGACCAGTCCGACCACCGGTTTAGTGGTGAGCTAGGTCGGGACGTTACAAAGTGGTATCAGAGGATTTTTTTTCCTTTGTCTTACTATTTTGGGGTTGGTAGACATGAGACTAGGAATGTGTCAGTGCTTGGGTTAATAGTCATGCTTTGGACTGATCACATAATGTACGGTAAATGACCAAGTGGCTAGGGATGGTAATTGATGTTTTTACTATTAGTGGTTACAGTTGATATGAATTCACCTTGAGTGACTGGTTTATTTTCTACTGTTTATTGATTTTGAGAATTTTGGAAAAATAATTGTCTTGGCCTAATATGCAAAGGATGTTTCATACAAGTATCATCATAGACACTTAGGGATTCACATGTCGTTCATATAACATGCCATGTAGTTTCATTAGTAGGATTCCTGCTAATTTTGATTGTGTTCCTTGGGTGCAAGGCCATGTTTTGATCTTTTTTATCATGCCTATCTAGATAGCATGTTTCGGTGATAGATTTAACTTGCTTGAGTGATAATATTCCATACGACCTCAGTTACTAGAATGTTTTGTTTTTGTTCCATGCTTCTGTGTTATAGAATGTTGTTGTGTTACTACTTATGCTAACATGTTAGAGTTGTTTTGGATTAGTGAATGGGGTGCTAAAGATAAAATGGTAAATAAATGTTGATTGTGAAAAATGGGAGCCAAATTCCAATGATAAGGTGTATGGGTGCCTTATCTATTGGTAGATGGAAACCCATGTGTTTGAACCTTAAACAACCATAATATGTTTGAAAATGGTTAAAAATATAAAACTGCTAAGTTTTGGTTGTAATAAACAATTTTTGGGTTGCGTTTGGAAGAACCTGGAATGAATAAATGAGACATTTGGAGGTTTCCATTTCAGTAAAAGGAATTTATATGCTAGTTTTCTTGTTTATATTTTTTAAAAATCTGAAGGTCATATGATTAAAGATGATGTTTGAGATATAATTTATGTGTTCCAGAGGGCATTGTTTTGAAAAACAAGTGACTTGTTGTGTAGATGTACTTGTGTGTATGTTAAAATTAATTCAAATGATAAATGGTTGAAATGAATGAATTAAAATTAGTTAAAATAAAAAGGCGGTTTTCAACCTTGTGATTTCAGTTTTCCATGACCAAGAGCGAGGGTATAAGTTTATGTTTCGTAAGGGGCTATCCAATGGTAGGTAGTACCCATAGAATGTTTTAGGCCATTAAAGTTTGTTCGTCCCACTGCTTGAGAGGACTTCTTGGTACTCAAGTGTTATGGAACACTGATAGGTTTATGATAATTATTTTATGATCATTGTTTGATGTGGTGATTGTGGTTCAAGGAATGTCACACACATGTGTTTATGTGTTCGAAAAACACACGCTGGTGAGAGGTTGATATTTTCTTGATACGTCATAGAAAACACTAAGGTGGGTATTGTCATTTTTTTTCGATAAATGGGTCGGTAGGTGATATAGTGCTTTTATAATAGAGTTGTCAAACAACAGTTTGACTGGACTTCTTAATGAATAGGTTATGTTAATTGTTTTATTAGTGGTTCCCAATGGCTTCTTGGGGATGAGAAATTTTTATTTCTGGTATATTGTAATGTCCCATGTTTTTTTAACAGAGTTAAAATATGAAGGTTTTCAAATTATTTTTGGTTTATCAATGGGGTTTTTTTAATCCATGCTCTGGAATTTTATTCCAAGTGTTGGAACACCTAAAGGTGTCATTTTTTGGCCTTACGTAATTACCTGATATATTTTTTAGCAGGTGTCTCAATGAGTCTCGGGAGCACCGGATTAGGAAAAGTCCACATTAATGAATCTTTATGGGCAACACACGGTTGCAGTCCAACCCCTGCAATTTACACTATTTAATAAATTATTTAATTTAATTAAATAATATTATATGAGAGTTTGTGATTATTAAATGAAATTTTTAATAATAATAATAATAAAAAACTTATTATTATTATTGTGGTTGTTTAAATAAATTAATGTTAAAGAATTAATTAGATGACATTTGAATAAGTTAAAGTGGATCAGGGGTTTATCGAAGAACCGTTATAATTAAATGAGGAGTTTCAGAATTATTAAAGAACCATTTATTATTAAATAGTGGAATGTTCTAATAATAATAATTTTATTATTATTATGATGGTGTCATAAATTATTTGGATTCTTTGATATTTTAATTTCATGTTAAATGAATGTATCATTTATGAGAATTTAATGTGGATTTTGAACCTCTCAAAGAATCATTTAATAAAATGGGGAGTTTCATGTTTAATGAAATATTATTATTAAATAGTGGTGTTGGGTTTATCAATAATTTGAAAAACAATAGTAATGAGATTATTATTATTTAGGTTTTTGTAATTTAATAAAAATTATTATTATGGAAATAAAATTAGGTGTCATGGTATGAAGTTTTTATCATATTAATGATATTGTAATAAATTGGATGTTTAATAATTAATTATGATATGTTTATGATGAAAATAATGAATGAATAAGAGTTTTTAATTAAATGGGGTGTAACATTTATGTTAAAAGATTTAAATTGGATGTTTAATGGGGTGTAATAGTTGTGTGAAATTAATATGGCTTTTGGGTATCTCAATGAAACTTCTAATGAAATAAGGAATTTCGTAATTAATAAAGAATGGTTTTTATTTAATAAGAGGAGTTTGGTTTTATCTATGGTTGAATAATAATAATAATTTGATTATTATAATTATGGTTTTATGAGTGGTTGTTATTATTATTATGAATAATAATACTAAATGATTTTTAGGGTTTTATTTAATTAAATTAACAGTCATTAAGAATTTAATAAATTGCTACGAAGGGAAGGTTTTTATTTAATTAATTTGTGTTGAAATAATTAATTAAATAATGATGAGTTGGAGTTTTTAAATTTAATTAAATTTTGTTGAGAGAATTTAAGTAAAAACATGTAGTGGGGAAATTAATTTACTAAATTTAGTGAATACATTTAATTAAATAATATGTAAATGAGTACTTGGGCGTTATCGAAGAAGGATAATTTTAAATAGTAATTTGAAATAAATAATATTTTATTTACCATGGTTAAGGGTAAATCCGGTAAATAAGGGTTAAAAAATAATATTATAATAATATTAAATTACCCTAAAACGTGTCTTAACCCTATTGGTTGATACATGGTCGACCATGGGCATCTTTGGGTCGATTTTGGGACCCCATTGATCCACTTGTAAGTGATAATGACACTTTATTTTAATTAAGTTAAAATGAATACAAAAATTGACACAAGCATATATCGTTTAGAAAAACAATTGTTACATAGGGTTATATATGTTGGATTTTAGATTATAAATATTCATTAGAAAGATAAACAGATTTCCTACATAATGGTATTTTATTTGTAATTTTTAGACTTTAAATAATTTAATTTATTTATGACACAATGATGATGCAGTAATTATCTTATTAATGAAATATTGACATAATTGATGTTATAAACACCAAAATAAATGTAATTTAAGACTTTTTATGAATTCAACTAATTTTCTAGGTTACTATGATATATTAGTGTTGATTTAATCAACTTGGTTCGAACATATAATTCTGTTATGACTTTCACAAAAATCATATCTCAAGTAGTGTCAAAATTGACACAAAATAGTTTTTAAATCAAATATTATATTATTAATTGTTATTGTATTCCTAAAAATCTAAGGATCGTCCAAATGACTTAGATAAGGATATATATTTTAATAATAAACAATTTGGGGTTCGTTTGGCATGTTATAGTAAGTGTATTAACCATATAGTGAAAGAAAACAAAAAGACATGGTAAAAGTTAAATTATTTAACTTAGAGTTAAATCTAATTGATAAGGTTAAAATAATACCCTAAACTTGTCTAAATCCTATTGGTTGATAGGATTTCGACCCGTCCCCACTTTATCTTCGAAATAAGACCCTTTGGAACCATTATAAACCGATTTTGACTTTAATATAAAATAATATTTTGAGATATTCCTAAGGTGCCCCTCTCCTCCCTTATAAAAGGGCACCTCCTCCCCCTCCTCATCACACCAAATTGAGCACTCAAGCTCGAACAACCCCTGCCATTTTCTCCTCTACACTTCCCTAGAATAGTTCTAGAGGTCCTGTTTTTCTCCAAAGACCACTCTTAGTTCCTTAAGTGGAGGATTCAAAGAGGCGTTCCAAAGAAGAGGTAATATCCATTACCGATCTTTTCAATTTCTTTCTTCTTCAACTTCTTCTTCTTTAGATGTTTCATGATGAAGTAATAACATCAGTATTAATTACATACTGATATGTTATTATAAATATGAAACAACCCTAATTCACCTTCTATCCATCCTACGGAAAAATGAAATTACCGCGCGTGCGTACGTACGGAATACCGTCTCCACGCCGTGGTGTAATCTATTTTTCCACCATCACTTTACAAGGATGGGTATAATGGTGTAATGAGTAACTATTTATGATTATTATAAAGTAATATTGATACTGAAATAATATATATATATACTCCAATACATTTCCACGATCATAGGAACGATATCATCACTCGTGCGTACGTACGGAATACCGTCTCCACGATGTGATGCGACTCGTTCTACATGATCATCATTACATAGTAATTATATAAATGAATTGAATGAATAAATATGATATATGTTAGACTAATACCATTCTGGATATAAGGTATCTATAACCTTGAAAGAAGAATAAGAATTTATTCAGCAAAACACGCGTAAGAACAAAAGGCAATAAAGACCCGAGTAACAAGTAACAATAAAATATTACTAACAAGAAGCTAAGAATATGACCATATATGATATCATATAAATATGTATGATTCTGGAATAATTCAATAACATTATTTAAACCATTATACAGGAGCTTCGGACACATACAAGGCAAATTGGACCTAAGGTAAGCGAAAATACCACAATCTCATTTTTATCCGAGATTGTTTATTCGTAAGTATTTACTGGGGTGTATTTTATCATCCACATCCATGTTCCCTCAATATGTAATATTGTTTCCATCCACTTACAATAGTTTAAAACCAATTTTACCCTTCGGTGAGTTTTTAGTAAAGAATAAGAAAGGAATCTTTTGTCGTTTTTTCGTACGAGGTACTTTTTGACTTTTCCGACAAAAGTACGAAGAATGTTTTTTTTAACTTATACGACATGAATGGATTTTTAAAACATTATTTCCAAGAAGCATCCTTTAAAAGTTTTCAAGTTTATTTTTAATCAAATTCTCTATTTTAAAGTTGTATGACATGTTATGAAAGGAAAAAATGTTTTTGAAGAAGAAATGATATTTTCCCCAAGAATGGAGTTCAAGTGTTTTATCAAAATTATTTTCCATCTAAGATAATAAAGGGTTCTGATTTTATCCCTATTATTACATTGATTTGATCATGTTGTGATGGAATTATTTTTATGAATTCCTTTATGTTATATGAATTTATTTATGATGTCATGATGTTTCAAGAATCCCATTTTTGTTACATGTGTTATGTGATGATGTATGTTTTAAGATTATGTGGCACACATAAGAAAGGATTCATTATAAGATGGGTGGGACCTATATCTCCCTCCAATGCATTGGGTAAAGATTTTATATCTCATGAGATAAACATGGCTGGAACGGAAGGTTATTTCGGTTCAGTGATACAGGACTGAAACGAGGAGTGAACTCGGTTCAGAAAGGGACTTTGTCCACTAAGATAGTCTTGGCAATGAGTCATGACTAACAAGAAATGATTTTCCATGATTATGTGTGCATGCCACAAAGTTTCAAGTTTTATGTTATGATTATGAGGATCTCATTTTCACTTCTATGATTTATTCCATGTTAAGATATTATGATCTCTTTTGCAGGTTTTGATTTTCAAAAAGATATGATATGATTTTTATTTCCTTTATTTGCCCTTGCTGAGCATTTGAGCTCACCCTTTTATGTTTTCTTTTCCCCAGGTCAGGAAGATGGATATTAAGTAGAATATGCTAAATGGGACCCTAGATATGATGAAATAAATGGGAGACACTGTAGAAGATTTATGAACCAGTTGTTTATGTTTCCCAGTTTCTAAAGACACTATACCTATACGATCCTTTGTGGTTTTGTCATATGTTGTAATAAGTGTGCTTCAATTTTGAAGTCTTAACAATGTATGTAAAGTATGGGTCGTTATAGTTGGTATCAGAGGAAAGGTATAGTCAACCTTTGGAAACTAGGATGTGAAAGCCTTAGTAAGAACCCTAAGGATAAGTCTAAGCATAGAACACAATCTTAGTGTTTTAGAAATGTCCTTGAATAACCTAGGATAAGACCTTAAGCATGAAAATTTTATTCTTGAATTATGTGGTTTTCCTATTATAATTAGTGTTGCTCACACTATTCTTCTTGGTTTTAGTCAATGGCTGGAACCCGAAGGAACCGTGTTAATGCGGAATGTGATGGGCAATGCAATGATTGTCCCCCTGAGCAACCAAACGATATGGGAGCTGGAATGCAAAATCTTGTAGCCATGCTCACACAACTTTCTCAAGCTATGAATCATGCAGGACTTCCAAACGAGCAAAGGAAGGAGCAACATTCTGTTGAATCCTTCATGAGGCAGCGCCCACCTTCTTTCAGTGGGTCTACTGATCCATTAGTTGATGAACAATGGATTAGTACAACTGAAAAGATATTTTCAGTTCTTCAATGTTCTGAACATGATAAAGTCATCCTAGCAGTGTATCGTTTGGAAGGAGATGCTGATCAATGGTGGAATCTTATTAAGAATATGAGGTAAAGGGATGAAATTGAGTCTATGGAATGGTAAGAGTTCAAGAACTTATTTTTCAATAAGTAATTCCCTCGTATTCTCCGAACAAAGATGGAGAAAGAGTTCCTTGAACTGAAGCAAAGGGATGATGAATCTGTTAGTACCTATGAAGCAAATTTTACAAGACTTGCAAGGTACGCTTCTGGTATTATTATCCAACCTGAGAGTAAGATCGATCGATTCTTTAGTGGCTTAAAACCAAGTCTTCGAAGGGCGTTAGCCATAAGGGACTTCAATAGCTACGAGGAAATCGTTCGATTTGCTCTCAAAGTCGAGATGGAGATTGGAGTAACTCATCAGTCACATGGGTTTGATTAGAAGAGGAAGATGGAATTCAAAGGAAACTCTAAAGAGCACACTGAAAAGAAGATGAACTTTCCCTTATGCTCAAAGTGTGGAAAGAAACATGGAGGGAGTTGTCTTAAAGGGACAAGTAAATGTTTTAAATGTGGAAAGGAAGGTCATCGGGAATTTGAATGCCGTGATAATGGGAAGAAGATGTCTAATGACGCAAACAAATGAAGGGATACATAGAATGAACCTACTACACTTCAATGTTTCAAGTGCAAGGAGATGGGGCATTATGCCAATCAATGCCCAAATCCAAGGGTTGATGATGATGGTCGACGTCAACAAAATCTTAAGGCTAAAGACAAAGGAAAGTCACATGCAATTTCTATCAGCGATGTGGAGTACGATAACGAAGTGGTGAAAGGTACACTTACCATCCACTCTAAAGTAGCAAATGTTTTATTTGATTCTGGATCCACCCACTCTTTTATTTCTGAAGAATTTTCTAATGGTATCACCGTATTACCTCAACAATTAGATGTTGAGTTAGCTGTGACAACACCTAATGGCACATCAATCACATCAAAAGTTTATAATTCTTCTCCGATCGAAGTTTGTGGGAAAGTGCTTCCTGCAAATCTTGTGATCCTTCCTTTAGTGGAATTTGATGTGATTCTTGGCATGGATTGGCTTTCTCTACATGGAGCTCATATCAATTGCCAAAGAAGGGAAGTCACATTTCATATTCCAGATCAATCTACGATCGTCTATCAATGCAAGGATGAACATAACCTTCCAGTGGAAATTCCTTCCATCTTATGGGTCATGATTCCACTAAATGAAGGTTATTTATCTCAAATGGTTGGAGAGAAACTTACGATTAAGAATATGCCCATTGTACGAGAGTTTGATGATGTCTTTCCGGAGGAATTACCAGGTCTTCCACCAAATCGTGAAGTTGAGTTTTCAATAGAACTCGTACCGGGTGCTTTGCACATTTCAAAGACACCTTATAGAATGGCCCCAATTGAGTTGCAGGAATTGAAGAAGCAACTCCAAGAGAATCTTGATAAGGGATTCATAAGCCCTAGTGCGTCACCTTGGGGAGCACCTGTTCTATTTGTTAAGAAGAAAGATGGATCAATGAGACTCTGCATTGATTATCGAGAACTTAACAAGATCACTATCAAGAACAAATATCCTCTCCCACGCATTGATGACTTGTTTGACCAACTACGCGGAGCTCAATACTTTTCCAAGATTGATCTTCGTTCAGGGTATCATCAATTAAGGGTCAAAAGGGAGGATATACCAAAGACGACTTTCCGTACAAGGTATGGACGCTATGAATTTATAGTGATGCCATTTGGTCTTACTAATTCCCCTGCTATCTTCATGGATCTAATGAATAGAGTCTTTAGAGACTATCTTGATCAATTTGTGGTAGTCTTTATAGATGATATTCTTGTCTATTCAAATAGCAAGGAAGAACATGACGATCACTTGAGAATTATATTGAAGACCCTGAGAAAGGAGAAGCTTTATGCCAAATTTAACAAGTGTGAATTTTGGCTTCAAAAAGTTGCATTTTTGGGTCACATAATCTCAAAAGAGGGGATATCTGTGGATCCAGCAAAAACAGAGGTTATCGAAAGATGGTCGAGACCAACAACAGTAACTGAGATCCGAAGTTTTCTTGGTTTGGCTGGATATTATCGACGTTTTGTAAAAGATTTTTCACGATTATCTAATCCACTCACCAAGTTGACTCGGAAAGGAGTTAAGTTTGTCTGGACAGAGGAATGTGAAGAGAATTTCAAGGAGTTGAAAAGAAGGTTATCCAGTGCACCTGTGCTCACACTGCCTTGTAGTGGAGAAAGGTTTGTGATCTACAGTGATGCATCCAAGAAGGGATTGGGGTGTGTTCTTATGCAAAATGATATGGTGATAGCTTATGCCTCACGACAGTTGAAAATCCATGAGCAAAATTACCCAACACATGATTTGGAGTTGGCTGCGGTAATCTTTGCATTAAAGATTTGGAGGCATTACCTTTATGGTGAAAGGTGTGATATTTATACTGATCATAAAAGTTTAAAGTATATTTTCACACAAAAGGAGTTGAATATGCGTCAAAGAAGATGGTTGGAGCTGATTAAGGATTATGACTGCTCAATCCATTACCACCCTGGGAAAGCAAACAAGGTGGCAGATGCATTAAGTCGACAAGACCATGCTAGTTTATCCATGATGAGGATAACAAAAGATCCAATATTTATGGATTTACAAAGGATGGATCTTGGAATTATAATGGAAGGGGAAAAATCTTATCTTTATCAAATGAATGTTCAACCATCTATACATGTGAAGATTAAAGAGGCACAGAAAGAAGATGTCGAGTTACAAAAGAAGGTGAGAAATGTTCCTGAATTCAACCTTGATTGTGATGGGATAATAAAGTTCAGGAATCGGGTTTGCGTTCCTCCCATCCCCGAATTAAAGAATGAGTTGCTGGATGAGGCTCATAGTTCATCATTCTCTATTCATCCTGGAAGCACGAAGATGTATAGGGACCTGAAAGAGTACTTCTGGTGGGATGGCATGAAAAGAGATGTTGCTGAATATGTCTCTCGATGCTTGGTTTGTCAACAAGTTAAAGCTGAGAGACAGAAGTCTAAGGGGATGTTACAACCATTACCCATACCCTAATGGAAATGGGAAAACATCACTATGGACTTTGTCACAGGACTTCCTAAAACATCCAAAGGCAATAATGCTATCTGGGTCATAGTTGATCGTCTTACAAAGTCTGCACACTTCATTGCTATTAGAGAGGATTTCTCTCTAGATCAGCTTGCCAGGATATATGTAAAGGAAGTGGTAAGATTGCATGGAGTACCACTTTCTATTATATCTGATCGAGATCCGAGATTTACCTCGAAGTTCTAGCGAAGTCTTCAGCATACTCTGGATACAGAGTTGAGTTTCAGCACTGCTTATCATCCCCAGACAGACGGTCAGTCTGAGAGAAAAATTCAAACCCTAGAAGATATGTTGAGAGCTTGCTCTATGGATTTCAAAGGAGGTTGGGATCAACACCTACCTTTGGTGGAATTTTCTTATAATAATAGCTTTCACTCCAGTATTCAGATGGCTCCTTATGAATCTCTCTATGGAAAGAAATGCAGGACTCCAACTTGCTGGGATGAAGTTGGGGAAAGAAAGCTATTAGGACCTGATCTCGTTGATGAAATGGAAGAAAAGGTCAGATCTATTCAACAACACATAAGAGCAGCTCAGAGTCGACAGAAAAGTTATGCCGACAACCGAAGAAAAGACCTAGAGTTTGAAGTGGGTGATAAAGTGTTCTTACGAATATCTCCCTGGAAGAGGGTTATGAGATTTGGAAAGAAGGGGAAGTTGAGCCCTAGATATATCGGTCCTTTCGAAATACTGGATCGTGTTGGGAAGGTAGCTTACCGATTGGCGCTTCCACCGAATCTCTCTCAAGTTCACGATGTGTTCCATGTATCTCTCCTGAGAAAGTACATACCTGATCCTTCATATGTACTCAGCTCAGAAGTTGTACCGCTGGAGAAAGATCTTTCTTAGGAAGAACAGCCGATAGAGATTCTGGATCATAGCGAAAAAGCTCTACGAAACAAGACCACTCGATTGGTGAAAGTTTTATGGAGGAACCACCAACTTGAAGAAGCTACTTGGGAGCTTGAGGATATGATGAGGGAGAAGTATCCTCATCTGTTTGTTACAAAGTGACAAATTTCGAGGGCGAAATTCTTTTTAAGGGGGTAGAATGTAACACCCGAGACTTTTATGTTATATAAATCATCAAAGGAATCTTTTTCTACACAACACTTGCTTGGCTTGCTTTACACGCAATCGTGACCTTCCTCGATAGCTTTCGTCGTACGCAATACCGAGTTTCAATATGCTATTAAAACTAGCCGTTATGAATAGTAATAACCACTTTTTGAAATTTTATAAATTTTATTTTTCAAAATGGACTTCATTTTTGGACTCAGAATATCAAATTTAGCCTATGGTGAAATTTTGGTACTTTTCGGATAACTTTAATATTTTGATGAATAGTGAAAATTACTAAATTTTAATTAAAAACAACTTTTTTAATCAAAACACTTAATAGTGATAAATTATGAATTTGAGTGGTTTTAAAGTATATTTAGAATATATTTTTACCACTTAATATAATGTTGGTCATTGGACACAATGTTATAATTAAACCGAACATAAACAAGTGTCAATCTTTTGATAGTTATTATCTCTTAAAAACACGCTTTTTTGTTTTGAGAGCGGGAATTAATTTTAAATTAATTTCTGCCACTTCTGTGTTTTGAATTTAGAAAAATGGATTCCATATTTGGAATCCGGATGTTCAAATTGTGTAAATAGGTAACTTTTATTTTTAGACATTTTGAATAATTACTGCGGTAAATATTTTATTTACCATGGTTAAGGGTAAATCCGGTAAATAAGGGTTAAAAAATAATATTATAATAATATTAAATTACCCTAAAACGTGTCTTAACCCTATTGGTTGATACATGGTCGACCAGGGGCATCTTTGGGTCGATTTTGGGACCCCATTGATCCACTTGTAAGTGATAATGACACTTTATTTTAATTAAGTTAAAATGAATACAAAAAATGACACAAGCATATATCGTTTAGCAAAACAACTATTACATAGGGTTATATATGTTGGATTTTAGATTATAAATATTCATTAGAAAGATAAAAAGATTTCCTACATAATGGTACTTTATTTGTAATTTTTATACTTCAAATAATTTAATTTATTTATGACACAATGATGATGAAGTAATTATCTTATTAATGAAATATTGACATAATTGATGTTATAAACACCAAAATAAATGTAATTTAAGACTTTTTATGAATTCCACTAATTTTCTAGGTTACTATGATATATTAGTGTTGATTTAATCAACTTGATTCGAACATATAATTCTATTATGACTTTCACAAAAATCATATATCAAATAGTGTCAAAATTGAAACAAAATAGTTTTTAAATCAAATATTATATTATTAATTGTTATTGTATTCCTAAAAAACTAAGGTTCGGCCAAATTACTTAGATAAGGATATATATTTTAATAATAAACAATTTGGGGTTCGTTTGGCATGTTATAGTAAGTGTATTAACCATATAGTGAAAGAAAACAAAAAGACATGGTAAAAGTTAAATTATTAAACTTAGAGTTAAATCTAATTGATAAGGTTAAAATAATACCCTAAACATGTCTAAATCCTATTGGTTGATAGGATTTCGACACTTCCCCACTTTAGCTTCGAAATAAGACCCTTTGGAACCATTATAAACCGATTTTGACTTTAATATAAAATAATATTTTGAGATATTCCTAAGGTGCCCCTCTCCTCCCTTATAAAAGGGCACCTCCTCCCCCTCCTCCTCACACCAAATTGAGCACTCAGGCTCGGCCAACCCCTGCAATTTTCTCCTCTCCACTTCCCTAGAATAGTCCTAGAGGTCCTGTTTCTCTCCAAAGACCACTCTTAGTTCCTGAAGTGGAGGGTTCAAAGAGGCGTTCCAAAGAAGAGGTAATATCCATTACCGATCTTTTCAATTTCGTTATTCTTCAACTTCTACTTCTTTAGTTGTTTCATGATGAAGTAATAACATCAGTATTACTTACATACTGATATGTTATTATAAATATGAAACAACCCTAATTCACCTTCTATCCATCCTACGGAAAAATGAAATCACCGCGCGTGCGTACGTACGGAATACCGTCTCCACGCCGTGGTGTAATCTATTTTTCCACCATCACTTTACAAGGATGGGTATAATGGTGTAATGAGTAACTATTTATGATTATTATAAATTAATATTGATACTGAAATAATATATATATACTTCAATACATTTCCACGATCATAGGAACGATATCATCACTCGTGCGTACGTACGGAATACCGTCTCCACGATGTGATGCGACTCGTTCTACATGATCATCATTACATAGTAATTATATAAATGAATTGAATGAATAAATATGATATATGTTACACTAATACCATTCTGGATATAAGGTATCTATAACCTTGAAAGAAGAATAAGAATTTATTCGGCAAAACACGCGTAAGAACAAAAGGCAATAAAGACCCGAGTAACAAGTAACAATAAAATATTACTAACAAGAAGCTAAGAATATGACCATATATGATATCATATCAATATTTATGATTCTGGAATAAGTCAATAACATTATTTAAACCATTATACAGGAGCTTCGGACACATACAAGGCAAATTGGACCTAAGGTAAGGGAAAATACCACAATCTCATTTTTATCCGAGATTGTTTATTCGTAAGTATTTACTGGGGTGTATTTTATCATCCACATCCATGTTCCCTCAATATGTAATATTGTTTCCATCCACTTACAATAGTTTAAAACCAATTTTACCCTTCGGTGAGTTTTTTGTAAAGAATAAGAAAGGAATCTTTTGTCGTTTTTTCGTATGAGGTACTTTTTGACTTTTCCGACAAAAGTACGAAGAATGTTTTTTTTAACTTATACGGCATGATTGGATTTTTAAAACATTATTTCCAAGAAGCTTCCTTTAAAAGTTTTCAAGTTTATTTTTAATCAAATTATTTATTTTAAAGTTGTATGACATGTTATGAAAGGAAAAAATGTTTTTGAAGAAGAAAGGATATTTTCCTCAAGAATGGAGTTCAAGTGTTTTATCAAAATTATTTTCCATCTAAGATAATAAAGGGTTCTGATTTTATCCCTATTATTACATTGATTTGATCATGTTGTGATGGAATTATTTTTATGAATTCCTTTATGTTATATGAATTTATTTATGATGTCATGATGTTTCAAGAATCCCATTTTTGTTACATGTGTTATGTGATGATGTATGTTTTAAGATTATGTGGCACACATAAGAAAGGATTCATTATAAGATGGGTGGGACCTATATCTCCCTCCAATGCATTGGGTAAAGATTTTATATCTCATGAAATAGACATGGCTAGAACGGAAGGTTATTTCGGTTCAATGATACAGGACTGAAACGAGGAGTGAACTCGGTTCAGAAAGGGACTTTGTCCACTAAGATAGTCGTGGCAATGAGTCATGACTAACAGGAAATGATTTTCCATGATTATGTGTGCATGCCACAAAGTTTCAAGTTTTATGTTATGATTATGGGGATCTCATTTTCACTTCTATGATTTATTCCATGTTAAGATATTATGATCTCTTTTGCAGGTTTTGATTTTCAAAAAGATATGATATGATTTTTATTTCCTTTATTTGCCCTTGCTGAGCATTTGAGCTCACCCTTTTATGTTTTCTTTTCCCCAGGTCAGGAAGATGGATATTAAGTAGAATATGCTAAAAGGGACCCTAGATATGATGAAATAAATGGGAGACACTGTAGAAGATTTATGAACCAGTTGTTTATGTTTCCCAGTTTCTAAAGACACTATACCTATACGATCCTTTGTGGTTTTGTCATATGTTGTAATAAGTGTGCTTCAATTTTGAAGTATTAACAATGTATGTAAAGTATGGGTCGTTATATTGATGAGATCAAATAGGGTATCCCATCACATTAAAATAAAATTTACAGCAACAAGAATATAAAATAACATCCCCCAACATTACAAAGAGGAGCTTAAAAGAAGTGACATAAAAGAGAGTACATAAAAAGAAAGAGAGAGGTTAGATCTCTTACGAAAGTTCGGCAGCCTAACGGCGCCACTCAAAACTTCCAAAATGGATTGATGAGATAGAATAGGGTCTCTCATCACATGAACATAAAAATTACAGTAAGTGTAATATAAAAGATCATCCCAATAACAAGAAAGATGAGCTTTAAAAGGAATGACATAAAAGTGTGTACTTAAAAAGAAAGGGAGGAGTAGGATCCCTTACCTCGGGTCCGACTTGACTCGATCGTTCTTTAATCTCCTGAATAATAAACTTGAGTTAATTTCTACTTCATTAAGAACCTTTTTCAAGTTAATTATTCCTTTTATATCACTTATTAACATGTCATAAACATTATGTAGTCATTTAAGATAATAATATTTGTTTTGCCGATATTTGGTTCTTAAGTCGAAAGTGGACTTCTTACAATTACATGTTGTTCATGTGGCCAAATGTTTATTATATCCAGAATTGTATTCATGATGTATATATCATATATTTCATATATATCCAGTACATTTATGCATTTATAACATTACATAATCATTTATAGGTAAGAAATGAAATGCATCGTTCATGGAGACGGTAAGCCGTACGTACGCATGAACGCTACTTTCATTTCTATTTTGTATTTTATAGAATGGAATAATAATGATATAAAGGTATATTATAATTCCAGTATAATATCAAATATAATATCATAGTTCCATCCTTTATACGTCCCACATATGGTATTTAACGAATCAAATCACTTTGAGGGGGCGGTAGTCCGCACTTCCTTAAATAAAGATATCGCGTATACCCATAATGGAAGCCATAAAGGTAAGACACAAATGAAAAATACAGAAGCATAAGTAAAACATAAACATATTATATATCATATATAAAAACATTGACATCATAATGGCCACCTTTGAAGGTGTTAAATGAGTATTGAACAATCATCGTTTCGGGAGGCAGAATTTTGCCATCCACGGAAACCGTATGTTCTTTAACCATTTAATGTAGTTGTGTGAGAGTGTAGATAGAATAAATCTTATAACAACATCCTAGTATATTGAAGATACTGGTGTTGTTACAAAAGAAGTATATTAAAAGTGTTTAGGGGGTTGGATAAGCAATATAAAACAAAAGAACATGAGAGAATGAATTAACTTTAAAAGTGAAACTCCTTTTGATTTGAGCCTAAAGGCTTCCTTTGAAAGGATTCTGCCCAAATAGAATCCTCTAGGATGAGGATAGGGATGTGGAGAGAGTAAATGGTCAGGGGTGGCCGAGCCAAAGGCTTGAGAAGTGTGTGAAATGAGGTAGAGGTGGGGCCTTTTATAAGAGGAGAGGAGGGGCACTTTTGGAAAGTAAGAAATATTACTTTATTTGAAAATGTGTTTCGGTTTTAAAAGGTCCCACATTGATATAATTCATGGATAAGGTGTTAAGGGTTCTAAATCCACCCATACAATAAGTTTTGGACATGTGTAGTTCATAGATTTTACATTCTCATTCCATTTTATATTAATCGTTCAATAATGATGTCATCAATGCATCATTATGATGTCATAAATAATTTAATTTATTTAGTGTCTAAAAATTATAAAAAAACTACTATGATGTAGGAAATCTTTTTAGATTTTCAATGACTATTTATAATCAAAAATCTGATCTTTATAACCCCATTTAAAAATTGTTTTCGTAAAATATATTATGCTTGTGTCATTTTTACTTTTACATTAAATAAAAAGTTATTTATGTCATTTCCCAACCAAAGTGGCTCCATGGGGTCTCCAAGTTGACCCATGGCTTGTCTTGGTCTTCCATGACACAACTAATGAGGGTAGGACATATGTCAAGCTCATCTTATTTTATTAAATCATTACTTTTACCTTAAACTACACTAATTACCACTAATCGCGATTAAAAACATAATAAGTTACTATTCACCAAAAAATTATTTTTATCCCATTGAACCACATTTTACATCTTAATGACAACCATGCATGTCAGATTTTTGAAATTCAAAACACAAAGATGGCAAAATTTCATTTAAACGGAAAAATTAGTTTTTATAAGTACCACTTAGTGGTTTCACTATTCATCAAAAATTGAAGTTTTTCAGAAAAATTCCAAAAATTCACCATAAGCTATATTTGATACTCCGAATTCAAAAATGAAGTCTATTTTACAAAATTCAAAACATATAAGTCATATTAATTAATTTAATAATTAATTCCCGCTGTCAAAGCAAATAGCGTGTTTTTATGAAACAATAAGTATCAAAAGTTTGACACTAGTTTAAGTCCAATTTCAAAGTGAAATTGATTCCAATGACCACCATTGGATTAAATGGTAAAAGTATATTATAATTAAACTTCAAAACCAATTCAAAAGATAATCTAATAATATAAATAAATTATATTAAAAAGAGGTTTTGAATTAAAATACAACATTTTACACTATTCATTAAAAAAATGAACTTTATCGGAAAGATACCAAAAATTTACACAAAGTAAATTTTGATGTACCGATTCTTAATAAGAGTTTTATTTAGTCCAAAATAATGTTTAAGAGTGAACAAAACTATATTTAATGATGGTTCAACATCAAAAGGTGATAAGTGAACCTTTAGTGAAAACTAGGGCATATACGCCTAAAATTGAATTCTTTCCATATTTTAAGCCTTTATCTTTTATTGGATAAAAGTAAAAACATTTAAAAACACATATAATCATATTTTAGTTATTTCTATCCATTCCCGCCAACACAACGGCTACATGTTAACTACCATTTAAAATAATATTATTTTATTATTAGGGTGCAATGTAAGATTCCCAAGAAACTCGTTGTTGCGTATTGGGTACGCCATCGAGCATAGCATCCCCTTTAAAGTAATATTAATGTTTGATTCACAAATATGGGTAAATATAAAGATGTCATATTCTTTATTTACCTGGGGTGTTACATAATGGTCCTCTAGCATACCTAGTTTGTGAGTGTCAATCTAAGGTCGTGGCCCAGAATTTCTGTGTAGTTATATGAGAAATTTGTTTCATGATACATTAGTAAGGATATAAATAACTCCTTCTCTTGAGTGGAAATGGATACACTAATCATGTTTTTTTCTTCTTCTTATATACCAAAATTAATTTATCTATGTTCAACCATAGTGTTTAAACCCACACAAAATTATATTCGGGTGTACATAAGGCCCCCTATTCTTTTTGTTTTGCTTCTACATATTCATACTCTTGTTATGTTGGGGAATTAAGTCTTTTTATATTTTCTCTAGTGTTAGGATAGGAGTCAACATGTTGATATTCAAAAGATGATGTGACTTCCCCTGACCCATCTAATTTTGTGAGTTTTACTTGAAAAAATAGAGTTTATGGGGTGAGAGAAGGAGGAAGAGAAAAATCATCTACTTTGAGTGATGAGATAGACACTTATACCTTTTATGGAGAGGCATGTATTTCCTGGTGAACTGAGGATGAAATGATTGTAATTTATTTTGATTTTTCAACACTATATAATGTGTTAGACAATCTTTCTACACTATTGGACTTGGTTTAAATGATTTAAATCATGGAGATTGCTGAATATGAATACAAATTTGGACTCATAACCATGATCTAGTTGATAGTTAGAACATTCTCTTCAAAAACCCATTTGATGGGCTTTATGGGGATTATGTCTAAACCATTAGGTCTAGTGACCCAAGAAACACCTTTGACAAAGGGTTTTTCATTTTATTTAATAGAATATTGAATTGATATAATTGGACTCATATAATTCAATAAGGGCATTATTGGCCTGAAACATCTCCCTTTTACATGAAATAATTATTATATACATTGATGGTATGATGATGAGATTTAGGAATTTTGGTGAGAAAGGTTCCTTCAAAGAAAGATGTTAATGGTTTTTTATACCCAAAAAATAGAAATATGATTCGTCTAGGAGGTCTCCAAACTGAGACTTTAGAATGATTTGAACTAATGGATTAAGATCACCGTAGTCATAGCTCGAAATATTAATACAGTAAGGGTATGTTTTATCCTTATTACAGCCTAGCCGGTGATGTGTTTTTATAGGAATGAGGATAACTCAACATTTATTGTCAATCAAATTTTTTTATACCAAGACACCATCTATAATTTCAGTAAAATACAAAGGTTTGTTGTGTCCCTATAAACTAGAATCCTTAGTTTTAATATTGAATCATATTTCCTCAATGAATTCAATTGGATTATTATTTTTCTAATAGACATCATCTATGGACACCTGGAATTGAATCTTTGTAGGGGGGATAAAATCATTTTTGTATGTTTCCCTTATGATTTTTTAAAATATCAGGGCATCCTGTATCAATAGATTTCCCATTCCCAAGAATAACAATTTAAGGATACCATACATATAGTCTAAACGCCTGAACTAAAAAGTGTGTGGATTATCCATAATGTGAACATTATATGCTTTATTATTTGATTTATATGGATTTCCCCATGAAACTAGAGATATAGGTGCTCTAATAATTAGAGATTTGGGCTTGTTAGGTCCGCCAACATTCTAAGGGATATTGAAAACAAGTGTCTTTTTTAGTGGTATTCTTGATAAATCATGTTAGAGTGGCTTCAAGCAGTTGCGGGGTAGGGGTTATGCTCTAAGAAACATTCAAGAGGTATTTTCGATGAGTTTATACTACATTGACAGTCCATGGTGGGGTGAAACTAGAAGTTTGATGTCTTCTATTAATGCGTATTATCAAGTATCATCAGCTCTTGATGCCTCTTCCACCCATTACCCAATCAAAATTAAGTAATTGAGGTTCATATCCACACAAAAAATCAAAGAGGGAATCCATTATGTGTATGAAATTAGTATAACTAAACATAAACACCAATTATGATAATTAATTTTTCTGGATGGATTCTTCTAGTGGTCCCATTTGGCAGGGTGATGCCGATGATTTGATGTATAACAACATTAATTCAGAGAATGGGAAAGATTATTTTATCATTGATTTAGGTTAATACTTTTACACTCATTTCTTTATCTTTCTGTCATGAAATCTTTATTATTGGATAGCCTTTGGATTTTTATGGTTTTGATGGTTTAGCTATGTTCCATTGGTTGTGGATAGGGGCATAGTGGGTTATTTCAACTGGTCTTGGAGAATATCATGAGTATGACATATTTTTCTCTAATTCATCCAACTATCATTGGTTTGTATCATTCTACACAAAACATATTTCCACTCCATGTTATCATCTGGTGTTTTGTTAGAAGCATATGATAATTTTTCTAGTGGACATCCAAACATTACTTGACCATAATAAACAATTTTTTGTAGGTGGACTTTAATGAATACGAATTCTAGATTGGGGTGTCCTAGTATATAGTTAACGAAGAAAAAATTCATCCTATCATCATGATTTATCTGTTTGGAACACAAGGGTTTTGGTAAGTGAAGTAATTAATTTTCAATAGATACTATGAAATAGCAGCGAAATTTACCATCATGAAACGATTACACATTGTTTCTTATATCCTCAAATTGTTTTCATCAAGGTCATATTCACTTGACCTATCAACGATGGGGGTTTTGTAAACACCAATGGTGGGATGCACAAAATGGTGTAGCTTTAGGATCTTGAGGAAGAGAAGATTCTATCTTAAGTTTGATATATTACAGTTTTTTGTTTACTACTATTTTCCTCATGACCTCTTGAAATACCCGAGACATGATTTTATCATTTTGTATAGTTAATTACATTATTTGGGGAATATCAAAAAAATCCTGAAATGTAATTATAAATTTCACTTGGATGTGCAGTGTTCATAGCTCCTCATGAAGGTTATCAATGTATTGGGTGAGCATAGACTCTTATTGAAGTTGGTGATTCAAGGAGTAATCCATCACTTTCAATCAAACAACAAAATTTTAGACTCCTTCATTTTTTCAAGGATTGTAGCAGGAGTGGTCATTGATTTTTGTTCATTAAATTATTTTTCTTAAGTTGTATTGGAAATAGAGATAGGGGAATTCACATCCCAAGCTCAACAATGTTGTAATATAGATGTATCATACAAAGGATTTTCCTTGAAGGGTTCAAACAATGCATTGAGTTCCAAAAATTCTTGTTTCTTGTGAGTTCCAATCATGGGATCCCAATGAGACTAAAAATATGTTATATTTTGTTATGCATCACTTGAACCATTGAATTTCCATAATGTAGGACTCTCGATGTTTGGTGGCGGTGGGGTTTCTATCACCTATTTGGTGTAAGGATTATATTTCCACTACAATAGTGTATGAAACTCCTCCACTACATTCAATCCAGATAATAAGTACATGATGGTGTCGATAAGATCTTGTTGAGAGTTTGGATTAATATGAGATTAAAAAGTGGTAGGAATGGGAAGGATCTAAACCATTGATTCTTCCATTATTTGATTGGGATATCCGGCTAGGGAAATCTTATGGGGATTTCATTGAACCCATTATGGTTGTCTCCTTAGTAGAGGGAATCCTGTATATTCCTACATGATTAGTTCTTGGAGATATAATAGTCTGGGCAATGAGTTTGGTGAGTGTCCCAACCTTACATCAATCTATAGGATGAATACTATGGATGAATTAAACCTATCAAAAGGGTTTGTTGAGGATCTAAATAGAGAGAATATACAATAGGAATGATTCATCAATGAAAATATGCATTGATTATTATATGTTCATTCATCAATCCCCCATACTGAGAAAATATGTCTTATATTGTAAGGATATCATTTTCATTGATAAGAGGAGGAATTTCATATAAAACCTTGAATTTTTATATATATTGGAATAGGATGAACTATGGGTGTGATCGATGGAGTAACCAAATTTAGGGTGATTATCAGGATCTAGGTATTCACACCTTCAGTCTCAGTACAGATCACAACTCTGATGGATCGTTCCGATACATGTTCCTATCAATTTGAATTATTTTCAGTTTCTTGTAAATTATTGACATCCATAAAATTTACCAATTCATAATATAATATAGATGTTACGTTGAATGATGAATAATAGGAGGTTTTCTTTTTCCCTTTCTGAGACCTCTCCCTCATTTTCTAAAACCATCTTTGACCTTCTTGGTGAATGGTAACATGGAGGGAACCACTGTACAACCTATTCGTATGCCCCCCTTATAAGGAAAATCAATCATGATGTAGATTGTATATTGAGACCATACCTCTTTTCATCCTTCTTAAATGGGAGATGATTGATTCTAATTGAGGTTTGGTTGAGGTAAATATCCCCACATCCATTGAAGTTGGGGTTTGTCCCCTTATCTTATTAATGTTCCTTAGTAAGAATTATTGAGACTTATGCGGGGAATTAATTGATGAATATTCCCCCATCAATGTGGGAAGGGGATGATCCCATAAAGTGAAAACTGCCACTGTTGTAGCTTACCTATTGATCTTACACATCTTTCATCAAATATAATCTAGATAAAATGACGAATCTATTCATGGACTAACTCATTTTAATGAATTATTATTTCTTGCTGATTGGATCCCCTTGAGAAGGATTCCTAGTCAATTTTCACCGTCTCTTTGTACCACAATTTATCTAAGGACTACTCTCGTTGGGGAGGATCTTTTGAGGATCACTCAAGGAAGATTTTTATTGATGGTTCCATACTTCTTTAGATGAGGTTTTCTTAATAAATGTTTGAAAATATTGACATTTTAAAATTTCTCCATCAATCAGTTCTACTAAACATGGTGTGAGGAGAAGTTTAATGATCCATCTTCTCCCACCCCAGATATGTACACTATGGGGGTCTTTGATGATTAAATTATGTAACACATTGAGGTAGTAAAATTGAAGAGATTTACATTGCATATGTGATCATATTCACCAATAATAGGGAAGGGATTAAATGTCTATTTCAGGAAAAATATCAACCAATATTTTTACATGGTAGGCATACCCATTTATTTTTTTTATAATAATTCATTCACATGGTGGAAATTTTTCCAGTAATTTAAATGGATATTTTGTATAAAATCTACAGAAAATTCCCTTGTAATATCGAACAAATAATAGGAATAGTGAAAACACATAATGGATATTTCATCCGATGAAAATTCTATCCTCATGAGAAACCTATAGACTTTTTCTTCCATGAGAGTCTCCTCTACTTGATCTGCATAGTAGGGGTGATTATTTAATGTTTTATTACATGTAGAATAAATAGTCAGGGTCTTATTAGTATAATAATGGTCCATGTGTCATATAGGAAAACTATTTTCCTAGATATTATTATTGTTAATAAAGGATGTCTCTTGTTATAGATAGGTTATCTAACATTTGTTATCCCATATTTCTAATAACCAAAACACAAGAGGAATTTCTTGAATTTGACTCACCAAGGGGAAGAAATTCATGATGACATGAAATTTTACTATGAAAGGACCTTCATATAGGGTTATATAACAGAGTGTACTACCATAACATATTGATATACAAATGAAAGGAAAATTCTAATGTGTATACCCTTGGGAGGACCTTTAGTGTAGAGGATGCTATGGGGTTGACATTCTTACTGAAATAAGTTGTCAACATGACAAGGACCATCGTAGTGAATGAAATCCTAGAAGGGACTACCCTCATATATTGTTGTCCAAATATATAAAGAATTTATGTAGTGTGTTGAATGGGGAGGACCTTCATGTTGGATGAGAACACATGGAGGAACATCTTGCAAAAATGTGGTGTCACTATGGGGAGGACCAAAATAATGAATTATATCTTGGTGAGGACTGCCATCATGGATCAATACATGATTGTATGGATAATTTATATATCTTATACACTATGGAGAACCATTAGGGGTGGATGGATTTATTTTGAGTGACTTCAGACTATCTAATATTCTGGGAATAATGGGTGATATCATGACTCTCATGAGGAGATTGTCCCTCATGATTGATCAACTCGTGCCAATAAATGAGGCCTTTATGGAGGAATCCCTAGGGAGGACCTCTAGGGATGATGGTAATAATGTTGTGGGGAGGGACATGGTAACTGCAACTTCCACTTCCGTTATTTGGTAATATGTTGGAATAATCATGGGCCTCCAATGATTGGTGTTTTATTGTCTCAATATCACTAGATTATATAAGAGCATGGTTATGAGCCTTCTCTTCATTTTCCATTTTCCATTGGTGTTATTTCATTTTAAGAACTCTCAAATGGGTGACTAAGGACACATTCTATAAGTGACATTCATCTAATATTGGTTCATATTCAACTGTCTCCCATGGTGATAATGGGATATGCTGGTTATCTTCTTGATTTTTTGTTGGGATATATGGTAGTCGTACTTCCGTCACCAAAGTGGACATTTGTCTACCATTTGGTATGTGTATTTTTTTATAGATCATGTTGTCCAGTTAAAGTGAAATATGGTCAAAACCATTCAAGTCTATGTGTTGGTATGCATATTTGCTTCTAATTGACCACCTCAATATTTGGATGAGCCACCCAACAATAGTAGAATTGTTTGTAATCTAGAATCCAAGATATCATTTCACACGTGATTAGATCTTGGAATTTTTTAGTATATGATCTAGAATTGGTGTGTTATCCTCTATTATTGAACACATGTGTTCAGATATGTCCTTGAAGGTAATGCGATAATATTATCATTCTTGTGTCATAGAAGTAATATGTTCTTCTCTAATCCCCTACTTCATTAATGTTTGTACTAAAAGTATTCCCATGTGGTGGGGGAGGTATGAGTATACCCCTAAATTAGAAATGAGATATTCCAATTGTTTTTTCTGATTACCCAATATTTTAATAGATTAATATATAAAAATGTTTATGAATTTTAATATTCTCATTGGTTTCCACTAGAATTGATTGACATAATTTATATACATCCGCAACAAATAACATCTTCCTGTAGTATTTCTTCATATTTTCATAGTTGGATTGATATAGATGATAAATAATTTTCTAATGTTTATAAATTTTTACTCTATTTGACTTCATTGATGCACACATGAATGAAGGGATTTTAAAATACTAATTTTGCATTGTATTTGGATATAAGAATTCATTTCCATTAGTATCCATTTAAAATTATCATAGTTGGTTTCTGTCATATTTTACTGAAGTGGATTGTATGAGTTAGTTTGAATGTGCACCTTATAAATGATTAAAACCATATTGGACTAATGGGATTCATATGTAGTAGCATGGATTTTACATATTCTCATGGGTTTTCAATTGTATTTGACTAACATGATTTAGAAGAGTAAGAATAAATATAAACATTTCCATAGGATACGATTCTATAAACTGGGTGTATTATATAGAAAGAATTGGGATGATGTTTTGTCCTTGATTATTGGATCATTTACCTCTTCATGAATCCATAGTTTATCTTTTTGTAATTTATTATTCTAGGGCCAATGGTGTGGAATACTCTTCATGATGGTGGTACTAAGCCTTTTTTCTTTTAAATTGATTATATTTGATAGGGGCCCTTGGAATGGACATATGTTCTACTAGTATAACGATAATGGTGACCACTTAATAATCCTCTCAAAGGTAATGTATAGAATCGTTATCATATATTTGGTATAGGCTTCCAAAATGGTTTGATATGACTATTGGGGTCATCTAGATATGGATTTTCAACCTTCTTCGGGATTATTTCTTGAGGGGATCAAGGACTGGATTTTCAGTCTATGTACCTCTATGGAGTATAATTTACAATTATGATGGTACTCCCCAACCAATGTATTTGAAACCTATAATATCGGAGAGTTATGATATATTTGTCTTACATTTTTGTGACAAGTTTGGACAAAAAAACACATCAAATTTTCTTATTATGACCACATGCATAATTGATGGACTTATTTTTCCTTATTGTATTTTGAATGTGAAATGAAAATGAATTTGGGAAACACCACCACCTTGGTCAATAATTAACATCTGTTTCCTCATTTTTATGATGAAATATAATTTTTGTCCCAAAAATTGATAACATGTTGTTAAATGTTCTTAAATCACTAACATCGAGTATAACATATTCAAACAGCCTCCAACAGGTTTTATCCATAGAGCAAGAAGCACATAATGACTCATATATCCACGATGACACATGGAACTGCTTCCCAAAGGAAGGAGTTCCTTGATAAATGTGTCCAATGTCACTTAGGAACTCACATGGGTTGATATGATAGTAATTTGGGATCATCACATCCTTTTTGGGGGAACTATTTCCTATTTCGAGACACATTTAATGATTTAAGATATGTTCTTGAATCTATATTTCATCCCCACATATGTATATATATATATTCCCTTTAGTTAACTCTCCATTATTAATAATCAAGGGATTGTAAGCATTTATATATATCAAATTATCTCCTTCAATATTGGGATTTAAATGTATTAGAGGATCTTTATCAATTGTATCCCTTTCGTAAAAGGATCAGAGGCTCTTTGGATGATTATTAAGATGATAATAGTTTTTATCCATATAGTGGGACACTCTAGATATGATAATATTTTATGGAGAAAGAAGTTGTTTTGATGTTGGTATTGAACACATATAATGGAATTCTTTTATATCCTCACAAAAGGAATCAGAACCCACGTATTTTGGTAAAACGTAACATGGAACATAATCTTTTAATGTTTTGTGAAAATTAACAACCATGTATTTTAAGATCTTCATATAAGGAAATATAGGATATATGTGCTTAGTCAATGTTTGGTGTTGTACTTACATAGAGGCTGATCAAGGGAAATGGAAGAGATATTGTCTCTAAGGTGGATATGAACCTTTTGGGGATATGGATCAAAGAACATTATGGATAATTTTAGTGTTGCGTTTGGATATCTGGGAGGAAACCAATACACCATTATTGGTTTAGAATGATAGAAAATATAGTTTTGTATGTATTTTTGGGCATAAACACATAGAGGAGACATAATTTGGAGTACATGATAGGGTATTACACTCGAAAGGATGCCCATGTGGTTGGGTCTTTTGAATTAAATATTCCCCTGAAATAGAATTTATCATCCTTAGATATGGTGGGGGGTATTATGCTTGGATGATTTCAATGAGGTCAGATATTATTGGCTCTTATAACCTATAATAATCTCATTCATATTTATATGAATAGGGATCTTACCCTATAATATGACCATCTGAATTGAGATCATGTGGATTTCAGTATTTCCACTATCCTCTTAGAACACATGTTTGATGACCTGTGTGGGAAACAAGATAAAGAAGTTAATCTGATGGTCAGATGATCCACATTGTCTACTAATGGATCATGTGTTGATGCCCAAAGAGAGGGGTATATGGCCTTTAGTGCACCCATCTACCCTTTTATTTTGGTAATTGAGATATTCACATCTAGTAAACTATCCAACTATGCACCTGGTTGATTAAAACGGTAGAAACAATTCCACCTCTCACACAAAATTCTAGGTTATTACTACATGAGGGATTCCAAAAAATAGTTTATGGTGGAGGATCTATTTCCCTATCAAATGGAAATTCAATCGTGATCCCCACCCTCTATTCCTAGAACTGTAAGGTTCATGAGAGCTTTATGAGGTCGGAACCCTAATTACCATGGGAATATAGACATGTGGTCAGTCATAGGGTCCACCTTATTGTAGAGGATTCAAATGTTGCACTTCTTACCATGGGTATATAGAAATCAGAAGACATTTTAATGTTCTTTATGATTTGATCATACATGTCAGGTGGATTTAGAAGAGGCCATGACTTGATCCAAATGTACTGGTTTTTGAAGGTGCCAATATAGGGACTCAAGAGTCGACAAAAGGGAGTGATAGTATATAGAGTGTAGAACTCCCTAGGAGGCCCCATTTCATGTAGCATGTTCTTAGGTTGGATGGTGATCCCTTGACATATCCTTATGCTATGTGGGTGATGGTATCGTCCACGTAGCATTATGCTACACATGCATGGTGTTTGTCTATGTAGCGTGTTGATGTACGGGGTTAGGTTTCAATCATGTAGTGTTTTTCTACCTGGTGAAATATTCCTCCAATATAATATTTTTTTATGGGATAGGGTTCCACATTCTTCTATCAAAATATTTTTATTTTTGAGATAGGGTTTCACACCAATAGATTTTTTATATGCAAGGTTTTGGTCCACAATGGTTTCATCTATTTATGCCCTAAGGAATGGTTTCCTCAAAGGGTTTTATGTTCACATATGGGTGAATGTTATTTTTATTTAATCCTTAATGTAATGTGTTGGTATTTTAACTACAAGTAAACGAAATCAACGTGATATATCTCTTGTTTGAGATTTCCTCCTTCAATCACAACTTTTCCCTCATGTATTCTTCATTCCCACTCAATTCCCCATAGTGTACCTTTATAAATGAATAGAGGGTCTGGGTACTAGGATGGAGAGTCATATGTTGTGGGAATTGTAACATATTTTTCATGATTTCAAAAGGAGGCCTCATAATGAAAATGACTTTTTCAGTGGAGATAAGTATTGGGGGGGGGGGGGGGAAGAAATCATAGCCCATCCCCCTAAATGAAATTATATCATCTACCATTCTAGTGGTATGACCTCAACTCATTTACAATTTCATTCATGGGGTATAGTTATTTGTGAGTGAGGAAATCAATGTCAAGACCAAAAATTAATTTTTTTTATCTGTCAGATTTAGTGGTCCACCTCATCCCACAAATGACTTTGTTCATGGGGTTCTTTGAAAAAAAAAAAGAATAATTCTATTAAGAGTGGGGGTATGTTATGCAATTAGAACATCATGGGATCCATATATCCTTCACAGACTCAAAAATTATAATCCTTTTTTCAAACTAATTATTTTTTTATGTATATAATTATTAATTTTTGATATAATTATTTTCTTCTCATAAGAGAAATTTTCAAGACCCTAAAAACATCAAGAAGGATTCTAATGATACCATATAAGAGTTTATTTTATTATTTATTGGCCATTTTTCAATTAATACCATTCATATGTACTCTCTACGTTCTCAATAATATTCTTAAAAATATGAAAAAAATAGGAAATAATCTTTTATATACCCTTATACACATAATTAATATTTTATTTCTTACAGAAATAAAGATTATTTCTATACAAATCTTGAATTTAAAAGTTAATATCATGGATGAATAAAAAAATTATAGTTATCCTTACATTTTTTAAAATTCATATTAAAATATAATCATATTTAAAAACATGGTTGGGATAACATATTTTTGATGGCCTTTGTAAATAGGGGACTATTCCAATGTTCATGAATATATTATGAATAACTAGTTACCATTAAATAATCTCACAAGAATATGTTTCCACTTATGTTTCTATACCAAATAGTAAAATTTAAATACATTGGGATATTTAATGACATTTACAATTATATGATGAGCATCACACATCATTTAGTCCCCACTATTAGGTCAGTGTCCAACTCTAGGCCTTCGAGAATATATCCTAAAGATCAAGATAATTGTATGGACCATATTAATCCCTTATTACATTATTTATTATTAGACACAATCTTTAATTATAAAATTTTAATATTGGATTAATACCCTCATTAACTCTCTATGAATACTAACAACATCAAAACATGTCTTCTTCATTAATTCTGTAAAATCGTATGTTCATCATAAATATTGTAAAATCTTTTTTTCCACATAACATTCAAAATATATCATAGACCACACCAAGTTATCTAATATATTGGTTTGAAACAATAACATGTGTTTATAATTAATAAAACATCATCATAACCTATTAAATTAAAAAATAACAATAAAACCTATTATCACTCATATTATAAAATTTCTGTTGTCCTCACAAATAGAATATATCCCGGTTGGGCAACATGACCACATATATACCTCCGAATATACATGGAGGTGATATAATTTAACAAAGGAAAATATATAATTTCAGGGAATCTATATTATCAATGTCATGGGTATTAAATAATAACTAATCTATATAAGAATTAATAATATACAAAAAATATAATATTCACTCATAATTCATTCCACGATGATCAAGAACTTGTAAATAAACATAGATTCCATGATATATTAAATGAACCCATGTTATAACATTAATATTACAAATTTAAAATATTATCACACATTAGGATCATCAATAAAATATAAAAGAGCATAAATTATATAAAAATGAAGAAACAACACTCTATAATATCATTCCCTCTATGTACAATTCCATAACCAAATTTGGATATATTAGCCCATAAACTTGTAAAAATGTCATCCCCTTGAACCATATCTAATATACATGATCTATTTGTCCAATTAATTTCACAACGATGGTATATGAATAAATATAATTTAGGAACTAAAAAATTTACCTCTAACAAATTCCATTCCATAAATGTGTCTATATAATAAAATAAAATAAATACTAATTTATTAGTATTTAATATTTTTATCATGGATAAAAATAATATCTCAAATTTAGTACTAACATAATTCCTAGCTCTGCATTAGTTCATTACATACACCTATCACTCTACTAGTGATCTTTAACCTCACGTGTTTCAATTAGTTCCAGTACCATCTGGGTCTCTTGAATCATTACTCATGAAAAACAGTCTCATCTATGATATTAATATCTTATAATATCGATAATCATCACCTAATGACCCATAAGACTACAGGTCTACCCAAATTAACACAATAAAAATTAAAAATTCTTATATGATGAGTTTCTCAATGTTATTGTTTTTCATTTACAAATACATGACTCTATGTCCCATGATACCAATTCTAATCTGATATATTTTATTACCTTCCCAAAACCCCACACATATATGGTAACATCACATCCAATGAATTAGATCACACAAAACTAATCTCTAGGTAGAAAAGAAAAACCCATACCCATCTTCATCCCATGTCCCAAGTAATGTAAGACTACACCTTATAATATCAATACATGAGAGGATTTATTACCAATGCATACATCAATATATATATATATATATATATTCTTATCCCAAAAGAAACATAACATTCCACTACCTCTCCCTTATACTTACCTGTATGATTTCTATAAGTTGAGACCATCATTAAATCCAACCTATTGAACTTTGATTGTTAACCCCTCATCAAGGGGTATATATAATAACTATGTTTTCAAAATTTTATTTCATATCATGTCTATTTATCACCACATACAAATATATTTTAAGTCATACACCAAATATAACCAATCCCTATTTAAAAACCCAAAGTTATCAAATGTCAATCCAATTGTATATGGAGACACAAATAAAACAAAATTCCTTTAATAATTTCACTCAATAAATATTTTATTATAGTAATATTATTCTCCCCATTAAAATAGTACCAATGTCCTTCAACTAGGAATAACCCACTCAAATTATTTCATTTTAACATTTCTTCTTCATGTTAATGGTTGAAAATAAATTTATATTATCATTATATATATCACAATGGATATCCATGCAGTCGGTCTCAAGAATGTAGTGTCAGACATAAATGTGATTCTATATATATTTTGAAACAATTAATTGATATCATGAAAAAGTGATGATTAGCGAATTGAGAAATAGTTAATTACAAACAACATTATACAATTTAGAAGATGTAAAACAAAATGTTGACATGAAAAAGGATATATCTAGGTTGATCAATTATCAACAAAATTTCATCGATAATATATAGAATGAAACCATAAAATTCAAAATTCCCATGTTCTTGGTAAACTTCTTTGATCAAATAATTATTTCTCTCAAAATTTAGACACTCAACTGTAATAGTTAGTCTACTCTTGATTTCTCCTTTTGATTGAAAAAATAATTACCCAAGATCGACATTCAATAAATGAAATATCAAAACTTTTAATGGTTATTATTACATCATCAACTGACACATAAAAAATCAAAAACTCATTTCAAGAAATATGATAGAGGAAGAAGTAAATGGTTTGAGTAAATATAGTGTAAAACAATTCCTATGCAAGGCTGTTCTCTCAATATACCCATACTTACTATAAAAAATATAATATGTAAGAGAAAGAGGGGATGATATTAATAGAGATCAGATCCCTTGGAAGAATTTATTTTAACTTTCAAGATCATGCCTCACAATTTGTAATTATATGATTGGATTGTTTATAAAATAAAACCATGATAAAGAAAAAATATCAAAAATGAATTTATATTCATATTTAGAATAAAAATTATTGAAAAATGGAATGAAGATTGTGGAGAGTGTTTCATATCATTATAAATATTAATTGATTACTATGTATAGTGATGGGGAATACATAAGTCAATACCAAGATATATTAGAATAAGAAATAGTTGATATTGTTACATCCCTTTATCTAAGAGAAATGAATGAAAATCTATGTGTCAATCATTGTTTTATCATTATTATCCTTTAGATAATCAATATCGAGTGCATTAATTTTTCTAATACCAAATTGAAAACATTTTCATGGTGGGGAATTAGAAATGCATCATATTCAACTTCAGTATAATCTACAAGGATTCTATTTATTTCTCTACCTGCTATTTTCTGTACTATGTTATAGATTATATTTAATTATATCTCCTTCCTATAATGTTAAAATCATGTGATTACCATATAGATTTATGGTGAAGTTTTTTTTAATTTTTGGATTGTACAATGTCAATTGAAAATGGACATAGTCTCTTTACTGTGCATGATATGGTTGATTGATGGATCAATTGACACATGGGTGGCCTAATGGTAGCATGTCTATGAATATGTTCTCAAAATTTTACAATGATAGAAGCTAGGTCTTTTAAAATATTTATTATAGTCACTCCTTAGTAATAGTAGAACACATGATGTGGAATGAATTTTGAAAATATAGTCATGGAATGCATGTGATTATAACATAAAACACACATTTCAACAATGTGTATATAACTGATCAATAAATTATAAATAAATTAAATTTATTACTTAAAAAAATATTAATTTCAAAAATAAATCTTCATTATTAATACAAGGAATTATTTAAAAAATTATTTTATACAAATAACATTAAAATATATTTTCAAAGACAATATTAATCATATATAGATTAACATTTATCAAATAAGAACGGAAAATATTCGTCGAATGATTTCTAATGAATAAAAGATTAAATGAACAAATATAATTTTTTTTAATTAACTATGTTAAAATCATATTAATGATATAAAATTAGATATTTAACCCAAAATATTTTTCGAAGTGTCTCTTAATAAATCCTACATCATATTCCCTAACACATAATCAATATTAATATTTTAAAATTTAATTTATTTTAATTAATTAAAAAGGCTCTAAAAATAATTATCCTACCATGTTCCAAATATATATCAGAAAAAAGTAAATTAATATATTTTAATGTTGTATAGATTATCATCCCACCTATGTAAATATCAACCACATTCTTATTTTAGTTTCAATTCATCATTATTTTTGTAGATTGTATTCTAGTTAGAGTTAAATTGAATAAAAATAATTAAAACATAAATCATTAATTATAATAGTTCCATTAGTTCCAAATTTCAATAATTTATTTTAATCGACCCTAATTTGACCCAAATTATTATTTTATAAGTCAATTCTTTTACTAGGGCTTACCATTAATCTCAAATAAATGATATCACTTTTGAAACATATATTATTTATTAATTTTTTCCTTTTTGAGAGTATAATTGTGACAATATAGAATGAAAATATTGTGTTTGAACATATTTTGATCAGACAAAAAACCAATTTCCAAAAATTTTAGAGATTTCTAATTCTTTACAAATTGACCATTTTTCTACATATTAAAAAAGATATATATGATTATATTTTCATATTGATCCAAGAGGTATTTGTTTCAAAATGCACGTATACCTTAGTTATATAATAAAAGATCTAATTTCCTTAAATTATAATCTCAATTACATATTGATCTTTCTTATCACAATCACCATCCATGTTTTAAAATTGTATTTACAAAAAAATATAAGAATTTTTTATTAATAATAATTTCATAATTAGTTATTGAACTAAATCATGTAAAACTAAATTACAGGGGCATGAAAAAATGAATTTTAATTTTACAAAAATAAAATCTCACAAAATATTGTTTTTTGAATAGAAGTTCATCTAAACTTTTTTTCAGTAAATGAAATTTTTAAACAAAAATTAATATTTAGGGGTGGATTCCGTATACTACATTAATGAATATTTAAGGCATATTTAAACACTAAAATCACTTAAACATTAAACTAATAATTATTCCCAATATTTATTCTAATGGTGGGAGAAAACCCAAATACATCTTAGATTATAAAAATATTAACTCGTTACATTTTTCTAAAAGTCACGTAGGAGGGGACACAATGGAGTTTCAAAAAAATTACATATCATGAAAATATTTATCCATATATTGATATTAAAAATAAAATTCTCAATTATTTTTTATTAATATAAATATGATTATTTAATTTAACTCAGAAGTTATCAATATAAAAAATTATGTACTATATGTTTTATAAATTGGGTGACTTTTTTCTTTAAAAATTAGTTCCATTTAATTTGAAATGTTTACTTCATCATTTATAAAAACTTGAATTCCATTAAATATTGAATTCAACACAATGGATAATGAATATTCAATGTGTCGGGGAGAATCATTCATTGAATTCCATTAAAAGGATTACTCTTTTATATTCTATTAGATATTCCCATAGTTTCACACATGAAGTTCCTATTTTTTTAAAAGAAAAAAAATTATAATTTAAAATTTATAGATTAAAATGGTAAGAAATTATTGATGATAGAGAGGTGTGGTGAATAATTTATCAAGTTTATCTCTTTTTTACATTGATTAGATATCATGGAGAATTAAATGAAAGATTATTTTCATATATTAAATTCCAAATAACAATAAATATCACTTGAATAAATTAGTATTTATTGGAAACTAAAGTGGGTAAACATGGGATTAACCCCCTTCGGGGTTTTATTTTTTATTTTCACAATTGAAAATTATTAGTTACAACCCCAGTCGAATGAAGGTTAAGGAATTATTATAATATTTCGACAGAGTATTTTCACTCCATCCATAATGAAATGTTAATGGGGGTATCCCCCATGAGAAACTTATTTGAGTTACAATTAATTTAAATCATTGTTCTTATGGTTTGTGGACTTTGAAACAGATTTTAGGAACACATCTCCTTTTCATAATCATGAGAGATGGTGTAAAATTATTGTAAAACCCATCTCAGTTGGTGTTACTTATCTCTCGGATTAGTCAAATTTATTATTTCATAATTTCAAACCAAATATTTTTCATCATCCCATTTGTACTACATATATTTACCAATAAAATTAATTAATAAATAATAACTAGGTGTTCATAATGTTTAATATCATGTATTATTTGGTTCAATTAATTTTTTCTAGGAATTCACAAAATGGATCTGATTCATCAATATCCATAGATTGTAAATCCAAATCTGAATTTACATCAAATAATATGGTTTAAATACTATTCCATGATTTCTCCATAAAATTATCAAATCCATCAATATGTTTATATTTTTATTCTCCATGATTATGTAATGCTCCATGGAGTATTTCAAAAAGATGATTAATGTGGTGATCCCCTATATAATTTCATTAAAAAGTAAAAAAAAGTAATTTTAGTGTCTTCTAATGAATGGTATATTGTACTCTTTTCATGTATGATATGTACAAACATATAGAAATAATAAATGGGTTATTCAAATATAAATTATTTTAATAATGATAATGTATTAAATCATCAATGAAACATTTTAAAACATATTTAATATTATTATCTCCTATCTACCGTTATCCTTTAACATGTGTTTTTATATCTAGTTCATAAAATTTTAATTTTATATGTATGGGAATGTCAGCCTCAAATGTTTTTAGAGCTGGATTTTATTAACTAATTTTTATAATTATTATTTTTCATTATAATTATATTCTAGATAATTTATTAATGGGTTTATGGATGACCAATTTATTATTGTGGCCCTCATGTTATGATTTAGTAGCTTCAATAAAGGATACAATAATCTTACTAGAAACTAAATCCATCTTGGTAAGCATTTTCCCATCATGCTCCAATTTGATTTTATTGCGAAATTTCATTGAATTTTGTGTAGCTTGAGATGTAACATTACTTTTATAATTAATTAGATATCAATATCCTATTTTTAATCAATATTGATACAGTTTTAAATTATAATCATTTTAATGTATCTAATTGTATTTTAATATTGATTATGAGTTGAAATTGTTAGTGTCAACTATTTTTTACCATGTATTTTTTGTTTTTATGATTAATAAAATTGATGAAAAATGAATACAAATTAAGGAAAATATTTATTCCCCCATGATGGGACTATTATCTAATGATTCCCACATTATAAGGGATAAGATAATTCCAAGTCATTGGAATTATTTCAAGGGTATTAATGCTTGTCATAATCATGTTATAACGTTTCAAAATTTATACTACTAAAAACAAAATAAAAAACACATATTAGTTTAAAAAAAGTTTATAAATATATCAGTCATCAAAAGTCATTTATTATGGGTAACAATGAATATTAAAAAATAATCCTTCTATAAAATGGAATAATATTAGAAAAAAGATTAAAAAATAAATATCTCATTTATTTTAGAATGATTAAACACAAAAATTACCAATTGATCTAAAAATTTATAATGGTATACAATTATGTATAATAGGTGGTAAAGATTAAGTAAAAATTGTTTAAACAATAGTTTTATTGGATATTTATATTTCATGTTGTCAATAAAAATATCATGCATTCCATGAAATAAAAAAAAATAAAACATCCAATAATGAATCCCCGAGTAATATATTTTAATAAATTATAATTCTTATAAAAGTGTGTAAACTTGTTTAATATATTATTGTACATTTGTTTAAAAAATAATTTTCACATAGTTTATAATCAATCTAAAGTATGAAATTAAAATTGAAATCATAAAACAAAATTATATCCATTTTTTTATGTTTGACTGATGTGATCATGATTTTGTCAAATTTAATTCCTTTTTTAAATTATTGGATCCCACATGGAATAAACTACCAAAAAAATTCCGATTCTAATGAAAAATAATATTTATTTTAATTGACAAGGATTAAAATTTATATGAAATGAAATAGTATATTCATGTGATTACCCCTCCCCCATGGGGTTTTGAATTTTTACTATCCTTTTTTAGACATCTGTTATTTCAATCCTACTATAAATGAGGTCATGAATTATTTATTATGAACTAGGACGAGTTATTAACTCTATCCATAATTTTTTATTTTTATTCCCCCTTATCGGCTTTAATAAGGTCCTACTCATTGTTCATTATTCCATTGTGGTATTATGGAGTGTAAAATTGAATGTATGAGTCATTACACTCTTCTTCATTAGGCGAAATGGAATGAATATGTTTAATTACCCATACCATATATTGTGGATTCAAATTTGGATCAGTCAAATATACAATTTCCCAATTGTAAAAAAAACTATTTTAGAACATCTTTTATCATAATTCAAAAAGGCAACACTTTCTCATCCACATTAATAACTAGTATCTTAGATAGTGATAACTCAAGTTACTTCATGGATCCTTCATTTATGACTATTGCGTCTAAAAAACAAGGTGATTTATCAGTATCTACAATAGAAAATCATTTTACAAAGAGCATGAAATAAATAAATATTAAAACTATTCAAAATGTTTTCAATAAATTTATCAAAACACTCAATATGTTCATTATTTTCTTCACTGTAAATATGATATCCTATTAAGAATATGTCACGTGCATGAGTGAGGTAGTGAAACTCCTTTATCCTTTCATTAAAAAATACAAATCATTTTTAGGGACTTCCAAGGTATGTGTTAGGATTTTCTATATTGGTTGTGTCTATACCAAAAAAACATATGAATGGTTAGTGAAAACAAAATAATAAAAGTGAATTTTAGGGATAAATTTTCCAATGAGGAGTTTTTAATAATATTTAATTTAAAGAAAATATCATCTTCTATAAGAACATAAAATGATTTTGTTATCTAGATCTTGAATTTCAATTTTATCAATGGGAACGTTTTTCTAAATTGATGGAATTTAAATATTCTTCACTCTTATGTTGTTCCATTTAACATTTTTTTTAATTATTTTCCATAGATTTATCAAATAAGGTTTTGGATTACTGTGACATTTTTTATGGTTCTCAAGTGGTTAGTATGTAGATTCAATAAATTTCAAAATCTTCTCAGTAGTGACTAGATACTTTTTGGTATGTTTCTTTCCCTCCTAATCACCATTTTTAGAGGCTTGGAAAGCATTATCATTATTTTATTATTAACTAAATATTCAGAATTTCGAATTTATCTATACTCTTTTGTATGTAATGGATAATGAAATAATGGAATATACTTGTAATATGATTTTATAGGAAATCATTCTTAAATTTAATCTATGATTACAATTTTTGTAGTAGTCATTGTAGGTTTCTTATTTTATTTATTCATTGTAGAAATTACAAAAATAATAAACCCATTATGATACCAATTCGTTTCCTAAAAAGGATACAATTCATTATCACATCATTCCCATATATATTTTAACCAAAAAATTTATATCCACTCCATTTTATTATAGAGGTTAGCACTTCAGTGGTTCTACATAAAGTAGTGTTGAATATTTATGTGATACTTCTTAAATTTTTTTTTATTTATATATTTGTAACATTAGGTTACAAATTGAAAAAATATATGAATATTAAAGTGATAGTGTGTGAGAAAATAACAATAAGACACAAAATGATGGAAGATAAAGGTAAATCTAATAAGAACATGGATAAATGTTGGTTGATTCATTATTAACTAACTCTCTTGGATCTTCATGTGAATAAAATAATAAAATCTTCACACAGTTTGGGGAATATTTTTTTAGTCAAACACCACTATACCATCAAATATGAACACCCAACAACAACATTTATTCAGTATAAGAATTCTATATTGTATCTAAAAAATAATCACATAATAGAAACATTTAAATAATAAAATTATAGAAGTAGAAATTAATATTTTAATATTTTAAAAATAAAAAGTGAAATAAAAAATATGCCTATTGAAAAGTGATATGGAGAGATAAAATTAGTGAGTAAAAATTGTATAAAACTATTCATATTAATTATTTCACATTCACTACAACTATAATCACTATAAAAATTTAGTAAGGATAAATAAGAGGCGATGATTGACATTAATATTATATATCCATGAAAACAAAATGATTATCATCAAATATAAATCCTATAAACATTGTATCTTGAGAATAGATGATCAAAAAACACATCACCATTTAAAACTAATAAATACAATAAAATGTTATTTAGAGTTAGAAACAAAATAACAATGTTAAAAAATGGGGACAAAGATTAAGGGGTGGTTCATTTATCATGGGATCAGAATTGATTCACACGTTTTTAGATGGGGAATACATAGGTTAATCCTAATAAATATTTAATAATGAAATAGAAAAACTATGACTTCCTATTTTCTAATATTATGTATATTATATCCTTGTGGCATACATTGAATCCATTAAGATTGAACCAATTCAACGATAGTAAAATTTGAAACACCCTTGTGGCCCAGACATGGTTTAATATCCTCTTCTTCTCTATAATAATCAAGATGGATTATACATGTTTTCTAACCATTGATTGTGGGGTGATTTTACAATGTGTATTTTTTAAATAATCATTTTCCTAGAAAATGGTTGGAATACCAGGTTCACTTCATTTTTTTATTGGATATAAGTGTGGAAATCTTATGGATCCTTCTAAAGATAATCCCATTAAAAGATGTACTAAACACATGATCCATCCATTTTAAATTGTTATGTGATAAACCATTCTAATTCACTCTATATTATCTCTTCATATTAGAAATCACAACGAAAAAATCTAATTAAGAAAAAATTCATCTCTATCTTTGAAAAGATCTAAAATTATGAACATATAGTAAGCATCCCTTTACATGAATTATCCATACCTACACACTATGTTTTCTAGCCCTGATCACTCAATAAAATATATATCTCTTAAAAATTATTTTTCATAACTCCTAATGTTCATACATAAGTATCCTCACATATCATCTCAATTCTAAAACTTCATGTTTGTATTAAATTCATTAATTTTTTTCCATGAATGATGAATTCCCCTTAAATAGACATTTCTATTAGTCATGTAATTATATATATCATTGGAATTTCATTATGTACCCCTTTTGGAAATTCGTTTGGAAATGATTCCAGAACATTTGTTAAAGATATAGGCCCATCATTGAACTAACATTCTAATAAGAAATATTATAATCCCAAGTCCCCTACATATTTGGTGTATTAATACTCAATGAAATATTAATATAATGTAGTGTAAGCTAATAGTTCTTCATCATTAGTAAAAAACCATTAACATGAGTACATATGTTTCAGTAAAAATCATTTTAATATTCCTTCTGCATCATCAAATAGAAAAAAAATTAAATTTAATTATATAGTATATATATTAGTCATCAGCTTCAACATGAACAAAATAGAAATTTATTTGGTGTAAAGCTATATTTATTCTAATTTCTCATATATTGAAGATAGCAATGGGAGGCACAAAAGTATCATATGGGGTAAGATGGACTCTTATAATTTACTCAAATAAATATGGATTGATAATGGTTGTTGTTTGATCCATGGGGAAGGGTAGTGGATTGGTGGATAGAGAATAAAAAATTTAATATGTTCATTGTATCATCAGTTGTTAGTGTGTAATTTATTTATAGATCCAATATAAAAGGTGTGCTATCATAGTCACTATGTAGAATATTTGTGGGAAATAAATTGTATGATATTATGTGTGGTGGGGTGCATGGTTGATGACATTGAATTGTTGAATAAATGGTTCACAGCCTTTTGGATTTCATGAAATAATGTATTTCCACTTAATGATTTAAAATAACATCCCATTATTTGGAATAATGGATGAAATAATATTAATTTATATCATTATATTGGTCACAAATTTGTTGTAGTAGATTCATCCCAATCTAATTTATTTTACATGGACATAACTCTAGAACAAAATTATATGGGAGAAAATTGTAGGTCTAGAAAAATAGGTTGGGAAACATTTATATTGGATCCTAAAATATGCATTTCAACATAATTTGAATAAAATTATTGAATAAATAAAAATTATTAAGACATCTTACTCGAAAAAAATTTCAATTCAAAAAAAAATATTTAATTAAACACAAAATTTTGTGAGAAAAATAATTTGTCGACCAAAAAACAAAAAATTTTATTTTGAATTTTTTTTGAAATTTAAAAGATAAAATTTTATCAAATAATAACATAATATTAATTTTATTTTGGATTTTAATAAATAGATGATTATATTAAAAAATTTCCAATATTTAGTAATAATAAAATTTAATCATGAATTCATATAAAAATATGAATTCTTCCACAAACATAGATATGTCATGGTGTGTAAATAAATGTCACATAATTTTTTTATCATGAAATTCATATCCTAACTAATATAGAAAAAAAATTACCCACACAAGACCCCTAAAATACAACCATAATGGCCAATATTAAGGATTTATACCATATCTACTAATATGATTCATATTGTTGTTATATCACATGGGTTTGGGGTTTAATGGAAATAATGTATTTGAAAAATATTAAGAAATATAGATATACATTATAACATGCAATACAAACACAATAAGATCTACCAATTTTATCTTGAAATTTTAATCTTTATCGATACATAATTCAGTTTACCTAACCCTAAAATCCAATGAACATATACATTCAATGAATTCTCACACAAATTATACCAACTAATTTGGTAGGTATCGCATATCTTAGAGCCGTAGGACTTAACCATGCCGATATTAACACATGATTAATCATATTTTTATACATTCATAGAATTTGATAAAATAAAAATTAATAATTAATTTCTGTTAAGTAGTGTGGAATAGTGAATGAATGAACAAATTCAAAGTTATATGAGTTTAGTATTATAAATAAATGCTCACTATTGTATACAAATCTTGATTCCATTAGAAATAAGAACTTAGTATATGTATATCTACACATAAATGGAAATAAAATCAAATTTTGTTAATGAAGATGACATGCAAAATCCATATGAATAAAAACAATATTCTGTTGAGTTTCAAAAACTGGTAATAAATAAAAAGAAAATAATTTTGGTTCCCATGAAATGATATAGTTTAAAATTTCATATAAAATTTTATATTCAAAATTTTTCTGTTTTTATCAATACTATTTTGTTTCTTTTAATTTCAATCAGGATTTTCATAACACATAACAATTAGTAATCATAATTATGTTAAAAATGATAACATTTTTCCTCATTATTTCTATTTGAGTAAAACATTTCAATAATCAGTAATTGTATCTATTGAATAATATATAGGATTAGAAAACGGAGTAATTTTTCATATTCATATACTACTATACATAAATTTACTAACAAAATATGAAATTATTTATTCATTCTCTATTAATCCTTCATCTCAATAAAAAATTATAATTGACTCTGTCCATGTTTTATTTTCTCAAAATATCAATTGTATCATCTTTTTTATTAGTTATGTAACTCTATTATAATTTAAATATTTTTTAATTGAAATATAAATTAAATGATTTTATTTTGTATAAGACACCTCATATTTTCATTTTTCCCACAATATATTCACATAAAAGATATCACAATAATAAATTTAGTTTATTTATTTGATTCCTTAAAACCCATGTGAATTGTCACATATTTCCATATTACCCCAATTTTTTTAAAGGAATGTTATTCATCTCATTTTTTTTATTTCAATATGGACCAAGTCTTTTACAATATTCTATTATGATATGATGTCATCATTATAAATATAAATATTATGTTCATTACAATGAGTATGAGACTACAATGAGTCACCATTTCCCGGAAGGCGTTAATTTTATAATTTAATTTCTTTCCCATATCAACTATATAATAAATAAATTTAATCATTACATCAATGGTTTCATAAATACACGTCCAAATATTCAATAATTTTTCTATTAAATATAAATTACCTAATTATATAAATAAAATGAAAATATATTTTAGGATTCATGAGAGATACATCATACATTATTAAGATAATGTTTATGACATAAAACCACACATAGATTTCTTCACGATCAATAGTCTCTATTAAAAGAAAAAATATATTTTATTATACCTATTTTTATGAAATGGTTTGTGGTACATGTACTAACATGGATGGAAAAACAACATATAGATATAACACTATAAATTTAGGGAATTATTTTTTCCCAAAATTGTTTTTAAAAAATGAATTATATGGAAAATTATGATATTTATCTCATGAGTCTAAAACCTCATGTTAAAAATGTTAAAAAAAACACATATAACTAGTTTATATATATATATATCAATCATTGAATTGGGAGTTTATTTAGACCATCAATATCACATAGTAAATTAGAGCCTCGATATGAACAATATAATGATATATTTATCATTGAAAACAATATTTAGCAAATGGTATTTATATTTTATATAATAAAAAACTATTTGATTATATTTCATGATAAATTAATTCAATAAATTAAGGATCATAAAAAAACTACATTCTACTACTCTCAAAGGAGAAATATATTCTAGAATAATAAGAGGGATTATTGAGAAATAAATCATTATTATTATATTCAAATAATTTATACAATTTAATAATAATATTTTAGTGACTAATTAATTTATTTCCATGGGAAGGGATAATAAATCACATAAGCTATAGAATCCATCGATGATATATTTGATATTTCTATTTGAAAGATGTGGATATTAACTATTTGGATTATAAAGACTCTTTAGGTTAAAAAATTCTATATACTAGTAAGAGGAACTCAGAAAGGCCTCTATGAGTTATCAATGAAGTGTAAGGTTATTCCATAAGCATTAGGGTATGTTGAAATGAAGATTCAAATTATATGATCAGTTATTGGTGAGGATTATTTTACGTTTTATGGGGAAAATATTAAGGGAGTTGATGTAATATGGATTTTCAATGTTCATAATACGCATTAGTGGGTTTGATGTAATCATTGGTCGGTGGTGAAATTAATTCCATTGGAAGAATATATTTACGAATTAGGAGTGGGAAAAATAGTTATTTTATCATATAGAAAAGGTATACTCATTTTTTTCATAAATACAGTGAATGTAATTATTATTTTTCCCGTAATTCAAAAGTTATCATTTGTCTCTCATGTATATATGATAAATGTATGAACCATATATGTAACACCCCAAACTTCCACGGTACGCTTCCCTTTTAATAATACAGTAGCGTATGTTGTACGCAACTTCAAGTTCTAACACACACCACAACCAATCAAACTAGCCGTTATGAATAGTAATACCCACTTTTTGAAATTTTATAAATTTTATCTTCCAAAATGGACTTCATTTTTGGATTCGGAAAATCTAAATTTTCTTAGGGTGAATTTTTGGTATTATTCTGAAAACATTCAATTTTTTGATGAATATTGAAAAAAAACAGAGTTTTAGTTTAAAACTGAATTTTTATTTAAATAATTATTTATTTTATTTAAATTTAATTATGGCCAAAATAGATACATAATACCTATATAAGTTCAATGAAATTTATTGGAGTTAGTTTAGAATAATTTTAGATATATAAAAATTTTATTGAACATTTCACCGTCTTTTACCCACCTCTTAAGTGAATTTGGAAATTCACATAAAACTAAATTTTACCACTTCTATCAAGGAGTAATATGTGGTTCAATAAGATAAATATATTTTTTGGTGAATAGTAACTTTTTACTTTTATTTACCACAGTTAAAAGTAAATAGGGTAATTAAGGGTAAAAATGATATTAATATTACTCTAACACATGTCCTAATTCTATTGGAAAAGTGTATCTCGACCAAAAAAACCTTAGGAATAAATTATTATCATTTAGGTCCACTTGGATTAGATTAGGGCATTTACTATTATTTAATTCAAAGAAGAGTTATAAGAGTTAACATCAATGTTCAATAACTAAAATATTTTTAATATAGGGTTATACATAAGATAAATTTGATTATAAATATTCATTAGAAAGATAAACATATTTCATACATACTTGTATTTAATTAATAATTTTTATACATTACATAAATTAATTTATTTATGACACTATGATGAAGCTGTAATTACCTAAATAATGAAATATTAAAATAATTGATATTAGAAATATCAAAATAAAAGTAATTTGAGACTTTTTATGAATTCCACTAATTTTATAGGTTAATATGACATGTTAGTAGTGATTTAACTATATTTGTTCGAAGTAATCATGCTGTTATAATTTTCAAAAAAATCCAATACCAAATAGTTTCAAAATTGACAAAAAAGAGTTTTTAAAACAAATATTATATTATTAATTTATATTCAATTCCTAAAAATCTAAGGTTCGGCCAATATACTAATATAATGATAGGTGTATCATTAATGAACCACTTGGGGTTCTCTATATGTATATGGTATGTTTATTAACCATATAATATAAAAATAATAAGATACATGGAATATTTCAAATTATTTGACTAGGAGTTTAATATAAATGAAAAGGATAATTTAGTGGTCCAAACCTATCTAAAATCTATTGGTTGATAGTATTTAGACCTATATACACATTAGCCTCGAAATAAGTTATTTTGGAGCCATTATAAACCGAATATGAATTTATTATAAAATAATATTTCTAGTTTTTCCAATGGTGCCTCTCACCCCTATTATAAAAGGGCACTCCCCCTTCTCTCTAATTCACATCTTCAAGGCCTTTTGGTACGGCCAACCCCTGAAAAAATATTATATTATCTTTCCTCACTTCAACCTAGAGGTTTTAGTTTGATTATAAATCCAACCTAAGGATCCCTTTTGATCAAATAGAAATGAAGAACACGAAGAAGAGGTAAGGTTTTCACCACCCTCTTTTAAGTTCCTTTATTCTTCAACTTATTCTTTATTTGTTTTTCACATTATAAAATATTAACTCCAATATCTTCTCTATAATGTGATTTTATTATAAATATGGTACAACCATATTCATTATTCTGTCTATCCTTTGAATGACATTTCACCATACGTGCGTACGTATGGATTACCGTCTCCACGTCATGGTGTAATTGTTATTCAAAAAATTATTATTTGGATGGGTATAATAATGATGTGTAAATCATGTGAAAAATAAATATAACATGATAATGATTATTTAAATATGATATACCATGAAATTATATATTATTTTTATATAAAAAGAATGATATTTCCACTTGTGCGTATGTACGGACTACCATCTCCATGAACGCGATGAGATTAATTCAACATCATATCCATTCAAGACTAAATTTCATATGATGATTCTAAATAATTTTTAGAGACATTATATCATTATTGATATGAATAATATACATCCAATCCATAAAAAATATGTCTCACATAACAATGAATATAAAGGAAAACGAATCAGTGAACACCCGAAATGATGATAATACTAAGATATTATTAACAAATGAATGTTTACAGATCATTTATGATATCATAATAATGTATATGATTCTTGTATAATTTAATAACAATTATTTCACCATTATACAAGAGATTAACCTACCCTCGACCAAGGAAAAGTATAATTTAAGGTTTTATTTCACAATTTCTTCATTATCAGAGGTTGTTTATATGTAATTATCTACTATGACATATTTATCATCCACATCCATGCTTCATAAAAATTTATTTCAATACATTTTTTACTATTTACTGGACTATGGTTTAAAGTCATTTATACCCTTCTTAGAATTTTTTTAAAATCTTTTGAAAGGAATCATTCCGTCGTTTTCCAAACAAGGTCCTTTTTAATCTTTTCGCAAAACTAAGGTAAGAATGTTTTTTAACTTATACGGTGGGTACAACTATTTTCTACCATTATAAAATCGTCAAATCATCCCTTACAATCTTATAAGGATATTTTCAATGTAAATTTTTTATTTTATAATTATTTGACTTTTAAATTATTTCAAAAAAGAAATATTTCTCTCAAATAGTTTTCATTTAATCAATGTCAACATCCTTTGATTGATTTTAAGCTTATTTGAAGTTTATTTATTATGATACAAAACGTAAATATTTTATTGAAGGTTTTTTGATATGTTTGACTGTGGATGTGTTATTTTTATACCATTCATGGTTTATGGAGAAAGTATCGACATTTCATATGCTATTTTTAATACGAATGTTTATGTTATGTTTAAATATGTTCATATGAGGAATGCATTGGATTTAATAAGTGACGGGTGGAGCCCGCTATAGCTCCTCGATGCATTGGTAGGTCTCATGAGACAAATTAGTGTCTTGGCACATGGCCTTGACAAAATCTTATTTTTAGTCTTGGCACAATGCCTTGACTATGTGGTTGTGATAGTCTGGCACAATGCATTCCATCATTATGAATGTGGTTATTGATATTGCATATGATTATTCGTCTAGTAGAATATCCATGTGAATAAGTAAATGATATTATTTCATTTTATCATTGCCATATTATGTTAAAGTTCATGTTTAAAAGGCTTTTGTTTTAGTTGTCAGTTGCCTTAAATGTTTATTCTTATTTATGAAAGATTCCACTATATTTTTATCCTTACTGAGCATATGTGCTCACCACTTTCAATGTTTTATTTTTCCCAGGATGTGATGAAATATTTTATGAATGACCTGCAGGGATAGTATAAGGGGATATGACTGTGGAGACATGATGTTGTTGTAGTTTTCACATTATGATGTAATCTAAACTTTATGAATGTATCTAGTGATTACAAGTCTACTAAACTAATTGGTATTTAGAGACTTAATCTTTTGTGATAATACTAATGTTATGTAATAATGCACCGAATCTTCGTAACTGGGGTCGGGTTGTTACAGTCGGTATCACAGGAAGTTTAGTACAATCCTTGGGAGCTAGATTTCAATAAACTATGATTAGAGCACATTGCGCTAAGATATACTTTGAGGATTAGTATAGTAGAAATTCTATAATTTTGGTATTGTAGAGATTTTGGGAGTTTTCTGAGAAATAAATTCCTATCTAGATACAAGTAGGAAGAGGTGGCTCTAGCACAGATTTAACTAGGGGTAAAACCTGAAAACACTGCATTGAGCTAGAATCGAACGGCAACTGGTGCACAACAACGGGCCTTACTGCACTCTTGGTTATGACACTCCCAAGGGATATGATTAGGATAGTTCACATTTTATTTAAAACCCATTATGAAGGGTTTATGAGTGTATAATTTCTCAAAGAAAACATTTTTATGATTAGGGATTATATCCATAAACTGTTCAATTTATGTTAAGTGTTTTACAAGTTTGGATTTATGTATTGCGATTCATAAACTAATCTAGTGTTTGCCATTATTTAGAAATGGCACCTAGTGGAAGAAATGGAAACCGTATCAATGCACACACTCCATGTAGGGACTTCCCTCTTGCTCAAGATAATTATAGTGGATCTAGTGATGCAACTGGTGATGATAAGCTAATCACCATACTCAGACAACCCACTCAGGTTATGAATAATAACAATTCCCGTATGGAGCACCCTGATCCATAGTGTGGAGGATAAATGTTAGATCTCTTCATGAGGCAAAAAACAACAACATTCAATTGGAGTACAAATCCATTGGTATTTGAGGAATGGATAAGTTCCCTAAAAAAATATTTCAGGCTTTGGGGATTAGTGAAAGGGAAAAGTTATCATGGCAGTTTATCGCCTCACTGGAGATGCTGATCAATGGTGTTCATTGATTCAAAACACAAAGGAAGATGATGAAGTATAAAATATGTAGTGGAGGGAGTTCAAATATCTATTTTTAGAAAAAGAAGTTCCCCGTGACCATTGAGCAGATATGGAAAGTCAATTTCTGAGTTTGAGACAAAAGGCGGATGAGAATGTCGCAAAGTATGAGGAAAATATTACAAGGTTAACAAGGTACATTGATGATTATACACATAACCCAATAAGTAAGATTGATAATTTCTTTTATGGGTTAAAACTGTTTCTTCATTGAGCATTAGTGTCACAATCCTTCTCGTTGTACGAAGATATTGTCTCATGTGCTATCAAGACAGAAAAAGAATTCTCTAAGTCTTATGACTTTACATAAAATCAAGAGAAGAAGAGATCTGATAATCACTCTAGAAATGTAAATAAGGGGAATAAGGGAAAAGTTGAATATCCATCCTGTAGTAAATGTGGGAGGAAACACCCTGGTACTTTCTTGAAAGGAATGGGAGTTTGTTAAAAGTGTGGTGAAAAAGGCCACCAGGCTTGTGATTGCAAGGGGAAGAAAGAATCTATCGATGTTCAATGCTACAACAACAGGGACATGGGACAATATGCAAATGAATGTCCTAAGAGTCAGGGGATATTACCTCAGAAATGGCCAAGGGATCAAGGCCAAGCTTATGTTATCACTAGTGCTGAGATTGAAGCTCCGAATGACGTGGTGGTATGTATTTTAATGGTTTCCTCAATTTTATCCAATGCTTTATTTGATTCTAGATCATCTCATTCTTTCATATCATCCCATTTTCTAAGAAAATTAGATATTTCCAATTTGATTTAACAAGGGAGTTGTCAGTTAAAACTCTTAAGGGAATTATCATTACTACAACATTCTAGGGATCTGTTCCCATTAGGGCATATAAATGTTGTTTATCTGCTGATCTGATTGTCATACCCATGCTTTAATTTGATATAATCCACAGTATGGATTGGATTTCAGACCATGATGTTAAAATTTATTGTAAGAAGAAGGAGGTTAATATTTTTAATGATGACAATAAAGAACACCTTATCTTTAAATCAGAATCATCACCACCTAATTCTTACCTAGATCCACCCCTAGTAGCTCAACTAAATTAATTTATTGGGGAGGAATAGAATAAAATAGTTGTGGGTAAGGAAATGAATTTTCAAATATAATATGTTCCTATTGTGAAAGAATATTTAGATGTGTATCCGGAATATTTTCCTGGACATCCTCCAGAACGAGAAATTGAGTTTACCATTGATTTAATTCCTCGTTCAAGGCCTATATTGAAGACCCCTTATAGAATGGCCATTGTGGAATTAGTTGAAAAAAATAAAAAAATAGTATAATTGAGTAATATGGGATTTATTCTTCCTAGTGTGTCTCTATGGGGATCCCATTTCCTTTTTGTTAAGAAGAAATATGGATCTATGAGGTTATGTATCGACTAAAGGGAAATCAATGATATAATAATAAAGAACAAGTATCCCCTACCTCGAATTGATGATTTATTTGACCAACTGCAACGAGCACAGTACTTTTCAAAAATTGACCTTTGGTATGGATACCACTATTTGTGTGTGAAGAAGGAAGACATTCTGAAGACATCATTTCAAACCAGGTACATGCATTACGAGTTTACAGTAATGCCTTTTGGATTTACTAATGCACCCTCTATATTCATGGAACTAATGAATAGTGTTTTCAAGGAATATCTTGATGATTTTGAGTTGTTATTTATTGATGATATCTTTGTATACTACAAAATCTATGAAGATCATGAAAATCACTTGAGAATTTTCATGAAGACTCATATAAGACATGAATTATATGGGAAGTTTAGCAAGTGTGAATTTTTGCCCTAGGGGATTTCTTTTCATGTCCATATTATATCCAAATATGGAATCTCTATTGATACTTCTAAGACCAAGGAAATCCAAGGATGGCCATCACTGAAGAGTACAATAGAGGTACACAGTTTTATTGGTTTAGCAGGTTATTATCGGCATTTCATCCAGAATTTCACCCGATTGGCTAACCCATTAACGAAGCTCAGACGAAAATGGGTTAAATTTATTTGGAAAAAAGAGTTTGACGAATGTTTTGAATAAATGAATAGAAGATTAGTCAATTCTCTTATATTGACTCTACCATCGGGGAATGATGGGTTCGTTATTTATAGTGATGCATCTAGGAAAGGACTTGGTTGTGTCTTTATGTAGAACGATATGGTTATTGACTATGCATCACGACAGCTAAAAATTCATTAGAAAAACTATCCTACTCATTATATTGAGTTAGTTGCTGTAATATTTTATTTGAAGATGTGGAGACATTATCTCTATGGTGAAAATGTGAGATATATACCGATCACAAGAGTTTGATGTATATTTTCTCACAGAAAAATATCAGCATGAGGAAAATGAGATGGATTGAACTACTCAAGGATTATGATTGCATGATACAATACCACCCGGGGAAGGAAAATAAGGTGGAAGATGCTTTGAGATTAAAGGATCATGGAGTTTTGAACAAAATGAGAGTTGAAAAGGATCCTATATTCAAGGATTGAGTAAAGATGGATATGGGAATCACCATGGAAGGTGAAACATCAATATTTTTTCAAATTGTTTCCAAACCATCTTTATTATAAAGGATTATGAGTTCTTAGAACAATGATGAATAATTAAAATAGAAGATTAAAGCTTTGAATGATGGATGATTGAGTGACTTTGTATATGAAGATGGAATTTTGAAATTTGTGAAGAGAATTTGTGTTCCAGATATACCTGATCTAAAAAGGGAATTGTTGGATGATGCTCATAGTTACAATTTCTCTATACACCATGGGAGAAAAAAAAATGTATAGATATTTGAAGGAACATTTTTGGTCAGAAAACATGAAGAGGGAGATTGCTGATTTGGTGTCAAGATGTGTGGTTTGTAAACAAGTGAAAGTTGGAAGGCAACAGCCTGGAGGAGTCATGGAACCTCTTCCCATACAGGAGTGGAAATGGTATAATATTACGATGGAATTTTTGATGGGACTACCAAATACTTCAAGAAGGAACGATGCAATATTGGTCACTATTAATCGTCTTTCCAAGTCGGAACATTTTCTTGCTATAAGAGAAGATCTACCACTTGAACATCTAGAAAGACTATATATTAATGAAGTTGTGAGACTTCATGGAGTACACCTATCGATTATTTCTGATCGTGATCCCCATTTTAATTCATGATTCTAGAAAAGTCTTTAGAATGCCCTTGATAGTGAACTTTGTTTGAGCACTACCTACCACCCTCAAACAGATGGACAATCAGAATGGAAAATTCAAACCATAGATGAGATTTTGAGATCTTACTCACTTGACTTTCAGGGTATGTGGGATCAATATTTACCTCTGGTGGAATTTTCATATAAAAATAGCTTCCAATCGAGTATTCATATGGAACCATATGAAGCGTTATACGGAAGGATATGACGCACACCAACCTGCTGGGATGATGTTGTTGAATGAAAACTCGTAGGCCCAGAACTAGTAGAGGAAATGATGGAATAGGTGAAGGTAATCTAAAACCACATCAAAGCAACTCAAAGTAGGCCGAAGAGCTATGCCGATAACATAAAGGAAGGATTTGAAATTTCAGGTGGGAGATCATGTTTTCTTGAAGGTATCTCTATGGAAGGGAGTTAAACATTTTGGTAAGAAAGGTAAATTAAGTCCAAGGTACATCAGACCATTCAAAATTCTAGAACGAATTGGGGTTGTAGCTTCCAGTTTGGCAATGCCGCCAAGTCTCTCCAAAGTTCACGATGTGTTCCACGTATCACTATTGAGAAAATACATGTCTGCCCCAATGCATGTACTCACTTACGAGGAATTATAACTGGAACCTGATCTGTCTTATTTCGAAGAGCCCGTCAAGATTCTTGATATAAGAGAACAAGTGTTGAGAAATCGAACGACTCGTCTGGTAAAAGTTCTATGAAGAAAACATAAGATGGAAGAAGAAATGTGGGATCCTGAGGAACATATGATGAAGAACCACCCGAGTCTTTTCATGTGGTAATATTCTAGAAATTTTGAGGACTAAATTATTTGATGGAGGGGATAATGTAACACCCCATGCTTCCACGGTACGCTTCCCTTTGAATAATACAGTAGCGTGTGTTGTACGCAACTTCGAGTTCTAACACTCATCACAACCAATCAAACTAGTCGTTATGAATAGTAATACACGCTTTTTGAAATTTTTTAAATTTTATCATTCAAAATGGACTTCATTTTTGTATTTAGAATATCGAAATTAGCTTAGGGTAAATTTTTTGTATTTTTCTGAAATCATTCTATTTTTTATGACTAGTGAAAAAACACTGAGTTATAGTTTAATCCAAATTTTTATTTAAATAATTATTTATTTTATTTAAATTTAATTAAGTTCAAAATAGATACATATAACTATATAAGTTCAATTTAATTCATTTGAGTTATTTTATAATACTTTTAGATATATAAAAATTATATTGAACTTTTCACCATCTTTTACCCACCTCCTAGGAGAATTTCGAAATTCACATAAAACATAATTTAACCACTTCTATGAGTGGAATTTTGAAAAGCCAATAGACACGGTTAATATCAAGGAGTAAAATGTGGTCTAATATGGTAAAAATAATTTTTTGTGAATAGTAACTTTTTACTTTTATTTACCGTGGTTAAAAGTAAATAGTGTAATTAAGGGTAAAAATGATATTAATATTACCTTAACACATGTCCTAATTCTACTGGACAAGTTTATCTCGACAAAAAACAACCTTAGGAATATGATATCATCATTTAGGTCCACTTGGATTAGATTTGGACATTTATTATTTTTTAATTAAAATAGGAGTTAAAATAGATAAAATCAATGTTTAATAACTAAAGAATTTTTAATATAGGGTTATACATAAGATAAATTACATTAAAAATATTAATTAGAAAGATAAATTGATTTATTACATAATGATATTTTATTTATAATTTTTATACATTAGATAATTTAATTTATTTATGACACAATGGTGATGCAGTAATTACCTAATTAATGAAATATTAAAATAATTAATATTATAAATATCATAATAAATTTAATATGAGACTTTTTATAAAATAAAATAATTTTATATGTTAATATAACTTGTTATTATTGAGTTAATTATGTTTTTTTTGAAGTAATCATTCAGTTATAAGTTTCACAAAAATCAAATACCAAATAGTGTCAAAATTGACATAAAAGAGTTTTTAAAACAAATATTATATTATTAATTGGTTTTAAATTCCTAAAAATCTAAGGTTCTACCAAGAGACTTATATAATGATAGTTGTATCATTAATGAACCACTTGGGGTTCTCTAATATGTATATGTTATCTTGATTAACCAAATAATATAAAAATACAATGAGACATGGTAAATGTCAAACTATTTTACTAAGAGTTAAATATAAAAGATAAGGTTAATTTAGTGACCCAAACCTATATAAAATATATTGGTAGAAGGGATTTCGAACCACCCCTACCTTATCCTAGAAATAAGTCACTTTGGATCCATTGTAAATCGAATATGAATTTATTATAAAATAATATTACTAGCTTTTCCAAAGGTGCCCCTCACACCTCTTATAAAAGAGAACTCTCCCTTCTCTCTAATTCACACCTCCAAAGCCGTTTGGTTCGGCCAAACCATGCCCAAATATTCTTTAAAATTTCCTCACTTAAGCCTAGTGGCCTTATTTTGATCATAAATCCAACCTAAGAAGACTTTTTGATCAAATCAAAAAAAAGAACCCAAAGAAGAGATAATGTTTTCACCATCCTCTTTCAAGTTCCTTTCTTCTTCCACATATGTTTCTTTGTTTTTCTCATTCTATAATAATAAATTCAGTATATTCAATATACTATGATGTTATTATAAATATGGTACAACCATATTCAGTATTATATCTATCCTTTGAATGACATGTCACCATACATGCGTACGTACGGCTTACCGTCTCCACGTTGTGGTGTAATTGTTATTCAAAACATTATTATTTGAATGGGTATAATAATGATGTTAAATTAATGTAAATAATAAAAATAACATGATAATGATTCTTTATAAATGATATACCATCCAATTATATATTATTGTAATATCAAAAGAATGATATTGTCACTCGTGTGTACGTACGGACTTTTGTCTCCAAGAACGAGATGAGATTCATTCCCCATCGTATCCATTCAAGTCTAAATTTAATTTTATGATTAAAAATAATTTTTAGAGACATGATATAATTCTGGATATTAATAATATACATCCCATACATAACAAATATGGATCACATAACAAAGATTACAAAGGAAAACAAATCTGTTAACACCCGAAACAATGATAATACTAAGATACTATTAACAAATAAATGTTTAAAGATAATATATGATATCATAGTAGTGTATATGATTCTTGAATAATATTATAACAATTAATTCACCATTATAAAGGAGTTTAACCCACCCTTGATAAAGGAAAAGTACAAGGTAAGGGTTTATTTCAAAATCTCTTCTTTATCAGAGGTTTTTTATACGTAATTATATACTAGGACATATTTATCATCCACATACATGTTTCTTAAAAATCTATTTGAAAACATTTTTTACTATTTACTAGACTATTTTTTAAAGTAATTTATAACATTCATAGACTTTTTATAAAATGTTTTGAAAGGAAACTTTCCGTCATTTTCCAAACAAGGTCCTTTTTAACCTTTTCGACAGAATTAAGGTAAGAATGTTTTTTTAACTTATACGGCAGGTGAGGCTATTTTCTGCCATTATAAAATCATAGAAGATTCCATTACAAGATTATAAGGATATTTTAAAAGTAAATGTATTATTTTATAATAATGTGACTTTTAAATGATTTCAAAAAAGTGATATTTCTCTAAAATAGTATTGATTTTATCTATGTCAACATCTATTGATGGATTTTAAGATTATTTGAAGTTGATTTATTATGATACCAAACATCCATATTGTATTGAAGGTTTTGTGATATGTTTGACTATGGATGTGTTATTTTGATACCATTCACGGTTTTTGGAGGAAGTAATGACATTTTGTATGCTAGTTTTAATACGAATATTTATGTAATGTTTAAACCTGTTCATGTGAGGAATGCATTGGACTTAATAAGTGACGGGTGGATCCCGCTATAGCTCCTCGATGCATCGTTAGGTATAATGACACAAATTAGTGTCTTGGAACAAGGCCTTGACGGAATCTTATTTGTAGTCTTGGCCCAAGGTCTTAACAATGTGGTTATGATAGTCTGGAATTACACATTCTTTCATTATGAAAGTGGTTATTGATATTGCATGTGATTATTAAACTAGTAAAATATCCATTTGAATAAGTAAATTTCATTGTTTAATTTTATATTTTCCATATTATGCTGAAGTTCACGTTTAAAAGGATTTTGTTTTAGTTATACATTACCTTAAATGTTTATGATTATTTATGAAAGTTTCCACTATATTGTTATCTATACTAGGAAGGCTCAGCCAGGGAGAATTCCCTGACCATTTATTAAAATAAAATAAAATGACAGTAAACAAGCACCAAAAGCCAAAGGGAAAGCAAGTTACATATCACAAGCACCATAACCATCGCCATATTCTTCCTCCATTGTGGCTGTTTCCCATTCCGAGCTTTCATAACGCTTAAGAACCTTGGCATATTTCCTTCGCAAATTCATACGCTCCAAGGATAATAGCTCATCATTGCCTCCCGAGGATCTGGTGGCCAACGGCTTTGGAAGATATGAGTAGTCTTTCTTTGCCCTCCACCGCGGTGGAGCAGTTAAGACTTCAGGAGCTTTAATCGTCTTTGTCTTCCCTCCTTGGACCACATCACTGAAGGAGGGTTTTCTCATGTCACCATAGTAATCCTGATCACTCTCATAGAAATCTCCCCACTTTCCAGTGATACACACTTGTTGAAGCAAACCATCCTCACCACTAGGCTGCTGACATTGGCCACTGTCATCAATTACCGCAAGACATCTCGACTGTTCCGGAGATTCCTGAGTAATTGAAGCCCCCCGCGCCACCTCTGTTGATCCATTTTCATCTTCCTGCACAGCAGTCTCATGCTGGAATACAACCAAGGAGGAGTCCTCCTCTCTGGATTCATTTTCCAGCCCCTCAAACCGATTTGCAGTGGCCACAGTGAAGCCCACCTGCCCATCCATTGCATCCCTTCCTTGCACCCCATTCTCAAAGACAACATTCTCTAAACTGCCACTACCTCTTCTGATCTGATCCGGTATTCCATTCTCCACCATTCCCGCCTCTTTGCCCCCATTTTCAGCCATTCCAGTAGGATCCAGCATACCCACCCCATTCTGCGACTCCCTCACCACACTGAGGTCACCAGCAGAACCTCCTCCTTCGCCTAAGCCACAGCCCTCGCTGGCAATAACACATCGCACATGCTCACCCAACTGTAAGTCATGTTTGAGCCTGCCGAGAACAGCAGACATAGCAGGATTAATAAGAGCCTCAGCACCGCTCCCCGCAGGGAAAACAGACCGCTTCCTCACATCATCCGCAGAACCATAAGCAACACTCCCAGCAGGCAGAGCACCCAGGCTAGGGGACTCGACCAACCTCTCCTCCCGGCTTGGAGGTCGTCTGTTCAGCATCTCAGAGCCACAGCGCGACACAAGGTGCCCCAACTGATGGCAATTGTCACAGTAACCAGCCCAGGATTCGAACACCACAGGTTGCCTCCAACGAAATTCCTCACCAACGGCTAACCATACCCAGTTGAAAGCAGGCCGAGCCATGTCCACCTCCACGCAGATCCGCGGATTCACAGGATGACTTACAATGGATGTGCGGACATCCGAGCAGAGGTATCGCCCCACCAAATTACCAACCATACGAAGAATAGCAGGGTTTTGAAAAGGGAGTGGGAGTTGCGGAAGACTAACCCACGTCGCAATGGTTGACGGATCGCGGTTCATGTGAAGATCAAAGGACCATCGAAGGAGAAAGAAACGGCACCCTTTGCATCTCCACGGTGCATTAGACCAGGTGCGAATCAAATCTTCCTCTGATTTGAAGCGGATCATGAATTGTCTGCTGTCTAGCAGCCCAACAACAACGCGTTCCTGCAAATCCCATTTTCCAAAAATGAAACGGTCATACTCGTCAACCGAGGGCCTTCTGCGATCGAAACGAGCAACCATCATCAAATCTAGGTGACTCGAAGCTTCAAGGAATTCGGATGAAGAGATCGGCAGCTGAGGAGCCCCCTGATGAAGATCTGGAACCTTCGGACATATCGAGATCGTCGGGAAATCCGGGAGATAGTTGGGGTTTGAGAAAGGGATGAAGAGTTTTTGAGGCGCTGGAGGTGGTGGGGCCCTGTTCTTCACCTCCCGTCCAACTCTTGGAAGCGGAGGGAAATCGTCCCGAAGCTCCATCTAGTGTTTCAACGCCGTCAAACGCCATAGCCAAGCCTCTGATTTCTCATACGAAAATCCATTTCTGGAGAAACTGTTTTTTCACTATATTGTTATCTATACTGAGCATCTGAGCTCACCCCTTTCAATGTTTTATTTTTTCTAGGATGTGAAGAAGTATTTTATGAATGAACTGCATGGATAGTATAAGGGGATATGACTGTGGAGACAAGATGTTTTTGTAGTTTTCACATTATGATGTAATGTAAACTTTATGAATGTATCTAGTGAATCCAAGGCTAATAAACCAATCGGTCTTTCGAGACATGATCTTTTGTGGTCATGCCAATGTTATTTAATAATGCACCGACTCTGGGTAACTGGGGTCGAGGATTTACAATATAGTCGTATGGGTCATCATTAATTTTTATATTTTATTTTTAATTGATATAATGGATATGTGTGAGTTTATGTTGATAGTGTATTAATACTCTTTTTTAGTGCAGTGACTGGAGTTCATATACTTCATATCATAAGTCACAATATGTTCAAAAGGAGAACTTCCAGTAGTATGAACCATGCAATGCCTAACCATTCAAATGTGTGATCCATTAATGGAATCTAGGTTTAATCGTTTAATTGTTTCAATAGTGGACTTTCCACAATCAAAGGTATTTTATGAGTTCATTTCCCACTTAGTGTAACAGAGAGATAAAATTCACAATTTCTTCAATTTTATATTATGTTCAATTTGAATAACTATTATAATCAAATATGATGGTTGATGAAGTCCATGTTATAATTTTTCAATTTGAAATAACAAATTATTGTTTGTGGAAGAAATTGATTCAATATTATATAATTAAAAAGTAAAAATAACTTCTATCAGGTTGTGATTAACTAAATAATATTTTAAAATGTCAATGAAAAAAGTGAAAATGATAGAAACTGGATTGGTAAATATGTATTTGGAATATAATGAATAATTAAACATCCTGGATATTATTAAAAAAACTAGATTATTATGAAGAGGTTATAAATATGTATAAAATGTTGTAAAAAAAATTCATCCTAATGTAATGTTTTTTTAGATTTTGGTTATTTGATACATGTTCAATGGAATGTCTTCAAAATAATTTTAGAATTAATTATGGCTATCATGATGAAAATGTTTGATATATTCATGGATAATGTATGGGTAACCATAAATATATTAGATTTATAGGAATCATTGGATTTTATTGGTAATAGAGAAAAAGATGCTTATAGAATCATCATTTAAAATATTATATTTTCTAGAAGATATTTTTAGGAAATTTTAGTACCCCATTTCTGGCCAATTGTCATTGTGGCATGTATGAACATATTCAAGGAAATTATAGGAATTGTAGGGAAGTAATTTTAAGGAATGATTCCAATAGTTCATATTTCACTAATACTATGGAAGGAGGTAAAAATATAATACTCAACATTCATATTCCAGTTCTGTCATGGGTGTTTGAAATTTTATAATGCTTCCATATAGGCATAAATTTCATGTTGATGGAGAACTATATATTTGAATGTTTTTGGGATGTTAACATTAGAACCCAACACCATTAAAGAATAGTTGGTCCTTATATACTACATTGTTAAAAGAAGAAATGGTTATAAGATGGATGATCAATCAGTTCACCTATACTGTAATAATAGATGCATAATTGATTCTCATATTACATTAGAAGAATGAAATCATAATGTAAATTTCTTTTTTTTTTTTCATTCGTCAAATAATTCATAATATCCGTCATAAATTTTTTGGAATGGAAAACATAATTAGGGATATCATACTATTGTTGTTTGTTATATAGAGATGAATCATCCACGAATAAATAAGGAATAATCATTATGAAATAGTGGATAATAAAAACACATTTCATTCAGTAAACTAGATTATATTAATATACATCAATTTCTAATATCAACATAGTGATAACATGGTTAAAAGAAAGAAAATTATCATTTCATTAAATTAAAAATAGTCACATTTATGATAATAACCTAAAAACTATGATTTCTTAAATAGTACTATAAAGGACTCTCAACCAATATATAATTATTAATGAATAGGTAGGCATAAAAAAGATACTCATCAAATAGAGAATTCAATTTTTTCCTCATGATAATTATTAACAAATTGAGGAGATATCGACATATGTGACCCAGCCATAACATGAATGTCCTCAAAATTAATTATATTTTGAAGGATCAACATGAATCATTTTCATAATATCATATATGTCAACACTGGTTCTTGCTAGATATGTAATTAGAAACATTGATATTTCCTTATAAAATTATATAATATACTAATAAATGATTACTCCACCTAATAACATATATATAAATATATTTTTTTATTCATCAACTCTAAAATGAACTGATTTTGAATTCATAAATGGTGTTATACATATTCACATGGAGGGGAAAAATGATGTACCACAAATAGAGTGTGACATAGAATACGATAATAGGAAAGTGTATTACCACAAAGTCATGAATAATCCATTAATATTAAAGTATGATATCAGAGAATAGAATAATAAATATTTTAGGGTTTTATAATAATAACACATTTGATATTAATATAAAATAAACACATAAAAAGAATTTCCCTATGTCTTCAAGTAATAAATGATTTATAAATCACTTTTTAATATACTCGAATAATATAATTCTTAATTATTTTGAAATAATTTTATATAAAATATCTCAAAATATTTAGAAAAAAAATTTACGTCAAATTATATTTTATATCATTTAATTCAATCATTAATTCCATGATTATTCATGTTTTTAGGAATACTATATATCATTATGCGTGTTAAGATAATAATTTATTCACAAATTTTTTAAAAATTACCTATTTTGGAAAACAAAACTAATATTCCTTTTACCAATTTTTTATAGAATGTAAATCATGAGAACAAATTACCTTTATAAATATCAATGTAATATAGGATTAATTTTTTTAAAACATTTCTAATAAAATATGGATTGCGATGAAAAATGGTTGGAAGGAAAACATTAAAAAATATCTCTTGAAATAATATCCCTTATATGTAACAAATATTTTTATTCTTCATTAAAAAATAGACAAAAAAGAAAATAAAGATTTAAAAAACAAAATAAATAGAAAATAATAAAATATATAGGGTATAAAAATGTATTAATGTATAATTTTATCAAAAAATATTTTAACATTAAAAGTTTCAGTATAAAATGAAATTGTGAGATAAATCCCTTACCTTGAGTCTCAATAACGTTTTATATGTGTAAACATCCTATATAATGAATTTAATTTTATAAATTACATCGATAAGAAAATATATCATCAATGTTATATTTTTTACTCTCCCATTATAATCATTAGATATTCATTCATTATATATATTTTTCATAAGATGACTATTAAGGTTTTGTGATCAATTTTCTAAGAAATTAGATTATTAGATTATTTATTCATTATGATTTCATGAAATGGTTTAATCATGTCGAAAATCATAGTAATTTAATTTATATTAATTTTATTTTATTACATTAAAAATTATAACAAAATTATGGTTGTAAATAGAGAAATAAATCACATCACTTCATGAAGGTAGTGGTCTAAATGTATGCATGAACAATGATATAATTCTCAAACATATGGAAGGGTTAGTTGTTAGAGGTTACATTATGTTTATAGATTCATAAATGGTAAATAAATACTATATTTATTAATCAAATACACATATATAAACATCAATGTAAACTATTTATGAAAACAAATTATACTGTTACGTAGATATAGTACGTTTCACATACACATGATTGTGGTTTTTTCCATACAATATAAAGGAGGTGAATAAGGGTTGTGACCCCATGAAAATAATATCTAATTATATAGATGATAATAATTATATTATATTATCAATGTAATATTATATTTTATGTTTTGTAAGATAAAATAAAATGAAAACATTCAGTTAAAATCCATAACTATTATTCGGAATACCAACATTGTATTAAAACATAATACATATTTTTTTAGTAATTTTATCCCACCAAAGCCCCTAAATCATTAATAATTATGTTGAGGATTTATTTTGTTTAATATCGTTCAATGTATTCCTCTCATGTGTTGTGAATGATAGAGGATAAATAGTTATTTATTTTTAAGTTAGAGAGATAAAAAAGTTCAGATTTATGTATATATTTTAATACAATATGTGTCATAATGATTAAAATATGAACCAAATGGACATACATTAAAATTTAGGGTACAGTAATTTTGAACTCCCATATTAAAATAAAATAGTTATATATGTATGTTTCAGTTTAATATGTATCATTTTGGTTTAACACACCATATTATTTATTATCCCAAATTATGGTAAGTACCTTTTTAGCCATTGAGGGTCTTAAATTTACAAATAAGGTGTAATGTTGAAAAAAACACCCTTGAAACACATTTTATACTATTTACCATAAATATTTTTTTTATTTTGAAGTGAAGATATTAAATTTGTTTTATTATAATACTTTATTAAATTAATATTAGGGACTATTCATGTAAATTGACATCAAATACATCAATAAATAAATGTAATTTTAATATAAACTAATTTAAATTGATTTATACGTAATAATTGCCTTTTAAATTTTTTTAATATAACCATTTTTTCCAAAAATATTAATTAGGTTGTTTGTAAAGTCATTTACCTAGATTTTTCTACAACCTCGGCAAACACTATATTAGTTTTTCATCGATGCTTAAGGTCTTCATGTAATCTCAAATTTATTTTAAAATATAAAAATTTTTAGTATAATTTTATTAATATTAAAAATATATTCTTCTATCTTATATTACTTCTAGTTATAAAAATTAAACTATATCAGATATATGAAATTTATAATGTGGTATTTTGTATATATTTATCTCTTAAAATAATATAACAACATTTGTTTGTAAAAGTTGTGTACAAAATGATATATAATCAATTTCATGATGGGAATGGTAATATTAATCACACATAAAAAATAAAGTAATATTTTTGGGTTATTTTAATTTCTTATTCAATAGTTTTAACTTTGATTATCACATTTTACCAATTATTCTTTTGATAAACTTTTTCTACTTTCCAAATTCATTATGAATAAAAAATAAATGGAACTATTTTTCAAATTTCAAAAACATTATTCTATATTTTAATCCTAATTTCAATTATTTAATCTGTATTAGTGGAATATATCAATTTTTATATAAATTCATATAAATAAACAAAATATTTTTTTGAAAATTATTAATTTTTAACACATATTTTATTATAAAAAATTAAATTTAATATTAATTCCATGATAATATTTTAATATATTTTATATTATTTTACTTCAAAACCAAATTCTAAATAAATTTACTCGTTTAAATTAATTAATATAATTGATATATATTATAAATTTTCAAAAAAAAAATCAAAATTTTACTATTCACATAAAAATTTATCATTCTAGAAAAAAATCATAACAATAAATCCTATACTAAATATGAAATTGTGATTAAAAAATGATTCCCATTTTTAAATTATAACTTCTAAAATTGGGAGTAAGTGATTAAAATATCAATTAAAATTTTAGTAAAAATATTTTTTATGAAACTTGGAATTTGAGGCATAAAAAGAGTTTAATGGAAATTGGGTGCTTATTTATTATAATTTAATCAATAATTTCAATTTATAGATTACCTTTGTTCATATTATTCATAATTTTTCTTCTTATTAATAAACCCTTATATAACATGATGGTTATAATATCTGTATTTTAATAAAATTATTTCTTGTATTTTTTATATTCGGTGTTATGTGTGTTAAATGATATAAATTATAGCTTTATTTTTTAAAGAAAATATATCATAAAATATAGAGGTATTATATTTGACCCCTCTAATAGATATTGAATCCATTATATATTAATTCTCATATTCTAAATTGAATATAGAATTGTTAAAAATTATTATATATATTTTATCATAAACTTAAATTTTTAGTTTCTAACTATGAAAAATATTATGAATGAACCTCTATTGGAATCATTATTTTAATTGTTTTTATAAAACCATATATATGTATTTGAGTTTTATATTCCACAAAAGTATGGGTATATTTATCTTAAGGTTTTTCGAGTTTGAGAAGTTCATTTACCAATGGGATAAGAAATATGATATAATTTACATTCATTATTTTATCCCATTTTGTATGCATGATTTATTCCATCCACATTAATCATCATGATTATGATGAAGTCATTAGTCCTAAAAAAATAAGTTTTGGTTTTAATAGACTATAATATGAAATGTTATTTCTTAAAAAATTATATATAAATAGATATAAAAAAATAATATTAGATATAATATGAGTGACCTTTTATAAATATTAATTTCATTACAAGCTTTTACACTTATATGTTAAAATACTCAAATATATATATTCCTTATCCAAATATTCCATAACATAATTATTTATTTATAGACTATAATAAAATAAATTAATATTTACCATGGATAATCATGGAAAATCAGATAATTAATATAAATTTCATCTATATATTATTTAATAAATATTTTAAAAAATAACACGTTTTCATAAAAATCACTTTTCTGGGGGATTGATTTCATTCAACAAATAATTCCAAAATTCACATTTTTTATGTTTTCTAAATAACTAAATATAATTGGACAAATATTTTCTTTTTCTCACTTAATCATAATAAAAATTCCATATTTTTAAATACCATGACATTATTATAATATATTCCCTAATTTAAGAAATACTTCATGGAATAAAAATACATAATGTTTACATTTTTCTATTAGTTATAATCATTCATTCCCCTTTCTTATAAAAAATTCAATATATATTCAATTGATAGATAAAAAATTTCAATGGAAAAAAATATTCTGAAATAAATATTAACAGTAACTAAATTTCTAATTTAGGTCATGAATTCTAAATCTTTCAGTGTTCATTATTAAATAATTTTCATTTTCATCAAACCCATTAGTGTATCTTAATATATCATAAAAAAATCAAAAAATTTATTATTTTTTGTAATCCATAAATATACCATGGGTTTTTAGAGCCTTTTATTCTATAGGATTCATCCTCAAACAATATCAATCATATATTTATTTCAGAGTAATCATTAATAATGATACATGGAATAAAAAACCTGACATTATTTTTCAAAAACTCTAAAAGATTAATTTAATTCTCTTGTATGTTATGTTAATCTAATGTCTAGTTCCCATGGTTATTAACAAACATGTTATGATACCGAATATATCTCTCACACTTGACTAAGATATAGAAGGTTCATAATTATTACCATATAACATGGTATAACAGAACATATAATGAAGGACCAGTCGGTATAGGTGTCTTAGATAAATAGAAACATACTATATTCCCATAACGAAAGGTAAATATTAAAAAATATCTTATGGAAGATTCTTTCATCTATAAACTTATTCATAATATCTTCCATTATATCATGTGGAATGGAAGAAAAATAAATTTTTATATCATATAATTTATATCAAATCTGTATAGTGGAAAATATCATGAATAAATATGGAATGTTCATAATGGTAAAGTTGATATTATAAAATAATTCATTTCAATAAAATAAATTTGATCAATGAATATACATGGATAATATCACCCTATTAATCAAATGGATAATTTAAATAGAATCTATAATGAAATATATTCATAATTAATGAAATAATTGATCAAGGAAACTCATCCAAGATTTCATGAATCTTACAATCATGTCCTCTCACCCATGCAATTATTCTTAATAAATTGTTTACTGAATGTTAGATACACATATAATATGAAATTCGTACTACATTTTTTGATAAGACCTATAACATCTTAGAAATGACATACATTTACATTACATCAATTTTTTGGAATACATAAAACATTGCAAAAATCGATTCCCAAAGATTGTATTAATATAGAGCCTTTGTGAACATGTAAAAAAGAACAATTGTGAATATGTGAGCAACATTATCTCCCACTATATTCTACTTGACTAGAATCTTCCTTAAACACTTCATTCTTAATTCATATCACCATAACCTAGTGAAGAAATCCTAAAAGGGGTGAGCTCAGATGCTTAGTATGGGTAAACGAGGGAGACATGTAAGAATAAACATGATAATATGAGTATGAAAATTTGATAACAACATTAAATGATCATACCCAACATACCAAAGATAATAAACATGAATCATGTATTAAACCATGATATTTCATAAAACATGAATCATATAGAAACAATGAACAAAATACATGAAATCATAACAATGTATTAACACATGAAATTATTGAAGACAAACAGTCATATATAATGATTTCCATAGTATTCAAGGAATCATTGACATGACCATCTAAGTGGGAAATACCCTTTACTGAACTAGTTTCCCTCATCGTTCTAGCCCTGTATTACTGAACTATGCTCCGTACTCTTTCCAGCACTATAAATGTAAACTAAGTTCACTTGTCATTCTAGCTAGGTCTATCCCACGAGACATAAATCATTACACAATGCATTGGGGGGGTGGTTATAGGTCTCACCAATCATTGAATGAAATCATACATAGATGAGAAACATTTTAATAAACCATCATATCATAACCATGAAATGAAATGACTGTTATAAAAATGTAATCATTTCATAACCTAGAGAAGAGAAAATGAAAAAAATTCATTTCATCATAAATATAACACATGAAATGAATAAGATTTTAAAAGAATATAACCCTGGAAAGGGTAAAAAATATCATGAATATCATTCCATAAATATATTATCCATTTCAATAAATTGTATGAATGGAATCATTGAATCATTTCCCCATAAAATAATGAGTTACACCAATTTATGTCATCTTAGATGGGAAGTAATTTTGTAAACCTCTTAACAAAAACCAATTTTTTACAATCCCTAATTAGTTCCAATGTACTTAGTACTATCCAATTAACTTTTTCTAATCCAAAATAAAAGTATCCAAACAACATTATTTTATCATAAGGAACGTATTATGGATCATTTTATTGTGTATCCTTGCATATAAATCACTTTTGTTTTCCATCAGAAACATTGAACATAATATTGAAAATTTGTAGCTAAAAACACAATCTGAACAATCCATTCATATATCACGATTCCTAATACATAATTCTTGAATCAAAATACATCGAAACATTTATTATTCCACTTCAAAAATAATCCATTATAAGTATACCTAATCTTATTACGTAATACATATTTTCATTCTCATTTCATCAATAGTCTCATCATCATTAGCTCTAAAATCATTATACATAACACATTCCTAATTCTCTTCAGGATCATTCAACATAGGAATTTTGTTTTTATAATGAAAATTTATTTCGCACTTAGAGAATTAATCCTATGATGGTTACATAGGGATATAAAAATTACCATCCATTTAGTTTTCAAAACCATACATTTATCATTTTCACTTATGTTCTTTGATTCCTTCTTTTCCATAATAAGAGCACCATCTTGTTCATTTAATGAATTAGTATATTTGATTTCTTCCACCTTATTGATGCATGTGAAATGAAATATTATTTTTATCATGATATCCATTACCTGATCTCATATTGAACTCAATACTTCTCTTCTTTTGTTATTTTTAGAGTTGGTTAATGTACACATTATTGATCATGTTCATCGCAAACTAATTTGGCACAATTTCAACATCATTCACTCTAGTGGTCATCCCATTTTACATTATATTAACATATTTTACATAAAAACAACATTAATTAGGTTTCTTCTAATTCCCTCCATTTGATAATACTAGAAAACATTTAATATGAAATATTTATCATAGTATGGAACCATATAGTCATCAAAAGTCATTCATTTGCTAACTGGGTTATAAAACCTTCAATAATCTATGAAACCATAATATTATCCTAGGTTATTCTATCACGACCCACCTTCACCAAGATAAGGGAAGGAATATCATATTTCCAAACCCTTCCTTACACAAGTTGATCGCAAGATAATGACCCCTTAGACCCCCCTTCAATAGGCCCTAGAGTGGTGACTAGCACCAAGGGTATATAATCAGATGTAATATAGAAGGCATTACACTTTTTATTTAAGAGGATCGGGAGATAAGATAGTAAATCCCAAAAAAACCAGAGATTGAAGTAAAACTAAAGCCAAAACAATCCATTTTCACATGCCTGTTCCAATAATAAAGTGCAACAATAGTATATAAAAAATCCAAAGGAAAATACCAATGAAAAGAAAAAAAACTACAATAATTATCCCAACATACAAGCTTGTACAGTCTTACATGAAACCCAAAGTCCTCCTAGAAACATGAAAGAAGTATTATATATGTAGGGTGTGTATACATATATACTCAGTAGGGAAAAACCAAAAGCTCTTGTGCCCAAGTGAGGAGGCATTCTGATACACTGTGGGAATAGGAGATAACCAAAGAACATATCAGGGAATCTATCCTCCAAAACCTCACCAAGGAAAAGTCCTGAAAAATGAAATTCAAGTAAAGTAATAGTAATAACACATCAATTTTATGTTACCCCATGACACTCCCCCACTAGTTATTGAAGACATCTTACGCGTGAGACCTCACTAGCCATTCTCACCGCTGTCCAACTGCCATACCCCACCAAAAAAACTTGGGCTACCACAACCACACATCCCGCTCACAAACACATGGGCCACAAAAACCAAACGAAACCACACCCATAGACTCCTGTGCCAGAACAACTACCAACACACTTGAAGACACCCATCCCTGAACAACTAATACCACGCCCTAAGACACTTGGGTCTCATCCCGAATATTCTTGGTAAACAACCTTCCCGCACACACCTCGACCAACCACCATAACTACCTTGCTCAGGGAATATTTGGCCATAATTGAACTCAAGCCATCAAAGCCTTCCTGATGAGTCTTGGGATACTCATGAGAGGGAGGATAAAATGAGTTATTAAACAACCACTCATAGTATTGTGGGGGAAATCACCCTCCCCCATGAAATGGGGGTGTTCTACATGATGTATTCAACAGGGGTGGGCATGAATTAGAAACATAAGAAATAAATTATACATATATGTAAACAAGAACTCATCTCGACTAAGGGGTTCCAAAACCACCCCACATAGAGACACCATCGTCATTATTCATTGATAAATAGTACAACACCCACAACCATGCCACATCTCATTCCTAGAAAACAAATACTCTTTTGAGATCATTCTTTTAATCACATTATAGTGGTTCCATTTAAATAAATCTTCAATACTGGGAACTAATAGTCATAGACACAATCCAACGAATGAAAAAAAAAACAATACAAAAAAATAAACATTCACACCTGGTTCTCTTGTAAAGTCACAACAACAAAATTGATTGATGAGATCCCACAAATTATTCAAACCAAAACAAGACCCAAAATATGGTCCCACATGGCCTCAGATCCACAAACCAACAACTAAAACATAATAGGGGATCCTATCTCCATCAATGTCTCCTCACAAGAATCAAGTAGAACAATCATACTCATTATCAGAATAGAGTAATGGAGTTTTTAGATTTAAACACACCATGTCTTTAGTTTTGTTTTTCTATTTTGTTAACCTCGGTGATAACACATGGATCCTTATTCATTTGGAATCCATTTAATGAACTGAGTTTACTTTATTAACCAGTTCCCATGTTACATACATTCAATCACATAAATATCCAGAAAACAAAGGTTCATTAGTGTGCAATAAATTACCACCAACGACTACGATTTTCAATGTACATAAGACCATAAAATTTACAATATATAAGTAGAGGTAAAATAATATTGTACCATTAACAAACAAACCCATTCATTATTTAAAACTATTTATTATATTTTCTAAGGTTTGGTTTCATCCATCCCCATAGAAAAATCATCATTCCCACTCCGTATGATACACGATAAAGAGAGATAAAGGAAGAACCATACATGGATGATCAAAAATCGATGTTTTTCTCCGCACACCAATAACAGTGATGCGCTACTTGTAGTGGAGAAAATTCGAGGACTCCACAAATGAGTAGGAAGGGATCCAGAATATGATCAACACTATCCTTGTGAAAGGGGACTCCAAACACACCATGTATTGAAAGAAAATCACCAATAAGAAGAAATAAATAAATCTACTGTGATAAAAAGTTGAGATCATGGAGTTACGAGATATGAGAATCTTGAATAGAATTAATGGTAAATCGTGGTTTTACCATGCAGTTGGACGGTTAGACGCAATCAAATTAATTATTATTAAATAATTCTCATCAGAGGGGTGTCTATAATAGATGTGCCTTAAAGGATTTCATTTAATGAGTGTAAAATGGGTCTGTTGAGTTTCTCCCAACTCCTTGGGCATTTAAAACATTTATTAAGGCACTAAAAATTATATTGAACAACATTAAAAGTGATTAAAGGCTTAAATGTGGCGTTACAGAAAATAATGGGGAAGGATACACTAACACCCCTCTGTGGCCGATTAGTGAGACCGATAAGTGAAACCGATCTGTGGAGTAGATCAGGAGAAGCTGATCCCTTGAAGCTGATCAGTAAAAATTATTAGGTGAAGATGATCAGGGAAACCGATGGGAGAAACCAATTAGTGAATCTGATGGGAGAAATTGATTGGTAAAACTGATTAGTGAAACCGGTGGGTGAAAAAGATCGCTGAAACCGATTGGTGAAATCGATGGGTTGAACCAATGGGCAAAACTGATTGGTGAATTTGATCTGGTGAAAATGATCTGTGAAACTGTTCGGGTGAAACTAATTGGCTGAAAATGATAAATGAAACCTATTAGTGAAACTGATCTGTGGAACCAATGGGCAAAATTTATTGGTGAAATTGATGGGTGAAACTGATCGAGTGAAACTGATCTATGAAGACGATTGGGTAAAACGGATTGGGTGAAACTGATCAGTGAAAGAGATGAGTGAAATAGATCTATAAAACTGATGGGAAAAACCAATGGGTGAAATTGATGGGTGAAACCTATGGGTGAAACCGATTGGTGAAACAGATGGGTGAAACCCATGGGTGAAACCAATCGGTGAAGCTGATGGGTCAAATAGATGGGTGAAACTGATCAGTGAAACTGATGGGTGAAATTAATGGGTGAAACCGCTAGGTGAATCTAATGGGTGAAACAGATCAGTGAAATCGATGGGTGAAACAGATGGGTGAAACTAATTGGTGAAACTGATCGGGGGAAACTGATTAGTAAAACTGATCTGGTGAAACCAATTGGGTGAAACTAATCAGTGAATCTGATAGGTGAAATCAATCAGTGAAACCGATGGGTGAAACTGATGGGTGAAACTGATTGGGTTAAACTGATCCATGAAACTGATTGGTTGAAACTCATTTGGTTGAAACAGATTAGTGAAGTAGATGGGTGAAACTGATCGGTGAAACCAATGGGTGAAACCAATTTGTGATACTGATCGGCGAAAGCGATGGGTGAAAGCGATGGGTAAAACCTCATAGTGAGGCAGATCGGTGAGACACTGAAAAATGAAATCGATGGCTGAAACCAATCAGTGAGACAAATTGGTGAGACACTAATCAATGAGACTAATGGGTGAAACTTATCGGTGAGACCGATTGGTGAAACCGATTAGTGAGACACTAGTAAAGTTGACATGTGAAGATGATCACGTGAAGCTGATCTATAAAGCTGATCAGTGAAGATGATCTATGAAGCTGATCAGTGAAGGTGATTAGTGATCCTGGTATGTAAATATGATCAGTGAAGTTGATCAGTGAAGCTGATCTATGAAGAAGAATTGTGATGTTGGTATGTGAAGTTGATCAGTGAAGTGGATCTCTGAACCTGATTAGTGAAGCTGATTTGAGGAGATGATTTTTGAAGCCAATAGGTGAAGTTGATCTATAGAGATGATCTGTAAAGCTGATCAGTGCATCTGATCAGTAAAGCTGTTCTGTGAAGCTAATCAGTGAAGATAATGAGTGAAGTTGATATGTGGATCAAATCTGTGAAGTTGATCGGTGAAGCTGATCTATGGAGATGATCTCTGAAGATGATCTGTGAATCTGATCAGTAAATCTTACGTGTGATACTGATTAGTGAAACTGATTAGTGAAGCTGATCTATAGAGCTGATCTGTGAAGCTGATAAGTTAAACTGATATGTGAGACTGATGGGTGGAACTGATCGGTGAGACCGATCAGTGGAACTAATGGGTGACACCATAGTAACAAGTTTCCACTGGCACCCACATCATCCTGACACACCGATGGTTTCCAGGACAACCCCACACATAGAATTTGGTAATGGACTTGGAGGGTCTAGTCCATTACATCAGATACCACTGAAATTATTATCGTCCTCGAGAATACAAGATTAACCCAAGCAACCACTCCAGAAGATACCTCTCAAGGAAAAACCACACCCAAACATCAAAATGAATCCCAAGGATTAATTTTTTACAACACACAGATCATAGAGTCATTTCCTCCATATCAATATACTATCGTCTTTGGGTAGCACTAACTCGACCGCATGGGTTTAATCGTGTTAACACTGAGGTGTCTTGATTATGAATCAGTTTCTACCTTCCCCACATATCAGGACTTTTCATAAATATTCACACAGTAAGGAAACAAAGCATCTCCAAAACCAACAAAGTCAACATTACATCAGAGCAGCTCAAAAAAACCACAACATCAAAGAACGCTCGGAACAATAACTCAAAACACCTTTGGGGACTAAGCACACATTTGGGCTTCTCGCCCCCATGTACTCTCCTCGAATCCATCATTCATCCACAACACAGGAACCAAAGAGATGGTTCATCCACGAATCCTTTTCTCTTTTTGATCCTTGATCCTCACTAGTTGCTCCAAGAATGTAGAGCCATCCCCTATATCCAACACTCCATAGACAATGACATGAGAGTCATCGTGATGATATCGACGAAGCAAGGAGACATGGAAAACATCATGGATCCTTTCCAACTGAGGTGGCTACACCAGCTGATATGCCACATCACTGACTCACCGCAACACATCGAAAGGCCCAATAAACCATGGATAGAGCTTGCTCCCCTTGCTAAACCATCACTTACCATGTTGAGGGGAAACCATCCAGAATACATGGTATCCAACTTCGAAATCCATGGGCCTCCTCCTACGATCATCATACTACTTCTGCAAGTCCTGAGTTGCCTTCATCATCTCTCGCATAAGCTGATCCTTCTATATTGTGCTATGCACAACCTCTGATAGAAGAACACCTACCTCCACACCCATGGTCAAGTAAATGGGTGAAATAAAAAGCCTCATGTACAGTGCTTCAAACATGTCCATTCCAATAGTAGATTGAGAGCTATTATTATAGGAAAACTATAATAAGGGAAAATGTCATTCCCATGATCCCCCAAAGTCCAAAACACAAGCCTGAAGCATATCCTACAATGTCTGGATGGTTCGCTCTATCTGCCCATCTTTCTAGGGGTGGAACGCAGGGCTCAGGCGAATCCGGGTGCCAAAACCATGCTGCAATCACCTTCGGGCTCATGAGGTAAATGGTGCATCCCTATCTGAGACTATGGACCTCATAACTCCATGAACATGCACCACCTCATCCACGTATCTCTGTGCTAAGGAAACCACCACACTCGATTAATTGATCACTCGGAACTGAGCTCATTTTTTATCCATTCTAACACAACCCAGATAGCACAACAACCTCCCTGAACCTTAGGTAGTCCTGTGATGAAATCCTTCAATATTTCCTATAACTTCTAGTCAGGGACATCTAAAGGATGCAAAAAACGTCTTGAGACATGGCGATCAACCTTCACCTGCTGACACACCAGGCAGTTTTCCATGAACTTCTCCACTTCCCTTTTCACCCAGGGCCACCAAAACTATTCTCTCAGGCCTCAGTACATCTTGGAAACTCCTTGGTGTACTGTTACAAGTGAGTTGTGGAACATAAGGGGAAGTACCTCATGCATCTTCTTTTGGAAAAACACCTTCCCTCTGAAAAGCATATGATTCCGTCCATCCTTCGACCACTCGTCAAGAGCATTGCCTTGGTTAACCTGATCACACATAGCTTCACTCTCTATTTCTACCCACTGAAACTCCTCCTCCTCCTACCACAAGAGATAGTATTGCACTGTCGTCTGAAATAGACAACCTCTACCACCATCAGCCCTTGCATCTAGGTGTTGGAAAACCAACTCCTACATTGCCTTCCATGCATCCCCAGATTCCTGAACAGCTTCCCTCCAAGACTTTCTACTCATGTCCTCTACCAAAACATTCAAATTACCTTTAGATTAAGAGATCTCAATGTTGTAGTCCTGAAGATACTCTAACCACCTTTATTGTCGCTTGTTTAAGTCCTGCTAGGTAATGATATACCTCAAACTCTTGTAACTTGTGAAGACCACAAAGTGCTCCCCGAAGAGGTAAAGCACTACAACATCAACGCAAACAATACTATTGTAAGATATAGGTCACAGGAGGCATAGTTATGCTCATGAGGATATAACTACCTAGACTCAAAAGAGATCACTCCCCACACCTGCTTTAGCACAAACTCTAGGCCAAGTACAAAAGAATCACAAAACACCTCAAACAACACCCCATCCTCTGGAAACATGATCACTATAGCGTTGAACAACCATTCCATCATATAGTAGAATGCTTCCTGACACTTCTCACTCCACATGAAGGCCTAGTCCATTCTGGTCAACGATGTTAAAAGAGCTAAAAATTGAGGGAAGTTGGATATGAAAATCCAATAATAGCCTGTGAGACCCAGAAAACTTCAAACCTTCATTACATTTTTGAGTGCTTCCCAAGAAACAACCGCTTCAACATTTGACAGATCCACGTCTACCCCATGCTGAGACACCATGTGTCCATAGAAATGAACTTCTCATGTTATTAACAAGTGATGGGGAAATTTACCATAGAGATAGTGATGTCATATTATTTCCAAGACCATCCAGAGGTTCTTATAATGTTAATCCATTGATCTTGAGTAGATCAAAATTTCATCATTGAACACAATGATGAACCAGTCTAGAATCTCACAGAAAACATAGTTCATGAGCCCCATGAACATAGAAGGTGCATTTGTAACACCGAATGACATGACTATGAAATCAATGTTCCTAGACATTCACTTGTATGTTTTCTTAGGAATATTACTATAATTCCCCCATAACTGGTGATTCCTAGACCATAGATTGATTTAATGAACCTAAATGATCTCCTCAGTTAGTAAATGAGATTGTCTATCCTCGGGAGAGGGTAATGAATCTTGACCATTACCAGATTCTGTCTATAGTAATCTATGCACAGCTTGAGTCAACCATCTACCATCTTCGTGAAAAATACCAGATCACCCCGTGGTGACATGTTGGGTCGGATAAACCCATTATTCATCAGATTTTATATCTGAATCCGCGACTCCCGCAACTCAGAGGGTGCCATCTGATAAGGATATATTGAAATGGGATGGGAACTGGTTTGTAATTCAATCCCAAAATCTACAACACATCAATGGGGTAGAGTCACAGCCTCCGTATATTAAATGTCCAAGAACCCTCTGACAATTCTCGGAACATCCATCATCGCATCATCCAATGATTCTACTGAACGATCAACCATCTTAGAAAAAAGAGTCCCCACACGCTGTATCCCAACCTAAAAACTCTATTCGCCAACCAAAGTTACATGTTGGCTATCCACATTGGATAACATGACTCTTCTCTAGAAGTAGTTGATAACAACATCCATAGAAAACATCTGGATGATGCTTAGGAAGAATTTCTAAGACCGCGTTTTCTGCAAAAGATGATCTCCACTAGACTGATTTGGCCCCTACATCAATATGTATCCTCAGAAAACATCAAAATGGATGGTATGACCCCCAAATAGAACACTCAGCACCAGGTAAATAGAGAGTTTCTCTATCCCTAGGTCCAATTCGTGGGATAGACTGAGTGTAAGAAATGATTGTGAAGCTTCTGAATCAATCAATCCATAAGAAAGAGTGCTGAAAAAGTTGATCGTACCTCGAACAACGTCTGGACCTACTGAAATTAATACCTCTGTGGCGTGAAACTTCCCACACCTAGCTCCTCTGCCTCTCGGATATCAATTTCCTCCCCGACCATGCCCAGGTCGAGGACCTTGAGGAGAACCCTAGGGTCAGCCTCCTCCTTCCCCATCTGCTCTCAGAGGAAAATGAGCTTGTTTCCCTACTGTTGCTACTGAAAGGGTTTCAAAGAAAACTTATACTGCTGAGGCTGGTTCTTAACCTACCCACCCCCTCTATAATGCACTCGGTTCAGGCATTGATTTCGAATGTTCCAAAAACTTCCACAAATGAAGAACCTCGGTCCTAGGCCTGTATGAAAAAGCTAGGGCCAGATCTCCAATAGTCATAACCTAAAAAGGCCCGGATGCTAGAGGAATACTGCTGACAGACGACCCCTTTAACAAGCCCAACTGGATCCCCTATCATGGAACATCTCCCATCATGTACATCCCCTCTACCCATTCATCATTCTTTTGGACTTCAATGTATGTCATTAGGGTGAAGGGGGTAACAACATACTGAAGAGAATGTCGTATGGCCTCCTCTAAATGTCTCCCCCGAGAATCCTCATTTAGAAGAAGGTTTAGGAAAAAATGAAGGAGATCCTTAATCTTGATCCCCAACTCCCTTACTAACATAGCCCATTCTAAAGGGAATGTAGCTCCTTCCACTTTTCCTCCATCATCTTGGAATAGATGAATTCCGCTTAGAATTCCCTCTCAATGTCATTCCCTAAAACTACAACCTCTATCTTCTCCCCATGATAGAGCGCCCACCACTGATGCACCACTCCCTACATCTGGCTTATAGCTAGAGGCACCCAGTACAATGTCGGTTCTTAGATCAATATAAAAGATATCACTATCTCCTCGAGCAATCTCTATATCTCCATGATCAAGACACTTCCATTGTACTTTTTGAGGGTCTTCCACTGAAAGGAACCAAACTTCCTCTACCACTGGTCATCCTCATCCTCTTGATCAGTCATCTGCTGAGTTTCCAGATCAGCCTCCTGGGTCTCTATCGCTCACACTACTCATGGACATCGTCCAGGTTCCATAGCTTCAAGGTAAAGAAGGAATTCCTAAGCCTTAGTAGTGTATATTATTCCTGTTAATTTTTTATTAATTTTTTTTTATTTAAATTCCTAGAACACCCATAACACACAAGAACACGAGTAATTATGATGCATTTCTTTTCCTAGAGTCTCTACACTGAAATCATTGTTGCCACAAATGGTTTTTCAGTAGGTCTAGTGCCTTTTCATCAGATCACAGGGGGGGATAAAATATCATGTCCTATCTAGTCTTCTCGATCCTATGTAATTCTCCATGATTGCCCAATATTTTTTCTCTACCATCCCATTCAATCCTCAATGTTCCTAACTCCGAACCACAACTTTTCCCTCAACCTCCCTATGATACCATTCTATCACGACCCACCATCACCAAGAAGAGGTAATGGATAATAAATTTCCAAACACTTCCTTCATCAAGTTGAAGGAGAGATAATGACCCCATGACCCGCATTCAATAGGCCCCGGAGTGGAGGCAAGCACCAAGGGTAGAGAATCAGATTTAATAAGGAAGGAATTATCATTTTTATTTTGTAGGATAGAGATATAAGATTTTAAATACCAATCAACACCAAAACATGGAGTAAATTTAAATCCAAAACAATCAATTCCCATATGCATGTTCCAATAGTAATTTTCTACAAATGAAAAAGAAACACTAAAGGAAAGTACGAATGAAAATAAAAACAACAACAACAACTATCCCAACGTGTCAGCTAGTATAGTCTTACACGATCCCCAATGTCCTCCTAGAAACCTTAAAGTAGTTTTATATAGGTAGGGTGAGTATACAAATATACTTAGTAGTAAAAAACAAAAAACACCCATGCACATGTGGGGATGAATTCTAATACCCCTTGAGAAAAAGAGATAACCAAACCACCAAGCAAAGAAAATATCCTCCCAAAACTCACCAGGGCACACTCCCAAAATAATGAAAGTCATGTAATGTAATAGTAACATCACATTGATGTTTGGGTGCCCCATGCCACTTTACCACTGGTTATTGATGACATCCCACGCGTCAGACCTACCCCGCCAATCTCACAGCAGACCCACTTATATACCCCGCCTGCACACACCTAGGATACCACAACCACACATCCCACCAACAAACACATGAGCAAAAATAACCAAACTTAACCATTCCCATAGACACCAGGGACAGAACAACTACTGGAACGCCTGAATACACATGCGCTTGAAGAACTACTGCCACACCCAATGACACCTAGGCCTCATCTTGATGACGATTAGGAAACAACGTTGCCGCACACACCTAGGCCAACTACCACAACAACCCTACCAGAAGAATCTGGGGCTATAATGGACTTCAATTTGTCACAGCATGCCCAATGATTCTTGGGTTACTCCTGAAATGGATCAAAAAAAGTGCTAATAACTAGATACTCATATGAGTGTTTAGAAAAACACCAGCCCCATGAAATGGGGGGGGGGGGGGGGGTCGGCATGAAGCGCTCAACATGGGTGGGGAATGAATAAGATACATAATAACTAAATTATACATATAGGTAAACAAGAACTCATCCCAACCTAGGGGTCCCAAAAATAGCCGATACACAAACTCTCTCATTACTATTCACTCATAAAAAGTAAAACAGCCTCCACCAAGTCATAACACATTCCTAGAAAACAAATACCATTTTGAGATTATTCTTGTTATCACATTCTAGTGGTTCCATTTAAATAATTCTTCACTACCAAGAAACTAACAGGCATAGCCACCTGATGAGGATGGAAAAACAACCACACACCAAAATAAGCATTCACATTCGGTTCTCTTGTATAGTCACAAAAAAATGGATCTGTGAGATCCCATGAAGTACTAGAACAATACCAAGCCCCACCATATGGTACCACACAAACATAGATCCATAAAAAAACTACACCACAATAGAGGATCCCATTCCCATCCATATCACCTCACAACATCAAGTAGAATATCAATACACATCATCAGAAAAGAGCAATGGATTTTTTCATATTAAAACAAAAAATTTCTTTTGTTCCTTCTTTCTGTTTGGTTATCCCGGGTGACCACACAAGGATTAAAATTAATTGGGAATCCATTTAAGTTACCGAGTTTACATAATTAAATAGTTTCTATCATTCATCCATTCAATCATAGAAATAACCAAAAAACATAGTTTCATTAGTGAGGAACAAAGTACCACCCATAGACACGATATTCAATCGACATAAGCCAATTAAATTCAAACCATCTAAGAAAAGAAAAAATTGTACATTAGCATTATCAAACATATCCCTTCATTCTTTAAAATCATTTATTATCATCATTAAGGGTTGTGTCATCCATCCCCGTAGAAACATCATCATGCCCTCCCCGCATGATACACATTAAAGAGATATGATGGAATAACCCTAATTATATTATCAAAGATCGACGATTTTCTACGTAGTACAATAACTGGGATGCATGACATGTAGGGGAGAATCTCTACAGACTCCAAGAATGAGTAGGAATGGTTTCAGCACGGGCACACCATCAGCCTTATGAAAGGGGACTCAAAATTCCCCATGGAAAGATAGAAAATATCCATGAAGAAGATATAAATAATTGTAGTGTGATAATAAGGTGAGATCCAGGAGTTATGGAATATGAAATGAGTGAACGGCTTTAATGTCCAATCATGGTTTCACCACAAAGTTGGATAGTTACACATTATGGATTTAATTGTTATTTAATAATTCCAATCAGATGGGTCTCAATAACAGATTCCCATTAATTGATTTAATTTAAATTGAGAAAAATTAGTTCATTATGGTTATCCCCACACAAATAGAGTTTAAAACATTGTTTATGGAACTAAAAATGTCCATGGACAACTTTAAAAAGGATAAAAGACATAAAAGTGGCATTATGGGAAATATTGGGGAAGGAAACCTTGACACCCCACTATGGCCGATCGATGTGACGGATTAGTGAAACCGATCAGTGGAGCTGATCAGGTAAATCTCATCAGGTGAAGCTGATCCTGTATAGCTAATCAATAAACATGGTCGGGTGAAGATGATAAATGAAATTGATCAGGTGAAACTGATCAGTGAAACTGATTCATGAAACCAATTGGTAAATGGGATTGGTGAAACCGATGGGTGAAACCGATCGGTGAAACATATGGGTGAAATAGATGGGTGAAAGAAATGGGTGAAACCTATTGGTGAAGCTGATTAGTGAAATTGATGGGTGTAAATGATGTATACTACCAATGGGGGAAACCGATTTGGAGAAACTGATTGGTGAAATTGATCGGGTGAAGCTAATTGGGAGATAAATATTAGTGAAACTGATGGATGAAACTGATTAGTAAAATATATGGATGAAACCGTTTGGTGAAACTGATGGGTGAAACTAATCAGGGAAACTGATTGGGTGAAAGAGATCCATGAGACAGATCGGGTGAAACATATTGAGAGATGCTGATCAGTGAAACCGATGGGGTAAAAAAATCGGTGAAACCAATGGTTAAAACATATGGGTGAGACCAATCGGTGAAACTAATTAGTGAAACCGATGGTGAAACTGAAGTGTGAAACCGATGGGTGAAACCAATGAGTGAACTGATCGAGTGAAATCGATCAGTGAACGTTATCAGGTGAAACTGATTGGGTGAAACTGATCAGTGAAACCTATTGGTGAAATCGATTGTGGAAATTGAAGAGTGAAACTGATTGGTGAAACTGATGGGTGAAACAGATTAGGTGAAACCGATCACTAAAACCGATGGGTGAAATCGATTAGTTAAACTAATGGATGAAGCTGATGGGTGAAACCGATCGGGGAAACCGAAGGGTGAAACAGATCAGTGATACTAATCAGCAAGACACTGATCGGTGAGACTGATGGGTGAAACCGATCCGTGAGACCAACATGTCAAAAAAATCGGTGAGACTGATGGGTGAAACCGATCTGTGAGACCAATCCGTGAAACTAGTGGAGGTGATATGTGAATATGATCATGTTAAGCGTAATATTGAAGCTGATCTGTATAGCTGGTCTGTGAAGGTGGTCAGTGAAGCTTATCAGTGAAGCTGCTACGTGAAGCTGATTAGTAAAGCTGGTTTATGAAGCTGATTAGAGAACCTGATCTATGAAGCTAATATGTGAAGTTGACCAGTGAAGCTGATTAGTGAAGTTGATCAGTGAAGTAGACCTGTGTAGCGGATCAATGAAGATGATATGTGGAGATGATCCATGAAGTTGATAAGTGAAGCTGATCTGTGGAGATGATATGTGAAGATGATCAGTGAAGCTGATCAAAGAACAAGATCCGTAAAGCTAATTAGTGAAGCAGGTCAGTGAAACCGATCTATGGAGCTGATCTGTTATGATGATCAGTGAAGCAGGTATGTGGAGCTGATCTGTGAAGATGGTCGGTGGGGCTGATCATTGAAGTTGGTATGTGAAGTTGATCACTGAAGCAGATCAGTGAAGTTGGTCTATAGAGATAATCTGTCAAGCAGATCAGTGAAACTAGCCTGTAAGATCGATGGGTGGAACTAATTGGTGAGACTGATCAGTGGAACTAATAGGTTACACCACGGTGACACGTTTCCACTAACACCCACATCCTCCAGACTCACCGATGGATTCCAGAACAGCCCAACACTAATAATATGGAAATTTAATTTTCAAAGAGGGTCTAGGAAACGAAATATTCATTGGAAAATTATATTTAAATCATTTATGATGGGTCATGAAGAGTTTTTGAATTCCCTATATATATCACCCTGAAAAGTCAAATGATGTGTGTAGTAAGGCTCGTTTTTATGTACAATATTTCCCTGAGATAGGACTAGGACATCTTGCTATATTTTTTAACCCTGGGTAAATCTGTTCCAGATCCACATCCATTTCCATTATCCAAACATGGATGTATTTCTCTGAAACCACTCCTTCAATATTTTATAAAAATCCAGGTCATTTTACAATACTTTTAATTTTTCTTATACTTATCCTTGGTATATATAATTTTTAATACGTTTTTCTCATCATAGAATCCAATGGATAATTATACCTTCACTCTTTCACCAACTATAAATACCCAGACATTATAAACATCGATATTATATCACATTTGATGAATGCATAAAACATTTTCAAAAAAAGTTACCCACAGACCAGATTTCCGAGTGACTTTGAAAAAATGAAAATATGAACATCAGTACATAAGTGAGATACATTATCTCGCACTAGGATCATCATGACAAGAAACCTCCACAGACACATAATACATAATGCATATCTTCAAAAAATGTGGAAGGAATCAATAAAATGGGTGATCATAGATGCCTAGAAAGGGTAAACAAGAATATATTTAAGAATAAATCTGAGCATATGAGTATGAGAATTTGATCAAAACATTTGATTATTTTATCCTGAAAATACAATATCCTAAAAATGAATCCAGAAATAAAGCATGAATATTAAAAACACATGAATAATAAATTAATAAATAACATAATTCATGAAAGCATAATATAGGAATAATTTAGGGAATTATGGAAGACACATAAGCATATATAATGATTTCAATAATAGTCAAGGACTCTCTACCAAGGCCATAATAGTTGATAATGTCCATGTATGAATATGGATCACCTATCATTCCCACCATGTATTACTAAATCAAGTTCACTTCATATTCTTTCCCTCTAATACTGAACAGAGTTTACACCTCATTCTAGCCATGTCTATCAAATTATATAAAAATTACTACCCAATGAATTAGATTGATATATAGGTCCAACCCATATCATAATGAAAAAATACAAACTTATGTCAAAAATTAAATAAATTTCATATCATACCCCAAGATATGAAATGCGTATCATAGTCATGTAATCATATAATAACTTGTGGAAAATAAAAGATTCATAATAATTTATTTATAAATATAACTGAAGACAGGAAGATGATTTAAAAAATCATATAACCCATAAAAGATAAAAACATTTCACTAACATAATACAATCAAAACATAAACTATTAATACCAATAATATGAATTTATACATTTCATAATTTCCTTATAATGTCAAGAATAACACCAATGAATTTCATCTTATATGGTTAAAATTTTTAAGATATTTTTAAAATATTTCTTTAGTAAAATATTCATCGTCCTTTAAAATTGATTTTAAAAATATAATAACTTTGTAAAAATATGTTATTTAATAGAAAACAAGAAAACCAATAATTGATACATGAAAAAATATTGAAACCCTTTTTCCTTGATACTTATAATGTATCTTGAAAACAATTTGAAACACATTTTCCATGAATACTTACAAAAGATTCTAAAACCCCCTTTTAAACATATACTATGATAAATAAATACCAAAGAATAGATATATAAATAAACATAAATTAAATTAAAAAAAATCATAGAATAAATTCATGAGTATTATATACGTTAGAGAAAAGAAAATATTAGTGAACAAGGAATGTTACTCATAAATATAAAAAGTGGGTTGGAATTCCCTTACCTGGTATCTTATCTCTCATCATACTATTTCAAACCACCTATATACGAAATGTAATTTTATTATACATATATCATAGAGAAATATACTTATTTATAATACAAAATACAGTTTAACTATTTATTTTTATTACCCTCTTGTTAATTATTCAATGTAATATCTTCTTTATTTTTCACATGTTTCTTAATTTTTTATATCATTGTTTCTTATACATATATGTAGATTTATATAATTTCAACCATGGTATAAATATAATTTATAAGAATTTCATGTGTATTATTATAATCCATGTAATATTAATGTATGATGTTGAATACACCATTCGTGGGGATAGTAGGTCGTATGTATGCATATATGACATTTTTGATTAATATTCATGATGAAATAATGAATGAAAAAGGTATGTATTTATATAAATCATTATTAATGAAGCTTTATTATATCATATATATTATATATATTTCTTATTCCGATTTTTAATACACACTATGTTGTGTATGATCCAATCGCATCTCTTAGAGGGGGCGGTAATCCACATTTCCTAAATCAAAATTATTAAATTATCATTAAATTTAAATTATAAGGTAACATGTTTCGTAGAATCAAATAAGCTTAAAGAAATAATAAATATAACATATAAAATATATAAATATAGTTTCCAAAATAGTGTCCACTATAAGAGATGGTACTTGAAAAATGAACAGTCATCATTTATTGAAGTGGTGGTTTTCCTTATATGTAAACATTATGGTCATCACCCATTACATAGAAATATGCGTAAGAGTAGGTTAAAACACTATATAAAAATTTCCTATTATATTTTGTATATTTGTTTACATAATAATGGAATAATATGGTTTCATGTAGAGGATAATTAAAATCAATTAAAATAGTTTGATAGAAGGAGTTACCTTTTAATCGGGTAACTCTTTTTGGTTTTCAACGAAGAGCTTCCTTGGTAGAATTTTTGTCCAAGGGAGGATTCATGGAGGAATTTTTTTATTTTGAGGAAATATTTTTAGAGATTTATTTAGAGGTAATGTGGCTTTATTTGTGTGAGTATGTGGGAGGAGTATATGCATTTTATAGTGGAGGAGGAGTTTCACTGTTTTTATATTTCAAAAAATGGAAACTCCACCAACATTTTTTATTTTAAGCAAATCTAATAATAGTAAAAATTCCATAAAAGGGATGATAGGGTATAAATATTTTCATTAAATGGATTTTATAAAATTTAATAGTTCTTTTAGGGATGTAAGTTTATGGTTTAGTCTTTATTATGCTTAATTTTACCTTTATCATTTTAATTGATTTTTATTACATTCACTAATATATTTTTTTCCAGAAACTATGCTGACATTATTAGAGAATATAAATAACGATGGTTCAAAATATTTAATACATTTTTTCATATTAAAATAATAGAGGTAAATTAACTAAAATTAAAAACAGTAGACAAGATGACAAAGCAAGATTTCGATGTAAAAAATGATCAAAAGTTTTCTATGATTTTAGAGTGAATTTAAATGTGAAATTTATTCCGATGATCAAAATTAGTTTGGTTAATAAACTTTTATCCATTTTAAATTTAAAACCAACTTAATTTCAAATTTAAATATATATATATATATAAATTATATGAAAATGTAATTTTGAGATCAATTTCATTATATTTCACATTTCATACAAAATGAATGTTTATTGAAAAATACCAAAATTTCACACTAACATATTTTAAAAATAAAAATAAAAAAATAATATTTATTTTGATATATAAAATATATAAAATCTCCAATATTTTTTTTAAATGGGTTCTCCATTATAAGTAATTAAATGATCCTTAATAAAAATATTGGCTTTTTATATGAAGATTTGTTTGTTAATATCTTAGGAATATTTTATCTCTCAGATAAATATAAAAACTATTTTATGTAATATATAATGTATATTTATTTCAGTAATATCACTAAATAAATTTTTTTAATCTAATTTATTAGGAATAAACTACTTTTTGAACATAAAAATAGTTTTCTATAAAAATATTCCATTTATATTCATTTGGATCATATATTTATTATAAATAACGAATTGATTTTATATTTGTTTAAACAATAGGATTTAATAATTAATTCAATACTACTCATATCCTTTAAATTAATTTTCTATGTTACTTATTAAATTATTATGTAATAATATTTTAATAATATATTGTTTTTTTGGTAAAACTCAGTCTGTCATGTTACACAAGTTATCAGGGAAAGTCAGTCATGCGTCTAATTTAATATAACATTAGTGTTCCGTGTATAGAAATATGATCATTATATTTATTTTAGTGAAAAATTATATTCATATTTCATATAACACAATATAATCATTCTTCTTTATTTTATATATGTAACTATTTTTAGTATTGCCTATAATTAAATATATAAAAAAGAAAAATTAATTTGAAAAAAATAAATTCTAAAACGGTGTATGTGTTACAAGTACTATAAATTAATCAATGTTATATCTATAACTATGTAATTCTCATAAAGTCCATGTCTAATGTATTTTTCATTTTTTGAATGGCCATTACAATTCATTATTTAAATGGATTTTAATCCACCAATTATACCTATTAAATAAGAAATTAGGAACATCAATGTTACACCAGTAAATTCAATAACAAAAATAATAATATTCCTCCACATGACACAATATAAAGAAATATAATTTATTTTAAATAACATAAATTTAATATGAGTTATTCTAAATTCATCCATGATATTAAACTTATCAATCGGAAGAAGAAAAATAATTTACATTGTATAATGGAAAGTGATACATATCATGATATGTTGAATGTGATTGATCTCAAAATTGGTTGTCATCCCATACCAGTAAAGGTTAATATAAGAACACTTTTTTCATAAAAGTAATTTTTTTAGAAAAATAGTTCCGTTATTAATTAAAATAGATGCAATTCATTAAAAAAGTCTTCTTTTTAACATTTTGTAAGAAAGTAGTTACAAATCACAATCCAAAATCAATTTCATTACACTAAGAAATAAATACTATTTTCTTATAATACAAATTTAAATAAAACTTCACAAAATATGTTAAAATTGATATTAGTGATAAATTCCCCTCAAATAATATATTGAAATATTGAAAAAATTACTCCTGGCGGTGAATATATGTATTGATGTGGTGTATGTTAAGAAAAATATTTTGTTCACACCACTGGTAAAATTTACCCCATTCAGAAAATGAAATGAATATTACTCTTGAATAGTTTTATAGAAATTAAAACATGTTTAAAAATTCAACAAATAATTTTTTTGAATAATATAATATATTTGAAAGATCAGTTGAAATTAATTATGTACATTAATGAAAACGAGTTGGATGGAAAACATAAAAACAAAACATTTTAATGAATGTCTATTATAGATAACTTAATTATTGATTTTTTTCCACAAGATAACTAATAGGAAATATATATTTAAAAAGTAATATGAAAACACTCTAATAAAAATATAAATATATAGATATATATATATATATAATAAAATAAAAGAATCATATATTTTTTCAATTAAAACATGATCAAAAATAATTATAAAATAAAAATTTACTATAAAATAATTTCATTATGACTAGTCTCAACTTAGACTTATGTGTTTCATTTTATATATAATTAATTTAAATTTATATAGTAATTTATTTATAACCTATTCCATCTATATTTAATTTTATTTGTCCTTTTAAAATCATTTGAAATTCACCCATTCAATAATTCCATCTTATGTTGACCACATTGGGTTAGTCAATCAAGTTATCAAAAAAATACTTTTGTATGTTTTCTCTTGATGAAGAAGTTACAAAATGGTCTTTTCATGTCCAAAATGATAATAATGTCATTAATATAAGTTCTATTCACAGAATATTATATATGATTATTAAATATTGTAATAAAAAAATTATTTACATTATTTCATAGAGGTGTAAATCCACATGTATAAATGAGTGAAATTATAATTTTTCAAAATATTAAATGGTAATAATAATGATGATATATTGTGTTTTACAAATCATAATAATGTATAAATTATCAAATATACTGAATAATTTTACCAATATAATTGTAACACCAAAGCTTCAATTAATGTAAGTGAAAATTTTATTTTAATAAAACTATAACAAATTAGACAATATAAATTTTCATGAAGGATGTTTTTTTTATATTTTATAGGATTAATATATATTTAGAACTTGCTATGTCAAAATAATCTATTAATTATTTTTAAATTTTTCTTTGTAAAAATATTTTTTTTGAATAATTGAAAAGTTATATTTAAATATTAATTATTTTATATATAATAAAATTTAATGATATTTTATGTTATCCATGTATTGGTAATAAAATTTTATAAGAATAATTATAATATCATTTAGAGGTATAAAAATATATTTTCAGAAAACATATTTTAAACACAAAATGGATTTCAATTTTAATATATATAAATAATTTTTGATAATGAATTCTTTAATTTAAATATATAGATTATATATCCAAATGTATTTATTCTAACCCATATAATTATTTCTAGTTTCATAGTTGGCATAATATCATATTTTGTTTGAAAAAATCTGTTCATAAAAAATGTTTTCTTCTTGATTTGTGAGTTATTTTAAAATTATATTCTACTAATTATACGAGACAAATTTGATAAAATTTATTCTATATTTATGAACATATTTAAAATATTAGGATATAAAGTGAACTAAATCTTTTCTCATAATAAAAATATAAAACTGTATGAAATTAATTACCATGGATAATGTCATAAGATGTTTTTCAAAGAGTAAACCAAATTTGATGTGATATAAAATAATGAGAAAACCTTTTCAAACCAAATATAATTTGATATATTTATTCCTTTACCATATAAAATTCTAATATTAGTTTTTTTGGAGAAAATGGTTTTTTATTTTGAGTTAATAATTATTTAATTCATTGAAAATATTCAAGTGTTCCACCAACATCAATTATAAATAGGCGTATCCTCTCATTAATTTTGTACACATCATGAGAAATATAGTACAAAAAATTGTAAAATAATATATCCAAAAAATCATTATAAAAAATATATAGGATCCCATATTGGAAAAAATAATCTTATGGTCATTAATAAGATATCATGTGGAGTTTTTTCTTTGGGAATGTAATAGTCTTAAAAAATCTATTTCTCTTTAGGTATTCATTTACCACGTTAAATTATATCATGAAAATTAGATTATTAAAAAATCATTATAATGTGGTTTTATTATGTTTATAGAATAATATTTATCCATCTCATTACCCAACAAATCGGATGAAAACCCATCACTCATGTGAAAAAAAGACCATCTCCTTGTGAACTAATGAAATTTCTTTTCTATAACCCCCACTAATGGAAAGACCTAATGATGAAAATAATAAATATATATATGATACTTATGAAATAATATATATTTTTTTAAATTGAATATATAATATACTTTCTTATCAATTCACCCATTAAATAAATGACATTTTTTCTCTTACGTGTATATATATTACAATTTCCACATTGTGATACGATTCACATTACATGTCAAACTTTTACGATTGATTATAATAATATATATATATAATGTATAATAATAAAATTTATGAAATTAATATCATTTTGGTTACTAAGAGATGATAACATCTTAAAATAATACGAAAATTCATTAAATAATGTGCATGATAAAAAGAATAAGTTCACACCCGCCACAACGGTAATAATGAATGATTTTCAAAAAATGGACCATTGGGTGTTATAATAGGATCATATATGATTTTATAAACCCTATTATGGTTAATGTATCAATTAATGACATCTATAAAACAATAATATATCATGTTACTGTAACATCCCATGTATGTAAAAATAATGATATTATCGAGAGTTTACAAGATACGCAATATCAAAATTAAACAAACAATAAAATATTATTATTTAAATAAAACTATTATGAACTAGATGTTGAATAAGATGGTATACCAATTATTAAACAAAATATGAAATATAAATATATTTTACTTTCAAAATAAAAATCAATTGACTAATGAATACAAATAATAATTACCAATCACACAATAAATTTATTCTACACCTAAAAAATATGTAATATTACAAAATGGGTTTTAATACATTTTTCATTTGAATAGTAAAATTAATTTTCAGGAATATTAGAAATTTTATTTGAGGCAAATTTAATTAATATTTACATAAGCACATCAGTGATATCATAGGGTGAAATTATGATATATTTTTTGAAATGTTTTATTTTTTTAGAGAATATACAAAAATATAGTTTTTATAGGTGTAATTTCATTTCAATGAAAAGTATCATTGGGAATTTAATTTTATATCTAATTAAAAACATGTGTATTTAATTAAAAAAAATATAAAAATTAAATTTTAATCATCAATCTACCAGATTTTGGTATAAGTTCAATTTTTGGGATTTAAAATCATATTTTTTAAAAACTAATTTACATCGCATTCAAAATGATTAATTTTAAATTATTTTTTGATAGTTATAGATATTGAATCATGAAAATGGATTATATATTTTGAATATTTATTTCCAAATATGAGGAATAATTTCCTTTCTGTTTTTACATTATGAATAGTAACCATATTTCTTTTCTTACCACAATAACTATATTTTGGGTAACAAATGGTAGAAATAATTAGATCATGACTAAAAAATACCACATCACACTCCGTTAATCTATTCGATTACTAGGGTTATGAAATAACCATCCTTGATTAATTTTATTAATTTTTTTTGCAGTTGTAGAAATTGGATTATATATTACTTTATTTAAATATAAAAGTCAAAAAATGATAATTTATTATTGTTAATATATATATATATAATTATGTGATAGAGATGAGAAAAAGTTATGTACATTTATATATCGAATTTTTAAAGACAATTTATTTTTTATCATTGTTAATTAATTATGAATTTTTATTTATGATCAAATCACTTTAAATTATTAAACAATAGTGATATATTTCATAAAATAATATAGAAAAATCATATTTTTAATTAAAAAAACAATATTAATATTGTTGGTTTATTTTAGTACCATAATAACATTATAGAGTATAATAAATTTTTATGGATTTTTTTCATATATTATATTTTTATTCCCCTATTTTCATGAATTTTTAAATAATAAATTATTTAAGTAGTTTTTAAAATGATATTAATAGTATTTTATGTGAATTATATTTTATTTTTCTCAACAAATATATAAATATATTTACAGAAAAATCAGTATTTGGAATGGTAAAACATGTATTCTATCATCAATTTTTTAACCAATTGTTAAATTATAAGTATATTTAAAAACCATTAATATTGAAAATATTTTTACCCAAATAATTAATAAAAATTAATAGATTATGGGTTAATCAAAATGATATAATTTAAAATGAAATCAAAATAGTTATAAATGTGATTCAGTGATTATATTAAGACCAAATATTCCTTTTTAAAAAGTAAATTTCACATTGGATCCATTTTACATGTGATAAAAACATATTATTTTACAATATTTTACATATTTAAGAAATTGGAAGTAATTATATTTTATAATAAAAAATATTCTCTAAAATGATGTAAAATTAATAAAAATAAAACCATTTAAAAAGTTAATGGTATATGGTTTATATTATTATACATATTTGTTTATGGGTGATTTTCCATTTTTAGTTACTATGTTGACAACTAAGTGTTAAAACTCATTGATATTGTAGTGATTGTCAAAATGGTTAACTTGTGTTAATATAAAGTAATAATTTCTTCATGATAGTCTAAACACATCTAAAATATATTGTATGAGATTATTTGAACCCATAATCTTCTTATATTCAAAATATATCAATTAAAATACATTTTAATATCCAAACGAATTTATATTAATTTATGAAATTCCCATAATTCCCCTCCCCTCCACTTTAAAAGAGAAATCTATATCTTATCCAATCCACACCCCAATAGACACATGGTTTAGAAAAAAACTAGAAACATCCCTTATTATATAACTTCACATATTCTATAGGTGTTATTTGTAGTATAATTCCAACTGTTGAAGGAATGTGGTGTAAAGAAATTTTAATTTTTTAATATAGATGTATAGATTCTAGGAGATTGTTTATGTATTATTTATTTTCATTCTTCCATAAAATTATATTAACACATGATAAAATAAAAAAAATTATCGTACATATCATCATATTTTATTCTTTTAATTTAATAACCATGAACAAATTATTCTTCTATAAAATATGAAATGAATCCTTATTTTATGGGTACCACTGACTAGTTTCACACAAAGAGTGGTAATTCATTTTCCATCATCCCATCTTAAGAAATTTTAATAATAATGGGTTTAATATATAATTATATGTATAATATTGATAACAATATTATAATATTGGAAATATTATTTATTATGTGTTTTATTACCTTTAAATACATTAAATAATGATAGAGACTTTATGTATATGTGTTGCTGAAAACATCCACAAAGTGGCGTGATTCATTATTATCAATATAAAAAATGGAATATATATATATATATATATGTGTGTTTTTTTCATAAATAAGATGAAATTTCTGATTTAATGAGGAGTTTTTTATATAGAGGCCCCGACATTTGCATCCTGAAGCCTTTTTTATACTTTCATAAATTGGAATAAGATAGTGGGAATCATATCACAAAGGAACATTCTATTTATTAGTATTGTTAAACTAGTTACATAACTGGGACATACATTACGTAGAAATAAAAATTTACAACATTATTATATTTCAATAATAAAAATTTAACCCCTCAACCATATTTATTTACATATATCATAGAAAACTAAATAGGATCCTTGGAAAATAAAATAAAATAAGGTTATAGTCCAATTCCACATTAGGGATAAGTACATAAGAAGAATTAATGATTAAATAACAATAATAAATCAATAAGAAGGTTATCATTATTGGATAAATTATAATCATTATAAAAAGGTAAATACTAAAAAACCAATTCTATTTAATCAGTATACTGATATATAAAAACTTCATAGAGATAATTTCAATGTTAATATCACTCGGAAAAAAATTAATAAATATTAAAGGAATAAAATTAGTAATTATTAGATGTTATGTTTTTCCCATGTAAATGATACTTTTACCTTTAAAACCTTTCATATGATGGTTTAAAAGATAATGGTTGAAAAATAACTTATTTAAAGCTATCTTAAATGAACCAAACATCCTTGGAATATTCCTTTGGTAAACTCTAGTGTTTCATGTGTTCTGGAGGCCATATTTGCTCATTTTAAGAGATTAGAGTTTTTTCTAGTTTTCCGACCATGAGTTAGGAATAGTATTTCACAAATGGTGATTCAGGACCCATGACTCAAACATGCTAGTTTTCTAATGGGATGTTAAGGATGGTAGCCCTGTGGTGGTGATTTAGGACTATAGACTCACACTTATGAGTCATCCAACAAAGAGTCAGGGATGGTAGGTTGTGGATGGTGATTCAGGACTAGTGACTCGCACTAGTGAATCATCTAATAACGAGTCTTTGAACGATAGCTCATAGAATAGTGACTCGCTGAATAGTGAATCACATTTAGTAGCTCACACATGTTACTCACCTGACGTTGATTCCTTTCGATAGTTTGTAAGGATTAGTAGTTTTTTTTCTTGTTTTTCATGATTCACACCTTAAACATTTTATTTGATGTAAATTGAGTAATTCTATGTTTAAGTGTTTTCAATAAATTTCAAAGAATATAAATTATATCAATAACTTTGTAACACTCGAGTGAAATTATAATAGTTAAAAAATATGGTTATGATGCACTATTAATGGGGAGTTCAAAATTTTTTCATATCACTTTAGTCTCAGATCTAGTCCATTAGAATTGTAAACCATTCCTTCATTATTTCTATTTATTTTCTCTTGATTCCTAAGCATCTGATAATCTTTATTCCTTAAATACCCAAGAATCTGTGTTTCATCCTTTGATTTCATTTCTCGGTAGCCTTGAACACCCCTTATCCGGCATAAGGAGGAGGTGCTGATCATATATTTTTCAAGGTAGGGATAATGTTGTCCCTCTTATTTCTGCATCTTAATGGGTTGGTGTATGAATATTTCCCATGTGAAGGTAGTTGAATCCAAATTTAATAAATATAATTGAATCATCTTTAAGACATCAAATAGGGGCTGGTGGAATGTGACTCGTGATTTTGTTTCATCATTTATTGATATTCTGATCAATATGGGATATATACTTATTGAAAATCATGGTGGTTAGGGGTCTTTGAATGTTCACTTAGGGTGGATTTTGATTTCTTGTTGTTGAAAATGGGTTGAACGACTATATATATACTATTTATTAACTACATATATTTAGTTAAATAAATGAATTCCCTTAGATCGTACTTGTTCTATGATAACCCATGAATTATCAAAGTGTAATTAAAGGAAAAGTGAATGTCAAATCTGAAAACACTTTTCCTTGGATTCATTGTCTCTATGTTGTTTCTTTTTTTATGTCTTGTTCCTTTTGTGGTTGTGTAGTGCTGAGGTTGACAGAACAACTATATGGTGGGGTATTACAGGTGGTTTCATGGAATATTAGGATGAGAGATTGACTGATTGTGGAATTGATGGGTAGCGTTTGAGCAGCAGGGTTATTGGATTTGGTTGTGCTATATTTATGTTATTGGGATTCAGGTGTTTTGTGTGGTTATATAATTGGGATTTTTGGTCTGGTTGTAAGTTGATGTGTTGTTGGTATAGTTGTGTGTTGGGAGGTTTCTTTTTTAGAGGATGGATTTTGGGGAATGATGTTGAATAAAAATTATGGAAGTGGTGTGTGTGGGTGTTTAATGTAGGGTAAATCTAAATTTAGTTTCTTTACTATTGTTATTTTTTAATTGAATAGTTTGTTTTGCGTGGCATGTTTCATTCTTTTGATGATATTTATCCCTAGGTTGGGATTTCATGAAGAAATTTTTTCCTTAATAAAGAATGATAATTGGTTAAATATTTTGGATGGTGGTATGTTTGATTTGTTTCTTGTTGTGTATGGATTTCAATTATCAACATTCAAAGTGACTATTGATGGTGATAATAAATTCATTTATAGATAGAAGTGGATTTTCTAGTATTATAGATTGGTTGACTGTATGATTGAGAACCCACAGTTTTTGATTGACTGTTGGATACTATCTACACATACATATATTTTCTATGTGTTTTTTATATTCACTCCACCCTAGTTGAGGAATATGTGTCAAACACCCACATTTTCATGGGGGTGGGTGTCTTTTCCAAACATCTCCGTGGGAGGATGGTTGGTATGCCACTGAATCTTCCCTACTCCCTCTTCCATGTGGTGATAACCAATGATTCATCAGGAAGTTTTTGGATTGACAGGCCTTGGTGTGTAATGAAAATTGTGTTTTTTCAAGTGTCTTTGAGATGAGATGACTTGTGGTTTCCTAGGTGTCTTTGGTATCATATTTTTGTTATTTACTAGATTTTTTGTAATGTGATGTGGTATGAGGCATAGGTGTTAGTAGGGGGTTGCGAGGCCCATGCAGAGTGTGGGCGAGATGTGATGAGATTTGTTTTCTTATGTTTTGGGACTATATCTGAGGACCAAGTTTGTGTGGGTGGGTTGTGACCTGTTACTTTCGGAAGGGGTGGGAGAACTATGATTTTATTCATTAAGCTGTGAAAGAACCTAATTAGTAAGGAAGGGGTGAGGGTTACCTATCATCAGTGTGATTTTTTATTACATTACAATACTTTAATTATTTATTGATCATGCCTTGGTGAGGTGGGAATGGCTATAATACATATTTAGGTGCTGTTGTTTCTTCTGTTTTCTAAAGGGAACATTACTCTGCTTCTCACACATGTGCATGAGAGACTTTGGTTTTCATACTGAGTATACATGTATCCTCATTGTACCTTATAAAACTACTTTTAGGTTTCTAGGTGGACTACTGCAACCGTGATGGGAATTACTATCTTAGACATTCGAAAATTTGTTGCATTGCTACTTAGCACTACTTTTGTGTATTTTCAGTGGATATTTTCCTTGTACATGTAGCTGTTTTTCATTAAACATGCTTGTGGGATGGTTTTATTATATAGTTCATGGAGTTTTTCTGGGTTAGAAAATATTATCTCCGGATCTTCATTATTATAAAAAGTTTAATGCCTCCAATTTCATGAGATTTTATAGCCTTGGTCCTTGTCGCCATTCTGAGGCCTATTAGAGGCATGTCATAGGGGGTTCATTACCTATATTGCTTCATTATTGTCTTAGAAGGTGGTATCATTGTAGGGAGGGGTCATGAAATAATTTTATAAAAGGATATGGTTTGAGAGATATGATAGAATTTGGAGTTATTCACAATTATGATTGCATGGGTTTTTAGGGATATAGTGTCAGGTGATCTCCATGCCAGACCTTGACTAGGGAAGACTGACAAGGACACTAGATTTTTGGGCCCCCATGATCCAATGTAAGGAATTTTATTAATCCTAATAGATAAGGGATGATTTAACATTTTTAGGGTAAATACCATATAAAAGGTATATGATTCATAATTACTTGTGTTCTTGATAGAATTTGGCGTTTAAGGAAATTTAAAAAATTGAGTAAAAATGAATCATAAATAAAATTACATACAAATCATTCATAAGAATTATTTATTTTCCATTTAGCTATTCCACTCATTCATCGTCCCCAATTATTATAGGAAGTGGATGCTCAGTAGGCTGCCATGGTTGATCGACATAGGGTTGACCTAGTGGAGGTGGATAACAATTGGGAAAAAATGATAATTTCATTCATACTATGACTCGGTTAGGTATTGGGGAAGCATTTCAAAAATGGAGATAGATATTTGGATTGAGGAGATTGTGATCACCTTAATCTTGATCTTGGATCCTATTAATTTCATGGATTCTTTAGTTGTGTGGCATATGTGTGGGAGATATATGATAGTGGTGAACATTGTTTTTAGGAGATGGGAAGAAAGATGAAGTTTTGTTTGTCAATTTCAAGAAGAAGTTCCATGCGGATTGCATTTGTTGACCATGAAATCTAAGATGAGGCGTGAGCTACTCTCCCTCCAGCATGACAGTATATCAGTACTATCATTTTGGATCACCTTCAATCATAACCTTTGTTTTAATCTCGATATCTTTCATGTTGAGGATTCTCATTCAAGAGGTCTAGAGGAGAAACTTCATCCTTATCACTAGTATGTTGTTTCCCCATTCATCTTTTTCAAATATAGATATGTCTACAAAAAAGAGGAGGTAGTTGGGAGGATTCACATGTAGGAGGACTACCATTATAGGGGATCCAACGTGGTTATTCTAAGGGAAAGACTATCCAGATCATGTGTTAATCACCACGACCTTCGAGGATTTGGATAGTGAGGAATCGACCTCAATAGTTTCAGTTTTTTCCTTCCGGTCCTTGTGACTTTCTTGTGGTATTTGAACTAATTTGTTTCCATATTGGAGTCAATGGTCATATCTAGAGTCAGTGTCTATTGGATTTTCAAACACAGAATGATGGAGGTGTGCAGGTCCATTTCCCACCACAACAATAGTTGACGGCTGAGAATTTTCAACAATAGGTACAATAACCTACCGATCCACCAAGGGGAGACAGAGTAGTTAGAGGAAGACATTAGGGTGTTTCTCAGAGACCATGTATTTAGATTCTATGGGGAGTCCAACATCAGTATATGTGTAAAGGATATGGTTGTTATCAGTTACACATTGTTTCAGCAATAATTATTTTACGGCCAAAGATCGTTCGGGGTAGGATCGGTTTGTTCAATACTCTTTCATAGGATTTGTTTTATTCTAATGCTTCACATTACTTTTTTTCACTTGGTCTAGAACATAATATAGTAATATATTTAGAGAGGATTGTCATGCCTACGGTGTTGAAAATTTCGGTCAGAGGTAAGACCAACTTTTTTGATGTGTTTTAGGGATGTAGGTTGATGATGGCACCACATTAGAACCAAGTGTCTCTTTTCCAATTTTAGATGTAACAGTGTGATTTCATACTCAACATTGACTGGTTAAACTCTATGAATGATGTTATCGACTACCTATGAAAGAGAGTCAGGTTTTTAGGCATGTATTTCTAGTGTGTGGCTTTCATTGGAGAGTAGAGTTTTAAGATGGGAATACGGTGTATAAAGCCTCTTATTTTGTTGTTTGTCGAGCTATAATTTGATGTATAAAATTGAATATTCCCATGATATTTTGGAGATTTATTGAATGTTTTCTTTTGGGAGATGTGACATTACCACCTCTATTTGAGGTTGAGTTCAGTATACACTTACATCTCGACACTTCTCTAATATCAAGGAATATTTATTTGATGTAGATTTCGAGATGTGGGAGTTTAGGATTCCTAAAAATTGATCTGATATATAAGGGATTGATCCATCCTAGTGTGTCGCAGTGGGGTTCGCCAATCTTCTTTGTGAAATGGAGTTCATGAGGTTGTGCATAAACTACCGAAGGATGAATCTGGAAACAACCAAGAACTATTACCTTCTCCAGATGATAGATGATCTTTTCGACCAACTAATTTGAGCTAGTTTGTTCTCTAAGATAGATCTATAATCTTGGTACCACCAGCTGAGGGTGAAGGAAGGTGATATCCTAAATACTTATTTCATGTGTAGGAATAAACACTTTGAGTTCATGTTTATGTCATTTGAGGATATAAATGCACTATCTATGTCCATGTGTCTCATGACCTCAATCTCCCCATAGTTCATGGACTGTTACTTCTGCGTATTCATCGATTCCATCCTTATCATGTCATATTTAGTAGAAGAGCATACCATGTATCTCTGGAATTTCATGGAGGTTCATCGAGACAACTAGATCTATGTGATGTTTTCAATGTGTATGTTTTGGATTAGAGATGTACATGTCCTTGTACATGTGAGGTCTCAATAGGGTATAGTAGTGGACTCATCGATAGTTCAGGTAGTAGTTTCATGCGCATCACCTAGGAATTTTATAATGGTTCAAAGTTTTCATGGATCAGAAGAGTATTACTGAAGTTTTGTACATGATTTATCTCGGTTTTCATCCCTATTTACAGCTATGAACAGAAAAAACCCGGCTTTTGTGTAGAGTGAGCAGTACTATGTAGTATTCCGCTATCGAAAAAGGAATTTGTTCATTTCTCTAGTTCTCCAATTTCTAGAGGAAATTGTAATGCTTGTTGTTTTTTTGTGATGGCCCCCTTTTGGTTTTTGGATTCATAAAAATGAAATAGGAGTGAGTAATATCTTATTGTTTTTGGAAGTTACATACACAAAAATATAACTATTCCACCCCAGATCTAGATCTAGCGGCAGTCACATTTGCGATGATGTTTTGGAAACATTACCTTATTAAGGGGTGCTTTGTGGTCTTCAATGTTCACAAGAGCTTGATGTATATATTTTTCCAATGATATCTAATGTTGTGACCACATAAGTGGATGGATTTTTTCTAGGACTACAGCTTCAATATATCATATACCTTAGTAAATTGAAATGTAATTTCTGATTCATTATATAGGATGTTGTAGAAGGAGGTAGTTTAAATATCTGCCAATGCATTAAATGTGATAGATGGGTTGGAATTCATTCACATAGATGAAATGGAGTATAGGTGTAGAGGTTTCATGATTTAAATGATATATTATAATTATATAATATAAAATGTGGAGGAGTTATAGTGGGGTGACTCGGGTGTAGAGGTGATGCATGATTGCGTTGACCATGGTGATGGCTAGGAAGGATGGGCATAGAATTGTCATAATCAGATGATGCTTTACGGAAAGATGTTTATTCCAGTGGCGATGTGTAAGGAAGTAATCCATGAGTATCATAGATCATCTTTAGTGGTACACCAAATAGATTCAAAGATGTATTGTGGATTTATAAGGCTGTGTTTTTAGGACGAGATGATGCGAGAGGTGTAAGATTCTTGTGGGAAGGTGTCTAGTGTTGTAGTAGTTTATGTTTTATCACCATTTTCTTGGTTGTTTGTTACAGCCCTTAGATTTCCCTGAGTGGAAGTGGGATGATATCTCGATGGATTTATCCATAGTATTAGGCATGGATCAAGGAGGATGTGATGAAATCAGGGTAGTAGTGGGCCAATTGATGACTTTAGATTACTTCTTAGCTGCCAAGGAGTTAAGTGTAATGGATTTATTGACCAATAGTTATGTGGATGAGGTGGTTAACAAGAATGGAATTCCAAGTTCCATTTTATCTAGAGGGTATTGCATCATGTTTTTGGAATACAGTTACTCATCATCACTGTGTTCCACCCTCAAACATTGGGGATCTTGAAATGGACTATCCAAATATTGAAGGATATGTTACGGGTATTTTTCTTGGACTTTGGTGGATCATGGGAGCCATGAATTCCATTATTATAGTTTCATTACAATAATATCTACCACTAATCCATGGTTATCTCTCAATTTGATGCTTTGTTTGGAATACTATGTAATTTACATTTATACTTAATAAAGGGTGGGGGGATAATTATTATTAGATCTGAGGTTCTTTGGCGCTCAACATAAAATTTTCATTGTAGAGACCTGAATCTTAACATACATAGACACTACATTAATTTTTCAGAATACTTAATACATAACAAAAACCGACACACAAGGGCCATAATAGTTTAGTGTCTTTGGAAACTCAGAATATAATCTTCTAATCTTGGTAAAAGATCTTCAACATATCCAATAAATATCTTCCACTTTTATTTTCTTACCTAAAACCTTTCATTAAATCCTGGGGAAAAAACATAAAAAAGGGTGACCTCAACTGCCCAGTAAGGCTAAACATAGAGAATATAATACAATCCATAAACATTTGAATGCAGAAACTTGAACATAAAATCTAAACATCAAAATATTGAGAAAAGACATGAATCTTGAAGTACGTACAACATATATCAATCATGATAAAATAGAATTGGACTAAAACATTAAATTGTGTAAAAACATTAAGCACATTATATGATTTCCATGGTAGCCAAGGCATTGCTGCCAAGACCTTGTTAGTGGACAAATTCCCTTTTTGAATCGAGTTCACTCCTGGTTTCAGTCCTGTAACACTGAACCGGATTAACTTATCATTACAGACATGTCTATCTCATGAGATATAAATCTTTCCCAATGCATTGGAGGGATATATAGGTCTCACAAATCTCATAATGAAATCATTCTTACTTTTTCCACAACATAAACATAAACCATTCATCATAAACCAAAGAATAAAAATGGGTTTCATAAACATCATCCCATCACAACATAATCCATATAAAACAAATGGATATCATTTCATCATAAAAAAAGTGAAACCATGTAAATAATAGAGTCATTATACTTGAAACATACACATATTAAATAATTTCATCTTATATGGAGAATAGATTTGATAAAACACTTGAAATGAATTGTTGAGGAAAATATCCTTTCTTCTTCAAAATCATTTTCTTTTTACAAAATTTTATTAAAGTTTAAAAGAAAACTATTTTGTTGAAAATAGTTATGAAATCTCGTATAGTAATATTCTTGAAAATAAGGAGTTATAAAACCGTAAAAATCCATTCATGTCGTATAAGTTAAAAATAACATTCTCCTTGTAGTTTTGTCGAAAAAGTCAAAAAGTTCCTCGTGTGGTAAAAAAAGTAAGACGCCTTTCATAACATGTTGTAAAACTAAAAAATGGGTTAAATTACATTAAATAAACATGATAAAAGTTTTAGAAAATAGGGACATGGATGATAACAAAAACCCCAATAAATACTTATGAATAAACAATCTCGGACAGGAATGAGATTGGAAAAATTATCCCTTACCTTAGGTCTGATATGCTTCGTACTTATCCAAACCTCCTGTATAATGATTTAAATAATGTAATTCACTTATTAAAGAATCATATTAATTGTTATGAAATCATATATGGTTCACTTATGACTTTATATTACCCTTTCTTTTGTAAATTTCATGTCAATGCAGCGATTTGGGTAAAACGTTTTATTTATCATACGTGTTTGGACTTGTTGTTCTTGATACTCTTACTACTTATATCATGATTTAATTAATTCCAGAATTAAAATCATGATATATATATATCATATTTATTCATTATACATAAATATATATAAAATATAGACAAATGAAATGAAATACACCATTCATGGAGACGGTTGGCCGTACGTACGATTGCACGTTGTTTTCTTTTCCTTATTGACTTGAATGGAAGTAAGTAGATGATATATATATATATATATATATATATATATATATATATGTATAAATGAATCCAGTAGCTTAATAATGTCATATATTTCATTATTATTCATTATATATACTTTATAATCATTCTTGAATGGTTAATCCTGGAAAATGATTCTCATCGCGTTCGTGGAGACGGTAGTCTGTACGTACGCACGAGTGATGATATAATTCCCATGATCTTGGAATTGTATTGAAGTGTATTTATAATATTATAGAATAAATATAACATTACAATAACCATATATAGTTATTTATTTGCACCATTATACCCATCCATGTAAGGTGGTGGTCGAAAACAGATTACACCACGGTATGGAGACGGTATTCCGTACGTACACACGCACGGTGATTTCATTTTCCGTAGGATGGATATAAGGTGAAATAAGGTTGTTTCATATTTATAAAAACATACCAATATATGAGTGATACTGATGTTATTACTTTATAATGAAACAACTAAAGAAGAGGAAGTAGAAGAATAAATAAATTTTAAAGAATCGGTAATGGATATTACCTCTTCTTCGACACGCCTCTTTGAAACCTCCTCTTAGGGAAATAAAATTGGTCTTTTAAGAAGGACAAGACCACTAGAATATTAAAAGGGAAGTGGAGAAGATAAAGGGTCAGGGTTTGGCCGAGCTCCAAGGCTCAAAAGGGTGTGAGGAGAAGTGGGAGGAGGTGCCCTTTTATAAGGAGGACAGGGGAACCTTTGAAAAAACTAAATATATTATTTTATTATAAAGTCATATTCGGTTTTTAATAGCTCCAAATTGATTTATTTAGAAGCTAAGGTGGGGATGGGTAGCAATCCTCTCATCCAATTTAATTTGGTCAAGTTTTGGTTACTATTTTAACCTTATCATTTAGATTTAACTCTAAGTTAAATAATTTAACTTTTACTGTGTCCTTTTTTTGTTTTCTTACACTATATGGTTAATAAACATACTATAACAAGTCAAAAGAACCTCAAGTGGATAATTATTTATATATATATATATATATACACTTATATAATTCATTTAGACTAAGATTATATTTATAGGAATAAAATAACAATTAATAATATAATATTTGTTTTAAAAACTATTTTATGTCAATTTTGACACTAATTGGTAATTGATTTTTGTAAAACTCATAAAAGTATGATTAGTTCAAACACAATTAAATAAATTAAAATTAACATGTAATATTAACCTAAAAAATTAGTTTAATTCATAAAAAGTCTCAAATTACATTTATTTGGGTATTTATAATATCAATTATTTTAATATTTCATTATTTATGTAATTACTACATCACCATTGTGTCACAAATACCATACATTATTTAATGTATAAAAATTACAAATAAAATACCATTAGGTAGGAAATTTATTTATCTTTATAATTAATATTTATAGTCGAATTTATCTTATGTATAACCCTATATTAAAAATTAATTAGTTATTCAAATTTGATTTTAACTATTTTAACCATTCTTTAAATAAATTTATAATAAATGTCCTAATCTAATCTATGTGGACCTAAATGATCTTATTTTATTCCTAAGGTTGTTTTGGGTTGAATTATACTTATCCAATAGAATTATGATATGTGTTAGTGTAATAATAATATCATTTTTACCCTTAATTACCCTATTTACTTTTAACTGTGGTAAATAAAAGTAAAAAAGTTACTATTCACCAAAAATTATTTTCATTTCATTGAACCAAATTTTAGTCCTTGATATTAACCATGTCTCTCAGATTTTTGAAATTCCACTCACAGAAGCGGTAAAATTATGTTTTATGTGAATTTTCAAGTTCTCCTAGGAGGCGGGTGAAAGACGGTGAAAAGTTTAAAAAAACTTATATATCTAAAATTATTATAAAATGACTCCAATGAATTAATTTTAACTTATATAGCTATTATGTATCAATTTTGAACTAAAATAAATTTAAATAAAATAAATAATTATTTAAATAAAAAGTCTGTTTTTGAATAGTAACCTAGTGTTTTCACTATTCATCAAAAATTGAAAGTTTTCAGAAAAATACCAAAAATTCACCCTATGATAATTTCGATATTCCAAATCCAAAAATGAAGTCAATTTCAAAAGATAAAATTTATAAAATTTTAAAAAGTTGGTATTACTATTTATAATGGCTAGTTTATATAACATATCATTGTTTAGTGAAACTCGGTATTGCGTACAACACACGCAATTGTGGAAGGTCGCGATTGCGTGTAATGCAAACCAAGTCAGGGATGCATGTGGTGCAGTATTCTTTTTTTGTAGCGTACAACACTAGACATCAATGAAAAAAATATTTTTCATAAAATATTAAGGTGTTACATTCTACCCCCCTTAAAATGAATTTCTCCTTGAAATTCACCAGGGTTATAAATGGTTTACTATTTTAACGTTTCTTTAATAAAAACCCACATTGAAAAAAAGGAATACCAAAACATAACTTTAAAAACTAAATTGTGAAATGTAACGGTTACCCAAATTTACTAATCACTAGGTTTCTACATATGAGAACATAGTGAAAAATATGGATATGGAAGATAAATATAAACATCATGTTCTGAGGGAGATTAGTATAGAACATGGATATAAAAAAGCCAAAAATCACAAAGCCATATATTTATGATGATCTAAGGTACCATCTAATTCATCGGATATAAGGGCACTAGGACAAAAATTATGGTTTTCAAGATCATTTCCCTAAAGTCGAAGAAATTGGAATTAGAAGAAATACTTTCGTGATTTTGGTACAGTCTCACTGTTGGTCGTTCTTTGGACAATTTCCACTTCATCTCTTAAAGAAATGAAGTTGAATTTGACATTCGTGAAGTGTTAGCAGATCATGTGATAGAATGATGGGTCATTCAATCGGTCTCAAACAAAAGGTTTGAAAAAGTTATCAAAAATACATAAGTATATCTATAGTGAGATTAATCATATATGGTTCCTAAAATGGACTTATACTTCATATACCATACTGGTTAATATAATAAAACTAGTTTCTACTAAATAGAGACTTTCTGTAGGCCAGTGGTAGGAGATAAAGGCCTGTCACACTTCAGTTGTGGGTTCGATTCCCACAGCCTTGTTCGACGCGATTGGTTGTCGCCTGTACTGCAGGTTGTCCATTTACTAAAACTACATTATAAATAATATCGAAAAAAAATTCTAGCCTTAATCAATTCTATCTGATGTCCAACTTAAACCATTCCATCCTTTAAGCTTATCGAACATACATCTGTCCAATCTCATAGTTTAAAGAAAATGATTACTTGAGAGGTCACAAAACAAGTACGTGAATACCATCATTTATCATAAGATATATCTTGTTGGTCACATTCCAAACACATTAATTCCATAATCATGTATTCTCTTGAAAAATGAATACACATTCATCCTTAGTGAAAACATGAATGTAGTTAAAAGTTAACTCTTTCCACATACCAAATTCCCAAAAATTCTATTTACTCAAACCATGATATCACTTAGTCCTTATATCAGTCATGAGCTCCTGAATACTATTAAACATATTATTTTCTCCTTGTCCATTAATTATGCGCATATTATCTGCTTTCCAAAAATATCTAAATAACCTTTCATGGTTACCGATACCATTCAACATATACATTCAAATACTTTAGGAAAAATAATAGTGTAACAATACATAGATGTTTATTTATTCCATAGAACCATTAAATTACCTATACACAATAACTCTTGATAAAAATAAAATAATTCCACTACCTTCTTAAACCATTGACCAAGCTTCAACACTTCTTTCATCTCATATATCATTTGTAGTCTCATCATCATCATCCACATAAATACTACCCATATCACCATGCCGATTCTCTTCATGAGATTTTCCCTTAGGGTATTGGTTTGCATAATGCCCATACATTCCACATTTAAAACATCTAATCATTGTTGATGTCGTAGAAATACCATTATCCTTCTCCATGGTGTTAACTGAACCTTTTCCTTTGCACTTACTGGATTTCGGTCCTTATTTTCCACACCCAAAGCATCTTCCAGTTCCTTTGAGACATTCTCCTTGATACCTCTTCCCATATGATTTACATGAGGGAAATTGAACTTTCTTTCCTCTATGGTCATCATTAAACTCCATCTTTATCTTATTAGTAGAGTCTGGAAACATACCAAATTTGAGATTATTGATCATATTATGAGATTCCTGATTAGGAATAATAACGAAATGTGGACCTCCAGATCCAATTTCATTCGGTTCCTCATGAAGAATAGCATTCCATTGTCCATCATATCCTCCATTATCGTGAATCTTCCTATTTCCGGCCATTTTCTAAAACCCAAAAAGAAAAGTGTGAGAGAAAAAACTATTGCTTGGGAAAGTTACATAATAAAGAGGGAGTATCGTCAAAATCTAACATCTTAGGTTAAATTATATGATCGTTACCATAATTCTAGGACTATAACCTATACGTATACTTATCCTAAGGACATCCCTAGACATACCTTAAATATTTCTAGGGATTTTACTATAGTTTTCGCATCCTAGTTTCCAAAGTTTAACTAAACCTTTCCTATGATACCAACTGTAGAGACCCGAATCTTGACGTACATGGACATTACATTACTTTTGCGTAATACTTAATACATAACTAAAACAGACACACAAGGACCGTAATAGTTTAGTGTCTTTGGAAACAGGGAATATAATCTTCTAATCTTGGTGAGAGATCTTCAACATATCCCGTAAAGATCATCCTCTTTTATTTTCTTAACTAAAACATTTCTTTAAATATTTGGGAAAAGAAAACATAAAAAAGGGCGATCTCAAATGCTCAGTAAGGGTATACATAGAGAACATAAAACAATCCACAAACATTTTAATGCAGAAACTTGAACATAAATCTAAACATGAAAATATTGAGCAAAGAAATGAATCGTCGAAGTACGTAAGGCATATATCAATCATGATAAAATAGCATGGGAATAAAACTTGTAATTGTGGAAAAACATTATGCACATGATATGAGTTCCAGGGTAGCCAAGGCATTGCTTCCAAGACTATATTAGTGGACAAAGTCCCTTTCTGAATCGAGTTCACTCCTCGTTTTAGTCCTGTAACACTGAACGGGATTAACATACCATTCCAGCCATGTCTATCTAATGAGATATAAACCATTACCCAATTAATTGGAGGGAGATATAGGTCCCACCGATCTCATTATGAAATAATTTTTACTTGTGCCACAACATAAACATAACCCATTCATCATAACCCAAATAATAAAAATGGGTTTCATAAAAATAATCCCATCATTTCAGAATCCATATAAAACAAATGGATATAATTTCATCATAATAAAATTGAAACCATGTAAATCATATTGGAATTATACTTGAAACATACACATATTAAATAATGTCATCTTATATGGAAAATAGATTTGATAAAACACTTGAAATGAATTCTTGAGGAAAATATCCTTTCTTCTTCAAAATCATTTTCTTTTTAAAAAAATCCGTGAAAGTTTAAAAGAAACTATTTTTTTGAATGTATTTTGGAAATCATGTGTAGTATGATTCTTGAAAATGAGGAGTTATGAAACAGTAAAAATCCATTGATGCCATATAAGTTAAAAATAACATTATCCTTGTACTTTTGTCGAAAAAGTCAAAAAAGTTCCTCGTGTGGTAAACAAAAGTAAGAGTCCATTAATAACATGTGGTAAAATTCAGAAATGGGTAAAATAACATTAAACATACATGAAAAGTTTTTTAGAAAACAGGTACATGGATGATAACAAAAACCCTAGTAAATACTTACGAATAAACAATCTCGGACAGGAATGAGATTTGAAAAATTATCCCTTACCTTAGGCCCGATATGCATTGTACATATCTGAAACACCTGTATAATTATTTCAATAATGTAATTGACTTATTAATTAATAATATTCATTGCTATGATATCATATATGGTTCACTTATGACTTTATATTACCCGTTCTTTTGTAAATTTCATTCAAAGCAGCGTTTTGGGTAAAACATTTTATTTATCGTACGTGTTTGGACTTGTTGTTCTTGATATTATTACTATTTATATCATGATTTAATTACTTACAGAATGTAAATCATGATATATATATAATATATATTCATTATAAATAAATAAATATAATATATAGATAAGTGAAATGAAATACACCGTTCATGCAGACGGTAGGTCGTGCGTACGCATGAATGTTGTTTTCTTTTCCTTCTTGACTTGAATGGAAGTAACTAGATTGAATATATATATATATATATATATATGTATACATAAATCCATTAGCTTAATTATTTCATATATGTCATTATTATTCATTATATATACTTTATAATCATTCTTGAATTGTTAATCATGGAAAATGAATCTCATCGCGTTCGTGGATACGGTAGTCCATACGTACGCACAAGCGATGATATCATTGCCATGATCGTGGAATAGTATTGAAGTGTATGTATAATATTAAAGAATAAATATCACTTTAAAATTACCATATATAGTTAATTATTTACACCATTATACCTACCCATGTAAGGTGGTGGTCGAAAACAGATTACACCACGTCGTGGAGACGGTATTCCGTACGTACGCACGCGCGGTGACTTCGTTTTCCATAGGATGGATAGAAGGTGAAATAGGGTTGTTTCATATTTATAATAACATACCAGTATATTAGTGATACTGATGATATAACTTCATAATGAAACAACTAACGAAGAGGAAGTATAAGAAGGAATAAATTTGAAAGAATCAGTAACGGATATTACCTCTTCTTCAACACGCCTCTTTGAAACCTCCTCTTAGGACACTAAATTTGGACTTTGAAGAAGACTAGGACCTCTAAAATATTACTAGGGAATTGGAGAAGATATATGGGCAGGTATTGGATTAGATCCATGGCACAAAAGGGTGTGGGGAGAAGAGGGAGGAGGTTCCCTTTTATAAGGAATGAGAGGGGCACCTTTGGAAAAACTAAAAATATTATTTTATTATAATGTCATATTCAGTATTTAATAGCTCCAAATTGATTAATTTAGAAGCTAAGGTGGGGATGGGTCTAAATTATCTCATCCAATAGAATTCGGACATGTTTTGGTCACTATTTTAACAGTATCAATTATATTTAACTCTAAGTTAAATAATTTAACTTTTACGGTGTATTTTTTGTTTTCTTACACTATATGGTTAATAAAATTACTATAACAAGAAAAACGAACCCCAAGTGGTTCAGTATTAATATATATATCCTTATATATGACATTTGGCCAAACCTTAGATTTTTAAGAATAAAATAACAAATAAAAATATAATATTTGTTTTAACAACTATTTTATATCAATTTTGACACTAATTGGTAATTGATTTTTGTGAAATTCATAACAGCATGATTAGTTCGAAAAAAGTTAATTAAATCAATAATAACATGTCATATTGAACTATAAAATTAGTGTAATTCATAAAAAGTCTCAAATAACATTTATTTGGGTATTTATAATATCAATTATTTTAATATTTCATTATTTAGGTAATTACTGCATCACCATTGTGTCATAAATAGCATACATTATTTAATGTCTAAAAAGTATAAATAAAATACGATTAGCTAGGAAATATTTTTATATTTCTAATGAATAAATATAGTCGAATTTATCTCATGTATAACCCTATATTAAAAATGTATTAGTTATTAAACTTTGATTTTAACAATTTTAACCCTTCTTTAAATAAATTAATAATAAATGTCCTAATCTAGTCCAAGTGGACCTAAATGGTCATATTATATTCCTCAGGTTGTTTTTGGTCGAATTATACTTATCCAATAGAATTAGGACATGTTTTAGGGTAAAAATAATATAATTTTTACCCTTAATTAACGTATATACTTTTAACCGTGGTAAATAAAAGTAAAAAATTACTATTCACAAAAAATTATTTTCATCTCATTGAACCAAATTTTAGTCCTTTATATTAATCTTGTTTCTCGGATTTTTGAAATTCCACTCACAGAAGCGGTAAAATTATGTTTTATGTGAATTTGAAAATTCTCCTAGGAGGTGGGTAAAAAGGCGGTGAAAAGTCCAATAAAATTTTTATATATCTAAAATTATAATAAATTGACTCCAATGAATTACTTGGAACTTATATTGGTATTATGTATCAATTTATACCTAAGATAAATTTAAATAAAATAAATAATTATTTAAATAAGAAGCCGGTTTTTGAATAGTAACCTAGTGTTTTCACTATTCATCAAAAATTGAAAGTTTTCAAAAAAATACAAAAAATTCACCCTAGGATAATTTCGATATTCCAAATCCAAAAATGAAGTCCATTTCAAAAGATAAAATTTATAAAATTTTAAAAAGTGGGTGTTCCTATTCATAACTGCTAGTTTATATAACATATCATTGTTTAGTGAATCTCAGTATTGCGTACAACACACGCAATCGTGGAAGGTCACGATTGCATGTAATGAAATCCAAGTTAGAGATGCGTGTGGCGCAAGATCCTTTTGGTGTAGCGTAAAACACTAGACATTATTAAAAGGAATAGTTTTCATAAAATCTCAGGGTGTTAGATTCTTCTACATCATGATAGGATGAAAGCATCAAATGACTAAAAGAAGTCTATTCTGATCATAGGAGGAGGCCCTTGGAGTTTGAGGTTGGGAACCATGTGTTCATGAATATTTCCCCTAGACAAGGAAACAGAGGTTCAACCAAGAGAGCATGGATTATCCAAGATTCATCAAACCATTCAAGGTATTGGAGAATTTTGGTGAGGTGTTAAATCAATTTTATCGTCCATCGCATTTGAATAAGGTCCACAACATCATTCTTTTATCTTATCTTTGTTGGTATCTTCAGGATGACTCTCATGTCATAGATTGGGGAGAGTTGGTTGATGAGGACAACACAATGATCATGGAGTAGCAATTAGATATCCAAGATCAACGAGATGCGGTGTTGTGTAGATACACTGCCCCCATAGTTTCTCTATTGTGGAGGCATAGACTAGAGTAATTGGGAAAGGTATATGTAAATTTGTACCTAGTTCAAAATTTTGTTTTGAGTTTATCCTTGTAATTTTTTCCATGTAATTGTGATGTTGAACCTTATTTTCTATGAGATGAGTTTTCCCATACTCTTTAATATGTGATAATTTACTAATGCATGAAAATGGGAGGGCCTCATTCCTAATCAAGATTCATTAATTGATATTTGATTAAACCCATCTACATGATTCGTTGCTCCAAGAGTGGTTAGTATCTTAACACAAAGGAATGAATTCCCTGATCCATGTGCACATAATGGAAAGGTATTTGGATTTTGTGGTGTGTCTTGTGGTTAGTTGGGGCAGTAAATGTCATACGAGGTGTTCTTGGATATTGAAATTTCACTCTAAATTATGAACAATGCAAGTTTTTTTATCACTGAAGATTTGAATTTTTAGTCGGTAGCGGTATTTCATGCATAGAGGTAACATTTAAGGGTTTCTCACATGGTGGTTGTTTGGACCACTCTTTTAATTATAAGTTGGTTTTTTATTCTCATGGATGATAATAGTATGATAAGTATCTAATTTAATGGCATAGACCTGACCAGTCCATGCCTTTGTAAAAATCCAGTGTTTGAGGTGTTATAGAGGACATAATAACTTTTTAAAGATTTTTAGATTTTTTCTCATTTTCCAACTCTTATTCAAGAATTTAAGGTTTCTAAAAAAATTCAGGAAAAGTGGTTCACACCTATGAGTCTTCCAATTTTGAGTCGGGGATGGTAGGTCACTGATGGTGAGTCAGGAACTGTGACTGACACTAGTGAGCCAGGGTTGGTAGGTTGGTGACAGTGAGTTAGGACAAGTGACTCACACCGGTGAATCAACCTGCTATGATTCATCCAATGGTATCTCATTGAATGACGACTTACCAAATGGAGACTTACTAAACAGTCACTCACCCAACAATGAGTCATTTTGACATGTTGTCCAAATTTCTAGTTTTTTTAGTTTTTCAATATTTACCCATGTAAAATTAAATATGATATAAGTTGGGTTTAATACCATGATAATTTTTAAGCCATTTCAATGTATATAAAATATATCATTAATTTCCTTATACAATAGAGGAATGAGGTTATACCAAATGCATTGTCAAGAGCCACTATTAATGGTGAGTTGATAACAATTTCATGTCCCTTGAGTCTGTGATCTTGTCCTTTAAATCTAGAAACCATTTAACCCTTATGTTTTTATGCTTTATCATTATATCTGATCATCCAAAAATCATTTTCCCTGAGAAGCCATGTGTCTATATTTCACCCTGGATCTCTTTTCCCTAGTTCCTTGCACACCCCCTATTTGTAATAAGTAAGAGGTGTTGATCCTTTATTTCTTTTTGTTTGGATCCCTTCATCCTGCTTATTTGTGTATCATGTGATTTGGGTGTATAAATGTGTCCAATGTGAAGGATGTTGAATCCAAATATAATAAAGATAATTTAATCAGTATTAAACCAATAAACTGTGGTCGGGGGAAAGCGATTCATGTTTTGGTTTCATTGTGTATTGATATTGTCCTATATATGGGATATATTCTTATAAAAACCATGATTGTTGGTGGTATTGGTATGTGATGTTAGAATAAATTTTGATGTATTTTTTATTATCATTTATTGAATGAATTTATATTTAAATATCATTAACTAAGATTATTTTGGTTAAATATATGAATGCCTCAAGATTAAAATTCTTCTTTGATAACCCCTGAATTATCAAAGTAGTATTAAAGAAACATGTGTTTCTATATTTAAATACACCATGACTTGTTTGGTGTGATTTTGTATTTTTGTGTAGTTTTGAGGTGTCTTGTGCCTATTGGGGTTTTATAGTACTGGGTTTGATGACAATGTTGTATATGGGGTGGTATGGGTGGCATCATGTAATTTTATATTTAGATATTTACCAATTGTGGAATGGATGTGAAGTGTGTGTGCTGTGGTTTTATATGTTAGGGTTAGGTTATTCTTATGTTACTAGGTGTTATGGGCATTTTTTTCTTATACAACATGACTATATTATGTGGATGAAATTAGATATGTCTATAGGTTTTTATATCTGTTGGGATTTTTCTTGTCAAAAAGATGGATTGGGCGGAATGAATTTGAAGAATGCGGATTTTAGTGGTTGGTGTGGGTGTTAAACTAGATGCAAATATGATGTGATTTTCTGTACTATGGTTCTTTTTCCTCTACAAGCATCATGATTTGTGTGTTGTTGCATATTATGGTTGGTAGTTTCCCATGAGTGGTGGAATGCATAAATGGATTCCTCACTAACAAATTATAATTGTTTAAATGAGTTGGAAGGGTGTATGGTTTAGTTGTGGCTTATTATAGATGAATATAATTTATCAAATTTTAAATTTATTGTTGATAATATTAATAAATGAATTCAATGGTAGCAGCAGAGTTAGATGTATTATAGGGTGTTTCATTGTTTGATTGACAAACCATAGGTTGCGCTTGAGTGTTGGATAATAGTTTTACATATATTCATTTTCCTATTTTTTTCTCTATACAACCCACTCTAGTTGAGAACTATGTGCCAAACACCACCATTGTCGTAGGGGTGGGTTAATTTTCTAAAAATCTATATGGGAAGATGGATGGGTGGCCACCTGCTCTACTAGGCTCCCTCTCTCAAGCCGTGATAACCCATGATTTTTCCTGTCGGAAGTGGTTTGTAAGCCCCATGTGTGTGGGTGAGTTGTTTCCCATGTGTCTTTGGGATGAGATGAGTTTTATCTTTCCATGGGTCTTTGATATGGGATGTGGTGTGATTTCCCTGGTGATTTTATGATGTGATGTGGTATGTAGACCAGGTTTCTTCAAGAAGGATATGGTTTTGAGGCCCATGAGTGTGTGGGTGAGATGAGATGGCCATTGGTGTCCCATGATATGGGACTATATGCGAGGTCTAGGTTTGGGAGGGTGTGTTTAGATATAGTAATTTTTAGGTTGTGGGAGCATCAGGATGTTTTTTGTTAGGGTGTGGCAGTGGATACTTAGTGGGAACATGGTTTAGGGTACGCAATCACTGATGATCTTACTATATTACTTTACATGACTTGTGTTACATGGTTAGAATTCCTTGGTGAGTTGGTTATGTCTAGGACACCTTGTTAGGTGTCGTTTGTTCTTCTTTTTTCCCATAGGGGGTTTAATATGCTTCTCCAATATATGCATAAGAGATATAGGATTTCATGTTGAGTATTCTTGTATGCTGACCATACATTATAAAACATCTTTATAGTCACTAAAAGTATTATAATGACCATTCCTATCATTACTAGCTCATACATTGGGAGAGTAGTTGCATTGCTTCTTAGATTTTCTTTTTGGAATTATCTTTGGAAAATTAGCTTCTATTTTTAGAAGTTTTTCTATAAACATTCATGTGGGATAGATATTGGTTTTTCTTTTATATTTTTACTATGGTAGTTTTGGGATAGACCATATATCTCCCGATTATGTTTTCTTATATAGAGGTTAATGCATATCGTTTCATGAGATTTTATACCCTTGGTGTTGGTCTCCACCCCTCATCCTACTTGATGTGGGGATCAATGTTCATTATCTATAATCCTTTATTTCCAACTCAGGAGGGGTGTCATTAGTGAGAGGTAGTTGTGACACTAGCCAATTAATTCATCCCATGAGACTTCAAATGCATCGAATCACTATCTATAACTAGGCCCAACGCATGCTGTGCATGTAAAACCATTCATTAAATATTTAATAATTTATTTAATTAAAAAATAGTGCACCATATTAATTATCTGCAATGAATGTATATTTCTCAATATTTACTAATATAAATAAATATAATTAAATGTATAATACTATATGTATAAATGATATATTTATTAAGAAATGCATACATACATGATAAATAATTTGGATATTTAGGGGATATTTATTGTATAATTATCACAAAAATGTATTTATTTCATGTGAATGTTATTGACTACAAAGATAGATCAATGATGTTAATGTCAATAATTTCTTTAGTCAAACTGATCATAATCCTTCTAGATTACGAATAAAGATTACACAAATAAAAATTATAATAGTTTGTGTAATAATAAAGTGGCTTTATTTGATTAGTATAATTTCAAGAAAAAATATCGTTAAACTAATTATTGATAAAAATATCCTTTTTATGGAAAAGATTTTATAAAATCACTTTCTCTAAAAATATGCTTTTAATGATAACAATTCACAAAATTTTTTGATTATATATTTCCCTAAAACACAACATTGAAAATTAGAAAATAATACAAAAAACTTTTTAGTTTTCATACTGGCTGGAAATCTCTTTCTTTTCATACAAATTAAAACATTATTTCCTTTATCTTCTTTGCAAAAAAATGAGATATGTTTTGAAAACTACATAATTATTCCATTGAAATTTTTTTATAGAGTGATAATTTATGAATATTTCTTTAATAAATCATTTTTAAAAGGTTAAAACGATTTTCAATTTTTTTAGAAACCATGGTTTCAGTGAAATATTTATTTTCAACTGATGACATAAATAAATTCATATTTTATTCGAAACATTTTATTATTCATTTTTTGTAACAAGGAGTGGAAAAATTGTAATATTAATTAAATATATTAAAAAAACTATAATATATGAAATTTTATTTTTTATTCCACAATGATAAAAAATTTCCTTGAATTGATATTCCAGAATAGATAATCATGATTAAAATAATATTTTCAAGTAATCCATTTTAATTATCCTAACATTAATGTGACAATAAAAAATAAATCAATATGTCTAGTATTTTTAAATAAACATAATATAAGTGGAAATATAATTTTATTTTTTAAAATATTCATAAAATGATAAAAGTCAATGAAGTATGATATTGACCAATTAACTTAAATATAGTTAATTAATCACTTACATCACCTTTCCTTTTGATTAAACATTGTTTTACATCATTTATATCATTCTAAATGCGTCATTGAAATATAAATATTGTTTTAAATATTTATAATATAATATATGAAACATTTTAAACTCATTATTAATTATTCATTAATAATGTTACATTTTTAACATTGTTTTGGGTGTTAATTCCATTGTTTTTAAGAGTTTTTTGTTATGAATGACCCAGTTCGTGTTAATATTATATAGATATATTATATATAGGATAATCATCATGAAATAATATTAATATTTATATATCAATTATACTTTTAAAAAATCATAAGTATGGTTATGAAAAATAAAGCATGTTATGATCATGGAAAGGGTAGGTTGTATGCCCAGATGAGAAAAGTTTCAATTTTCCAATGATGATTATAGAAAATATGTAAGTAATATATTAATGTTAAATAATTATAATAAGTAAATATATAACATATTATATAAACATATATATAATCTATGAGGTGTGATGATTCAAATTAAGCCACATAGCTTCATGAATGTGGTAGTCAACATGTTCAAGAATGATGTTATCATCTTTACATTAGTGAAAATTAGAGAAATAAAATTTTTTATATTTTATTTATATGATTACAAATATGAAATTAATATCTTAATTATTTTATTTATAACCCATATAATAATTTATATTATATTTATCACCTTCCATGTAAATCATTAGTGAACGATGAATCACATCTCTTAGTGAGGTAGTAGTCTATCATACACATGAGTGATGTTACCATATATCTTACAGAATATAAATTAAAAATATATATTTTATAGTGAATCCATTTGTTAGTATATCATAAATATCATATACATTATTTATGATCATCATCATACTCAATATTTAGAGGTGGAAATTTAAAAATAAATGACATCATTTCTTGAGCTGATGGTCCACCTTACACATGAATGATGCTTTCATCGCCCATTTGTAGGAAGTGGATAAGGTTATAGTTTGTTAACACATTATAAAAACATACAATTATATTCTATGTATTGAATACATGATATCATCATTGTTTAATATAAATTTAAATATGTGTATAAAGAAGTAAAATTAATAAACGTGTGGAAGAACATTATCTCTTCTATGAGTATCCTTCTTAGGTATTCACTAAATACACAAATGGTAGGATTTTTGAAAAGAAATGGCTTATAGGATAAGGTTTTGTAATTTATGGAGTTATTTTGTTTTTTAATGTCTGAATAAATGTGGTGTGAATATATAATGAAGAGATCAACAGGGGTTGACTTTTATAAGTGGGGCAACTAATACACTTGAAATGATTTTGAAATATTGAATTCCACCAACTTTGATTCATGTCACTTGTAAAAATGAATTGTGATTCATTTATAATATAAGAAAAAATTTATATATTTGGACATAAAATTTTTTTTTGAAAATTTATGGGTCATTACTTCACATAATATTCTCTGTTTAAAAACTAATTAATCTAATTTTTACCTTAATGAATATAATAAAGTTTAACTATTTTCCACATCCATAACCGTAAAAATAACATTACCTTAATACAAATTAAAGATTATTATTATTATAAATATATTATCCATTTTGAAAAAGTAAACTCATATAAGTGTTGTAATTTAATTTAAAATTAATCTCGCATACATGATAAGAAATGGCGTTATTAATGTGAAAATGTTCAAAAGTATAAAAATATAACATCAAAATTCAACAAGAAAATGATAACAATTAATGAAATTGATTTAATATATATATATATATATATATATATATATATTTGAACTATTTTTACATTGACTCTAATTAAAATTTAGTTTAACATTATATATTATTTTGATTAATAGTAAATTTTCAATTAAAATATATGATTTTTCACTATTCAGCAAAAAAATGAAATATCTCAAAAAATACCAAAAATTCATCCAATGATAATATTGGTATTTATATTTCAAAATTTAATTTTATTATTTCATATAATGTTTCATAAATATTAAAATATTAATTTTTAATTATGTGGTCTATGTGTGACTAAACTGTCTTTTTTTTGGAAAATCCAGTTTTTTCAAAAACAATTCAATTTATTTTAAATTAATAAAATTGTATTTTATAACATATTGATGGCCAATTAATGTGTTTAAAATATATAATTTAATATTATAGTTAATACTATTAATAAAATTATTTCTAATGGATAAGAAATAACTATCATCTTTAATTATAATTTTAATAGAATATTTTTGTTTGGTAAAACTAGTATTGCATGTAACACAATATATTAATGAATCTAATTGTGGTGTGTATCATGTGAAATTATAGAAAATAAATTTATTAAAAAATAAATATATTTTAATGCCTGTCAGTTTATATTCAATTCTATGATAGGATTTATTGTCACATTCTATTGTGAATGAAATGTTATTCCTTTAAAATTATGGGTTGTTACATTGTCCCAGCTACAATTAAATTGTGCCCTCATATTTTGATCTTGATCTTAGTAATCCAGGGTATGAAATATTAAAGGAACTTTATTGAAATATAACATCCTAATAAGGGTTGGTAAAAATTCATATTAATAATATACAATGGTATGTACCAAGGTCATATAGAATAATAAAAAAATAGGTTTCTATATAAGAGAACATTTGGGGAGGGTGAAGATATGTACATGGAGGAAAAGAATAAATAATTATAGAAGATTGATAGTGGTCATTGATCTGAACAAGGTGATTGATAAATGAAATATTAAGGCCTCAAAAGAACAAATATATGATGATTTAAATATATATTACATTTTATATAATTGGAATGTAATTGGTTAGCATTTTTTCATTATCTATTTCCTTAATTAAGGAATTATATTATTGTTCAGGAATATGAGAAAATATACTTACATGATACATTTCTATTTCATAAGAACTATTTCATCCTTTAATTAATGTGTAATAAATTTTTAATTTTTTCCTTCTTACAATATATAGAGATACAATTAATAAGAGATTATTTTTGAAGAACAAAAAGTATCTTTTAATGGACTATAATATCTATAATTAACTGAAAATTATTTCGGTATTTCTTTAACAAGATTCCAAAACTTATATGGGTAGAAACTTTTATCAAAAATATAATTCTCTAATAAAATTAAATTTATATTTGATCATTAATATTTATTTTTCAAATTTTTTAGCTAGTGAAATGTTAAAAATGATATCACATAGGACAATGCTGGCTGCAAAATCCATATCGCGATTCATTTATTGGTTCAATTCCCATAACCATCATAGAAACAATTTATTTTCAACTGAAATATTGGCTTTCTTTTTTTCTAAACTGAAATAACATAATTTATATATTGTTCTAATTTGTAACAACAGTTTGAATAAAAATTAATTTTTTAAAAAGTACTAATAATATTATTTGACTATTATCAAAATATCAGTAATGATCATTTTACCACTATGTTCGTTCAAATCCTTGAAAATTTGCTCTATAAAATGTAATGGGGAAATTCCTCCAATAATTTTTTATAAAAACATATGATTTCAATAAATTCATTTACAAATATCCATTATTTTGGAAGAAAACCATAACTTATGACCTAAATGGGGGGGTTAGAAAATTAAACTAATGAAAAATCATAATCTCATAAAATCATTATGTTATACATATCTCTATCATAGAATAAGAAAAATATTCTTCTAAAATTTTACATAATCCATTGATGATTCATAGTTATTTTAGCCGAGAAAAAATTAGTAAAGTACATGAAAATTTTAATTCCAGAATCCCTATAAATAATTAAAACATTTTCTTTCTACATTGGTCCTTACATGGTCATAGGTTCAACATAGGTATTTAATTTTCATATCCAATTCAAATCTATTATAATGGTTTGTAACTAAAATTTGGAATATCTGAAGCATATCCCCAGGTATTTTCAATCTAGGTGTGTTGTAAGGACCATTTTCATAAACTACGTGAAAATTATTTGAATCCCAATGTGCTATTTTTTTAGTTATTACACAAAGGTACATTTTTCATGGAACCAAATCCACATGTACTATCCAGAAATGGATGTATTTACTAAAAAGACCTCATTGTATTTCCACCATAAAAAATTATTTTTTTCTTCGATACGTATCCCCAAAGTCTATTACAATTTTATTTGTCTAATATATATCTCTTTAAATCCATTTTCTATAGATTCTTTGAAATTTACTTCGATACAAACTATAGAGACCCTTAATCTAGAATTGTACATTAATACAATGGAATATGATATATGTGTTTTCATTCCTAAGGAGTGATATGTTTATTAGAGTTTCTAATCTAGATACATTAGTGATTATTACATTATATTTGAATAAAAAATAAAAAATTATTTTTTTGATATGATTGTAATTATTTTTTAAATAATATTCTATCATATCCATCATCGTAAACATAATGGAATATTATATAAATGAAAAAATATAATTCTGACTTAAAATAAAATGTAAGAATTAAGTACAATAGAAGAATTCATTGATCAACAATAATATTTTGTATGGAAATGTAATAACAAAACAATATTTCCATAAAACCAATGAAATGATAATGAATTGAATCAAGAGATAATTTCAACATTAAAATATAATGGGTTATAATAATTATACAATGATAAGTAACTAATAATACATTCCATTTAGTCAAAAAAATTACGATCATAATTGGATAAGGAATAGTCAATATGACAGAAATAATAATTGAAAAAACAAGACATTCAATCATTAAGCTGGAAATCAAATAAATCCTGAAATAATATCCTAGAGAGGACATCCTGGATAGAAACAACTAAATAATAAATAAAGGAAATTCTTTGTTATTAGATCTCATGATTCCTAGGTACATGATACCTATTCCATCAATACCATTCACAAATTGTATTAAAACATATTGGGTGAAGACCCACTTAATTAAATCTATAATTTAGATTCATCCCATAACTCTATCAATGCATTGATTTAATATCAATAGAAAGGCCCCAAACGTGTCGCACATTCAAAACACTAATCTCAAATATTGAATAATTTATTTAATTGACAATATCTGTTTCATAACCAATGTCTATAATGATTAGGAATTTATCTATGTTTAATTAAATAAAAAAATGAATTCCATGTATAACTCCATATGTAGAAATGATATATAGTATAATCAGCAATCATATCCATGATAAAAAATATTGCTATTTTGGGGTTATTTAATGTTTAAAGAACATAGAAAAGAGAATATTTCTTTGGAATGTTATGGAAAAAATGGATCAATTGTATCAATGTCAATAATATCTTTTGTCAGCATTATCATAAACCATCCAGAGAAAGAATAAGATTTGTATCAATATTTCATATACACATTGGAGTAAGAATAAATGGTTCTTTTCATTGATAAATAAAATTACCATAAATATACTATAGTACCCCCTGTTTATAGTATGTAAGACTTAAATTGTAGTTATTTTGTTTCGAAAGTGTATGGGAGAATAATGGTAGTGATTGGTGAATATTTGATATATTTTTATAGGAAAAAGGTGATGTATACAGGTTTCACATGATTTGTCTAAACCCTGTAGAAATCATAAAATAAACTGTGCAGAGTAGCAGTTTTGAAGTAGTAACATCGACATGGTGTGTACAGAGTTAAGGAGACCATGCAAAGAGGTCATTTGAGGGATTCCTTAAGGTTATAGCTAACACATTATTATTACATGGTTTCTCTAACATTACATAGAGTTTATGATAAATACTAAAAAATCTGATCTCAATCATTTTTCCACAAACCCCCACATTTTTTCAATTTGGTGGCCCAATGATAGTATAATTTTCCATTAATGGTATAATACAATTCCAAGATCTTTGTAGTTAATCTAGAGTCCTCCCTTGGAATTTGCAAGCCCAATCTTGTGGTAAGTGTCTTTCTTCACGGTTCATATCGCATTTTCATAAATTTAATTACATCTCCTCCCCTCTATATTACATATATATATGCCTATTATGGGTAGATATAAAATATTTTATGTCAAATAGGTTGATATTTGGCATTTTTGTTGGTAAAAAAAGAGATCTAAGGCTGTTTCGTGGAGAATCAACCTGGTTTTCACGATCATTCTTCGTTTTTTTTGTTTTTGTCAAAATGGTTGAGGTAGGAGGCTTCACTCTTTATTACCATAAATATAAAATAATAATGTAATGGTGTCCAATTGAAATCATTTTGTGGATTTTATTGTGAATTGGATTATTTATGATTTCTAGAAACCCTCTTTCTTGATGGTTATGGAAAATTCATAAATTGGTACCAATGATTAATGTATTTGATTCTAAATTTTCATATGAAGATTTTAAAATGAAATTCTTTTGAGTTATGGTAAATAGATTTTATTTAAAATGGTTTTCAATATAGGGAATGATTTATTGAGAAGAAATGGGTGGTTTTAATTGGATTATTCAAATGGGATTTAATAAAATAATGGTTTTATTGAAATTTGTTGAAATGTTTATTTGAAATTTACTTGGCATAATGGTGGAGTTTGTATAGATATAATTATTTAGGCTTAGCTGGGGTATGACCTTGCGCTCATCGCCAAATTTTTTAATGAATTTTTTTGTATAATTAGCATTTGATGTCCCTGTATATTGACAAGAGATCGTTAATGACTATCAAAATGTCTTAATTAAGCATGCATAGATCGATGTGTGAATAAGTGGAATTGAATTTTTATGCCAAAATGTCAGTGGGAAATGGATTTAAAGGTTTTATTCATTGATTTTATAGATATATGACTTGATTGAATGTTTTTTACATAGAACATATGCAATTTAGGTTTTAAATGGTTTTGGATTTGGGTTATATTTAATTATAAACTAATTTGTAAATTCTTTTATATAATTTATTTTATATAAATGTTCCTAAACAATCTATCCAATTACTGTGAGTAGGGATGTCATTTTGGAAAACCTTCTATGATTTATATTCACCCCTGATTCAAAACATTGTTGCTTTTGCATATTTTATATTGTAGGACATTGGAAAAGATAAATTATCCAATGTATTTAGCACCACCTCGCAAAACATGTGCTGTTTGGTGATGTTAAAGCATAAAACATGTGAGGAATTCAGTCTTCTGGTTGTCTTTGATTTCATTTAGTCATTTTTCACTATTTAAATTTATTATTTCTTTTTCTTTATCTATAGTACACTTTTTGGTGGTTTGGATATAAATTTTATTGTTGAGATTCTTTATTTTTATCATGCATTATATAAGGGTTGTTTGGTTACTGGTTTATTTCATAATGGTTAAATCACCCCCATTACGAATTTGAAAACCTTCATCGTTTATTTCTAGGATTTAGCATCTTGGGGATGGCACTTAAGTCCTAGAAATAATTAATTATACTCTAAATATAATAGTAATAAGTGGGTAATTACATATTGTATTTGTTTTTTCGATCAAAAATTTTCTATGAGATAAGTGGTATCATATTCTTCGTTCCCTTGCAAAACAATAAGTCATCATTTATATTGGTATTGGAGGTGAAATTAGTTCATTATCATTCTTGGGTTATGATATTATAATGGATCTAGATTTTAGTCACATAAAATCTAGGGAATAAAATGGAATAAATAACATTTTATTATGCCGAACATCAAGTTACCATGGTGTTGCATTCATATTTTTTGTGTTACACTTATATGAAGTCGAAATCTCATTGTCATGGGTTTATCAAATGAGATGTGCATGACATGCATTAGTAGAATGAATTCTCACTAGATTGAAAATTTTATTTAGTGTAATGATTTATGATTTTGTGAAAAAGTGTAATTTTTAAAAAATGAAGAAACAGTTTTAAAATAAAATATTTTTAAAAGCGTATGGTTTTTGTATTTTGAAAATGTTTTCATTTTTAAATATAATAATTGAATTTTTAAAAATGGATGAATGATAAAATGTTTTTCTAAAAACAATGTTGTGATAATTGATGTGATAAAATTAGAAATGATAAAACATTATTAGATATAAAGTGAGACTTATAGAGTTTGTTGTCTGTAAAAAAATTGTACTCGATAAGAATCATAAAAATTACTGGGAATAAGCAGTAGAGAATTTTGTCGAACTACAGCTAGAGGTGAACCACATGCTAGTTCGGTGTATTTTTCTGCCATTTTTAGCTATGGATATGGGGGATAGGAGGGACAATCCAAGGATTGTTTATCATTGCTTCTAGTTCATGTAGTAGAATCCACCCACTAATAGGGGTAATTTGGAACTAGAAAAGGTTTATGTGTGGCTAAATAGTATGAATCATATCTTTGATTTCATTAGCACAGTATAAGATATGAATCTCATGATGGTGACTTATGTGCTCTAGTATCTTGTATGTTAGTGGTGCGATCTAGCAGTGCAAGCTAAACTACATCAAGGCCAAACATGGGGGGGAATTTGATGAATTTTTTTTTAAAAAAATATTCTATACTCACACATTCATGATCTAGAGAATGATGGAATTCTTCATTATAAGGTGAGAAAATATCTCTGTCATAGAATTTTTTAAATTCATGCAATTAGTGAAATATTCAACATAATTTGTTGATTGTGAACCCTTGTTCTCATGAATTTTTTATTCAGTGTAATAGAAGAAGATTCACACAAATATTGCGGTAATATTTATTACAAAATAAACAGAGATTTTGAACAGAGCCACAATGGCTGAATGTGATATCTCATTATTTGTGGGAGGATGAATTATGTTGATACTTATGGGAAATGGTGGGAACTCTAATGTTGGTAGGTAGCAGTAGAGGGACACCAATTTCCATTGTGGGAGTGGGATATAGATTAAGATTTATTGATAAATGATCGTTCTTATTTGACAAAAGAGCCAAGAAAGCTGTTTCTAATGTGGTTACATTGCCTAAATGAAGTGAGATTGTAAAACACCACCTAGATAATGAAGTAATTACCAAAATATTGGACATATTTAGTGATATTGTTGTATTCCTCCGAGATCAGGTGCTCGAGACACTTCTATGGTGTCACAAGAATCATATGATTAAATAGGAGGAGGTCAGTAGAATCAGACTCAATATTAAAGTAGAGCACTCCACGGTGATTATCAGAACACCATGAATCCTCAGCAAGGGAAACCTCAGCAATGAAATATAGAGAAGAGTGTAGGGATGAAGTATTTGTATGGTGATGAGAAGATGGCTATAGATGATCATGCCACACTACCTATGGAGAGAGGTATGATTCTAAGGAATTATACACATATGAAACTCTTTCTTGATATCGGTACATATCATTACTTCATTTCTTATCATTATATTTATTTAATATGTTTAATACTTGTGATGATACTTTCCATGATTAAACATAAAATTCCACTTAGTGATTGAGAATTTCATGCCCATGCGTGTAGAGTATGTTCTATAAATATTGATGGAGTTGAGTAGAAATGGGAGTTCTCTATGTTATAGATGAATGTATTTGATGTAATATATTGTTTGGATTGGTTTAAAATATTAAATCCACAAATAAAATGTTATTAAGAATAGTTATCTTCACAAATGATGATGGATTTAAGAATCTCTTCTGAGGAAAAAGGGTTGAAAAGACGGGTGCAACGAGATTGTTAGCACTAGTGGTGGGAACGATATTTTATAACTTGGTAGTGTTGAAATTATCATCAATGGAATAGAATGAGGATATCAGTTTGCAAGTAATTTTAGATCAATTTCTATATGTCATTCTCAATAAATTCTCATGTTTAACACCAATAAGTTAATGGAGTTTACAATTGATCTCATCCCAAGTACTGGTCTTATTTCCATTCTATCATATCGAATGAAACCAATAATGTTGTGTGAGTTAAAAGTGATGCTGGTTGTTTTATATTGAAATGATTATAATCAGAATAGAACCTATATGTGGGTATCCCCGGTCCTATTCATAAAGAACATAGATGGAACATTAAAGATATGTGTGGATTATTATAAAAAAGGTAGTTACAATCAAGAATTGTTATCCACATCCATGCATTGATGATCTGTTTGATCAATTGAGAGGATCACAATGATTCTCTAAATTTGAATTGTGATTAGGATATCAATAATTGTGAGATTAGAAGGATGATATTCTGAAGAAAAAATTCATAATAATATATGTCCACTATGAAAATGTATTCATTCCTTTATTGCCTATGTATTCACCATACATAATTATGGAATTGATCAATATGATATTTCTGAGATAACAAGATTCTTTTATTTTGTTTTTTATGGATAACATGAAGGTGTATTCACAGACAACGAATGATCATGAGAAACACATGAATATAGTGTTTGAAAGCATGAGGGATCATAATTCATAGACCAAATTATCAAACTGTGATTTTTGGAAACAATAGGTTCATTTTATCAGCCATATAATTTCTTGAGAAGTTGATTTTTTGGATTAAGGTAAGATATAAGATTTTATATAATGGAAATCACCAAAGAATTAATTCAATATTATAAATTCTCATGTTCTATAAGGTTATATTCAATGCTTTGTGCATGAATTATCACAACTAGCTTCACATACGACACCATTGAAAATGAATAAAATTTCATTTCGAAAGACTGCGGAATTTCAAAAGACTTTTTGAGTGAAAAACGTTCATCTTAACACAATGCCTCTCATGATTTTTCCCGAATTAGGACAAGAATATGTGGTGTACTAGGATGCATTGGGATCTAGGTTGGGATGTGTTATCATGAAAGGAGACTGTGTTGTTACTTTTGGTTAATGGAATTTGAGAGTGTATGAATGTAATTACCCGCCATATTATTTGGAGTTATCATTAGTCATACATGCATTGATGACTAGGAAAGATTATCTATTTGGTGAGAAATATAATTGGTTCTGCGGCCACAATGACATGAAACATTTTTTTACCACAATGAGATTTGAATTTTAGTCATTGGATATAGATAGAGTATCTCCATATGATTGACATTGACATAATGTATACACCAAGAAAATGTAATTCATTGGCCTATAAATTAAGATGAATTTATATACACAGCTAGAAAAAGAAGCTTCAAATTAATGGATGTTGATATCAATACTAGATAATATGAATGTGTAATGTGAAGACCATGGTGGTGTATGAGATTTATTTTTAGTGTATGTGGTTCTAGATTTGGTAATAATATTCAAAGAAGCATAAAAACATGATGTGGAATTCCTGGTTGTGTGTTAAAAATTCAATTGTTCGGTGACCATTAAGGGATGGAATCATAATGGGAATACTGTTTTGTGGTTCATAGATCACATGTTTGTACTTATGGATTGTTAATAAAAAGATCCTTATGACTACCACCATTCAAGTTGGGTTGTACATCCGTGAATACATAATATGTATAAAGAGTTAAAGACGTTGTTTTGGAAGAGAATCTGGAAAAGGAATGTGACTGAGATCATTTCAAAGGGATTAAATTTTCAGTATGTCAAGGTAGAGAATCAGGGAAATGTTTATATGTTGCAGTATACACCAATAATAATATGGAAATAAGAGATGTTATCGAGGGATTTTGTTACAAGTCTCCTAATAACTTTTCAGAGTCATGATTCCATATGGGTTAGAGTGGATAAGTTTACTATATAGGCCCATTTCATTCCTATTAATGAAACTCATATGATCTAGGATCTATCTGAAATCTATATCCAAGAAGTTGAAAAGATACATGGATTTGTAGTCTCAGAATTACATTGAAGGTTCCCATATCCTTTCTAGAAATACTTACAGATATCTATTGGGACTCATATGATTATGAGTTTGGTGAATCATCCTTAGATAAATGGTAAATCCAAAGACAATGATACATACAATGGAATACATTATGTACGCATGTGTAATAGATTTTAGTTGCTCATGGGAAGAGAATATACCCTTAGTGAAGTTCTCATATAATAAAAACAATCATGAATTGATACATTCGACTCATTTCGAAACATTTTACAGGAATATGTGTCGTTCTCCACTATATTGGGTGGAAATATGTGAGACATCATTATTGGGTTGATCCTTGTCCATGAAATGATAGAGAAGATTCATTGGATTAGAAAGAGGATAGAGATGGATTAGATTCATCATAAATATTATGTGTGTCATTTCCGAAGATCATTGTTGTTTGCGGTGGGTGATCATGTGTTCTGGGGGATCTCACAAATGCCTGAGCGTCATAATTTTGGGACATATGGAATGTTACACCACATATATATTATCTCTTTTTCGATAATGTATTGGGTTTTATAGGTGGAATTTAGATTGGAATTTCAAAAACAGGTTAGTTCAGTGCACAATGTGTTTCACATATCTTGGTTGAAAAAGTATCAACATGATACTTAGAATGTGATAAGATGGCATCAAGTTGACCTAGTATCATATGCTTTGTTGGTACATATCCCAGTGAATATTGGTGATTGGAAATAGAGAGTATCTCCTCGAAAATAATTGGTATAGTGCATATTTTATCGAAATGTGGTTAGATTCAGAAAGAGACTTGGGAACATATGAAGGAAATGAATGTTCAATGGTTGTAACTCTTTCCAGGAAATAATGGTTTTCAAATTTATGAAAACAAAAAGACCAGTGTGGTGGAGAATTTTTTACCCTTGACTTTTAGGTTGTAACAATTAATTTTAAATTAATATATTTATAATTTGTAAGGGTGTAGGATGGGATTTTTGGGTGAACATTAGAAAATTTTTAAGGGATTAAGGGGATGTGCATGGGCTATACACAATTTTTCAAAACTGTCTAGAAATCCTATAGGAAATAATTTGAAGTAAATGTTTTGGGGTAGTACAATCAGAATGGCGTGCGCACATTTAGGGAGACTGTGATAGGATTCCATGCATTGGTTTCCACAGGGCAAAAGGTAAAGCACGATTAACATACAGATTGTGTAACCATGTGAAATAACCATTCATATAGTTAATGTTAGATCCTGTAAAATAAAATCTCACTCATTTTCCCACTAACACCCTAGTTGTTTTCTCCATGGAAATCCTAAATCAATATTCTTATCTAATGATTATAGGATATCCTCTTCCAAGCAATTTTTAATCAATCTAGAGAACTCCCTTGGCATTTTAATGAACTATTCTTACAATATGTGTCTTTCTTCATCATATGTTTAACGTTTTATTAGATCTACATAGAAATAAATCTAAAATCTTATCGATTTATGATATATATTCTTTTTACGGGTATATTTAAGAATTTTGATGCCAAATATGATGATATTTTTACATGTTTTTGGCTGGAGAAGAGATGAATGACTGGTTTTTGGAGAATCAACCTTGTTTTCATGAGCATTATTCATATATTTGTTTTCACCAAAACAGTTGAGGTAGGTGGAATCACTCTTGACTCTTATTAGTAGAAATATATTTTATGGTCAAAAATTGATTTAATGGGTTTTATTTTATTATTAACTTGATGATTTATGATTTCAAGAAACCCACTTTGGTGATGGTTATGGGAAATCTAGAAATTAGTTCTTTTGATTAATGTGTTTGATTCATGATTTTAAAAATAATATTTTAAAATGAGATATAGTTTGGAATGATAGTAAATTTTTTTGTTAAAAATGGATTTCAATTAGGGGAATGATTATATTGAGATAAAGTGGGTGTTTGGAATAGTCTTGTTTAAATGGGTTTTAATAATGGAAATGTATTATTGAAATGGATTGAAATTGTAATTTTAAATGGTTTTGAAAATATTTTGTTGTGTGTGTAGATTGCATTTATGAGTCATGGATATAATATGACCTTGTCCTCAGTTGAAAAGGTATAAATGAATATTGGGTATAATTATCATGTAAATACTTGGTTGATTGACGCGAGATGGCTCATGAGTATGGTACTGTCATAATGAAGAATGTATAGTTGGATGTATATATAAATGGAATGGAATGGTTTTGAAAAAAAATTAGTGGTAAATGGTTTTAAATCCCTGTGTAGTTTTTCTAGAAGTAACATGTGCTGGAAAATTTATCAAATAGAAAATGTCCACTTTTGGATAGACTCTTTTTGAAGCTTTTTTATATTTCGTTATAAACTATTTTGGGAAATTCTTATATTTAAACTATTGTATATAAATTTTGGTATCCTTTCATTCCTAGTAGAGTGAGTATGGGAATCAAGGGGGAATGACTTTAGAGTTTTATACTCTCCCCTTCTTTGAAACATTGGTGTTTTTGTAGATGCTATCATTTGTAACATGGTAAATGATAAATTATCACACATATTTATCACCACTTCATGATACTTGGGTTATTCGGTGATTATAGATAATGGATCCTGTGGAGAATGAATCCTTGTTGTTTTCTTATAGTTCGTATAGTTATATTATGATAAATTGTTTGATAGTTTCATTATCTTCCACTATAGTACAATTTGGGGTCGTTTTGTTATAAATTTGATGGTTGAGTCCCCTTGTTTTTATGATCTTATCTGTAATCGTTGTTTTGTTAGTAATTTATTTTTAAAGGGTATATTATCCAGCACATTCATCTGAAACCCTTTAACATTTATTTGAAGTCATTAAAATATTAGGGATGTCACTTCAACCCTAGTATTGACTCATTGTATTCTCAATCCATTGGGAATAAGTGTGTTGTTACATAGATAATTAAAATCACATTGATTAAATTATCATTTTCATTTTGATAAAAAATATAATTCATTTTCATTGAAAATGATTTTTAAAACAAAAAAATTCAGAGGACAATTTCCAAATTATTTTCTTTATATGAATACATTGAAACAAATAAAACAAGTTTCAAACCATTTTATTGGTCATGAAGGAAATAAATTTTGTTATTTTACCAAACATTTAATAAAATTCCTAATACTTTTGATGAAAAAAAATAAAATGACATTGTTTTAAAAATGTAATAGTAATAATTTCTATAAATTTTTTAAAGAGTAAAAATAGTTAATTTTTTTTATAATGTCATTTATAAAATTTATAAAACATAATTGAAAAAAAATTTAGGAATCATGGTTTTTGGAATAATAGAATTTTTTGACTGATGAGAGAAATAAAGTCATAAATTTTAAAAAAAATTTAAAAAAATTAAGTCACAATAATAGGAAAATGGGTACCACTCCATAGAAGTATTATTAATTGGAAAAGGTTCAAAATTAAATGGTTAAATTAATTAATAATAAAATCATTCCCTTTAATTTAATTTCAATAATGATCCATCCCAATTTAATTAGTAACGTGAAGTATACAATTTGAATGATCATAAATTTGAAGTGAGAATCAACCAAGGAATCCATTATGTGTATCCATAAAAAATAAATAAATAAGTAAAAATAAAAAATATGGTAAAAAAATCATTACAAATATAATCTTATATTAACTAACTCAATGATATAGAAGATTAACCAAAAGTTCTGTAATTGAGTCGATAAATCCCATACATCACATTTATAATTTATTTAATGTCCTATAACATCTTGTATTGTTATTTTAAATAAATTTTCAACATATAACAAAATTATATTAATAATTATAAAATTATATATAATTATTTTATGATACCCAATATTCGTTTTTAATAACACTTCATTAATTTCATTATTTTGAGTGTTAATTGAATTGATTTTCATCTGCATGTTTATTAAAAAAATTTGTTTATTGTGACTATTATATAGTTATAATGTATACCAAAAAATGATAATAACTTATTAATTTATTTTTACATTAATATTACTTTTAAATAAAATCATTAATTATGTTTTTTAGAAATTAAGTACATTAAATTCATGGAGATGGTTGGTAGCACATATGCAAGAATAACATTACCATTTTTCAATGATCATAAAGACAGAATGTAAGTAATATTTTAACATTAAATAATAATTATAATATAATATATTTCATATTATATACTTATATATTTAATCCATGTGATATTTTAATAAAAATTGATTCATTCCATTTTTTGAAGGTGGTATTCCATACATACAAAAAGATGTTATAGTATTTAGGTGAGTGACAATGAATGAAATAAAATGATTTTTATTAACATTAAATAATGATAAATGTAACATTAATATCGTAACAATTTAATTAATATTATATATATTCATTAAAATTATTTTTATCACCTTCCATGTGAAGTCTTAGTTAAAGATGAATCTCAAAGCATTGCGGGCAGTAGTCATCCATAAACCAGAGTTACATTATCATATATTCTATGGAATGGAAGGAAATGTGAATTTTGATATATTTATTCCATAGGGTTAAATATTTTTTTAATATAATATATTTAATTTATATTCATCATCGTACCCATTCTTGTGTGAGGTAAATTGAAAACAAATGATATCAGTTTGTGATGTGGTAGTTTTCCGTACACAAGAATAATGATTTTGTAACCCAATTGAAGGAAGTAAAGAAGGATGTATGTTTAGAACATACTATAAAGACATCCCATTATATTAAATATAAAATTTCTATTATATCATAATTGTTTGATAAATGTTTATGTAGGTTAAAAGAAGTAAAATAATTATGCTCGTTTAAGAACATTACAACCTTTTTGAGTATACTCCACAGGTTTTCCCTAAATCCTTCAAAGGCTGTATTTTTACAAAAAAATAAGTACACTAGGATTTTGTTCGTTAATATGCGATGTTATTTTTTAATTTATTGGCTATATAATTTTTTTTTTGATTTTTACGATGAATAATGGATAAGGGTAGACTTTTATAAGTTGGTTTCGTAGAATAGTTGTATTATTTTTGAAAGAGTGAATTCCACCCATGTTATCCCATATCACAAAGAGAAAAATAGTTATTTATATATACTAGAAGGATTATAGTCCAAATATGGAAATTGAATGTGTTTTTCTGAAATTGTTGGTTTATTATTACACATTACATTCTATGTTTCAGTAATAAGTAAACCTGTTTTTACCATAATCAGTATAAATATTTTAACTGTATTCACTAATAATATAATTCAAAAATATAATTTAATTTATAAGATAATATAAATTATTATGATTCAAAATATGAAAATAATTATTCTGTATTCAAATAAAAAAATTTCTATAATTAAATATAATAATAATCCCTTATACGTGACAAAAATGTTGGTTTGTAAGGTGAAAATGTTCAGAAGAATAAAATATGATTATATAAAAATTCATTAAGATGTTGATTCCAATAAACTAAATTCATATTAGTAAATGTATAATCATAATATTTAGACATTAATTCCATGTAATAGTAAAATTTATCAATAAAAAATATTTTGAGGAAAAGGTATACTTCAATAAAAATCTTTAAATTTTCACTATTCATCAAAAATATAAAATGCCTCTCAAAAATCCAAAAAATTATCCAATTTATTTTTGATATTATGATTTCAAAAATGAATATTATTACGTAATATAAAAATAATAAAATTTCAAAAAATTATTTTTAAATCAGTTGCGCCAATGGTGACTTAGCGATCTTTTAGAAAAACTGATTTTTTCTAAATATATTACATTTTTTTTATATTATTATTATATATATATAATTAATATATTTTCCAAAAATTATTTTAATATGTATTAGTAATTTGTTAGTTAATCATCTTATTACTCATAATTTTAATTCATATCTGACAACTATCATATTAAATAATATTATTAATACACTATTGTGAATTTAAAATTTTTTTTATTGCATATAACACACGCCCTCAAATAAACTCATAATTTCATGAATCACAAGCTATAAATGAAATTATTTTCATTCTAAAAAAAATTTCAATTAACGTATTTAGTTTTTATTCTATATTATATTCCTGGTTTTTTGTGTCATATAAGCTATTGAATAAAATTTTGTTCCTTTAGAGTTTATGGTGTTACATGTAATTTTATAATAATACATTACTTCCTTCAAAAATGATCATTAATGAATGGAAATATTAGTCATGTGAATATATGTCCAACCATCTATGTACTTTTAATGAAGTGTATTTTTCATAACCATATTTCATGTTTGGTTTTAAAAGTATTATTTATGAATAGAAATAATAATTATTTTATTATTATTATTCTCTTAATGGTTTAGTAATAAAACCTCTGACTACAGTAAATATAACAATTTGTTCAGATGTTTTGAATTTAATGACATCTAAATACCCAATATGTACAAAATAACTATGTAAATAAATATTTAATTGAATTAAATTTAAAATTTTATTTAATTATAATTTAATTAAAATTTAAAATGCTCTTAAAAAATAAATAATTGTTATCTCATTGTTATATAGGAACTAAGGGAAATACATGGCATGACATGAGTTGAGGTAATATATTTCTTCTCAATTTAGATTCATTGATAAATATTATAATCTTTTGAACTCAATTTAGATTTTATTGTGTATATTATTCCCTATTTTACATGTTATATCATGAATCAGTTATAAATAATAGTATTTTAATTTTCAACTAACATTATTTTATCCAATAGGATATGACTTGAACGATTTTAAGTGAGAAAGAGTTTATTAATTTAGTTTCCAATCATTAGTTTATAATTTTCGAGCATGTATGTTTCCTTTTATTCTGAGTATTTATTGTAAATTTCCTCCCAAACTATAGGGAAATAATTTTTCAAAATTTCATCCATTCATATTGAATTTTGATAAATCCATGTAAATTTTCACAACCATTTAATTTATATATTTATGGTCATTTACAATCACATGATCATTAACCTTCTTATGATTAGGGTTTTTTGTCGCTCTTTGACCTTATATAGATTTTACTCCCTATTCTATTAGATTACTTCCTTTAAGACTAATTTAATCCATTTTTTATACGTAATATGTTTTATTTTTAATGACCTTCTTATTTACCATTCCCCATTATCCAAATGATGTTTTATTGAATCCTTTTACAATTTTTGTTATTAATAATGGAAATTTCAAATATCCATCCCTTAATTACTAATCTCAAGATGAAATTAATTCTATAAAATTTATTAAATTTTGGATAATATCACATCCCAAAATTAATAAAACATCAAATTGTTCAATATCATAAAACATACTCAACTCTGAGATTGAATGAAGATCGAGATATTGTTATCTAAATATTACAATTAAAATAAAGACATTAAAATGTGTGTAAACATATGATTAAAATATATATAAATATATATAAATATATATATTATATTTATATGTAATTAAAATATGTTGACTAATTATTAAAAAGTTAGAACAGATTTTTTTGGGGATTTTTTTCAAGTATAAAAATTCAATTTCTTTAAAAATGAGATTTAATGCTTTTTTATTGAATATTATCATAAAATTATGGAAAATTTATAAATTTTATTTGAAAATAAGGGTATCCTTTATGAAATAAAAATTTTAAAATTATCTTATGGTGATTCTTTGGGAATTTTTCGAAAATATTAATGTTTCCGTGAATAGTAAAAATATATATTTATTTAAAAGTATATTTTTTCATTGAAATATACAAATATTATTTTAATTTGATATATAAGTATCATATGTATTATTCAATTTTATATAATTTAATTATATATAATTTTATTATCATTATACCTGATATTGGTATTAGTTCATTTTTACGCTTAAAAACACATTTTTTAGAATTTCGTTTTTCACATTTTGTATGATTAATTTTAAATAATTTTTTTCCAATTATTTAAATTTGAATAATTATAAATTGAAAAAAATAATTAATCATGAGGTATAATAATTTTAAATAACTTATTTTTTATTTTTTATCATTTTAAATAATAACCATAGTAAATTATGCCTAAGTTAAAAAATCTATATGGTGAAATTAAGGTAAAAAAATTTATATAAAATAAAAAAGACAATAAAATTTTCATTTAATATTTTCTATTATTGGGGTCAAATGATACTCATTCATTATTTATTGTTTTACAACTTAATTCAATTTTTCATTGAAAATAACAAATATTATTTAAGTAAATATATATTAAAAATTGAAATACTGTTGATTTTAATATATGTAGGGCAGTTTGACATGGAAAAAATCATATTTTTTGTTCTTTATTTTATTCTAAATTATAAATTATATTTTATCATGGTATTTTTACAAAAAATTGTGATACTATGATATTATTTATTGTGAACACAATATTTATATAATGATTGTTTAATTTATAAAATTCAGGTAAATAATCTTCCAAATTAAAAAAGTAATGTTTTTGGAATAATATAATATTTAACATGAATATTATTGATAAAAAAACTATTTTTTTGTTTTTTATAGAGTATATATAAATTTTAATTATTTATTATTATCTTCAATGCTAAATTATTATAATATTATTAAATTTATATCATTAGTTATATTATTAAATAAATTTTATAAAACTATTTAAAAATATAAAAATTTGGAAGAAGACAATTGAGATGTGAAACAGTATACAATGTCATCACTTTACCATTTTGTGGCCCAATTTATTATATAAAAAATAAATTTTAAACAAATATATATTGAATATTTTCTTATCATTGTTATGGATAAAAATGTTTAAATAATGGGTTAATGAAAATGATAATTTATAAATTTTAATATAAACTGATAATAATGTTATTCGAAGAATATATTAATTACATATACCCCTTCTATTCTAATCCATGACATTTCAGAACCATTTTACATGATTTAGTTGTATATTATACTATTATTATTTATGAATTTACAAAAATTACATTAATGGTATTTTGAAATTAACAATATTTTGCTAAGTACATTAATAATATTTAGTAATATAATTTTTGTCATGGGAGTGGTATATGGATTTTAATATCCACCGTGGTATAATTTTTATACAATTATATTTTTATTTCACATGTATTGTCCCATAAAGAGTAAAAAACCATATTGTTATAATAATTAAAAATATTAATGGGGGTTAAACAATGGAGATAACCAAAAAACACAATATAACCATATCAAAATGTTATTGTATAATATTATTTTGGGTATCCACATCATATATTATAATTATAACATTTCTAACATTTTAAGCATTAAAATTGTTTACATTAATATAATAATTTATGAAATTTCATTAATACCCTCCTCCCTTACAAAATGGAACACTACCTCTCTTATCTTATTCAAAATTAAAGATTCATTTAATTTTGGAATTATTATTTCTTATAATACCTACCAAAATTTTCAAGGTATTATTTTTTTTGTAATACCAATCCTAAAAGGTATATTCTGTAATGAAAAAGATGTTTTCCAAAGAAGTGGTGTAGATTATGAAAAAGGTTTTGTTTTTATTTATTCTTATACATCCTCCAAATGTAAATAAAATAATAAGAAATAAAAATACCAATATATTTCAAATAATTAATTTCATTATGTTAATAGAATATCATATGTCCATCTTATTATTCAATCAATGTTTACATGAATCAATCTTTACTTTGTACTTCATACTACCACCTCAGAAACCAAAATAGTTCATTTTCTATCACCATCACTCATACTTGTATATAATGATGTATTTTAAAAATATATATAACACTAATAGAATTATTTAAATTCTTGGATTATTGTATATCATTTATTTTCATAGTATTATACCCATTGAAAAAATAATAACATCATTTATGTGTTTGTGTGGATTACCAGCACCATAAAGAAAAGTGATTTATATATCATCCTAAAACCATAGTGTTTTTATATATAATATTTTTTAAAACTATAATATTTTTATTTATAATTTACATATAATTTTTAATGATAGAATAATATTTCTATTCATTTCATAATGATATCTAAAAAATAGAAACATTTCTCTTATTTTCTTATGGTCTATAGTATTCATGATTCTACCGTAGGATATTTTCTATAACAATATTTTATAGTTGGAATACATAATAAACATGATTTATAAAAATAATAATTAATTTATAATTAATATTTTGGATATTTTGGAAAAAAAATCTTACCACGATAAATATATCAATGTAGGGTTGAGGTTATATATTGATCATCCTCCAAGTACCAAATATTGAAAATACTAATTAAGTAATAAAATATTCCATTCAAATAAATGAAACAAATGATGTAACGATAAATTAATAAACTGATAAAATTTTATTAGATAGGTAAATAATTTATTTAAGAATGTTATAAAGGATTTGGATGACTTACATAATGTGTCTTGTTTTTAGGTAATGGATTTCATATCAATTTCCATTCATTTTTTTCCAATATAACATTATGTAAAAAATTTAATATATATTCTGTATTTTTTTCATTTTACCTGTCATTAATTCAATTAGTGTTAAATCTATTTTCATTCATTAGGTTAGTAAAATACTTAATTTCCTTTTTCATACCATTATTATATTTGATTTGGTCCCTATAGTTTATGTTTCGTATTTGCAATTATTTTATGTGGACAAAAATATGTTCACATTATTTATTGAGGTATTAATTATCAAATTATGAGTTATGATCTTTGAAAGGTGTTTCATTATCTCAATTTGATTTTTTGTAAAATAATTTTTACCGTGGAATATGATTTCCATAAATAGTGCACTACCATACACATGAATGAATTTTGAAATATTAAATTGGGCGATGAAGTGTATTTATATAGACATATAATATTATATAATTAATTTAATTTTTAATTCATATATTTCTAAAGGGTACATTATTATTTTATAATATCCCTTTACACATGTATATTAATATTAATGTTACATTAGAGGAAACCATGTACTCTTATTTTTTCGAACCACAACTATTCTTATCACCTTGAGTTATGAATGTGGTTAAAATATTAATTTTTTTGTTTCCTCCCTTATTATTTAATGAAACATCATGAATGTAATATGTATGTGATAGATATTATGTATCTTTTTTAAACCTAGAATTATTCTCTTCTATATTAATGTATTCTCATATGTTCTTAAAAAAAATTAATAAGAAAATTATTTACTAATTTTTTGCTTCATGATAATTACCTTCTTCAAAATAACATTAAAAAGTAAATTTCATTGAATGTTATTAATGGGTCACTTTTTTACTCAATATACAAATGTTTAAAAATAATGGTTATTTTTAAAAATTAATTCCTGAACATAATTTTTTAAAATAATAACAATTATTTTCTTTTATGATTACATTATATGGTTTTTTCAAATATTTTAAAATTCTATTATTTTTATAATAGTTTTGAATTTTGAGTTTTTAGAAGTTATTTTCATATTTGGTAGGGTATAATCATCAAGATTTTCATTACTAGTCATTTTATGGTATATCTCTTATATAACAACAAAAAAAATTTATGTTAATTATGCTCCATGTGGGATATTCTGTAATGATATCATCCTTATTAATTCTATGGATATATTTTTGATTGTTTAAATGGTATTTTATTGAAAGAAAATTACTTTCCACTGGTAAATCTAGATTCAAATTAACAATACATATTGTTATTTTGAATAATTAATGGATATAGTGGATGTGATTATGTTATAGATCATTGAAATTGTTTATGGTAACATTATATCCCAAAATAGACATGATGATGGCTGATTCAAACAATACCAAATACTGAATTGTTAAATTGGATGGAGTGTAACACACCGATAATTTATGAGATAGATTATTTTAATATTATACATTTCTTTTATTTTATTATACACCATGGTTATCTTGTTCTACATGAAACACTTTATTATCTTTTAGTATACGCAACAGTATTCTTGGCTTGTGTTTCACACAATGTCAGGTTCATTTGATATAATTCTATTCACATAACAATGAGTATATATTTTTTTTAAATGTATAAATGAAATAATTTTAGATTACGTTATATAAAACACCAAACGACTATTTCATTACACGCAACACTATCTTGACTTGTGTTACACACAAGAGTGACCTTCCTTAATAACTTGTATTGTACGTGATACCGATTTTTAAAAATCAACAATGTATTATTAAAATATTATTATTAAATGTTATATAAACTATATATTTTTAATATTATTAACCATATTTTAAATTTATAAAACATTACCATACATCTGACCCATTTCCTAGAAAATGTTATGAGAATAAAATCATGTTTTCGGACAAAAGATGTAGTTTTTCAAAAATGTAGTTTTACCACCTTTTGATGGTTCTCCTATTTTAAATACATTTTCTACACTTTTATAAGTTTTATATGATAAAATAAACTTATTATTTGGAAGGGGGAAATACAAATTTACTTGTGATGAATTTTTGGTATTCTTCTAATAAAATTATAATTTTAATGACTAGTTAAAAGTTCTTTCATTTTAATTTCATACTTACTTTTTATTTAATTTATTTATAGAATTATAATATATTTTAAATATATTTTAAAGTGTAATTGGATTATATTTTTGTTATTTAATCCAATTTTTGTTGTTGGATGTAATTTCACTTTTAAATTGGATTGAAACACTAGTCAATCTTTTGAAACTTGTTACTTCTTAAAAAACTGCTTTTTTGGTTTTGAAAATAAGAATTAATTATAAATTAATTACTGAAAAATATGGGTTTTGAGTATGAATAATGGATTCCATATTTGGAATAATTAGGTTTAAATTTTTTAAATAGGTACATTAACATTGTTGGAAATTATGAATAGTATCTTCAATAATTATATTATTTACCGTGGTTAAATGGAAAATTTAGTAAATAAGGGTATCAAAATAATATTATATTTATATTAAACTACCCTAACACATCTTATAAGATATTTTAGCCCATTGTAATACTTGGGTCGATTTTGGGACCCCCTGGATTCACATGGATACGAAAATGACATTTTATAAAAACTAATTTAAAGTAAAGATATTTGAATCCTAAAAATATATATTTTAATAAATTTATTTTAATATATTTTTATATAACTGATATCTATGTCAATAAATATTTATTGTAAATATATGAATATTTTCAACATCATGGTATTCTATTGTTAATTTTTAGACATCTAACAATTTTCTTTATTTATGACACAATGATGATGTAGTAATTACCTTATTAATTAATGATTTAAATAAAATAAATTATAAATATTAAAATAAATTCATATTGAACATTTTTATTCCATAAATGAATTATATGGATGATTATGACATGTTATTATTTAATTAGTGATGTTTTTCAATATAATTAAGTTATTATGAATTTTTAAAAAGTCATTATATGAATAGTATAAAAATTGAAATAAATGTGTTTTAAAAATTACTATTTTATTATATGATATAATAGTAATAAAAATATATTATTTTTCCAAATGACTTAAATAATATTTAACATTCCATTAATTTATGACTAGATGTTCTTTTGTCATTTTATAGTATGTATATTAACCAATTATTATGAATTTACGTGAAGACAAGGTAAGTGTTAATTAGATAACTAAGGGTTAAAGCTAAAAGATAAGGTTAACTTTTAGAACTGAACTTTTACAAAACCTATTGGATTAGATGGTTTCAAAGAAATCCTCATATTATCTTATAATTAAATGATTTTTGGAGCTTTTGAAATCGAAAATCATTTTTTAATAAATTAATAATTTCAGAGTTTCCAAAAGTGCCTTTCTACTCTCTTATAAAAGAAATCCTCCTCCCTCTCCTTTTAACTATATTTTGAGCCTTCAATCTCGGCCATCCCTGAAAATTTATCTTGTAAATTTCGTCAATTACATTTTAGTGGTGCCTGTATTCTCAAAGTACCATCTCTAGTTCGTTGGGAAAACGTTTTATGGAGGAAAATCTAGGAAAAGGTAATCTCTTCTACAGATTCATTAAAATTTCATTCTTATTATACCTCTTCTATGGTGGATTAATTATAATGTAATAAAAACAGTATCACTCATATACTAATATATTATTAAAAATATTAAGCAAACCAATTTCATGTTCTACCCATCCTATGAGTAACGAAATCCCCATGCGTGCGTACGTACGACTTACAATCTCTATGTCATGGTGTAATCTGTTTTTCACCACCACCTTATATGGATGGGTATAATAAAGGAAATTAAAACTATAATTTATTATTTTAAAATGATACTAATTATTATATAATATACACCATCCACATCAGTACCATTCACCAATTATTATAACAATATCATCGCTCATGTCTACGTACGACATATCGTCTCCACAGTGTGATGCTATTTATTCAACATAATCATCTTTAAATCATGATTATATTAATGAATTTATTGAATAAATATGACATATAATATACTTATACCATGATTTAAATGATATAACTATAACTGAAAATAGGAAAAAGAACATATTTGAAATCTCATTCATAATAAAATAATCTAGCTAATACTCGAATAACAAGTAACAAGGAAATGTTACAAACAAATGGATGAAAATATGATCATATATATTACTAAGAAATTTTAAATGATTATGAAATAAATCAGTAAAATTATTTAAATCATTATATATAAGGTTTATATACATACAAATTATATTGGATCTAAGTTGAGGGATAATTTAGTAATCTCATTTTTAGGTGAGATTGTTTATACATAAGTATTTACTTGGGATATATTTACCATCTATGTCCATGTTTTCTTGAAATGATTATATAAATTGTTTACTCTTATTCTATGTAGGATTAAAGTCATTTAAACCAATTTTAAATTTTACTATATGGTATGTAAGGAATGTTATTTACCATTTGAGTTACTTTTTCACATTTCTAACATCTAAACGAGGAGAATGAATTTTAAACTATACAACATGAATAGATTTTCACTGTTTCACGATGCCTTATTTCTATGAATCTTACTCTAAAATATTTCATGTTTATTTCTAAATAAATTTATTTCATTTAAAATTGAGTGACATTTTGATAAAAGAAAACATTTTTGAAGAGGAACATATATTTTTCTGAAGAACTCAGTTCAAATGTTTTATCAAAATTATTTTCTATACAAGATTTCAAAGGGTTATATTTCTATCCCAAATATTACCTTCATTTGATTGTGTTTATGATTGATTTATTTCTATGAAATCGATTTATTTTATAAGGATTTTTATGGAATGATGTTTAGAAAACCCATTTTATTTCATAGGATATGATATGATAAATGATTTATGTTTTTTTTCAAATCTAAGAGTAATTTAATTATAAGATGGGTCGGACCTATATGTCTCTCCAATGCATTGGGTAGGGATTTATATCTCATAATATAGACATGTCTTTAATAAAAAGTAAATTTGTTTCATAAAACATGGATGGAATGACATTTAAATCAATTTTAATAACACATAGCTGGAATATAAAGTAAACCTAGTTCAGTAATACATAGATGCAACCGCAAGTAAACCCTTTTAAGTTATTAAATTTGTAGTATATTATATAATTAGAAACAATGGAATGGATAGAATGAAAATATTAGTTTGTGCTTATTTTCCTTCCATAATTACATGTTTTATTCCAATTCTATTCTATCATGGTTGATGTTCCTTTATGATATATGCCTTACGTTCTGCCACGATTTATTTCCTAACTCATGATTTTGATAAATAATCTTTAGGACCATGGTTTCTTGATCAAATTTTTGTGGTTTATTTATATTCTCTATGTTTACCCATATAATAAATTTGAGCTCACCCTTTTTATGTATTCATTTCCCTAGGATATAAAGAATGGTTTATGGTAGGAAAAAAGTGGCTGATCTTTATAGGAGATTTTTAAGATCATTCACCATGTTTGAATATTATGTTGAATGTTTTTGAAGACACTAAACTTATATAGTCTTTGGGTGTTTTTTTGTGTGATTCATTAATTATTCTATGATAAAAATTTAATTTCCATGTATTTCAATATTGGGTCTCTATAGTAGGTATCAGAGCTACGGTTTAATCGTCTTTTAGAAACTAGGATGTGAAAGCATTAGTAAGATCACTATAGATATTTCTATGTTATATCTAGCGATGTTCCTAAGGTTATGAATAAGTATATGTTACCATTACAGAATTATGATAATGATCATGAATAAACTATGACTAAACCTAATATGTAAGAGAATAAATGCACCCCCCTTGAATATGTTGTTTTCCTAGTATGATTTTTCCCACTAACACATTATTTTTTGTTTTAGACAATGGCCGGAACCCGAAGGAACTATGTTATTGATCAATTTACTAGTCAATGTAATTATTTCCCACCAAAACAACCAAATGTTATCAAATATGGAATGAAAAATCTATTTAGATACTTATACAAGCTATGAATCATTATGGACTTCCAAATGAGTAGTGAAGAGAAAACATTCTATTGAGTCCTTCCTGAGGCAATGTCCACCTTCTATTAGTGGGAATTATGATCCACTTTTTTCTAAACATTGGATTAGTGCAATTGAAAAGTTTTTTCCCAACATTATGTTTTCAGATCTTGAAAAATCCATTTTGGTTTGTTTATCATTTAGATGGTTAAGTAGAATAGTAGTGGACTCTAATTAAGAATATATGGGAAAACGATGAAATTGAATCCATGTAATGGGATGAGTTCAAGAACGTATTTTTTAATAAGTACATCCCATATATTATCTTAACAATGAAGGAAAATGTTTTCCTTATACTTAATCAAAAGGGTAAAGACTATGTTGGTATATACAAGGTGAATTTTACAAGGCTTAAAAGGTATGCTTATAGATTTATTATTATTTCGTCGCTTTTGTCTTTCGGCCTCAAAACGCCCAATGTCTCCGTATTCAATGATTGATGGAACTGCTCTCTAAAGGTAGGTGTTTACCAGATGGTCTGACCAGCGACTCTTAAGAACTCACATTGGTCGAGAGGATGGGAAGTCGGGCTCATCAAACCCTTTTTGGTGAGGAATTATTGCCTATTCTGGGACTCTCTTATAGATTTAAGACGCGTTCATATGTTCCTGAATCATTGGTTTATACCCAAATATAGTATCCACAGATTTAACCTTGGTGGGAAATGGTCAAATGGATGTATGGGTTCGGAATCATTTATGCCCAAGGATTACCATCCCTCATTGGATTAATGACCCCAAAGAGTTGGAACTCAATTGAGAGAGTACTAGCAGTGGCCTAGTGAACCGATGTGGAGATGACCGGATCGACCAGTTGTTGGGCTTGAACATCAGGGAGGCTTCCTATGTACCCTGCTTAGGAGGCATGGATCAAAGTCCACGTAGTTCGGATACACTGTTTAACGTCAAGATGGACGAGGGTGGAACTCAACGTGAAGAAACGACTGAGTGGTGGGCTTGAACCTCATGGATGCTTCCTATATACCATTCTTTGGAATGGATCAAAGTCCTCGAAGTTCGCTTCGGCTTGGGGCTTACGGTCTGGGGCAGCCTGGAATGATGGATTAGGGCTTACACTCTAAGGAGGCCTATAAGGGGATGTCATGGTCGATGCTTACTCTAGGCCCACGTGAGTCATGTTATGTGTGAGAAACAAGAGGCAGCAGGGACCAGATGACCACATAGCAAAATGTGCGTTCGTGAGAGGTGGAGTGGGGCTTACACATGGAGAGGTCCGTAATGATAGATTGGGGCTTACACTCTGAGTAGGCCCATAAGGTTGGGGATTACTCCGGGATGGAAGCCCGAGGTGACAAAGCCTAGCGGGAGAGGGAATGGGGGTGCTCTAGTGCCCATCTCCTCTCTTGTAGTGTATGAGGGCTTCCTTCTGATGGCTATTTTACCATCTCCAAGGAACCCTCAACAAGTTGGGGGTAGAAAGGGGATTCCTGAGCTCAGGCTCCACATTACCATGGGAATGTGAACCCAGAAATGCTTCAGGAATCTGCTCAAGGGTCGGGGAAACCCCTTTTCCCCTATTTAACATGGGTATGTGAACTCAAAATGGCACGCGGATGCGCCTGAAAGTTACACCACGTGGATCCAGTCGCTCTGGTGGAGGCCTCGGCTCGAGGCCGATGAATATGGCAATGATGGATTCATGGAGGACTTGACTGGATCGAAAGGATTTTACCAGGCTCGAGAAATGAGAACAACGAAGTATAGCGGTCCACTAAGAGGTATGGGTTGTGGAACCCTTCGCGTGGGGAAGTTACGCACAGCTGGAGAAGCCGTCCGCGAACCAGGGTGGTCCGCATACTGATTGGCATCCCGCGAACCAGGGTAGTTTGCGGCTATGGGTTCAATCCGCGAACCAGGGTGGTTCGTGGATTCGAGATCAATCCGCGAACTAGGGTGGTTTGCGGACGGCTCTAGGCAGGCAGTGGCGGCCAAGGGTGGCACCAGTCAGAGTTTCATCAGTCGGGGCTTCGCTTCCGTAGGAGAGTGCTACGTGGTACGATGGATGAGAAAAGAGTCATAAACTCCCTGGTCTGTGGGGATGTCATCCACGGAGGGGGTATGGTTCACGGTTCTCCTTGTTATTGTTATTTTAGGTTCGCGGTTCACCATGTTATTATGCGTTTTCCAATTCCTTGTTTATTAGTATACCTGATGTGGTTCGCGGATGGGAATTTTGCTGTTTGCGAAATCCGAAGCCTTCCTTCAACCGATCACCTTCTGAATCTCCAATCCCTCCGAATCCAATTCCAGTACTCTGATCACTTTTTCTTTACCACATAGTCTCCTTTTATAGAGTGGGGAAAGGTATGTATCCGTGGCCATGCAGAACCTTTTGCGGAGGTCCATAACCAAACACATGGTTTACAACTGACTTTTTCAATCCGTGATTCACGGTGGGTATTGAACGCTTCCCCCCCTCCTCAAGGCGAACTCATAGAGTGCTCCGCGGATGCGGAGGGTTCCGCCTCTATTCCGCGAATGACAGCGGGTGCGGCTTGAACCGGTCGACACGGTCTTCGGTTGGGGCAGTTCGTTATGGTGAAATAGACTGGAGCCCATCCTGCCTCGCGACCGCAGAGGCCCTCCGTCTCCATTTCATGAACGACAATGGTTCGCGCCCTTCCATGGGACCGGTTCACATACCAGTCCTATTTATGTCCCTTATTTGATTATTTTTCCAAATTCTTTGGGGGATTTGGGTAGAATTTCATTTGCAGATTTTTCAGGACCATACAAATGCCCCCCATCGGAATGGGGTCTGATCGGAATGAAGAGGAGGCCATTCCGATGCAAAGTGGTCCTAAAACTGAGATGGTTTGCGGCAAAGAGGTGGACTTGGTAGGGGACCACGCCTATAAATACGGGGATCCCTTTACTTGTCCTTTACCAAATTCTTTGCGAAACCAAAGCTCCTTCGCCTCCACGTGTTTTCTCCTTCGCGAAGTGCCTCGTCCGCAAACTGGTAGCAATCCTCCGTGAACCATTCCTTCTTCACGGTCGCCATCACCCACGAACCAACTTCCCAACCGCGAACTATTATTCTTAATTAATTAAAATGTAAGTGATGATGGGATGCGGAGGAACTTGCTTCATGGTTTCGATTCTCCGTGGACTAAAAATCTCTTGAACTTTAAAATGTTTCTGAGTATTCCGAATAAACTTGGGATTGAAATTACGCAGAGCAACTTGGATCGCGGTTTCTTGGCCAACGCTCCACGGGCGAAGGCTTTGCGGACTGATTTCTAAAAGTGCGGGATCACGGTATGATGTCATCACGAACCAGCTTCCAAGGCCTCCTTGCAGATTTTGATTATGAAGGCTCCATAACCCTTTATCTGGTTATTTTTGTCCAGATTATCATTCCGAACTAACTGATTGTTGGATCCCATTGTGTAGGGATAAGAAATGTTTCCCCCTCATTCTGTGCTGAGGCCTGATGTAGATCCCCTCCCAATTGCTGATTAACGCCTAAAGGACATGGATAGATCTGTTCAAGATGGAGTCTTCCACTCCCTACCGTCTTCCATCCTTACCGACCGGCTCTCCAAATCACATCAAGAGTATCCTTTTTATAATAGCCTTCCTACCTATGGGTTCAGTTTGTTGTATGATACCCCGATTCCATAACCATCTCGTGAGAACAATCCAGAAGCATGGATATTTACCGCCACCGTCACTCAGTTCGTGATACCTGTCGGCAGGAGTCCTGCCTCAAGGGGTACAGCTGTCGAATCTGTGTTGAATCACATTCCACCGATAGACAAACCACATCGACAGGAAGGAACAATCCACTTCTATCGAAGTATTGCTCACAATTCCATGGTAAGTGACCAGCATGGCTGTACAGAAAATCGGGATCTCCGACTGGGGGGAGCATTTAAGTCACTAGATTGGAGGTGGCCCTTTTGGGTTCACGAGAGATATGCAGAATTTGGGGCACATTTGTTAGTCGTGGGCTTGTATAAAGCTTCCTGGGTGTACCAAACCTATACCCACTGGCCTCAATCCCTCGCCAAGCAACTAATGATTCGTTGGAGCCCGGACACCAACACCTTCCATCTGTTCCATGGGGAAGTGGGGATTAATCTATGGGACATCTTTCATATTTAGGGGGCCCCCTTTATTGGGAGTATGTATGATGAGTTCCTTCCTCCTTCATCTATGTGGGATAACGAAGAGATGACTCCCCCTAGTGAAGTAGCTTATTAACCAGCCTCGGAAGCACTCAGAGGATACGTCTCTAAAATAGCTCATCCCATACCATTAATGGGTCAAGGATTTAGTGAGAGAGAACAAATCTGACGAATTAGAGGGACTCCCACGTAGGCCCACGACATGCCCTACGATGGAGTCCCGTAAATAGGGGGCACCAATTGGCTGACTTTTGAGCATGGTTATTTTTGTGGATGGGGCTGGGAGCTCATTCCAGATGTCGATCGATTGCTCCTTCTAGCAGATTTTCTGGACATGTTCTTAAGTTGTTGGTTATTACCCATACGTGAGGCTGGTGGCGTGTGGGTCACTACCTTTGTCATGGTTGCACACTTGGCAACCGGTAACATTATCAACCTAGCCATCCCAGTACTGGCCAGAATTTACAGGTTGCTTGGTAATATCACTGATGGTAGCCAACCAAACCGAGTGGCTGACCATTTCCAAATTCTCTTGGGATGGTTAATATACACATCAAGAACTGTTACACCTTCATCAACCCTCTTCATATTCTAGGCACCACATTCCAGCCATACTTGCAACTGACCAGTGGGGTTATGCCCGCAGTGTGGGTGACCAAAGAGAAGGATGGTTAACAGATAGTTTTGAACAAGCGCCTACTATCAAGTCGAATCTTGAATTATGATTATTTCAATTTTCATCCATTTTCTTCCCCAGATGGCGCAATTATGAACACCATAACAAAAGATTTTAGCAAGCAGGGCTACCTCCTCTCCCTCTGAGAGGGTATTCTGGTGGCTCGTATTAGTGGAGAACTGATCTGCGAGGGGTACGTGTCCTACCATTTTGTGTTTCAATTTGGTTGTGTCCAAGCACAGTGTCCCCCTGCGATTAATGTTTCCCATGAGAATCATCATTTAATGGTTCCTAGACAACTGTGGTTAATGTTTACCCGGGAGGATACCGACCTTGAGGTTATGACCCCCACGCTTGCGGATTCCATCTCTTTATTATCTAAGAATTATACTGACTCCTGGGTACAATCATACCCAAATGGCTAGCTAGGGACATTTTTGACCACCATCTCAAGTCCCAACCCATCAATGGGCAAAAGGAAGTGAAGGGAGGATAGTGCTCCAACTAGGCCGGGAAAAATCCTTCATCACCCTACTGGTCCCATGCTTTCGACGAAGATTTTAACAGACAGGCGTGTATCCTCTCAGGCCCTTGAGGCTACCCGGAGGGGGTAGTTATTCCCGCTGATGCTGCCTTTCCGATGGCTTGGGGCCAATGGGACGAATTCAAAGCTCAGTCAGCCTTTCGCAGCCAGTACCCCCATCTTCTGTGTTAGTATCTTCAGGAATCAGAGGTTTCTTTTGACGGGATGGGCTACATATCTGCTCCCATGGACATTATTTATAAATCGGACCCCGAGAGGGCCACTGGATATCTCCAGTTCCTTGAGGTCTATATTCATGGACGTCGGGGTTAAGCGGTATTGACTCCTTGAGTCCAGGCCATGCTGCACCCAATTACTGATGAGGAGTAAGAAGGATGTGACCGCTCTTCAAGGGGAGATGACTTCGAGGATCTCCCTGTCATAGCTGATGTAAGGGAATTCCCCTCCCTACCCATGAGGTATCATCCATAAGTATCCCCAAAGAGTTATAGGGAGGTGGCAGGATCCGCAACAGAAATACAACCATTGGTGCCCTTACCAGCCCCTATCTCCGCCCGACCTTCTCAGGTTGACCCTCACCGGTTGGCGATTCATGCCATGGCTGCATTCTTGGAGGCCGGGAACCTTTGGGATAACCTAAGGGTCAGTTGTTTGGATGAAGAAGTTTGTGTGTTTCTTCAAACCGGCCCTCTTAAACTGTAGGGTATTGGGACGATCTTCTCTCCACCTCACTTTCTGTTGGAAGAGGATTTAGATGAAATAATCTCCTCATTAATGGATATGGATGCGTACATTCATTCACACCAGAATCGTCTCTATGGGAGAATCCAGGTGTCCATGATGATTAGAAATCACAAATTTTATGACCCTGAAGAAGAGGTTGCGCTGCTCGCCCATTCTATCTTTTTCCCTCCTTTATTGTGGAGGTTCTAAATTTTTTTCCATTCATGAAGGGTGCCGAAGAATCTCAGGGAGTAATTTTTTCTCCAGAGTATACCCCTTGTGGTACTGCAGCAGGGGAGCATGCACTTTCTCCCATAGGGGTCAGCGAGGAAGGATCCCCTAGCGCAGCTGAGCTCATGGAAGCGGCCATCGCAGACTTGGGTAGGGTTTTTACTCCTCCTGTTCCTTCCAAAATATTTGGAGAACTGTCCCCTGGGAAGATCCATAGATGGCGACAAGTGTTCCATTTATCGGAATGGATCAAATAGGGAACATTAGGTAATCATGAAATCTCTTTTGCTCAATGGCCAACTTTCATTCTGAGACTTCGTCAGCCATTAACTGTTTGACGTACGGTGCAGGGCCACTCGTGGGGTCTGGCTATGGCTACCCAAGTGGTACTACCTTCCGCCTTCTAGTCGTCTGCGGAATCACTCATAACCACGCCCGGGTATGATGAGATGGCGAGACATACCAGAGGGGATGATGATATAGATGCTCTAATTCCACCTTCATTAGTCAGAGAAACGCCAGAGGAGGAAACGCTGGTATTAGAGACCCCTGCTGATCAGATAACCTTTTCAATTGTGGAGGATGACAGGGTGACTATGATCGCAGAGGGGGATTCAAATCCGAAAAAGCCAACCACCCCAGGCCCAACGGATCCCATGATGATGGAGGAAGAGCCTGCCATTAATCCAGTTACTGGGAACCCAGAGCAGGCCATTATCTTGTTCACTGGGGGAGTGATTTCTTCAAGCCTAGTCAACATAGGAGACCACTTGGGGACTGATTTGTAAAATAATAGCCTTAGGCATGGCCTTAGGCCCTGGACAACTCTGGAGGCTCCTAGGATTACCTTTCCTATTGATGATGTGGCATCCTCTTCGAGTGGCTATCGTGGCAGTGCAGTGCATGCGGATGTCGATGCCTCGTTGATTAGGAGTAAGTTCCCCGGTCTCCTGCCATTGAAACCTTTTTATTCCCCTGTCTAATTAGGGGTACTCATCTGTCTTATAGACTCTCGGGCTTCAAGACTATAACCTTTGGTGCTAAAGATTGTGTCACCAGTCAGGGGCGAAGCTACAACATTGCCAGAGTTTGCGGGTGAGGCCGCCTTGGGTCCCTCCTTGGTGATGTTAATCCCAAAATATGTTTCCTCATCCGGGAGTGATTCTGAGCTAGATCAACAAGTCCTCTTCATCCTTCGACCCACTCGCCAAAGGGCTTGGGAGAATATTTTGACAATGATCTATCAAACTCCCTTGGTCGAGATGCCGACCAAATTACCGAAGCTATACAATTTGTTTATGTTGCCGGGATTTGATGGATTTGACTATCATGGTGTTTATGACATAGTCAAGAAGTTAGTTACTGGTCAAGAGAGGCTAGTTGATTTCGAATCTCGCCTTTCCGCTGCCCAATCTGAAGCCTACCATTCCGCAACTCGATGGCTCTGCCTAACAGAGACTCATGACCATGTCAGGGTCGTCATGGGGCTTCAGAGAGAAGTTATTGTGCAACGTTCTCACCTGGAGGTGATAAGGAATGAGATACAGTAGTTGCAGTAGAAAGAGTGCAACGTCGCCGCCATGATTGGAGAAGGGGAGCGATGTATGGAGGAGAAAATGAGGGCATGCACAAAGGCATCCCAGGAGGTAGAAGAATTGCGGGCTGGTGCAGAAGCTGAGATGGATTTACTATAGAATCTCTCTCAGACAATCATGGATTCTCACTAGCGCCTAATGCAGCTTTGTGAATCTGCCTAAAAACTCATGTAATCACCTTTCGCACTAGGGGAGGCTCCGGATTGTGGATTCCCTTCTTACCCTCTTTGTTATGGAACAAAGAAACATTTCTCCTTAGTTCTCTTTTCTCCTTTTCTTGTGATAGAAACTATTTGGAAATATTGCTATATATGTTAATTCCCTGAACATATAATAATCTGAGTGAAGGAATAAGAATAGATCAAGATCTATCTTTTGCTCAGACCATGGGATCCAGATTGTGTAGTCTGACTATTGCTAGGGTTTTGTAGGAAAACCCTACAAATTTTTTTTCTTTTTCATTTCTAATACAATGATTTTTTCCTGGGCCCATTTAGTGTGGACCCAGTTGGTATAACCCGGCTTTTTCTTAGGTCTCCCTTTTCGTGTTTTCGGCCTAACATGCTTTGTGCCTCTTTCTTTTGTGAGAGGTTTAATGTCTAGCCATCATGACTATCACTAGTGATGTTTTAGGTTGAACAACTTACAACAAATATGGTGGGGAGAGGACCACAATCGGGTTCAACTGATTACAAGATGTCTTAATAATCCTACAACACACATGGGGGGAAACATGTTTAAATTGGAGCGGTCATGCAGGGAATGTATGATGATATAGGTGTCGGGTTGGCGTACAGAGGTAAGAAGAACGTTGCGTAAGGAAAACATGCCTCGGGTAGATGGGCCAGGGGCGATCAATAAGTAGAGCCGCTGGGGGCATGGTATGAATAGTCATACAAAGGTGTCCTTAAGTTAAATAATTATCCATTTCTGATGGACATGGGACATCATGGAAGCCTAGCTCATGGAAACCACAATGGGTGGATTAGAAAATTATATAACCCACCAGGGGTGGCTCAGAAGGAGAGTGTGACATCTGAAAGGTTTTTGGGCATATCCGTACTAATCAAGAGCGTGGTCAGGAGACCACTTCCCTACACATTTAGTTAGCGTAATGGATGTTCAAGGCTTGGCATAGTTTAAACTCATGAAACTAGGACATCATTTAAAATGGAACGACTACTCCTGGTTCTCAGTAATCTTGTCAAAGACATTCCACCATATCCAGGAAGGGTTGTGAAATAGGTTGGTAAACTATATCTCGGAGGGTTTCTGAATCCCAGGATAGAAATGGGGGCTTAGGGGCCAAGATGTGTACAGAGAGAAGCATTTCCTAAGGAGATCTTTCCTTTATTAGACTGAATAGGGGCGATCAATATGCAGAGCCGCTGAGGGAATGATATGAATAGTAATACAAAGGTGTCCTTAAGTCAAAGCCTATAAACTTCCAATAGCTGAGAAACTTCAGGGAAGTTGAGATTTGGGAACACTAGGGGTGGCTAATGAGAGTTTGATATTTTCTGAGTACATAGTATGGCTTATGATGAGAGGGTGCCTGAATACGGGGGAATCATCTAGAATAAAATTACTATGAATGGGTGAAGTAATTCTTTCTCATGCTGGTGTGAGGTGGTGGTTCGTGCAGGTATGACCCATGTTCTGAAGGATGGAGAAAATCCTATGTTCCTAATTGAACCCACAACGAGTATGACCGTGTATTTTATCGTCATGTGCTTGGGACATATTCTGTGCAGTTTAGCATCATGCGGCATGGACGAGAGGCATTTTTCCTGATTTTTGTGCAGTTTAACGTCATGCAGTGAGGAAGGGGTGAATTTTTTTGAGCCAGTGAAAACTCTTGCAGTTGGAGGCATTTCCCTTGATAGTTAATGCTTGGCCTTTGCAGTTTCACGCCAAGCGGACAAGATGTCTCGTGTAGTTTATCGTCATGTGGTTGAGACATCTTCTGTGCAGTTTAGCGTCATTCGGCAAGGACGAGAGGCATTTTTTAAGGTTGTTGTGCAGTTTAATGTCATGCAGCGAGGATGGGGGGATTTTTTTTTCTGAGCCAGTGAAAACTCTTGCGGTTGGAGGCATTTACCTGGATGGTTAATGCTTGGCCTTTGCAGTTTCGTACCAAGCGGCCAAGATATCCCGTGTAGTTTAACGTCACGCGGCAAGGATGTAGGTGCCAAGGCCACTCTTCATCAGAATATAACTGGTATTGAATACCTCAACAAGCCCCAGATGTGGGGGGGTGGGGGTGGGGGGGTTGATTGGTGTAAATCATGGTTCTGGGGCTTCTTGGATCCGGAGAAGTGATATGGGGCTCTAAGGCCGGTAAGCGTACAGAGCTAGGAAGAGAATCGCCTGTGGGAATCTTGCCTTTAGTAGATTGTCCAGGCGTATCAATATGCAGAGCCGCTAAGGGCATGGTATGCATAGTTGTGCAAAGGTGTCCACGGGTCGATGACTTTCCACTTCCGATGTCCATGAATGGTTATGAGGATCCACAATTATCCGGGCCACGGAGTATGTCATTTGGTAGGAGAATGTCTGGACATGTCAGGGATATCCATCCCTGGTTTCTTGTAAACTTTCAAAGAGACCCCCTGCGCTTATCTTTTCTTTTTTTTTGCATAGGGGTGTGCCTTCATTACATGCAGTTTAATGTCATGCGGTAAGGATGAATTACTCCTAGTTTATCTGTCATAGAGTTAGGACCATTAGGTGACTATTGTTACAGTCACTCGAAGGATAACTGAGTCAACATGTTCTGATATACTTGGAACAAGGTGGGGATGAAGGATGTAAACTGTAACATTGAGTTTTCCCGGATCAAGAGGTGTGGTGTGGGGGCTTTGAGGTAGGTAGGCATACAGAGAAAGGAAGAGTACCACCCAAGGAAATCTTGCCATTGATGGATGAGCCAAGGGCTATCATTATGCAGAGCCGCTAAGGGAATGGTATGCATAGTCGTACAAAGGTGTCCCCGGGTCGATAACATTCCACTTTTTATGGCCACAAATGATTATGAAAATCCGCGATCGCTCACAGTGCAGAGTTAGGTAGGTGGGGATAATGGTGTCTGGGTATACAGGAAACATGTTCACTAAAATTGTCCATTGAGTCAATGTAGCATAGTCTTGGCTTGATGTTTGTTGATGCAGGTCGCTATGTGAACCACTGACAAACACATAGGCTAGCCCGAAAGGGATAACCTGGCAACACCTGGACGAGAAAAGGGGAATGAACTTGTAAACCACCTCGCCATACACTTTTGGATCAGGAGGCATGGTATGGTGGCTCTGAGGCCAGTACGCGTATGGAGCTAGGAAGAGTACCTCCCGAGGAAATCTTACCTTCGGTAGACAAGACATGGACTATCATTACGCAGAGCCGCTGAGGGCATGGTATGCATAATCATGCAATGGTGTCCACGGGTCAATGACTTTACACTTCCGATGGCCATGAGTGGTTACGAAGATCCATAATTATTCGGGTCGTGGAGTCTAATGTATAGAGAGTATGCATCCATATGTGAAAGGTGTATCTGCATCTCGTATTGACATGTGTCTTGGGTGGGTCGCGACGAAGTCCGTACAGTTTTTCATCATGCGGTAAGGACAATGTTCGTGTAGTTTATCGTCATGTGGTACGAATGAAGATATACACCCCGTGCAGGTCTGGTCCATACATGAGGGAAGAGGGAATTTTTAACATCATTGGCTGTGCAGTTTAATGTCATGCGGTAAGGACGATAAGTATACCTTGTGCTGGTCTGGTTCACACATGGGGTGAAAAAGAATTTCTATGTTTATTCGGGGGGCTAGGCTAGGACTATGGATCTTGGCATCGCTACGTATCCTGCAAGGGCAGGAATCAATCCGTACATAGTTCTCTGGAAGAAGTACACACAGTGCAGGTCTGGTCCACACACAGGGGAAATAAAGCATTTTTTTATCTTTAATTTAGGGGGTTGGGCCAGGAAAAGGGATCCTCGCGTCACTACATATCATGTGAGGGTAGGTATCAAGTCGTACGTAGTTCTCTAGAATCTGTGCAGTTTTAACGTCATGCAGTGAGGATGAAGTCCATACAGTTTAACATCATGTGGTTAGGATGAGGGGAATTATTAGATGATGTGTAGTTTAATGTCATGTGGTGAGGACGACATACTCTTAGATTGAGGTCATAGAGTTTGGACCATTGTGTGCTTGGTAGTTTAATGTCATGCAGCTCGGACGATGAGTAAACCCCATGGAGGTCTGGTCCATACACGGGGGGAGGGGCATTCTTAACTCTTTTTATCCGTGCAGTTTAGCGTCGTGCGGTAAGGACGGAATCCATTCAGTTTAACATCATGCGGTGAGGACATGAATACACCCCATGTAAGTATGGTCCATAAACGGGGGAATGGGAATTTTTGTTATTCTTTTTGCAGCAGCTAGGCCAGGGTGTGGAAGTCTGGCGTAACTATGTATCTTGCGAGGGCAGGAATCAAGCCTCACATAGTTCAATAGAATCTGATTCATCCTGTGCAGGTCTGGTCCGTACACATGGGAAGAGGGAATTGTTAAATCACCTTGTCCTTACAGTTTAACATCATGCGGTGAGGAAGAAATACTCTTAGTTTAAGGTCATAAAGTTTGGACAGTAGGGTGCTTGACAGTTTAACGTCATGCAAGTCGGATGATGAGTACACCCCGTGTAGGTCTCATCCATACACGGGGGGAGGGGCATTCTTAACTCTTGTTATATGTGTAGTTTAGTGTCGTGCGGTAAGGATAGACTCCATGCAGTTTAAAATCATGCGGTGAGGACGTGAATACTTCTTGGTCAATATGAGAAATTCTTCTTCAGGAATCTCGCATTGGTAGGAGCTGTTGTGAATTTCCCGTCCATGGAGATCAGGGCATATACTCAGTTGGAGTAGACCTTATGTACAACATATGGCCCCTCCCACTTGGGATCCAGCTTTGGAGGCTTCTTTCTAGGTATCACTGGGGTCCAGAGGACTAACACTAATTCTCCTTCCATGAAAGACCAGAGGCGAACCATTTTGTAGAAGGCTTGTGTGGTCCAGTTTTGGTACACTTCCTGGTGGTGCAGAGTGTGCAACCGCTTCTCATCTAGCTATTAAAATTTACCTAGCCGCTTTTCTAACTAATCATCATTAGAAAATTGATCACAGATGGAAACACGGAGCGAGGGAAGTTGGAGTTCAATGGTCAGGACCGCCTCCATGCTGTACACCAATGAGTACGGGGTAGACCGAGTAGCGGTGCATATTTTGGTTCGATAATCCCACAATGCATGGAGGCATTTATCCGGTCATGATGTCTGTTATTTGTCCACCGTTTTCTAGAGGATGTTGGACAGGGTCTTGTTGAAAGCTTCTATATGTCTGTTGGCTGGTTCATGGTAGCGGGATGAGTGGTTAGCCTTGATACCATACCCGTGGTATAGCTTTTCCAACTCATCAGATCAGAAATTGGTGTCGTTGTCCATACGTATAGTATGAGGGACACCAAATATAGTGATGATATTGGTCATCACGAAGCTAAAAATATTTCTTTCCCTGACTTCCTTGAGGGGTATGGCTTCTGCCCATTTGGAAAAGAAGTCAGTGGTCATGAGGATATACTTCAGCTGTTTGGCCGTGGCGGGAGGATATGGTCCCACGACGTCCATCCCCCAGATGGCAAACGGCCAGAAGTACTTATCTTGAGGATGTATCTCTGGGGGCTGGTGCATGAAGTTGGCATGAATCAGGAATGATTGGAATTTTATGGTAAAACTCTCGCAGTATCATTCCACTATTGGCCAGTAGTAACCAAGCCTTCAAACCTGAGGGGAAAGCTTAGTCCCCGGTTGATGTGCTCCACATGTTCCTGCATGCACTTCAGTCATGATGGTAGCCATTTATTCTCCATAAATGCATCTGAGGAGCACTCCATCGAGGCCCCAATTTTAGAGGACCTCTTGCTCACCCGTGCCGCCATATAAGACAAAATTAATTTCCCTTTTATGTATTTTCTCTCCTTCAGCCCTGTCTGACCGAGGCTCTCCCCGTTGAAGGTAGTTCGCAATGGGGATCATCCAGTTAGTGGAAGGAGCATATGGATTGGGGACAGGACTATCATCATGGATTTCTTCTGCCTCGGCTTGAACAAATGGAAATAACATTTGACAGTGAGAAATACAGATGACCGTTTCATCCCGGTCTGGGTCAGCTAGGGCTGTTGCTGCGTTGGGTAATGCATCAGCCAGAGCATTATGGGATCGGGGAATATAAGTCAATATTTTTTTTGTGGAGAACTCAGCCATTAGCCCTCAGATGTGGTCAAACAAGGGGAAAGACTCCTCCTTTTTAATATCATAGTCACCATTGACTTTCTTGATGACCAGCTTCGAGTCTCCTTTTACCTTGAGGTGTTGTACTAGTGCCTGTAGTGCGAGCTCCATGCCTCCAATGAGAGATTGATATTCCACCTCATTGTTTGTACATCCCAATGATAGGAGGAAGGAATACAGAAAAACTGACTTTTCTTGGGACACAAGTATTATCCCCAGACCCACTATGTTGAATCTGGGATCCTCCATCCTCTTCCCGGTGGGGCTTCGGGACGCGCCGTCAAAGTACATCTCCCATGCTGGGAACTCCTCTTGGACTGAGAAGATATATTCATTAGGTAGTTCAGCATCCGGTGCAGTGGTCCCTGTTGAAGGGTGCTCTACCAGAAAGTCTACTAATGCATGGCCCTTGAGAGATTTTTGAGGCACGAACTGGATGTCGGATTGTTGCGGGATGACCGCCCATTGGGATAGGCGTCCAGTTAGCATCGGGCGACTGAGGATGTACTTGAGCAGGTTACTCCACGAGATCAAATAGACTTTATGATGTTGCAGATAATGTCTCAGCTTTTGAACCATGAAGACCAAGTCCAGATATCTCTTCTCGATATTTGAGTATCGAGTCTCAGCATCAATCATGGTTCGACTGAGGTAATAGAGACTATTTTCGCTGCCAGAATCGTTCTTCTATGTGAGGAAGGCTCCCAATGACCATTCTAGGGCCATCACATATAGAATGAGAGGCTTTCCTTCAACCATGGGAATGAGAACTTGTGGGATTAAGAGGTACTTATTCATGTTTTCAAACGCCTCTTGGTAGTCATCCATCCATTGGTATGTGACCCCCTTCTTCATTAACCTGGTGAAGGGAAAACATTTTCCTGCCATGTTGGCTATGAACTGCCTAATATAGGCTAGGTTTACTTGGAATCCCCTCATCATGGTGAGATTTCGGGGAGGAGGCAGGCTCAAGATAGCCTTTGTCTTCTCAGGGTTGACTTCGATGCCACGATGGCGTATGACGAAGCCAAGGAATTTCCCAAAGGTAACCCCAAAGGTGCATTTGTAGGGGTTCATCTTCAAGCTATGATGTCAGAGCTTGTTGAAGATGGTCTCAAGGTCCGACAGGTAATCTGAGCGCTTTATAGACTTGAACACTTGGTTATCTACATAACATTCAACTAATTTCCCCATGAATGACTTAAAGATCTGATGCATGGAACGCTGATACGTGGCGCCATAATTCTTGAGACCAAAGGGCATGACCCTGTTATAGAATACCCCTTGAGGGGCCTTGAAGGCAGTGGCTTCTTCGTCTTCTCGGGCCATCCTGATTTGATTATATCTAGAATATCCTTCCATGAAAGATAGAGCCTCATACCTGGCTGTTGCATCAATTATCAACTCGGTGATTGGATCCGGGAAGTCATCTTTCGGACAATACCGATTATGGTCTCTGAAGTCAATGCAGACGCAGATTTGTCCGTTCATTTTCTTGATGGGGATGATATTGTCCAACCAAATGGGGTGCTGGACCTCCTGAATGAAGCCTTCTTTAATGAGCTTATCAACTTAATCATCTATCTTGGAAGCATGTGAGGGGTGTGTCCTTCTAGCGGCCTGTTTGTAGACCCGGTAGTCTTCTAGAATACCCAGGTGATGCATCTCTACATCGGGATCAAGTCCAGGCATTTCTGTGTAATTCCATGCGAAGACATATCAGTGTTTCTTTAGGAAGGAGGTATATACTTCGTGTTCCTCGGGAGACATGGCCGCACTAATGAATGTGGGTCTTGGGTCTTCCTCGGTACCCAGGTTTATTTCCCTGAGTACATCCACAGTGGTAGAGATACCATCATCAAATGTGAGAGGTTCATCCCTGAGATCATCCCTCTCTTCTTCTTATAAATCCTCATCTTCTTAGTCCGATGAGGAGAGAGCTCCTGACATGAGATCTTGGAAGTCCATAGGTGAGGTGTCGTGGGAACCCTTGCTCAAGTTTTCGTCCCCCGTTTGAGGGTCAGTAGATGTTCCCACATTTTCACACTAGGCCATTCGAGCTGAAGTCATGATGACATCCGAATGTGTGTCCGGACATGAACTCCTACCTTCCACATGGTTGATGGGAAGGACATAATCACTGAAATTCCTCCTCAGGGGGTCATCATGAATCATTTCTAGGACATTTGAAGTGGGGATCCAGTCGATGTCATCCAGAAAAGGCTTCTGTTTCTTTTTCTCATAGAAACCGACATCGATGTAATGTGACTCAGAGAGCTCTAAAGGGGCCTTGTCAGCATGAAACGTCCCGCTTTGTCCATTGACACAGTTCTTGATTCACTGGTGTTAGGAAGAAGGAACATCCATGTGCTTATGGAGCCATGGCCTTCCCAACAGGGCATTGAATGTTGTGCTCTTCCAGACCACCAGGAATTCCTTGTGGTCTTCCTGGTCACCATAATGGGTCTTTAGCTTAATCTTTCCCATTGGTATCTACTCAATCTTGTTGTAATCCAACAGAGTTGTGGATGAAGGAATTGGATTGTCCTCACTGTAGCCCAACGTACGAAGTGTCCGTAGGGGAAGGAGGTTAACTCCAGATCCATTTTCTATAAAGACTCTTCGGATCTCAATACCATTCAGGGTGCCAGACACATATAGTGGTCTGATGTGTCCTTGCATGATGGAATCTTCATCCTGATCGGTGAAGGAAATGACCACGTTGCATTCATCCGGTCCAGTCTCCGTCCGGTAAATCTCGACGGTACCTACCTCAGCTTGAAACACCTGGGGGCCGATCAAAGATTCGATAAGTTCCTCCCTAAGGTTGGCTGACTAACCCAGGGCATCCAGGATTGACAACTTGGCTAGTAATGATGCCACCTGCTTAAGAATGTAATATTTTTGCTCCAGCGGTCAACGCTTCTCCGTTGGCAGGAGAGTATTAGCGGGTGCTTTGGGAGCTAGAGCATTTGACGAGGAGGGACCATCCGCGGGGACAAATGTCGATGGTGATCCCACGTTTTGAGGACTTGGCACAACTGGTCTGTTTATGTGCAGTAGGATACCAGTCACTTGTTCCTCCTCTGGTGGGTATCACAGATCAACATGGCCAGAGAGGCCGCTTGTGGAAGTGGAGGGGAATTCCCTCTCATGGTGAGTCTATTGAAGGGCTCTCCCAAAGGTTTCTGCAATATTGATGGTTTGGGCCGCTGTCCAACCGTAGGGATGGTTTCGGCCACAGCTGTGCCTCCCCTAGTGTGCCCTACCTCTGCAGTTCCTCCTCCAGGTTCCTCGTGCAGGTAACTCGGGTTCGTAATCATACCATTCGTCAAGTAGTGATTCTATGAGATGGATGACGTTGATAGAACCAATAATTGGCTCTTCATCCAGTAACAGGTCAACATGGCCAGTTGTCTCTGATGGTTCCATTTGGTGGTTCGGTGTCCATGGTGGAAAATTTGAGGGCATAAAGTCTTCCAAGGTCGGGATTAGCTTTGGCCCCGTCGCGGACTACTCCTCTTGTGATTGTTTCCACCTTTGACTCCGTCCAGATGACCGGTTTGTGGAGGGTTCTGAGGCTGATGTTGTGAGCTCTACGGCTCCAGGGGATGTTGGTGGCAACACTGGCTATAGTGTTGATCTCGGAGTATGCCATGGGCTCAGTTGATAGTCTTCTGAGTCATCCAGTTGTCAAATTTTCTTCCCCTGCTTTCTGGTGACATTCTGCCACCCCTCCTCTTTTTCGGAGTCGGTGGTAGATATACATGCTACATGTGCTAGGGGTAGCCCCATCTCAACCTGTCCAGAGTCTACAATCCTTTGCAGAAGGAATTTGTAGTCGAAGCATTCTCAGTTACTGTGCCCCAACATATGATGGTAGTGACAGTAATCTGGCCTATCATTGAGGCCGACTTCTTCTGGTTTCTGTGGCTCTGGGAGGCGGAGCAAGTTGCAGTTCATGGCGGCAATGATTTTGACACTGACTTGATCATCTCGGAATGAGTATACAATTTGTCTTCATTCCACAAACTGGTTCCTCTTTGGTCCTCTCTGAGCATTCCGTTTATGCGGGGGCAGCCGCAGATATGAAGGAGGATCTTCACGATTTGGTGGTGGCCTGAGCGGTGGAGCGGGCACATGGGCCGAGTTGAGTGTGAAAGTGGACACATTAGCTATAGGGGCTCTTTTCGCAGGAGCCTGCGAGGCTATTCGGGACATTGAATTAGTCCACTGCAGGGAGTCCTCAATTCTCTGGGCAATGGCCGAGAGATGGTGAAATCCAGTGGTGCACTCCATAGGTATGAGTGGTGTTCGCAACTCAGCTCTAAGATTATCGATGAATATGGATAGCACCTCATCTTGAGGAATTGGTCTGTTCCGATAATAGGTCAGACCTTTCCATCTGGCGATGAAATCTGAGACCCTCTCATTCTCCCTATGCTTGCAGTTCATGAGATTGCTGACCGTTGTTTTAGGTAGCATTGAGGTAAAGTGGAACATGAACTGCTGCTGGAGGTTGTCTCAGCTCTTTATTGACTAGACCGAAAGACTCGTATACCGAATGAAGGTGGATATTTGCAAGGTCTGTACGAAGCATCCGAGTTTCACTGCTTCTTGTTGTTCCGGAGTCCCCATCATAGGGTCTCAATAGGATGTTTAGTGAATCAAATTCTGCTCTGGATCGCATGATTCATTGATGATTGGGAATACAGGGCTCCCAAAATTGGGTGGAAGTGGTGTGTTTGTCACCCAATCTAGGTAGGGTTTCCGCTCCAGCTATATCGGAGCATGCCGACCTTCCATCGCTTCTAATAGAGCTGTTAGTGCCTCAATGGTGTTAGTGAGTCTCTAGTTTACATCCTGTTGGGTCCGAACATGGGCATGCATAGCCTGAGGCATTTCCTGAGGATCCGTATTGGCAGACACCAAGGGTGCATATTCTGTTCAGGGTACTCTCAGAGGGTTCGGGCGTACTTGCACCGGTTGCCTCCTATGTGGATGGAAATCCTGGTATTCATCAGGATCCACATCTAAGTAGCTGGACAGGCCATGCACCTCATTGGGCAGGTGCCCTGATCGTGCTTCATTTGTCAGGGCAAGACTTAGCCTTTGAGGTGCACTTGCTGGGAGTGTATTACATGGCACTTCTTGGGATGCACTATCAATAAGGCAGTTCCTCTGGAGCATCTCAGTGTTAAGCCGCCTCAATTCTTTCATCTATTCTTCTTGTCAAGTGATCCTCTCTTCTAGCGTGAGTGGCTCGTTTTTATTGAGAGAATGGGATGGGTTAAGGGTATCCTATACGTTATTCTTGTCCTTGTTAGAAGCTCACTGGGTAGGTGGAGGGAGGTTAGCTAAAGGGGCGGCCATATTTAAAGCGGCCCTCTAGTTCCGGGTGTGCACACCTAGGGGTTTGTTGTGGGTCACAGCCTGACTAGAGCCGTCATCTCCCGATCTTTCCCAATTTTCATTTTATACAGTGTCACCCACGAGGTTAGCCTCTATGGCATTGATGAATGCATATTGTGGGGGTAGAGGGGACGTCATCATCTAAATAAGAAGAGGATATCCTTCATCTTCGGCTGGCCTTCCCTTTCATGACCTGGGATTGCCTTTAGACTTCTTGACGAAGGGTGACGCGGAGAGTTCATTGATGCGACCTTACGGTGTGCCTTCCACTTGGAGGGGATGTTGATTCAAATGAAGGGATAGGAGGGGAACATCCTCCTTTGACTGTCCTCCCTATATGAGAGAATACCGACAAACATGGGGGAGGTTGTTGTTGAGGGGGTAATAAAGCCCCCAGCCTTGGGGGACTGGGTTGGCTCCGTTCCCTGGGCTTTGAGTCTCTTCCAGGTTTTATTGGTCTTACGAGGGAATTTGTTGTTAAAAATTCCCCCAGCCCTGCAGGTTGGGGTCAACCCTGGATTGTGGCAGTGGCTGCGGCTATCACAATCTGCCTGATCTCACGTTCCCCCATCTGGGGGTGAACAGGATCTGGTGCGGAATTCACATGTGGATCAGCCCCTTCTAGAGAGGTAGGAAAAGATCACTGATTGTCCTCTCTTCGGTGAGAGGCCTAATGGATTCTCTCGGTTTTCTAATTGTGGAGTTTTTGAATGGCTTGTTCCCGTTGGGCCCGACGCATCTGGGACTTACTCAAGGCCCGACTCTGTTGGGTGTGTTTCCTTTCCTGAACAAGGGGACCAGTCTATTGCCCTCTTGATGTGACGGCGTTGAATGAAACCACATCGAACAGCTTTTTTTGGGCTGGGAGTGGATTGAAGGGAAGAGCTCCGTGTTCCTCCCATCCCTTGATATAGACTCCCGTCGGAGCATCACCAATGAAGAGACGCAGTTTGTGTAGTGCATGGAGGCAAGATGAATCCATATTCCCTTTTCACCTCTCGGGGCATTGTTGCCGTGTCAAGGAAAGGGCCTCTAGATCGATGTGATTCAAGAGGCCCCCTATCATCTTGACGTGGTCTACAAACCCATCATAGGATAGGAAGCTCGATTTCACCCAGTGGAGGGTCATCCATATATTATGGCGGATTCCGTACATGCATTATTCTGACAACTCCCTGGGTATGTCGTACTGAGAGGTGGACATGGGCCAAAACATAACTGGTATATCATTCTTGGCCAGTCGTTTTCTCAGGTGCAGCATATCGGCATACTCGTCCGCCGGTGATTCCTCTACCATGTCAGTACAACTAAGGCGCTCACTGTAGTTGGAGGAATTGGGACCAGTATGTATCGAATTGTCTTGTGGGAGATTCTGAGGTTGTTCAAAAGATGGACGCAGACCTGGAGCGACTCCTGATTGAAGAAGGGAATCTCTAGAGACATGCTGGGAATCTGACATGCTCGATCCCATCAGTATGAGTGTGTCAGCATACGAGGTCCTTTCAGTGATTTATTTGGTTGGTGTAGGACCTTTCTTTCGAAATAATATGTCATCGCGTGGAGGACCTCCGCAATGGTAGCCGTAATGTCGAGGACTACCAATACTTCTTGATGCTTCACTGCATAGAGGACTTCTGCAGTGCACACCCTGGGGAGGACCTCCAAGGCATGTCGCAACAAGGGGAGGACCTTCTGGCTGCATAGCGTCATTACAAGGAGGACCTTCACAACAACTTCCATCATGGTGAGGATGACCATCATGGATTGAAGTTTGACATGAATCCTGGGGAGGACCTTTCGGACACGCCGCGACAAGGGGAGGACCTTCTTGTTGCTTGGGGCCATTGCGGGGAGGACCTTCGCAATAGAGGTCGTGTTGTTGAGGAATACCATCACAGCTGTGGCAATGGCGAGGACTACCATTACTGCTACCGTAGGGTGAATATCCGTAAGATACATCCTGGGGAGGTCCTCCATAATGTACCACAATGAGAGAATGGCCTTATTTTTTCCTGACGTCTCTACGGGGAGGACCTCCGTTATCAGGGTGGCGAGGACTACCACCGTGATCTGATGCCTAGCCGCATGGAGTTCCATTGCAGTGTAACCACTTGGCAGGACCATTAGGGCATGCCACGATATGGGGAGGTCCTACGTGTTGTGATGAGATGACACTATGGGGAGGACCTCCGTAGTTGCGACTATGATAGCGAGGACTACCATCACAATCTGTGGTCCCACTGCTTGGAGAGTGATTGCAGTGTATACCCCGGGGAGGACCTTCAGGGAGGACCTCAACAAGTGGACGACCTTCCTACTGCTCAATCTTCTGGTCACGTGGAGGGTTTCCATGACTCGCATCAAGAGATAAACTCTCATGACCGATCATTATATGCCTGTGGGGGAAGCCCCCATTGGTGCTCTAGGGAAAACCTTCAGAGCTACTGGTAGGGCCATTGCGGGGAGGACCTTCAAAACTACTACTGCCGATCCCATAATATGGTAATAGGCAGGCAGGGTTATGAGCCTTTTATATTCACTTAGCAGCATTGGGAACCCAAGCTTTCAGTAGATTGGAGTCATGAACCCTCTCTTTATTTTCCGGCCGCCTTCGGCGCGTTCGGGGCGCCCTTTTGCGGGCAGTGGGTACCGTCTACTGTTGAAAACGACATTAAACTCTTTTGGGTACTTGTCTAATTGGGTCCCGTGATGTTGTCGGGATACGCCAAAAAACATCTTGACTTTTAGCAGGGATATATGCCTGATTTCGAGCATCCGCTGTGATGGACGGGTGTCTCCCAGTTCGAACGAGTGAAGATGCTCGATCTGATTTCCCTCGCATCTCAGAATATAGCTGGCGACCCTCCTGGGCAGAAGTAGGGATGCATATCTACTACGAGGCTGCAATATCATCTCTTAGATGAGTCGCCTCAATTGGGGAGATGGGCTCACGGGCCCGAGTCTTTGCTGTTACTACTGATGCAATACATTCTGGAAAGTCTGCAAGATATGATCTGGTATCGATACCTAATCCCCCATCATTTCCATGATATGTAGAGATACATATTTGGATGGAACAAGTACGAAGGCCCATTCTGGTATTGGAGTAAGAATATCTTGCTCCGGTCTTCAATTGGTCAGTGGGTACTAACAATTCTCTTGTTTCAGGGCAGGTGAACGAATCTGCCCCTATACCGGGATATGCCGGTTTATCTATCTGTGTGCCACCACATCGGGGTGGCGGACTTTGCTGCACCCGCAGGGTGCTGGCCCTGCATATATTGGTTTCCCACCATATCGAGTCGGTGGCCTTTGTAGGCGGGGAGACGTGTGGGACTATGAATTGACGCTACATCTGCGTGGCGGGATTTTCTGATTTCCACCATGTCAGGATGGTGGGTGTCAGGAGGAACTGCCAGGAGATGGTCCTGTAGGTGCCGGGTCGCCACCGCGTCAGGTTGGTGGGATTCACGACCATGGGCAGGGAGAGGTTCCTGCCGAGTAAGTGACATCCTGCGTGAGCGGCGGGCTTGATGGAGCTCAGTGTGGATGCGCGCCAGCTCGTACGATACCGCCATGTCTGGATGGCGGGCTCGGGAGGATCGAACAGGTGTAGGTGCCTATTCGTTTTACACCTCTGTGGATGGGTAGAAGAGCTCCTCCTCAGGGACCTGGGTGATGATCGGTCCCCGACTGTACGTCTTCCACCCTTGTCGGGTGGTCCGAGGGGTCGGAGCTCGGGGAGCAAGGGCCTGGATCCTCGGGGAGACATCCTCCTCGGCATGAGGATGTTGGGTCGTGGTGTGACCGAGATAACATCTGCTAGCATGGGCCTTGGAGCAGAACCCCCGTTCGATGGGGATAAAGTCCTAAACATTAACCTCATCTACCTCCCTAAGATAAGGGAGGTATGCATTATCTCGTTCCTGGGATAGACTCCCGAAACGGTTGGAGACAGCGAAAGGGGCTGTCTAGATCCACCTTTGCGGCTGCTGCTGGGCAGGTGACCGGCGAATCTTCATGGATTTGAGGGCATGCATGGCCGCCTCCACCGTTGGGAGAGTACAATTCACGTGGTACTCTGAGATCAGCGCGTCCAAAACCCAGCGTTGAATACACTGGGTGGGTGACGGGGTCCTCTGTTGTTGAGGAAGTCTCGTCCTTGCATTGTTGGAAATGCACACTTGTTAGTTCCTTTGCGATGCCATTGGATCAAAGGGAGTTTTGAAGGTAGTACCTACAATACATTTTAGAAAATAAAAGTAGCAAACCCGTCAAGGCAGCATCTCATAATACCATGTGTAATTAATGACCTTTCTTGGACCTCCTATAGAGTAAAATGGGGCACAAGGTGGGATTATTTTGAATCCATCATGTTTGGTTAAAGTTTCACATCGGGTTCACCATTTTTTTTCGTCCGTTTTGGCTTTCAGCTTCAAAACACCTAATGGTGCGGTATCCAATGATTGATGGACCTTCTTTACAAAAGAAGGCGTTTGTCGGATGGTCTGACCAGTGACTCTTAAGAACTCACATTGGTCGAGAGGATGGGAAGCCGGGCTCATTGCACCCTTTTTGGGGGGGAATTATTGCATTTTCTGGAGTATTATAGATTTAAGACGCGTTCATATGATCACAAATATTTTTTTTATACCCAAACATAGTATCCACATATTTAACCTTGGTGGGAAATGTTCAACTGGACGTAGGGGTTCAGAATCATTTATGTCTGAGGTTTACCATCCCTCATTGGATAAATGACCCCGAGGAGTTAGAACTCGATTGAGACGGTACTAAGAGTGGCGCAGTGAACTGATGTTGAGATGATTGGATCGACCAGTTGTTGGGCTTGATCCTCCGGGAGGCTTCCTACATACCCTTCTTAGGAGGCAGCGATCAAAGTCCATGTAGTTCGGATACACAGTTTAATGTCATGCTGGATGAGGGTAAAACACAACGTGAAGAAATGACCGAGTGGTGGGATTGAACCTCATGGAGGATTAATACATACCATGCTTTGGCATGGATCAAAGTCCCCGTAGTTCGTTTTGGCTTGGGGCTTACACTCTGGGGAAGACCAGAATTATGGACTGGGGTTTACAGACTGAGGAGTCCCATAAGGGGATGTTATAGTCGATGCTTACTCAAAGCCCATGTGAGTCATGCCCGGTTTGAGAAACAAGAGGCAGTAGGGACCTGAAAATCACGTCGCAAAAGGTGTTTCCGTGAGTGGTGGATTGGGGCTTACGCATGGAGCGACCCATAATGATAGATTGGGTCTTACACTCTGTGAAGGTCCATAATGTTGGGGCTTACTCCGGGATGGACGCCCGTGGCGACAAATCCCAGCTGGAGTGGGAATGGTGTTGTTCCGGTGCCCATTTACTCTCTTGTAGTGTATGAGGGATTCCTTATGATGGCAATTTTACCATATCCGAGGAACCCTCAACTTGTTGAAGGGAATAAAAGGGATTCCCGAACCCAAGCTCCACATTACCATGGGAATGTGAACCCAGGAATGCTTCGTGAATCTACTCAAGGGTCGGTGCAACCCCTTTTCCCTTGTTTACCATGGGTATGTGAACTCAAAATGGCGTGCTGATACGCTTGAAAGTTACACCACGCGGATCCGATGGCTCTGGTGGAGGCCTCGATTCAGGGCCTATGAATTGGGCAATAAGGGAGTCGCAGAGGACATGGCTGGATCGGAAGGATTTTACCTGGATCAAGAAATGAGAACACCGAATTATGTGGTGAGCCACTGAGAGGTATGGGTGGTGGCGCCTTTTGCGTGGGTAAGTTCCGCACGGCTGGAGAAGCCATCCACGAACCACGGTGGTCCACAGAATGATTGGTGTCCCGCGCACTAGGGTGGTTCGTGGCTTCAGGTTCAATCTGCGAACCGGGGTGGTTCACGGCTTCGGGTTCAATCCACGAACCAGGGTAGTTCGCAGAGGGTTCTAGGCGGGTAGTGGTTGCCAAGGGCGGTGTCAGTCAGAGGCTCGTCGGTCGGGGCTTCGCCCGCGTAGGTGAGTGCTACGTGGTGCGATTGATGGGAAAAGAGGCATAAACTCCCTAGTCCGCGGGGAAGTCATCCGCGGATGGGGTATGGTTCACAGTTTTCCTTGTTTTTGTTATTTTAGTTATGCAGTTCACAAAGTTATTATGCGTTTTCCAATTCCTTGTAATTCGTATACCTGATGTGGTTCGCGGATGTGAATTTCGCTGTTTGTTCAATCTGAAGCCTTCCTTCAACCGATCTCCATCCGAATCTCCAATCCCTCTGAATCCGATTCCACTTCTATGATCCCTTTTTCTTTCCCCCTGAGTCACTTTTTATAGAGTGGGGAAAGGGATGAATCTATGGCCACGTGACACCTTTTACAGAGGCCCATAACCAAATACCCAGTTTATAGCTGACTTGGTCAATCCATGATTCGCGGTGGGTATTGAACGATCCCCCCCCCCCTCTACAATGAAATCTCAGAGAGTGCTCTACGGCTGCAGAGGGTCCCGCCTCTATTCTGTGAATGATAGTGGGTGCAGCTTGAACAGGTCGACGCGGTCCGCGGTTGGGGCGGTTCATGATGGTGAACCGAACTGGCGACCATCCTGCCTCACGACCACGGATGCTCTCCGCCACCATTTCGCGAATGACAATAGTTCACGGAGGGGGTTCCTCGCAGGGCCAGGCCACATTGCGCTTCCATGGGACCGGTTTGCGGACTAGTCCTGTTTGTGTCCCTTCTTTGATTATTTTCCCCAAATCTTTTGGGGGTTTGGGTAGAATTTCCATTGTTGATTTTTCAGGACCCTACAATTATCCAACCCGGTAGTAATTGTTTTTGATTATTCAATGGATTAAAAACAAGTATTCGACATAAAAAATACTTCAGTGTCTTTGGAGAGATTGTGTGTTGCACTATCAAGGTAGAACCTGATGTTGTTGTCACATATCCATTGCATTGTTTTGACAAGAAATGAAAGATGTAGTTCAACTAAAAATAAAAAAATGCTGAAAATAAGATTAATGGTTTATTCTACTTAAATTGTGGAATTAAGCATGGTGGAGATTTTCCAAAGGGGACTAGAAAATGGATCACGAGTGGAAAATAAGTTTATCTAGTTGTTTAGTGCCAAGGTAATGTGATAAAGTTTTATAATGATCTGAATAGTTTAAAGACTACGGAGAATGCACCACCAACAAATCAATGCTACAAGTGAAAGGAAGTGGTGAATTATAATAACCAATGCCTTAATCCAAGTGTTAATGATGATCAACGTCAGCAAACACATAAGGATAAAGACAAAGAGAAGTCACATGCAACAACTATTGGTGATGTGGAGTATGAAAATGAAGTGGTTAAATCATTAAGTGTTTATGTAATGCGATTCCAAAATAGTTTTATGGAATCTCATTTATAGTATTATGGAATATTGTAATATCAATGTATTGGTTTATTGTGGGTTTTAATAGTTATATTGTAATAGTAAACACCAAAGTTGATTGAAATATTTTTTGAAGGAAACTGATATGCACATAATGAATGGATTATGAGATAATGATATTTTTTATAGTATTAATGATCTCATGACTACAATAAGGAAATATTGAATCATGGTTTGAGTATATAGATTTCTTTGTATTTTTTATGTGTGTAAAGTGTTAATTTTGATAGAATGAATTTTTTCAGTACAGATCTATGGTAATTCCAATCATTAACATGTTTCAAGAGAATAAATGATTTGGGTATTCACATGTTTGGAATGTGAAAACCTAGAACTTCTAAATGATATATGGAGAAAAAAGTTATGTCAATTTAGTTCACCTTTTTCTAAAAATTTATTTTTTTTGTTTTCTGGATGGATTCTAATATTATTTATTTATAGATAGTATAAGATATATTATGGTTAATGTTTGTTAGATTAATGTATTATCTCACTGTCGGTGGAATTATATATATTTGATAACATATTCTAACCTTTTTTCAGACATATGAAATGACATATCACTATATCACATGGTATTATAACAGTTCAAGAATTAAATATTCAACATCATTTCATTAAATAAGAGATGGAGTGGAAATTGATCAGGGAACGACCAATAATGAGATTTCACTAAAATCAGTTAAGTGTTCCTTATCACACAAAAAATAATCATCATTAGAAGAATGATATTGAAACCTAAATTGTTATCATAGTACCTTGTTATCTAATAAATCATAGGGTACATTAAATCATCCCAGATATATGGATTTCTGGTATTTAAATTTCTCTAAACCATATTCTCTATAACTATCCAGCAGAACATGGTGGTTATATTTATCTTCTATATCCATGTTTTCAAATCCCACCTATGTTCTCGTATGTGGAAACCTGGAGATGTGTTAATTTTGGAAACCTTTATGTTTCTAACTGTAATTTTTAAAATAATGGTTTTGTTTTAATTTTTACGATGTGGGTTTCCATGAATTAATATTTCAATTCGTAAACCATTTATAACCCTGAATAATTTCATGGTTGAAATTCATTTTAAGGGGGGTAGAATGTAACACCCATATATTTTAAGAGGTGGATTATTGTAATTTCATTGATTACTTGTGTTTTATGCTCATCCATTATAACCTTGTGTTATACGAATCATTGTATTAGCTTGCAGTATACGTAACAATATTCTTGGCTTGTATTGCACATAATTTCAAGCTGTTTTGATAGAATTAATTTCATAGAATACTAAGTATAGATTTTTTTCAACGAATAAATGAACTCTGATTGGATTATGTTAAAAAAAACACCGAAGGATGATTTCACTACACGCAACATTGACTTGGCTTGAAATACACACAAGATCAACCTTCCTTGTTAACATGCATTGTACGCGATACCGAGTTTCACTAAACTACAATATATTATTATAATATTAGTATTTAATCCGATATAAATAAGTTTTATAAATAGAATTAACCACATTTTGAATTTTATATAACATTATAATTCATCTTATGCATTTTCCAGAACATGATATGAGAAAAAAAATCAAATTTTCAAACAAAAGATGTATTTTAAAAAAATTCAATTTTACCACCTTTGAATGGTGAACCCATTTGAAATACAGTTTTTACACTATTAGAAGTTAAATTTAGAAAATCTAACATCTTATATGGTATAGGGACATAAAAATGTAATTTTTTTTTATTTTTTTATTTTTCTAATAAAATTAAAATTTTATTGAATAGTGAAATAATATTGCATTTTTATTCAAAACTACCTTTTTCTCTTGTTTATTTATATAGCTAGATTATATTTTTAATTCGTTTTAAAGTGTAATTTGATTGTATTTTTTATCATCTAATTAAATATCTATCATTGTATGTAATTTCAACTTTAAATTGGACATAAAACCATGTCAATATTTTGATAGTTATTACTTCTTAAAAACCATCTTTTGGGTTTTGACAACGGGAATTAATTTTAAATTACTTACATCAACTTCTGTGTATTGAATTAAAAATAATTTAATCATTTTTTGGAATTATAATTTTCACAATTTGTATTGAGTAAATTTTTATTCTTTGAAAATTATGTATAATAACTTCGGTAATTATTTTAGTTAACATGGTTAAAGGGTATATCAGGTAAATATGGGTAAAAAATAATATTATAAAAATGTTAAACTTCCCTAAAAGATGTTATAATCATATTGGATTATATATTTTAGACCATCAGAATCCTTGGGTCACTTTTGGGACACCATGGATACACTTGAACATGAAAATGCAATTTTATATAAAATTAATTTAAACTAAATATAATTACAAACTAACCACATATATATTACTGATTCGATTTTAATATAGGGTTATATAATTGATCTCAATGTATTTAAATAGGAATTATAATTCTAATAATATTTCCCTCATCCTGGTTTTTTATTTCTGATTTTTATACACCAAATAATTTTTTATTTATAACACAATTATGATGTAGTGATTACATTATTAATGAGTTATTTAAATTAATGAGATTATAAAAAATAATATAAATTTATATTTAATCATTCACTACAATACACTAATTTTATATAAATTTATGGATTTTTGTATTTGAATTAATTATGCTTTTCTAAATAAACAAGTTGGTTTTTATTTTTTAAAAAGTAATGAGATAAATAGTATAAAAATTGGTATAAATGATTTTTTAAAACAAATACTATTTTATTATATGATATAATACAACTAAATATATAAAATTAAAAAAATTACAAATATAATATTGAACAGGTCATTAATGTACCTCTTGAGATTTGATTGGCATTTTATAGTAACAATATTAACAATATAGTATAAATATACAAGAAGACATGGTAAGAATTACATTAGTTAACTAAGGGTTAATGATAAATGTTAAAGATAAATTTGATTCCTAAACAAGTCTATAACATATTGTTTGATAGGATTGTAAATATTCCATATCTTAGCATAGAATTAAATGAGTTATGGACCTTTTGAAACTGAAAATCATTTTCTAATAAATTAATAATTTTAGAGTTTCCTAAAGTTCTCCTCTCTTATCTTATAAAAGGGCTCATCCCCCCACTCTGCTTCACTCCATATTGATCCTCCAGGCTCAGCCAAACCCAACCCATTTATAGACTGAACTTCCCTAGTATCATTATAGAGGTTATTGTCGACTAAAAATACCAACTCCAGATTCGTAAGAGGAAATTTAAATGAGGCACATCGAGGAAGAGTTAATCTCTTATACTGATTCATTTATATTTCATTCTTCTTGTTCCTTCTCTTCCTTAGTAGTATAATTATAAAGTAATAACAAAATTATCCCTCATATAATGATATTTAATTATAAATATGAACATATCTTGTTTCATTTCTATCTATTCTATGAATAACCAAATCACCACACATGCGTACGTACGACTTACCGCCTCCCCACCATGGTGTAATCTGTTTTTTCACCACCTCCTTACATGGATGGGTATAATTCTGGAGATAATAACTAAATATGATTATTATAACATTATACTAATTTTAAGATACCATAAAACATACACATGAGTATCATTAAATAATATTATGAATATTTTAGACTATAAATGTTTTTTTTGAATGGGTGGGTAAATAATATTATTAAATATTCTTTACCCAATACAGATATTATTTTATAAGATATATTTTTTTAATTAAATTGATTGATAAATTTAAAAATAATGAATTGTACATGAAATGTTGAGAGGGTAAATTTAAAACAAAGTTCTTTGGTAAATCTAGATGTATTATGAGATAAACTAGAATTCCAAACTTATTAAAAGGGATTTTTGACATCATGATGTTTGAGAACATGATGTCATAAAATATGTATTTCCTTTGTTGAAAAAAATAATTTTTATACATATATAATAATATTTATATTATACATGGATTCATTTCAAACTCATGTAATTGATTATATCAAATGAGTTTCATATTATTTACCATCACATATTGATTATAAATTATTTAATCTTATTGTTTTTCATTTTATCTTACACATACATTGAATTTGAGATCTCACTTATTTTTTTTTAAATTTACTGATGATATGATTTAGGAATTATTCAATGAGTTAAATAATACTAAATATTACTTTCACAATATTTTTTATATTTTAGTTTATATGTTAATAGAAGTATGAATGGATATATTTATTCATAACTACTAATATATATGATCCTGGCTGATGTGATCCATTGTATCATATGAAATTGTAATAATGCAGACCCTAAAATCAGGTTATAAGAGAAGGTTTTGTTACAGATGGAATCATGGTAAGTTAAATAGAATCATTGGGAACCATATTTAGGAATATATATATTAACGAACCTCACTTTATGAAATATTTCTAGAATATGACTAATTAAAGGAAAAAATCCCAAATGTTTTGTAAAAGTATATATATTATTCAAAATTCAAATAAATACATCCCTTTTAGACACAATATGTGGACATAGTTGTTGTACATATTCATCTAGGTGTAATTACACTCTAACAAGTTTGTTAAGTACATCTTGTGAAAACAATATGGTGAACATTGAATACACACTTATTGTACAACTGGATTGATTCTCCCAATGGTTATATTTAGTTTTATTCATATTTTATTTAAATACCATTATGAATATTTTGATAATATGTTTTTAATATATAAATATTCAAAAAAATGTTTAATATTTTAACAAAAAAAATATGAAAATTAATTTATTTTTACTAAGATATTTGATTAAGAATTATAAAATGCGATTTAAAATTCATAATTCTATAATCTAATCATGTAAATGAAAATGTATATAAATGATTTCTAGTATAAATAAGGGTACCAATACTCTTGGAAAATGTATAAATTTTGATACATATAATTCCTATAAAACATGTTTTGGAGTGGAGAAAATCATATAAAAATTTGGATAGTTGGTCCATGTTAAGACAATACTCTAAGAAAATATGGATCAAAATGATTTTCCATGACATGATACCCATATATTGGATCATTTTATGTGACAAAAGACTCAATATTTTAGTGAAACTACTAATATAGTGGTGGTTGATCAATGTATTAAGTCTCATACTAAGATATTTCTAGTCTTGGGAAGCAATGAATGAGAAAAGTTTACATTGGACATGTCAAGTATTAAATGAGATTGTTGTAAATGATCATCCATTATCAAAAATTAATAGGATGATCATGAAATAAAATATTTAAAATGATAAACATTTAATGTGACATTCTTCCAAAAAAATTCCCTTCTCAGAAATTTACTAAAATAAAAATAATGATCCCTATATTAAATAATAAGTTTGAATAAATCATTTTAGAGTATGTGGAATTCTTTATATGTCTATTTAGGTGAACTATGAATGATATATGAAATTTGAAAATAAATATTTACTATTTGATTAAAGGGTTTAAGAAAATACATCAAAATGAATAGTTTTCTAAATTTGTTTGATCATATGTTGAAATGGTTCAATTAAAAACCATAAATAGAAGGAATTTTAAAGATAATATGAATTTAGAGGAAATAAAGATATGAATAGGTTAGATGGACATAAATAGAGAATTGATCAATTTATAATGAAAAAACAAACACTACTGGAATTTTAGCTATTTGTAACTGTTTATTTGTGATGTCATCTAATCACAAAAGCAATTTTGCGACGAGGTCTCATCGTAATTATCCCATTACAGAAAATGGTGTCGATGCTAGTATTTTTTGTGACGGGCGAGTCGTAAAAAAAATACTGTTTGCGATGGGAAGCTGTCCCATCCCAAATAGTGCTTCAATTGAATATATTATATATACATGTACTAGTTATGATGGGACCGTCACAAAAAGTAGTTTCGACCGACCCGTATTCACATCACTAATAGTTCTCTATTTATATAAGTTATATATACCTAAACATTTTCAGATGGACCCCTCCCAAAAAATTATTAGTGATTGTAAAGTAACCAATCACAAATATGTTTTAATATCTATATATAATCTATTAGTGACGGGGTCCCATCGCAAAAGGTACCATCGCAAATAATAACTAAAATAAAAAAATTTAATAAAAATATGATCAATTTAAGAAATATTAATATTAATAAAATAAAAAAACATATTAAATATCTCAGTATTCACAAAAAATTAAAAAAATCATAAAATTATTATTACTATTATTAGAAATATAAAAACAATAAAAAATATAATAATAATAATAAATAATAAAATAATAAACTATTAAATAAATTAATACAATATTTTCACGTATATAAAAGGAAAAAAATAGAAATAGATCACAATAAAACAAATGTTGTATTCAACTATTTTTTAGTGAAAAAAAATCACCGGATGGGATAGTCATCTAGGAAAAGCTGGAGGAGATGGATGAGATGGTGGAGGAAACTCTGTCCCCAATCTATGAGTCAGATGGTGCATGTAATCCATCTTCTCATGTTGTTCCTACTACCATTGATCCATATTTTCCTTGTAATATTGATGTTGATGCTGTAGACTCATATCTTCCTGCTACTTCTGCAAACTCTCTATAAGTTCAGCTTAAGCTCGCAACAGCTCCTAATATTGTGGGATAGATGATGACACCTCTCCACAAGATCCTCTTGAGATTGATTCCAACATCTCAGCAGTACCATAATAATTCCCAAGTGTCAAATAAGAGACTATACCAACTACTCAGCCCTTCTCGAATGCATACTGGGTCGCATGCATCCATGAAGCCTAATTGAAATGGTGGGAACTTGTTGGATCAGCTGTATCGGCCGGACTCTCAACACGTTTCTAAGAGGTCACAGCCTTTTATGACTACTTCAGTTCCAATTTTGAATTTAATTAGTGAAAATATTATATGTAGTTATTTTCAAAATAAAAAGGAAATAATTCTGACAACAATCTGACCCTGGCAATCACGTCTAATATCTCTGGTGGTTAGATCATTGTACTTCATCTAATAACCAATGTACTCCATAATACTGAGATTCTCGGCTTATTATTTGAATGTAATATTAATTTTTTATATTTAATGTCACATAAAATATTTAGAAATGATACTTACCAGATGCTTTCTATGCATTCTGAATGTACAACTACGAGCTCGATTTATCACCAACTATTTCGCCCTGATCTTCTAGATCAATGAAGATCTCAACTAAAATCCACCACTCAACCAGTGTGAACATAATTCATCCCAAACATGATATGAAATACACTCTGGTCGGTGGGCTCTACATTACTTATCAAATACTATCACTGTTGATTTCTCAATTGATGTTTATCTCAAATTGTGCTATAAATAAATGAAACTCTCATACATAGACACATCCCATGCCTCATGCATAGCGTAACGCATGCGATCCTCAAGGGATACCATAAAATATAAAAATAATTTATAACATCTAGTTATTAATGAAATAAATTTATAGAAAAATATTATTTAGTTTTGTACCATCCAATGATTGAACATTCCAAGAAGCACATTAATGGGAATCTGTTTCCATGTGATCCACGGCTATGAAAAATAATTGTGTAAGATTGAGGTCCCCCATCCAAAATGTAAATGCACAAAACTATGAAAAAAGAAACAATAATAAAAAATAATGATATATATATTATTTAATGGTAAATTAAATACACATGTTTCCATACATTAGTGTGCATGGATAAAATCCAAGACGAGGACGTCATTCATGGATAGGGATAGAAATCATTAGTCGTGCAAGACAACACCCCCTCCGCATACCCCCTGAACTGCCAGTCGAATTGGGTCACATGATCCCAAATCATCCTCATCCAATGGTAGCTATGCCTCCCCCAACTCATGAAATAGATCAGTGTCCATCTGAAACACAAATTTATTGTTTTTAGTAGATAGTTGAAAATAACTATTCTATATAGATATATATTAGTAAAGATTATAACGAGAATTTAACTGTTTCAATGTTCACCTCCATCATCATCTTCATATCTAATGATGTAAATGTATTCAAATTTATCATCTGCATCATTAATATCCATATGAGTTTCAGTTTCATAATCTATTCCCATTTCAAATTCAATTGTAACATCATTAACATCAGCATCACCATCAACCATTAATTTTAGGGTGTCATCATCGATATTTTTGTCTCTTTGTAAAAAATATGGATATTCAGTACTCTCATGAAAAATTCAAATTCCTTGTACATCATCAGAACCAAATTCAGTTTGATTTAACCAATTTTCGAGAATTCATTTTTATTATGCTCTACCAATCACTCTGGTCTGCTAATGTAGTGCAATACTTTGCATAATATATTTTATGTGCCTGTTGGGAAAGTAAAAATGTTTCATTTACTATATAAAGACTTTTATATTTAATATCGACGATTCCATTAATAATATGAACACAGAAGCCTCTCTCAGTATCCAACCACCAATATTTAAACATTGTAATGTATTTTTTCACTAGATAACCGAGTTCATTAATTTCATCCCGCATGCTGAAAAAGTTCAGTTCAGTTTCCCTACGATGCAATCTTCTCCATAAAACTCAATTGTTAACTATTTTTTTTTATTCCCCATATGCATGTGTATGAAACTGAAAACTAACCACAACATATGAATTATAATATTTAACCATTTTGGATGGTGGGTTACCCAATATACAAGGTTGCTTATCAATTTTATTAGAATTTTAGGACACCACAAATTTTGTAAAAAAATAATCAACATAATAAATAATAAACTGAATTAATATGTTAAACCATCAATACTTAATGTTACCAATTTTTTAAACAATTGAGAAATTATTTTTCTACTGGCGTTTATTAAGATCAGTTTCTCTAATTTGAGGAAGTTGTTTCATGATATAATTATGATATATCATACAAATAAGATATGTATCATTACTGTAACATAAATTATAAAATAAGGGATAGAAGCACATATAATACAAATGATTTATTTTCTTTACAGTTGAGTGGAACATTTATATGAGCTTTGTGATGTTCATCATCTGAAATCCATCAATCATGAACTCCACCAAAACCTAGCTCTGGATGAATAAAAACTAATATATTTTATCCATTTCATCATCATCATTCCCCTCGTTCCATGCAATGCAGTTTTGTTTTGAGGGATATTCATATTCAAAATAATGGGAGCATAAAAAAGTAATTTCCTTTTATAAATAATCTTCACTAATTGAGCCTTTAATTGATGATTTATTATATTATTTTTTCTTCAATTTCTGCATCCATCCCTTGAATGGGTACATCCATCGAAAAAATACCATACCTCCCCATTTATCTTCATGTGAAAAATGTAATATTATATTTTCAATTGAGTAAATGAAAGCCAGCGAGACGATTTTTCTAGTTTATATATATTTACAACAACATCTTCTTCCAATTTTCTTAGTGTATCATTATATGTTGTCGCCACACAAATGTCTCGAATAAAATATTATATGTTTGTTATCGAATCCCAAATCAAATAATTAAACAAACCCCTAAATCCAATCATTATAAGTCTTTCCATTATAACATGACAATTATAACTTTTTTATACGGTAATATGACTATTCTTTACAAATATTTCCAAATTGAAATAATAGCCATCTTGAAGTCTCAAATATTCAATCCATTGACAAAATAATAATAAAATATCTTTCGACAGTGTATAAAATTCTCTTAGATTTATTAAATTTTGTGATATGACATTTTGAAACAATTTTAGTTCCATTTATCTGAAAATGTTTTATAGATCTCATCTTTCTTTTACATTATCTTTAGTCTTCCATAGTGTATCAAAAATTGTATGAAATAAATTATCAAAATAGTTCTTTTTAATATTCATGAAATCCAATATGTGGTAGACAAAAAAATCAGACCTATATGGAAGATCCAAAAAATGCTATTTTTTATCCAATTATCTTTTTTCTGAAAGCCATGAATTTTTTGTCGGTTTACTATGGGACAAAATGTGATGGGAGGTAATGAAAACACAATTGATTTTAACTCTGTACCTGAGATCATTTTTGGAGGTTCAACCCTTTCAATTTTTCCTTTTCTTAAATAATATTTTTCCTCTGAAAATGACGATCGGTTGGGAGAAATCTGTGATGATGGTCAAAATAGAATGGTTTTTTCCATTAATGAGTATAAAGGGTTTGTTTTATTTTATACAGAAAGGATGTGATTTTGGACCATGTGTTCTCTTTTTAGAAAACATGCCATATTTTAGAAAGTCACTAATCCACCACATCAATGTATTTTTTAATATGAAATTTTGTTTCCCCACAATATCAAATTTACTAACACCATTACTCCACATTGAATTAAACTCATCAATCAATGGTTTCAAATAAAAATAAATATTATTTTTTAGATCTCTTGTGATTAATAATATAAAAAAGATATAGGTCGCCCTCATCAACATCCATGGTGGTAAACTATACAAAGTTATAAAGAAAGGCAAACATGAATACTGACTACCATAAGAATCAAACAGATAGAAACGATACGTAGAAATACCCAATCACAGATTTAGGGATTAATAAGAAAAATATGGATGCAGTCGGTCAAAAGGTTTCACTGAATCACCAACAGATTGATGATTCAAGATTTTATTGGTTGAAATCATGGTTTTGTGTCATAACATCATTAATATAGTGTTTGGAGATATAAATAAACACTAAAACCATGGTTTTACGGTTGAAATATCTGAACTATTTTACAGGATTCGATCTAGACTTTCGCAATTGAGTTTCTTTTTACCTCGATTGTCCACCTGTTGGACAAATAACCAATGACTCTTTTTCACCAGAATATATGATGCAATCATTTTCACATGCAGGAATCTTCTGATAACTAAGGCCTAGATTATGAACTATCACCATGCTCTCATGGTAATTTGTAGGTAACACATTTATTTCGGGTAACAATGTATTAACCAAAAAATTCGGATCAAAATCGTTGTTTAAAATTGAATTTTCGGATTTAATACCCACAAAATTGGCAACCTCTTCTAATTATATTATCATGCAACCATGATATAATGCATCCTCAACAGAGCTCAGAAACATATAAAATTCATATGGTTCTAACTAAGGAGTTAAATCAATATCATCATAAGTTTCATTTTGTTGAACAGATGGACCTTCAACATCATGTAACAATTTTTGAAACAGTGATGGATCCAAATTCAAGTTATTAGTCTCTTATATAGAACTATTTTCATCGTGTTGATGATAAGAAACATAATATGGTTGAAAACCAAACCACAAAAGATGTCCCCTAATATTTTCAAATGCGTCTAATGTTTTCATAGCACATTTTCTACAATGACACATAATTGTGCCTTCTGAAACAAATTCTATTTTTGATGATGCAAATGATAAGAAAGCTTCAACACCCTCAATATATACAGAATATAAACTAGAACCGTTGGATTTGTATGCTGATTTATCCATGCGCGATCATCTAATAAATACTATTGTTAACTTCCTTGTTCCATATTCTTCTACAAAACATAAAATATTTACTATTTTTGAATAATTTGAAATTATAATAACACTATCCAATAATAGAAGATAAATAAATCTAACTACTTCTTCATAAATACCATTAATTACGAGCAAAATAATTTTTAGTGGATTAAATGATACTCTTTTGTCTGAATACTTATTTACTAGAAACTTTCTTAAAATTAAATCACAATGAAGAATATGCTTGGAGGTACTCATAATCATTCTCCTTCATATGAGTATGTATAAGCATTCCTCCGAGAAAATTCTTCATTGTGATTTTTGTGTGAGAAAGATGAAAATAAATGAGCAGTCCGACAAAAGAGCTCCAGTTTCTTTAATGATTCATCTTTTCACTACTGCCACTGCAGGAAAACATTATAAAAAATGGTCTCATATGAATGCATATTTAAACTCTTGCATAGGATATTTGATATGCATACGTAGAAGCATAAGTTTTATAATTTTTTGAGTCGGTGAGAGTTAAAAGGATAAGAGTCATCAAGCAAAAGGAGTTATGTCAATCCACTATAAATTGTGCCAAATTATTACAAATTGTTACAATAGATTTTATTCTTAACTATTTTTAATTATTATTAATTATTCTTAATTATTCTTAATTATTCTTAATTATTTTTAATTATTCTAAATTATTACTTATTATTCCTTTTTTATTACTAATTATTAGAAATTATTCTTAATTATTCTTAATTATTCTAAACTATACCAAAATATTCCTATTTATTCCTATTTATTTCTAATTATTCCTAAATAATCCTAATCAATATTAATTATTCTTAATTAATCCTATGTTTTCTTAATTATTCCAAAATATTTCTAATTATTCCAAATTAATTTTAATTGTTCATAATTATTCATAATTAATCCTAATAAATATGAATTAATACGAATTAATCTTAGTTAATAATAATCAATCCTAATTAATCCTATTTATTGATAACTATTGATAATTATTCCTATTTATTTCTAATTTTTCCCAAACAACCTTAATTATTGATAATTAATGATAATTATTGTTAATTATTGATAATTATTCTTAATTAATCCTAATTAATCTTAATTAATCACAATTATTGATAATTATTAATATTTTTTCTTAATTACTTATAATTATTAATAATTAATCATAATCATTGATAATTAATCTTAATTATTCCTAATTAATCCTAATTAAGGACAATTAATTCTAATAATTCCTAATTAATGTCAATTAGTGCTAATTAATTGCTAATTATTCCTAATTATTTTAAATTTTTACTAAATATTGCTAATTATTTTAAATTTTTACTAATATTTACTTATTATTACTAATCATTAATAATTATTACTATTTATTACTATTTATTACAAATTATTTCAAATTATAATTAATTATTTGTAAATATCAATAATTATTACTAATTATTAACAATTATATCTAAATATTACTAAATATTACTATTTATTAATAATTATTAATAATTATGATTAGATATTACTAATTATTACTAATTATTAGTATTCATTACTAATTATTACTAATTATTACTAATTATTACGAATTATTATTAATTGTTAGTATTCCTTACTAATTTTAAGTATGTAATACTAATTATTAGTATTTGTTACTAATTATTAGTAACTATTAATAATTATTACAAACTATTACTAATTATTACAATTTATTACTATTTATTACTAATTAATACTATTTGATACAAATTATTACAAATTATTAATAATTATTAGTAATTAATAGTAATTATTACTATGTATTTATAATTATTTCTAATTATTACTAATTATTACTAATTATTTCGAATTATTACTAATTAGTACACATTATTACAAATTATTACTAATTATAACTAATTATTACTAATTATTACTAATTACCACTAATTATTACTAATTATCATGAATTACTACTAATTATCAATAATAATGACTAATTATTAGTAATTATTAGTATTTACTACTAATTATTTATATTTATTACTAATTATTACTATTTATTTCTATTTATTACTATTTATTACTATTTATTATTAATTACAACTATTTATTAGTATTTAATAGTATTTATTACTTTTTATTGGTATTTATTTCTCTTTATGAGTATTTACTACTGTTTATTATTATTTACTACTAATTATTAATATATATTAGTATTTATTAGTATTTATTACTAATTATTAGTATTAATTAATAATTATTAGTACTTATTACAAATTATAACAAATTATAATTGTTTATTAGTATTTATTACTATTTATTACTATTTATTACTCTTTATTACCAATTATTACCATTTATTACTATTTCTTAGTATATATTAATAATTATTACCAATGATTACAATTTATTAATAATTATTTCTAATTATTAATAATTACTAATAATTAATACTAATTATCACTTAATATTATTAATTAATACTAACTATTACTAAATATTAGTAATTATTACTAATTATTAGTATTTATTAATAATTATTACTAATTATTACCAATTATTACATGTTATTACTAATTATTACTAATTATTACTAATTATTACCATTTATTACTAATTATTAATATTTTTTAGTAATTATTAAAATTTATTAGTATTTATTACAATTTATTATTATTTACTACTAATTGTTAATATTTATTACTAATTGTTATTATTTATTAGTAATTGTGAATATTTATTACTATTTGTTCTTAATTATTACTATTTTTTTAATTATTACTAATTAGTGTTAATTACTTTTAATTCCGACATAATACAGCTACTAATTACTAGTTAAAGCCAATTATTTATTCAAATTACTAATTATCATTAATTAAAATTAATTATTAGAAATTAATAAGAATTAGTACTAGTAATTTAATTTTATTATTATAAATATATACCGATTACAAAACAATGTAAATCTAACTTCATTACAACGAATCAATAATAATTCAAATTAATATGAAAATTGAAATAAATACTAAATTATGTTAAACACAAATATCATTAAACTTGATATCTTATAATTGTAGACGACTTCATAACATCTTCATAAAAAAAATAACTTTGAAAAATTATCCCTAAAAAATTAGAGTTTAGAGAAGCAGAGAAATAAGGAATTGAGGAGGAGGAAAGAAAAGAATCATGGGGATATATATTTGTTAGATTAGATGTGACATGACTATTTGCAATGGGAATCCCATCACAAATACCTTCAGACACATTCATTACTGTCAGTAGTTAAAAGGTTATTGGCGATGGGACTCGTTGCAAAAAGTAACCAGCCGACACACTATTTGCAATGGGACAACATCCTGTCTCCAATAGGTTTTTACCGCTCCCGATTATTTGTGACGAGTGTTATCGCAAATACCCTAAGTGGTCCGAACTAGTTGTGACGAGGGATCCCCCGTCACAACTACTGATTTCTGCCTCCTGGTATTTGCGATGGGCGGTGCATACCAACTGCAAATATCTATTCACACAGTGTGGCGTGAAAACTGCTCCAAATCGCGCATATGTTTTGGCGACGGGGCGCCTAGTCCCATCGAAAATAATTAGTTATTTTCTAAAGGATGGTTTTCCCATCACAAATAACCTCTTCCACATACTATTTTCGATGAGATTAATTCACGTCACATAAAACTTGTAGCAAAACCTGTTTTTCATGTAGTGCAATTAATTTATATTGTCAAAAATTTGTAGAAGAAAACGTCCAAAAAAATCAAGGTAATTATATTTTTTTTACATATTTGTAGATATGTCCCATATGGATAATATATGTAATTAAAATAAAGATACCATTGTTATCCAGTCCATCAATTGTAATGAAATGGGGAATTATTCTAACTAGTTCCAAATATGTCTTGCAAAACTATCTCAATAGAGGCATATAAGAGAGGTAGAAAACTAGTAAAAAATAAATTTAAGGAAAAATTATATTTTGAACTCTATTGATTATTATGAAATATTTTTTCTATTGTATTTAATTTTTTCAATAGATTGTCTTACTATCAACAACATCTTATGAAAAATTTTGATATAATATTATTATATTCTTAATTTGACCATTATAACCTAGACATTAAATTTTTTCATATGAATATGAATTTAAATTTTAAAAAAATAATTATAATGATTTTATATAATGAAAATATATTAATGAATAAATTCAAAATTGTTATTAATGTCTTTATATGCTTAAAAAATCATTTTTCTCAAACAAAATGATTTTTATTCCTTTCTATAAATATATAATGATATTTAGTATCAAGTCAAAGAAAAATTTTATTTGAAATAATGTTCATTAATTATTTATATTAACATTTAAAATATTTTTTATGGTCAAATTATTTTTGTAAATTTTCAAAAAAGATTATTTTTTTCTGAATAGTTAATGAATAATATATTTATTAAAAACTGAAATTTAATTTAATGAATATTAAATTATATTTTTTATTTTAAAGGGTTTAAAATTAAATGTCAGCTCAATAATGTTATTATTCATTTTATATAGGATATTTAAATGAATTTCAGGTTTATGTCTTATATGTAAACTTTATATACATATGAAAATATTCTCTTTGGAAAATTCTTTTTTCATCTCATCTTTGATATTAATATTAAATATAATCTTTAAACATCTACAAATAAAAACTGGTTGAATGGATTTAATATTTTTAGTAATTATAATTATTTCAATATAATCTGTTCATTTTAATTATTGGTCCAAATTAATTTTAAAAACTAAAAAAATTATTTACATTGGTTAATGTTAAAATACGTTTATCATGGATTAACTAAAAATATAAGCATCAAAATGATGTAATATTATTTCTAATTCATATAACAATGTAATATTCCAAACATATATGATCTAATGATAAATTATGAGAAATTTTCAAAAAATATTTTTTGTTTCAAACATGGGAGGATATATTTATTTTATAAAATTACATGTTTTTCGTGTACCCCATCTATAAAAGGGCACCCCTATATTTTCTTCTACTGACTTCCAAAACCATTTAGTTAAAATTTTACTACTTGAGTAATTTTTTTACATCCATTCCTATATCCAAGAGGTTATAGTTGTATTAGTAATCCCACATTGAAAGCTTTAATTCAAACTAAAGCTGGTTATCCTACAAAGAGGAATTGTTCCTAACGTAGAGGTTTTTCATTTCATCTTCCACACCTTTCAAATAATATTGATATATTTAAATATAATAACCTAATAATCTACTATAAAATTATAATTTATTAATTCATTGTAATAAACATTATCAATCTCCACTTCTTACAATTTGGAAATGAAACGGTCAATCATCTATATGACGATCTACTTCCTTCTGAACCAATCTATTTAATTTTCCATCAACACCTTCCTGTTATAGAAATAATGACGTATTTATACAATATATACTATTTTAACAAAATAAAAATACTCTTATAATTATAATTTCATATCAAACCTCTTACATGATATTTTATTGAAAAACGATAACGTCTCTCATGCTTACATGTGGACTGCCACCTCCACAAAACATTGTGATATACTTTGCATATTATTTCTATGGGGATTGTAATAGAGACATATTTAGTGAATATATATGGTATATATGATATAAAAACTTTTATTTAATGATTATATATTATTTAACTTTTTTTTCCACAGATATTGGAAATGAAAATGATGTTAATGCGTACATACAACCTACCACCACCATGAATGAAGTAATTCATTTTATATCTATCACATTTATTAATTACAATAAATAAAAATATATTGAAAATATATTGTATTTATATATTTTATAACATAAATGAGATGATTTTACTAAGATAAAATTAAAACAAAAAAAATAACAAACCATAGTATGTATGAAACATTTAGTAGTTATAAACTGAAATATTATTTAACATGGAATTATTAATAAAAGGGAAATACCAGGATATATTTAACTCATATATGGAGTAAAAATTTGACTAAATTTTTATAATTGATTGATAATTTTCCAATATTTATTATAATGGAGTTATGGACATTTAACAAGTTAGTAAATATTTTAGGTAAGGGATTAATAATCTTTCATTTATTTTTTGGTAGACATATTCCATATTCCTCACTCATATATTCTGTGTGGTTTATATACTACCAATTGACATGTTATATAATTATTATACTAAGTTTAATGATATTTAATGTTTAATTTTATTATTATTCATTAATGGTGCTTATGATTTAAAATGTACTAATTTTGTGATCTTTAATGATATAATATCAACTTTTATTGGGACTATTTGTGGCTATGTTTCAAACGATGTAATATTTGGAAGTGTCTTAATATCATCAAAACTTTTATTCATTAATGGTTATTTAATAAAAATATTTTTTTTCAATAATTTTCCTTCCAATATTTATTTTATAGTTGATGGTATTTTTTTTATTAGAATTATCATTATTTATCTATTTGGTAGTAAATCCTTTTTCTCCCATGTCAAATTTTCCTAAATATTTTACTGAAATTTATTTCTATTTTACAAATATTGCTTAATGACATAGTAAAAACCCCGACCTAAGTATCATGGAGCTGGTTCTTTAATTTATTGAATTTTCAAGATTAAATGTAATTAAACACAACCGAGCCCATTAGTTTATCAGTTTTGATACTCTATAACCATTCAGGACACCAATTTTAGACGAGAAAAATAAAATAAAACAAAAAAAATTTTAAATCTAAAAAATAAATTCTTAAAAATTTATTCATACATATAATATTCATAAACTTTTAAAGGAAAAAATTATGGTTATCTCAAATACAATGTAATCCTTATGTATATTAGAAGCTATCATAACTCAATAATTATAATAAAAAAATGGAAAGTTAGATACTAAAGACACATTACTAATAAATATATGGATACAGAACTAATAAATAGAATGGTAAATAATTGAAATAGATTTCATCATATCCATAAATTGAGAACAAAATGAATCCATATATAATGTCATATAAAAAATTTCATTTATAAGAATAATAAAAAAAATTTCTATGGCAGAAATCCTTATATATTTGACACTATTTTCTAGGAAGTTGAAAAAATTATCTTCATGACCTTTCACAAGATTGTTTAAAATATTATAGGAAATTACTCATTTTATTTTTCTAACAAATTCATATCTTGAGACATACAATGCATCGATAGGATTACATTAAATATTCCCCAACCCATTTCATATAATTCTAGATCAATCTTAATATATCAAATTAACTAACATAACTAATAAAAAATATGACTTATCCAATATATGTATTTGTTAGAGGATACATTTTTATAAATATTTCCTTTGTTAATCAAAAAACATTTGAAGTATATACAATATGTAAAAATGGAATAATTTTTTTAAAATAATCATACCAATCACACAAGAATATATATAATTAAGATATATGAAATATCCAAAGTAAATTAAAAAATTATTATATAATAAATGTGTAATTAATAATCAAAAAATGATGATTGATTGTATAATAACTGTTAATATTTTTTAATTTTCATGTCAAATCTAATGGGATTAGATAATTGATATTAAAACATCAAACACCATAATGATTAATGTATTAAAGATCTTACATGTCAACTAGGATTTATATACACCACATAAAAATCAATTTTTTCATAATATCATATAAGTCTCATTAAAATGTACTACCCCGACAAATCCATTTTTTTAGTATTTTGGAAAATAACATTTTGGATAAGTGGGAGCCAAAATGAACAAACCCACCACCAATAAAACAAGAAAAAATGAGATTAAAAAATAAAAACTCAAAATTTCAAAAATCAAACAACATAATCGGCTCAGGCTACATCCCACATGAAATCACGTACAATGATAGAACAAAAACCCATCATCATGCCAACGTTGGTGAGGGAACCGCTGGAATCCACTAATGTTGTCATAAAATCACCATCATAGTCAAAATCACACGAACTGAGCTTTGTAGACAATTGAACACCAAATACCATTGAATACATGAGATGAATCCTCTCTATAATCCATGTCATTGCAAACCAAAAATAGTAAAAATACCAATACAGAGTGAACTCATGCCTTCAAAATGTGAACACATTGGCACAACACCATCGTGAACATTACCAATGGCTGTCATTATACACAAAAAAAAGAGAAAAACTAAACCAAAAACATCCTCAGGACCTTCACCGAGAAATCATGGAATACAGAAACTTCAAAATAATAAGAATGAAATAAACATTCACCAAAAAAAAACTACTGATCGTGCATGGAGAACCGTCAGTCACCGAGCCCCAAGTCCAAAAACCTCTATAGAACCACCACATCAGATCTGGCTCGGAGAGAAACTCAGGGACTAGGTTAGGGAAGAGATTTTGATGACTGAGGACTCCGACGTCAATAGTACAAAACGACCGATACCCGAATCCAAACAGAAGGTTGAGCCGACGTAGGAGCACCTGAAAAAACCAATGACTTCCGAACCAATTTACCAAAAACCACTATGTTACCGTCGCTCCAAATATGACCTAGAGAGGCATGGTGGAACGTGAGGTCCGAATTGTATTGTAGAAGCTAGGGGCTTCAATAGAGACTATTGTCTGCAAGATAAAAAAATCCACCTAAGGGACCTATGCCACGAAATCCACACCAATAGGGAAGAATAAATAAGTTCATGTGGTAACAGAAGGATACCAAATCACCGAGCGAGAAGAAGTGAAAGAGGGGGAGAAATGAAGGAAAAGAATAGGCATGGTGCTAAAACGCATTGCCAACCCCATAGAAGAATTTTCCTCAAGGAAACCCTAAATGGTTCCAAAATAGATATGGGGATTGGTGGGAGATATGGGCGCAGTCTATAACATGGTGGCTTCAGAAAAAATCACATTAGAATGTAAATTAAGATGAAAGCCATTGCCTAATTTTTCCATTTGGTTGAATTCATGTAACCTCCTATATAATGGATTCATTCATTTTATTATATTACACTAGGACCATATAAATATTAATAATATCTTATATGATTTTTTATTATCCATTTTAAAATTATCTTTAATTATATTCAATATTTCTGGTGAAAATTATTATTTTTATGAATATTTTTGAATTTTTTCATCCACATAATTCAACCAAGTTGTAATCATATCCATAAATGAAAAAGCTGATGAATAAATCATATATATAAATATATATGAGTGTTTGTGAGTTTATTTAGATTTATCCCTAAAATATGGTGATAGGAATTGAAATACACTATTCATACAGACAGTAGGTCATACATACTCAAGAATGTAGTATACATTTTCTAGTATTTTTGAATTAATGAAATATAATTTCCCTGTCTATATAATATCATTATAGAATCATTTTTATGTCATATAATTCAATAATTATTATCAAAAAATCCATAATACATCCCATGAAAAGTATAAATACCTCACATCACTTCGTTAGGTGGTAGTCTATCGTAAACATGATCAGCGTTATCATATTCCCCCAAAAATTAGTTTAAAATTAATCCATATTATGAGATGAGGAATAAATGGCTTTAATGTTATAATTTTCATGATATTACAATGTTTTTATATATAAATTATGTGTTGGACTCCTCAAGTATTAGTTATATTTTAATGATTATAAATCATATATATATTCTATAAATCCTTGTAATCATGTGTAATCTATCATAAATCATGTACATATGATAAGTGTAATTATTCATTAAGTAAATCTATCCAGGATCGTAATTTCAATATATGATGTTTGATTAATGTAAACAATATTTTATTTAATTTATAATGATTTCTCTGATGAATGATTAGGTCTAATATATTCAATGAATTTCACTGCTTATGTATGAATACATATATTTCACTAAGTATGAGACACAATGAGTCTACCACAAGTAATATTTTTCTAGTAAAGGACATGTAATCATTGACCTGTCATTGTGACCAGACAACATGACTAGACACTATGACTAGAAACCTTTCCCAGGCACATTGACCATCTAAACACTATGACCATCAAGACATTGTGACCAGACACCGTGACCATCCAGACCCCGTGACCATCTATACACTGTGACCATCCAGAGACGGTGTCCATCCAGACATTGTGACCATCTTGACACCATTTAAAGGAGACACCATTTCAAGGAGACACTTTTTACAGAAAAAGTGTGACAATATTTCTAAATCTGTTTTATCGTTTTTTGATTTAATTTTTAACAGTCATATTTGTATCTTTTAATTGCACTGACATAATTAATGTTTCTTTGTAGGCATATCCTCTAAGAGTACATGGTTAGAGGATCATAATTCATGAAACGTGTCGGATCCAACACATTCACTCCATGAATAAAAGAAAAAGTTCATCCTTGAAACATTATAGCGTGACATAAATAGCGCGACATTGAAGAACCCCCGAGATTTCCTGAGGACATAACCAACACATGAAACTCAAAACCTCTGAAGAACACACAAAGCATTATGGAATCAATAAGTAGGAAACCACATATCAGAATCATAGAAAACACCTTCTCACTATCATTACCACATAGAACATGAGCAAGATCTAGATGACTTACGATACTCTATTTTCCATGAGAGTACTCAATTTCTGAATCTGTTTTTCATCTAAGAAGTCCAGATCTAAATAGACTAACACATAGATCACTTCTTTCCTAATATCTGTACTTTTGATCTGTTGTGTACTGTTTTCAACATTTAAGTAGTGTGTGTGTGTGTCTGTATAAAAACACACACTCTCTTTTTCATTAATCTGAATGATACACAATATCCTTTCTCAAACATCATTTTACATGTGTGTATACACACTGATTAGTGTGTAGGAATAAGTTTCTAACCTATTTTTCATACCCTATATGAACTGTGGAAGAGGAAATGTAACCTAGACAGTCTTGTGTACTGTTGTAAATCCCGATATAGGCTATGTATCTAGTTTATTTATATAATTTTCTTGGTGGTAGGTGATGACTAGGTAGAGTGGATTAGGTGTTGGGATGATACTGAACCACTTGTTTTATATCCATTATGCTGCATACTTTAGTTTTCTATATTTTTCTATTTAATCCAGAAATCACAAAATTTACTTTGATAGTTAATCTTTGAAAGAATTTATTATTGTATTTCCTTAATAGAATAACTTCAAAAGTAATGTTAATAACATATATTAAGATTACTGATAATTAATCAATCATCTAAGAAGTTATTTAAATAGCAAAACATTCATAATAGTATAACCTTGATTAACATGGATGTATTTAACAATTGGGGAACCTTTTAAGAATAGTTTTTTAAACCGAAATTTTAAATAGATTCACAATTCACCAAACTCATGAGAACTCTCCTACGACCAACATTTTGTATCAATGGAGTATTTTTTAATCAAATCAAGAATTTGTTCATATCCTTATTCAACTATGATTATAGTTGTACATTAAAGATCTATAAATTCTGGTCAATTATAAATATCAATCCCTTTTATGTTATTTCCATATTATGGATAATATATTGGAAGGTGCTGCAACAAAAAAACCACCATTCTTTAATGGAACCAAATATGCTCATTGGAAAATTAAAATGAAAATGCATTTAAAATGTTTGAGTTTTGAAATCTGGTCTTTAATTATAGATAAATATAAGATTCATGCTACTTATAATGTCACTTGGGATGAACCTACCAAAACTGCCTACAATAACAATTAAAAAGATATATAAGCATTATACGGATCTTCAGGAGATGAGGAATTTAATAGTATCCCTACTTGTAAAATTGTCCATGAAATTTGGGATACCTTATCTATTTCATATGATGGAACATCTTATGTGAATGAAATGAGACTTAATACATATTATACTAAATATTATAACATTAAAATGAAACCTAATGAGCCTTTTACTAACATGTATCTCAGGCTCAAATTTTTTTTGAACACAATGATTTCTATTGGAAGAGAAGTCACTGCTAAGGAACAGATCAAGAGAATTATCACATGCCTACCTAAAAGATAGAGAGGAACCTCTGTCTATAATAGAGATTCATGTGATATTAGAATGCTTCCTATAAAATAACTCATTGGGAAACTGATGATGTTTGAAGAGGAGTGGATAGTTAACAAGGAAGAAGAGGATGAACCAAATATAATTTTATTGGCATTCAAGAACACCACCTATATACACAAATACAATGGAAAAATGAAATATTCTATAGAAAGTTATAGTAGTGAACAATCATCACCTGTCAGTGATGAGGAGATTGTTCAATTATATAAAAGGTTCGAGAGAATTTAGAAGCAGAAGTACTTTTTCATAACTCATTACATCAAGATAAAATATGATGACAAATGAAGTTTGAAGAAATATCAGAAAATAAGTGACAATTTCAATGATATTGTCTTCTATGAATGTAAGAGAAAAGGACATATCAAGTCTGACTACCCAAGGCTAGTGTTCAAAAAGATATATGAGGATAAAGATAGAAAGTATAAAATGTTAATAAAAGAAACATAGAGTGATTCTTAGGATAGTTTATGTGACTTGAAATCATCGCATGATGAACAGGATAAAAAATCCAATATGTGTCTTATGAAAAACACATATGAGGTAACACTAGAATATCTTGTACACATGTCATAATATTCAGGAGATGAGAGTGACTCTGAAAATATTTCTAATGAAGATATCTTTGAATACTATAATATTCTTGAAGAGACATGCAATGAATTAATAGATAAATAATAGTCATTGAAGAAACAACATAGTCCTACCTCAACTGTTAAAACTGAACTCACTATAGAAATGTTGAAAAAAGATCAACAACTCAATGATAAAAATGAACTAAAACATTCTAATGAGCAATTATAAAATACTTAAAAAATTTTACCAATGGGAAAATTACCCTTAATCAAATGCTAGGTAATCATATTTCTCCTAAATATACTACTTGCATTGGCTATAAAAATGGTAAAATTAATTTTTGATGAGCTAATTTTGTTTCCAGATCTATGAGATACTTTTATACTCTCGGTTCTAGAAAAAAATTTTCTGGTTAAAGTTATGAATCACATTCTACTGTTTCATGATTTTCTGGACCAAATACAGATTATTTTTCAAATAATTTACAAAATTTTTATAGGAAACCAATGAGGCATTTGTGGGTTCCCAAAGCATTTATCACTTATATTACTAGACCCAACCATGTCTGGGTACCAAAATTGGTTTTTATTTGACTATTTTGTAGGAAAGATGCTTAAAGAGTTCTTGTAAGAGAATTGTCACATGGACAGAGGGTGTTAATGAAACATGATAGGATAATACTCATTCTTCAAGAAATAAATAAAAATTTATGGAGGACATGTCCCCAATGTTGAAAATTCCGAAGGGAATACTTTTGTTCATGGCCAAATTGGTAACTGTAACCCAGTTTTGATCTCTAAATTACTGTTATTTGATGGATTGAAATATAATTAGCTTAGTATTTCACAATTATTTGATGATGGATTTCATGTTAAATTCGAAAACGATGCATGCAATTTTGTTTAATTTTAATGACGAATTAATGTTTTCTGCATTACGAAATAATAATTATTATTCTCTTAACATACATTCTTTAACTTCTCTAAATTCTTCATGTTTTAGTGAGTTTCACAAAGAGTCCTGGGTTTTTCAATGGTCACTAGGCCACTACAACACTCACTCCCTTATATTGTTAACTAGAAAATGATTAGTCAATTTCCTTCCCAAGCTTGATTTTCCAAATGGTAGAGTGTGTAATCCTTGTCAAAAAGGAACGAAACACAAAATTTACATCAATCCAATGAATGAGTTGTAAACTTCTCATCCTCTACAATTGGTTCACATGGATTTTTTAGACCATATAGAGTTTCCAGATTTAATGGGAAGAACTATGATTATGTTATTGTAGATGCCTTTTTTAGATATACATGGACATTCTTTTTGGATCATAAAAGTGAATCATGCTCTCATTTTTCCAAATATGCCAAAACTATAGAAAATCATACTGGACATATAATTAAATCCTTAAGAAGTGATCATGGCCATGAGTTTTAAAATCAATAGTTTGAATAATTTTTCACACAAAATGGCTATAGTCATAATTTCTTTTCCCCTAAAACACCTCAATAGAATGGATTTGTAGAAATGAAAAATAGAACCCTGCAAGATATTTCTAGAACCATGATTAGTGAATATGACCTAAATATTTATTTTTGTGCTGAATCTATAAATACAACATGATAATTAATCAATAATGTGTTGATTAGACTTATTCCTAAAAGGACTCCTTATTAGTTATGGAACAATTGAAAATGAAAAGTTTTCAAATTCAATGTTTTTGGTTGCAAATAATATATCCTCAATACTAATAAAAATGGTGATAAATTTCCTTCCAAGAGTGATGAAATAATATAATTTGGATATTTAATTTCTTGAAAATCATGTAGAGAGTTTAATAAAAAAATTAAATTTGTGGACTAATCTGTCCATGTCAAATTTGATGAAATTTATCCACACGAGCCAAAGACCACTATAGGCAACCTTTATGATGATGTATCAAATCTAGACATTAATTCAAAATCACTTAACCATCCTGTGAAAGAATCTGTTAAAACACCGAGTTCTAAAAACTCCATAGACTCAACTCATGATGTACCTGAAATTAGTAGTAATTATTTTTCTAGAGCTATTATAACTCTTAGAAACCATAATTTAGATGTTTTTATAGGAGACATAGATAAGGAAACTAAATCTAGAGATTCTCTTAGGAATCAGGTTGAAAATAAAGTCTGTATGACTCAACATGAACCTAAAAAAATTAATGATGCTATCAATGTTTAATTCGGGGTGATGTCTATGCAAGAAGAACATAATAAGTTTGAATGAAAAAAAGTTTGGAAACTTGTTGAAAGACCCAAATACAAATTCACCATATGCACTAAGTGGGTGTTTAGAAATAAGGTAGATGCAGCTAGAACAATGTTAGAAACAAGGCTAGATTGGTTTCACAAGGCTATATTCAAGAAGAAGGATTTGACTATGAAGAGATCTTTGCACTAGTATCCAGACTTGAAGCCATCAGAATTCTGCTTGCTATTGTTGCACATCATATTTTCAAACTATCTCAAATGAATGTAAATAGTTCATTTCGAAATGTGTATATAACTGAGGATGTCTTTTGGTGCAACCCCCTAGTTTTAAAAACCCTCATTTTCCAAATCATATTTTTACATTATCAAAATATTTATATGGTTCAAAACAAGCTTCAATATCTTGGTGTGATAGATTAAGTACAATTCTTATTTCCAAAGGATTTAAAATTGGAATAGTTGATCCTACCATTTTTATAAAACTAATTTCTAATGATGTTTTAGTTATTAAAATCTTTGTAAATGATATTATATTTGGATGGTCAAAAAATTATTTCTGTATTGATTTTTTCTAAAACGATGCAAAACATTTGAAATGAGTTTAATGGGTGAACTAAAATTCTATCTTGGATTTAAAATATTTCAAAATAATGATGGTATTATCTTAAATAAAAGTAGATATACTAGAGACCTTCTAAACTGATTTTTATTAGATAACACTAAACTTAGTGATGCTCTATTAGGTACCACTTGTAAGTAGGATCATGATGAATATGGAAAATATGTTGATCAAACAACAAACAAATTAATGATTTGATGTTTACTCTACTTAACTAATAACCAACCAGAAATTATGTTTAGTTTCTGTATGAGTTCTCTTTTTTAATAAAATCCTATGGAATCGCATTTAAATTCTGTTAAGAGAATTTTAAAATACTTCAAGTATACACCTAATCTTGGACTTCTCTATCCATGTGGAAAATCATTTGAATTAGTTAGTTATTCTAATGATTTATTAGGTGTTTTTCTGTTATATATAAAAAGCACACATGGAACATGTCACGTTTTAGGAAAGTCAGTAGTATCATGGTGTAGTAAGAAGCATGATTTTGTTGCAATATCTAATCCAAAAGCTAAATACATTGTTGTGGGTAGTTTTTGTGTACAAATTTTGGGGATAAAAATAGACAATAATAGATTATGGATATCAATTCAGGCATGTACGTATAAATTGTGACAATAAAAGTTCTATTAACATCTCAAAACATCATGTTTCACAATCTAGGAAAAATCATATTAATGTAAGAAATCACTATTTGAGATATCATTAAAAAAGGTGACATCACTTTGGAATTCATTGACACTGAATATCAGCATGCTGATATATTCACGAAATCACTAAATTATGAAAGAATATATTACATCATACATGAATTGGGTATGATAAATCTTATATATTTATCTTACTACTTTATAACTTACTATTTCATATCATACTCTTTCATATCTTACTGTTTCCCAATCTATGGTTTCACAAATCACTATCTTGAGATTACTATTTAACTATAATAGTTCTATAATTTTACTATCTTAAAACTTACCATTTCATGTTTATGGACTCATAATTAGTATTTATTTCGTATTTTCTACCACATAGTGTCTCTATCAATACCGTCACATAGTTTAAAAATCACACAGTTACGATCTCATAGTAAACACTAGTTATGGTCTCACCGTGAGGCATGTTACTGTCTCACCATGAGAGTCAGTTACTATCTCACCCTAAAGATTCCATATTGTTTTATTTATACATTATATCTCGTATTTCGTTAATTACTTATTTTACCCTTTAACTTTGATGCACTTTTGTTTTTTGCGACGATAGGTATTCCTAAATGATAAAATACAAAAAGTTTCACATGTTCTTCATTCGATCACTCTTCAATTCTCTCAAAATGTAACCATTCATCAACCCTTAAACTGTTATCGCTATTATAAAATTAGTGAATTTCATGGAAGAAATGACCATCATCGTTAACACTTGTGATATTATGTTCAATGAATATGAGAAAAATCATGTCGAATATAGCACTCGAGAACCCTCAGAATCAAAACCTAGTGAACCAAGTGGTGGTACCTGAAAAAGAGATTTTTCCTAAGTGGATTGTATCGGTTAAGACTCTGTTTCTGAATGTATTGAAAGAGCAATGATGGTTGTATTGGTTTACAAAGGAGGATTGGTCTATTTACCCTATAATAGTTTCACGATTTTACCATTACGTTTAGTTTACATTTGATATGAATGATGGGTATGTTTTGAGAAGATGGATAAATTCCTAGAGATGCACATTTTCTTAATGGTTATGGGTTGGATTCCTTAGGATACCTCATGACAGTATTTGTGAGGACTATCATAGAGGTCCTCTCCCTCCATGTGAGATATTTTTCTTGGAAGATGCTTTGAGAAGTTTAACTGAAAATGGAACCAAGAGGAAGCCGTAGCTGCAGAGATGGATACAGAAACCAGACCCCTGTTTAAATTTATTTAAAATCCGTTTTTCCTTATAAATGGTGATTTTGTTGTAGTCATGTATCTCGATGTATTTTGGATACATATAATGAATGATGGACATCAGATCAACCTATCGAAATATATTATACACCATATGTGTGAGTTGATCAAAACGAAATCTAAGTCAACCTCCCTGTTTTATTCTAAGATTATATCATCCATGATTCATGCCAAAGGATTGGTTGGACCAAATGAAGATGTTATCAAGGATTATGAATTTTCTCTCTCAAAGGTTACAGTAAAGTAGATGATAATAAGTTGTAATCCTTTGAAAAAATCATCAGTGGAAGACAATGATAGGATATATGAAAAGTGAAATTCAATGGATCACCCTTCAAGAACTAATTAGGGTTTTTATACTGGTTTAGAACCATATGAATTGGATGAGTTTACTGAAGAATTAGAAGAAGTAGAAGAGGAGTTATTTGCACTAGAAATAGAAACTATCCTGAATAATGAGGATAATGAACCGTTTCTTCAAGACATAGCTGAGAAGGATGTGCATTTTCTTGGAATGGTTGTTGATTTGGAAGAAAATCCTTCCTCCAACGAAGATTTGGATGTTTTCAAGGAGAAAAGGAAGTCATAGAAGAGCACATAGAAGAAGACATGTCTCTTGTGCAAGAAGCTGCTGGTGAGGAACATGTAGAGGAACAAATCTCTCCTGATGTAACTCATTCTAATAAAGAGATAATGGATCTAGACTTTTAGTTGTCTAGACAAGAAATGGATGATGAAATAAGAGATGAAATTGTGGTAATAGATCAAAGATCTAAAGCTCTCAGTACTGATAAGGATGCACCAGTTGTGGGAGAGAAAACCATATTCTGTAATCTGTTGATGTTCTTAATTTTACTGATCCAATCTCAGTGCATACACTGTATAAATTTCCTTGTTATTTTGATGTGAATGATTCACATGAAGTCACAGTCAAAGTTCATGTTCAGTCCATGATGCTTCTATTGAAAATGGAAGCTATCAATGCCAATGAACCTAATATTGTCCCAGCTTATATATTTGAGCCTTCATAAGAACATTCAAACTTGGTGAATAGGAATGATCCGAATGAATTTAGAGCTACCCTGTTGGCTGGGGTTGAAAAGATTATAAATAATCAACCAGCTCCTATTACCAATTTGAGTGAGAGAAATTTGTCACTGTTATTGGAAAAAGGCATATGGTAGATTCAACCCAAAATTCTTCATGAAATTCAAGAAGTCAGAATTGAGAATAAACTGATTATTGATAAAGTAAAGATTCTAAGAGGTATGGCTGAAGATATGCAGAGAGTGCTGAACATGAGACCATAAGGTACTTCTCATTCTATAGAAAATATTGTTACTCAGACCCCACCATATGTAGCATCACTTACTCAACTAAATCTATCCTATTTAGATGAGAATGTATCTAAAAGAAATAAGAATATTAGTAAAGAGATGTGTAAACATGTTATTGGTCTTAACATGTTAATTTATGAGTATAATGGGTGCCTTCAGAAAGTGCTAAATCAACTGAAATATCTTACCTCAGCTGTCACAGCTTTTCATACTACTAAACAATCTTCTCTTTCTTATTTAGATAGTGATCTTCTTAGAACAGTTGTCAAAGAGATACTTCATGATGTGCTTATTGGTTATGATAAATAATCTCTATCTGAATTAATCAAGAATAGTGACAAAGTTCTTGATTTGGTGAGAATCCATTCAACGGTTGGCAATGATGCTCAACAATAAATTGTCATGAATATGTAATTATAATTAAATCAGATATTATCTAAGAATGTCATGAAAAAATCAATTCATGTACCTTGTGGAAAATAAGAAGAATCCTCTTGTTACTCAAGATTTCAAAAATCAAGACCAAAAGCTCACAGATTTCACTCATTTTTTTTGGAATAGTTTGTTGACAACAAGGATGACTTTGAAAAGACCATGAAGTATGGTGGAGAGATCATTGATGATTTTATCATGTTTTTAAGACCTTATCTTCATGTTTAGAGTACTAAATTTGGTTATCCTGCATCCATGCCTCTAAGATCTTGTATTCCTACCTTTACCTCTTCCATTGCCTCCACTTCTATGTCTGTCAGTCAGGCCCTGAGTGAGATCCGTGTTTTAATCCTTTATCATCTGTTTCCTCTGTCTTCTACTACCCCTACCTTCCCCCCTTTTGTCTTTGAAGGTCTTCATTTACCTTCTCTTTAAACCAGTTCACTAGCTTCTTTTACTACAACCTCGATTCTAATGGCTTATTCTTCTTATGTTGATGCCAGTAGGAATTTGATTACTAGGAAAAGAGAAAGAACAGTGACTATTATCATTTCATAGCTATGTTTTTGCATTTATTTTGATGTCTACTATTTGTATTGACACTCTTTTTTATCTAATTCATTGTGATCTTTTCTTGAGAATTTCTTATTCACTTTTTTTAAAATCCCAAAATAGGGAGAAAATATTGCCATTAAATAACTAATAAGGAAATATGTATTTTATATGTACACTAGAGACATTTGTATTCTATCACTCAAATGAATTTTTATCATCAAAAAGGGGGAGAATATCAGACTCCTCATGTATAAATTATTTTTTAATGATCAGTAATCATACATATATTCTATAAAGCATAGAAATCTAGTGTAATCTGTCTTAAATCATGTTTAGATGATTAATATCATTATGATTTAAGTAAATATATACAAGATATTAATTTCAATGAATTATGTTGAATTACTATACAATATATTTGATTTACATTATAATGATTTATTTGATGAATGATTAAGTCTAATCATTCAATGAATATCACTTCTTATGTTTGAATATAGATATTTGGATAAGTCTGAGACACTGTGAGTCTACCACCAGTTATTTTTTTTCTAGAAAAGGACCCAAGAACACATGACCAAACAACCTGACTAGACACCAAGACCAGACATTGTGACTGGACACCGTGACCAAACACCATGAACATCTATAAATCGTGTCCATCCAGAAATCCAGACCATATAGACACCGTGACTATCCAAACAATGTGACCAGACACCAAGACCAGACACCGTGACCTGAAACTATGACCAGACACCATGACCAGACACTGTGACCATCCAGTCACTCTGACCATCCAGACACCATTTCAAGGAGACACCTTTTCCTAGAGTCACATTTTATAGAATAATAGTTACACCATTTCAGAATCATTTTTGTCGTTTTGTTCATTTAATTTCTAACAAACACCTTTGAAGCATTTAAAGGCCCGAACATAATAATTTTTTTTTGTAGGCATATCATTTGATCATATGGGGTACTAGGTGTAGAATACAACCATCTTGTTGGATCCAACATATGAAATCAAAAAATAAAAGAAAATGTTTGTCCTAGAAATATTATAGCATGAAATAAAGAAAGTAAATATAAAGAACACAAGATAATTCCTCTAAAAAGAACCGACACATGAAACTCAATATTTACGATGAACACACGAAGCATTCTTGAATCAAAAATATGGACACCATAGATCAGAATTGTTGAGCAGATCTTCACATTATCAACACCACAAAAAACAGAAGCCAGATCTAGCTGACATACAATACTCTATTTTCTCTGAGAGGACTAAATTTATACATCTGCTTCATCTCATAAGTCCATACCTGTAATGACTAACACTCAAAGAACTTATAACATTATTTCTATACCTCTACTCTACTGTGTACTATTTTTTGATTTCGATTAGTGTGTGTGTGTGTGTGTCTGTAAAAAAACACATTGTCTCTATCATTAAACTAAATGATACACGATATCCTTTCTCAATCACATTTTACAAATGTGTATACCCATAAGTAAGTGTGGAAGAGGTTGTGTGTAACCTGTTTTTCATACGCATGAAGAACTGTTGAAGAGGTCTTGTGACCTGGATAGTCTTTTGTATTGTTGTAATGCCCGATACACGTTGTGTATCTAGTTTATTTATATAAACTGTTTGGTGGTAGGTGATCACGAAGTGGAGTGGATTATGTCTTAGATGAGACTAAGACACTTGTTTTATATCTATTGTATTTCTTACATTAGTTTTATTTGTTTTACAATTTAATATAGAAATCAGTATGTTTACGATGATAGTTACTCTAGGGAAGAAGTTATAATTGTATTTCCTTATTAGAATAACATCAAATGTAATGTTAATAACCAATATTAAGATTACTGAGAATTAATTAATCTTCTATGATGTTATTTAAATTGTCAAACTCTCATAACCGTATAACCTTGATTAACTAGGTTATATTTAACTATTTGGAAACCATTTAGGAATATTTTTTAAACATAAATTTTAAAGAGATACTCAATTCACCCCCCCCCTCTTGAGTACTCTACTTCGACCAACATTAAGTATAAAAATAATCCAGGTTACCAAAATTGTATTAATATATGTACAATTTATCTATTTTGAAATTATTATTAGAAAAATATATTATTTAACAGCATATTTTATTTTGATTAAAATATAGTTTTCAATTTAAATTATGTATTTTTTAGTATTTATCAAAAATAAAAAATTCTAAAAAAAATCCTCAATACTGCATAAGATAATTTTAACACATATAGTTTAAAAATAATGTTTATTTTTTAAAATAACTATTAAATTTTTTTTAAAATCAAGTTGTAAAACAAGTGCGCCATTACAAGGCAAGGAAACAGCCTTAAAAATATATCCGTTATACATAAAAGTGGATTTTTTCTTATATTTTCCCTATAAAATCTATTCCATGAATTTAATAACATTTTATAGAATACATATAATTCGTATTTTATTATGATCATCCAATAAAATAAATTAATTTTATTTATTAGGATAAAACACCCTTGATGCATACATAATAGTTTTTATAAATACATAATTTATTTTATTCAATTGGTTTGTATATTACGTTATAATTAATTGTAAGGCAATAAATCCAAACATATATTTTTATAAGGTAGTTATTCATATTTTTAACAACCATTTTAAAAAATATATGATAATTTTACGTTTAAATAATAATAATAATAATTATATTTGTTAAAAAAATTTATTCCATGTAACAAAAGATATCGAAGAAACTCATTGTTGTGTGAAATTCCTGCTAAATTTGAATTATATACATATAAATATTGGAATAGAATTTTTTTTAAAGTTAATAAAATTAACCAAAATTCATAGTATGTTATATTCATTTATATTTTTGGTGTTTAATGACATTAATACTACCGAATACAGTGTCATTATTTTAATCTTATTTTGGTGTTACATTCATTTTTACCCATGGCTGAGTTTCCACGAAATTGATTTAATATTATGTTTTTTTCTAAATAAGGGGTTTTCTTTAAAAAATTTATAAATGATTGAATGGAAGGATTTATTTTAACATATACCATAGTGATATAATTTTCCGCCATCATGAGCATTTATTTTCTATAAATTTTAATTGATATTTTGTCAACGATATTTAAAAATAAATGTATTTTCATAAAATTTTATGAATTTTATTTTCGAAATGGAGATTTACAATGTGTAATTTTTTTTAATGAAACAAATTTCAATTTTATATTTCAAAAAAATCATCTATGATGTCATCCATTATATTTAATTTACTCTTACTGGGTATATGATCAACTAATGCAATCCTTCTTATTTATTTGTGTGATGTAAAAGTATAATGGAAATATTTTTAAGAAACCCATTTCGTTCCCAAGGTGTTTTATTTGATTAATTAATAAATTAGTATGAAACATGTCTTTTTTCCTTGGGGTTATGCTTTGATGAGCTATTTATAAAACCCATTTTCATGGGTTTGGATATGATGTATTTGTTTTGATAAAGTATAATTAATATGTTTTTTTATTATGTGATGATGTATATGTTGTAACTAGGGATTGTAGTTATATTGAAACTATGGGTACTGGTTACAATTATACTACATAAGTTGGTCATGTCATAGCCAAGGGTGTGTTGAACTTATATATCCCTATAATGAATTAGGTAATGAATGAAAACTGATTAGGTAAATATGTTATTCATTAACCTGTTTTTTTGTTAAAAATGTTATGCATGGTCATGTAATTCATGTCAATAAGGTTATGAATGTACTTTATTTCATGTTGTTAGAATAATTGTGGAACCTATTTAAATTTATACTTGTTCATAATGTAATATAATTATGTTTATACCACAAATCTATTTATTATACTGATTTTTTATTCCCATAGATCAGGTTCTTTGATTCCATTATAATTTCTGTTTTATTAACTTCCATGATTTATGATATGGCTCATGTTTATGATATATGATATGAAGGATGTGGGTTTTAAATTTTATTCTAATGTTCTCGTACCCTATGGCTCAGGTTATATTGTTATCTCCCTTGTATGCCCTTGTTGAAAATCTAATCTCATTCTTTATTTTGATTTCTTTTCATAGGTTATGAAGAATGGATTTATATATGATATTTTTAAACATATTTCTTTTAATAAATAACAAAATAGGAGATTATGTAGTTAAATTATGAATTATTTTTTAATGTATCAATTTTTTAAAGGGAATATACCAGAAAAATGTTATAGTGGATTATTAAGTTATATAATGAATATTCAACTAGTAAGATGTTGTATCTTTGATTGAGAATTTTGGGCCATTAAATTTGATATTATATGAATGATTTTATTAACCATTAGAATATAGTAAGAGGAACTATTAGTGATAACATTTAGTTAAATCCTTTGTATAGGGTAATTTTCTAGGACATAGTAATGAATGTATGGCATTTCTCCTACAAAAAATATCCTTTTATAGATACTATAAGTGTATGTAGATATAGATCAGTATTACATTAGAATAATATTTCTAAAAATGGTTCATTGACCTGGAAATTATCATTACTATGTAGATGAAAATGGATTTTCTACGCACACAGTTTGACACTCCAGAGTGATATGCATTGAAAATTCTTAAAATCATTTTGAACCATAACAATGGATTGGAGTTGATGATTTCTAAGAATGGACATGGAAAATCCCAACATGATAGTTATTTTAAAAAAAGGTTTCATGATTTTTTTCTGTAATTAAAATTTTCTCAGGAATATTTATTTTCTTACTTTGATTACTGTCTCTTGCAGGATAATTTTTTTGGGTTTCATTATATGTTTATAACTCTAAGTAACTGAGTTAATTATGAATGTGATAAAAATGACGTGATTTTCCTCTCGGGAAACTAAATGTCATGGGAGTTTGAATGAAAAATATTCTTTCTATGATCACCTGACTCTTTCATATTATATATGAATAAATCTGAGCATCCAAACAAGTAATTAATGTATGATCATTATGTTGATCCCGTTATGAGGAAATGCTCGCCTTCCTTTATATGTTATGTTGACCCACTAGTTCCAGAGTAATTAATTAGTACCATAGAGAAAATATTTTGCATTATCTTGTTTTTTTCCCCATGGAAATGTAATTTTATTTTTTTATCTTTTGGATGGTGTTGTATATAAATGATGTAATATTACCTAGAATACAAGGTAAAAATAATTAATTAACAACATATAGTTGTATAATTTTAAGAGCTTATTTCTCAGTATGTATTTCCATTATATTTTTTGAAAAACATAGGGATATGTAATTTCATGAACTCAAAAAGCATGATAATCAATTTATTGGTTCCTATGATGAAAATTTAACATGACTTGCAATATATTCATATGGTTTAATCACCATCCATGAAATAATTTTTAATCAATTTTTTGGTAACATGAAACCCAATTTCTCAATGGTATTATCTAATTGTGACCTTTTTAGATATGAACAAATATTTATATGTAGACACAAGATAATAAATTCATCTATATATTCCCATCATTCTCAAGGCTTTGATAAGAAAAAGTGGATTTAGACTCTTTATAAAATGAATAAATCAAATTGTGATATAAAATACTAATCACATATATTCATGAATTATGGAGAGGAATATCCATGGAATTTATTCATTTAAAAAAGGAATGTTAATTAAATTTTGCAATTCAACTAATATATTGAAGTAATTGTAAAAATTATTGATAGGTAAAATTGATACAATGGAGGAAATGATGATTCTAGCTGATACACCACCCATTCTCAATTACTTCAAGTAAAAGAAGTATAAAAATTATCCTAACAATTTTATGTAACCAAATGTTATAGATAGTCATCATCAATATTATATAAAGACCAAACTAAAAGGAAAATATTATTAAATCATATCTATCAAGGGGGAAAATGAAAATGATAGGGATAAAGGTACAATAATCTTATACTCTAAAATGGCTAATGTATAATTTGATTTTGGATCCACCCACTCTTTTACATAATTTGATTTTATAAAGGGTATCACAATATCATATTAGTTATTTTATGTTGAGTTAGTGATAAAAATACATAATGATACAATGATCTCATAAAATGTATATGATTATTCTCAAATTAATGTTTATGGGAATGTGGTTCCTAAAAATCATGTTATTCTCCCTCTGGTTGAATTTGATGTTATATTATTCCATGATTATTATTACATTCATAAATACATCATAATGTTTTGAGGAAGGGCTATCAAAATTTATATTACAAACCATCCAATGATCATATATTTGTGTGATGGTAAAATTGAATATCCAATGGAAATCACATCCATTGTATGGGTTTCGATACATACTCAAAATGGTAGTTTATCTCATATGGTGGTATGAAAATCCAAATATATTATATAACTAATGTGTCAATGGTTTGGGGTATATTTTGTGATGTGTTCTCTTGTATTACATTGAATCATGAAGATGAGTATTCCGTATAACTTATACCTGGTGACAAAACAATTTAAAAAAAACTATAAAATAGCCACGGTTGTGTTGTAATAGAAGAAGAAGAAACTATAGTATAATGTTGAAAAGGGATTCATTCATCCATGTGCGCAACATTGAAGTTATATTATTCTATTTGTTAAGAGGAATGACATATTGATGCCACTGTTTATTGATTCTTCGGAATTGAAGATGATCAAAATCAAGAAAAAGTATCCTCTTCCCTGTATTAATGGCTGGTTTATTTTTCTTCAAATTGACCAATAGGTTTTGTAGGATAATAATAATTTATAAATCATCAATATAGGGTCAGTAAAGTGTATATAACTAGTGAAATATTCTATAAAATCTGTAGACACTATAAGTATATTGTGATGCTATTTTGTCTAATTAATACCCCATATATCAATGTTGGTTTAATGAATAGGGTTTTTAAAGAATACCACAATCAATTTTTAGTATTATATATTTATTTTATTAATTAATATTCAATGTTGAAGAAATTGAATGATAATAATTTGATGATTTTCATGAATATCCCATGAAAGGGGAATTTTTATGAAAAATTTACAAAGTGTGAATTTTGGAAATAAAAATATACATTTTTTGTTAATAAATTCTTATATAATGATATATCATTTGATTAATCAAAGATAGAGGCAGTTAAATATAGGAATTGGATAACTACGATAACTGTGGTCTGATTATCTAATTTTATTATGTATATTATTGATTTTTTGAGATAATTTCCCATGACTATCAAATACACTCACAATGTTGACTTGGAAGGTAAATATGTTACTCTATATGGATTATTTTGATGAAACTTTTAATGATCTAAATAAATGGATAGAAAATGGATATTTTCATAAATAAAACTATGGGGGAGAAGTTCTTTAGTTAACATTGTTTCATAAAATATTATTTAGTGATTAATTCTAATGTATAATTACTGTGTTATTTCTTATCCCTCTAAACAATTGAAGGTTCATGGGAAAAATTACCCAACTCAAGATTTGTTATGAAAACCAGTGTCATTATTAATTATCAATTAATAATATATTAAATAAAATTACACTAAATACAACACATATGTTCAATAAGTATTTTGTTTTTTTTGAATTAGTTACATAGAATAACATATTAATTATGGAACATAACAACAATACTAAAATCATCATAAACATGCTTCTAAAATTCCAAGGATTTTAAAACTCCATAGGATAAAAAGGGAACATACTTTAAAATGGGTGAGATATAAATCCTAGTAATGGAATTAACATAGAATTAGGTAATAAATTTTATAAAATACACATTTAAATTTTTAATAAAAGGTGTGATAATCCCAAACATGAATAATAAGGCGTGATATAATAGGATAATCATTACACGAGATATTTGGAAACAATAGAAAACACCACATCATAATCATAGGTCAATTCTATCACCTAATATATCATGATACAAAATGAATTATAGAAAAAAAAATGTTCATTAACTATCCCAAAGTAATGTCTCATGAGACTAATCATTACCCAATACATTGGGATGCTATATAATCTCGGCCGCACCCATCACATTCATTTCATTGTCATGATTATCTATGCTAGAGAGATAATTAATCTTGGATTGATTACTCATCATGTCCTATTACATGATATAGGATTGTGGAATACAAAAATTAACGTCCTGGTTAAAAAATGATATGTGTATAAAGATTATCACCCTTGAGGGGAAATTGTAATAGTACTCGCTACACATCTTTTTGGTAAGTAAAATGGAAATGGAATTTTTTCAACATAACAACATCGCTTAAAAATTAATATAAAGGGTTGAGGAGAACTATATAGGTATATAATCATTTAGAAATAAAATGGGAGATAATAGTTACATGTAAAAATATATACCATGAAAATGAATATGAATGATAAGGCATAGGATAATGAATATACATGAATAACGAGGGGAAGGAAATGAACCCTTACTTGAGTGTGTGACTCAACATACTCAGTAAGAGATTTTTGAGAGAATGGGGGAACCTTGTGAGGACTATATAGAGGTGAGGGAAGATTAAGGGTGTTCCAAAAGTATTTTTAGTGAAGATAAATTAGATATTCAGTCGGTGTGTATGAGAAATTTGTGGAAATTTCTTAATTATTGATCAGACATAGGTTTTGTAATCTATATAATAATATAATAAAAAAGATCAAAAAAATCAATTTTTCCCACATCTTATTCAAAATTTTAGTGGTTTTTATTTTTTACAAGGAAAAGGTACTATAATAATAAAATAATTCCCTTGATTATGTGGTGGTCAGCCATACCATTAAAGAATTGATTTTAACCAAATAAAATATATTAATGGTTTTGGGGAATTTATAATGTCGATCTAAAAATTAAAAAATAATCCTAAAATCAAATTATTTAATGGTAAAACATATCTTTTTCGAATTTCCTTACTTATAGTATTTATTAAAACACTTTTGAGTCATTATGATGTCATGATACATAATGTATATTTATATGGTATTAATTTATTACCTGCCAATTTTACTGTATTTTAATATTATAAATAATTAAACGTTTGGTAATATTCATGTTATAATTTAAAAATAATATATTTTTAACTAAGAAATTCATTAAATACATTAATTTTCCCTTATAAAATAATAATCGACATTTACGGTGACATTCTTGGTGTTTTGATAATTAAAGTTTTTATACCCTCATAAAAATTACATTTGAAATCAATAAAATTATAGGATAATTTAAAATTAATAAAAATTATATAACAAAAATATTTCATTAAAATATTATTTATTTAAAAAAATCCATTATTTAATCAAAATAAATTATTTAATTTAATGTTAATATTAGACAAAAAATCTGTTTCTATATTATAGTATCAAAATATAAATAGATTATAATGTAACTATAGTAGGTTGAAAAAATATTCATTATTCAATAAAAATAATGTATATAATCATATTTTTGGGTTATTGATAAATATCACATTAATTCACTAGAACTCTTTCTTAGTGTTTGGTGTTAAATTGTGAGTATTTCATATAGTGGTTCGATTTACATAGTTTACGTTATAGGTATAATGAGTTTGAACTTCTCCACTAAATTTTTTCACACATGATTATGTTTCTGAATCTAAACATTGTGTTGGAAAATGAAAATCCCATGGATTATAACACCATTGGAATCCATGATAAATTGGTTTCACATGGTACGATCATACTGGTTGAGGCTATCTCATTCATTGACTGTATGAATTTGATTTGTTCAAAACCCTATATTTTTATTAATGGTTTGATAAATGTTCAATGACCATATTGTAAATCGTAAGATGATTAATAATCATTTAAATCTGATATTATATAATAAAACAAAATATGTTATGATGTTTTATATATTACATAATAATACATTTAATTTAATTGCAATTTGAAATTTTATTTGTAACTGTTTGGGTCATTACAATCATCCATAGTTATGAAATTATTCATTAAAAAATTTTCATTTTCCACACGAAAACAATTCAAGAAAACTCTATTTCCTCACTTCATTCATTCTCCACATCAATTATTAATTTTTTTTATTTCTATATAGACCTTGGACCAGGTGAATTGTCTTATTTACTAGGACATTTTTTATATGATAAAATATTTTCACAAGATTCTCTTTATTATAATGATTATTCTCCAATGATACCTCCTCTAAATTGAGTAAATGTGAGGGATTTGGTATGTACATACTTTATAGGATACATGGATTACATCATGTTCTTTAGATAAGTTAGGGGGGAGTTCTATTCATTAGTCCATCTCTCTAATGTGATAAAGGATATCAAAGGGTCCGATATACTTTATAATTACATTTACCTTCTTCTAAAATATCATCATTTTATTCCATGGATATATGTTGTGGAATACCATGTTTCCAACATCAAACTATATGTATCTTTGATGATTGATGGAATAGATATTATATCAACTCTAACGAGCCTCGCTGTGTTACAAAATTTTAATAACATTTTCTTGCATTTACTTGACCATTACAGGAGATAGAAGTTCTTGTTCCCAAACTCCATCCAATCATGTAGGTGTTATTCACCACTTCCCATAATGATATTCATAGGGATACCTTCAGATTAATCAGTGGAAACTATACTTGTATGATAACTTCACTATAGGAAGGCATTGATCCCTTCTACATTTGAATCAAATTGAGATTTCTGTCAAGATTTCCTCATGTTTTTAAACTGTATTCTTAGATTGGCCATCAGTTTTGGTTGGATAAGTGATGCTTATGTATAGCTTAGGGTTTTAATAATTTTGGTGACTTTTCCTAAACATGGGTTGGAATCTCACATCTCAATCAAATACAATTTATATAGGTACTCTATGCAGCTTCACCACTTCTCAAATGTATATCCTTTCAAGTTGATCTTTAGATAAATCCTCTTTAATTGAAATGAAATGAAAATTATTCATAAGATAATACAAATAAACTCATAAATCATTATTCCCTCTTTTTGTTTTCAATTGACCAATGATAAATTCGTGGAGGTTTTTTCCATTTCCATGTAATTATGGGTATTAGTCGAATCATCCACTTACATTTCATCCTTTTCGCGTTAACATTCTAACATACAAGGCATATTGATGTATTTTCATTATCTTCTTATTCATATTTTACTAAAAATTTTATTGTTATATATATTGATACATATTTGTGCTTCCAGGGTCGATAGATAAGGTTATTATAACAACCGGGTCCCGGTGACAGGACATCCACCCCGCCTTAACATGGACGTCAGGTATCGTCCCACCAGGTACCCCCAGTTGCCCCACATACACGTGGGGCCCACCCCAGGGTCCACCCACATGCCCGAACGGGTCATATGACTAATGATAGTCCCCACAGGCCAACACATGTCCTTTTCAGTGTGCTTTGTCCTCACTCACACACACCCTGGGAAACTTCCCAGAAGGTCACCCATCCTGATCACTACTCCAGGCCAAGCACGCTTAACTGTGGAGTTCTAACCAGCTAGGCTCCCGAAAAGGAAGGTGCACCTTGTTGACATGAGTCATATCATTTAGTTATTTAACCCTTTATCATTTGGGGATGTTACAATCACCCCTCCTTTAGAGCACAACGCCCTCGTTGTGGGCCCTACATCTCAACCCAGGCAGTGCACCGCACTTAAGGCTGGGTTCCTCCTCTGATACCAAATGTTACAACCGGGTCCCGGTGACAGGACATCCACCCCGCCTTAACATGGACGTCAGGTCTCGTCCCACCAGGTACCCCCAGTTGCCCCGCAGACACGTGGGGCCCACCCCAGGGTCCACCCACATGCCCGAACGGGTCATCTAACTAATGATAGTCCCCACAGGCCAACACATGTCCTTTCCAGTGTGCTTTTTCCTCACTCACACACACCCTGAGAAACTTTCCAGAAGGTCACCCATCCTGATCACTACTCCAGGCCAAGCACGCTTAACTGTGGAGTTCTAACCAGCTAGGCTCCCAAAAAGGAAGGTGCACCTTGTTGACATGAGTCATATCATTTAGTCATTTAACCCTTTATCATTTGGGGATGTTACAGTTATGTTATGTCCATTATCCAAAAACAAATTATTTTTCACAGGAATTGAGGGTACATGGAGTCTTGACCCAAATTATGCAACAAATTATTCATTAAAATTGATCTATAAGGATTAAACTTTTGTGATAACTTCTATTTTCTTTTTAATTTCAACATCACTACTCTGAGCATCATTTAATCTATTTAGAAGGCATGGTTGATAAACTATTTATGAAAGGATTTATGATGTTCCTTCCATTGTGATTCTTGTATATGTCCTTTACAAATATAATAACATTGGATCCATATCAACTCATATCAAGGACTATATTGCTAGATATATTCTACATAGATCATATTGAAAATTTTTTACTTTACCAAGATGGTAGTGGATTATGTTGTTATTGTCCTTGATTTACTGTGATCATCTTCATTGGTTAAAATTCATATCTTTCTATGTCAGTATATACTTGAATATTTTGTGAAATATATATTTCAAACATTACCCCAAAGTGATAATAACTCCATATATTCAAATATAAAATAATTTTAGACAACTCTATATATTTCACTCTGTATTTCTGTTAATGAACATTAAACTACACATAATCATAGGTTATGAATTTATTATTTTACATTATCACATAGACTAATCCATTCATATAATCATTGATGAATACAATGAAAATTTATCTGTCTGTGTGTGCTTCTATTAAAGGAATAGTGAGAAGCCTTATTTCACATTCCATGATTCCCTCTCTACATTCATCCTTCCAAGAAAACATTACACCTATTCATGTAATATTACAGATAGGGTTCAAAAATAAAATAAAATTTATCATCAATCAACAATAGTACCCATATAATATAAGGAAACTATGGAAATCAATAAAAAATGTTTTCATTTTCCATCATTTAGTTTTTTTATCTTTTATGGGTAAAAAATCCAATTTCGTTTGATGATGTGCCCCAATAATGAGACATACTTCAAATCGAAATCACATTTGTTATACATGTCATAAGGATTATCCTTTTTTATTTTATTGAGGACATTTCTTAGTTGATCCCCATGTTCCTCCATGATTTTGGTGTATATTAGAATATCATCTAAAAATGCTTCCATAAATTTCATTATATAATCTCTATTGACTCTATTCATTAATTCCATGAGAAAGTTTTAGATCATTAGCTAGTAAAAATTGAATTTTAATGATGTCGTAGTTCATGTACATTGTATAAAATGTATTCTTGAGGATCTATCCCTAATTCACACAATTATGGTAATATCCCAAATGCAGATCCACCTTATAGAAGTATTGTGTTCCATATAGCTTATTTAACAAGTCACAATTCCATGTTAGTGGGTACTTATTCATTATCATTATCTTATTGATCCCACGATAATCAATATAGTGGTGCATTGATTCAAATGTATTAATGATAGTGATGAATTTTGTAGCCTATGTTGAAGCATGTGGGCATATGAACCATTTATAAAGATTCTCATGTAATTGCTTTTTCAGCTCCTCATGTTACATGATAGTCATTATATTCGTAGTTCCTGAAAACTATAACACCCTAGGTATATGTAAAATTTAAAATTCAACCAATCAACTTGGAGGAAGGTCAGGAAATTCATGAAAAAACTAATTTTCTTATTCACTCACAATAATCATGTCTTTGAAGATGATTCCTTCCATAAAATAAATCAGTGGATCTAGATTTTTATTATTATAATCTAATAATATCTATGCTTTACATAAATGTGCTAAATAATATTCATCCACCCCATACATTAGTATTGAATCAGTGGGTGATTCACAATATAGAGAGTGATTTTTTCTCACAGCCATTTATGTTGGATCTATATAGGTAAATAGAAACCATGGTAATAATTGAATCAAATTTCACCAAAGGGAGTATGCACAGGTTCATTAAGAACATTATTCCACGATAATATATAGTGGATGAGTTATATACTTGGGATTCAAAAATTAATCCATTTTAGATTTTACTTGTAATTCCTCTTTTGTTCTTTGTGGTGGTTTTTGAATGGTTTTACAAATCATTTGACATGTGAAGGAATAAATAAAACCATATTTTAAAATTATATTCCATTTACATGAATTCATAACTACTGAACCTTCCAACAGATTATTTTTGGGATCCAACATAACAGTTTTATTGGATATAGCTCACCCTTGCATCCTTGGTGGTTATTGGTTGTCTCCAAAACCACTTGGATTAGTTTATTGATTTGAAATGTCCCTTTGTTTCTTGAAGTTGAAGAGATGGAATATATGTTATTATTTTAATAGATTATTAAATTACTCTATCTTTTTATTTGGATTCTCATATTAGTAATCCATAATTAGGTTCCCTTCCCTCTCTCACATAATTAATTCCATCATTATGTATAGGTAACTTCTAGTGTTCTTATTTCTACACAATTAATAAGAGGGATATTGAAATTTGTTAGTACCTTTATATTTCTCAATCAGACGAAATTAATTAAACCCCGCTTTTTAATTCTTCTCCTTATGATATCCATGAAATTATCTGAATTCCATTTTTACTTCTAGGGAACATTAGATAATATCCTCATATTTATCAAAGTTATGGATCACCAAGTCATTTTGTAGACTAGTTTTTTCACACAAAATAAGTGGTGAACCTTTAAATAGAGGGTAACGAAGAATCCTAATGTGTATCATGAATGTCTTCAATTTTTTCCTATTATTCCATATATAACCATAATCCTTTTTCTTTATGTCATGCAAATACCATTCAATTTTAATTCAGAGTGCGAGGAAAATATTCCTTGGATTTTTTTCTATAATTCCTTCAATCACATCACTTTGATCTCTTCTTCGGTCTTCATATTCTTATGAAATGTACACCACTGATCAGATTATCCCTCCATGCTTTAAAAAAACATTATAACATACTCATATTTAGAATATTGAAGGATTGAAATGTTATTTTCAAGGGAGTTGATCCATTGTTCCACGATTGAGGTATTAGATGATCCATTTAATGTCAAAGGCCTTTATCACATAAAGGACTCAAATATAGATTGTCCTCTATTAGTGGGATTTGTATGCTCCTCATAATCATGGTTTATATTCATTACACGAGTCATAAAAGAGATTATAATCATAAATCACATGATTCCTACTCCCATCGATTAAGGCATCTCATTGGTGCAATCATCACATTTCCCATTGAATTGATTGTATACATAATTTATTTTATACCCAATCATTGTTTAGAGTGAAACAAAAATTATGGATTAATATTATTAAAATATTATTCACATAAATTTAATACCAATTTCTTTAAAGGGAAATCTTATAAATTAAAATTATTTACTAACAAAATTATTTCAATGATTCAATAAACGTTATTAATGATCTATTTTATATCATAGAATATTATTTTATTTTTTTCTCCAATAATAATCGTTCATAATGGGATTAATAATATACCATAGAATATATCATATGAGTGTCAAATCAGGTGATCTATACAGGCCATTTTCTTGTACATGGTTATGCCGAGTCCATCCAGACATTCCTTTTCTGAGTTATTACCTCAAAGTACATCTATGTCAAAACCACATCCACTTGTAGTATCCATGTAGGGATGTATTTTATTGATAAACTTATTATAACAAACATTACCGAATTTAGGGTTGTTTTCATATACATTTCCTTTTCTCTAAGTCATTATCTGGTGTATTCTATTCCTAAACCCTAAAATAAAAAATGATTCCTCTAAAAAAAATATTACAAACCATTTAATTATTGCACTTTGAATCTTGATTTATTAAATAAAAGTACAAATAATAAAACCATTAATATCAATAGGTATAGTGTATATGTGAATTTTGTACATAACATAACATCATACACATGGGATACAACAAAATTACTGAACACATTCTAAACAAACTTCAAATATTCATTGTCTTCTAAAACTGTATGTGTTAACCTATGGAAATACATAAGAAATGGGTGGAATATAAATACCTGTAGGGGAATAAACATTTAATAATTCAACACATGATATAAAATAAGAAAATAAAAGGGTAATAAATTTTTTATAATCATAAAAAAGAATAATAATTCATAATACAACATGATAACCATAACATGAGAAACATGGTAGCAACATTAACCACTGCATAATAAACATATTTAAACGTTAAATATCAATAAATCCATATATAAAAAGACCCATAATTGAGATAGTTTTATTCCCTATCCAAACACGATGTCTCATGAAACTAAATATTACCCAATGAATTTGATAACTCTAAAGTCCGGGTGCACTCATCACATTCATTTTATTTTCATCTATAGGTATGCCACATAGATACAACTACATGTATTCATCCATCAATATATTTCATTGCACGAGAGTAGAGTAATGAATACATAAATATAATCCCTAATTCTAGGAAGTGTATGTGTATAATTTTTAAAACACTTGATAAGAAATTATTATGTTATTCACTACACAATTTTTTGGGAATGGAAAATCAAGGTTAAATTTAGGTAGCATAAAGTCATCACATTAAAATTCATAAAATTGGATAAAGGCTTTTGAAGGGGAATGTCATATTTTTTTTTATAAAATAGTTTGTAATAGGGATATTAAAAAATATATACAGTCAATATTAATTAGAAATATATGGAATTGGATAATGAAAAACAAGAATAAAGAGGATAAATAAAACAACCCTTAATCGAATGTTTGACTCCAAATTCCTTGGATTTAATTCCCTGACCCCAGTTACCCATAGTTGGTACATTATTTTAATACATTGGCCTAATTACAAGGAATCATGTCCCGAAGGGCCGATCAGTTTAGAAGTCCTGGAAAACAGATTACATATATGAATGTTACATTACACTTTATAATATACAAAACAACATAAGTAATCCTTCAGGAATGCCATTATTCCCTTGGCTTAACCCTGCATATCAATCACAATACACTTCATTGAATCCTAGGAAAAATAAAACATAGAAAGGGGTGAGCTCAGATGCTCAGTAAGGATAACAATACAGCTGAAACGTTCATAAATAAGAATAAACATTTATGGCAATGTACAACTAAAACAAAAGCCTGTTAAACTAGCACTTCAGCATAATATAGAAAAAATAAAATGAAGTAAGACCATTTACTTATTCACAAGGATATTTTACTAGTCATATAATTACATGGAATATCACTAACCACTTTTATAATTATGGAACACATAATGATGAACTTTAATTTCAATTTCAAGACCTCGTGCCACGACCAAAGGGATAACTGTAACTGGAACCCAACCGAGAGAGCCTCTGCAATTGGACTCCAACATAGAGTGCCTCTAATAACCGGACACCAACCCGGAGTGCCTCTAATAACCGTACACCAACCCGAAGTGCCTCTAATAAAGAGACACCAACCCGAAGTGCCTCTAATAACCGAAAACCAACCCGGAGTGCCTCTAATAACTAGACACAAACCCGGAGGGTCTGCTGTAACCGGACCTTAACCCGGAACATACTAGTCTAACACATTCATCTTAAAGAAGAGGATGAAATATAACATAAACATTCGTATTAAAACTAGCATACAAAATTCCAAAATCTTATTCATAAGAAATTAATGGAATAAAAATGACTCATCCATAGGCAAACATATCAATAAAACTTAAATACAATATGGAAGATTTGTATCATAATAAATCAACTTCAAAACATGTTTAAAATCCATTAAAGGAAATTGACGTTGATGAAAGTGATTTGTAAAACACTTTAAGGGAAATACCCCTTTTTCATGAAAACATTTAAAAGTCACAAAATTTGGAAAAGAATTAATTTAAAGACATTTTTGAATCAATGTTTCCCATACCACTTTGAATCTTTTGAAAGGAATTAACATTTCAAAAACATTCATGTAAATATTAATAAATCCTTAAAAACCATTTTGATAACCTGGACATTAATGAGAAAGATTTAGAAGAATAAATATTTAAAACATTTGAAATGATGTTTGAGTAAACAGTCACTTAAAATAATCTCTTTGAAAAAACGTTCATAAAATATGGACATGAATAATAAATATTTCCCAGCAGATACTTACATAAAAAAACTCAAATAATAAAGAGATTGTGAAATTAACCCTTACCAATTTGGTAACTTACGAAACATACACCCCATGAAATAGGTATCATACAATGAATATGTAATTATACATAAATTAATGTTTATTAAAAAATAATACAATTATGGGCAGTACATACACCACAAAAAAGGTAATAGTGGAAATATGTCATGAATCTCACGTGAATAAGGAGTGAGATGAAAACCCCCTACCTTGCACTTTCCTTTCGTCGAGGGTACATTTAGCCTCCTGTATGAAGACTATAGTATGTTATTAAATAATAACATAACCATATTAATATTTATTATATCATAAATTATTCATTTATTACTTTTTACTAACCATTTAATAATAATTTCCATGTTATATTAATATTTCGGGTAATAATCGCTTTCTTTATCGTACGTGTTTTGACTTGGTATGATTGATTGTATCACTTAGATCATGATTTAAATAATTCCAGAATATAAAACATGATTTATTTATCATATATGTTTAGAATATAAAAATTTATAATAGACGTATATATGAAATGGCAAACACCGTTTATGGAGACGGTAGTCCGTATGTACGCATAAACACTGTTTCCGTTTTCATATAGTATTGAACAGAAGTAAGTGAATAAGATATATGTAAGTACATAAATACTTATATATATATATATATCTAGTAGAATTATTATGTCATATTTTACATACTTATTAGTAATATATATTTTTACAATCGTCGAGGAATGGTGAACTTGGAAATGAATCTCATCGCGTAGGGGAGACAGTAATTCGTACGTACGCATGAGCAAAAATATCATTCTTTTGATATTAATATAATATATAATTTCATGGTATATAATATATACAGAATCCTCATCATGTTATATTTATTATTTTCATCAAATACACATCATTATTATACTCATCCAAATAATAATGTATTGAATAACAATTACACCACGACGGGGAGACGGTAAGCCGTACGTACGCACGTATGGTGACATGTCATTCAAAGGGTGGATAGAATAATTAATTTCGTTGTACCATAATCATAATAACTTCATAGTATATAGAATATACTGGAGTTATTATTTTATAAGTAAACAACAAATAAAAAGGAAGTGGAAGAAGAAAAGAACATGAAAGAGGGTGGTGAAATCATTACCTCTTCTCCGGGTTCCTCATTTTGATTTGATCAAAATGGGTCCTTAGGTTCGATTTATAATCAAACCAAGTCCTCTAGGTTTAAGGGAGGATAGTTGAGATGGTATTTGGGTAGGGTTTGTCCGATCCAAATGGATTAGAAGGTTTGAATTAGAGAGGAGGTGGATTTCCCTTCTATAAGAGGAGTGAGGGAACCTTAGGAAAAACATTAAATATTATTTTATAATAAATTCATATTCGGTTTCTAATGGCTCAAAAGTTGATTATTTAAAGTCTAAGGTAGGGATAGGTCGAAAAAAACTGAACCAATAGGTTTTAGACAAGTTTAGGTTACCATTTTAACCTTATCATTTAGATTTAACTCTAAGTTAAATAATTTAGCTTTTACCGTGTCTTCTTGTATTCTTACAATATATGGTTAATAAAAATACAATATAATGCTAATAGAATGAAACTTGGTTCCCTAATGTCATATATATTATTATATAAGTCTTCTGGCCGAACCTTATATTTTTAGGAACATTATATCAATTAATAATATAATATTTGTTTTAAAAACTATTTTATGTAAATTTTGACATTATTTGGTATTTGTTTTTTGTTAAAATAATAACAACTTGATTACTTCAATAAAAATACATGGAATTTATACTAACATGTCATATTAACCTATAAAATTCTTTGATGTCATAAAAACTTTGATATTATATTTATTTTAATATTTATAATGCCCTTTATTTGATTCTTTCATGAATAAGGTAATTATTGCATCATCATTGTGTCAGAAATAAATTTATTTATTTAATGTATAAAAGATATAAATAAAATATCATGATTTTGGAAGCATTTTTATATTTATAATGAATATTTGTAATCTAATTTATCTTACGTAAACCCCTATATTAAAAATGTGACATTTATTAATCTTTCATTTTCACTCTTTTAACTCTTCTTTGAATTAAACAATGATAAATGTCCAAATATGATCCAAGTGGACCACAATTATAATATTTTAATCCTAAGGTTGTTTTTGGTCGAGATAAACTTGTCCAATAGAATTAGGACATGTGTGGGGGTAATATGAATATCATTTTTACCCTTAATTACATTATTTACTTTTAACCGTGGTAAATAAAAGTAAAAAGTTACTATTCACAAAAAATTATTTTCATCTCATTGAACCACATTTTACTCCTTTATATTAACTGTGTCTCTCGGATTTTTAAAAGTCATCTCACAGAAGTGGTAAAATTATGTTTTATGTGAATTTTCAAAAAATCCTAGGAGTTGGGTAAAAGACGGTAAAGAGTTCGATAAAAAAATTATTATATCTAAAATTATTATAAACTGACTCCAATTAATTACATTGAATTTATATAGGTATTATGTTTCTATTTTGACCTAAAATGAATTTAAACAAAATAAATTATTATTAAAATAAAAAGTGGGTTTTAAATAATAACTTAGTGTTTTCACTATTCATCAAAAGTTGAAAGTTTTCAGAAAATACCAAAAATTAACCCTAAGCTATATTTGATATTATGAATTCAAAAATGATGTCTATTTTACCAAATTCAAAACATATAAGTTTCATTAATTAATTTAATTTAATTCCCATTGTCAAAACAAATAGCGTGTTTTCAAGAAATAATAACTTTCAAAAGATTGACACTTACTTATGTCCAGTTTAAATGTGAAATTATGTCCAATGACCAAAATTGTATTAAATGGTAAAAATATATTCTAAATATACTTTAAAACCACTCAAATACATAATTTATCACTATTAATTATTTCGATTACAAAGGTTGTTTTTAATTAAAATTTAGTAATTTTCACTATTCATCAAAATAAGAATGTTATCTGAAAAGTAAAAAAAATTTACCCTAATCTAATTTCGATATTCTAAATCCAAAAATGAAGTTCACTTTTTATGATAAAATTTATAAAATTAAAAAATGTGGGTATTACTATTCTTAACGGCTAGTATGATTGGTTTTGGTGTGTTAGAACTCGAAGTTGCGTATAACACACGCTATTGTATTATTCAAAGAGAAGCGTGCCATGAATGAATGGGGTGTCAAATTAACCCCTAATTTAATTAATTACTTCCTCGCAATTTATGCTCGGTATTGGAAACATGGGGTTGACATTTCAAATTATCAATGTTGAAATCCCACATCAAAAAATGGCTTAATGGGGCCTCTATTAAAATAAAGAGTGGTAAGTATGAAGGTTACTAAAACTAACACATACTAGGGTTCCATGTAGGAAAACATGGATATGGAAGAGAAATTTATCCATCAATATCTGATGGAGAGTAGTAGAGAACATGGTTATGAAAAAGCCTTAATTTTTTATGATCTAAGGTTGCATCTAGGACAACGTTTTTGTTCTATGTTCCTTTTAATAATGATAAGTAATTTAATTATGAGATTGGATAAGATCATCAGGATATATACTTTATTTATAATTATAGTTTTACCCAGGAATACATTTCTACCACAAACTCATATTTCACTACTATACATAATGATACTAAAAAATAATCTAAATATCCTAATCATATAGGGACCCAAATATAATGAATTCATAATTCACATATCAGACCCTTAAAAAAACTACATTATACAATCCAGGGACTTCACGTAGTCCAGTGGTTGGCTATAAATCCCAATCACACTATGGTTGTGGGTTCAATTCCCATAGAATTGTCCGACGTGATGGGTTGTCACATGGTCTGCATGTAGTCCTTTTATAAAAATACAAATATAACCTTTCAAACTTAATCCTTTCCAACCTTTATACTTATCCCAAATACTACTATCCAAACTCACAGTACAAAATTTATAAGGAAGTTAAACACAATGAAGATACTTTTTTCCATGTAATAACATTTGAACACCTTCATCATTATTATTTTAAAACATGGTAACATCCTGAATTACCATAAAACCTTATTGATTACATTCCTGCTCCCTTATTCTTTATAGAATACTGGATATACTCCTTCTATCCAAAAATTATGTAAACTCTAATGATGAAAAATCATTAATCAGTTTCATGGTAGTCAATAATATCCATTATAATTTATTCAAATCAACCATCAATTATTCAAAAATCACTACATCATTATCGGGACCATATTAAGGATTACATTTCCTTCAACCATGTATTTTACGAAAAGTGTACCTCACTATTAAGTCACTTTTCTTAGAACCATATAATCTCAAATCCTCAATAAAATAGTACTGCAGTACAATCCTTATCTATCTCCATAATTCATGTAACCAATATATTTTTGATACAACACTCAATGAAATAATTCTATAACAACAACATAAGAATAGTAGTCATTCCTTTTAATCTGATGAAGTATCATAACTTGATTATTATCCAATAGAATCATTTGGTGCATACTCTGATGATTTGTACATTGGTTTGTATAGTGTCCCAACTCCTTGAAGATAAAGCATTGTACATTTGAAAACTTTTTCTTACACTTGCAACCACGTACATGGTGTCCTTTTTCTCCACACTTATAACAATCTCGCATTCCCTTCAATAATTTTCAAAGTTGATTCATTCCACATTTATCACATATTGGAAAATTCTTCGTTCCCTTATTATCATTATCCATATTTCTTTCTACCATCCCTTTCTTCTCTGGATTCCCTTCAAATCCATAGGACTCAAAGAATTCTTTACTTATCTTGTTAACACATGATACTATTTATTCATATGATGATAATACGTGGGAGATTATTTACCTTCTAAATTATAGCTTATGACCATGAATGATATGTCCCTTCTTACTATTTGGATCATGCGTATTGCTGGAGATATCATTCCTTCTACTAGGTACAATTTTTAAATATTGGTATACACTAGATCAGTTTATGAATCACAATTCATAATTACAAACATGTAAAATACATAATGTAAATTTAACCTATTATGGATATATTCCATAATCAAAATATGTTTTCATTGAGATGATATATACTCATAATCCATTCATATTTGTTTGTAAAGAAAATGAAAATCATCCTGAGCATATTCCCTAGCAGTTTCGTAACCAAGAGTTAAACAATGCCTGTTGTCGTGCACCAGTTCACATTCGAGTCTAGCTCAAAGTGGTGTTTTCAGGTATTACCAGTAGATATATCTGTGCCAGTACCGCCTCTACCTGCTCATATCCAGACAGGGATGTATTACTTGGAAAACTAAAAAAATCTCTACAATATCAAAATTTTAGGAAGTTATTCTCTACTAATCCTCAAAGTCTATCTTAGGGTTATGTGATCTAATAAGAGTTTATATAAATCTACCTTCCAAGGTTATTGCTAAACATCCTTTGATACCAACTATAACACCCTGAACCCAGCTACCCAGAGTCGGTGAATTATTTTAATACATTGGCATGCTTACTAGGAATCATGTCCTGAAGGACCGATCAGTTTAGTAGTCTTGGAAAATATATTACATATATAAATGTTACATTAAACATTATAACATACAAAACCACATAAATAATCCTTCATGAACTCTATTATTCCCTTGGCTTAACCCTGTATATCAATCATAACACACTTCTTGGAATTCTGGGAAAAATAAAACATAGAATGGGTTGAGCTCAGATGATATGTAAGGATAACAATACAGCAGAAACATTCATAAATAAGGATAATCATTTAAGGCAATGTATAACTAAAACAAAAGCCTTTTAAACATTAACTTCAGAATAATATGGCCAAAATAAAAAAATGTAATTCCATTTACTTATTTACAAGGATATTCTACTAGTAGAATAATCTCATCAAATATCACTAACCACTTTTATAATGATGGAATGAAAAATGCCGAACTTTAATTTATGTGTCAAGGCCTCGTGCCAAGACTTAAGGGATAACTATAACCGGAACCCAACCCAGAGAGCCTCTGTAACCGGACTCCAACCCGGAGTGCCTCTAATAACCGGACACCAACACGGAGTGCCTCTAATAACCGGACACCAACCGGGGGTTCCTCTAATAACCAGACACCAACCCGAAGTGCCTCTACTAACTGGACACCAACACAGAGTGTCTCTAATAACTAGACACCAACCCGGAGGGTCTGGTGTAACCGGACCCCAACCAAGAACATACTAGTCCAACACATTCATCTTATGAAGAGGATGAAATATAACATAAACATTCATAATAAAACTAGAATACGAAATTCCCAAGAATTAATCATAAGCCATTAATGGAATAAAAATGACTCATACATAGGAAAATATTTCACAAAACCTTAAATAAAATATGGAAGATTTGTATCAAAATAAGTCAACTTCAAAACAAGTTTAAAATCCAAGAAATGATTTTGACATTTCTGAAAATGATTTGTAAAATTCTTTGAAAGAAATACACATTTTTCATGAATACATTTAAAACACAAAAAATTTAGAAAAGAATTCATTTAATGACATTTTTGAATCAATGTTCCCCATACCACTTTGAATCTTTTCAAAGGAATTTACATTTTAAAAATATTCATGTCCATATAAATAAATCCTTAAAAACAATTTTGAAGACATGGAAATTAATGAGAAAGATTTAGAGGAATAAATATTTAAAACATTTGAAATGATGTTTTAGTAAAAAATCCCTTAAAATAATACCTTTGAAAACAGTTTCATAAAACTTGGACATGGATAATAAAAATGTTCTAGCTGATACTTTCGTAAAATCAACCTTGGATAGTAAAGAGATTGTGAAATTAACCCTTACCAATTTGGTAACTTACGAAACATACACCCCATGATAGAGGTATCATAAAATTAATATGTAAATACACATAAATTAAATTGTATTAAAAAAATAATACAATTATGGGCAGTACATACACCACACAAAAGTTAATTGTGGCAATATGGCATGAATCTCACGGGAATAAAGAGTGAGATGAAATCCACTTACCTTGCCCTTTCTTTTAGTCAAGGGTACGTTTATCCTCATGTATGAAGACTGTAGTATGTTCTTAAATTATACCAGAACCATATTAATATTTATGATATAATAATTTATTCATTTAGGAATTTATACTACCCATTTAATAACAATTTCCATGTTATATTAATATTTCTGGTAGTAATCCCTTTCTTTATCGTACGTGTTTTGACTTGTTACTCCTGATTGAATCACTTAGATCATGATTTAAATAATTCAAGAATATAAAACATGATTTATTAATCATATATATTTATAATATAAAAATTTTTAATAGGCGTATATATGAAATGGAAAACACCGTTTATGGAGATGGTAGTCCGTACATACGAATAAACGTTGTTTCCGTTTTTATAAAATATTGAACGGAAGTCAGTGAATAAGATATATGTAAGTACATAAATACTTGTATATATACATATATATATCTCCAGTAGCATTATTATGTCATATATTACATACTTATTAGTAATATATATCTTTATAATCGTCAATGAATGGTGAACTTGGAAATGAATCTCATCGCGTCATGGAGACGGTAATCCGTACGTACGCACAAGTAAAAATATCATTATTTTGATATTAATATAATATATAATTGGATGTTATATAATATATAAATAATCCATATCATGTTATATTTATTATTTACATCATATAAATCATTATTATACCCATCCAAATAATAATATATTGATTAACAATTACACCACGACGTGGAGACAGTAAGCCGTAGGTACGCACGTATGGTGACAAGTCATTCAAAAGGTGGATACAATAATGAATTTGGTTGTAAAATAATTATAATAACGTCATAGTATATATAATATACTGGATTTATTATTTTTGATGGAAACAACAATGAAAAAGGAAGTGGAAGAAGAATGGAACTAGAAAGAGGGTGGTGAAATCATTACCTCTTCTTCGGGTTATTCCATTTTATTTGATCAAAAGAGACCCTTAAGATGGATTTATGATCAAACTAAAGCCTATAGTTTGAAGGGAGGATAATTTAGAGGGTATTTGGGCAGGGTTTGTCCGAGCCAAATGGCTTATAAGGTGTGAATTAGAGAGGAGGATGAGTGCCATTTTATAAGAGGGGTGAGGGGTACCTTAGGAAAAAACATAACAATATTATTTTATATTAAATTAATATTCGGTTTCTAATGGCTATAAAGTTTGTTATCTAAAGTATAAGGTGGGTATAGGTCGAAAAAAACTCAACCAATAGGTTTTAGACATGTTTAGGTTACCATTTTAACCTTATCATTTAGATTTAACTCTATGTTAAATAATTTAACTTTTACCGTGTCTTCTTTATTCTTACACTATATTTTTAATAAACATACTATATACTTCCAATAAAATTCCAATTGGTTCATTAATGTCTTATATATTATTATATAAGTATTTTGGAAGATCCTATGTTTTTTAGGACCATTATATCAATTAATAATATAATATTTGTTTTACAGACTATTTTATGTCAATTTTGACACTATTTGGTATTTGTTTTTTGAAAAAATAATAACAACATAATTACATAAAAATAAATAAATTGAATAAATAAAAACATGTCATATTCACTTATGAAATTCTTGGATATCATAAAATCTTTGAAATTATATTTATTTTAATATTTATAATACAATTTATTTGATTCATTCTTGAATAAGGTAATTACAGAATCATCATTGTGTCATAAATAAATTTATTTATTTAATGTATAAAATTTATAAATAAAATACCATGATGTAGTAAATATATTTATCTTTCTAATTAATATTTTTAATCGAAATTATCTTATGTAAATCCTTATATTTAAAATGTTTTATTTATTAATCTTTGATTTTACCTCTTTTAACTCTTCTTTGAATTAAATAATAATAAATGTCCTAATCTAATCTAAGTGGACCAAAATGATATTTTTTTTATTCCTAATGTTTTTTTTGGTCGAGATAAACTTTCCCAATAGAATCAGGACATGTGGGAGTGTAATATTAATATCATTTTTACCTTTAATTACCATATTTACTTTTAACCGTGGTAAATAAATGTAAAAAGTTACTATTCAGAAAAAATTATTTTCATCTGATTGAACAATATTTTTCTCCTATATATTAACTGTGTCTCTCAGATTTTCAAAATTCAGCTCACCGAGGTGGTATAATTATGTTTTATGTGAATTTGAAAAAGCTCATAGGAGGTGGGTAAAAGATAGTAAAAAGTTTGATAAAAATTTTTATATATCTAAAACTATTATAAATTAACTCCAAAGAGTTACATTGAATTTATATATCTATTATGTATCTATTTTGACCTAAAATTAATTTAAACAAAATAACTTATTATTTAAATAAAAATAGTTTTTTAAATAATAACTCAGTGTTTTCACTATTCATCAAAAATTGAATGTTTTCAGAAAAATACCAAAAATTCACCCTAAATTATATTTGATATTATGAATTTAAAAATGAGGTATATTTTAAAAAATTAAAAACATATAAGTTTCATTAATTAATTTAAAATATTTCCCATTGTCAAAACAAATAGTGTGTTGTTAAGAAATAATAACTTTAAAAAGAATGACACTTACTTATGTCCAGTTTAAATGTGAAATTATGTCAAATGACCAACATTGTATTAAATGGTAAAAAAATATTCTAAATATAATTTAAAACCACTCAAAATCATAATATATCACTATTAATTATTTCTATAAAAATGTTGTTTTTAATTAAAATTTAGTAATTTTCACTATTCATCAAAATATGAAAGTTATCCGAAAAGTACCAAAATTTTACCCTAAGCTAATTTCGATATTATGAATCCAAAAATAAAGTTCATTTTGAAAGATAAAATGTATAATATTTCAAAAAGTGGGTATTACTATTCTTAATGGCTAGTATGATTGGTTGTGGTGTGTTAGAAATCGAAGTTGTGTATAACACACGCTATTGTATTATTCAAAGAGAAGCGTACTGTGAGATCTTGTGGTGTTACATTGTAGTAGCTTCTTGAGAGTATATGGGAACTTGGGAGGAATGTAGATGGGGTATGCAGGAGTTAGGATGTAATCCCATGATTTTGAGTGAATAAAATTGTGATGTTTTGGGGTTTGATACAGGAAATGAGTGAGGATATGTTTAATTTTTAACAAAAGTATGTTTTGGATTCAATATAATAAAATAAAAAAATGGAAAATATTATCATGGTTTCAAAAAATATTGTATTATTTTTAATTATTTTATAAGGAAATGCCACAATATATTTAAATAATTCCCTTACATATGTAGAGGTGATTCCTGACTTTAAAAAATTATTTTATAACAATAGAATATATTAATTATTTTCGAGAATTAAAAAATGTTTTATAAACTAAAAAAACTAATTATAAATTCACATAATTTTAATTTGAGAAATATATTTTTTGGATCCATTTTATATTATCTATAATATCAGTTTTGGTACATTATGATGTCATAATACTTAATGTACATATAAACGGTAAATAATTTTATCTAAAAAACATTACTATCTTAGAAAATTTGGAAAAATACACTATTTTATAATTTTGATCTTCTGAATTCAAAAATTTTATTCAACTATCTGATAATTTTATTAATATGTGTATTTTTTACTTCTAAAATAAAAAATTACATTTACTGATTAATGATTTGTATTTTGACAATGATATATTTCAAACACATATAAAAATTACACTTGAATTCCTAAAAATCACATGACCAATTATATTTAATAAAAATTATTTAATAATATTTTTTTATAAAAATATTATTTAGTTAAAATAATTCATTAATTCACAATAAAAATTTTCTTAATTGAATTTTAATGTTGAATAACAATATTATCTATGTTTTATATTATCAAAATAAGTAATAGTTTTAATGTAAAAATAATAGGATAAAAATATATTAATTATTATATAGAAAATAATTTTAAATAATAATATTTATATTTTATTGATAAAAAACTATTTAGTAACCCAAAAAACTCATTACGATTATGTGGTATGATAGTAAATTTTTCGTAGAGTGATTCTCCTTACATGGTTTGGGTCGTGATCCTGATGAGCTTGAAATTCTATTATAAATGGTTTCTCTCATGCTGAAATTGTTTGTTTTCAAATAATGATTGGTCAAGGGAAAATCCTAGTGATATTATTTCCCTAGGAATATTAGACAAATGGGCTTCATAGGGTTCAATCATACTAGTTGAGTTCCTCATTTTCATTTTTAGTGTCAATTGGTTTTATCAAAACAATATACTAATACTAATTGTGTGATCACCATTATAATGTTATTTTATCACCAATAAAAATGCATAATAGTCAATTAAATATTATTATATATAACAAATAAAATATGTTCTAGTGGTTTTCATATTACCAAATAAGAAATTTAATTAAATTGCAAGGGAAAATTTAATATGTGAAATTTTGGTACATTACATTCTGAGTTAGTTAAGGTAATTTCAGTATTAAATATATAATAGAATTTTATTTATGGGGAAATTTTTTATATATAAAATAATCACAAAAGATGAACATGTATAATTATAGGTGCAATGACCATGAATTTCCATATAATATTTTCTAAATATATGAGAATTTTACTAGTCTGCAAATGGGGACAATGCGTGATTACGAGGACCGGTGTGCCCGAAATCAATTTTTTTTGTTTTTTTATGGTACATTCAGTAAACGACTGAGTGGGTTTTTCTATCTTTTGAACTGCTTCTCAACATTGAATTCTGAGGACACCTTTGAACTCACAACTCCAGTTTTTTCTTAAAAATACTTCCAGCTCAATGTAAGTTGGTCGAGGGTAAAGGTTAGTTCTTGGGGTTTTTCATGGAAAAAATAAAATAAAATAAAGGCATGTTTTATTTTATATTATGTTTTATATGCACCCATGTAGAATTTAGAGGTGGGGACAACCACAACTCAACCTCCAATGAGAGGATATGGTTATGGGGCCCACCCAAACCTATCCTTCCATGAGAGGTTACGGTGTGGGGACAACCTGAGACAAAACCCCCGAATAAATCAAGGAAAAACTCCCAACTCCCCCATAAATGGGGGAGATCCACTTGACCTCCTCCACATTGATTATGCCAACACACATGCTATTAATGGTCTAACCAAGTGTTTAATTATCATTATTGAATTTTATGCCAATGACTTAGAATATTTTCTAATCTATTATTCTTGGATACCTATTCTTTTATTGGAAAAGGAGGGAAGAGATTTTAAGAGAACAGCTCTCTCCAACGAAGAACTAGTTTCAAAAATGAAGAATAAAGAACGTGTTTATCCAATGAAGAAAGTCAGTAATTAAAATCTTCGACTTATTCCAAGGATACACCTTGTAGAAGAAACTGACGTAGGACATCTTCGAAGACTGAACTTCCCTCATCATCGTCATCAATAAACCGATGCATGATCTTGGGATTGGAAGTGTGCGGTGGATGTGATGAAAATTGAAAACTATGCCTTCTTCCTCGTGACTTTTTTGAAAAACAAAGAACAATGGTAGGGGTTTTATTTTATTTATGTATGATTTCTTCCCATGTTCTTCCATTCTTTCAAAACAATGAATGAAGATGTTTTCCTTTTGTTGGAGGTTTGTTGTGATTCATTCTTATGAGCCAATTTCTATGACCCTAAATGCGGAGGGTGTAGACCCACCCAACATGGTCTAACCCCTCCCTTGATCTCCTTTTTGGTGTTCTTTGAAATGGTGGAAAGTGACGTCAAAGGCAACGAAGGCGACGAAGGAAACGACCGAGCTACCTGTGGCATCAGTGAAACACTCTCATGTTTATGATTTTTTCCATGTCTATGTTCTAAAGAAGTACATATATAATACATACCATGTAATGTAATCAATATTATTAGCACTGAATCATGATCATTCGTAAGAGGAAAACCTTTTGATATATTACATTATATATATATTGATTTATTAAAAAAATACAACTCACTTGATAAATGATTTGTGTCATAACCACCAGATTGAGGAAGCTATATGTGATCCTATGGTTGTAAAAAGGCATAAATATCATCGATTTTTATACCAATGGTGACTGAATTTAGAAGAGGAAATTACTATTAATTTCTATACAATATGAAACAACAATTTATTATTAAAAAGTTTTCTCAATTAAATTTAATTTCTCAAATAGACATCATTGTTTGAAACACTATGTTTTAATGAACAATGATATACTATTGATTTTATTATTTAAATATATTCAATATAACATTGTTGTTAAACATGAAAATATGAATATGGGTAACCATAATTTTAAAATTTTGAAATTTTTTTGATAAATATAATAATTTTACAAATATGTACAGAATATTTAGAATAGTCTATATAGGCTTTAAATGTACTTTTTTTCTTAAGATAATGATTTTTATTTAATTTTGATAACTACTAATGAAACTAATTTATAGAAAAAGAAGAAAATATACCTGATAATATTAAATTCATTATTTAAATCAACATTCCCAAATAATCATATTGATATTTTATTAGAATTATCTGAAAAAATTAATTTTTTAGTGAATATTAAGAATTGCTGATTTTTATTAAAAAAATTAATTTTCAATTTTTTTACAATATCTTATATTTTATAAAAACAATTAATGTAAAATTTGTAAAATTGGGTAACAATAACCCAATTTAAGTTATAGAAATCAAATTCATGTTACCTTTTTTGTTAAAACATTTTTTACTTATAAAAAATATCACTTTCAAAACTAATTTATCATGACTTCAACCTGTTTAATTTTAAATTTAAATTTTCAACATTTTTTAATGGAGTTTGTAAAAATGGATTCAATATTTTTTTCCTAATAATTATAATTATATAATATGGTAAATTTAATTATTCATAAACAACAATCATAAAAACAAAAACAATTATTTATCAGAGTGAAGGTTAAAACAGTTTTATTTGGGATTCCACAAAAATGATAAAGGTTACAATTACCAATAAATTTTAAAAATTAAATTTTCAATGACATATTTCAACATTATATTATCTATTATTATGTATTTATTTATTAATTTATCATATTGGAATGTGTAAAACATGGGTGAACCTATTTCTTTTTAAAAAATCTAAATGTGTACTCTCCCGTACAAATAAAAGAGAATTACCACTCATATAATCTTAAACACACCATAACCCATTTTATTAACCAATATATAAAAATTTAACTAATTAATACCCTAAACATATCCTAGATTTCATATTACTTTTCAGAAACCCTCATATATTGGTTTCTTTGTGCTGAACAATAGAGGTTGCATAAAAAAAGAATCCTTCTTAATGAAGAAATTTTTTTATTCTTCCATGACCTTAAAATATTCTTCATAAATTAAAATATAATAAAATAAGAATATAATATATAGGTAGATTTATTTACTTAAATGTAATAAATTAATTCTATATCCTCTTCCATAAAATTTGAAACAAAACCATCGATCATGTGGACATCAAACTATGACCTAACAAGCCGATATAATATGTTCTCCAACAACACCATACATGGTTGTAAAAAATTATTTATTTAAAATATATATGTTAAATTTAATATATAATAATACTTCAATAATTATAATATCACATCTAACTTCTTACCTTCTAAACTATTATAAAATGATAATGTCGATCTTCTGTATGCGTTGACTATTTCTTCTATTTAGGGATGTGATACATTTTTAATTTTATTTTTACATTGATGGTTATAATGACAAATTTCATGGATATATATTATATTTATGAAATATAAATGAGTCTATAATGTTTATATATTAGTTAGATTTATTATATTCCTTACGTCAAAGAAATGGGAAATATTTTCATGTGTATGTATAACCTACAATCATTATCAACAATTTAATTTATTTTCTATATCATGGTTTTTTTGGATTAATATAAATATATGTATATAATGAATTTATGTTATATTAATATTTTTTTATAAAATATTAATATGATTGAAACATGATCATTGTAAAAGTACTAGATATACCAAAAATACATTTGAAAAAAATTATTTGTTACATGAAACGTTATTCTATCATGTAATTATTAATAATTTTGTTGTAATAGATAATAAGTAAATCATTTATTGTATGATAAATGTATTTATGGTTCTATAATAAATTTAAAATAAAAAATATATTTATTATATAGGATATCTAAACATATTCAAATGATGTTGATACTTAATGTAAGGTATTTTTATTCTCTCTTTTATTTCATGGAGACACAATCCATATTCAACAATCAATTTTTTTATTATATATATTAGTTCCATTTTACAATTTATGTCATGAATATATATTTATTTTTATTATATTATGTGAATTATTTGTAAAAATATTCATCAATGGTTCTTATGATTCAAAAGATACTAAATTGGGATGATTTTTATTATAAAATATAATTTTTTATCATGTATATTTTTATTATGATTCAGATAATAAAATAATATGATATACTTATAATGATAAAAATAAATTTTACTAACCAATAATTATTTCATGAAAATATAGTTTTTCCTTTCTTTTTCCTACCTTTATGTACAAAATATTCTAACATAAATTTTTAAGTAAAATAAAATTATTTCTCTTTCTGGTTGAAAATACTTATATATTCATGTCAATATATTATAATAATGTTTTAAATAAATTTTTTAATATTATAAAAATCTATTTATTGAAATTATTGAAAAAAATATTTTAAAATCATTGTTTAATGGAATAATATTGTAAATTTTTTAAGGGGGCATTGTTTCATTTTTACCAAATTGTGATGAGAATGTTTTATTTTATCATATAAAACATGAATAAAAAATCGATCATGAAAACTCAATCATTAATTTCATCAATGATATGTTTCAATGAATTATTTCATCGAAAAGTATTTTAATAATATTTTAGAAAATCATACATTATAAAAGGATATTCTCAATGTTTAGTCATTATTTTCCACAAAAAATTTCGAAGTGCTCTATAGAAATCATTTTCCATCAACAAAAAAAATACTTTGTCGTTATATAATATTTTATATGGATATGATATAATGATACCATCCTTTTTATAACTCTATATGTTTTTTTTCTATGATGAAAATATTTTAATATAAACCATTCCATTCTTAGAATTTATACTATTATTAATGTATGAAATAAATAAGGAACCCATTTCTTTACCATGGTTATTCAATAATGAAATGATTATTAATTCCATTCCCATTCATGGGTACTGATACTATAACTTTTTATAATAATTTAGATAATATATATAAGGTTTTTATTATGTGAATGTAGTTAAATTATACTGTTGTACCATGGTTATATTATAACTAAATATGGGTGTTATGGTAAAACCAATTATGGTGGTCACGGTATAACCAATAATTGGTGGGACCTATATCTCCCTCTTATAAATTTTTTAATTATTACTAACTCTGGATATATATGTTTTTATGCATGAATAAGATTTCATGTTCGAAATTTTATATATGGAATAAATGGTCATATCTAATAGGTTATGGGTGGATATTACTTCATGTCTTTTACATATTGATTAAACCTATTTCTATATAATCTTATTTATATTGTTATAAGACTGTTTTGATGATATTAATCTTTATATTAAGCCAATTATATGTTCTCATGGGTCATGTTCTTCTATTACTTTATTATTCATGTCTTATGAACATCTATGATTTATATCCTGACTAATGATTGTGATATACTATATAGTGGTTATGGTTTAAAATTTTTATTCTCAAGTCCTCATTCCCTTATGCTCACATGATTTGAATATAAATCTTATTTACCCATTCTAAAAATATTATCTCAAGCATTATTTTTTCCCTATGTAATTAAGTAGGGTCTTTTATGTGATATGTCTAATAATGTTGATATTTATGAAAAATATAATGATACATGATATAGTTCAATTATTAACTGGATGATTGTCTATCCAATCATACAAATTAACTATACCTAAATGATTATAACACAGTTCATTGTGTTATATAATGAATATATGTTTAAAAATATGAATATATGTTTATGAGAAGTTAAGGCATTTACATTCTCCATGTACTATATTTAATATCGATGTTATAAATTTTATATTTTTTTGGTTATAAAATAACTACTATGAAAAAATTGTGGAATTTCATTTCAATCTCATTTTTCTATTAAATAATGTTAAAATAAGTTTCTCACATAGGTTATGCAATTATGAATATGAAAAAAAAATCCATCATTAGGTCAACTGTTTTTTATTAATTATTTATAATAGATTCTGTTTATTTCATCTCATGCAGAGATCCTTAAGCCATTAATCTTCATATTTGTGGCCTCAAATATCATTCAGTTGGAATAAAACGCCATCATCCTACCTCATCTATCTTCAGACTCCACAAAATCATTTTCATAAATGTATTTACACTATCACCAACCTCCAATTTCCCCCCATCTAGAATATATATATATATTGATTGTGTGCATTGATTAAAATTTCCTTGTATCCGTGTGATGATTTTTTAAATACGCAAGGTTTTAAATATAATTTTAAATTCACAAAAAAACTAATTCTCTTCTTAAATAAACTTATTTTTAAAGATATAGTTCTAAGGTATCCATTCAATATAATTTTTCCACTACTGTAATTTGAATTTTGAAAAATGGGCATACACTGTTACGATAAGAATGTATTTGGAGTGTGATATGGAAAAAATAATTTTTTGTGTATAGTAACCTACCCTTATCAATAATATCCTACCATTATGAATAGTAATATAAAAAAATGAACAATAACCTCCCAAATTAATTATTATCTAAATGTTTATGATACCATGATGAATTTTTCAAGGTAGTGTATAATGATTTATAGTTTTAAAATTGTTATATTTTGAATATATTAATTATTTATGAAAAACATTTAATTCAGATACATAGAATATTATTTTCAAAAATGGAGTTCTTAATCTAATTTTACACATCCAAAATGGTTTGGGGTAATTTTTGGTACTTTTTTGAAATACTTGAATTTTTTATGAATATTGAAATATTGTAAAATATAGTATACATAAATTATATGTAAAAAACGTTGTTCTTTGCATCATGGATGGTGAAATCACAATTGGTTTAAAGTAAATTGCTCTATTTATTATTTTTGGTCACATCAATCATGAATATTCATAATCCTGTGAAAAAAAATTAACTAGAGAATAAAATAATCGAAACCCCCTCCTCTCATCCACTATAAATACCACCCTAACCCACTCTTCCTCTCACACATCTCAATCAATGAAAATTTACTAAAAGATTCCAAATACCCGTTACAATTCTTTTAAACACACCAAATACTTATTGGTCTCATAAAAAGTCCAAATAAAATTTCCTAAAAAATGATATCAAGGTGAATAGATCAAGAGGTAAAAAACCTCTTTCATTTTTTAGAGTTTTATATTCAATTATTTTTCTTTTATAATAATTTTTAAACATAAAATTTCTTAAGAGGAATTAATGTTCCAAAATATTATATATTCAGGTTATTGTCATTTTTATTGAAACAATATCAACATACTTTGTCTCATCCCCCTCTTATAAAATAATCATTAGTGATGAGTCATTTTTTGAAAATTGGGGATGATGTGTTTTCAATTGCCATTAATTATTTAAAAACATATTTTAAAACCATTTTAATGGTTGAAAAATATTTTAAGGTGTATGATATACCATCTTTTATGTTATGTATTTAGATTATATGCCTATAATTAAATTATATAACCCAATATGTTCCTGATCATCGAAGAACTGCCAAAATGATCCAAACAAACATCCCTAAGTATTTATCTGATGATTCATCATCATACCAAATAACCAAAATGATTTATGGAATCATTTATTATTAATGAAACATATGAATACCATTTCATTCGACTTATGGATTTTTAATTACATACCACAACAATATCAAATACAAACAGATCATTGAAACCATGTAAAGTACACACCTAAAATAATGGAAATAACAAAATATTTTAAATAAATAAGTGTAATGATGTTATAAAATAATCATATAATGTGTTATAAACAAGAATATGTTTTTTAGGATATTAATAACACTCTTATAACCCTTATACATGATTTTTAATATTGATTTAATTAAGAAGAACATGATGTATGGGAATTATTAACCCAATTTCAATTCATTAGGTCAACCTTATACTTTATATATTATGTGCTACTATGATAATTTTTTTACATAACTTCATTTATGTTAAGATAAATTTTGGGGATTTCATGTGTATAAAAATAATCCTATCAATCAATTAATTCTTTAATCAATTATATTATATTTTTATGGGACTTTTTTTAAACATCCTCTTTTAAAATTATATTATATAAAATTTAAAAGAAATGTTTTATGCAATTATCCATGATTTATAATTATGTTCTGTTTCTATGTCATTGTTTATGATAATTTTCGGGACATATATATCCCTCAATTTATTTGGTAGGTTTAATTTGGAGGCTGACCATATGGTTACATCAAGTGTAACTGTGATGGTTACACCATAAGGTAGCCGCAAGAGTTACATTGTAGGGTAGCCTTGACGGTTAAAAATCATATGGAATCAATGAGGGTTATAATTTTAGGTATGTAATGCCCCAAGATAACATTATGATTCTATTAATGTTCTTCATGTTTTTTTTGAAATCTCTTGGATCAATCAATTTTCACAATGTAAGTATATATGGGTGAGATGTATGTCTTTTTGAAAATGATTTCATATGTTTATAAGTATTCAGGGACTAATGAATTATATGGTTATTTTTATATCCATTACTAATATTTTTTTAATCATATAATTTATTTAAATGTTTTCATATGTTTTAATGATGTGTAAAAAATAAGGTAGAGAAGTTCAATAATATAATATATTGTCAAATAAATACAGTTTTATTTGACAATATTTTAATTTTTGAAGAAATGGATACTATTTCTATTATATACACACTTTATTAATGTGGAATTTTATGCATGTATTATGTCCTAAATCGATAAATCACTGAACATGAAGATGTCTTCAATGTGATAGGATGTGTTGTGTTGACTAAAATTCCAGATTTTGTAATTTTTTAAGGCTGAGTTCATACAGATTGTATTAGAGGACGATTTAGATAACAATTGGGGTTAGGATATTTTTAAAAAATTCATCTAAAATATTTTTATTCTTTTTAACCTGAAATTATATATAATTTAATTATTACTATGTTTCTTTGACTAATATGTGTATTTTTAGAATGGTTTTACATAGAAGAAATGAGGATGTTGATGTGGAAAGGTACCAAAAAAATGATATACATCTGAATCAGTAGCATGGAATGGTAGGGATTAGAACTAAGAAGGTTGTGATGGTAATATATCATTTGAAATTTTCAATAAATGGTAGTGGAATCCGTTCAAGATAAAAACTAGAGCTACCATAATGGAACATGATGATAGTGGAATATTTTACGAGGCAACACCCTCCTCCTTTTAGGGGATCTTTTGACATAGTAGCTACTGAAGGATGGATAAAAGCCCATGAAATGATATTAAATGATATGGGATTATCAAATAACCACAAGTTACTTATTTCTGTTTATTGTTTTAATGGTGAATCTGATTAGTTGTGGTAAATGGTAATCGATAATCGTAAATGGTAATTGATATTTGGGGGTGGTGTATGAAGAAATTATCACATGATTGGAGAGGTACGCTTCAAATATTATTGTTTATCTTGATAGAAAAATAAACCAATTTTCATCATGATTGAAGCCATTATATCCAACGGAATTTTCTTCCCATGAGTTCAAAAGTTAGGAGAAAATTGTCTGATGCACTCAGAAAATAGAAATGGGATGTGCTGCTGATCACATGAAATTTGAAAAAAGGATAAGAATAAGTACAGACAGAAATTGATTGGTAAAAATCAATTAATGAAATTTGATAGTATGCCTGTTCATTTTCTAGTTTGTGAAATTGTGGTAATAATTTCCTTGGGGAATTCCTTAATATAACTGGAACGTTTTCTCGATGTGGTTAGTTCTAGAAAATTGATTGATATTATAATGAAAATGACCCTTAGACTAATAAATAAAAGAAAACCATAAAATTTTTAAAATGTGATGATGCGGGTCATTATGAAAATTCTTAACCAAATAAATATCCAAATGATGAAATGAATCTACACTATTAGCAGAAAGGTGTAGTGAGATCCATTGAAAATATGTTAATAGATGTTAGTCCATCCAAATAATTTGTATTAGGAATTTTTTTTTTTACAATTTTTCTGATGTCTTGTTTGACACAAGGTCTACGCATTATTTTATTTCTGGGAAATTTTCTAGTAAATTGAAAATATCACTTCATCAAATGAGACAAGAAATTATTGTTAAAAAAATGGGTTAATATTAGATTTAAATTTAATTTTACGAATATTTATATTGTTAAATATGGATAAATATTTGTTGGAAACCATGTTCATTTTCCCTTATTAGAGTTTAATGTCATTATAGGAATGTCTTAGATTTTTATTTATCATACTATGATTGATTCTTGAGCTAAAGAAGATGTTTTAAAAAAGAGTTTTAGTTTTTATACAAGAATGAACCCTTATAATTGATAATATATCATAAATATGAGAAACAGTTTAATGATAGAAGTGAATATTATCTTTCCCTTATTGTTGAAAACAAGGAGAATTTTCATATTAATAAATTTCTAGTTGTAAAATAATACCTTGATGGTTTTCATAATGAGTTACCCGGTGTTATATTAGATCAGGAAGATAAATTAAAAAATGAAATATTTACTTATTATAATACAATTTCAAAGAACTCCTTATATATTCGATAATATGGATCTTATTGGATTGAAAAATATGTTACATGAGTTTATTGATAATGACTTCCTTAATCATAGCACTGCAACATATAGTGCTCCCATTTTTTTCTTTATAAATAAATCTTGTTCCATGAGACATTGCATTAATTATAGAGGATTGAATTAGATGTATTTTAATTAAACTATCATTTACATCAAACTAATTAGTTTTTTGATCAGATTTATGTAGTACAATATTTTTTGAATGTTGACCTGAGGTCAAGGTACCATCAGTTGAAATTAACGGAATCAAACATCCCAAAAACTACTTTTCACACTACATATGGGCATTATGAGTTTGTTTTAATACCATTTTGATTAATTAGTTAACATGTTATTTTCATGGATATTATGAATAGAATATTTCATGAGTTCTTGAATATGTCTGTAGTTATAGTTATTGATTACAATATATTATTTTTTTAGAGTAAATAGGATAATTAAAAACATATAAAGATTGTTTTTTCAAACCGTAATTGAAAAGATAAACTATGGAAAATTAAGAATGTGTTATTTTGTTTTTCCATAGATTTATTTTCATTGGTACATTATAAATTAGGATGGAATAATAGTAGATCCTTCTAAAACAAAAGTGGTTGATGAATCTCCACGACCAATAAATGTTATAGAAATATTCATTTTTCATGTATTATCAAGTTATTGTGGACAGATATTTAAAAAATATCATGGTTATCAAGCCCACTAACTATGTTAACATAAAAAGGGGTTAATCTTAATTGGAAAGATGAATGTGATTATTGATTTTAACAACTAATTAATATATTAGTGATTTATCCAGTTTTGGTTATACCTTTATGAAATGGTGATTTTTTCATCTGAAGTAATGCTTAATTTAAGGTACTTGTTTTTTTCTGATGCTGAATGATTAGGAAACTACTTATTATTCTTCAAAACTGAATCCCCATTGGGTAAATTATCCCACACATTAAATGGTATTAGCAGTTCTTGGATTTTTCTTTGATAATTTGGAGGCTATGTTTTTTGAAATCTGAATGTCAAATATATACGGACCATAAAACACTGATGTATATATTCACTCAAAAGTAATTGAACATGAGGAAAAGATGACATATATAATTGATAACTGAATATGATTACATTATCAATTTCTATCCTAGAATAGAAAACAAAGTGGTGGATTCCTTGAGTAGAAAACATCATGCATCATTAACCATGTTTTGGTTGGAACATGATCCCTTGATTAATGATTTGATTAATTCTGGATTAGAAGTTGTTGGTGAAGGAAACATATATATTGTTTTAGGTTTTAGTGAAGTAATCACAATCACTCAAAATAAATAAAGCATAAAAGGAAGACCGTGTGGTATAGAAAAATATAGAATTGGTTAAAATGGGTATGTTTCCAAAATTTAACCTTCATAATGATTGTGTTTTCTGATTTGGAAAAATATTGGGAGTGCCTTCTGATTCCTAGTAGTAGAAATATTTATTCTGTAAAGCTCATATTTCTCTATTTTAAGTTCATTTTGGCAGTATAAGATATACAGAGTCCTCTAGGTGTATTGCGGTGGGATTGAATGAAAATAGATTTTTCATATTTTACTATGGAGTGCTTGACATGTCAAATGGATAAAAAAATCATGTTTCCAAAGATAATGATTTAGACCATTCAAGTGTGAGATTGTAAATTAGAAAAAATATCCATGGACTTCGTTCATGGTCTACCAAAGACATATAAATGTAATAATGTGATTTATGCGATTTTTTTCTGACTTAATAAATCTCAAAATTTCTTACCTATTAGAGATATAGTGTATTTGCATTAGATTCTCAACTATACCTCAAAGATATTTTCAGGATAAATTTAATTACTCATTAAAAAGTATCTAACCAAGATCCTAGGTTCACTGCTAATTTTTGGAAGGGCCTTCAGAATTTTATGTGCACTGAATTAAATTTTGGTACAACTCTTCATCCTCAATAAGAAGATTAGTTAGTAGAAATTAATCTAACTATGGAGGATATGATCAGAAATTCTAAAATGGATTACAATGGATTGTTGAATCATCATATTTAATTAGTTTAGTTTTCTTATAACAACAGTTTTCTTTACAGTATACCAATATCTCATATTGAGGCATTATATGAGAAGCAGTGTCGAGCTCCGGATTTTTGTTATGAGGTCAGGGAATGAAATTTTATGGGGCTAGAATTAGTAGATAAAGTGGATAAGAAATTGATGATGGCCCAACAACACATGAGGAAATCTTAGAGTAGGTAGAAAAATTTGGCATACAATATGAGTAAATACATTACATTCAAGGTAAGAGATCATTTTTTCTAGGAATCTCACCATTAAAAAGTTTTATGCATTTTGATATGAAAGGAAAACTTTGTCCATGGTTCATTGGACCTTATGAAATAATGAATGTTGGACTAGTCCCATATCGTGTAGATTCCCCTATTATTTTATCTTAGGTACACAGTATTTTTCATTTTTGTATATTTAGAAAATATGCCCCAGATTCATCTCAGTTGCTGAGCCCTGAAGTAGGTCAGTTAGAAGAGAACCTTTCTAATAATGAGAAACCTATTCATATTCATGACCATAGAGATAATGTATTATGGAATAAGGTAATCCACCATGTAAAGGTTTTGTGGAGAAACCACATGGTTGAAGAAGAAACATGGGAATATGAAAATGGGATGAGGTAAAGGTACCCACACATGTTTAACATGTAATTAAATAAATAAAATTTATGAGGATGATATTTCCAAAAGATGGGGAGAATGTAGCACCCCAGGGATTTGAAAATAAATTAAAATAGATAATACATTGACTATCTTCTTAAAGACACTATCTTTATGAGATAGATAGAAACTAGAAGTTAAACATAATTTTCCCACTACAATATTTCAAAATTCAAAAAATGGACTTTAACTATTGTAGTATGTCAGTTATTTAAATTCTGATAGGACAAAATTAATAGTTAATGATTAGTAAAATAACATTATTAATCGTAGAATACCATTATGAATAGTACTATGACCAAACTAATATTAACATCACAAATGAATGTGTCTCTACAAATTTATGGGGCCTTGATTAATTTTTTATGATATAATTAAATGACTTTTTGTTTTAAAATTTTAGTTTTTTGAATAAATATTTATTTTATTTAAATATTAAATTTCACAAATTTCACAAATTATTTTCCGAACATGGATTTCATTTCAGAAATCTACATATTGAAAAATTATAACGGTGAATTCTTTGGGTTTATCTAAAAACAAGAAATTTTAGGAATAGTTAAATATGGAAAAATCACCATATATATAATTATATGATAAAAACACTATTCTGTGTATCAAGGATGATATAATCATACATTTTTCTAACTAACATTATCTATTTAATGCTTTTTGGTCACACGAGTCACAACTATTCATATTCTTGAGAAATAATAATATACTAATGATTACAATAATGTAAAACCCCTCCTCTTATCCACCATAAATTCAACCCTCACCCCTATATTACTCTCACACCTGTCATGGTTTTATTATTTTCTAAATTATACCAAAAATACTTCCCAAGGATCTTACACATTAAAAATACCTACTGGTCAATCTAAAAGGGCAAAACCAATGGCCATAAGGGGTATCTCAAGTGGAATATATCAGGAGGTAAAAATCCACTTTCATTTTCATGTGTTTTCTTCTCAATTCTATTCCATTTCATATACTCTATTACCCCCATTCCAAGTATCATGAAATTTACATAATATTATATATTTATTATTTGTTCATGTTTATGGAAAATTTCCTCGTGTTGCTTCATCTCCTACCCCTCTTTAAAAATATCATTGGTGATGTGTCGTTTTTTCCAAATCATGGTTGATTTGTCAGGAATTTTGTTTTCTTCCATAAAAACTATTTCGAAAACCATTTTAATGGTTGGAAGTGATTTTAAATTTTTTTATATAACCAATTTTATATTCTATAATGAACTCATATCAATGAAATTAAAATATATAATAAAACATGTTAATGATTATGAAAGGACAACCAAAAGGATCTAAAGAGATATCACTAAAGATTTATCATATGACTAATCTTCATACCATATAACCAAAATTATTTAAGGAATTATTTAATTTTCTTGATGCATATTAATTCCATTTATTTAAAAATATGGAATTTCATTTCTATATGATAGGAATATCAAATATGAACTGACAATGGAAACCGAGTAGAGTATACACCCGAAACAATTGAAATAACTAAATATTATAAATAACGAAGTGTAATTATGTTATATAATGATCATAATATCTATTATAAATATGAATATGTTTATGTAAGATATTAAAAACACTATTTGACACATTATAATTGTGTATTAATCATGTTTTATGTATGACTATCAGGAGGTAATTGAATTCATAACCAAATTTCCATTCACTGGCATAACCTTATACTTAATTAATTATGTGGTGCAATGATTATTTGAGTAATTAATTTAATTTAGATTATGATTTATTATGTGCATATAATTTTTATACACTTAATAATTTAATTCTATTAATTATCACTTCAATTATATAATATTTTTACATGATATTTCTTTATAAAAACACTTTTAAATTTCAATTTTACAAAATTTTAAAGTAATATTTCTATGAAATTTTCTAGGTTTTATGATGATGTTATTGTTATTGTTCATTGATTATGATTAAGGGTGGTACATATATCTCCATCCAATTCATTGGTTATGTTTATATCGGAGGTCATCAATATGGTTACTCTACGTGTAACTATGATCGTTACCCCATATGGTAGTCATGTGGGTTACATTACAAGAAATATGCGAGGGTTACAAATCATATGGTAGTCAAGACTGCTACCATTATAAGTTCGTAATTGCCCAAGATATATTTATGGATTTATTAATATTCTCTATGTATTTTGTAAATCTATTTTTATTTAATGTTTCACAATGTAAGTATATATGGGTGAGATCTATATCTTTTAGAAAATGATTTCATACATTTATAAGTATTCATGGACTAATGATTTTATTCCTTATTTTTAAATACATCTCTAATTTTTTTTGATCATCCCATGTATATATATTTATTCATAGGTTGTAAGGATTTGTATTACAATTAGGGATGTCATGATAAATGTTAGGAAGATTGACCTAGATATCATGATTTATGTGAAAAGTATTTTATTTGGGAAAAAATGGATTCTATTTTTGTGGTATCAACTATATATTAATGAGGAATGTTATGTATTTATTATGTGGTAAATCTCTAAAAATATAAACAATAAAATATCCCTGATGACAAAGGAAGTGATTTCTTGAGAAAAATTCAAGATTATATAGGGTTTTAAGGATGGGTCATTATAGTTTTATTTGATAAAAACAATTGGGATTTTTTTCGTGAATTATCTCATTCACTAATAATATTTGTAATATAATATTTAATCATATTTTATGAACCAATAATTGATTCATATAATGTATATGATAATTTTTTTATGATTTAATTTTTACTATGGTTTGTTTAAATAATTATTTGATTAATTTATGTTATAAATAATGTTATTTTAAAAATTAATTTGGATTTATGGAATTTTTTTCATCATTATTCATGGGATTTAGAAGGTATATTATATACATAGTATTGAGAAAATATATTTAAATAATCATTCTAATTTTATAATAATTTTTCTTTTCTATTTTTTTGGATACAATGGTATATAAATATTTAAATTAAATATTAATATTTATGAAATATATTGAATTTATAATATTTGAGAAATGTTTTATTTTTTTTACTTATTAATTAAAAATTTTAATTTAGATTAAATTTTAAAATATAGTAACTTATTTTTTAATTCATAAAATAATCTTATAGAATTTTTTTTTGAATATGGAACAACAAACTTTGAATAGGTGTTCAGAATGTGGACATTGTTGATGGTTTTATAAAATCTTCTAAAATGAAATGTAAAAAAAAATCATTTTTTTGTCATATTTTATAATTTAAAAATACAAAAACATAAATGAACATAGAAACCAATGATAATTTAATTTTTAATTATTTTATCCATGATAAAACCTATTACTTTTTAGGTTGAAACTATTCATAATTAAAGATCTTTTGATTAATATAATAATCATAATTATATGTTTGGTGAAAATAAATAAATTATTTATGATATTTATGTAATTGTAATTGGTAAAGAAAAAAAATTAAGCATTAATATGGTGTTGTTGAAAAACGATTTTATCTAGGTTTTTTTAATATACAATTTTAAAAATGTTGTTTTGATTGATTAACTGAAAGGTAAATATAGATGTAGGGATAATAGTTTTATAGTGTTTATATATTTTTTTAAGAATACATCTTAATGAGAAAGATATTTTAAATTCACATTTTAATGAAAAAAATTAATATACTTGATGGGTTTGGGGTTCAATAATTTACATGCATTCTTATTTGAATATGTTATATATAATAAGATATATTAATATCAATAATATTGTAATAATATCCAATATGAGGGACATAATGGAATAAGATGAAATAAGAATTAGAGGTTGACTGGGTACTTACAAACCCAGATTCCATAGAAATTCATTATTTTCCATTACTTAATTGTTCGAAAGATTATTTTAAATATCAAATTAATAAAAAAGGTTATTTTGTAATGTACAAGATCATATTTTTGATATAAAATAATTTCATGTGGAAGATTTCCTATGGTGGAGTAAAATTGTTTAAAAGTTTATTATATACCAAAATTATGTCAGATATATCCCAAACGAATATTGCATAAATGGAGTGAATCCATATCATATTCATTATAGAAAACATAGTTTATAGTCTATTTTATTGGTAATTTAAAACATATCTCTTGAATCATTTATCCATATAAAATGTATCAGTTTGATTTAAATTATTAGTGTACCAAAACCAAGAGGAAAATATAGTGATATCTTTAGCACCATTACATGATTATTTGTATCTCTAGTAGGAAGAAGATATTAGAGTGTATTATTCCAATAGATTGAAAACATTTCAATGGCCTATTGTGATAATGTTTAATATAAATTACTTCTTAGAATATATATATTTTTATGGATAAACTGCTATTGTTTATAAACATAGTCAATTTTGTGAATAATAAACATCATATTATGAATAGAAACAAGGGAGAAAATTAGTACACATATCTAATCAATTTTGTTTTTATGGATCACTATTATTTATGATTAAAAGAGGCATTTAATTACTCATAAGAATTTGAAATTTATCTATAATAATTTTCTAATGATCAATAATTTTATAGGTTGGAAGCATTAATGTCATACATTGAAAGATACAAAAAATAGATAATGATAAGAATATTTGGATGAAATAATATATAATTATAGATCTACTATATTAGAGACATTATATAGTAAAAAATATCATTGAATTCATGAAAGAGGTGAGGAAGAATAGAGAATTTGAAATTTGAATATTGATATATATTAATGTAAACACTCAATATGGTTTGAATGAAAGATTTTACATACTCTTAATTACATTTCATTTAGTGTAAGAAATAAATACTAGTTGAAGAAAAACATACATACGTATTTCTTATCATGTTTTATCCAAGATGAATAAAATTAGTTTTTTCATTGTGACATTGGAATCAAATATGAGTAGGTTTTTTCATAAAATTTAATATATTTATTTTCACTAAAATATTTTGTGTTAACTTGCATGAAATATCAAAATTTTCATGCCATTTAGCAATAACTACTAAAACTTTTATTTCATGAAAAATGACATATATTTGTGAGATTGTAATTCCAAATGATGTTTGATTTTTTCAATTAAATTTTTAATTAATTTAATGATATTAATTTATTGAAATATTTTTATAATGGTACATTTTCAATTCTTCTTCCTCTAAAAATGCATTTTTCCCAAACATTTTAATTTTCATGGTTAATTTATTGGGATATTTAGTGTTAGATATAATACATTATGGATCTATATATCAATATTGGATGAATAATTTTGAATGTTGTATAAAATATTTGAAGGTATATACAGAATACAGGTCAACCTCAAGCCTCAAATATTTATATCTACATTATTAAAAAGGATTAATTGTTTTTCACAAGATACTTCAATATAGTAGATTACATTTATTTACCTACCTCTCATAGTGTAAGAGTTAATTATATGAAAATGGGGATCCAAATAGTGGATGTTAAATCATTTACAGGTGAAAAGATAATTAAGTTTCACTTATACATCTTTATTAACCTAAATTATAGTTAGCCGTGTAAATCATTCCATATTGATGTGTTAAAATATTAGTATATGATGAATATGGAAATATGTATTTTGAATGAGAGTAAACTAAAAATTTATACATGGTTTAAAGAGATTGTTTATAATATATTAGATTCATTATAAACATTTATATGGATAGAGTGAGACCCAATTTTAAATTTAAAAATATGATCTGAGTAAAAAACTAATGGATATTAAATTCATATGATAAAATCAGGTAAATAATTGTATTTTCTAGAATAATAATTTATTGGATTTCATAGAAACAATTGATTTTTATGTTCCACTATACAAAAACCATTATATATATCATGTGTATGTTACAGATTCCTAAAATTAATATGGTAGGTTTACTGCATTGAATTTCAAATTCAGGTGTTTAAATACAAATGTGTTATCTATAAATTTTTTTAGGGAAAATAAATTTCTTATGGCCAATGATAATATGATTTTATCAGAATAAACAGTTAATCCATGAAATGAAGGAAAAAATTAAAAATTAAGGATGATTTTGATTTATGTAACATCCACAATGTATCACCCCATGATTTTGGGATTTTTTGATTAATTTAATATTTTTATATTTTTCATTTCACACAAAAGATAATATAGCTTTTGTAATATTATAGTGCTCAGTGTGTCTTGTGTAATATGTATCAAAAATTCAATATTTCCCTACAAGAAATGATTATATTAGCTTTTGGTGCATGAAAAAATATCTTTGTTTTGAATTACACAAAATTGTGAGTCCTTTGGATTGTTTGTGTTACACAAAATTTTTTGTTTTACTTAACCAAAAAATATGATTAATATTATTATTAAAATTAATTTATAGCTAGAAAATATATATTTTAATGGATGTTAAGAATAATATTATATAAATTGTAAATTTATTATTTAAACCATTAAATAAAATTAATCTTTTTATTATTAATTAGTAGAATTAGTTTTCAGAACTATTTGAAAATAACGAATTTAATTTTATAAGAAAACAATATTGTTATGTATAAAAAATATTTTTTCTCAAACAATTGACCAAAACACATGTATTAATTTTTTCAATAATATTTATATACTAAATATTAAATAACTATTTGTTACTCATGCAATTTATTTTATAGGTGCATGATAAGAATAAGTTAAATTTTATGAATAAAAAGATTTATTTATCTAAAAGGTAAATTTACCACCTTTTAATGGTGAACGCATTTAATATATGTTTTTGAAAATTATATTTTGTTTATTTGACTAAATAAACATTTTTCGAACCATAATTTCAATATTCACATTACGTTAGTTTTTGATTTCTAGAAGTCTCATATTTTATGAATATTGAAAAACACTGAATTTTTTTTCTAAACTACATTTTAGGATAATTTATATATATATAAAAATTAATTTTTAGATTTGTTTTAACTTTTAAAAAAAAAAAATTTAAATCCATAAATAATTTTTTTGTAATTGGAGTGAATTTCAAATTGAAATTGAATAAAAAATCATATCAAACTTTTGGACATTTTCGCTTAAAAACATATTATCATGGCACGTCTACAATGATAATTTTAAATTAATTTAAACAAATAATGTGATTTTAATTTAGAGAAATTGATTAAAATATTTGAAATAGTCTAATTTATAATTTCTAATAAGGAAAAAAAAATTTACCAATTTTTTTTAAAAATGATTATAATTAATGTGAGAAATTAAGAGAAATAATAACAAAAAATATTAAAAAAAATCATAAGGTCGAAAATGACCTATAAAATTGTCCAAAATCAGTTCTATCATATTTTTAATACCTTATAACACATTTGGTAAATATTGTACAATTATTGGATCCATGTTTTAGGATATTAATGTGATTTGAATTATCTTTCCAAATATTCACTATAACTCCCCTACCGATCCACTATTAAAATTAACTCACCCTTCAACTTATTCAAAAAAATCAAGACCATTATTTCTTCTAAAATATACTAAAATAATTTTCTAAATTATCTACTATTATACTATATTCCAATTTTTGGACATAAATCCAACAATGTAATCCCTATGGTGAAAACCAAGATAAGTTATCCCAAGAAGAGGTAACATCCTTCTTCAAGCCCCTCTGTTTTATTTTTATTATCCACCAACATAAACTCTTATTATACAATTAATATATAAGAAAAATAGTATACTTAATATAATTACATGTTTTTATTATAGGGTTCCATCTCTCATTTTCACACACATTCATCTAATGGTTAACAATTTTACCATTCTTTTGTAAGGAGAATTATCACCTCATGAAACGATGATATATATTTTTCCATTACCACATATCATGGTTCAGAATTGTGATGGAAAATAATTTTTTTATTATATATATTATATTTAATATTAATTTATTATTCATATTTTATTAAATAAAACATACCATAATGGTTTCCATTTTGTGTAAATATGATATCTTTATCTATGGACATGTGGACTACAACCTTATCAAAGTTATATGATTCATTCACAGATTACATGGAATTTATTAAATAATATTTTAGTTAAATTATATTTAATATATGAAATAAAAATATTATATTAATTGTCATTAATATATATATATAAATCAATTACAATCATTCTTTCAAAAAGATAAAAAAACACAAACAACATTCATTCGTACGTACGGCCTACCATCTACATGGTTAGGGTATTGAATTTCCTATAACTATATTTTATAGATTATCATAAATATTTGTATAGTTAATATATATGATATATTAATCATTTTTTACATTCATGAGGTAATTAAATCATGATCTCAGTAAGAGAATCAATAACTAAAATTCAAAACATATATGTAAATCGATGTTGTTATAACATGAAATTTAACATTTAAATTTAATTATTAAAAATTGGGTAATATAATTTCGTAATAAATCTATATATGTTATTATATATAAAATTATTTATATATTAATTATTTTTAATATACGAATATTTCTTACACATTAATGTTGAACATGTACAAAGAACGTCTAAATTAAGGTTAGAGTTTTCTCATCTCAATTTTATTTCTATGAGCCTTGTGCCTTATCCACTGTTCATTGTTTTTATGAGGTGTTTATAATACCCATGAATATATTATATGATTATTATACAAAATATATGGTTTTTACATATATATTTTATAATCTATTTTTCATGGGGATTGTGGTTCAAATGCTTCAAAATTGGATGACTAATTGTTACTTAATTCTCCTACTTTGAGACAAATGTTTTGTTATGAACTGATATCAATTTATGATGTATATAAAATAATATTTAAAATTTTATTTCAGGAATATACATATTTTGAAGATATTATAACATAATATAATTTCATTTTCATTCATGGGGTGTTTTATTTCATGAATATACTAATTTAAACTCAATTTCTATTATGATTTATAAATGTAATTCTGACCCATGTTTTACCTTTTATATAATTTTTTTGAATTAATATTCTTATTTGTTTTAGATTTTAGGCATTTTTATAATGTTATTACAATGAAAAAGGTATGTTTGGAATATACATATTTATCTGCTGTTATTATAGTCATTATTTGAATCTTCCAAGGAAATTATTTAATATTATGCTTTTAGAAACAACGATTTACCTAAAAAACTGGCAATTCATTTTATTTAAATTGTTTATCAGATAAAACTATCTTATAAAAGGTTTTACATTCAACCTGATTTTTAAAATATTTTCAATGATTCTGTTAATGGTGTTCAAATATATTTGGTATGAAAATGGTTTTGAAAATTTTCTTATAATTCAAACGTATTTTAATATTATTCCCATATTATTTTCTATGTTTTCATTTAATAAATCATGATGTTTTCAAGATTCCATTATATGTTATTAAATATTTTAAATTAAAAGTGTTTTCAAAAATCTTTTTGTTTTAAAGATCACTTTTCAAATTTGAATTATATTCAACTCATGAAGTATTTTTAAATGATTTTCCATCATTCCATTATATTTTAGCAATGCTCTTTCAAAGAATAGAATTTTCAAAATGTTATATATTTTAATAATTGGAGTTCAATGTCGTATTTCAAAATCCTTCTCTGTTAAGGAAGTTATCCTTGGATACAGTTTAGATTTACAAGGGATGTAATCCAACAAAACTATTCATATTACTCCTTTAAATGGGTAGTGTTTTGACGACATGATTTTTATATGATACATATGTATATCAAGAGTTATATACTTATGAAACCCACTTGGATTCACAGTTTATTCTTTATTGAAAGGATTATCAAACATTTATTTTTAATCCTGGTGATATATGAATAAATTTTTATAAAACCCAAATAATTTCATGGGTTATGATATCATGGTTAAGGAATTTATGGAACTTTAATGTATTATTTCATTATGATATTTCTAGGACCTATATCTCAAGCCAATGAATTGTGTAAAGATTTATATCTCATGTGATAATTTTGGGTATCATATTGAAGAGATTTATCCACTATAGATGATGGAGAATCATATCCACCATTGGAAGATGGAGAAACCAGATCAATTAAAAGAAAAGCACTATGAAAGGTGATTGTGGTGTATCCCTCTGATTATGTTTATTCCCCATGAAGTTCCACGATATGTCATTTGGAAAAATTACATGAATTATAGGGAATGATATAACATGTTTATGTGATTTCCGAAAGTTCTATGTCTTATTCCTATGATATTATCACATTTATTATGCTCCTGATTATATTAGGAGTAATGTATTCTGAACTACCAATACATATTCCATATCTCATGTTTCTAGTCATTGATATATAGGGTATGGTCTTCAAATGTTATATTCATATACTTATACCCTTATGCTCATGTTATAATTATGTATTTTGTTTATTTATCTTTACTTATGAATAAATTATCATTCCTTTATAATGTCCCCTTTCCCAATGATATTAATAATGTTTTTATGTAAAGGTACTAAAGAATATGAACATTGTGGGAAACATTGTAGATATTTCACAAAGTTAGAATATTTTTCTCCAGGATTCTAATGACACTGAACTATTATGGTCTTTGCGAATGTAATTTGGTAATGTTCTAAATATTCGTAAATAATTATGTAATATCCATATATGTTAATCCTAGGTTGCTATATATTTTCTTAAAGTAATATTTTATTCAACCATTAGAAACTATGATGAGAAGATATTGGTGGGATCCCAAGGATTATTATATAGGATAAGTAAATGGATATTATTAAGTATGACTCTAAGGATGAGTTAATGTAGGGAATATCCCATGAATTTGGGTAATGGATAGAGTACATAGTTTCTTATTAATATATCTATGTCTGGATAATAAAAGTGGATGTGGGACTATCACATAAGTACCTAGTGGTAAGAACCTTGAAAATATCTCATTGAGCTAGACTCGATCGGGAACTGGTGCACGGCATTGGGCCTTGATTCAAAACTGGTTTGATAATACCGTTGGATATTATTTTAGAATTCATAGAGTCCTTATAAACTATCATGATGGATTTAAATAGGGGATACTTATGAATAATATAGTATAAAGATAACGTGTTACATATGAAAGAATTTTTTCTCATGATTTTAAAATCCTATAAGTAATTTTTTCATAATTATGTGGGTTTTTTCAATGATTGGTTATTAGAACACTGTAATTTGAAGTTTTATTCAATGGAAGTAAATTGAAAAAACATGATTAATGCTGAATATGATTAAAATTTTATTGATGATTTTTTAAAGGGATAATCACTGGAGTAGAGAATTTTGTGATAATTCCTAGTCATTTTTCTTGGAAGTTGTTTTAAAATATTTACATTAACAAACTATCTGACTCACCAAAGAATATATGGATCCAATTTACTATGATTATGGATAACGACAACAAGGTCGAAAGAATATTCAGTTTACTTTTTGTCAAGAATTATGAAATAATCTCTTAACTGATTGTCAAAGAGAAAGAATAAGATTTTATAACTATGGAATAGGTGGACACAAAACAAGTAACTAAATAAGAAAAAAGAAGGTTCAGATAAACACAATGGATAATAAAATTATCCTCTCTATGATATAATTTATGGTTAAATTATTTAGTTATATAATTAATAGTCATTATGCATGTCAATGTCCAAATAAGAAATATATCGAAGAGAATCAGTTTGGTGGAATCAGTAATGGTTATATTCTGATTGATGATGATATTATATATGTGAAGTGAAAGGAAATAGGTATTAAATACTATTATGTGGTATTATTGTTAATTACATATTGATGAAGTAGAATAATCAAATCATTTATATATTTGGATTCAAAAATTATGAATTGAAAAATATATAAAGATATTTTAGACAATGATTTTTGATCTAGATTTACAAGAATATGTTGAATTTTTCTAATAGACTAGAAATCTGATTTATAGGATAAGTTATTTTCCTAGAAATTACCAGATAATATGAAATATAAACTATATTATATTCATAATGTTGATATAATGATGTTTTTATAATGATGTTCTGGATAATAATACGTAAATTGTATGGTATTCATTACCACAAAAATGAAAATCTATTTATTGACTAGTGGTTTATTCTATCCTTGAAGAATTTTAGAACATATTTTTTGATTTATGTAATATATTCTATAATATTTTGAATAACAAAACATTAATTTTTTGAAGAAGGATGTACATTAATATAGGTTATTTCGATGCTTCATGAAAATACATGATTAATGTATTTTCATGTTTGGTATGTGTAAACCACGATCTAACATGTGATATGTGAGGGATAGATATCAATAAGATTTAGTTAACTATATTCTAATGTAGAGTTATTTTATTTTTTTGGAAGGGTATCATGTTTTAAAATTTCGGGAATGTTTTAATGAAAACATCAGATGGGGTTTGACATATTAAAGGGTTATCTCACCATTTCGGAACTTAAAAATATTGGATAACTTGTCCTAACCATTTTTTATGAGAACTAACTATATACCAAATTAAATATCATTCTATTTATGAATTTCATGTTCTGTTTATTCATTATGAATTAACAATTAGCCTTTATTTCATTGAATAATATATTAAATGGAAATTGATTAAGACCCAACAAATAGTGAGGAAGACCTGAAATCAAGTAAGTATATATTATCAGGAAATAAGTCCACATTAGAAAAATGAATCTTAAAATAAATTTTTTTATCCTAGTACCATCATTTCTATTGAATGAAATGGTCCCTTAGATCATTAAATGTTTATGGATTCATGATCATTATCAATCTCCTACCAATGTTTTTTAACAATCTCCATCAAAATATGATATTCATATTACCCTTATATATCCATGATTTCACGTCTCTCATATCTTCACCTATATGGAAACCAAGTAATGTGACACATTGGGTAACTATTATATTTCCTACATTCAGTTCTTAATGGATGTTTTAGTATTCATTTTTACGATGTGTGTTTTTTAGAAAGTGACATTCAACTAAAAATCCATTTATAAACTATAAATGTTTTGAGGGTGATATTTATTTTAATTATGGTAGAATGTAACACCAAATGATTTTTACCTTATTTTTCATATTAATATATTATTTTTTTATTTTAAATTTCACACAACCCTGAATATAGATTTTATTATACAACAGCACTAAGTGTGTCTTACATTATATACAAAAACAAGTCTTCATTACGCTACATGAGACACTTATATTAGATTTTATAAAAGGAAACACTATTACGGCATGTATTACAATGAATTGTGAGTCCTTTGAAAGATTCTATTATATGAAAAGTTGATATTTAACAAACTAAAATTTACTAGTAAAACTATTATTATTAAAATATTATTATAGCTTCCATAAAAAAATTGGAATGGAATTTGAGAATAATATTTACTATATTTTGAAATTATTAATTAGACTTTTATATACAATTAATCATTTTTATCAATATGTAGAAGTGAAGGTAAAAATTATTTTAAAATAAACAAATTAAATATCTATGAATTCTATTTCTTTATATACAGGAAAAAAATTTATCTCAATAAAAATGCCAAACAATTTTTATTAATGATTTTCATAAAATTTATATATTAAATATTTAATAAATATTTTGAAACTCATCTATTAAATATTATTTGTATAAGACAAGAATAAGTTTAATTTTATATATAAAATGATGTATTTTTATATTAGGTAGTTTTATATCCTTTTAATGGAGAACTGATTGTAAATATCATTTTTTTGTAGCTTTATAAATTTTATTTGAAAAAATAAAAACCATTTCTGTAAGAGTAATAATATTATTTATTTTTCTGAAATCATGGTATTTTTATTAGAATTTTAATTTTTTGATGCATAATGAAAATCACAGAATTGTAAATCAAAAATTCTTTTTCATCTAATTTATTTATATAGATAAATTATTTATTTGTTTAGTTTTTAATGATTTATTTCATAAATTTTTAATTAATTAAACCAATTTATTTTATTAGAATAAATTATATACTGAAATTGGATATAAAAACATTTCAAATATTTGGACCTTTTCGTTTAGAAACCAACTGATGTGGAACGTCTGCAGGGTTAATTTTAAAATAATTTCTCATAATTATTTGAAATAAAATTTTCTAAATATATTCCATATTTGGAATCATAATAATTTATAATTTATAATATTTTCAAATTTTTTTAAAAAAAATATTAGGTAAAATTGATTAGTTTTATTATGTTGATTAAAAGAAAAAATTTCTTAACTGAACATTAAACATTAAAAATTAGGGCTATGATGACATAGACAGTTTTCTAAAATCCATTTTCTGGAGACAATATGACATTATCCTCCATTTAATACTATTTTTGTAATTATTGGAGTCATATTTCATGGTAATAACCTTGGTGTAATTCCCTATTCCAAAATTTTCATGAATGACACTCGTCCACTATAGAAATGTTATCACCCATCACACATATTGACAACTCTCAAGAACATATTCTATCCCTAACACTACATAAATAATCACTCAAAATGAAGAAAATTTATCTTGATTTCCTCTCATTTGGGATGAATCCAACCAAGGAATCTATTTAGTGAAAACCAAGAGGAGTTACCAAAAAGAGATGTAACATCTTTCCTCAAGATCCATTGTTTATTATTCATTCTGCACACATTAAAATATTGTTATTAAATGATTATATAATAAAATATGAATAATAAATATACTGATATGTTTTTATTATATGGTCTTCTCTTAAACTTACACATAATTTCATATAATGGGTAACGAACATAACGTTACTTTCTACTGTGGACCACTCCCTAACAAAATGTTGTTGTTTGTATTTCTTGTACCACTTATCAGGGTTGGGGATTATGAAAGAAAATCTATTTTTATATAATATATAATATAAATGATTTATTTATAATTTTTTAATTATTATATAAATCATACCTTCTTTTTCAATTTTATTAAATACAATAATTGCGTTTTTTAACGTGTTGACAACTACCTTCTCAATGTGATGTGATTCATTCAAACATTACATGTAGTGTATTAAGGATGGGTTTAGTGAAATTATTTGATATATATGATATAATAATAAGAATATAGTAACGTTATATATATACGTATATTTCTATTACTACCTTTCTTTCAAAATGATAGGAAAATGGAAATTAATTTCATACACACATACGGTCTACTGTCTCCATGGATGATGTATTATATTTCATATTTTATATTTTATATATTATTATAATTTTTTTACTGAATATGTATTATATATAAATAATTTTTACAATATATAAATAATTAAATCATGATATAATTAAAATTATGAAGCATAATAGAGTCAATACATATTTGGTAAAAAACACATATATAACCTGAAATGTAACGTTAACATTGAATTTTTGATAAAAGGTAAATAAAAGTCAGAATAAAATTATAAAATTTATTTTATATAAGAATATTTTATATGGAATACATATAAAAAATTACATTCAATATACATGATGTTTGAACATATGTGAAGAACATTGAGACTTATGGTAAGGGTTTTCTTATCTCACTATTATTGTTTGCGAGGCTTGTGAAATATTCACGACTCAAATATTTTGAATGTGGTATATACTACGCATGAAATTATTATTTTATTCTTATCATTATATTTCGTGTTATTTACATATCATTTTAGTGATATCTTTCTCATGGGGTTTAAGGTTTAAAAGTTACTTCATTACTAGAGTAATTATTCCCAAATTTTCCTTTTTCTGATATATGTTTTGTTATTCACCTATATTCATTTAAGAGGTGTATAAAATTATAATTCACAAGTAATATAATTAAAAACCTGTTTTTGATATTCAAAGATTCATATAATCTCATTTTCATACATGTGGAAATTTCTTTATGGTTACAAATTTGTAAGAGTTTATAACAACAATACCATCGTCTATCCAGATTATTTTTGATTATACATACATTATTGAAATTTAATGATCCATATATCATTTAATTAAAATAATTAATATAATCTATTATAATTCCTGACATTACCACTCTCTCCATCCCTGAATCTATACTCCCCCTAGTCCATGACTTCGAAGAAAAATTAAAATATTTTATACAATTACACTATGAAATATAAAATACATTTTTACCAATATTTTACCTTTTTAATGAAATGGTTTTAAAAAATTAATATTATTTTAATTTTATTATTTTGACACCTTTCCAATCCTTCTATGATATAAAATGAATGTTTTTAATGTATGGATTTATCTCCCATCATAGCCACCATTTTCGGAATTTTCCTTTGAATGTATAGAAGATTAATTTTTTTGAAAATAATTTTTCCCCATTAATGAACACAATATTTTTATTAAATTTTTTCTCAAAATAAATAGATTTCAAAAAAAATTATATTGAATAATAGTTTTCAATGATTTTTAATGATTCTTTCAAATTTTTTACAATTATTATTTAGTGAATTTTTTTTAAAAAAATTCTTTATTATTAAAATGTAATTTATAATGTTTTCTCATTTTTTATTGGTTTTCCTTGAAAAACGTTTCCAAAATGTTTTCAGGATTGATTTATATGTTTTAAAAGATATGTTTAATAAAAAATTTTATTAAAATGATTTATGTTTTGAATATAATTTCTTCAATGATGAAAATGTATTTCCATCATGAAATGATTTTAAATGATTTTCCATGATTCCTTTAAATGATTTTAATTCTTTTATAAAGATAAATATTTACAAGAACTTATATTTTTTAGAAATTATGTTCCAAGTGATATTTCAAAATTCATCTCAATTTATGAATACGTCATATGTTATAGTTAGGCTTTATAGGTGATATAATCATTAGACACCATTCATATTACTCCTTTGAGGGTTTATGTTTTGATCTAATGATTTTATAAAACATGTTTAACTTTTATAGGTTATATATGTATGAACAAATATTATTTTCACCAATTTTTCATGGATGAAATTACTATGAAACCTATATTCTTCCATTGATTACGATATGATTACGTGTTTGTGAAACCAATTTCCTTTCAAGTCTATATGCTTGAACCGCTATAGAAGATAGGGAAACCCGATCAAAATTTGAAACACGGGAAAACATGCCCACTATTGAAAGACATGGTAACCCAGTCGACTCTTGGAAGATGGGGAAACCCGATATATTACAAGGAAATGAGTGAAACTATGGATGGAGGTGTGTCCCAACCAGTTTGTGTAGTCCCCATGAACTACCCAGATTAACTTTTTGAAGTTATCCTTGACATATATGGATTGATATTACATGTTTATGTGTTTTTCAAGAATTCTATGAATTAGGCCTTTAATATGATCACATGGTTGATATTCTAGATTGTGTTATAATTCATGTAATTGAACTATAAATCTTTAAGCCACGTCTCATTTGTTTTATCATTGATATGTAGGGTATGATATTTATATGTTATACACATGTACTTATAAAATTATTTTCATGTTTTGCATACATATTTACCCAATATACACTTACTGAGTAATCAACCACATAACATTCATATGTTTCTTCTCCCCAAATTATAAGGAATAATTTTTTGTTTTTGTAAGAATAGAGAAGATATTTGTGGGAAACACAAATTGTATTTCACCATGTTATAATACTTTTTTTATATGTTTCCAATACCACTAAACTATTACTGTACTCGGTCATGTCAATTTGTAATGTGATGAATATTCATAAAAAATGATGTAATATCTATGTATTTTAAGCTTGTGAAGTTATACCATCATCCATGTAATGATTAATAATGAATATTGAGGACCAAGTCATAAATATTTATACCATATAAAAAAGTCATGAGGAATAAATATAGGAAAACATATCATCAAATATTATATGAAACATATATTTATTTATGTTTCACATTTTAGAGTTTTCATAGAATGATAGTAATATTTTATATTTTTGTCATCAGAAGAATTTTAGAAGTAAAAAATTAAATTGTATGTTTATAATAGATTAGATTATTCTCAATTATTTTTTAATTTTCATCATTTTATAAAACTGTTCTATTTTAATTAATTTCTTCTCATCTCTATTTTATTTTGACCATTTAATTTTATGTTTCATAAAAATTTTCCATTATTTTTTTAGAATTTCAGTTAATAAACAAAATAATTATTAAAATGGTATGTATTATATTTAACATTCATTATAATAACATTAATGAATTTGACAAATAACATTTTCTTCTGTATTTGTTGGTTTTATTTGAATCATATTAAATTTTCTATTTCAATTTTTATTTTACAGTGGGATTTTTTTCATATTGTATATATTTTCATATCTCATTAATTATATTATAATTTTAATTATATTATTTAATAAAATACAATAATAATTTCTCTAGATCAGTTTAGTTTTTCTTGGATCATTCTTTAATATTTTATTTAATTTTATATGTAATTGTTGAATTTTTATATTTTGTTACAATTTTTTAATTAAATTGATTTATAGGATATTTTTTCATTAAACATTAATTTTTTTCATGGTTCTACATATAACCATACATAAACTATTTCTAGGGATCGTCTGCATCCCTCTACCTAGTATCAATCTACATCCACATGGGTAAAGAATACCTCCATGGTGGGTAAAATACAGAGTACAAATATCAAAAAATTTGCAGTTTTCCAAAATAGGGACCATAGTTTACTTTATGATCTTAATTATATTGTTATTCTATGGGGTAAAAATTCAAAAACATTATGAATCATTTTTTTGTTTCAACCGTGGTCCAAATACTATTTTTTTTTAATTTTAAAGAAAATTTTCAATAATGTTTATTCATCAAAATTACTGGATAAAATTACAAATATCTAATATTTTCTTCTTTTATATATCATAAAATTTATTTACCAGTATAGTGTTTTTACCTTTTAATCAGATGATATATGATATTCCTAACACATAATGTGAGGAGAAAAATTATTTAGATTTAGAGTCAAGGAGATAAAAGGATTTTAAATCGTCCCTCACATAATATTCTATGTTTAGGGAATGATAAATTAAAAGACCATGTTATATATATATTTGGATGAATATGTGTAGAAAATGTTTTTTGAGAGAAGATTACAATAATCAATTTTCTTATGTGAAATGTCATATTTTTAAACTTTTACCTATATTAATGATAATATTATAAAATTATTTATTCATAATTTATAGTAAAAGATAAATTATAATATGGAACACCAATAAAAAATTTATACACTCATACATTATCTCCAAGAGGGTATTCATTTTTGGATGAACAAATGATGGTATTTTTTTAAAAAAAACTGAGATATAGTTTTTTAGGATCCAAAATGGTTGAACCTACTTCCCTAAGAAATACATGAATAATATAAGATGTTTAAAATTATAATAAAAGGACAATATCTAATGTAAGAGTCAATTTATGTAGTATAGAAGATTGTAAAATGTTATTTAATTTATTTATGTTATTTATATTAAATCAGATGTTTGTATATTTATGACTCAATAATGAATTTTTTAAATTATATATACTAGAACCCCTTTATGACAATATAACCTGGGGGACATTCATAGTTGAAGGTAGGAATGTTATTTTATCTATCGTATTTGGAATCCCTAACCACCATGATCATGTATGGGTATTCATAGAATGTGTATCAATTAAAAATATTTAGGTCATTTTGGAGCTTCATCAAATAAAATTGATTATAAAGAGAATATAAATGCATTATAGTCTATTGTTTAGGAAATTTATTATATTGTGGATCATGTGATCAGTGATTCAATACATTCAATACCTTCCAACATCTAAAAATAGTTTCAAGATTAAAAACACACTACCCCACAACCTCTTGTAGATTACACCCATCCATCTCTACCATTGGATCCCACTCCTCATCCTCATCAATTATATTATCCACCTAATATACCCCCTTATCTACCTATTCCCATCTATTATTTGATATTCATTGAGGAAGTCAAACAACATATTTTTTCATATTGATTATATAATATATTTTGGATATTTAAATTCATTAATAGATGGATATATAGAATCATATGGTCACTATGTATGATATTATGGATTGATAAGTAAGAGTAACATTACCTATAGATGGAGTTACTATAGTTTAACAATATATCATCCATTTTTAGTATTTTCATATTTTTTGATCAAAAAATTACCATTCTAGTAAATATATATTATTTCCATTATTTTATATCACTATTAGCTTATTTATCATTTTAAATTAGAAAAATTTAGCTTTTTAATTGGATTTCACTATTGTTAAATACATAGTCATTTGAATACCACATGTGCATGTTACTATGAATTAAGATACTAATTATTATACAAATAATAGATTATCAATATATTAAACTTGTTTGTTGGAATTTTATGGGAATCTAATGGATATTATAACCTTTCAGAATGAATTGACTATGATGCTTTTAAAGTGATATATCAATGAACATGTAACTGTATATTTCTCTACCTCAAAATGAATAAATTATATGCCATGAATATATATTATATTTTATCATTTATTTATTTTAATATTTTTAATAAAATTAAAATGGAATTTTAATACATGACTTTATCCACACTGCGTTTTCTATAATATAACATCAATATATGGATTTCCAGAACCAAAGTGTATTTTTCAAATAGTGATAAAACTGAATGATACAAAAATAATAGTTTATATTGTGGATAGATTAAAAAATAATAGGATTTATTATATGATTCTTATTTATCTTGAAAGATATAGAACATATTTTTCATAAATAATTGTATCACATAACTGAATAATCATTTATATTATATATTTTTTTTATTTCATTGGATTTTATTTTTTTGTGTTTCTTATAATAGATAATACATATAACTTGTTATCATATATTCCTGATGATGTGTTAGAATATTTTTACAAGTTATTATAATTTTTTTTATTTGTTGAATTAAAGTATTATTTAACAACTTTATATTTTATTTATTACATACATTTTTATAACAGGGTATGTAATTTATTTTGAGATAAAATAAAAAACAAGACTAAAAAATAAAATATCTAAAAAAACATGTGACCCATCACTTTTAATTACTCAACATTTCTCAACAAGTATATAGAGTGATATTATCAATTAGAAAATTCATCTCCAAAATAATTTTTAACATCATCGAGTGAATGAATGAAAATAGTAAAATTTATGTTTAATATGTCATTTTATTTCTACCATCATATTAAAAAAAATGATTAGATTTTATGAAATTATTTCTTATAATTTATCTTATAATTAAATTTATAAGAAATATTAATTAATTTATTAATTTGGTATCATTTTTATGAACATGATCTTATAAGAATTAAAATAAAAATAACATAATTGGAAATGGGTAAACTATTTCATATATTTATTTTTATTTTTGATTTTTTGTATTATCTATTATAAATTTTGATTTTAAAATTATACTGAAATAATGATTTGATTAAATGATAATTTTTCATTATTCTAATATTGAGATATGATATTCTTCTACAATTTTTGATCATGATATTTTGTTCTTGATATATTTCTATAAAAAAATCATATATTGTTTAATTTGATGAAACTTTAAACACAAATATTTTTTGTTGTTTTTTAAATAAATGATGTGAATGTTTTTTATCACATCATTTTCCAAAAATAACCAATGATATAATGTCTTTTTTTAATAGTGATTTTTGTATAATAGAATTGAAAAACCAAAACCAATTTGATGTTATATTATGGATTATATGTTAATGCGAAAAAATGATAATACAAGCACATTATCATGTTAGTTATTATTAACCTATGTGATTACCCTATTTACAATGTGTATCTATGTATCATTTTTATATAATCTACATTAAAAACCAAAAAATACAATGTAAAAATTTATAATTTTAGAATACTGTATGATTATGTGGTCATTAAAACTATGTTTAATGTTCATTAAATGTATCTTAATGTAAATTAATCATCACAAAAAAATTATCTAATGATTTATTTGATTACATATCATTACGGTCTTATATACTATATATGTTTAATAAAAAACTATAAATTTCTCTTGGACCTAAAATATTGAATTGTTTTCAAAAGTACAAGATTAAATAACACTACAACAATGATGCGTTATTTAGTTACCATTGCGAAACACATACATTCCTTATTTGTAGACATTATTATTATACATTTGGTTAGCCTTGATATAATCATGTTTGTAGAAATTCATTAAAAATATAATGAAAATGTTTATTTCACGTGAATGAAATTATGATTCATGACGAAGATGTATAATTCAATATCATTAGAGGGGAGATTTTTTCATAAGGTTCATGTCAATATATGTCCCTAATAGCTATTCTAAAATAGATTTTTGGTGAATAAGAGTTGCAACTATCTATGGATGGAAACAATAAATCATCAAATTTAGTATACAACTATTATATATGAATATGTTGATGTATTTAATGATAAATTATATATACATGAGCCAAAATGTAAAGTATATTTTTCCATTTATTTAATAATAGAAGGAAGAACAATCATAATGAATCCCTATATAATTGCCACTTTTGATTTTTAGAGATAAATAAACAACCGGAAGAGTTCTGCGATAAAGGATTTATAAACTCCATTTTTTATTTGTGGGATCCCATGATCTTTTCATTTAGAATAAATATTTTTTTTTGAGGATCTAATTTTCTAATTAGGAAATAATATTTATTACAGAACATAATATGGATTCTCTGCCTTACATTGATGACTTATTCAATCAAATTCGTGAAGCTCGTTATTTTTTAAATTTTAGACTTTGTTTTGGGAATAATAAATTGTATGTAAATAAGAATATATTATAAATATATAATACCATAAATTTTATGGAAACAAAAAGATTATAATAATAAATAATGGATCTAATAATACCCCATATTTTATTATGGATCTAATTAAAAGAGTCTTCATGGAATATCATTAAATCATAGAATGGTATTTATTGATGATATATTGGTATATTCTAATATTTATATGTCCTATGAGTATAACCTTTAAATCATTCTGGGTACTCATAGAAGAATATGTTATATAGGAAATTTAGAAGTAGTGAGTCCTTGATTGAGAAATATTCTTTTTTTTCTAGGCTATATTATCTCATGGGGGTGGATACTCTACTAGTCCTATGAAGAAAAATGATGTATATGAATGAACTACCCCATATAATAAAATATATGTAAATATTTTAATTGAAATTGTAGATTACTATAAGTTAATTAAAAAACATAATTAGATTACCCACTAGAAAAGATTATATATAAATGGGTTATGTTTACTTGGTTAAAATAATGGAAAAACGATCGTGATGGATTGATGAGAATATATGTCTATGATGTTATTTTGGTACTATGAGTAAGAAATTAAGGATTTGTAATATATTGATATATTAAAGAAGCCATGTGGTTGTGCCCTTTTTCAGAATGATAATGTTATTTCAACTTTATTGTGGTGCATAAAAAATCATTGAAAAAACTATTTAAATGATGATCAAGAGATGGACCCCATAATATTTATTTCAATGATTTGATTACATTATCTCTATTATAAAATATTCTAGATATATATATATAAACAAGAGAATAAAATACATCATTCCTTAAAAAGATCACAACATGCGGAAAAATACAATATCTATAGAAACCCAATGATTACGATTTCCATACACACTACCACCAAATGATAGAAAATAATATAGTGAATTCATTGTAAAAAAACTCATTATGTTATAATAAAAATGATTATTTAAAGGGGTTATGTGTTCATTTATTTATTAAAGTTGTATTTTGAAATTATTAAAGAAATGGAAAAACCAATATCCTTTTAAATTATTATAAAACCTTAATTTTTTGATATAAACAATAGGTATCATATAGATAATGATAATTTTAAAAAGAAAAAAAAATCTATGAATGATGTAAAATTGTCTTTATTTGTATATAAATTTGTAATTATAAAATTATGAATCATTCTACATGCTCCATAAATTATTGATATGAAAAAGGTAATTTTTGGTTGTTTATCATATAATGAATTCCCTTATACACCTTGGTAGAACTATGATGTATAAGTATATTGAGGGAAAATGATTGGGGTGTAATATGAATTAAGAAACTGTTTTTTAGGCATCAAGACTCTTAGTTTTCCAATAGGTGAAGGTTATGAAAATGTTTCCTAGAAATTGTTTCTAAAATCTACCTCTTTCTATTTGTAAATGGGATGAAATTAATACATAATTTATCAAATGATAAAAAAGAAACCCATAAATAAAGATTCAATATGGTTCATTTTTGATCACCTTAAGAATATCCATATTTATTCACTATAGGAGAACATTTACCTATTAATATCATTCAATGACATTATAATAATGATTTTTTAAGAAATCATGTTGAACGACATTCAATTTATACTAATCATGATTTTATATTTACCACAAAATTTTTGAAAATTGTTTAGATTGATCTTCATACTGAGATTAATTTGAGATAATCATATCAACCTAAAAATAATGGATTTTATTAATGGATAATTAATACCTTAGAATACATATTTTGACCATTATTAAACTACTTTCAGGGTATATGGGATTTTAATTTTCATTTCCAATATTTTCTTATAAAAATATCTCCCATTGAAATTCTCAATTTGAGTCCCATGAAGAATTATATGAAATGATATTTTACACTCTAACTAGATGGAATGAAGTTTTTATCGGACCATAAAATGTTATGGATATAATGAAAAAGAATTATGATTTTTGTAATCATATTAACAACTTCCAAAAATAATAGAATATTGTTATGTTGATAATCAAGGGAAATATTTTTTATTTATTGTGAGAGATAACTTTTTTAAGAAGGTATATTCCTAAATAATTTTAAGAATGTTTGGTATGATGTAAAAATGATCCACATGTATATTTTGACATTTTAAATTACAAATTCAATTGGAGTTATGGATTGCCATTTTTAAAATTTATTAATATTTTTAACCTCGATGGTGTATTACATATCTCATTCTTATGGTAGTATATTCTTGGAATAATTTAATTGCTACTCGATGGTGAAATAGAAATGGAACATAGACATCTTACTATTAAAAAATAATCCTGATTCCATACATTAGACAAAAAGTGTGGATAAATTTAATTACTCTATGTAAAATGGTTTGTTAGAAAAATAATGAAATTTTGGATGCCACATGGTAACTAGAGAGTTTATTCTCTACCTATTCTCTTCCAAGAATACTCTTCTCCCCAAGATCATGGTGGTCTCCTTGGATCTTCTTCCACTCATCTTATTGTATTGAACTCTGGTTATGGATTTCCCAGTCTCTTCATTCATAGTATCTTCTAAAATACTATCATAGACTCTAATTTCTCATTTTAGAGTGGACATTCCACCCCTTTTGATTTTCCAAAACATCATGAAATCATAAAGTTCATTAGTTTTGGAAATATTTTCTATCATAAAAAAGAGATAATTTTTCATATCCCTTTCCTTAAGAGAATATATTTTGGCCACCTACTCTCAGAACCATTGTTCCGTCAATCACTTGTTCCTCAAACTTTTCCATTGGTTAATGAAGTCCAACTGCGAAGGGATTACTCTCATGTAGATATTTGGTTCAACATACCTGACCTCCCTCTCCCATTTATTAACTCACCCTTTCTCAAGGGGATTGGAGACTCAATTAGTGAATTTTTATATGTGGATAATCACATGATTCAACTTCAAGAGGTTTCAGTGTCTAGCATATTCATCCCCATGGAGCTAGTAGACCCATCAACTTTATGCAGGCTTCATAGAGTAGAAGGATAAATAAAATGGTGGAAACCCTCTTTTATCCTTATCTTCCCTAGTTCTATGTGTCATTCCATATCCAAGGCCATTATGTGTCAATATGCAGAAATAATATGTTAAATCATTGTTCATTGCATCAAAAAAATCTGGAGACTGGTTGAAGATTCTTGTTCCCATGAAATATATTCAACATGTAATCTTTAGATTCTAATGGGGTCATTACTAGTCCCCTATTTACCACTCTCCTAGTGCATCCCCCTCCCCCACCCCTGAGCATCTCTCCTGAGAGTATATTTGTTCAACAATCTCTTTTATAGGGATGGTTCTATTTAATCAATATCTCTCCTCTCCACAACGGGGTGGTTGGATTCTTCTAAATCTCTCGGGTATCTACAAAACATCAATTCTATGCTCCCCCAGTAGCCCTCACTTTCCCCCTCCCCTATCCCCCCCACCCTATAGTCTTAGGCCTTCATTTCTCTCCCTAATCATATATCATATGGATAAATTTATTTATATTATATTCTTTAAAGTCCTAATACCTCTCCCGCACCATCATTCACCTATACTAATATAACCACATTCAATTTTATGGTTGTAAATCCAAGGACTCCAACTACTACCTCTTTCCCCCTGAATGGTATATGCACCAGGTCACACTCCAAAATTTTATCTTCATACTTTTTTTATGCTTACAACAACCATGAAGTGAAAATACCAAAAAAAAGGAATTGTATCATTCGATGATTTCATGAATTATTTGTAATGCTTGAGGATTAGGCTCCCAAGTAAAGATATTCCATGTATCTAGTGAGATATCCAACCATAATTCTTCTCTTATTACAGTCCTTGAGTAGAAACAATACTCCTTAAATCTATCTATTATTTCAAAAAATTGGGAACGAGATTCTTCATACATGGAGAGCCTACCAATCACCTTGTGTTTATATTCTATAATTCTTTGATCTGAGTGAGAAAATTGGTCTCAAATAGAAACATATCAATTTGAAGCATTGTTCAGGATCTTTCGAGTACCTTAATCTTTTTATTATATGAAAAGTGTTCTGAAATATTATGATAACTACTATGGAGAGATCTAGAATACAAAAAACATGGGACAGATGGCCTAGATTGTATGATGTGAGATAAATACTATCATGAAAACCTCAACTAATCATGTAGGATAAAACTACACACAGAAATAAAAGATTTAGTTTTCCTAATTTTTGTATAATAATGGTATTCCCAACCTTATATTCCATAGATAATGGTATACCTGGGGCAATGATCAATAAGTCAATAGTCACACCTAGTATTAGCTGGACTAATGCCTCTCTAATGTAAATTTTATATTGCCCTTCCCAAATTCATAATTCCACCATATGGGAAACGATATTTCAGACCACACCCCCTTACTCCTCACCATGAAAGGATGCGAGTTCGTGATGACCATTTATTATTCTCAAACCTCTAACCATTGAATCAAAATGAGCAAGAAATAGTCACAGACTCTTGGATAAAATCCTTGAATGTTAGAATATAGATTGGATTTCAAAATAAGTTTCATCACTTGATGAAAAAAATAACTTTTTTTGGATTATCTCCCTGCATTCCAAGTCTGAAGATCAATATTCTCTCAATGAGAATATCACTTATGGTGAATCCAATATAAAAGATTTTTGGTATGAGGAACCATTTTCTTCCCTTTCCCAAAAAATAATCTACTAAATGATATGTTTTTGGAACATGAGAGTCTTCCTAGGGATCTCTCCTAATCCACTTGGCTCGAGGAGGGAAACAAAAACAACGTGTCATTAATGTTTTTTTAATGTAAACCCATAATGGATGTATTCCAAACATTATTCTAGATGATGGTTCCTTCTCCAATTATCTAGTGGTTGTGGGAGGTATGGTTTAGTCTCACATCATATCACTTCATAGTTATTAAAACAATTGTATGTAGAATGGATATCTAGATGGGTTTGGATACATATTTTACTCCATCCCCAATATGAAATCACTATAAATAAATGACAAATTATAGATCCATATAGATGAGAAAAAAATATGGTATGTTATTCCATCTCTCAATTCATAAACCTCGCTTATGCTAGATTGTTTCCCAGGATCTATCTATGTGAACTTGTAGGAGAACAATAAGACTAACCACATTGAAACAATTCATGACTTCTTTCATAGTCTTTATCGTCTTGAGGTATAAAGTTCCATAATATTGTTCTTCATTCTGAAGTCGAATAATACCACTCTCATAAGGCATTTGATTCTCATAATAATGTGTATCATCCCTTATAAACTCCTCCATTATATCATTAATAGGTATCTCAATCTTCACATTCATAGATATATTTCAAGTGACTAAAATTTTCTCATCATTGGAAGATCTATTAAAGGTTCAATCTGCATTGTTCATGAAATGATACTCACATTTATAATAAAACAATGGGTTATAATATAGAAATTAAAGAGGATATAAACAAATACTATTATAGAATCAAGTTGAATTACAATATCCATGTGATGAGGCATATGGGATTTTTAGACCTAGAATTTTATCAATTATTTTGTTGTTTTAGTTCATCTTTTTTTCTAATTTTTCTTTATTTGTAGTGAATTTGGTTTCTTCATGACTGTCTAGGGGATAATGCAAGGAGTTTAGTACCCTTACTCTTATAATATTCAACATGGTTTAGGATTCCATCGTTAAATACCTTGATCATAGAATTCTTCTTGTTTATATTTGTCCATTTCACTTTATAACTCAATGCCAATGGGTAAATCACAACCACATTGGTTGTGAAATAGTGTTTTTTACTAATGGATGTATATATTCCATTGATTTATTCATCAATTTCATGGAGGAATATTCTCTGTTCAGTGTGATTGTAATTAATTGTGAAAGTATATGTATTTATTTTTCAACTAATTGATCAAAGAACCATGCCAATCAAATATAATTCATTCCTAGTATTCATAGAGAGAATTTTTCAATTTACTAAATGAGTTACCCTCTTGCAATTAGACATATCAATATCCCCTATTTTTAATGTGTGGTTTATAAGACTGATAATAAAATTAATAATTATATGAATCACTTCATTTCCATTCGAGGAAGAATCACCCATGTTAATTCTTTTTTAACATGTTCTCCCATGCTCATCCTCTATTTTTTCAAGGTAACCACATCGGTTCATCATGGTATTGAGATGCTCTTGAAATTTATGATTGGGTATTCCCATAATGATGGTAGATTCCATTGGGATTTATGGAATAATTTAGAAGAATTAACCTCTGACAGTGGAATCAATGTAAGGAATGTTGTTAAAATGATGACCTGTTTACAAATTAAAATGTCATGAGATGTGGTAGAAGGCTGCTCCCTTTTGGAAAATATTTAACAGGAATAAATATTGAAAATATCTGAATTCAGAAAAAATAAACCCTCCAAATTGTGTAATATGCATCAATGGAACATCCTGAATCTTTAGAATATATCTCGTTGGATTGTCGAGAGGGGGGATATTAGATTCTGGAACCATAACTAAGTGAGCTCATTGATGGGATATCTAGGTTGTCATATTCTAGAGATGACCTTCAAAGAAGATAGTTGTTAACCACCATTCATTCAGGATTTGTTGGATCAAAACCATAAAATTATTTTTGATAACATTACGATTGATGACATAAACAAAGCATTTATTTTCACATGATACCCAATGGGATCATTTTTTGTTATGGATTATAGGAGCTCATATAATGCCTCTTACAACCATTCTCAATGGGGTCATCATCTTGGGGGGGGGGGTGTAATTCCAATTAAATATTTCTTCTTGATATGGAACATACATTATAAGGCCATCTCTACTAATATAACAGTAAATGTTTAGGGTATTTGACTCATCTTCAAATGGTCATGATTCTAGGTTTAGAAGGAACAATCCCACATGAACATGTTATTTCATAGAGACTCCATGGTCAAACTATTTATTTCATTATGTTATATTATTTTTTACACATTAGATACAAACTACATTGATGAATTTAGATCCAATGGTTCAATGGAGAGGGTTCTAACACTACTAAATGCAAGACCCATTAACAACTCCTTATAGTGGGTTAATGATTTATCTGGGATGCACACAACTTTGTACATCAAAATGATATTTATTCCTTAGTTAAACATTGATTTTAAGTCCATATTCATCAACGATTTGACCTCAAATTTCTTCACAAATTGGTATGAGCCTCATCTAATTGATATTTTTTTGAATAATTATTAAATTCTCCCCACTAGTCATTCCTAATTTGTCCGTTAGGACAGATGGATCCCCCCTCCATCTATAGCCTCATTATTAATATGGATGGTTCATGTTGTGGAAGCATCATACTGGGTGGGTTGGTCGTTCTTGATCACAAGGGTTCTATTAATCTTGCTTTTATTTCATCCTATGGCCATGTAGATTCGTTAAATATTGAGTCTAATGTCATCCTTAATGGACATACACATTTCCATTATAAAATTATCACAATAACATTTGTTCAATCTATCTCCAATAATCTCTATTAATATCCCAATGTTCTTATCCCTACACTTTGGTATATTTAAAAACTTCTCTGTGATTATAGAAAGTGCATCAGTAAGTGGATATAATATATTATCACCAAGTGTGAAGGGAATTGCCTATCTGACATTCTCAGGTCAATTACTTCCACTGACTCTCCATTAATGAAATACTCTTGAATTTCCTTCCTACCCTTAGCATTTTCACATTTTTTAGTTTGCATTCCCTTATTCTACATTATTATAAACCCCTTAATTATTTCCCATGCTTCCCCATTATTTTTGATGTTTTTTTGTGTGGTTCCATTACATTTTATTTAATTATAGAAATATTTATAAATTACTTATTTTAATATATTTTAGATATTACATTTACAAATATATTAATTTAACTCTATATAATGATTATTACTTGTCATATAGTTAATTTAGTATCATCTTATGCATGAAATATAAATTTCAAAAACAAAATATTCACATTTTGTGGGATTATTTTTAAAATTTTTAAACTAATTATATAAATTTAATATGATAAAATATAATCCATATTGGAATATTAATAATTAATATTAAATAATATAATAAACACAAATATTTTAAAGTGAATTGTAAAGTCAATAAAAATATATTTTACCACTATTAATATGAAATCGGTTTATGTTGGGTATGATCTAAAAAATAATGGTTTATATATGATAACACATAAATATACCCCATTTTTTGTATATACATTTTACATACCCTTATAAAAATATAATATAATTCTTTTTGGAGACATTTTTCTAATAATGTGACTTATTAAAATTTAATATAATTGAATATTTACTAGTGTGACACTCACGTCAAATATAAAAAAAATCCTTATCCCCTTAAATAATTTTTAGAGAACTTATTTCTTCTTATTAATACTTTTAAATATTTCAACAAATATTTCATGAGCCATTCATTGAAAAGGAATAGGATTTTGAGGTTTTTTGTTCCTTGAATTAATTTAATAAAAATATTAATTTTATTTTATATTAAACAAATGATGTTTTATAATGAAAATGGAATAAAAAATAAAGGGAATTTTAGATAAAAAATTCAAGACCATATTTTTATTTAAAACATAATGTTTTCCATATTCTTCTATAAAAATAATTTGATATGGGGCATTCAAATTTCTCTACCATAAGCGGTACATTTAGTAAATTAATTTAAATTTAAATTTAAATAATTCAATTGACTAAAATATTTTTTTACTTTAAATATATCATATTGAAGATTCTCATAGGAATAGACTCAAAATATTGGACCATGAAGAGATTCTCTTTACCCCTTTCATTGGTGGATAACATTAGAAAATAATGAATATCTAGATCAAAGTAGATTAGAGCTCTTTGAACGCAACACCTTCATTCAATCTCCATAGAGTGTGTTATTCATCTATGAATTACCCAATATATAGGTAATACTCATAGAACTATGACTTACACTATTATAATTAAATATATTTATCATATTAATCACATTTATGATTTTTACAATTTGTGGTGAACCATTTATGTGTCATGTAACAATTCATTTGATCACTCATTGTTTTTTAAACTCATATATCCACATTATTGATCGGTTACCAATAAATATTTTGGAATTATCAATAATAAATTTATTTTATTCTCATTCCTTACAATTTCATCACATTCCCCACCATTTGGGACTTGTTCTCCAAGTTAGACATTGCCAGTCGGTACTAATCCCAATCATACTACAAGAATCATGATAGAAAGAATATGAGGGATAGATTGATGAATCTAACATAGATCAAGAAAGATTATTTGTTTTAGATGATCTTTTTCATCCTTGACGAAATGAATCATGTGTGTAATAGGTGAGGTAGTTCTTAAAAATCTTATGAAATTAGTTTTTCGTCCACCATATTGTCAAATTCTACCGGATAAAGATATATCCACTAACTAGAGGTAGAAAAAAGTTTAAATTGAAGGAGAGAGTCCATACCTGGTGCACATATGGTAGATCTGAAACTCATTAATAATCCTAACTTAATGTCATGTCATTCAAAAAACGCATCGAATTTCTGACCCTGTATATATAGGCAATGTTTGAAATAGATTATAATTATCACACGCTATACAGGATGACCAAATGATCCATGACCACATGAGGGACGATTCGATGTGTATTCTTTGAGTACATGAGAATTGGTAAGACCATACATGCCAAGTAAAAAATGTAAACAGACATGTCTTGAGTACACAGACATGTGATAGATACATAGACATGGCCAAGAACATGTGTAGGGACCCGAATGGAATGGGAATGTAGTGTATATCCCCTATACAACATGTATTCATGCATAGATGGAATTCCTTATAACTCTTGGGACATTTCTAGGTGATGGATTTGGTCCACATGCTAGGTGGGTCCCCTCACATATCGTATACCCCTTGTTCCTTTTATGGTAACAATACACTCTCATATATCCTTTATCTGAACTCAGGTTTTATCTCACAATTAATTTATCCTCAGTTTTTCTCCATGTATAATGTGATGGTTAACCTGGTTGTTTCATTTGGGATACAATGTGATACTTTTCATTGAATGGCCCTTGTTTAGGTGACGACCAAAAAATGGATGAGAATATGTAGGACCTCTATAGGAAATTTGAGTGTATCCCTCCACCTGGGTTGGGCATGATTCCTTTATGTCTAGAGTGGAACAATAAATCTATTTTGGGCATGGATCCTCAATATAGTCCTAGAGTGGAACCCGGCAGCAGGATATGGTTGGGGTCGTATGCCATTATATTTAAACCCTATTAATGGTAAGGGCATTGGTACTCAATAGAATTTATTGTGGAAACGTCCAAATGGGATGGTTATGGATACTCTACCATTAGAGCTGAACCATATTAATGGGACAATAATGGGTTTTCAACCAACAATCAGAGTGGATCCCACATATTAGGTCATGGTATGGGTCCTCTATGTACCCACTGAGTGGAAACCCTTAATTTTACCAGTGCATGGGTCCTCCGCCAATATATTTTATCCCTTTATTATGAAACATAGTGATGAGGAATTCATGGCATGGATGTTTTATATTTGGAAGATTCCCAATATTTTGGGATCATTTTTTTACTTATCTGAATATTCCGACTAATACCTTGGCTGAGATATGATATGGATATCCCCTCTCTCTCTAAATTAAGGTTCATTTTATGATAATATATATAAATATGAATCCATACCTTTAGATAAGGTTACCCTCTTTCTAGGTGTTGTGAAGATACATGGGTTATGCCATATGATATCTATGTAAGTTTACTCATTGATTGAAGAGGTTAATATCCATATAGGGGTGGAAAAGACTCATTGTTTTGTTTTTCTACACACTATGTTGAGCCTCTTGTACATGTGAGACATTACTCTTTCTCATCATGTGGGTTCAGTTCCATCGAGTTAGTTATCTACTATCATTATATTACTATCATATCTCTTACTCCCCTTCATGTTTTAGGAGATCTAAAAGAGTTTTTATATACTCACTTCTACATGTTATTTTACTTCATATGTAATGTCTTATGAAAATGATAGACAATTCAGTGATGACGTCAATGCATCTTAGGGATATTGGGTTCATTTGACCTCATACAGTGTTTGTATCATTGATATAATGATATAGGATCCATAATCTAATTATATTCATTTTTTGGGTTAGGATATATTTCTGGTTGAGTGTTCATTTGTACCAATTTAATTTTATGTTTTCACCATTATACTCTTGTACAGCCTAGAGGTTTTTCATGCATGGTTTACTTTCCAGTTTATACAAATTTTTTTATTCCATTGCACATATGTATTAATATAGTTGTTTTTTCAGATTTGTACTTATAAAAACTAATTCACAAGTTATTTAGGCCTTCAAAATTAGTCACCAGCTCTTAGCCTATGGTAGTGGTCTTGTGGTAGTTGTGGCTCAGGCCCTAGTTACGGTCGTGTCATGAAAGAGTTGTATCAGAGGATTTCATTCGTTGAGGTGTTTTTTGGTGTATTGGCCTACAAGTATTTGGTTTTGATTAGTGAAATAGATATAAAGTGTCTTGATTATGAGTCTCCTTCCAAGGAATCCAATGATTGTATGGGTGGATGATGTATTCATTCTTTGGTAACTTGACTACCAAGTTATCCACTCGGCATATCAAGACATTAGTTGCTCGGATCAATGTTACATGTGTTATAAAAGATTTAGTATTTTATTTTCCTTCATCAATAATATTAACATTATATATATATATTCATTTTATTATGGTACACCTAGATTAAATTTCAGAATGCCTTCGCGGTCATAGCTAGCTAAGGTACCAGTTCGTGATCATGACGGCAATATGATGAGCGATGAAACCCAAGTTTAGGGTACACACCATGAAATTATTTCACTGTGTGTAATGGTAGATAAACCAAAACCTTTTCAACATCCGATTATTCTATCCAAGAAGGATTAATAATCGTCTAGGATTAGTGCACTCTACGAGTTCTAGCATAATAGTCCACTATTTTTCAATGACATGCCAGATCCAAAGGAAATAAAGGATTTACTAGATTCGGCGGTACATATCATTATGATTAATCATTACCTAATGTATTCAATGGTTATTTTAGATGTTATCCTTTCCTATTGTGGTGTTGGAAGCTAGAAAATATTTATATTTTTTCAATATGGTAATATCTATTAGTAAGGGAACATTTTCTATTTGTAAAACATTTGACAAACACATATGTATCAATCCATTAATTGTCATTAATAACTTTACTACTTAATGTTTTTGGAGCAGATAAGGTAGTTATATTACAATAATATTAATACCAATTGATAATATATATGTCAGTATAATAGTTTAGCAACAAATTAATATGAAAAATTTATCCTTTTGTAATAATATTACCAATATATAACAGTTGTTTATAAAACCACATATATATGAATTATTGGATGTTTTATCTATATGACTACTAGTAGGACAGATATAATGTTTTGTGTGTTTATGTGAACCCATTTTCAAGCTAATCCCAAACAATCTCACTTAAATTATGCTAAAATAATTTTCAAATACCTCAAACATACTATCAATTTTGGTTTGTTTTACCCTAAACGACAATCATTTAATATAGTGAGTTATTCTGATGGTGATTTGGGAGGATACACATTATATAGAAAGAGAACCTATGGGACATGTCACTTTTTGGGAATGTATTGGGTTTCATGGTGTTGTAAGAAACAATATTCTTTTTCATTATCTACTACTAAGGCTGAATACATAGCTACTGGTAGTTTTGGTGCACAAATTTTATGGATTAAGCACAAATTACTATACTTTGGATATCAATTCATAAATTTACCTATAAATTGTGATAATACAAGTGCTTTTAACATTTCATTGAATCCTGTTTAACACTCAAGGAAAAATATTATTGACATAAGGAAGAAATTATTGAGAGATAATTATCAAAAAGGTGATATCACATTGGAATTCAGGGCATTGAACTTCATCATGCTGACATATTCAATAAACTATTAACTTTTCAACAGATAAATTAAATCATACAAGAAAATAATGTCAATAAAATTTAATATTGGTTTGACTTAATAATTTTCATTAATATATTAATAATTTATTATTACATTTATTATGATATAGGTTAATTGTTTGTAGATTTTCAATGAACTATTTCCACAAATTTTTGAATTATGTTTTTAAATTTTTTTATTGATTATCATGTTTTTATTATTTTCATTATTAAATTCTATTTTTTTTAATTTCAATATTTTTTAAAAAAATTGTATTTAAATTTCTATAAAATGAAAATCATTAAAAAATATAAGTACTATTGATACTTAGTGAAAATAGAAAATTAAAATCATATAATGTTATGTACTATATTAAACCACTAAAAATAAATATTGAATTTGGTAATAAAAATAACAATCTGTATAAAAAATAGGTTTCTATTATTTGATTATTATCTTAAAATTATTTATTATAACATATTTTATTGATAAAAATGATTTTTTGGTTATAGTAATTATTAATAATTTATTCATTCATTTGTAAAATGTTGGTATTAGTATGATAAAGAAATATATTTAGTCATTGGTTAATGATTTTTTGGTTTTAAGGTATCAATACCAACAGATATATTAGTTTGTAAAATTTTGTGCTGGCCTTCAAAATAATTACTATGAAAACATAATATCTATTGGAATTTCTCATTATTAACATCAGATATATTATCTATCAATATGATTATATTGGTATAAGTCATTTTTTGTAGTGAGTATTGTTACCTAGATGCATAATGAGTTGACACTCTCGTTGACCCACATCCAAAAATTATTGTTTGGGGAGTACAACCTCTTTTGTTTGCACTAAAATTGGATTTATGTTCTTATATATCTATATTAGGTATGAATTATTGTGTATTAGTACAAAAATAGGTTTAAATACCTTACATGGTACTCCCTTGACATGATCTGAGATGGCTACATCCAAGAAATAAAGTTTGAGTAGAGACTCTATAGTGATATCTATGACTTTTTTTGTGCCACCGTTTTTCCCACCAATTTTGGGGTGCTGGAGAATGAACTAGTGATAATGATATTTCTATTAGGGGTATGGAAGGAATCTAGAGCAGGCAGTAGACGTCATATAGATGAGTCATCTAGAGTTTCTAGAAGGTACCAATCTATGTGATATCGTTGATTGATATCCAATCATGATTAGAATCAGATGAGTTGTCATGTGGTAAATGTGAATAAAATACTATCAGGGGATCATAGGGAGGACATGTTCTGTTCTTTTGATGGGAGATTTCATTAATTGCATAATAACCCACCAGACACATATAAGGGAATAGACAGATAAATGATGGTCCACCACAGCAGTTACGTGGCCATGATCACATTTCTTTTAGGAGAGGGAAGAGAGGAGCCACATGGATGTAATATAGAAGAGGAGGAGGAGGATCTATAGATGGTGGCTGAAATTATGAGGTACTTCCACCATCTCTCCCAAGGGGCCCATTTCAAGCTTAGGGAGTTGGCGGTCAGTGTTGCATACAACTACAGGCTCAGTAAGCACACAAATCTGCGCCACATGAAATGATAATTGGAATGATCTATGTGTTTTATTTTATTAATTTATTACTAGTAGATGAATTTTATAGTCAATAATTCATCTCTATATTCACAGCATGAGAGTTGGCGATCCCAGGTGAGCTTCTATCCCAAAAGATTCACCATGAGATTCCTATAGTGAATGGTTCTTTTGTATCAATTATTTACAGATAGCGTGATCTATAACCAGATAGTGAGAGGTTATCTAGGTTCCATTTTTTCAACAATATATAACACTATTATTTAATAATGTTTATTGTTTGGTTTTATATGGCTCGAACATAGATTAATTATCATCGTTGATGAGTCAAACACCATCACACTAATTGGACGACATTCACCATTATTGATGATGGAGTTGTCTTAGAGGGACGAGTGTGTTCTACATGTAGGACTATGCATCCCATCACCAAAAATATTGTTTGTATATCCCATGGTGAATAATTCTCTCAAGAGTCTTTATTCCTCCATTAATCTATTATTATATAAATTTCATCCATGAATACATTCCAAGACTAAATTCAAGGTAGTAGATAGAGTTTTCCATTGAATTACATCCCAAGAATACTCCAATTTCTTATGCAGCATATCATATGGACTCTAACATTATAATGGAACCATGGTTATAGTTTCATGTCATTCTATATTAGTGTTTCATTTGTCTTAGGGAGTCCCCTAGGGATGCTCTAGTGTTTTTTCATGAAAAAGGTAGACATTAGTTTACACCTCTACATGGATTATCATTACATGACCCTATTCAAAATAAATAACTTATTCTCGTTAATGAGAATTAATGACCTCTTTGACCAGTTGTGAGGATGGTGGTGGTTCTCAAAGAACCTACAGTTTTTCTACCAAAATATGTAGGTTTTGAGGCTTATATAACACAGCTAAAATTTTTATATTCTATAAACATTATGAGTTCATAGTGATTCCCTCTATCTTAACCAATTTCCCTTCAATTTTTATGGTTTTTAAAAATTACATTTGGAACTTTTACTTTTATAGGTCTATGGTCAGCTTCATAGAAGTCATAATCATCTACTCTTGAACAGAGGAGGGTCATGCAAAGAAATTGAGGATGGTTATAGATTAGCTTCTATAAAATACTCTTTATTGATAAATATCGAGTGATCATTCAGAAATCTTTATGATAAATTTACCTGGAATGTAATCTCATAGAATGGTTTATCTATAGTCCCAAAAAATATCAATGTAGTTCTCTCATAGGAGAAAAATAATATCTGGTTATAGGTTTATAGATTTCTAGGATTGGAGTGGTATTTCAGCATGGTTGTGGAAAAAATCTCATGTATTTTATCCATTATAACATCTTTGATATGGATAAGGAATTCATTTAACTAGAATAAATTGTATAAGAGAGTATTTTAAGAGAGTATTTTTATGTCGATGACTGCTTCTATGTTGAGAAAACTAGAGGATATCATAGAGTAAGTAGATTGTTGAACTTCTTTAGTAGATGGGTTCAGTTTTGTGTTGATGCAACAATAAGAAATTATCAAATTCTTGTCAAGGGAGTTGTGACACCATTCATAGAACTATGTGACTCATGACCTAGAGATGGTAGTGCTAGTTTTCTACATGAGGATATAGAGGCACTACCTTCTAGGTGAGATCTTTTTTGTTAACTCCAATTATCAGAGTCTCATTTACATATTCACATAAAGAGACATGAACATGGGACAACAACACCTCATGGATTTCCTACTAGATAGTAAAATTGAGATATACTATATCCATGAAAAGTAAATGTAATAGTTGATTCCTTTAGGAGAAAGTTATAGGGTCTCCTGGTATAAGAGGCTTTTGAGTAGCTAGATTCATTGCAACATTCCAACGTGGAGTATGAGGGTACAAATTTTTATCCTTTGATGATTTTGATTGCTCAGAATCTCAATAATGTGGAAGAGTAACAATTGTTAGTCATTGAATGTAATTTTGTTCTTGACCAGATATCCATAGGGTACTCACATTATGGATATTATAATTTGAGGAATCACAACATCATTTTCTAGAGGTAGAAAGTGGTTCCATTAACTATATGGGAAGAGGTGATATGAGAGTTCCACAAATCTCCCTAGTTGTACATTTTAGTGTAGGTAATATGTACAAATTACATCAGTAGATATTTTTGTGGTCTCGTATGATATGAAGTGATACTATGTTCAACTCTTGGCGGCTCACCAGTATTGAGGTGGATACAGGGTACTAAAATTCCAACATGTTTGTTATAAGCCCTTGAGATCCTCTAAATGATGTGGGACCACATCTCAATTGACATTGTTAAAATTATTTTTCCTACATTGATTGACTATGATGTTATCTTGGTGATAGTTAACTAACTCAAAATGTCAGAATATTTCATTTCTATCAGGAAGCAGTGCTTGATGGGGGGTTTGGGGAAGTTGTAAATATGAAATATTGTTCTCATATATGGGTGTCCCTCAATGATTTTCTTTGATCGTGATGCATAGTTTACATCATGGTTGTTGAAGGAACATTAGGAGGCTTTCCAAACCCATATGAGGATGAGTACAACCTTTCACCCCCATATGAATGGTAATGTCATGAGTATTATCCAAGTGTTAGTGGATATGATGCTGAATTTAATATATGAATTTATCCGGAGTTGGGAAGATCGTTTTTCCATTTTAGGAGTTTACCTGTAACAACATCTGTCACTCTTCCATCAGCATGGACAATTTTTATGTCCTATAAGAGAAACCTTTTTGTCCACCCATGTTTTATAAAAATGTTGGAAAGACATCTCTTATGGGTCTAATAATGGTCCTGTTGATGATAGAGTAGTTCTTGGTCCTCTATGAGTATATGAGAATGGCCCAAAGCAGGAAACAATCTTATGAAAATCAACATCATAGGATCATGGAGTTTGATTAGGGTACCACTTTTTCTTATGAGTATCAAAATAACAAGGATTTTGTAGGTTCATACAATGCATCTTGTTATCCGCAATTCCCATTATGTTGTCCGAAGTTGTGTCAAGGTTTTGTGAGGATTCATACTACCTTGTTCTACACCCACAACTGTAGAAGGTGCATGATATCTCCCACATGTCACAACTGAGTAGATATGTGAAATAACCTATGAATGTTATCATCTATGGAGGTATGTACATTAAGTATGGATCCACCTTTGTGATGAAAATATTGTAAAGAGAATACAAACATAATGGGTCCTCTAAGTGTATTGTCTGTCATCTTAGATGGGGTATTGTGGTTGCACGTGAACGTAGATAATATCTAATTGGAGTGGGACAACTATATGTGAGTTTGGTATCATGAGTTATAGTTTTTAGTTTTTCATTTTAAAATTAATAAAATTTAAGGATGTAATGATTTAGAAACATAATTTTATTCTTCATATTTTTTTATATTTAAATATATATTTCTAGTGTCCGGAAATGAGGCGGCTTGAAAATCTAAGGCCGATTTTCCATATGTTTATTTTATAAAAATATAAAATTTATTTTATATTATGTGAACATAATAACTAAAAGAAAATGGGATAACCCTTAAACAAATTCTTGGATCAGAAATATGAAACAATGGTTGATTGTGAAACATGATGATTACCCAAGGATTGACATAAAATTGGTATGTGTGGGGAACACATATATCTTCTATATTGGAAGTACATTTAGTGAATTAAATAAATGATTAATTTAAAAAATTTAATTGAATAACCAATTTCTAATTTCCTTTAAATATTTCATTATTGTTTCCTAGGAGAAGACTAAGAATTCTAGGAAAACCATAGATTCTTTTTCCTATATCAATTGGTGGATCGTATTAGACGATGAAGAATCTCTAGATGAGATAATATAAGAGTAAAATGAATTCATATACTTCATTTAATAATTCCAAATCATTTTCATTAAATATTAATTGTCTAATGTCCATGTATCACTCCTAAAATTTTGTACTCTACCCCTATTGATTAAATTTATTGATCAATGTTATTCCATATATGGACTTCACAACTTGTGGCAGCCTATTCATGGGAATGTGTACTAGTTTATTTGATTTTTCTTGGTTTTATGAAACCAATATCCATATTCCATATTTTATGTTTAAGAGATCATGGAAAATATTTGTTATATTTTTCATAAGTTCCTTTATGACTCAATTTTTTCACATTCTTCACCGGTTAGACCCCATGATCCCGATTTGATGGAGTCGGGTGATACAGATCCCATTAGGTCCTCTATAATCATTAAAAAAAATGCATGTGTGATATATTTATGAATCATGGATAACATTGGGATGGATTCAAGTTTTGTATAATCATTTTGAGGACCTGGAATCAAATCATATTGGGAAAAAGGAACCATGCAAGTGAGAAGGGAAAATTTTGTTATGAAGCTCTTGAAATCGGTTTGTCATCCAACTATCTAGAAGAATCTGCTAACCAGAGATAGATAAACTAAAATAGATAAAAAATGTCTTAAATGTTTCATGGAAGACAGGTCTGGTTTATAGAGAGAGGATATGATATTCTAGAAAAATCCCAACTACACACCACTGAGTTTGAAGAACCCATAGTGTATTAGGCCCTTAATGTGGCGGTTTGGGATTCAATGATTATCATTATCACACACTATGTAGGACCACCACATGTGGTGTGGCATAATACGAGTGGAATTAGTGTGTACATTTAGAGAACACAAGAATGGGTAAGGCAAGGAACCCCATATAAAAAATTATATGGTCACTACTTATGTACACATACGCAGCATGAATAGCTACATTCATCCAAGAACATGGGTATGACCCTGAATGGAATGTGCATTCCATGTATATACCCTACACGCTATGTGTTGATAATATGTTCTAGATCTATGTACCTCTTGTTATATTTCCAATGGGTGGAGTGGGACCACAGACCATGTGGGTCCACTCACATGACGTGTACCCCATAGTTCTATTTTAGGAAATAGTAAACTCTCATATCTCTTTCATTTTGAATTATTTTTTTTGTAAAAGAGAGGACTATCTTGAGTATTTCACCGTGAATATCATTATGGTTGAAAAATGTATCTACGAATTGTGATTGCTTAGTAAAATATAAATGATGGTTGTGATTGTGTATTAACACTAGAGGCATTCTGAGTGGAACAGTCCATCTGGTCTCAGCAATGGTACTCAATATCTACACAGGAACCCTATATCAAGGATTGGCCTAAGAACTCTAAAAACACTTATAGTGGAACCCTCATGATATTATAAGAATGGTTCATATACCAGTTATGTGTAACCACCTTGTTTTGTAGGGTATTTATCCTCAATATACTTATAGAGTGGAACCCTCCATAGAGATCTAGAATGAGTCCTCTACCATTAGAGGGGAACCCTCTTACTGAGAAGGAAATGGGTCCTCTATCAAATATTAGAGTGTAACCCTACTATTGGAATAGGGTAATGTTCCTCTATCTATTAACTAATTGAACCCTCCTGTTGTACTGAGTACGATATTGTGGCCCCTCAACTAAGTGACTCTATGATGATAAAGGAGATGATGATGTGGATTCATTACTAAATAAATAAATATTTAGTAGAGAAAAAACATTTTTGTGTGTTTTATAATCACACAAATATTTTTTGTTGAGGAATTAGGAGGTTCACTAATATATAATGAGACTAGAACTCGTGGATTATGTGTTAATAAATGTATATATTTTCTAATAAAAAGTTTCATAAGTATTAATTCCATTACACATCTATGGATCTTTTCACATATAAATTTTGGAAGAAAATTAAAACACATTACATTATATTTGAGTTCAATAAAAATTATCTATAAAAAATTAGTTTACAATACTAAAAAATGATCCTTAACAAATTCATACTCCTTTAGAAAATCTAAGGATCCTTTGATTAATATTTTGAAATGTAGTGGGTGCATAAAATATTATAGAAAGGTGTATTAAACCAATACATAATACATCAATAAATTTCTTCCAATAATTCTTTGCAAAAAATAAATTATATGTTATATTAAAAAATAAAATAAAAATTAAAAATTTATATCCTGAGGGTTATAATGATATATAACCGTGGAAAGCACAATTAAAAACCTATAAAAAATACATTATATTTGTTCAAACCATATTTATTTTTCGAAATTTAATTAACATTGAAAATTAATAGATTTCTATTTAATGTTTTATAAAATCGTCTATTTGAAAATATTAATATTGTTATGGAATGAATCAATATAAGGTTGATATTATGAAATCTAGGAAGCCACTAGTTGTATCACCTTTCATAAAAAATCCACTTGAGGTCATTGGTTCAGTAACCATTCCCCATATTCATTGTTGATATCCACGAGAATATTTTTATGAAATTTTTTTTTAATTTTTTTTTTCTCATTTAATTTTTATTAAAATAGCCATTAAGAAAAATTCGTAAAATATTTCCAAGATAAAAAAATTATCATATCAAATAATCATTATAAATGAATAATTTATAAAAATACAATAAATTTATGAAAAATCAATATTTAAGAACATAAAAATTACAATTATACATATAAGGAAGTAATAAAAAATACATCCTTTTATTAAATCAATCATGCAATGGTAATACTAATAATATATAATGGCCACATCTAAAAAAATCCTTATTATTCAATTGATTAAAATAAACACTATGAAAGATAATGATAATTAATAATCCCCTTAAACATATAAATAATGTCACTAAAAATAATTACTAACAATATCATTTTAAAATCACATGGGAATTGTGAATGAAAAATAACACTTTTAAATGAAATATTTATTTTGAAGAAAACTATTTCTCTTGCATAGTTTTTTAGTAAAAAATCCATAATATTCAAAAATATTAATTTTCTACAAATTAAGTGTCTAAAAATTAGAAATAATCATTAAAAAATTGTTTTTTAGGACAAAACATGAAATGGAGAAAATTGTTAGATTTTTTACATAATGGAAACATAATTAATATGAAAATAGAAAAAATTAAATTTAAAATATTAATCCATTATTTTTTTTAATATTAATTCACTACATATATAACAAATTTTATATTATATATCTCATAAGAATATAAAATAGTTTTTAAAATATAAATCCCTTACATAAGGTAATATTTCTTGAAATATAAATCCATTAGTTATTGGGTTTTAAAAAATATTACCCATAGTTTTGATAATATATGTTTCCCATATGAAATTAATTTCACCATTTGATGAAAAATATTTTTAAATGAAAAATAAAATTTTAAAATAAGAGTTTGAAAATAATAAATATCCTTTATAAATAATTTGTTCTGAAAATAAAATATATAGAGTCAAAATTAATGTTCACAATATATATATGATTGAGAATATAATTTCATTAAAAAGAAACACTAATATATAATATTATTTTAAAATGACTTTCTTTTCCTATTAACCATGACGTGACAATAATGTGTTGAAATTCATATCCTAGATATCAAAATTTTTGGACTTGCTCTATACTAATATCCCCACACACCCATAATATCTATCAAATTCTAATTGGGGGAGGCATGTAATTATTTGACAGAAATTTTTTACATGAAAATATATGAGGATCATGATTTTAATATATTTTTTCATGGTTTTTTTGATTTATCAAAAATATTATACTATATTTTCTTCTTACTAAATTATTTTTATCGTAATTTGGTCTCCCAACATAATCTCCTACTTTAATTTATTTCACAATTTCTAACAAAAAATATAATTAAATAGGTGTACCTATATATTGAAAACCTAATAGAATGCCTTATAATAGTTCCCCGAGAAGACAATATTTTCCACATGAGAAATTTCCAATTGTCCAATGTATATTCCCACTTGGTTTCATCAGCATGAAATAAAATTTCATGGAGATAACCTTTAATATATTTAATTTTCATTTTATTATTTTTATATATAATGTGTAATTATTTTGGGACAAGAATATATGATGTCGTGCGATTATAAGGCATGATGTGCCTGAAATAAATGACTGAATCAAGTTAAACTTTTAAATAGCATGCATGAGCAGTTTTCATGAAAAAGTGGAATAACATTTAAATGGGTTCCTAGATTATAGACCTGATGGAATGGTTGTGTTCATAGTGGAATCATTAACTTAGTTGAGGCCTAACATCGACCAGCCTGAGTCAGCTGTAAAAGATAGATTTTGGATGTTTTAATGGAAATAAAAAAACCAATTTATATTATTTGAACCTATTACTTCAAACAAAGATCCATTATTTTGTTTCAAATAACTAGAAAAATTGGGTTACGCTCATATCTATGGTATAATCACTGCAATTCTATAGAGATTTGGCGAGGATCCACCCCTGGCGAATTCTCTATGAATGATAAAAATGATGATGTGTAGAGAGTGGAGTACCATGATCGAATCCCGACTGATAATGGGTCTTCATATTCTTCAAGGATCGATATAGGGGTTTTTGTTTTTATTTTTTTCCTCATTATTGGATTAAACAATGAATATAAATCTACCCATGAACAGGATGACCCGCAAATCGTTCGTTCATGTGGGAGGGTCTCTTATCAGGATCATTTTGGGGAATTAAACTGTACATGATTTGATTTTTATTTGATTTGATTGTATAATATATTTATAATGGTAGAAGATCAATGATTTGATGAATGATGGTTTTGTTTAGTTCATCTTTTTTTATTTTTTAACCCTTTTTAAACCAACGTTCTTCATTTTCATTGGGGGGTTAAGAAAAATGGAGCATTGTGCATCTGTTTCGCATCCCGATGATCCAAAGTCATAGATCTGACATGAATATGACCTAGTGGATGTGCGATGATGATTGTGGTAGGTGAATAGACATAGATTGTGAGAAATAGTTTCTCATAGGTTCTTTATGTGGGTAGATTGTAACATGTTTTTAGGGCAGATCAGAGGCCTGAAACCATCAAAATCATCATTGCAATGGAAGGAAGAACTTGATACTTCGGTATCATGATGAACAGATTCCCAGAACAAATAAAGAAAGACTGACGGAGGCATGTGGAGGATAAGTGCTGATTATGGAAAATCCAAAATAACACGACCTTTTCTACGAAGAACACACCCTGTGGGCATGGCTCACTATCATCTAGGGTTTTGCGATGTAGGAAGAGATGAAATGGAGTCTTCCAACTGTCACATGACATGTGGGTCCTTACGTAGGACTAAGTGTGTATCTATGATGATTCATGGACACAGGGTGGAGTACAAGTCATGTACTACAGCATATATCAAGATGATGCCGGTTACACGTGTTTCCCCATATACAGGTACATAGGTTGGCAGAAACATGTTTAATCCGTGTACTAGAACCCAACCAACATACATATATTGGCCCCCGGATAGTCAGACATAGAGTGTTATATTCATACATGATGTGTATACATATTTCTACAATACATGCTCTTCGACATAGGCTGTTGTATAAGGGAAATACCTAGTGTCATAGGGCATAATGTGGGACATTTCTAAACTACATCTACATTTCTATCCATTTCTTAATCTTATTTTCCACTGATCATTGGACATGTTTCCTTTGGGATAGTTCCCATTTTTCGTGTTCCCCCAATGTTCAATATTATTTCCACCCACTAATGTATAATCCCTTCAACGAGACATTCCAGATAGAGGAATAATCCCTCTGAGTGGCCTGATGTGAAATCATCTACCCATTCATAGACATAGGTAGATTCGGGTATCAATGTGACCAAACCTACATGACACTGATCCTCTACATAGCAGGTGAATTCTGATGAGTCATGGTATAATCCAAAGAAATAGAAGGGATCCTTATTCATGTATCGTTATCTTTCCCCACTCATGATTGTGTTCTTCAAAAATGAGTGTATTAATTCTATATTTTGATCTATCAGTGTGTCTATCTCTCTCGTGACACTTCCCAACAATCTTAATTCCCATATGAAATTTATCATAGCTATTATACTCATTGAGTTAGTTCTCGTAGATGAGTACTTTTTATAATTTTTGATATTTATCCCTTGAAAGGGTATTTGGTCATTGTGACTTACCTATAGGCCACAGGTATCAGTTTCAAGTATATATTGATAAGTTTCTCTTGTTATATATTCTATAGACATATAATGTGTAGTGTTGATGTAGATACCAAAGCATGACATAAATAGACATTACATTTCTTTTGCTGAATACTTAATACATGACCATAAATATGCCCAATGATCTTATTAGTTTATTGTATTTGGAAACTCGAAAAAAAATTCTAATCATGGTGAAATATCATTAATATCACCTATAAAGGATATCCGCTTTTTTCTTACCTAAAATCATTCTTTATATCATATGGAAAGGAAAACATAGATAGGGTGAGATCAAATGCTCAGTAAGGGTACACATGGAGAACATAAAATAGTCCATAAACATTTGAACGTATTAACATGAACATAATGTTTAGACATCAAAATATTGAGTCATGAAATAAATCATGGCAGTGCATAATACATGGATCAAAAAGGAAAAGTAACCATAATATAATAACATTGGAATAAAACATGTAATTGTGTCAAAAAAATAAGCACATAATACGATTTCCATTATAGACCATGCATTGCCACCAAGACCATCATAGTGGAAAATATACATTACTGAACCGGGTTTACTTGTCATTTCATCCATGTATTACTGAAAAATATTTAGTTAATGTTCCAGTCATGTCTATCTCATGAGATATATATATTTATTCAATTCATTATAGGATGTTATAGGTCTTACCCTTCTCTAAATAAATCCATTATTACATATTACACTTAAACATAGAAACATTCACCATGGCATACCCCAAGAAATGAAATGGGTTACATAAACATCATTCCATCATTATCGATAAAAAAGGATTTAATAAATAAAATTCAATCATAAACACAATCCTATCATTTTCTTAATAGGGATATAAACTTAAAACTATGTAATCTTAGTTGGAAAATTATTTTGATAAAACACTTGTGCTTCATTCCTAAGGAAAATATACTTTCTTCTTCAAAAAAAAATTACATATATTAATGTGTCATGCAATTTTAAAAGAAAAAAAATTAGTTGAAAATACACTTGTAAAGGTGTGGTGGAAGATTCATGGAAATAATATGTCCGGAAGACGGAAAAACTGTTCATTCCGTATAAGTTAAAAAAACATTCTCCCCATACTTTTGTCGGAAATGTAAAAAAGTACCTTATTTGGTAATAAAAATAACGATTCCTTAAAAACCATGTAGTGAAATTCAAAATGGATAAAAATGACTTTAAACATACAAAGGAAAATATTAAACATTTTATGAAAGTGTTTATAGAAAAAAATGTCATGTATGACAAATATACCCCTAGTAAATACATAGGAATAAACAATATCAGATAAAACCAGATTGGAAATGTTAGCCTTTACCATTGGTCTAATATGGTTAGTATATATCCAATAATTTTGTAAAATGATTTAAAAAATTTACTATTTAATTCTGGAAATTGAATAATTTTTATGATTACATTTATGATCATATTTTCATTCATTTTTTAGTAACATTTCATTATTACTTGTTATTCAGGTATTGACTGCTTTATGTTCTTTTTTTTGACAGATAAGTTCTTATTACGCTTTTTAGGTTATAGTTATATCATTGAAATCATAGTATTAGTATAATATATATCATATATATTCATTCAATTAATTTATATAATCATGGTTTAATGAAGATTATGTAGAACGAATGAAATCTCATTGTGGAGACGGTAGGTGGTACGTACACATGAGAAACATTATCATTCCCATTATTTTTAATGGTATTTAAGTGGATGTGGTATAGTATATCATAATTAGTACCATGATAAAAAAATCATATATAGTTCTTATTTCTACCATTATACTAATCCATGCATGGTGATGGTGAAAAATATATTACACCACAATGTGGAGATGCTAACCTGTACTTATACACGCACAATGATTTCATTTTTCGTAGGATGCATAGAAAGTGAAAAAGGGTTGTTTTATATTTATAATAACATATAAGTATATGATATATACTTTTGTTATTACTTTATAATGAAACATCTAAATAAGAGGATATAGATGAATAAATAAATTTGAATGAATCAATAGAAGAAATTACCTCCTCCTCGACGTTCTCCTTTTAAATTTTCTCATAGGGCACTAGAATTGGTATTTTGTTTGACACCCCAAGATTCCACGATACGTTTCCATTGAATAATGCAATAGTTTTCATTTATAACACACCAAGACCAATCAATATAGCCGTTATAAATAGTAATACCCACTTTTTTAAATTTTATAAAAATGAACTTCATTTTTGAATTCAGAATAATGAAATTAGCTTAGGGAGAAGTTTTGTTATTTTTTATGAATACATTCAATTTTTGATGAATAGTAAAAAAACACTATAATATTGGTTAAAAATGACTTTTTATTTGAATAACTATTTATTTTAATTTAATTTATTTTTGGTCAAAATAGATATATATTGTCTATATATGTTCAATTCAATTCATTAGAGTCATCATATAATATATTTATATATAAATAATATTATCGAACTATTTACTAACTTTTACCCATCTCATATGAGCACTTAAAAATTTGTATAAAACATAATTTTACCACTTCTGTGAGTTAAATATCAAAAATCAGAGAGGCATAGTTAATATTAGTAAGTATAATGTGGTTTAATAAGATGAATATAATTTTTGGTGAATAGTAACTTTTTACTTTTATTTACCATGATTAAATATAAATAAGGTAATTATGGGTAAAAATGATATCATAATTACCCTAAAACATGTCCTAATTCTGTTGGATAAGTTTATTTCTACCATAAAAACCCTTAGGAATAAAATATGACCTTTTTGGTCGACTTGGATTACATTAGAACATTTATAATTTTTTTATTTAAAGAAGAGTTAAAAGAGTTAAATTTAATGTTTAAAAACAAAACTATATTTAATATAGGGTTATGCATTAGATAAATTCTGTTATAAACATTCATTATAAATAGAAAAAGATTTCCTACATAATAGTAATTTATTTATAATTGTTATACATTAAATAAGTAAATTTATTTATGCAATAATGAAGATGCAGTAATTACCTTATTAATGAAAGATTAAAATAAATGATATTATAAATATCCAAATAAATCTAATTTTAAACTTTTAATGAATTCCAATAATTTTATAGGTTAATATGAAACTTTAGGGTTGATTAAATGAATTGTTTTCGTAGTAATAATGTTTTTATGAATTTATCAAAAACACAATTCCAAATAGTGTCAAAATTGACATAAAAGTTTTTTTTAAAAAAAATATTATATTATTAATGGATATTATTTTTCTAAAAATATAAGTATTAGAAAAATGTTCTAAATAAAATTATATATGTCATTAATTAACCACTTGAGGTTCTATTTAAAGTTTATAGTAACTTTACGAACCATATAATATAAAAATACAAAGAGACATGGTAAATGTCAAACTGTTTAACTAAGAGTTAAATCTAAAAGATAAGATTAATTTGATGAAATAAACATATATAAAACCTATTAGATGATATGTTATCTACCCTTAACCACCTTATAATTTAAATAATTAATTTTTGAGCCACTAGAAATTGTAAATTATTTTATTATAAAATATTATTTCATTCTTTTCCTAAAGTGAATATCACCACTCTTATAAAAGGTCACCACCCTTTATATGAAATTCACACCATCAAAGACATTTTGATCAACCAAACCCTACCCAAATATCCTCTAGACTATCCTCCCTTAATTATAGTGGTTTTCATTTAGTCCTAAAGCCATCCGAAGGAACCCTTTTGATCAAATCAAAATGAAGAACCTGAATAAGAGGTAAATGTTTTGTCACCTCATTCAAGTTCTTTTATTCTTCTACATCCTCTTTCTCTGTTGTTTCCATTATAAAATAATCACTAAAGTATATCTTATATACCATGATGTTATTATACAAATGTTACAACCATATTAATTATTATATCCATCCTATAAATGACTAATTCACCAGACCTATGTACGTACGGATTACCATCTCCACATTGTGGTGTAGTTTGTTGTTCAAACACTTTATTGTTTGGATGGGTATAATAATGAGTATAAATGATTTAAATAATAAATATAACATTATAATTATTCTGTATATATGATATAACATCAACATATATATTATTTTAATATCAAAATAATGATATTTTCACTCGTGCATACGTCCGCAATACCGCCTCAACGAACGCGATGAGATTAATTCCCCATCCAAATCATTAAAGAATAATTATAATTTTATGATTAAAAATAATGTCATTAAACATAATATCATTACATATATGAATCCAATACATTCTATACATTACAAACATGGCTTACGTAACCATGTATATAAATAAAAATGAACCATTTAACACCCGAAATGATGATACTACTATAATATCATTAATAAAGAAAAATTATAAGATTTAATAAGATATAAAATTTATGTATATGTATCTTGAATAATTAAATAACAACTATTTTAGCATTATATATAAGGTTATTCTACCCTCAACCAGGGAAAAGTGAAAGGTAAGGGTTAATTACACGATCTCTTTATTATCAGAGGTTTTTTTTCGTAAGAATCTTCTGGGAATTCTATATCATCCACATCCATATTTCTTAGAAATGTATTCCAATTTTTTTTACTATTTACTGGACTATGGGTTAATGTAATTTATACCTTTGTTTTACTTATTACTAAATGGTTTTTAGGGATTTATTTATATGGAAATTAATGTTTTTATAATTTTCATTCCATTCAGAAGTTTCAAAGTGGTATGGGACACTTTGATTCGAAAATGTCTTCAAATGTCATCCTTTTTAAATTGTGTGACTTTTAAATGTTTTCGTGAAAAATAGATATTTCTCTCAAAGATTTTTACAAATCATTTTCATCTCTATCAACATCCTTGGTTAGATTTTAAACTTTTTTGAAATTGATTTATTATGATACCAATATTCCTTATTGTGTTGATAGTTTTGTGATATTTTTGACTATGGATGTGTTATTTTTATAACATTCATGGTTTATGGATAAAGAATTGACATTTTGTATTCATGTTTAAAAATGAATGATTATGTTATGTTCAAACATTTTCATATGAGGAATGCATTGGACTTAGTAATTGATGGGTGGAGCCTGCTATAGCTCCTCGATGAATTAGTAGGTCTCATTAGACAAACTAGTGTCTAGGCACAAGGCCTTTACAAAATATTATTTGTAGTCTTGGAACAAGGCCTTGACTATGTGGTTATAAAGTCTGGATTATAAATTCCATCACTATGGAAGTGGCTATTTATATTTCATGTGATTATTTGACTAATATATTATCCGTGTGAATAAGTAAATGGAATTATTTGAATTTATATTTCCCATATTATATTGAAGTTCATGTTTAAAAGGATTTTGTTTTATTCTTACATTGAATTAAATTTTTATTCTTATTTATGAATGATTTTGCTATATTGTTATCCTTACTGAGAATCTGAGCTCACCTCTTTCTATTTTTTTTATTTTTTCCACGATGGGAAGAAATATATTATGACTAACCTACAGGGATAGTATAAGGGATATTAGTGTGGCCTATGAAGACTATTTCATTGCAGTTTTTCATTTTATAATGTAATGTAAAACATATAAATATATCTAGAATTTCCAAGGCTGCTAAACTAATCGGTATTTTGAGAATTGATCTTTTGTGATCATGCCAATGGTATGTAATAATGCACTGACTCTGGGTAACTAGGGTCGAGGCATTATAGTTGGTATTATAGGATGTTTTGTACAAACCTTGGAAGCTAGATTTAGAACAACACAGATTATTGAACATTACCCTAAGATTGAAAATGAGGATTAGTATAGAATAACTTCCTAGAATTTTGGTAATTTAGAGATTTTGTGAGTTTTCCAGGAAATACATTTATGTCTAGATATGGGCAGGTAAAGGTGTATCTGACACATATGTACCTAGGGGTAAAACCTGAAAACACCGCTTTGAGCTAGACTAAAATGGGAACTACGTCATGACAACGGGCCTTGCTGCAATCTTGGTTACGACCGTCCCGGTGGATAAGTTTCGGATAATTATCATTTTCTTTACAAACCATTATGAAGAATTTATTATTATATACTTCCTCAAATAAAAGATTTTTATGATTATGGATTATATCCATAAATTGATCAATTTGTGTTAAGAATTTTACATGTTTGGATTTATGTATTGAGATTCATAAACTAATCTAGTGTGTGCCATTATTTAGAAATGGCGCCTAGTGGATCGAATAGAAATTATATCAACACATGTAATCATGATAGAAAATTCCCTCCATCTCAAGATAATTATAGTATAACTTGTGAAGAAACTAGTGTTGATCAGCTTATCACCATACTAGAACAAATCTCTCTGGTTATGAATAATAACCTTGCCCGCATGGAGCACCCTAATCCACAATGCAGAGGATCAATGTTAGAACGCTTCATGAGAAAACAACAGCCAACATTCAATGGGAGTAAAATCTATTAGTAACTGAGCAATATAATAATTCATTAGAGAAAATATTTCATTCTTTGGGAAGGATGAGAATGATATAATTATGTGAGAGGAAAAGAATTTTTGAATAGAGGACATACCTAATGGGAATGAATATGTTGATGTGTTTCTAGAGGATTTACTAGCACATCCATCGGAATGATAAATTGAGTTTTCTATTGAATTAATTCTCGGTTCAAGGCCCATATCGAATAACCCTTATATAATGGCCACTATGTAATTAGTGGAACCAAAGAAATAACTAGAGGAATTGAGTAATAAGGGATTTAATTTCCCTTTTTTCTCCATGGAGATCCCCTGTACTTTTTGTTAAGAAGAATGGAAGATCTATGAGGTTGTGCATTGACTACACGGAGATATATGAAATAACAATAAGGAAAAAGTATCCCCTACCTCTGATTATTGATTTACTTGACCAACTTCCTCGAGCTCAATATTTTTCAATGATTGACCTTCTATCTGGATATCATCAGTTGTGTGTTAAGAAGGAAGTCATTCTTAAAACATCATTTCGATCCAGGTTCAGGCATTACAAGTTTATAGTAACGTCTTTTGGGATGACTACTAAACCCTTTGTTTTCATGGATCTAATGAACATAGTTTTCAAGGAATATCTCAATGACTTTACAGTGGTATTTATTGATGATATCCTGGTATACTCCAAAATCTATGAATATCATAAAAATCACCTTTTCACCATTCTGGAAACCCTCAGAAAAAATGAATTATACGAGATGTTTAGAAACTGTGAATTCTGGATTCAATATATTTCATTTATTGGCCATATTGTCTCTACGGATGGAATATTTGTTGATCCATAACCGACCAAGGCAATCCATGAATTTCCAGCACCGACGAGTATAACTAAGGTACCCAGTTTTATGGGTTTAACATGTTATTAATGGAATTTTGTCATGAATTTTTCCTGATTGGATAACCCATTAACCATGATCACACATAAAGGAGTTAAATTTGTTTGTAAAAAAGAGTGTGAATTTTTTTTGAACAAATGAATAGAAGATTAGTCAACTATACTATCTTAACTCTTCCATCAGGGAACATAGGGTTTGTCATTTATAGTGATGTGTCAACAAAAGTACTTGGTTATGTCGTTATGTAGAATGATAAAGTTATTTAATATGCGTCATAACCACTAAAAAAATTCATGATAAATACTATCCTACTCATGATCTTGAGTTATCAGCATTATTAATTTCTCAGAAAACATTGAGACACTATCGCTATGGTGAAAATGTGAGATTTATACTGATCACATGATTTTGAAATATATTCTCAGAAAAAAACTCAACATGATGCAAAGGTGTTGGCTTGAACTACTCAAGGATTATGAATGAAAAATACACTACCACCCGGGGAAGGCAGATAAGGTGTCAGATGCTTTGAACAGTAAGGATCTTGGAGGATTGAACAAGATGAAGGTTCAAAGGGATCATATTTTATTGAATCTAGTGAAAATGGATATGGGAATAATCATGGAAGGAGAAACATCAATAATTTTTCAAATGGTTGAAAAAACACCTTTACGAGAATGGATAAAATGTTCTCTGGCTGATGGTGAGGAGTTTCAAAATAAAATTAACGTTGTGATGCTGTGAGATTGAGTGAATTTATATATGAAGAAGGGATTTTGAAATTTGAGAAGAGACTTTGTGTTCCTGATATACCAGATCAAAAAAATGAATTGTTTGATGATTCTCATAGCTCCAATTTCTCTATACACTAGATAAGAACCATGATTTATAGAGATTTTATGGAACATTTTTGGGGGGACAACATGAAGAGGTAGATTGCTGAATTTATGCCAGGATGTATGGTTTTTCAACAAGTGAAAGCTGTAAGGAATCAACCTTGAGGAGTCACGCAACCTCTTCCCATATCTGAGTGGAAATGGGATAATATTATGATGGGATTTTTCATGTGGATACCAAATAATATTAGAAAAAATGATGATATATGGGTTATTGTTGATCCTCTTATAGAGTCAACACATTTTCTTCCTATAAGAGAAGATTTACCACTTGAACGTCAAGCAAGACTATATATTAATGAAGTTTTAATACTTCATGGAGTACCCCAATCAATTTTTTCTGATCATGATACCTGTTTTACATAAAGATTCTAGAAAAATAATCAGAAATACATGGATACTAAATATCGTTTTAGAACTAACTACCACCCTCAAACTGATTGACAATCAGAATAGACTATTAAATCTTTAGAAGACATGTTGAGATCTTTCTGACTTGACTTTCAAAGTTTGTGGGATCAATATTTAACTATGGTAGATTTTTCATATAACAATAGCTTCCATTAATTTATTAATATGGAACCATATGAAGCATTATATGAAAGGAGATGTCGCACACAAACTTGTTTGGATGATTTTGGTGAAAGAAAACTCATAGACCCAAAACATATTGAGGAAACGATAGAAAGTGTGAAGTTTATCCAAAACCACATCAAAGCATCACAAAATAGGAAAAATAGCTATTTAAATAACCAAATGAATGATTTTGATGTTCAAGTAGGAGACGATGGTTTCTTAAAGTTATCTCTATGGAAGGTGGTTATAAGTTTTGGTATGAATGGTAAATTGAGTCCCACGTACATAAGACCTTTAGAAATTCAAGAATGAATTGGATTTGTAGCTTTTCGTTTGGAAATGCCTCCAAGTCTCTCCAAAGTTCATGATATTTCTACGTATCACTATTGAAAAAATACATGCTTCACCCAAAAAATGTACTCACCTATGAGGAAACTTAACTGAAACGTGATATGTCTTATTGTGAAGAGCCTGTGAAAATTCTTCATACCAAAAAACAAGTGCTGCGAAACAGGACGACTCATCTTGTAAAAGTTATATGGAGAAACCATAAGATGGAAGGGGAAATGTGTGAACCCAAAGTACTTTTGATGTAGCCACCCGACACTTTTTATGTAGAAATATTCTTGAAATATCATGGATGAAATTATTGTAAGAATTGGAGAATGTTACACCACAAGCATCCACGCCACGTTTCCCTTTGAATAATGCAATAACATACATTATACGCAAATTGGAGATTTTAACACACCTCAACCAATCAAACTGGCTGTTATGAATAGTAATAACCAAAATTTTGAAATTTTGTAAAAATGGACTTCATTTTTGGAATCATAATTTTGAAATTAGCTTAGGGTGAATTTTTGATATTTTTTTCTGAAACATTCATTTTTTATGAGTAGTAAAAAACACTACATAATTGGTTAAAACCGTCTATTTATTTAAATAATTAGTTATTTATATTAATTTATATTAGTTCAAAATTTATACATAATATATTTATATATATTTTTAATGTAATTCATTGGAGTCATTTTAAAATATGTTTAGACATATAAAATTTTATCGAAATACTTACTGTCTTTTACCCACCTCCCCGGAGCATTTGTAAATTTTTATAAACATAATTTTACCGCTTCTATGAGTTTAATTTTAAAAATATGAGAGACGGAGTTTATATAATTATGTAAAATGTTGTTAAATTATATGAATATATTATTGGGTGAATTGTATCTTTCTTCTTTTATTTACCACTGTTAAATGTAAATAGGGTAATTAAGGGTAAAAATGATATCATAATTACCCTATCACATATCCTAATTCTATTAGTTATGTGTAATTCAACCAAAAACAAGCTTAGGAATAAAATATGATCCTTTAGATCCATTTTGATTGCCTTAGGATGTTTATTATTATTTTATTTAATGAATAGATAAAAGAGTAAAACAATGATAAAAAACTAATAAATTTTTAATATAGGGTTATACATAATTAAAATTTCACTATAAATATTAAATAGAAAGATAAAAGGATTTCCTACATAATGGTATTTTATTTATAATTTTTATACATTAAATAATTAAATTTATTTATGACACAACTATGATGTAGTAATTAATTTATAATGAAAGATTAAAATAATTGATATTATGAATATCCCAGGAAATATAATTTTAGACTTTTAATGAATTCCATTAGTTCTCTAGGATACTATGAAATGTTATGGTTTATTAAATAATTTTTGTTTGAGGTAATAAAGATTTTATGGATTTAAAAAAACAAAATATCAAGTAGTTTCAAAATTGACATTAATGCGTTTTTAAACAAATATTATATTATTAATTTATATTATATTCCTAAAAATCTAATTTTCGTCCAATGGTCTTAAATAATATTTTATATTTCATCAATGAACCACTTTATGTTCTATTGCATGTTTATAGTATATTTATTAACCATATAATATAAAAATAAATAGAGACATAGAAAATGTCAAATTATTTAAATAAGAGTTAAATCTAATAGAAAAGGATTATAAGATGACATAAACCTATAAAAAACCTATTGGTTGAAGGTTTTTCGACCCATACCCACATTATATTTTATTTAATTCATTTTTGAGCATTTTTAAATATATTATTATTTTATTATAAAATATATTTCATGATTTTCTTAAAGTGACCCTCAGTTCTCCTATAAAAGGGAACCTCCCCTTCTATCAAATTCACACCTTCAAAGCCATTTGGGTAGGCTAAACCCTGGAAAAATATCCTCTAAACTATCATAAATTTATCCTATAGGAATTCCTTTAGTTATAATTCCAACCTATGTAGCCCTTTTGATCAAATCAAAAGGAAGAACCCAATGAATAGGAAAATATTTCATCACGTCTTTCATGTTTATTTCCTCCACTTCCTCATTTTCATTGTTTCCATTATAAAATAATAACTAAAACATCTTTTATATACTATTATTTTATTATAAAAATTGTACATAAATATTCATTATTCTACCCATCATATAAATGACTATGTCACAATACATGCGTACATATGGATTACCATCTCCACGTTGTGGTATAGTTTGTTATTCAAACACTTCCTCATCTGGATGGGTATAATAATGAGTATAAATGATGTGAATAATAAATATAACATGATAATGAATCTTTATATATGATATAACATCCAATTATATATGATTTTACTATCAAAAGAACCATATTGTCACTCTTGTGTATATCTAGATTACTATCTCGACGTACGCGATGAGATTCATTCCCTATCATAATCATTCATGAATATTTTACATTTTATGATTAAAAATAATTTTTATGAACATAATATAACCATGTATATGAATCAAATAGATACTATATCTAAAAATTATGGCTTATGTAACCAAGAATGTAATGGAAAATGAATCTAAAAACACCTGAAACGATGATAAAACAGAAATATTATTAACAAAGAAATATTAGAAGATCAAATATGAAATCATATTAATGTATTTTGTTTTTTTATAATTTAATAACAATTAATTTCCCATTATACAGGAGTTTAATCTATTCCCAACTGAGGAAAAGTTCATGGTAAGAGTTAATTTCATAATCGCATTATTATCGGAGGTTATTTTTACGTAAGTATCTGCTGGGACCTCTTTATCATCCACATCCATGTTTCTTAAAAAAATTCCAAAACATTTTTAGTATTTAATAAACTATGTGGTAATGTCATTTTGACCCTTGTTTGACTTTTTACAAAGTGGTTTTTAATGATTTATTTATATGGAAAATAATTTTTTGCAATGTTAATTCCTTTAAAAAGTTTCAATGTTGTATGAGACACATTGATTCAAAAATATCTTTAAATTTATTACTTTATAAATTGTAGGACTTTTAAATTTTTTCATGAAAAGGAAATATTTCTCTAAAAGGGTTTTAAAAATCATTTTCATTTATGTCAACATCCATTGATGGATTTTAAACTTGTTTTATTTTGATTTATTAGGATACAAGTCTTCCCTATTGTATTAAAGGTTTTGTGATATGATTGACTTGGATGTGTTATTTTTATACCATTCATGGTTTATGGATAATTTATTTACATTTAATATGCTAGTTTTTATATGAATGTTAATGTTATGTTTGAACCATTTCATATGAGGAACGCAGAAAACTTAGTAAGTGACAGGTGGAGCCCACTATAGTTCATCGTTGCATCGGTAGGTATCATGAAACAAATACGTGTATTATCATAAGGCCTTGAAAAAGTCATATTTGAAGTCTTGGAAAAAGGCCTTAACTATGTGGTTATGATGTTTGGCAATATACATTCCATCATTATGAAAGTAGTTATTGATATTTCATGTGATTATTAGACTAATAGAATATCCATGTAAATAAGTAAATTGAATTATTTGATATTATCATTTCCATATTATACTTACGATCTTGATTAAAAGGATCTTGTTTTAGTCATATATTTCCTTAAATTATTATGAATTTTTATGAAATATTCCTCTCTATTATAATCTGTACAGATCATCTGAGCTCACCCCTTTCTATGTTTTATTTTTTCCAGGATGTGAAGAAATGTATTATGACTGACCTGCAGGGATAGTATAAAAAATATGAGTGTGGCCTATGAAGAATCTATTATTGTAGTTTTTTATTTTATAATGTAATTTAAAACTTATGAATGTATCTAGTATTTACAAGGAAACTATAATAGTTGGTCTTTCCAGACATGATATTTTGTGATCATGCTAATGTTATTTAATAATTTACCGAATCAGGGTAAATAGGGCAGTGGCCTTACATTTTGATAAGCCAAGAACCTCTAAGATGTTACTAGGTAAGTCAAGAAATGAAATGGGTAGGTTTGGTCTGATATTGAAGGCTCTAAATAGATTTAAGAGGAGAGCGAGTAGGTACCCTTTTATAAAAAGGGAGAGGGGCACTTTTGGAAAGTCCTAAATATTAATTTATTATAAATTCAAATATGATTTAAAATGGTCAATAACATATTTAATTCTAAAAAACGATGACCTTTTTTTAACTAAAAATAATCCAATAAATTTTAGACAATTTTTGAATATGTTTTAATCCTTATCTTTTTGGTTTAGCCCTTATTTTACACTTTTTAGTCACACAGTGATATCATGTTATTTATAAATTGTGGGATAATTTAATTACCATATCATGTCAGAACCCCCAAAATAAGTTTTTTATGAAATATTGATACTAATATTAACTATTTGGACAACTATTAGATTTATTATCATTTAATAGACAATTTTATGTTTTAAGTATTGAAATATGTCAATTCTAGATACAATTTTTATGTGACTTCTTTAAAAATTCATAATAACCTTATTAAATCGAACCAACAACATTCAATCATCCCTAATATGAATATATAATCCATAAAATTCATTTATGGCCTAAAAATATTAAAATTAAATTTATTTTAATATTTATAAATACATTTATTTGAATATTTCTTTAATTAGGTTATCACTACGTCCTAATTGTGTCATAAATAAATATATTAAGTTAACGTATAAAAATTATAAATAAAATAACATGATGTATTAAATAGTTTTAGGTTTATAATTATTAGCTATAGACATATAGATTTATTATATAACTCCATATTAAAATTTATTTTGTTAAAGACATATTTTTAGGTTGTAATTATCATGACGTGAAATTAATTCTTATAAAATGTCATTTTCACATCCAAATGAATCCATGGGGATAAAAAATAGATCCAAGGATTCCCATTTTTGGAAATAGCTTATAAAATATGATTTGGACAAGAGTTTGGGTAGTTTAATATTATTATAATATTATTTTTTTAACTCTTATTTACACGATTTACCCTTTAACTTGTTAAATAAAATAATTACTGATGTTAATATTATTAATTTATAAAATTAAAAAGTACATATTTATACATTTTAGAATTCATAATTAAAAATAAGGAATTCATATTCCCAATTCAAAACACATAATTTGCAGTATTTAATATAAATTAATTCATGTTGTCAAAACCAAAAAACAGGTTTTTAAGAAGTAATAACTATCAAAAGATTTACATATGTTCATGTCTAATTTTAAAGTGAAATTACATGAATGAACATACATGGATTAAATGATAAGAATATAATCCAGTGATATTTTAAATCCAATTATGAGTAAAATCTATCTATATAGAGATATTAGATTTCAAAGTAGTTTTGAATAAAAATACTGTATTTTTTACTATTCATAAAAATATGAATTTCATCAGAAAAATACCAAAATTCAATCCAAAGTAAATTTTGATGTTCCACTACTAAAAAAGAAAAATATATTGTAATATTTAACATATATATGTGAAAAAAATTAGATTTAAAATGAGGGAACCATCAAAAAGTGTTAAAAATGTTTTTTTAATACATATTTATCCGAAAAAAATTCATTTTTTCTCATATCATGCTCTATAAAATGTGTAAGTTTAATTCTAATGTTATATAAAATTAAAAATTTGGTTCATACTATTCATAGAGTCTAGTTTATATCTAAAAATTTATTAATATTTTATGATATATCGTGGTTCAGCAAAACTCGATATCATGTACAACACATGCTATCAAGGAAGGTCTCTCTTGCAAGTAACACAATCTAAGTTAATGTTTCATATAGAGAAAGATAATATTGGATTATAATAACACACAAGACATCAAAAAAATGAAAATAATAAATCTCATAAAATCTCATGGAGTTACATTTCACCCCCCCCCCCTAAAATGAATCTCTCCCTCAAAATTCCATGGGGTTATAAACAGTTTACTAAATGAAAGATTATTTCATATAAAAAACATTGTAAAATGGAATACTAAAACATATTTATAATAAGGAAATATAAAATCATAATGGTTACCCAAATTAACTCATCACTGGGATTCCACATAGGAGAACATATTTGGGAACTGAAAACATGGATATGAAAGGGAAATCTAACAATCGAGTTCTGATGGATAGTGATAGATAAAATGGTTGGAGAATGTAAAAATCCCAATGTCCATGAATATGAGATGGTTTAAGGGACCATATAATTCATCAGGTATTAATGTTCAATGATAAATATTTTTGTTTTCAAGATCCATTTTTAATGTTGATGTTTTTCATGAGAATAAATATATACTTGATTTTGGTACAATATCACTATTGTTCATGCATTGAAAAAATTCAAATTCATATATTATTTGAATAAATGAAAATTAATTTTTCATTCATGATGTATTATAGGATCATGCAATACAATGAAATGTCATTCCAGCTGTCACAAAAAAATGTTAGCACAAGTAATCCAATATGCATATATCTACATATAGTGAGACAACACATTAATATAAAAAATATAAAATGGAAAATAACATATAATATCCATAAAATGATTACATTATAATCCTTCGAAAAATTAAAAATATAGAACGATAGAAATAGTTGAACAAAATCGACTTAACATTTATCTCACATATCTCATGTTTATGTTCATGGTTTTCAAATTCCCTACATGTGAATAACTTATTTATGTAATCTCATGAGACATAATAAAATGAATTATAGTAGAACCTCAGTGAAATAACGCATTCTTCCAAAATAATCACATTCATCACACAAAAAATATCAAAAAATATATATACTCAAACAATGCTATCACTTTGTCCTTTTATCAGTCATGATCTCATTAATTATACTAAATATTTCATTATCTTATTATCTCATCCTTATGTGAATATCATGTTCCTTCCAAAAATACTTCAATAACATTTCAAGGTTACTAGTACCATATAGAAATTGAAAAAAGAAATAAACCAATACATAGATATTCCAATATTCCATAATACTATTAATGATAATCCATAACACTATTTTGGAATCCCATTTAATACACACTAAATCATACTTCCACTTCATTTTCAAACTCGATATCACCTATAGTGATCACATGTGACTTCACTTTGACATTGTACTTAAGAGGTCACAAACTTAGATCATCATTAACCCTTGGATTTGATCATTGTTTACCATAATTCACCATTTACTTTCACGTGTAGCATTGATGTGTTGGTGGTGAATTCTATGTAGTAATTTCTTTATTCACATCATTAGAAACACTTTTCCCACAACATTGGCACTCAACTACTCTATAGCCTTCTTTTCAACAATTGTAACATTTTATAGATCCTTTATTAGAATCTCCACCACTCATCATTCCACACATTGTGAATTAGGAAACATTCATATTCTTTTCACCATTTTTTGATATTTTTCCTTGAACTCCAAATTTTGTTTCCTATTAAAACAATGACATGGATATATAACACTATCTTTTATTTCTACATTGATAGGACAACTAACAATATATTCATATCTAATGATTTCCTTTAAAGTTAATCATCTTAGAATACATAGTTTTAAGCCACTTAAGAATCGATCATCATTACATTCAGGTTGGAAGATAAATACAAAAGGATACCTTACATGATTTGTAATGTTCACCTCATATGTACCAACAGATTCATCACCCCTTTTTATAATCTCATATAACTCTTTTTATATCTTTATTCAAATAATAAGATAGAAATACTTATTTTTTTTAATAAACACTTCTCATTCCATGGACCAACTTTCATCTTGGTCCCTTGTATTCTTAATTAGAGTTCACCACTGGTATACTTCAGCTTCTAAATGATAAACAACCAAAAAATATTTTAATGATATGAACAATAAAGGTTGTAAAATATCATTTTAACAGTAATGATCCATTTTTTAGCAACAAGTGGATCAGAAAACCCACTGAAGGAAGGTGGATGTTTCCTAATAAAGGATTAAACTGATTTTTGTTCCCTTATCTACTCATTTGGATGTTCATAATGATACATATCTTGTGTAATTATAGAAATAGGTTTTTTACTCTATATCACATAACATTTGGTTGTTTATGAGGGAAATAATTGCATTTCCCAGTGTAATGATCATTAATGTGGTTCGTTCATGTTTGGACAATTTTCTAAACCCAAAAGATTAGTGTAAGAAGAAAAAATCATACTAGGAAAACAATATAATCAAGGAGATTAATTTCAATATCTAAAATTTTAGGTATAATACAAGGTTATTCATGATATTAATCAAAATTATAGGATTGTAACCTATAATTATACCCAACCATAGGGACATATTTGAACATACCTTGGAAATATCCCTAAGAATCTCACTGAATTTTTCACATCCTAGTTTCCATATGATGACTAAACCATCACTCAGATACAAACTGCAGACACCCAAGCTTGACATACATGGACATTAAATTTCTTTTTCAGAATAAATAATGCATTATACAAATATAAGGCCAAATATCGTATTTTTTAAATGTCTTCGGAAACTCAGAACAAAATATTATAATTAAGGTGAATGATCATCAACAACTCACATAAAGATCTTCCCCTTTTTTCCAACCTAAATCAATTCATTAAATCATGGGTAAAGAAAACAAATAAAGGTTTATCCCAGATTCCCAGTAAGGGTAAACATGGAGAACATAAACAAACCATAAACATTTGAACTTAGAAACATGAAAATTAATTTTAAACATCCAAATATTGAGTCCATACACAACATAAGACATGGATCAAAAAGTAAAATTAATAATTATATAATATAATTGGAATAAAACAAGTAATTGTCTAAAAAATAATCACAAAATATTATTTCCATAGTAGCCGGGGAAGTTATTCTAAGAGAATCATTATGGAAAAAGTCCATTACTGAACTGGGATTACATGTCATTCTAGCCATGTATTACTACTAATGATTTACAATCTATTGAATTCATGTCTATATAATGAGATATAAATAATTATCTAATGCCTTAGAGGTAGATATAGGTCCCACCAATCTCATAGTGTTACCATTCTTACGTGTGCCACAAAAATATAGAAACATTCACCATAGTGTAACCCCTCAAATCAAATGGGTTTATTAAACATAATTCCACCATAATTGACATAAAAATGTTTTTAATAAATAAAATTCAATCATAAATAAAATAAAATCACATTAATAATAGGGATATAAAAAAAAGATATGTAATCTTCGGTGTACAATAATTTTGATAAAACAAATGAGCTTCATTCTTATAGAAAATATCATTTCGCCTTCAAAATCGTTTTCTTTTCTGAAAATGACATTTAATTTTAAAATAAAATAATTTCTTTGAAAATAGCCCTATAATATTGTAGATGAATCTTCATGAAAATATAGAATTATAATGATTCAATAACCTGTTCATGTTTTGTATTTTAAAAAACATTATCATCATACTTTTTCTAGAAATATTATAAAAGCACCTCTTATAGAAAATAAATGAAAGATTCCTTCAAAAACATGTAGTAAATTTTAAAATGGGTAAAAATGAAAGTAACAATACATAGGATAATATTTAAAATTTTACGATAATATTTATATAAATCATTTATATGGTTGATAAATATATCCCTACTAAATACTTACTAATAAACAATCTCAAATAAAACAAGATTTGAAAAGTTATCCCTTACCATAGGTATGATATGCTTCGTATGTATCAAAACCTCATATATAATAATTTTAAAAATGTTACACATTTATTATAAAATCAGAATAAATATTATGGTAACATTCATGATCATATTTTTGTCCGTTTGATTGTAATATTTCATTGATACTTTTTATTCAGGTATTAACTGTTTTATGTTTTTATGTGTGTTTTTTCAGATAATTTCTTATTCTTATTTTAGGATTTATTTATATAATTTAAAGTGTGATATTAGTGTAATATAAATCATATTTTTTCATTCAATTCATATATATAGTCATTGTTTAATTAAGATTATATAGAATGAATCCCATCGTATTGTGGAGACCATTGGTCATATTTGTGCATGAGAAACATTATTGATTCCTTATTTGTTGAATGGTATTTAATTTGATGGTGTATATTATATCATAATTAGTATCATGTTTAATATTAATATATAGTTATTATATCCAACATTATACTTATCCATTTCTGGTGGTGGTGAAAAACATATTACACCACAGCGTGGAGACAATAATTCATATGTACACACGTGTGGTGATTTCATTTTTTGTAGGATAGATAGAAGTTTAAATAGGGTTGTTTAATAATTATAATGACATATTAGTATATTATTTATACTAATATTATTACATTATAAGGAAACAACTAATTAAAATGATGTAGTATAAGAAATAAATTTGAAGGAATATGTATAATACATTACCTCTTCCTCGACATGCCTTCTTTTAATTTTTTCATAGGGAATTATAGATGGCCTTTTGAGAACACCATAAACTCTATAATGTTACTATGGAATTTGAGAAGATAGATTTTCATGGCTTGGCCTAGTTTTTATGCTCAAAATGGATTGAAGAGGAGAGGGAGGAGGTTCCCTTTTAAAATAGGGGAGGGGGAACTTTAGAAAAGTCCTAAAATATTAATTTATTATAAATTCTTTTTCGATGTAAAATGGTCGAAAACATATTTTATTCAATTATAATAAAATGTTTTTTCAAATAAAAATCACTCAATAACTATTATACATGTTTTGAATTTTTTATCCTTATCTTTTTGGTTTAACCCTTATTTTACACTTTTTAATCTTACGATGATATCATGTTATTTAAATATTTTTTGTTAATGTAATTACAGTATCATGTCTAACAACCCACAAAAAGTTATTTATAAAATATTTGGACTTATATTAACTAATTGGCCTAATATTATAATTTTTTAAATTTAATATCATTTATTAAACTATTTTTGTATGTTATAAATTATGTCAATTTTGTATACTAATCATTCTTGACTTTTTTAAAAATTAATAAAAACCTAATCCATTCAAACCGAAGGAATTAACTAATCCCTATTAGGTCAATCTGAACCATAAAATTATTTGATGTCATCAAAAGATTCTTTTTAAATTTATTTTAATATTTATAAATTCGTTTATTAGAAACATTCATTAATGGGTTAATCAAGATAACATTATTGTGTCATAAATAAATACAATTATTTAATGTATAAAAATTATAAATTAAAAACTATGATATAGAAAATAGTTTTAGTTTTATAACAAATATTTATATAAATATATATCAGTTATATATACCAATATTAAAATTTATTTAGTAAAAGGTACATGTTTATGTTATAATTATCTTTACTATAAATTAATTCTTATAAAATGTAATTTTCACATCCAACTAAATCTATGGGGTACCAAATTAGACTCAAGTATTCACATGGTCAGAAATATATCATACTAAAACATTATTACATGTTTTAGAGTTGTTTAGTATTATTATAATATTATTATTTACCCTTACAAAATAGATTTACCCTTTAACCATGAAAAATAAAATAGTTACTGAAGTTATTATTAATAATGTCTAAAAATAAAAGGTACATATTTACACAATTTGGAGCTCATGATTTCAAATTTGGAATTATTTTTTCCTATTTCAAAACAAATATGTTTCAGTAATTAATTTTAATATAATTCATGATGTCCAAACCAAAAAAGCTGGTTTTTAGGAAGTAGTAACTTTCAAAAGATTAACAAATATTGTTGAAAATTATGATATTTAAATTACATAAAATGAACAAAATTGTATTAAATGATAATATTATAATCCAATTATACTTTAATACCAATTAATTTTACAATTTATATATATAAATAAATTAGATTAAAAAGGAGTTTTGAATTAAAATACAGCATTTTTCACTATTTATAAAAAATATGTACTTCTCAAAAATTATCAAAATTTAATCCAAAGTAGATTTTTATGTTCCTCTTATAATGAAGAAATTTAAATTTACAAATTGAACATATAAAACTGACAATAAATAGATTTAATATAGGTAGCAATCAAAAGGCGGTAAAACATCACTTTTTGAAAAAGATATCTTTTATTCAAAAAAATGAATTGTTCTCATATCATGGTTTAGAAAATGTTTTCAATTAATGATAATATCATATAAAATTAAAAAATTGGTTAATTTTATTCATAACGACTAGTTTATATCTAATTAAATAATAATATTTTAATAATATATTTTTGTTTAGTGAATCTCGATATAGCCTATAATTAAAGCTATTGAGGATGGTCTCACTTGATTGTAACAAAAGTAAAGTATGTGTTTCCTATAGCACAATATAATATTAGTGTAGTATACAACACATGACATAAAAAATTTAAAAATAATATATATCATTAAATACTAGGGTGTTACAACCAACAAAAACCTTAATTACTGTATTTTCATTGTGGTTTTTGCGGTCCCATAATAAGTGTTATTATAATCACTCCTGCAATTTATTTTCCCACATGTTTTGTCTCTATTTCTGAAAATAATCCTTTTGGTAGATTATAGGGTGGACGAGGAATGAAATGAGCATTGTGAGAATCCCTCTTGTCTGAGAAATTCTAATGACTATGAGAAACAATTCCACTACCTGTATAATGCTTAAAGGCTGGACATTGTATTTTATAGTATCCTTTTTTAGTGGGCCTGTATTCTTGCCTATATTTATTTTTTTGAACTATGTTGGATGGTTTTAGTTGTGTACAAGTATTTTGGTTTCTTTTGTGGATATTTTTACATTTCAGTTTTTGTGGCCTTAGAGATGTTTTCATGTTTATAGGTACAGATGAAATTCATCCCATGTTAGTGATATTCCTACTCGGTGCATGTTAGTAACCCCTGGCCTATTGAAGGTGCACTTGTGGAGTTGTAGCATGGGCCCCATTGGGACGAGTCGTGATAGAGTGGTATCAGATGTGGTCGGTTCTACCTTTTGACATAATCTGAGAGTTTGGTTTCAAAAAGTACTGTTAAGTCTTTTTAGATTGGCATATTGTCCAATGACTCCAGTGTTGGTGTGGGCAGATAATATATCCATACTACAAGGCTCGGACAACCTTTTTTTTGACTCTTTACATGAAAAAACCAGTTTCATGGAATCAAAATAATGTTACATGCATCATATAGGACTGGGTTGATTTTTCCATGCCCTTTGTGTCAACTATACATATATACTCATTTATGGTGATTCATGTTGTCTCGTTATAGGATGCCTTCACGATGCATACCCACTAGGATTTAGTAGATCAATCACAAGGATGGACCCCTCAGTTATGAGGCTTTCATTCATTGAACAGTTCCCCAGGAATTACCTCTTGGTGGTGCACCTCTAATACTACCACCAGTGAAGTAGCACGTGGTAACTACATTACTAGAATATGTGTGAAAACTTCAGATAAAGCTCAATGAGAATTATAGATAGTGTCCCCTTATGTTTTGAGGTGAGACCGAACCACAGGTAATTTAGGACATTCTTGAGGTGGTGACCTGATTTTTTCGTCTATTGAGGACACTAGTGAACCAGATTGGGATCCTAGGAGCAAGAATTCTTCAGGGTTTCGTGGGACGATGGTGGAGTTTGACATCGGAGACTCATAAAGAGTAGAATATATCATGGGTGTATTTTTACTGGCTCTTTAAAGAGGAGATATCATTATTTATATTGAAGTGCATATCTAAAAGAATCTACAGCTCCGGTAAGGCAATATGCTGGTATCTAATTATTTATTGAGGTTCACTAGTCTCTCCACGCAATAGATGGATATAATACATGATCAGTACATCATGTATCGAACCCTTGAATAAGGAATGCATGGAGACATATGATATTTTGTTACCCATCTGAAAATTTTTACTTATTCCGGTGTTCTTGAGAGATCATTGGTGTTCGAGAGCATCTTGGTTGAGCATAGACAACATGTGGTAGTCAGTATTATGAATACGAGTTCAGAGACCCAACATTAGGGAGATGATGTCAGGAACATGTATCTGGACAAGGGATACATCACGGGGGGACCCATGACACCTATGGTCCAAATCACTCAGGTTGGATCCAGTCATCCTATGGAGAGATGATGCTACTCATGCCATGGTAGAGGACATATCACAAGAGACTATCTATATCATCAAGCTTATAACAAAGAGGTGGTGGATGTGATGCCAAGGCATATGTATAGATTAGATTACGAAGACACTCTAGGAAGATTATTTGGCATAAGATAAGTGAGACCTATAGAAGGTGGAAAATTCTTTTACTTATTTCCTCCACCACCACTAGGAGGTATGCACCAGGCATAGAGAACTGGGAGATTGGGTTGGGAGAAGTAACATGGAGTCAAGGTGTATGACCACATTACCCCAATGATGATTTGATGTATGATCTATATCTTTTCTACCAGATATATTGGACATATAGATACATGTTCAAGTTATTTGTTTTCTTAAAACATGTCTTGGAAAACCCATAAGATTTTGGCAGAGTATTTTACTCAACCCTTATGATTAGAGACAATTGCGGAAGGAGAATCTAGAATCACACATATTTGATGATATTGTGATCATATCCTTGGTGTAATTTTTTGTGGTTTGAATGATTTGGTGGAATCATTTCTGCCATACAACATCATTCTTGTTTTGGATTGGTTCTTCTATTTGGTCCATGCCTAGCATGGCAGCTTTAGATGAAGAGTTCTTTCTATCCACACTGATATAATGTGATTTTACATTGTTGGTGAATTGGAAACACATGCTTCATAGAACAATCTCATGCAAAGAAGAGTGAATACAATCACTCATGATTTGGATAGCATAACCATTAGAGTATATTATATTGTTATCTTTTAGTTCCCTTCAGTAGTGGTGGAGTATGAGGACATCATTCCACAATATTTTCTTGGACTACCTCATGAATGAGATATTTACTACTATATATACATACACCCTAGGATGACCATGTTATCCTCACCGTCATATCATATGGTTCTCATAAATAATTGAATGATGGGGGTACAGTTGGAGGATTTGTTCTGGAAGGGCTTCGTAAGACCCAGTGTTTCACCTTAGGCAGCCCTAGTTTTATTATCCCAGAAGGCATTAGGATTTTTAGGTTGTGTGTGGATTACCATCACCTAAATTATGTAATAGTGATGAATAAGTATGCAAAACAGAGGACTCATAAATACATTGATTAGCTAAAAGGGGAACATAGGTTCTCGAAGGATGTCCTTCGATCGGGCTACCACCAGTTACATGAACAAGACAGGGATATACAGAATACAGAGTTCTTATGCTGCAATGGTCACTTCGAGGGCTTTTTGATGCCTTACGACATGAATAATTCCACTAAGGTGTTCATGGGACTTATAAACATGATAGTTCAGCTGTACCTAGACTAGTTCTTAGTGGTCTTCATATATGACATCCTTCTGTACTCAATGTCTGAGGAGTAACACATTAGGATTGTACGGATGGTTCTGGATGTACTCTGAGAACAGCAGATTTATTTAAATCCCTTGATGTTCCAGTTATTGATACATGAGTTCCACATTCTAGGCCATCTTATATGTGTAGATAGAGTAGAAATGGACCATGCAATGGTCATGGCAGTGCAAGAATTGGAGACACCCTATAGAGTGATTGGGGTGCGGGGCATCTTTGAGTTGGTCTGATACTACTAGATATTTATCCCTAATTTCTCCCAGATATCAGCACCAATGTAAAACATCACTTGAAAGGCGTATCTGTTAATATGAATGGAGAATATTTAGTAAAATTTATAGATGTTAATGTATAGTTTGATGAATATACTAATCATGGGATTCCAAAAGACAGTGTTGAATATGTAGTTTTCTGCATCACATCTGCGACCATGATTGGCTGTGTCCTAATGCAGAGACATAAAATTATTTTTTATGGTTCGCACTAGCTAAGGACACATGAACCAAACTATGCAACTGATGATGTTGAGTTGGAAGCGATAGTCTTCATGTAGAAGATGTTGTGACACTACCTGTTGGGAGAATGGTATATCATCTTGATTAACCATAAGAGACTCACGTACTTCTTCTAGTAGAAGGATGTAAATCTAAGGAAGTAGAGATGGTTGTAGTTACTCAAATATCATAACTTTGATATTGTCAATACTCATGAAAAAGTCATTGTAGAATCTAATTATCTATGTCAAATATCGAGTTCATATCTGCTGAGAGAGACATCAGGGTAGTTTTTCTCGCTACAGTTTTCCATCATGTATGGGGATGATAAAGAATTCCTCAAGTTGAGGGTATTCACCCCTCTACACATGAATCATTTAAAGGAGTCACTACTAGGGTATTTTTACATTGAGACTTTATGTTCTCAGTTATCCACATGACATTCTCATAATTAATACTGACAAGGTTAGACGAACGTTATACATTTCAATTGATACAGAATTTTTCTAGTGGTTTTTTGGGTGGTGGATCTGAGGGAGTTTCATATATCCTCATTGGGTTTACATACTATAGTGTAAAATTTTACCAGGACCTCTGATGTTCGTTATGGTGGACATGGATGGAAAAGGATGTAGATGATTATGTTTCTTGACGCCTATGTGTTAGCTGGTGAAGGCAGAGCACCAAGGTCTTGCAGGGTCATCCTACCCCTAGATGTGCCAAAATGGAAGTGGGATGGAATATCAAAGGACTTTGTGACGGGAATACCATGAACATATGAGGGACATGATTCCATTTGTGTGATCGTTGACGGACTCACCAAGTCATCCCACATACTATCTATCGGGGAGCATAATTATTTATATAGTATGGGGCACCTCTACATCTGAAGATAGTTCATATTAATGGAATCCCTTCAATGATAGTTTCAGATCGTGATGCTCATTTCACATCATGGTTGTGTAAGGGATTTTAAGAGAAATTTGGGACTCATCTACGCTTTAGAATAATCTATTATCACTAGAACGATGGTCAGATAGAGATACCCATTCATGTTATATTGGATATGTTGTGGGCCAATATCATGGACTTTGGTTGCAAATGGAAGAACCACCTACGACTGTCAGAGTTTGTGTATGACAACAACTACCACTCCACCATTGGTATAGAACTATTTGTGGTTTTTTATAAGTCACCCTACTAGTCACTGCTTTACTCGACCGACCACGGAGAGTCATCACTCATGGGTCCAATGTTGGTGTCAGCTACCACCGAGAAGGTGCAGAACTTCTAGGAGCATATGAAGACTTCACATAGCCAACATAAGTCATATGTTGATAGACAATGTAGACCTATGGATTTCTAAGAGATAGACCATTTATTCCAACATGTATCACTTCAATGAGGGATGTAGAGATATTTCTGGGTAGGCATGTTGTCCCCGATGATCATTGTCCCTTTTCAGTTACTATACACAGATGATGAGGTGGTGTACCACCCAGATCTAACATTGTAGATGTATCATATACATTATTTCTTCCACCTGTCTTGAATGAGAGGAAATGTGCATGGCCTATCAATTATCATTGACTGAGGCAAGCTGGACATTGAGGATGGAGAAAACATCATATATTACCCAATGGTGATCAAGGATCAATAGAAGATGATATGTTTTGGGCGATTGATTCCCTTATTTTGTGTCTGATACCAGCACAATAAGGTTCAGGAGAGCACGTAGGAGAAGAATGATCTGATTCATGCAAGTTACCAATATCTGTTTGAGTAGCATCTTGTTTTGGATTTATGGGGAATTAAAAGACCTTAGGTGAGGAGAATGTAATGTCTTGGAATTTCAGTGAATTATTTTTAAATATTAAATGGATTTGTTTTGAGACTAGGCTTTGTAACAGTGTGTGATTCCATGTCCCGGAGTTCCTCATATAAGTGATTGAAATAAAATAAAAATTTAAATAATGAAAAGGTGAGGATTTCTTAAAAACATGGAATAACATTTAAATGGGTTCATGGACCAAAAATATGATGGAACCATTGCATTCAGAGTAGTGACTTTACTTTAGGGGAGGCTTAACATCGACCAGCGCAGATCAGCTACAAAAGATAGTTTTTGGTCTTTTTAAATAAAATAAAATAAATTAATAATTTATTTTATTTTAAATGATTCCATAAGACATTGACATATTAAATGATTTCAGATATCTGTAATCCCATGTTTAAGCTCAAAACCCTAGAAAACTAACTGGAATCCTTAGGATCTTTGGAAAGGATCAACCCTCAAGAAATTCACAATGAAATATGGTGAACAAAGATGTGTGGATTGTCATGTAGTGAGATCGAATCAAGACCGATGAACAACCTCCCTCTTTATCAATGATTGAGGTAGGGTTTGTTGTTTTGATTTCTTTTTCCCTAATTTTTGATAAAATAATGAATGCAGATCAACCCACTAATAGGTTGACCAGTGAATCATTAATTCTTATTGGAGGATATTTTATCGGGTTTATTTTGGAGAATTATTCCTTATATTATTTGATCCAAATTTTATTTTTTTCCATTAAATCTTTTTTAATTAGAGCAGATAAATTCCTTGGTGAATGATGGCTGGGGTTCATTCCTCCTTTTGTTATTTTGATTTCTTTTCTCTTTTTGACCCCACATTCATCACGATCTTCAGAGGGTCAAGGACAATGGATTTTTTCACCTATTTCATAATAAAAAGATCCCAAATCTTATATATGACATTATGATAACCAAGAGGATGTGCGATGATAATGGAGTTGGACATGTTGAATCAAAAATATAGAAATTGTTCTTTAATTATATTTTGTTCGTGTGGATCGACACATTTTTTGGGGCCGATCAGATTCCTAAAACTATCAAAATCAGCTTCTCTATATAGGGGTGACCACGAACTAATAGTTCCGTTATGAACAAATCTATCGAATGAAGAACAGTGGATCGAGAGATGTGCAAGGAGTAAGAACATGTGTTCTATATAATCTGTAATAAATTTTTTTGTTCTTTGTAGAACATGACTTGTGGGGATAGATCTATGGGGGATATGGTTTTGCGATGTAGGGTGTGGTTACATGGCATATGACAACTATCACATGAAATGAAGGTCTTTATGTTGGACTTGACACTTGTCTCAAATGATACATGGCATGTGGTGGAGTACATGACTTTTACCCCACCAAACAACGATACCAGGCTGGTTACACATGATACCCCATGTTCCGGTACATTGGTAGGCTGAAACATATTTAATAAGTGAATATGCACATGTGAAATGTTCATAGAGCAACCCCTGGGTAGTAGGAAAAGACATGCCACATTCATATACACCGTGTATACCTCTTTCTATATGACATGCTCATCGATATGAGTAGTTGTACAAGGGATGTACCCATGGTCATAAGACCTGGTGTGTGACCTTTCTACATGTCATGTACTTTTTGAAACATTGCTAGATACTCTATCCAGTAATTCATTGGAAATATTTCATTTTGAATATTTCCCTTTTTTCTCTCTCACCTGAAGATTTCGTATCATTTCCACCTATAGTAGTATCATCACTTCGACATGACATTCTAGATAGAGTTAGAATACGACCGAGATTCCTGGAGCGAAATACTTACCCATTATTGGAAAAATGTAGAGATGGGTATTAATGTGACTGGAATGCATGTCACAATGTGTGAAAATTTGAAATATTTATTATCCTACCAATTATTGTTGATGTGGTGAGTAGGGTCGAACCACAAAGAGAATGTTAGTAGACCCTAGAAATGTCCTCTTGGAGGAATGTTTAGGAATATAGGATTTAATTATGTGATTAACAAATATGTTCTAAAAAAACTAAATGACAATTTTATAATTGACTATGATTATCTAAGTGAACTATGATATGAAAAAAACTGGCAGAGATGGAAGTGTCAGAATATTGACCTCCATTGAATTGCATGAAATGTCAATTATTTAATTCCCACATTTGAATATTTATTTATTAAATTATCAACGATTCCAAATTTAATCATATGACAATCTGGTCACATTCTCTGATTTTAGACAGTATTGTAATGTTTACACAAATTATCTGTCATTCCGTTCTCTATCCTAAAAAATAATTTGCACATCATTAAAGCACTGAATCACTTGGGGAAATATGACGACATGTTTCTCACAAAGTCGAAGTATCATCCTGCGTCGGGTTCACTCACAGGAGATCACTTATTCTGTATCAGTCAAGCATGTTTGATGAAGCGCACACACAAAATATTAATTTTTCAATTAATATATTTATTTATTCAAAATTAGCTCACGTTCTTGATCGAATTCCGGATAAATAAATTCTCTGATGAACTCCTATTCATGATTACATATTAGTTATCACATTAACAGGCACCAAATCATGTGTGCAGAGCCTAAATGAAAATTTATTTTAGCACATATACGAATAATTAAATAAACATCCAATTGAAATTATTTTAAAAGGAACTCAAACACAGGAAAAAATTAATGACATGCATTCACAGTCACGTTTGTCACAAATCTGATACAAAAATAATTATCATGCCATTACGACAACAAAACACTTAAAATAATAAATAGAATTTATCATCGTGCTTGTGCCATTACTATGGTCACCGCGAGATGTCGTCAATGATCGTAATATAACAATCATCAATCAGATCTGTGAATTCACTGACGCCACACTCGAATCAAATGACCGTGCCACTGAAAATATGATCTGATCTACAATTTCTCTCATCATAAAATTTCAATCTCCGGAATCCCAAGAGAACTGCCGTGCACATCAATGATGTGTCCTAACTACTGATGTACTCCCAAAATGGAGGAGGCGTGGTCATTGGATGTTGTGTTGTTTATTGGAGGTGTCAGTGTTGATGGTGTCATGTTTTTCACCTGCCTAACAAGGGGGAAGATTGGGTGAGAGGGTATGGAGGAGAGGGTCAAGGGGGAAAGGATGTAGTGGTAGCTAAGAAGTCGAATGGTGGAGTCTAGCAGGGTATGACCGGGGATGGCTTAGGGGGATAGGGGGAGAGGATGTAGTGGAAAATGGGAAGTGGAATGGTGGAGTCCAGCGGGTGTGAGTGGGGATGGCCGAGGGGCGTGGGGCGAGAGGGGGAGCCAAGGGAGGCGTTGGAAAAAATCAAGATCTGGGGAGGCATCGTGGAATATGGAGGCTGGTTGGAGAGGGGAGGGAAGAGTAGTGGGTAGGAGTGATGAGGATGGGGTGTTGCGGGTATATTGGGGAGAGGATGGGGGATTGTTTAATTGGAGAGTTAGGGGGAATAAGTGGGGCGTGGGATTTGAGAGAGAAAGAGATATAAGGGGAATTTGAGGGAGGTAGTGGGATTAGGTGGTGTGGAGGGATAAGGGGGACTAGAATTGGGACATGTTTTGTTAAGGGAAGTGGTATAGCGGGTCAAAGGGTTAGTGGAGAGGGGTGATTGGAGAGAGAAAAAATCAAAAAGAAATGTAAAATCAATGTTATAACTAAATTTAAAATTAAAATAAAAAACTATCTAAATATTTAATATTAAATAATAATAAATAATAATAATGATAATAATAAAAATAATACTAATATTTAATTGTTAATTCACATGTAATTAAATATAATACTACTATTTAATATAATAATAAGCTACTAACAAATACTATTTTATTAATACAAAAAACTAATGAAATAAAATAAAATACATATAGGGAATTAAAATATACATACTAAGAAGAATTAATAAAATAAACTAAACTAAAATTAGAGAAACTAATAATAATCATATAATGTTAAATATAATGTATAAAATTAATATAACTAATAGAAATACTAAATTCCTAATATAAGTATATAAATTAACTTAAAAATATCCAAATTTCTAAACTAATACAAAACCACAAAAATAAACTAAAAATATAAAAATCGTTAAACTAATTAATTAAAACTCTGTTAGAAAATTATAAAAATACATGTAAAATCCATGTACATCAGTGACCAATCGTACATGACACCAATCCATTACATATCAGGTGAATCCATATGATCCATGGTATACTACAAGGCCCAAGCTGTTATGTTCATCTGTGTATCTTGATCTATCCCCACTCATGAGTGATTAATCCTAGAACGATTGTATTCATTCTCATTTCAGATTTATGAGTTCATGTATCTCTCTTGTGACACTTACTATTGAACATACATCTTGGATGGACTTTCTCATATCTATCAAACTATTTGAGTGAGTTCTCAGGGGTGAGATCATTATCGAAACATTTAAATGAATCCATCTCTTGGGTATGCTTTCATTGTGACTTAACTCTAAACTATGGGTCCGGGTATCAATTCCAACACGATATATTTCTCTTATAATATGTTCTTTATATATATATCATGTAGATCTGATGACACCATTTCTTTTTGTAGACGAGCGGCCTTTTGGTGGACTCCCGGGCCGATGAGGGAAATACCAATATTTTTGGGCTTTCCTATAGGCCTAGGTGTTCCCATAGACATGAGAAGTAGTTATAGAACACGACTCATGCATATAGGATGAAATTTTTGGTTTTATAACTCTTTTTTAGTGGTATTGTATTTTGGACTAGCTTACCTTCCATTGTACTCTATTGGTTGGTTTTAGTTGTGTGAATGATTTTTTTTGCACAGTTCTTTTTTACATTTCATCATTTGTGGGCATTGATATGTGTGTGTGTTTATAGGTACTTTGGAAATTCCTCCCATGTTAGTGATATGCATTCTCAGTGCTAGTTACCCACACTTTAACTATTATGTAATACATGGGTAGTCACATTATACCCCCCCTGGGATGGGTCATGACAAAACCCATCCAAAAAAATTGAGGATCTTTCTTGTGTGGTGTTTATCACTATGACAATCATTATAACTAGTCACAGTTTTGGATAACAACGTCTAATGGAGAGATTAGTTAGCGGATATGGAGGATTATGGTATTGGTTTGGGTACTAAATTAGAAACAATTTTGGATTGGTGTAACTAGATTTTAGTCAACAATTCATCATTGTGAGGATATAGGTGATGGTTGTTACTTTGATGGTTGGTATTGAGTGTGGTGGTTGTGGGAGAATTCGTTCTGTAGTGGAGATTTTCCCTTAGTGGGATGTTGAAGACAACCCCTATCCATATTTCAATTTTAATCTCAATAGTTTCTATTTATTTTCTTTTGTTATATATACATAAATATTTCAATATATATGAATTTATATTTTTATAATATGAATATGTATATATATATTTAACCATTTAATATTTTGAGATCAAAATGATTAATTAATAAAGTATATATATATATATTAAAATAACAATATAAATAAAATTTATCTAGAAATAATATTCCTCAAACTGTTATAGAAAACCCATAATTCATATATTATCCTTAAATGAAGATTTCTAAAAATCTGTTTTTTTAAACTATACCTCTGGTACCACTTATAAAATCTTGAGACCGAGACCAAAATATATTGCTAAAAATACATTCTATTTTATGAAAGAAAATTTACTAAAAGTATTATTTCCATTACAAATATGAGGATATTTTATGGTATTGTGTTTGAAGGAAAATTATAAAACAATTAAATATATGATGGTTGTTAAAAATTATCTCGAATCTTTTATTTGACATCACCAGTTTTAACTGTTTAACAAAATCAATCTATATTGGAACTTCTAATGATAATCATGAAAACGTTTTAAACCAGTGTGTGAGAAAAGAAAATTCCAGTAACAGGTTTTAAAACAATGGTTTTATAAATTTTATTTAAAAACAATTCAAATAAATTTTCTTTTTTATCCAAAATAAATAATTTGAAAAATATTTTTCCTAAATATATCATGAAGGATTTCAAGATGTATTACTATATAAGGTTCCTTAAATAACCTATTTATAATATTTATCATTTTTTAAAACAAAATTTCAATATATAAATATTATAAATCATAAAAATTCATTGATTTCACCTTAATGATTTAAAAAAATCATTTTAAATAATACATTTTTTATAGAATGAAATGATACGTGGAAACCCTTCTGAATTTTTTTTATCCACCGAAATTATCACTATTTGGACAATATCCACATGAGGTTATGGGTTCACAACTCATTCCAATAAATCACATTTGATACCAATGATCAATGTTTTATGAAATTTTTTAAACTAGTTTTCTTTTTATAAATAATTTATTCTAAAATAGCCTTCAAATTATAAATAAATTATTTCGATGATAAAATTATTTTTAAATATAAAATATTTAATAAAAGATGTTTTTATAAAAATATCATTTGGGTAATAAAAAAATCAATTTTTACAATTCAAAAGTTCAATAATAAATTTCAATGAGAAAAAAATGGATGATTCTTTATGCTAAAAAACTGTTGAATGTTGATATTAATAATAGATTATATCCATATCTACAAATATGATTAACATCCATCTTCAGAAACTTAAATTTTATTCATATAATGATAATTTTCAATTATACTTTAATTTATAAATAATTTTATTTAAATTGATTACCATAAAAGTATAACATATTTCTATTTAAAATCATATATGAAGTTGGAAAATAAAATATACATTTGAAAGAACATTCTTTATTTAGAAATATTAACTTTTATTTTATAGATTGGTTCTAACATAAAAAAAACTTATAAAAAATTATGCATTCTCCGGATATTATTGTCTTTTAAAAAACTCTCATAGAAAAATGGAGTTTTTATGAAAAATATAAAATTGTAAAATGATATTATTTTTCAGATTCCAAAAAACTAAAATAATTTTATAAATAAGGAATTTAAAACTTTAGGTAATAATATATAACTATAATTATAGTGTTGAAAAAATAAATTACATAATTTAATTATAGTTTTGAAAATACAAATCACTTACATGAAATAAAACCTTTTGAAATATAAATCCATAATATAAAATAATAACACTGAAATATAAATCCTTTAATCTAAGGATTTTGAAAAATAATAAACTTAGTTTTGAAATTATTATTTCCTTTCAAAAATTAAAAATTACAGATTAAATAAAAATATTTTTTAAAAAAATTATTCATTAAAAAAGGATATTAATGAAAATCCTCAGAAAAGTTATTTTTCAGAATAAAATATAGTCAGTTGAAAAATAATATTTCCTTAAATTATATATCTGAAAATATAATTTCATTAATGGTAAGAAACAAATAACACAAAAAAATTTAAATAATTTTCTTTTCTTATTTGTTATGATAAAAAAGTATTGTATAATAATTCATCTCCTTGGCTGATTATTTCTTGGACTTGACCTTCAACCATAACCCCTCAAACCCAAACTCTCTAACCAATTGGAAATGGGTGATCCTATAACTATTTCCTAAAGTATTTTTTCTAAGGACATAAAAGGAGGCATGTTTTTTATATGGTTGTTCATGGTGTGTTTTTATTATTCATTATATTTATTGTATTCTTTCATCATATTCCATTGAATGTCTATTTTTTATGTCACCATGATTATTCATGAAATTACATTTATTTCATAATGATTTTATACCAAGACATATATAAAGGTATACCTATATATACAACACATTATAGAATCTTTTATAATAATTTCTTCAAGGGAAAATATTTTTCTAATGCAATCCATAACAGGTCCCATAATATATTCAATCCCATTTCCTTTAACAACACATCCCATCTCATGGAGTAAGGACACATAAAACAAATAGAAGTTTATTAATTCAATTGGATTATAATTTTTATCATTAATATGAATGGTCTATGTGTTGGATAAATTCATTCGTCAGTGACCTCAGTTTACAGAGTTGGAGGCTCTTGGCATCTATATTTGATCGAAGTGTAATAAAAAATTGGTTCGGGGAAACTCAATTTAGTCCATGGTATAACTTTTCGAGTATGTAGGATGTGTTTGATAATGTACTAAATTTTTGTTAATGTGGTTGTCATTGAATAATTCATTTTATTGTGTGTCTCAAAAATATATGGATTTTGAAAACAACCGCCCATCACAATTTCATTTTTTAATTAATTTCCTTGAAAATTTTTCTTTAATTTTAGTTTTATAAAAGTATATATCAATATATGGGAATTTATTTTTTTCAAATCTAAATATATATATTTTATAAAATTACATAATTTGAGTTCAAAATGTTCACATAATAATTTTTATATACACACAAACAATACCATATGTTATATATATATATATATATATATATATACTTTACATGTTTATAAGTAAATTTAAGGAATTTTATAATTTTTATTGAATATCCTAATTTAATTAATGTAATTAATATATACTAACACTATATTTCCTATAGTTTTTATAGTTTTTATAAACAATGATTTTCATTTAATGTTATTTTTATACTTATCAAATTCACATTCATACTGGCTCCTCCGAAAATATATTGTCTTCATCAATTATTTAATAAGATTTTCTTTCATAATTTATATAATAATATAATTTATGATTTATTTTTATATTAATATGATCAATAAATTTAATTTAACTTATTGTTTTTTTAATATTTTATATTCGTAGATAAATTATTAAAAGTGATTATAACACATTATTCATAATAATAGTTTATTAAAATAATTTCATGTAATAAAATAAATACATTTAAAGTAGTATCTAAATATTTTAACACATTAATTATTGAGTTGATAAATAATTTCTCATAATATATATTATAGGATAAAATATATATCACATATTATTTATATAGTTATAATAATATTATTAATTTTCTCTTACCTATATTATATTATTTTTTATAGAATAAACACATTTCAATTAATAATATATATATATATATCAACATAATTATAATATTACCATCAAAAATTAAACTTTTAATGATTTTAATTATTTCTTAAATAAATTGATATATAAATAAATTAATGTTATATAAATACTATGTGTGTTTTTTAAATTTATTAAATAATTTGTATAGAAATATTAATTTTAACAGAATAATATATATTGAAATCTTAGGGAATTACATTCATACATATTTTAAATAATGTATAAAGGTGGGAGCACTATATATTTTATAGAGAAAATCCTTCAAGTAAATTGATTATGCATACCTCAATGAACATAATTCAATATCATCAATATTATTGAGCATGGTAGAATATGTTATTCATGTGTTAGGAGTCTATTGTATTGTATTCCTAAAAAATGTCTTCAAATGAAAACCCTTTTCATTATATCAACATAGTTATTCTAGTAAAAAATATTTTATTGGGTTCTTCTAAATCATGAACATGATGTAGTTTCTCATTTAGAGATGTGAAACATATATATTGGGTGTAATATTATCATTACATAGCATGTTCAAAGTTCTGAACTTATATCATTCACTCAAGCAATTTATAGAGATTTATTTTTTGAGAATATATTAACAAAATAGTTTATTGTTCCTTGATTCAACCCATCCCCCTCAATATTAGTGAAACGCCATTGTATGCTACTATTTTAGAAATTTATTTTTTAGTTATCATTACCCACATTGTGAACCTTCTATGATAATATGGGTGTTGATTGTATAAATTATTCTGGAAATATAATTCAATGAAATATAATATAATGCATGATAATATTTATGGACATAGTTTAGTTTATAGTTATTCATTCATACAAAACCCAAACATTTAAATTTAATTAATATTCTAAATCAACTTGACTGTATGGGTTCCAAAAAATATTCATTCTCTTGATGTGTATGAAAATTTTGTGTAGGTAAAATTATTCCCCTTATATTTCCCACTTTTTAAATAATTCTATGATATTTGATAAAATTTTAAGTGATACATTGATCATATAAATTATTTTCATCTTATTGGATCATTATGATAAAATAATAAAAAAACATTTGAATAGTTATTTTTATATCCCCAATATGAATTTTTTGCTGCATTCCATTCTCTTTGAGGGTGATAAATAAGAATAACGATCCATAGAACATATTTTAATAACCTTGTATTTTAGTTAATGAATTATTTATGAATTATATTGTGATACAGACAACACAATGCTTAAATTATATGATATATAATATAGAAACATTATTTATAAAATATTAATATTTTATCCTCATTGAAGGATCAAAGATTACAAATACAAGTAATTTGATTAAAATATATTAAAAAATTTCTCTTAAAAAAATCAAAGGAAATAAGTGGAAAACTGTGAATCCTAGTCTAAAGAAAAGTTAAACTTTTAATGGGTCATTTTTCTAAAAAATCAGACAAGATGTGTATTTTTAATTTTCATTTAAATGATAAATTTATAAACTTTAGAAACTTAATTTTATTAAAAAAAGAATTTTAATTTTTTATTGATTCATATAAAATTAGATTTTAGAGGAATATTTTTATTTGTAAAATATATTTTATATTTGGTTTATTCGGAAAAAATATTAACATTGAAAATAATGAAACTTTTTTGAATTCAACATGATATAAAAATGACATTTATATATAAAAAAATTATATAAAAAATAAATATTTAGAAACTAATGTAATTAATTTTAAAATATATTCTTAACTCATTAATCTATGATTGATATTGTTGAAATCTATGTATTGTATTTTTATAATTACAAAATATTTTTAATAATTCTATATTAATCTTTTTTTTTCTGAACCATCCTTTAATTTTTCTAACATAAATTTAATTAAGTATCATTCCATTCAAACTAATATAATTTGCTAAATTTGAATGGAAATTATTCCTTATTTTGTAGTAAATTCATTTTTAGGTTTAAAATATTCATTTTTCTAAAACCACATTTTCATTTAATTTTATGAACATTTCATAAATAAAGATATTACCACTTTTTGAAATTTAATCTTATAAAATATTCCACATAGGTTGATTCAACATTTTTTATGTTGTTTTAATATCAATATGATTTTTATCGTATTTCATAAAAAATGAAGCTAATTGTTTTTCAGTATAGTAAAAGGTATCATGGGTAAATTGGGGATAAAATTATGGGATAAGAAATAAATATATGAAAAACAATTAGATGTATTTCGTGGTATTATTGGATTTTTACCATAATCAATCAGGATAAAAAAAGTTGTACTTTTAGTATATGTAGCATTGATTACATCAATTCTTTTATATTAAGTTAATTTTATTATAAAATGTCACTCTCTATCACATAATATATTTTCATTACAAGGATATAAAACATACAATATTATTCATTTTATATAATATAATAACCAAATATTAAATTATATTAACGATTTTCATTTATATTAATGTATTTTAGTTTTTATAATAATATAAAAAATTGAAATATTAAGAATCATTGATTTAGTGCTTGTGATAGTGGGTCAAATATCAAAACAAATTGTTTTAAAAATACTAATAGTTTTCTAGTTTGGATTACTGTAAGTTTTAAATTATATTTGAATATCAAAACATAAGGCATGAAAATTTTTAAATATTTATATTCAAACACCATTATTATCTACATGTCACTATAGTTTGATTATATTAATCTCCCTGATCATTCATTCAATAATAACTAAAAATATCTTTTAAATTGATATGAAAGTATCAAATAATAATAATAGGAAGTATGGGTTGGGGAATAGTGGAAAATGACATAAAAATCCATCAATGGGAAGCTTTTAAATATTAAAATTATTTTCAAAATGATTAAAGACATAAATATTACAATAACTTTATGGATTTTTTTGTTATAATAGTTACATGGTATAGCCACTCCAGAATGTATTAATGTGTTTTTTACTCCAAAAACATGACTACAATTTATATCCCTTCTTCACATAAAAAATTCACGGGCACTCTTTGTTTCCATAAACCTACCCTCCGACGGCTTTCAATTCAATCGAGATTCGGATACCCGAAGAAGAGGTAATTTTACTTGCCAACATATTTTATATTTATTTCTTATTCTTCATCATCCAAATATTTTGTAATCATATAACAATTAAAAAATTTTAATATAAAATATACAATAATTTTATTATATTAATTTTCAAACCATTATATATATATTATTTATAATGGAAAATATAAAACATCGCTCATTCACACATTATAACTACCGTCTCTATGAAGTGATGTATTTTATTATTTATCACTACCTTAAATAAGGGGTCATAAATAAAGATTTATTACATATATATATATATATATATTATGAAATCTTTAAGGTTCTATTATAATAATATATTTTATAACATCTTACCTACACTTATATTTTAATGTGATAATGTCGTTCAGGTGCACATGTGGAATAAAACCAAAAAATAATGATGTATTTAATTTTCAATTTCCTCGTAATTTGGATAATGATGATAATATTTTAGAAAATATATTTTTTATTTATGAATTAAGTATTTTTACTACAATTATTAATCATTATATAAGTTTTTTCATTTCTAAAAAATGTGAATATAAAAATGTTATCCTATGTATCTGCAGACTACCACAACCATGAATGATGTATTGCATTTATTATTACCTCCTTTAATTGATTTTTTTATTAAATTTTTAAAAGGAAGAATAGTTATATTGATTACTTTATTAACATTTTGGATATTATAGGGGTCATTTCATAAATATATTTACCTAGATCAACATTCCAACAATGTTTTAGATAAATTGACCGAACAACGTAGACTGGGCGATATGAGAAATAATTTTAAAATGAATTACTAAAAAATAATTATTAAATAAAATAATAATGGAAATTAAATAAAAATTATTATTAATAATTTACTAAAAAGTTAATATATTTATTTAAAATAAAATAATTTTCCATTATTCTATGATATTTGTATTTTATATTAAAATTAAATATAAATAAAAATTTAAATTTTCAAAAGAATATAAAATTAATTGTAACATTATTTTTATAAAAAAAATAAAATAATTATGAAGAATTTTTTAAAATATTCACATCCATTTAATATCTATTTATCATATTTATTTCCTTTATTTAAAATTTTAATTCATTATAAATAGATTGTATTATATCATTCCTTATTCATTTATATATTATAACTTATTTTGTGTTCAGTCACCTTCTAGTGATCATGTTCTCTATCACCATCCATTTGTTACTAGAAATTATTTATCTACTTCATGTCCTTAATTATATTATAATATATATTCAATATCATTTATATTACATATGTATTCTTTTAAAAATATATTATTTCAATATATAGTGTCAGTTGAGGAATATAATTAATAATCTTATTTATTTACTACAGAAATATTGACATTATATTTTCAAGGTTTAATATGGATATTTATTAATTGATAAGGGATAATTATTCATTATTAACTTATTGAATTTATATATAATAAATTCAATAGACAAATTTATATGATTAATGGGGTACTGTTTTAGATTTCTATTTGATAGATCAATATGTCTCATGAAAAAAATAAGAATGGATATGTGATTTGGTTTTTAGGCACATAAATTGACCATGTCACGGAATAAGGCCTTACTAGTATGTGTGATTTCTTATCAGAATGACATAACGGTATGTTTCAATATTTATTTCCCTGAGGCCTTGATGGTAATATCATGATTCAATGATTTCAAATTTACTTAATTCTCATTCATGTAATTATTATTTTTGTGATTGTTGTGTTGATATTTTATATGGATATATTTTTATTATCATGTTATTTAATGAAGAGGATATGTAAATGTTATTCCTTCAAAAATATTTTATATTTTTTATCTACTCTTCATTGATTTAATTAAATATAATATTTACTGAGCATCTCATCTCAACCATTTTTTTTCCATTTCCCATAGATATGAAGAGGTGATATTAGATTGATTTTTATGGATAAAATAATTTTTCTCAATCATTGTTATTAATTTCAAATGTAATATGGAATTTCATTCATATAATGTATTTGAATAGTATAAATTTGATCGATATACGTTGTCATGCTCCATTTTATTATGATGAAATAATATAATGTAAAGAAATGGTCATGATTATTGGATTTAGGGTGTTTAAAGATGTTATTATAGAAATTTTACTTTGATATAGAGGAACAATATGTTAGTTGAACATAATAAGTTTATTCCATGTGGTAAAGAACTATTTTTGATCTTTTACATTAATTACATATGTTAACTCTATAAATAATTATTCATCATAATTATAATCTTAGTATGTGTGATATATTGTTTAGTTATTTCTGATAATATTTTGAAGGAAATTCATATGAACAATTATTGTAATTAAAGATATTTTCAACAATATCAACTATATATGTATGGTGTTTTACATAAGTAGAAGAAAATAATACTATTGTAGTTGTTTATGGTTATGACCAATAATTGTTCCCTTATATAGTGACATGTTTCTTCTTATAATAATGTAATGATGTTAAGATACATCATGTAGTAGAAACAACTATCCTATAATAGAATATATAATGTAGTGGTAGTTGAAACATTGATCATGTCCCTTGAAAATACCCTTTTTGGTGTGATAATTAATTAAAAGAAAAATGATATTTTGGAATTATATTTACTAGAATGAGATGTGTATTTTTTGTGGTCATTGATTCATAATACTATGGTGGGAAAAAATATAGTATATAATGGAGACTATTAATGGTGATATTCATTTAGATAAATATTATTTAGGAAAAGAGGTAAATATGGACATGAAATTTTAGAATATATATAATAATAAAAGAAAAATGTTGTTTATTGTTTGTGGCTAACATTATAAGATTATCAATGCATGATGTGGATTAAATACAAAATTTATAATGTTACTATCGATATTTCTTTTATGGGATAATGTTTAACCCTCTAAGGGACATAATTACAAAATCTATTTAATAATGTGATGGTATGCTCTAATGATAAACTAGAAATTATATCATGTTAAATTTATTGAGACAGACAAACAAGTAAATTATTAATGGAAATAAGATTTATTTGATGTGTGGATATACAGAGCATATGGCTCATGAATTTGATGTCATTGATGAAATCAATCATATCAGGTGCTTTGACAATAGGGTTATAGTGAGCTATTTGATTCAATTCCCCATGTTTCCAGCATTACATCGAAAATTTCATCTGAGTATATATTGACTATATATTTTCATATAATAACATATATGAAGTGAATAATAATCAATTCCATGTAATTCATGATTCATTAAGAGGAAATCATTTATTTATGAAATATATCATCTATGAATTATGTATTTATAATATTTAAATTCATGAAAAATTACATCGATAGATGAAATACTTGTTAATTTTTCTATAGAAATGAATACCATCCCCTCTGTAATTAATCTTTTGGGTTTATATATGATTTTATTCCAGGGATAATGTAGTAAATTTGGATGAATAAATGAAAATGATGTACTAAAAATTGGTCTAAATCATTCTTAAGCGTTATAGGGATTATGGGAATCTTAATGTTGAACCTTTTTATTTATTATTGAGTTTTGGAGAATGAAATATTACTGAAATATATATATATATATATATTTATATATACATTTTTAAAAAATTAAATTTATGAATATATAATATTCAATTTGATAAAGAGGATTCCATTTATAATTCTAGAATACTAGAACTATATAAAGGTGAATAGTTTGGATTTTATCGAACGTTTTTTTATTTATTTGAATTGTGAACATATCAATTTTACAATTAATTACAATTCTATGAAATTATCATTACTTAATAATGAATATAATTTTTTGGAAAAAAAATTTCTAGATAAAAAATTTCTATAGTATTTTAAGTAAATAATTTAAAAATATAATTTTGTTATTATAAATCCTTGTTTGAAATATTGGAAATATATGAAATTTATTTTATTAAAATTTTAAAAATTATGATACTTATCTTATAATAACATTTTCAAAAAAATTTATTGAGTTTCAGTTCTATTTAAAATCAACATAAATAACTTTTTATTTGTCTAAATCAATTAAATTATATTGGAATTAGCAACTGACTTTATATTTTATTAATATTATTTTTATTCGAAATGAATTGCTTTTTTTCATAATAAATTATTATTTTCTTTTTATGAAAATATTTTAAATTTATTTTTTCAATTACTTTTCAAACATCTATCGTATAAAATGGTCTACATAATTGGAATATTAGTTCCCAAATTTGGTAATGAGGACAATTACATTTTTAGAATTAATGAATAGGAATTATGGGAAACTTTTATCACCACAGTAATGGGTAAATGGGTAAAGTGAGGTAAAAATATGGTATATGTTCTGAAAATCACTCTAAGAAAGATATTTAATTCATTCGGAGGGTAAATTTAGATCAAATTCATCATATATTTTAATTTATTTTAATTTTTTCCTTAATACTTTGAATATGATATATATTTTGTTTTCAATTATGTGTAAATATAAAATATCACACTCTCTCACTTATTAAATTCTAATTAAATATATATATATAATTTATGAATAATTTAGTCTAAATGATAATATTTATAATGAATAAATTAGTTTCATTATTTATTTAATTAATTTATGATAATGGTGTGATTTACTAGAATAAATTAGCATAGATGATTCAAATATTGTGTGAATGTGTCAAAAATAACTGTAAAAAGTGGTAAAAATTTTAAATGTGATGTTTTTGGTATATTTTATAATCATTCATGACTTTTATGGGTTAATGTTATATGTTATTAATACTTTAAAAATTAAAATTCAAACTCCATTATTATCTTGAATTTTAAATTCAAATTATTTGAATTGTCTTGATACTGTAATTAATGAAATATAATGTTTTTTCACATATTTATTTAATAATTATTAAAATATTATATGATTAAAATTGTGGTAGAAATTGTCAACATGGAATTTATTTTTTATTTTTGAGCCAAATATAAATGTTATATTTATATTTAATACCCATATGAAATTAATATATACAAAAAAATTGATATATTATCACTGAAAAGGAAATTAATCAATCCTTTAAAAAGGATGACATGATATAATGATCATAACATTTTAAAATATTATTGCATTATAAATAATTTTTTTTAAATTTATATATATTTTATATGAATATTGTACATTTAAAACCCATAAACTCTTTTTTCATTATCAAAGATAATTTCATTTATTAAAAATGATGTTAATTAAATGAAAAAAAAATTACAATTTAAATATATATATATATAATCTATAATTTGAAAATATGGATGACCCCAATCTGGTAGAATCATATTCCTTACTACTAATAGTATTGAAATGAAACAAAATAATTATAAACCAATCGACATTGTTGAACATGAAAATATAGAACCATGCTAGAAATTTTAGTGAATATTTGAAGAAACAATTAAATGGTATTTAGTGGTGGTAATGTTACTTTTGAAATAGTAATGTGACCATTTTAATAGTAACATGATCCTTAGAAATATGTACATTATAAATAGTAACATGACTGTTGAAAATAGTAACTTAACACTTAAAATATCCATTTTTACTCTAAATAATATGAATAATATTTATCAAGAGTATTTTAATTAAATATTAAATTATAATTTTAGAAAATAAGAATCATGATTTGAAAACTTCAAAGGCAATATAATCACTTTTATAAAAACTATACTTTAACATGTGCCATGAAAATCAAATTTTTTTTTGATCCAAATTAATATTTACCCTTCAGAAAATTTATTTTTACAACATGGATATCATTTTTGAAATGATCACTTCAAAATTTTCCAAGGGTGTTTTTATGGTAATTTTTTGAAATACATCAATTTTATGTTAATATTAAAATTACAATTCTCACATAACTGGTTAATCATATATTACATCATTTAGTATAATATAATTACTTAATAATTTATTGAACATGTGTTTTAGTTAAAATATGATATATTTCATAAATAATCCATTAAAATTCATCAAAATAACATCCAAACATTAATAAATCCAAAACCCAATGTCAAATATGACCTCATAAAATAAAAATTTTATTTGTTCCACTATACTATATAATATAATAAAAGAATTCAAATAATTAAGGGGATTAATGTCTTAGAAACATTATATTATTTATAAATACGATTTATTTTGTTAAAAATACACTATTACATGTTTTAGCGTCAATATAATATCTTGATTTAATATATTATTCTAAAAATACCCCCTACTCAATAATAAATGACCTCTCTCCCTCCCCTTAGAAAACAAATACTCAACCAAATTACAATGCCAATGTTAAACAAAAATCCACTCTTTTAATATAATATAATCCTTATGGATGTTCTTTCATAAACTAACTACATTCATCAAGGATTTATAATTCTAAAAAATGGAAGTCGTAATATAGAAATAATATGTTTTTTTCAAAGACTTTTCTTGTTTTCATCATCCTCTCTCAATTACTTATTCCATTAAAAATAAAATCCTCAAGAGTTTATGTGTATAGAATTTTATCATTATAGTAATGTTTCTAACCTGTTGAAAGAATTATATTTTTTTGTTTTTATATTTTATACCTTATTTTCATCATTTTTGAACCATGTTCTCTTTAAATGATGGTTAACCCCCAATGAGGACATTTTAAACTACTTTTTTTGTAAAAAAATCTTACTGAATACTAAAATTAAATAATTATTATATTTAAAAGTATATTATATCAATTTTATGATTATGTTATATATAATAATTATATATAAATTACCATGGATGTAGTAGGTCAATCAGTGAGAAATGAGAAACTTTTAATGATAAAAAATATAAAAACATTTCAAAATCTACAATGGATATTAAAAAAATATTATAAAATTAATATAGTTGATAAATAGAGTCACAAATTAACATAATTATCTTTTATTTAAATTATTTAATAAATATACATTCCATATTTAGTAGTTGTAAAAATTATGAAATAGAATGATATTTATGTCAACGGGATTCCCAAACCCATCTTCAATTCTTTTGATTACAATTATTTCACATTATTTTTTGTATTAATATTCCTCTAAAGTTTCCAAAAAATAATTTTAATACACTTAAATATTATTTTTGGGATATACATTTTTCAACGTTGATTAATAATCTAAATAAAAAAATTCTTAAAAATAACATTCTTTCCCAAACACATCACATTCATCTATATATTTCCTTCTTCCTCACTCAAGAATCATATTGTTTCAACCAATAATAAACTTAATTATTAATTTGGGAACACCATTATTAATCCATAAATTAAAATTATTGAAATCCATTCCTTTCCATAGTTTATTTCAGAATTATGATTATAAAATGTTCTATGTACCATGCCTGATTATGTAAATATTATATTGAGATTGGTTGGAGAAAAATTATATAGCCATCCAATGAATTGGGTAATTTGGTTTATATATTTATATAATATTTATTATGTGTAAATATTATGGTAGAAATTTTCCCTATGATTATGTTATGACTTTTCACATATGTTATACCTGGACATGATACTAGCTTTGTTCCCAACTATGTGTGATATTTTTCCATTATAAAATAATGATTTATTTTTCTGAATAAATATAATCCATTACATTATAAAATTCATCCCCCCTTGATTTTTATTACCAACAAAATTTATAATATGATGATAATTATTATACTCCCCTATGTGATATTTATTCATATCTCTAATTTATAATAAGTTATCTTTCCACTTACTGGGCTTTTATCTCACCCCTTTCATTCATGTATACCATTATATGAGTAAATGTTCTGATGATAACATGATATTTTATAAGGATAAATGGTATTTCATGATAAAAATGTTTTTTTATTTATCTGGTATATGTGGTTTGTTAAGAAAATTTTTTAAGATGCAAAACCTTTCAATCATTGAATGTTTAACTATTAATTTTTTATTATAAAAATAATGTAAAAATCATGTAATAAAAAGTAGGGTTTCTATGTATGATTTTCATTCAAAAAAACCTCAAATAGAACAAATATTCACATTTTAATACTAAATTAAAATGTCCATTTTGTGACTATAAACCACATCCAAAAGCATTCTGGTCAACAAAATACTGGATATTCGATGAAGATTTAATTTCATTTACCAATATATTTTGTTTGTTTCATCTTACACTTACTACAATTCAAATTTAAACATATTATCATTTTTTCAACCATATATTTTATATTTATATATATATATTAATCATATAACCAATTTTTATCTCAACTCCGTGTAATAGAAGATGAAAACATCACTCAAATGTACATATAGACTGCCATCACCATGAAGTGATTTATTTTATTTTTCAACACAACCTCACATTGATTGTTATAATGATGGATATAATGGATATAATTGTTTCTAAATACAGTGTTATGATTCTATAAATTAAAAATTTATCATCCCTCTTACCCTCCCATTATTTTTAAAATAATAACATCCTTCACATGTATAAGTTGACTACCTCTTCCATGAAATGCGTTTATTAATTTTTCATTTCAACATTACATGGATGATTATAATGATATATTTATTATATATATTTCATATATTTCATATTAATATTATTAAATGAATATAATTATTTATATACATTTTTCACTTCCAACCATTAGGAAAATGAACACATCTTCATGTCTATGTGCTGATTCCATCTTCCATGAATGTTGTATTTCAATTATAATTTATATTTTGCGTGGATGATTGTAAAATTTTATGAATTTAATAAAAAATTTAACCTTATAATTAATAATATTATTGAAATTATTTATTCATATCACTATCCATTTTACCAAGATCAATATACTGATGTAGTTTTTAGAGAAAATCCTTGAAAAAAATTTCTAGTTCACTTATTCAACAACTATAAAATATATAGATATAAAATTATTATATAAGGACATCAAAATAATGAATATATATATTTATGGTTTTTAATAAATAATTTAATTAATTAAAATATAGTATTTTGTATAATTTAATGGTTATAACCAAGTTGGAATTCAAGTAAATTTTTTGGTCTAAATTTCTATCCATTGACATAAATTTTATATTACACACCTCATTACTTTTAAATGGTGTATATATTAAGAAGTTTGAATATTATATCACTAAATATACTTTAATAATTATTTTTAAAATTTCTACTAATAATATATCTTTTAAGGGATTATGATTAACATGATATTAATGTTATATGGGATTTCTTAACAATATCACTATTACTTGAGATTGACCTTGTTTAAATTTACATTTCCAAATTTGTATCCACATTATCTATTAAATTTAATGTATTTTCTTCTACTATGAATATTCAATTGTTTCCTCACAATGGTAATAATTATAACAAAATGATTGGTTATATTAAAAATTTTTGTTTTGCATTTTGGAACCGTGATTTATTATCTCTGATACCAATAATCATGTATAAAATAAAAATTCATATTTTATTAAAAACATGATTTATTTATATATTGAAAACATTTGAAAATTATTTTAATCTGGATGTATAATAAATTAATATGTTTTATTGGCTCCATGACTTTTAATCTTTATTTTTCATCCCCAACTAATTTATATATTTTTTCAAAGAAAACCCTCTCAACAATTATTGGAATTTGTATCATGTATATAATTTTAAAACAGATTAATTTCATAAAATTGGAATACATTTTTAAAAATTCCTCCAAAAATTATTTTTATAAGAAGTAATAAAAATTTTATAAAAATTTTGTTTTAATTTATTAAATTTAATTTCATCTATAATTCTCTTAATTACATCCTTTATTTCAAAACATAATTTTTGATAAATTTATCTTCTTCCATAAATATTTACTATTTTGTGGACTATAACTTATTTCTTGACCATTTACGTAATTGGGATTATATTCTATATTAATATATTGTGTTAAATTGATAATATTTGTCTACATTATTAATATATTAATATAACCAAGTATTTATTCACAATAATTTCTATTATATAGATTGTTTCTCAAATATATAATATTTTAATATATGGTGTTAGTTGAATAATTTATTTTAATAATGCAATTTAATTTATTGTTGAAATAGTGACTTTCCATAATTAGGATTCAACATATATGTTTATTTAATTATATGAAATTTTTCTTATGTATAACATTTATGATTCAATATTATGTTATGTAATTATAAATATGTATGTGATAGGTGGGGACCAGTTATTGAATTATGTAAGATGCATGAAAAATTCCGTAGAGAAAATATTTAAATGGATATTCATCAGTGTATGTTGGGAAATAAGTTGTAAAATAAATTAGAAAAAACGGTCAGGGTATGAAAAATATCATAGTATAAGACTATGAAGGTATGGTTTAAAATATATTTTCTTAAGTTATTAATATTAATATAATGATATAAAACAAAATGTATTTCATTCAATTACATTTTAATAATTATAATCCATATTTTTTGGGTTAATATTTTCCACCTATATATTGTGAAGCTCATGTTATTGATTAAAGGGAATTTTTTTTGATTACCCATTATTCAATGTTTTATATTTCTTTTCTACTAAAGATATTTTTCAATGTAGATACCCTTACATAGTATCTGAACTCATACAATTTCTAATTATTACTTTCATTAAGATATGGATAATATTTCTTAGATTGGTTTTCAAATAATCATCAATTTTTTCATGCTAAAATATTAATAATAAATGTAATATGGTTTTTATTTATATATTATTTTTAACGATATTAGACTAAACTGAATTTGGTGATGTGATACATTAAATATAATATTATTTTAATAAATTTGTAACAGTTTTGGGTTACTAGAGCTAGGATTTATATACATACAAATCACATCCCATACATACTGATAGAAATAAGCTCCAACAGTAAACAAGGAAATTACATTCTTTTAAATAATTACTCTTTTCTGACATAGATAATGTTTTAGTGAGTTTATGGACATGATATCAATTTTAATGGTAAAATATAATATTTAATAAATTATAGCATTTATCTCCATTACTGGTAATTTAGAATTATTAATTAATTATTATTTAAAATAACCAACTATTTTCTTGAAATATCAACAAAACAGAACTGTTGGTTTTGGGTTATTTATTTTACTTAATATTAAAGTGTTAAATGATCTATAAAACACTATTTATAGTTCATTTAATGGAAATTCTACTACCAAATGGGTATAATGTAAAATAATTTCAAGATAGATGCATGATGTCGTATCTTCATGAACAATTGATTAGATTTATGTCTCAAAAAAGTCCTAATATATGATTTTATGAAAACCATACTACTAAAATTCCATAATTCTTGCGATGAAAAAAATTGTGTGAATTTTTATACTTTTCTACACATACTTTTTGTTCAAATTACATTAAAATTATAAGAACCCTAAACTAGGTATGAGGAGGATAAACCTTTGTAGTTTTATCCTAAATTTAATGATTTAATTCATTAGTGATCAATTATTTCGTGTAGATATTTTTAACATTATTTTTTTATAAGTTCAATATCATTCTTATTCATGAGCATAAAATATAAAAATATTTGATCACCTACTAATAATTAATCTTCCCAAAAATAGAAAAAACAATTCACTAAATGATATAATTTTATCTTTATATGCATGTTAACTGTCACGACCCATCCTCGGGGCCCGTGCCGTGACTACCCCAAGCCCGCCTTCCATAGGCCAGGGGCTGGCGACTAGCATCAAGGAGTAAATCCCGGTAAAAAGGGAAGGCATTGTCTTTGTAAAGTAAACAAACACCTTAGAGCAAGCAAACAGTAGAAGTATACACTATGTAAAAAAAGAGTACAACTGTATGTGCGGAAAGGTAAATGGGCCAGTATACAAACCCAAACTGAAAGTAAAGTACAACTGAAAAAGGAAACCAGCAACTGTAAAGTAGAGCAGTAGCGTCGAGTCATCCACTGGAGGTCTCACATGAAGGGTGGGTACAGATAGCCTCCTCTGCTCCTCGGGTCCAACCAACCGCTCCGAGTACGTCCCGCCCAGTGGTCCACCTCCACGTACCGTCCTACTCCTCAATCCTCAACCACGATCAGCGGTGTCGGTCGTCTGCAACCAACACAACTTAGTGCGGGCATAGCTCGTGCAGGGGTGATTATAAGCTACTCAGTAGGGACCCCGAGACCCTCGAAGGTCTCCCAAAATCCACAAAGGATAATCTAAAAAGGAAAGATGCAATCACGAAGTAACATCTGACACTGCTTAGGTCAATACCCATACATATACCTTAGTCATCAATTCTTTTTCAACTCCAACATCCGAGCTCAAGTACAACCCAGTCCACACAAAAAAGAAACACGTAAATCCACATAGGATAGCACAACACAATCCACATAGGAAAGTAAACCAAGATTCAGCTCACACATGTATACTTCTTTGTATGATGATAGAGATGATCAGATATATCCACTGATTCATCTAAGTCGTCGGGCCCACAATGTATCGATAGATACTAACCCCCGCAATGACCCAGGAAGGGTTTGACCCACATAGGATCGATAGGAAACTAACCCCCGCAATGACCCAGGAAGTGTCTGACCCACACAGGATCGATAGGTAACTAACCCCCACAAAGACCCACATAGGATCGGACCCACACAGGATCTGTAGGCGCCGGCTCACAAAGAACTGCTGAGCACTGACCGACACAGGATCGGACCCACACAAGATCGGTAGCACTGATCCACATATGATCTCTGAGTGTTTTAGTCATATCCGTCGAATCCACTGAGGATCTCTGTACAGTCATCGTCGTCAGAGTAGCAAACGCAGCCATCACTAGGGTTCCCGCACAAAGAAAGCTTGCTCAGGAGGGTCCGCTCCACGAGCCGAGAGGCTGATACATCAACTGATACATAGTCCAGAGTTGATGTATCTAAAAGTTCTGTATCGTCAACAGGAACTCAACGTCGTAGACGACGCGTCAATCGGATGCTCGGTCTGAGAGTTATTGGCTTTTTCGTCTCAGGGGCCCGGTTTGTTTTTCAAGCAAAACCAACCCGAACATACTCTACCTGCATCCAAACCTCGGGCAGAGTATGCCAAAATATCCGTCTCACTTAGAGTAATCCAACAAATTTGACGACACGTCAATCGGACGTCCGGAGCTTAAGATATGAGTGTTTCCGCTCCGAGGGCCCGATTGGTTTTGTGTACGAACCAACCTGGCCGAACTCAATGTATTCTGAAACCTTTAGTACAATATACCAAAACTACTGTCTCGATCCAAGGATCGCATCGCAACTGACGGTGCATCGATCGGAGGTCTGTAGCACAAGTTATGGGAGTCCGACCCTAAAAGCTTCGGTAATAAGGGGTTCGGGCTCGGTCCGACACGGCCCGACACCCCCAGGGTCGACCCGAATCGGGTCGACCTGAACCGGGTCTGGGACTGGCCCTCTTGGGCGCGGCCTAGCCTGGTGGACCGGCCAGGTAGCTGGCCCTGCCTAGGCACAGCGCGCTAGCCAGGCGCTCGACCAAACGGCCGAGCCGTTTGGCGTGGGGGGGGGGGGGGTGCCTGCAACCCTGGTTGTAACTGCGGCCCCCTTTAATGGGGGCCGTTTTTTGGCCGGTCCAGGGCTTGAACCCTCGGCTGTCTTCCTGTCCGGCCGGCCTGTCCCGGCCGGCCGGTTTCTACCACCACGGGACCGGCGACGGCCAGTCCCCTACCTGCTCCGACATTGGTGGCCCGGAACCAGCCGCTGGTCACCCTGCTTCGCCACGGCCCAGAACCGGCCGCGGTTTTGGTTCATCCGGCATAGCATGACGGCGCTGCTCCGCGGCCCCAGTCCGGCCGCGGTGTCTTCAGTTTTCTCAGACGCGGCGTGACGGCGCCGCGACCTGGTTCAACATCACGGTACGGCACGACGGCGCCCCGCATTACTTTCCACACAATCACGTGCGGTGTGACGGCACCACGCCGTTCCCGTTCCAACACATTAGAAACAAAACAAGGATAAGGGAGGAGAGTCGGCCGTGTTTGTGCAGTCCAGCCCCCTCTCGTTAATCGAAAGCATTTGGTCATATATTCACGAAGGACGACAAAGTAGAATTCACGAACGAAAATAATTAAAATAACCCCTACCTCATGCGATCTTGAATGGAGGTTCATCGAATGAGGATTCGTCGCGGGTTGAGACGTTACGGAAGGAGATATTGAGGAAGAATACTTCGAGGAAGAAGACGTCACCGGCGTCGCGGTACACGGTGTCACGTAATATGTTTCCGAGAACTCAGCGTTCTTCGTCGGAGACCGACATGTTCTTCACATTCTTCGTCGAAGATGAAGAAGTTCTTCAATCCTTAGCCTTTTTCTCCCTAAGACTCCACCACAAGAAACTAACTCAAAATAAAATAATCTCACCACTTATTTTATTAACATAACATAACTTCTGAATTTAAAGTGTTTGAAATTCAAATAACCACACTTAACTCACTTAATTAATAACATAAGTTATTAATGTTTAAGTTATCAAAAGATAATGGTGAGTTGAGGGGGGTTGAAGAATATGAAGGGGTGGGGTTTGTGTGGGCCCCACCACCCTCATAACCTCGCTTGGGAAGTTGGTTATTTACCCAACATCCATACAAATCCTTTAACCACTAAAAGAAAATAAAAATTGTAGTTAATTTATAAATTAAAATCCCACAATTATTATCATCTTCTCTCATGAAAATGCAACTCCGGAAATGGCATTCCTATCCAATTACCGGCACTACGGTTTCATCGGTGCCCTCAGAATTCGATTCCGAGCACCGGTTCAAAAGATAGGAATTCCCTCTCGTTCGTTCACTGAACGTACCCGAGCTAAACTTGGGATAGTAATTCCGGGCACACCGGGGCTCGGAATCAAGTGCTGTCAGAAACTGCGTTCTTGTAAAATCCCAAAGAAAATTAAGAAAAAATTATTTCTTGAATTTTACAGGTCTTTACATTACTCCCACCTCAGGGATTTATGTCCCCGTAAAGATACATCATAAGCATGGGAAATAAATGAGTGTACTAAGCACGCATCTGAGCCTCCTGCTCCCAAGTGCTCTCCTGTAGGTCGTCGTGCTGCCATCTGATGCGCACTAGAGGTATCGACCATCCATGGAGGACCCTCTCTTGTCGATCCTCGATATCGATTGGAACCTCCGCAAAAGTCAACCCATCATCAACATCATGCTCCCCATGGTCAATGATATGTGTTGGGTCGTGCATGTATCTCCTCAATTGAGATACGTGGAAGACGTTGTGCACCCGGTGCAACTGAGGTGGTAGATCCATGCGATAAGCCACCTCGCCAATCCTGCTGAGAAACTGGAATGGTCCGATGAAGCATAGAGATAACTTCCCACCTCGTCCAAATATCTGTAATCCATGTCGAGGTGAGACATGAAAGAAGACTTGGTCGCCATCCTCGAACTCTAGTGGCCTCCGCCTCCTGTCAGCATAAGAATTCTTCCGAATCTGAGATGTCCTCATCCGCTCCTGGATGTCCTAGACGTTCTCTGTCGTGGCCAGGACCATATATGATCCCACAAGTGCTGACTCCCCAGGATCTTTTCTGCACAAAGGAGATCTGCAAGGTCGGCCGTACAGTGCCTTGTATGGTGACATCCCAATGGTGGAGTGGTAACTATTGTTGTACGCAAACTTCACCAAGGGTAGGTGGTCCTCCCAGCTGTGACCAAAGTCGTGGACACATGCGCGGAGCATGTCCTCGAGAGTCTGAATGGTCCTCTCCATCTGACCATCCGTCTGAGGGTGAAAGGCTATGATCAGACGTAGCTGCATCCCGAACTCCTCCTAAAACCCCTTCCAAAACCGGGAAGTAAAGGGAGAATCTCGACCAGAGACAATATATGAAGGCACACCGTGAAGCCATACAATCTCCTGAACGTAGAGACGTCCCAAGCTCTCCACTAAGCCCTGCTCTCTGATGGGTAAGAAGTGAGCAGACTTGGATAGTCTGTCGATAATCACCCTAATAGCGTCGTGACCTCTGGAAGTGCGTGAAAGTCCAGTCACGAAGTCCATAGATATTCCGTCCCACTTCCACTCTGGGACCTCCAAAGGCTGTACCAAGCCTGCTGGTACCTAGTGCTCTGCCTTCAACAGCTAGCAGGTGAGGCATCGAGAAAAAAACTCTGCCACAACCTTCTTCATGTCCGGCCACCAGTGCTGTCGTCTAAGATCCTGGTACATCTTCGCCACTCCAGGATCTACCGCCAAAGGAGAAGTCTGAAACTCTCTCAGCACTTCCTCCCGTAAGGCAACTGGTACCATGGTAAGTTCTCTGAAAAGGATGTCGTGCTCTTCTGCAAGGAGAAACCATCAGGTGCCTATCCTGAGGATATATGTGCACTCAACGACTCACAGTCAGCGTCCCCACGCTTTGCCTCTCTGACCTGCTGTAGTAGAGGAGGGGTGACTGTGAGAGACTGAAGGAAGGCTGCTCCATCTCTATCCATGCCTCTAGGGGCGTTGGTCAAACTCTGTCTCGGCTCCTGGAAGCTCTGCTGACATCTGTCTGACCACATGAAGGGTTTCACCTTCCTCCTTAACATTATGCAAAGCTGATATGATTTCTCCTTTTCCAAAAGGGCAATCCGGTCCCATACCCTGGATGAACCACGTTCCTTTCCTAATACAGTCTATCCCGTCATGATTAGTTAATTCATGGCATCGATGACGTAGTAAGGCCTCGATGCTACTACCAAGAGATACAACTGTTACTCTCGCCTCCAAGGGTTGAGTCACACTATCGGCATCAGTGTGTGGTCATTGGTTCTCCTCTAGTAAGAATATCGCAAATGAGGGTCAGTTCAATAGTTTTTAACAGGCTCCTCTTAGTATTAACAAACAAAAGAAAAGAAAGCAAACGTCACTATTGAAAGAGTCTTTTATTACTTCAACTCAATGTAAAAGGACACAAGGCAACACAAACAAAGAAGCTAGAGGCATTATGGTCAACGGCCTCTATGCCTGGAGCTAGTCCCGCACTTGTCCACCCACTTCCAGAGCTCCATGATCGTAGGCTTCAGCTGCCTGAAGTTGTGCTCTCCCCTGAGGTCGGGGTGGACCTCATGGTGGTGGTGGTGGTAGATCCTCAAAGCGTCGCCCACCACCTGCTTCTCGGCCATCTCCTCTTCCTCATCCGCCTTCTCCCTGCGGACCACCACGGTCGAACCTATGCCTATGCCTAGGTGGTTCCTCAATCGTCTGCTACTCCTTTACATGGCTGGTTGGGTAGTCACGAGCCATGTGGCCCCGCCCGCCGCATGAGTAGCACTGCCTACCTCTCGAAAGACTGGCTCCGTGTTGTGTGCCCCGCACTGCTGAGCCAGTGTCCTGAGGACGTCTTCCTGAGGGTCTAGTCTTCCTGGACCCATGAGTCATCCATAGACTACCAGCTGTAGAAGACTCTGCTATGTACCGCCCTGCGGTGAGTCTCGGCGCTGGTGTAGACTCAGCAAGAAAGATCTCGACCAATAGAGCTCACTCTAGTACTCCTGTCTGAGTCAGAATGCTGAGGGAGATCAGCGATGCCCTGATATCATGCCTCAATCCCTGGTCAATGGTCCAGGCCCAGAAGAATGGGACTCGTACCATGTCGGTCGAGTAGTGCAAGTGATCGGTAAATCTCGCCGAGTACTGGAAGACTGTCAAGCTGCCCTGTCGCAGCTGAAGAAACTCCTGGATGTGCACCGCACAGAGGGTGGCTGGGACGAACTCTGAGCGGAAGAGTCTCTCAAAGTCCTTCCAGAGAAGAGATGCCTCATCGTGCACCTGGAGCATCAAGCTCCACCATCTGCCTGCTGCTGCGTGCAGTAGGCTCGCTGCGAGGATCACCATGAGGTCTGCTGGTGTCCTCACTAACCGAAAAACTTGAACCACTGCCTCCAGCCAGTCCTCAGCTGCCAGGGGGTCCGTCTCCCCACGGAACCTAGGCGGTCTCTAGCACTGGAACTCATGCAGTGCACTAAGGTGACGTGCATCATCAGCGGCTGGGGATGGAAGCATCGGTGGCTCGGCGGGTAGAGCTACCGCCGTTTCCACTTCTGACAAAGGGCTCTGCACCGAGGCCTCGTTGCTCGGTGGGCTGTCGTCACAGTCAACTCTCGGAACCCTAGCTGGCTGCCATCGTGAGGCCATCCTGAAAAGAAACAGGTGCACCACGGTCACACAGTATACCTGGTGAGCTGACACAAAGTAATCACAAAGAAAATTTGAAACACACATGAAATCAATGTTTTTGTGCATTATGTTGGAAATCAGAAGTCAGGGTCCTGGTGTACGGATACATCGGCCGCCACACCGACACTGGACTCCCTGGACTGATAACCACACCCAATACGCTTAACACTATTGCTTAACATAGAAAAAGACCAGTGTCTGATGTTCTGTGGTTGAACCGAACTCCTATGATACCAATTTGTCATGACCCGTCCTCGGGGCCCGTGCCGTGACTTCCCCAAGCCCGCCTTCCATAGGCCAGGGGCTGGCGACTAGCACCAACGCGTAAATCCATGTAAAAAGAGAAGACATTGCCTTCGTAAGTAAGAAAACACCACAGAGCAAGCAAGAAGTAGAAGTATACACTAAGTAAAAATAGAGTACAACAGTAAGTGCGGAAAGGTAAGTGGGCCAGTATACAAACCCAAACTGAAAGTAAAGTACAACTAGAAAAGGAAAACAGCAACTATAAAGTAGAGCAGCCGCGTCGAGCCTTCCGCTGAAGGTCCCACCTGAAGGGTGGGTACAGATAGCCTCCTCTGCTCCTCGGGTCCAGCCAACCGCTCCCAGTACGTCCCTCCCAGTGGTCCACCTCCAGGTACCATCTTGCTTGGCAAGCCTCAACCACGATTAGCGTTGTCCGTCGTCTGCAACCAACACAACGTAGTTCGGGCATAGCCCATGCAGTGATGAGTATAAGCTAGTTAGTAGGGACCCCGAGAACCCCAAAAGGTCTCCCAAAATCCACAAAGGATAATCCGAAAAGGAAAGATGCAATCACGAAGTAACATCCGACACTGCTTAGGTATATTCCCATACATATACCTAAGTCATCAATTCTCATTCGGCTCCAACATCCGAGCCCAAGTACAACCCAGTACACACAGGAATGAAAAACATAAATCCACATCGGATAGCACAACACAATCCACATAGGAAAGTAAAACAGGATTCAGCTCAGACAGGTATACTTCTTCGTATGATGACAGAGATGATCAGATATATCCACTGATTCATCTAAGTCATCGGACCCACAAAGGATCGATAGGTACCTTTCCCCGCAATGACCCAGGAAGGGTCTGACCCATATAGGATCGATAGGTAACTAACCCTCGCAATGACCCAGGAAGGGTCTGACCCACACAGGATTGATAGGTAACTATCCTCCGTAAAGACCCACACAGGATCAGACCCACACAGGATCTGTAGGCGCTGGCTCACACAGAACTGCTGAGCGTTGACCCACACAGGATCAGACCCACACATGATCGGTAGCACTAATCCACATTAGTTCGCTGAGTGTTGTAGTCATCGCCGTCGAATCCACTGAGGTTCTCTGTACAGTCATCGTCGTCACAGTAGCAAACACAGCCAGCACTAGGGTTCCCACACACAACAAGCTCGCTCGGGAGGGTCCGCTCCACAAGCCAAGATTCTGATACATCAACTGACACATAGTCCAAATTTGATTTATCCAAAAGTTCCATATCGTCAATAGGAACTCAACGTCGCTCGGGCTGGTTGGTTTTTGATGCAAAACCAACCCGAACATACTCCACCTACGTTCAAACCTCGGGCGGAGTATTCCAAAAGATCCATCTCACTTAGAAGAATCCAAAAAAGTCAACAACACATCAATCAGAAGTCCGGAGCTAAAGATATGAGCATTTTCAGTCCGAGGGCCCAGTTGGTTTTCTGTACGAACCAACCTGAACGAACTCAAAGTATTCCGAAACCTTGAGTGTGATATACCGAAACGACCATATCGATCTAAGGATCGCATCGCAACTAACGGTGCATCGATCAGAGTCCTGTAGAACAAGTTATGGACGTTTGACCGGAAATGATTCGGTAATAAGGGGTTCGGGCCCTGTCCGACCCGCCCCGATACCCCCGGGGTCGGCCCGAATCGGGTCGAACCGAACCCGGTCTGGGTCCGGCCCTCTTGGCCGCGGCCTGGCCTGGGGGACCAGCCCGGCATAGGCACAGCGCACTCAGCGCGCTGGCCAGGCGCTCGGCCAAACGGCCGAGCCCTTTGGCGTGGGGGGCGCCTACCCCCCTGGTTGTAACCGCGACCCCCCTTTAATGGGGGCCGTTTTGTTGGCCGGCCAGGGGTTTGAACCCCTGGCTATCTTTCTATCTAGTCGGCCCATCCCGGCCGGCCGGTTTCTGCCACCACGGGACCAGTGACGGCTGGTCCCCCCCATGCTCCGACACCGGCGGCTCGGAACCTACCGCCGGTCACCCTGCTCCACCGCGGCTCGGAACTGGCCGTGGATTTGGTTCATCCGGCACGGCGCGACGGCGCCTTGCCCCTTCGCCGCGGCCCCGCTCCGGCCGCGGTGTCTTTGGTTTTCTCCGACGCGGCGCGACGACGCCGCGACTTGGTTCAACTTCACGGCGCGGCGCGACGGCGCCACGCATTACTTGCCACAACATCCCACGCGGTGCAACGACATCGCGCCATTCCCATTCCAACACATTAGAAACAAAACAAGGATAAGGGAGGAGGGTGGCCATGTTTGTGCGGTCTGGTCCCCTCTTATTAAACGAAAGCATTTGGTCATATATTCACGAAGGACGACAAAGTAGAATTCACGAACAAAAATAATTAAAATAACCCCTACCTCGTGCGATCTTGAACGGAGGTTCATCAAATGAGGATTCATCATGGGTTGAGATGTCGCGGAAGGAGATATTGCGGAAGAAGATTTCGAGGAAGAAGACGTTGCCAGCATCGCGGTACACGGCGTCGCGTAATCGATTTCCGAGAACTCGACGTTCTTCATCGGAGACCGACGTGTTCTTCGTGTTCTTCGTCGAAGATGAATATGTTCTTCAATCCTTATCCCTTTTCTCCCCAAGACTCCACCACAAGAAACTAACCCAAAATAAAATAATCTCACCTCTTATTTTATTAACATAACATAACTTTTGAATTTAAAGTGTTTAAAATTCAAATAACCACACTTAACTCACTTAATTAATAACATAAGTTATTAAAGTTTAAGTTATCAAAAGTTAATGGTGAGTTGAGGGGGGTTGAATAATATGAAAAGTTGGGGTTCATGTGGGCCCCACCACCCTCATAACCTCTCTTGGGATGTTGGGTAGTTACCCAACTTCCTCCCAAAGCCTTTAACCACTAAAAGAAAATAAAAAATGTAGTTAATTTATAAATTAAACTTCCACAATTTTTATCATCTTCTCTCGTGAAAACATAACTCCGGAAATAGTGTTCCTAAGCAATTATCGGCACTACAGTTCCATCGGCGCCCTCGGAATTCAATTCTGAGCACCGCTTCAAAAGATAAGAATTTTAGCTCATTCGTTCACTGAACATACCCGAGCTAAACATCTGATAGTAATTCCGGGCACACCGGGCCTTGGAATCAAGTGCCGTTAGAAACTACGTTCTTGTAAAATCCCAAAGAAAATTAACAAAAAATTTCCCTTGAATTTTACAGGTCTTTACATTAACTAACCTGGATGGCAATATATCTTCCATACGTTCACATGATAATTAATCATAATAGCTAAAAGTGTATCTTTGAGGTAATTTTAATATTCGTTTATTTGTTTTTTTATAGTGTATCATCAAATACCCATCAAGATTGGAAACATTATTGAGGCAATTTCTTGATTGAGTTGAAATGTTTTAATAATCCCATGAATTTTTTAATTTTATGGATATTTTCCAACTATTATCTAGAACTGAAAATCTTTATGGCTATCCATCATCAATAATTTATAATAATATATATTTTATGGTAATTCAAGATACTTTTTTAAAATTTAATATAAAATATTGATAGAAACACTGTTATATAATCTAAAGAGGGTGGGTGGATGTGAAAATAACCATAAATTAAGATATTTTATTTTATATAAGAAAAATTATATATTATTTATAAATGACAAATTATAAAAAAAAACATATACATGGGTAGGTCACAACAAAGGCATTTCCTTAAAATATTCGTATAAATATAATAAATATTAAATACTGTAAAATTATATTTATAGAATACCATGTAAATAAAAAATCAATAAAATATATTTAACTCATTACTAGAGTGTCTAATTGACTAAAACATTGTCCCAAAAAAATCATATAATTTTTAATATTTTTTTTAAAATTTTATTAATTTATAATGTATATTTAGGCACAAAAAGTATTCTGTAAGCCATAAAGTCCCACCTATGTAATGTTACAGGCCGAGATAATCGAGCGACCCAATTACATTATCAGAAATCACTATAATCACGTTTTTATAATTTAATTTTAAAAAAATTATCATTTGTGGAAAACATGAATAGGTGTTCCAATGAACAACCCCAATCCCACCTCCCCATCCATACCATTATTCATCCCCCACACATACTACTTATATTCTTCATCTCAAGGTGATACCTCTTATTATTCATGGTCAATGCCTGACCATCTATACTATGATTCATGACCTCTATGGACAATTAGGACTCTTTTTACAATTGACATGAATTTTAGTAAATTTAATTATAATAATTGACTTAAATTATATATAGAGACAAAAACTAAAGAAAAATAAACCCAAAAAAATTACATCCCAAAGATAACTAGTATTTTCAAAAAATAAATTATAGTAATTGTATCTTGATAGAAGATCAATGAAAATAACTCATAGTTTCTAAAATCAAATGTGTTAACAACAATTTAAAATAAAATTAAATATATAAAATGATACCTTGATAAGAACCATATAATTTCATAGATAATGAATTCAGTGATAAACATAAAGACCCATCAGTACATTAATTAATATAATCCTACACACATAGATAAAAATCCCAAGGTGTTTGCCCAAAAATGAAATAACATTCAATGGAAACAATTTCATACATCATAGGTGATGACGAGAACAATGATTTTGTTGGACTACTAAACTAATCCATTCAATACTAAAAAAACATGTTCTGTATAGCCTAGTTTTCACTAAACAACAAATCCACTAACTTATTTCTTGTCATTGTAAGGGAAGGATCCATGATAAATCATTCATACATTGTTGATAATCACTTTCCCAAACCATTCACATAGATAATTGTGTACACCATAACATCCCTATAAATACTCTATCATGTGAGGCCTAAAATAATTGTAAATACCCTTAATGTCCAATAGTCTGGTGGTTGACAAGATAAAAAAATTGACTTGATCTATCAATGTTTAAAACTATCTCTATGAGACATAAATGGGACCTATATATTCTATTAACATATGAATTACAATAAAAATCCTAAATCGAATTTTTATCTTCCACCCCAATATGTTCTTAAGTCATCTATAAATGAAGCACACAAATATTCCTAACAGACTATACATAGTTCAGGGAACACAATTCATTTATTCCGATGATGATCTTATTATGATAAAAGCAACCCATGATATTCTTAGTTCGTGTTAATGTATTTTTACTCAATGAACAAAAATATAATTATACCTATATGAAATCATGTTATTCTTTTAGAATGGTTTTACCCAATATGAATTTTATTCATAGGAATATACTCACTAATCATGATAAACCATCATTTCTATACAATGTTCCAATGTTTGTGTAGAGATGTAATATAAATGGACATGTGTGAGAATAAGTACAAACCACCAAATAATTTACCAAATGATTCACGCATTCATGAATATCACGTTACTAAATTTATTTCATCCCTTCAAGGAGATATATATCACATTTTCCATCACATATATACTAAGGAGTATTGTAGGACAATTATGTGTAGGTTTCAATAATTTTCCAAATACAATACACATATAATAACCCTAGAATTAATTTTTATAAAATTTACTGATTAAATGTAATCACATCTTGTATTTGTATCTAAACCACTTGATACAACAAGATCTGCAACATATATATTTGGACAATATTATATGACACCCAATACTATTATATGTTTTTTTTCATATGTACACCATTTAAATTGAGCTCCCAATACATATATTTAGTATATATAAAACTATTTAAATATAGTATAATTATAATAGATCTCAATTTTTCTCTTAATTATTTTATTGGTAGAGAACCAATCATGGTGAAACTCATTCGTTTTTAGACATCAAAAGATAGTAATAAATTTTTTTGACCAAGTAATTTATCATATTATAGTATAATTTTTCTCACACTAGTTCTCACATTGTATATACTCAAACTTCCCTTTATCAAATTACCAATATATATTAGTTGATAAAAAATATTCCACTATCCTGTGATAAAACTCTATTCCTTTTCTACATTCACCAGATGACTCAATCTTCATGGGCACCTCATAATTATATGATCCATCCCTTAATGCATCACCTCTATTCCAGAAAATTAAATGGGAAACTCATTCATAAGCCCCTAGATAAATATTATCAATAGATATTTCATAATTTTTTTTCTAGGTGTAGGTTCAAAAACTGTAAGACATGATTGTCATAGTTCAATTACTATAAAAGGAACAGCATTCGACCTATGAGATTGACCATATGTGGAAAAATGTATTTCATTTACTAAATAACTTTAAGAGATAAAATGTTATCCTTTAATCATGGAAATAAAATTTATGACTATCTGCACTATATGTTACTGAAAAAAATTTGATTTTATTCCTTGTAGATGAATATATATGAATCTCGCCACATTATCCTAGTTCCAAAGACACAAAACCTCATGTTGGTGATGAGATACATTTTTTTATTTAAACCATTAATCCTTCAGGGATTATATATAACTCCCACATAATATTATTTATCATATTGAAAATACACATCCCTCTAATGTATTATATTGTTGGAAATCCAATGAACCCATTCAGTCATATTAATGGTGAGTGATAAAAACAATAAATCAATATTGGTGATAATCATTAAAAAACATAAATATTTAAATGACATCATAGATTATTCCAAATTTAACTAGTTATGAATGTATTAAACCAATATCCCAATTAGTATTGTGTATAAAAACCCACCCTATGTTTTTGATGATATAGTTGTTTAATCTATTAGTGATAAATTGATAGATCATCCTTTTTAGGTTGAGAGATTAAACCCATTACAATATTTTTTATGATTTAATATATCATTATTTTGTGTAAATTTCAATAAATATATATATTTATGTAAATTCAATGAATTAATACTTTGGATGGTTAAGATAAAATGAATAATGTCTTTATTATTGAGCCATTGATCCCTGAAACTATGTTACTGATGTGTTAGTAAGAAAATAAATCATAGTAGTGATGATATAGTTAACATTTAAATACATATATTGAAGTGATATTAATCCCTATAACCTAATATAAGATGATATTGTGTACCCATAATACCTACTATAAATAATATGGTAAGTCATGAAAGCATTTTGTTTACAATTTAACCCTCATATAAAATTTTGTAGAACTAGTGACTCTAATTTATTATACTAATGAGATAGTTAACCCTGAAACCATACATATATTGACATTTTATGGCCTATTACATCACAAAAAATAATATTATGAACCCTCATTCACTTCAAGTGAAAAAATTTATATCCCTGAGATTTATTTTTGATGTTATGTAAATACTCAAATCCACGAGTAATGAGTAACCCAATCTAGTAGTTTTTTATTATTTATTCTGAAAACCCATCCTATGTGTCCATAATAACCATACACATCATGTAATTTTATGACACTCATGAATTAATTATATTCAATAACATTCTTTTATGTTGATTTAATCTATAGAGTAATCGCATATACACACTTGAAAATACAACAATTATATGTATTAATGTTTCAAAAGAAGAAGATGACAAACTATAATTATAGTATCTATTAAATTTCATTTTTTATCTACCCATGTGATAAAGATTTATCTCATCTTCAAAAGGGTTGTAAATTTTTTGTTTCAAAAATAAATTATTTTAGAAACATATTCATTAATTTATTAAAGGTTTATAAACTCAAAAAAAACAATCCTTACTGAGAAACACAAACCAAATACCCATTAAATTTATTACAAAAATTTAAATGAGGGGTTATCTAATTTTTCCCATGAATCATATACCTAATATTGTTTAAATAATGGTATACCTAAAATAAAATCCTTCAATAATGATATATATTTATCAATAATTCAAAACTATTGAAGATGAAGAAATATTTGGTATCATGTATCACTTTAATGACCCTTAAAATCCAATATATATTCATGAAAATTATATATTATAGCAATTCCAAATTATCTTCTAGTAAATGAAAATAAATATGTATCATTGTGATCATACTATCATAATTTTTCACACATATACTTCTTATGGTTCTTCCAATGACACTACCATGGATCATGGAAACTATCTCCAATTTTTTTGAACCCAAATCCTCTACTCATGAATTATCAACACATTAGTCAGAACTAAAAGAATGATCTACTGGTTATTAAATAAATAATGGGTTTAGAAATCATTGATGTTTTTAGGAATTTGTTTATGAACAATTTTTATAGATACCATTTATTTTAATAATCCCCCAACATAATATCTAACCACGTTGAGATCCACATTGATGAATGTGATATAATTCTTGGCACATTTCTAATATAATTTTATGAGCATTATTCTATCATTAAATTCGATATTGGAAATTGAATATACTCCACCCTTAAGAATCCAAGACTAGGTGTTAATGAAGTGGTCATGACAGTGGATAGTTAATATCAATATAAAAATGGATCAATCTCTCTAATCTGAAAACAATATGTGATTAATGTTTTCCTATACATTAAAAGTGTATCTCATTCAGAGGCCAATTCCATTATGGATTGGAGGCCCATACATTCTCTAATGAATTATTTAACCACCACATCCTAATATCATACCCCAACAAGGAAAACTATTAACTATGTTGACACATCCCATTAAAACGTTAATAGTTGTAATTGAAAATATATATGGGACCATGAAAAATATTCATGTGATGTTGACCCATTGGTTATGCTAATAAAAATTGGGATTCATCAGATGTTTGAAATTAAGAGTCCACATACTATCAAGATCCAATAAATATTCAACCAATTAACCATTTCCATTGATTAATTTCAATGGAGAAATTTTTTATCCCCTAGATATCCTATTCAAATATATAAAATGGAACTAAATTATTAATATAGACAACCTTATCTTATATAATTGATGATTCATATTATAAGATAATGTATATATAGACCAAAATAATGGTAGATAATATACACTATATAATTGATCCATAATATAATTTGATCCTCCAAATCCAAATCTATTTTTGAGAGTTGTTCCAAAAATAATCATAGAATTTATAAAATACCCACATGATTCACTAAAGTGGTGGTAAAAATTATCCCACCACTAGAGAATATAGAAATTAGATAACTCTAAAATACACATCTAAACCTAAAATTTAATGACAAAACATGTGGTAAACAACCAATATAAATCAAGAATATAGGTTAATCCACTATGGAATTTAAATAATTTTCAAATGAGGCCCATAAATATTTAGTAGTGTATAACATACCTATCATGTATTATACATTCATAACAATTTAAAATAAAGTGACCATGAAAAATGAAAACTATTATATTTCTTATCTATATAACAAAATAAATAAAATAAGGAATCACTTCAATTAAAATTTTTTATTATACACAAATATAGTTAGAATCATAAAATTGTCAACAAATGGTCTAATAATGTTATTCTTGTTATCCATTAATTTGAAGGAAGATCTAATTCAATTAGATAATTTTAGTATCTAAAACATTACTTCATAAATATGAAACCAATAACTTCAACAATAACATTTCTTTTCAGAAATATCAAAATAATTCCAACATACCTCAATCATAAAAAATAAAAATAGAGTAAATGTGAAATGATATAATTTTTTGTGGAACCTCTTATTTCAGTTATGCTATAATAAAATATCCACCATTGATCACACTACCTCAAAGGATAAGAAGATATGTGATTGATGGATTCATGATACTGATTTCACTATCTAAAAAGTTATGAACATTGAAATGAACAAATTTGAAATGGGAAAACTCCTTGAAACTATAGAACCATCTATTATAGTTCTCCATCAATTAATGATGACTATAGATGGTTAATATCTAGAAATAACCATTCATCTAAATGATATTATTATATGATACTATTAATTACTATGATCTATAAAAAACTAAATGAAAAACACCTTATGAACCTCCCCATATTCTTATCCCTAGTTCATTTTTATCCCAAAATCTATCTACACACATGCACCTGATAATAGAAAATTGAAATTTGACAATGAAATTACCTACATAGAAGAATTAAATATTTATATGACTGAGGTAACCCTAACAGATATATATTTTTCCTATATCTACACATGTAAAATTTTTAATTCCTATGAGAGAGAACACTATTTTAATTAAATATGAAAAAAAATCTAAAACCCTAAAAAATTCCCTCTTAATAGAAAAAATAATGCACCATTTGTGACCTAAATCTAGAACATCGTCTAACCAGTTTGTTAATACATTCTATCAAGTAGATATATATTATAATTCATCTAATCAAGAATATCCCATAAATATAATAAATACCTTAATAAATTATTATATTTAGTTATCCATTCTTAGCATTTCACCAAATTTAATAATGATGAAGTCTATCTATCCAAAACTGATGAATCATCACATAAAGGGAATCATCTAATGAAAAATATCACTCCCACTAATGAATTGGAATATGGTGAGTAAAACCTACATCAAATATATACTGAGGAATTAAACTCCCCTATTGAGCATATATTTCATTCTAGTCAAAATAAACTGATAATAGTTTTTGGGAAATACAATATCATTCCCTCAACACACCAATTACCTGAGATAATCATAATTAAATATGAACTGTATAAATATAAAAATTACATTAATGGACATTCAGGATTTAATATCATGTAATCAATTTGGTATGAAATTTATATAAATTATCTATTGGGTAAATATGGAATTATTCCTATATGTGTTCCACCTTTATATACATAGGCTACACATCCAACAATGGTTGAATATTTTTCTCATATGTGAGATAGATCGAACAAACCCATTGGATAACTATATATTTTATATGTAACTAGGATTTTTATTTCATTAACTACTATTGAACCCTTGTGTATGACATTCATCCAAGAATAAAAAAACATATTATGTGACCTCCAAATACAAAACACATGATTTTATTCATTCTCATATGGATGAAATATAAGCAATATGCTCACTAATATGGATATTGGAGAAGTATTAGTGTTATTTGATTGATTTAATTTCACCACCATAATATATTAGAAATACTCTTTTGAAAATAATTATTATAATTATAGTTAAAAATTAGGATCATATACATTTCACTTGGTGATGTATCATGATTCTATAAACCCTATAGTAAAAGAAGGATAATTATATTTGGTGTTTTATTCGTAAATAGAGAGACATAAATTTCTATTATAAAAATCATGGTAGCCCAATAAATATCATTCTCAGAGGACCTCAATTAAAAGATATTATAATATTTCAATTTTAAATTTATGAAATTGTGTATTTATAACCTCTTTAATAAGAAGATAATATAAAATTAGAGGGTGCATAATTTCATCACCATATTTATGTGTTTGATATATTTCATGAAAATACATTTCTCTTCAATTAGGCTTTTATAAAAATTTATGGAGATCATATATGATTACTTATACACAATTATATATTCACAAAAATAATATAGAATATTCAATGTATTTATTTATAAAAGTGTCAAAAAAATGGAATAATTTTTCAATCCAAATACAAATAAAGATCCACACCAACAAAAAAAATGAGAAGGTATGTATAGAAGAATAAAAAACTCTAAATTTCTATAAAAAAATAATACCAACCATGGTTTCCATGTTATAAAGAATCCATGAAGAATCAACACCTAAGCCTCCATTTCTGAAAAATAAAATCACATTAACAAAACCGAACACATAGTATTCTCTTGAGTAGTAGAAGAATAAAGTGTTTAGATCCATTATTAATATATTCAAGTCCATATTTCTTGATAAAATTCCTAGGTATTTCAAATAATACATTATTTAAAATATAACATCATTACTCCAGATCATGAATCTTAATATTGTATGTATTTATTATCTCCCAAACTAGTTCCCTTATCATTGAATTTTGGGGAAAAATTAATGTTCTAAATGTATACAAGACTATACTATAGATACTAGTGGATGATATTGATCCAATGTTAGATGAACCAAATTCATACTTGAACCATTTATTTATATCACATACATATGATAGATGGTAGTGGTTGTAACATCTAAATAAAAAATATGGTGAAATTATAAGAATAGATTAATCATATGTCATTTAATCAAGCATTGACTTTTAGTAGTGTTTCAGTAAATAATCTAGTTTTGAACCAAATTCTATACTTATACCATGGAGAAACACTCTCAATATCAAATTATTTTCAATTTTGAAAAAACTTGTGTTTACATGTCATGGATATGGTGGAAAACCCATATGGGTCCCAAAACCAATCAAAACACTCAAAGGTTCCATAAAACCTAAAATGAGAGAATGAGCACCACCAAAATAAATCTATCATCAGATGAGTTAGATAACTGTGAATCTTTCTATTTAATCTGCTTATAATGTCTATATGATGTTTAATATGATTTATAATTTCTTGATTTCTCCTTTTAACCTCTAAAAATAGGTAATCAATGCTACTATAATCATGACACAGGCCCACCAAGGAGTGGAGAAATTTATCCAAACAATGTAATTTGCGTGGAAGAGACTAAAATAATGGTGTTGAATCAATTTCAATATTATAAATAACATAATAAAACTACTTTTGGTTACTTACCTATAAAAATTCTCATTGTGGATAATTTATTGAGAAGATAATATGTTAGTCACTTTCATAGACCAATATGACTACTCTATTGGGACCTCGATTATAAAAATATATGACATCCAAGGAATTCATGGTTTTCTTAATCAAAATACATCAATCATCTGGTTAACTATATTTATCAGTATGTTAAGAGTGTAAAAACCAAAAAAATATAATAACAATTTGATGTAATGTAGCTTCACTATTTTCCCAATGCAATAATAAATTTGAGACACCATTTGTCTATTTAATGAAATCAATGAAGCAACTATAGTCACCTTAACAAATTTTGATTTGTCTCATAGTAATGATTATATATATAATTTTTATTACATTTAAAATAATGTTTTTTATTATAATAAAACCATTTCTTTTATTAAGATATACCATTAATGCATGATATAAGGGAGTTTCAGTTTCCAAAATTTATCTAAACAACTCAATGAAGTTAATTTCTAGAGGGTCTATGTAATAATGGTTACATGGTCATCCTTGCCACATTTTAAACTATTAAATGACAAAGTTTATGGTTTAATTATCTAACCCAATACAATTTAATAATTTGTTGTTATGAAAATTGGGAATAAAATATATTTAGTGGGATCATGATGAGAAATAAATTTGGCAATTTGTTTTCACATGAAATTTAAGGTTTTTATTCAGGAAAAAACATTCAATTGTCATATATATAGACCATTTATTCTTATTTAGGAGGACATTTCATGACATACAACCAATGTTAGAAGTACACAATTATAAGACAAAATAGATAGATTTATTGTAATGTTATCCTATTGGAACATATGAGATATTATAAATTATCATTTTATATTATAAGATGGATGTAACGTAACCCCAAATAGGGAAATTGGAATAATAAATACCACTATATAAGTTAGAAATTTCCTATGAAAACCCATTGAATGACATGAAATACATTTTTTTTCTCATTAATTACATTGATCCAACAAAATTCAACATAGAAAATAATGTTATCTCTTATAAAGAGAGAAAGATTCCCTAAACTAATTATTCATCTATAATTGATAATCTTATATAGTCAACAAAAAATCCTCCACCATTACATTGTAGAATAAGAAAATTGTATTTTGGTGAGTATAGTGTTATATTGATATTTTATAACAGAATTTTGGTCTCACTAATACACAATAAACATTCCATAGATCCTTTAGTAAAAAAACAAAGAAACATTGGAGAATGATTCAAGGTATGGGAATTTTCACATCCATTTATATGATTTAAAGAAGAGTGTAAGATCCTTCATTTACATAAAACAAAATTAACTCCAATTTTTCTTTTTCTTAAGAAGTAATAATAGTTTAGATATAGTAATTTGAGATATATGTGGTGGAACATCCCTCAATGAGGCCCCACAATCTGGCACTTATATCTATGGTGCTGACGAAACATATCTTACACCATCAAGATCATCTACAGAAGAAACATATTTTATAATACTTGTGAACATTTATATATTGTACATCCACACTCGTATCGTTTCTGAAATCCTATAATGTTACACTCAAAATTATAACCCAGTGAATCGAACCATAAGGTTGGGATGAGAATATACACTCAGTAAGGGTATACATTGTTGATAATAATCTATCAATAAAAGTGAGGATTGAAAAATATTTGTATGAGGACATAATGAATGTAATAAAATCTAATATTAAGAGATCATATACAAAACACATGGATCATGGGTCATAAATCAAGGATCTGGTCATAATATAATTCCTAAGACAATATAACTTAATTATAATGTAAAACATTAATGTGGAAAAAATGGGAATATAAATATTAAATTAGTTAAGAATCAATAAAATATAATTTTCCATTACATAGTATGGAAGTAAAAAATCCATGATTCCAATGTCATAATAGATTATAAATTACAACCTATTTCCCATTAACATAATAGAGTAGGAATCAGAACCTAACTCTAATTAATATAGTGGATCTAGAAGAGCTACTCAATTCCAACAAACATAGTGAAGTATTCCCCCACCTTCCAATTCAATCAAATGATAAATCATAAAAACGCCGTTCACATAATTATAGTATGAAATATAAATCCTTATTCAAATAATAAATGGAATATATATGGAAAACATTTCACATAATAATAATCCATTCATATGTGTAGTTAAAGAATATGAAAATAGATGTATTTCAAACATTACATATTTTTTTTGGGTAAAAAAATTGGTTTGAATAATATATAAATATAATATTTCATAATCCTTATGGAGAAAAGAGGTGGATGTTATCATTATATTATATACCCTATATAATTAAGAATGTTGAAATAGATGTCAAAAACTATTTTTATGTTGTTTTACAGTTCACAGAAAATCTTAGTTGAAATATCCCTCTATTAAATTTGTCAACAATAAATTAAAATGATTCATTAAAACACAATACATTGTGCTTGATAAAAAATTTAAAATTTTACAATTTAAAAACATAGGGGTTTATAGAAATTAATTTTTTTTAATATATATTCCTTCAAAAAAATCATTGAGAATTTGTAAAACCCTTGAAGATTACTTTTTAAAATATTATGATTCCTTTATATCAATTTTTTTAATTGAAAATTGATTTTTAAAATAGAAAATATACATTTGAAAAACATAACAATATTTCAACATCCCAAAAAAATTATATAAAATAAAAATCATTTAGAAATTTATTTTAAAACTGGAGCTGAATGATTTATTATTAATATATATCAAGATTTTTAATGAATGTGATCATATATAAATCATTAAAAGGGTTTATTTTGTGAAAAATATATATGTGTGAAGTATTAAAATTTTTTTTTATATTATTTTAGATAATTTCAAATATTATAAAATGCATTTAATCAATATTAATGATTGTATATTTATATCCTTAAATTGAATTTTGATATAGAGTGTTAATATTATCCACTATAAAAAGTAGGTTGTGTCATTTTTACATTCACACAATTCCTTGGGTATATAAATCCATAATGTGAAATAAAATAATGGAGGAAAACTACTAATTCGATAAAAAAATGTAGAAAGTGAATATGATGGTGTTCTTAGAGATAAATATGATACAATTACCCCATATGGATTATCACTCATAAAAAAATCTCATTTTCATAATGAGATTAAAAATATTACCCATTTCTCTTAATAATAATTTGAATCGAAACACATAAAAGATAGATCATAGGTTGTATTTTTAATTCCCTTGAATTTTATGATAAGATTCATAAAAATATATCCTAGGTGATATATCCCGAGACCCATAGAACTAGATCGAGTTCTAAAAATTATATCATTTATTAATTGTCATTGAAAAAAATTTATACTTCAAAATTTGATCGATCCAAAATTTCAATATAAATATCCAGAATTGAGTCTATTACACAGCCAAAAACATTTAGTTTTAATGTTTTAGTGAATTTTTAAATTCCATAAAAACAAAATAAATATCTTTTTAATCAATTAAAATTTCTAACCCATATAATTATTTTCATATTACATAAGAACAGTTCAACATCAATCAAATTAACTATAGGCACCGTATACCATTATAGTCATATTTTTTAAAACATTAATCGTCATTATTTGAGAACTAAATTCATAATAAAAGGGGGTCTTAGATTCCTTTCAATGATAATCATGGAAGATATCGATCAAAGACCATATTAAAGTATAAAAAAAGTATAAGGGTTTTAGATCATGATCATAAACTATAAAATCCATAACCAAATACTCATTAATCATAAATCACGAGTTTTGGAAGAAAACATTGAAATAACTTTTTATGTGAGTCATATGAGTGTTAAATCATCAATAATAAATCATGAGGCAGGAGATAATATCATAAGCATAACCCCTATTTATGTAGAATAAAATTGTGGCATAAACATAAGAACTAAAGTAATATTTCATGGATACCCACTAATATATTTTACATAGAATTGGATTTGGACAACCACTCAACTACTAAAGAATTTATAAATACTAACGTAAAATTAATTAATCATATAATTGTTCTTCTTTATCAACCAATGATATAATTTAATATTTGGATGAAAACCAGAATAGCCTAAAGTTCTTGGAATTACCACCAGGGTACCCTTTGGTATTAGAAGAGATAAAACATCAACCAATTCATTGGAATGATATAATAGTTCCACCCATCATGTAATAATAAAAAATACATATATAAACTAAAATATCATAATAGAATGAATCATACAAGTATATAACAATTAAAAGGATAAAAAGAAAAGTATTTGATTCATTTAAGGATTTAATGGTGCCTCAAGATTGAGAGAAAAGATGTATAACCCCTATAATTATTCAGTTTATCTATAATTACATTCCTTCACACTAGTCTCACCATATTTTTTGTTTTCTATTTGAGTAATTGGGTTTGAAGATTTATTAGTGAAGGATAAAATATGTTTTGTCAATCATTAACACCAGGTTTACCATTTCTATATCTCATGGAAAATATAAATAGATCCCAAATCCATTATAAGTTATCTAAATTTTTCTCAATGAGTGGTGGTAATTTGAGATATGAAGACCAACAATGCACATAAACTTACCTGATTTAATTTTTGAGAGTTATATATCATCATATCATTTCAGAGAATTATTTCATATTATAAGACACTCTATACAATTTTAGATATTTTAATGAAAATCATCAATATCCTAATTCATGACTGGTTACCCAAATAAAATGATTGAGTTTTGAATCCTTCTATAGGTAAAGCTATTTCTATTAATGATAAAATAAATTAATATTTGAGGTTATCCATCAATTTAACATTATTTCCAATAAATAAGTTTTTATTTATTTTTTTAGCTGTATAACTAGGAACTATGGAGTTTAATATTGTCCATGGAGTCAATATGATATTTGAGGATGGGATGCAATATTCACGACGTGACCGATATATCGAATGTATAATAGCAATAAAGAACAAATTAGATCATATTTTTCCAAGATGAGTAGTTTAACATCATGATGAAAGGAAATATATGATGGAATATATTCAATGTTATGGATCTCGAGCGATATGATGGTTACCAATGTATTGTGCTTATAATTTAAATCGAAGCCATTGTAGTTTGACCTATCCTGAACTCACTTATAGGAATTCAATGACATTCAATTCCCCTATGGTTTATTTCCCAACAGTTATAGAAATTATTTTTCATATGATGAAAAGGTGGATTCCCTATTATTGGTTATATCATATCAAACAACTAAATGTGTCTTTTAAACTGAGCATTCCCAAGATGGGGAAATTTTTGATGATAGTGATATGATCATATCAAATCTCTATACCCATGTGATTCATTCTCAGTTTAATAAATAAGGTAGATCAAGTGGATAGATTCACTTAATATAGATACAAGAAATTTTCACAAGGAATACCTTAATGGGGTATTTGATACAGAGCACGATAGTTAGTGTGGAATCATACATATCATAATTATATCAGAAATCATATTCCTCATTGTTTAATTATCTTCTTAATTTAATCGAGGATGAGGAAGAGTGATAAACCGATAGGATAGTTTTCGTCCCATGAGTTTGAGTGTTGGAGATATAGATGGAATTAATCATATGTGGTTTCGAGGTTGGATCTCGAGCCCTAAGAATTTATCATATGTATCCTGATTGTATAGGAATCAAAATCGTCATTGGTCAATATAAAATATGTTCAATTGTATCTCTTGGAAAACATTATCATGTCTTAAGGTATCATATTGAAAAAAATGAAATTTTAGAGGTTAAATTCATGACATAGTTTATATAACAGGGATTTATAGTAAACATGTCCCAACTATCTTTTGGACGTTTATAAGTATAATTAAAAACACCATCGTTTTCTTCCTAGAATATTTGAGAATGGTTGGATTAAATGTATGAAGTATCTTCTGGACATGTCATGGTTTTCTAGAAGGCATGTTAGAGGCATCTACCATTTGATACAACTTAATTGTCTGAGGGACACTGCATGAAAAATCTCACTTGACCATGGAGATTCACAAGATCAAAAAAAAAACATATCATAAAGATACCACACGATTCAACTGAATCGTCTGGGGAAATTTTCATAATAGAATAAAAACATTCCAATTTAATATCTTTATTAGGTCTTACAATTCATGGGGTTACCACATGATTTGGATGACATGTCTATAGGACATTCTATATCTTTTATGACATTTTTGGGTGTTTTCACATGATCTAGACATTATTTCAGGCAACGTATCATGATCTATATTTTAATGTGAATAAAATTTGTCACTCTAAAGAATCTATTTTTACTAATCCATCCTAGATATTATTTCATAAATGAATAAATTTTCATCTGGTGTGGTCTTCTGGGATATCACACAACAAAGTTGACATGTCAAAATCCTTTTCATGATATGGATGGTGCATGTGAATTCCATTGTGTAGGGATGTGAAGCATATATACATGGAACATAATACATTATTTCAAGACTTATGTTTAAATAGTGGAATACACATTCAATAAAAATGATTTATTTTATTAGATGTCTTATCTCACCTCTACACTACAATGAATATATACTTATTCTCTAGGGGGAGTAATTATTATAAAATGCCTCTTATGTCTTATAGTTCATTACAAGACATATAAACTGCTAATATTAGAATGTGTTTGTGGACCAACATACATTTAACCATAACCTAAATTAGGTTATACATCCTTTCATCCGTGTGTCCTCTGATAAATGGATACCCTAATAAATCCAAATCATATCCATATTTATAAGACATTACCTTGTTAAATGGATTTCCCATAATCAAATAGATATGTTAAACAACTTTGGACATATTCGGATAACATATTTGAGATTCTACATTAGGTCACGATGCATGTAAAATTTCTGTTCAAATGATCTGGGAGTCATGTATGGGGCCAATTTTTAGATCAATTTGGATCTTTAGAGGTATATCTAATAAAAATTAGAAAAACAGTTATTCACATATAAGTTCTTCCATTTTCAGCTTCTATTTTACAATGAATATGTACTCTCCCAACAATTTGTATTAGGTAATTGACTTATCAAATATACATTTTTTAGATTATAATTACGATAAAGGTAACATGTGTAGCGAGAACAATTTTTCATGTCCAGTATATCGATGATGCCTTGTAATTTTCAATTGACTAATTATGATGATAACACCGATATTTCTCAAGAAAAATAGTGTAAAATCCATTCACATGAGGCTTACACCATTTCATGATTTTTATTTTCTTTTTTTCTTTGTCCTTGGAAAATTTCTCGCTGGCTTTCCTTCATGGTGTTGCATGATCATTAATGGGTATCATGATGGCATGTGAGCATTTTCAAGGATGGTCTCCCTGATTTCTGTGTTTTATCGAGGGATCAATATTGGATATTTTAATGGTGTGAAATGATTTTCATGGTCAATCACTCTTCATATCACTGTATCCAATGGGGGTCACATGATCAAATAGATGTGTCCAAGGGACATAGAAAGTTAAATATGAAATACCCAAAGGCTTTTCAAATGGAAAGATGAATATTCCACCAAGGATATCTTGTGTTCACTGTACTGATTACATGATATTTATAATCCCTTCACATGAAAATAAAAATTAATATAATAACAATATTCTTACTACTTTTTTGTATTTTATTTTATGATATAATATTAGTGATACTATGAAATTTTTAAATTAACAAGTCGCGAGATTATAGTAAATCCATTAATAACATTTTCATAATCAAGAGTTCTTATTCATGGGGCCTCCAATGATATTGAAAAGATCTGACAATGTACATGAAATATTTTCATAATGTTTGTATAGTCAAGTGATTTTGTACATTCTAAGGGTCTGGAATGAATTGTAATCACTCCACATGATCTCCATTAATCAATGATTCTAAATCAATCCTTTCGAAGAAAAAATAATTTATATTCTTAGGGTATCTCTTCTATTTCTATATTATTGATGGTCTTTTGGGGGTGTCAATAACCCCCTATCAAATGAGTGTTGTGTTGAGGAAATTACTATGTTTTGATGACTATACCCTCCTACCTCAATCATTTGATTTTTAGTTAGACAGTGTTCTGAGGTTCTTTTGGTATTTCAGGAGCCCTTGGTTATTCTATGGGGATTCCTATAAAAATGTTAGTGATGGAGCCACTGAATCTACAAAAAAAATCATTAAATTAGAGCTTTAGAGATTTCTTCAATATTGTGACTACATATCAAGACCATTTGTTGAAAACCATATTGAGATAAATTTTCATGATATATGATCATGTGATCGCATAGTGTGAACTCTATTATAAATGATTTTCTTAATCGATTAGTGGCACAATAAATGGTTATTTTCTTATTCTATGTTCCACATCATTGATTGCAGGGCTCACTTGGGTGATTCTCATGTTCCAAGGGAACTTTTTTCTTGATAACATTATCAATTTTCAACTCTCATGACCTCCATACAATCACGAGATCAGGAGGTATAAAATCAAATCAAGAAATCATGATGTGTATCATTAGTATCATGTTTTAGAAGTCCCTTAATTTGTCATGCAATCAAGAACCATTATATGGGTTACGTGATCTTCATGTCATCTTCTACTCTGTATTCTTTTTTAATTTATTCATCTATTCATATTCTATTCCATTCCACGTATGCTTCATTATTTTGGGAATACATATTCTCATTTTAAGACATTTCTTAATGTAGCAAGCATAAGTAATATGATTGTCAGGAATCATAATGTTTACCCTTGGTACAAGTTACCTACTCAAAATGAGGGTTTTAAGTTGTGTATTCTTATAAGACTTCATAACTACCATATCTCACATGTACATCCTTTATATGGATTTTCTCTTCAAGATGATAATAACATTCCTTCACATGACTATAATCTTCATTCTTATTGGTTATCCCCATCTCTCAATTTTATACAAAGATAATTTCAATAAAAATAAATTTAACGTGCAACAACTCCAGAGGTTTTCCAATATGTTGTAAAACTCCATTATTGGTCCATATGATCATGATATCTACCATCAAATGATTGTTCAGAGTTACTGAAAACCAACTTGTACACATTTTGGACCAACTGTTTGATTTTTTGAGTTCAATGTGGTACATTCATCCTTGTATAACTTCTCCAATAAATTGGAATGGTCATTATGGGTTAATCTGAGTTTCTTATACTTTTTTTATCCATAATAGGTAGTCCAAATTTATTACCCATAATGTATTTCCTATATTTTCATGTATCATCAATCAGAAATCATCTTTGAGATGATTTTCCACTAGTTATCCAAAACTAACTCCTTCCATATATATAACCTAGAGAATAAGTGATCCTACTCCCTTATATTAATTATTTGGGAGGAATAAATCCACTTGAAGATATGTGTGATGAATTTAATCCTACGACTAATGTTTTTGTATCAAACTAAAAAAACTCTTCTCTTGGCATGATATATGATCACTATTGTGAAAGATAAACTATGGAGGAACCTAAAACTCTTCTATATAGTTTCAATAATGTATTTTTTTCAGTATATTACTTTATCGTGGAGGGACTCAACCCAAAACCATACTACCCCATATATTTCCGTCTTAAAATTTTTAAGGTAGTTCATGTTCTTATTGGGAAATTTTGGATGCTGAGAAACATGCCTTGTGGGGTTATTAGTTGAGGCCATAGGTATCTAGAAGACATTAGTTTATAGGGTTTTGATCTATTATTTGTAATGGATGAATTAACCTAGTTTGGGATGAATGCTAGTGTTTTTGAGTAATTATATTTTTTATGAAATCTTTCTTGGTATTGGGGATAATATTAATCTATACATATCGACATGTGATGGTATTTATCATATCTAAGTTCATATACAATAATGAAGAATCCCCTAACATATTTGAATCCCATTGAAATTATAATTTGGTTACATATATGAGAATTTCTTCATTATGAAATATTGTAATACAAGTCATATTTTACATGATTCATTCCATCGCAACTTATTAATTATTTATGAGGTCATGGAGATTACATTAGGTCCTAAGGTGGTTTCTAATTAGTAGAGCTAGCATAACTATTTCATCTTTATTACCTAATGCACACCAATTACGGAAATATATTATAATGGGAGTGGTTATCTTTCTAAAATGATATATAATTTCTCTATCTAGGATGGGGTTCTATTAGCTCAAATATAAGTTATGATTATCTATGATCCATATACCCCTTACCTATTTCAAATCCAGATTTGGACTATTCTAAGGGTATATACTATTCCCTTAAAAGGTATTTGGGGTGAATGAAATATCATGGTTCTTATATTAATTTTTCAATAGATATAATTTGAATATACAATCACTAAAATCATTCTTCCAATAGTCAATTCCCCCATCTCCTTGCCTCCAGAAAATCAACAACAGCGGTGGATGCTTATGATAATTGTATATTGATTCAACAAACCTTTTATGTAGAAAATAATTGAAGGTTATTGATACCATTATTTGTTGAATTAGTGGTTTTTTCTATTGGATTCATGTATCCTCTATGAAGACATTTTCACCATTGTAGAAAACAACCAATTCTTATGACATGGTTTATTAGGTACATCATCCCATCAATTCCAATGATACATGATATTCCAGTTTGGGAAGAAATTCAAAATATACCTTCTATTGATTCATCTCCTACTATGTCACATATTTTAATATACATGTTAAAATTGTGTATATATTGGTATAAATAATTACCCTTGTCATGACCCATCTTCGGGGCCCATGTCGTGACTACCCCAAGCCCGCCTTCCATAGGATAGGGGCTGGAGACTAGCACCAAAGGCGTAAATTCTGATAAAATGGAAGGCATTGCATTTATATAAGAAAACAAACCCCATAGAGTACACAAGATGATGTAAACACTAAGTAAGATTAGTAAAAAATTAAGTGCTAGAAACTAAATGGGCCAGTATATAAATTCAACAGAAATTATAGTACAACTGAGAAAAGAAAGTAAAACAACTGAAAAGTAGAGCAGCAACCACCAAGATGTCCTCTAGAACTCCCACCTGAAGGGTGAGTACAAATAGTCTCATCGTCTCCTTGAGTCCGGTCGTCCACTCTGTGTACGTCCCGCCTGATAGGCCACCTCTGGGTACTGTCCTTCTCCACAAGCCACAACCACGATCAGTGCTGTCTGTTATCTACAACCAACACAACGTAGTGCGTGCATAGCCCATTGAGGGGTGAGTATACGATACTAAATAGGGACCCCAAGACTCCCGAAGGTCTCCCAGAATCCATGAAAGATAAACCACAAAGGAAATATAAAATCAGGAAGTATCAAACAACTCTACTTAGGTATATTCCCATACATAAACCTAAGTCATCAATTCCAATTTTGCTCCAACTCACAAGCCCATGTTCAACCCCAATCCACACAGGAAAGTACAACCCAATCCACATAGGAAAGCACAACCCAATCCACAGAGGATAGAAAGTAAATCATATCGAAGATAATGATTGAATGTCAAGACTCAGCTCACATAGGTATACTACTCATGAAGAGGGGTGGAGATGATAGGTGTAACCTCTATATCATCTCCCCTACCGAACCCACATAGGATCCAAGTATAGAAGTCATCGCTGCCGAACCCACATAGGATCCAAGTACAATAACCATCAGTTCCGAAACCACATCGGATCCATGTATAGTCATCATTGATGACAAGCCCATGGTGTATCCAAGTACAGTGGTCCTCGCTGCCGAACACACATAGGATCCTAGTACAGTCGACATCGTCGTCGCAGTCGCAGCCAGCTCTTGGGTTCCCGCACACAGTACGCTCGATTCCAGGAGGGTCTGCTCTATGAACCAAGGGTTTGATACATAAAATGTCATGAAGGCCAAATTTTATGTATCACAAAGTTTTGACTCATCAATAGGAACTAAACGCGATATACTGTGTGTCAAACGGACGCCCGTTCTGAGAGTTATTGGCTATTTCGTCCCATGGGCGAGGTTGGGTTTTAACTTAAAACCAACCCGTCTATACTCCAGCTGTGTCAAACCTCGAGAGGAGTAAGAAAAAGAACCATCTCACTAATATGAAAACAACATGATCGATGGAACGTCATTCAGACATCCGGTCGTTATGTTATAGGCTTTTCCGCACTAAGGGTCCGGTTGGTTTTGGGTTCGAACCAACTTGGCCATAGAAAAAACTTTACCGAAAGCTATATTATAATATAACGAAATGACCATATTGATCCAACGATTCCAATGAACCTGATGGTTCATTGATCGAAGGTTCGTAGCCCATGATATGTGCATTTTAACAAATCTATCTGAGAATAGGGGGTTCAGGCCCAGTCTGACCCAGACCGATACCCCCTGGGTTGTCCCGAACTGGGTTGACCCGACCCGACTCCGGGTCTGGCCCATTTAGGTGTAGCCCAGACTAGCTAGCATGGCCCGGCCTGCCTGGGCATGGCTCGGCCCACCTGGGTGCGGCCCTGCCTACCTGGGCGCGGCTCGGCCCGCCTGGGCGTGGCCCGACCCTCGGCTGGGGGGCGGCCTACGGCCCGACTCGAAGGCTGGCCTTGGCTCGGCTCACAGCCGAGAGGGGTGCGAGCGCGGGGGGGGGGGGGGGGGGGGGGGCTCTTTGCGAAATGGCCATCCATTAAGGCCGGCCTTTCGTTACCGCGGGAACTGAGGGGGTCCCGCCTCCAGGTGGCGTCGGCGGCCGGCTCTACCAGCCGCCCCTTTGAAGAACCGTCGTGGCCAGAGGCCACGGTTCTTGTATGACCAGCGTGGCATGATGGTGACGCACTCCCCCTCAATAACCCACTACTAGCCGCAGCCTCCTTCAGCCTCATCGGCGCGGCATGACGGCGCTGCACCCCATCGTCGGGCCCTTCTTCGGTCGCTGCCCTTTTTGATTCTGCATGGTGCAATGACACCATGCTACCTTCAATACATTATTCAACGAGGATAAACAAATAAAAGGGGAGGATAATCAGCCATGTTTGTGCGTTCTCATCTACTCCCATTATTTTGACAACAATGGGCCAAATTAATTAATGAAGAACATTAAATTATTCATGAATGTAAATAACCCCTACCTCAATAAATTTTTTCGAACGACGGGCGTTGCGGAAAACGACATCGCGGGATGAGGTTCTGTAGATGTCGACGAAGAGCGTCCAAGGAGGAAGTGGCGTCTTCCCTTTTTGTAACAGAGAAAAGAAAAGAGTGCGCGTTGTCTTCCTTCGGGGATTTGGCATTCTTCAACGAAGGGTGTGTCATTCTTCGCGGGAGGATGAGTTCTTCAAAGGGTTAGAGATCTTCTCCCCCAAAGTCTCAACACAACAATCCCAACCCCAAATAAAATAAGACATACTCTTATTTTATTATAACATGCCATTTATTCAAAACATAAAATTCCAACTCGTAGTTAAATTAATTGAATAGGTTCAATCAATTAATTTAATGTGAGTTGTCATGAAATAAAGAGGTAGAGAGGGTGAGTTACTTAATTAAAAAGATACAAAAATTAAATGGGGGAGTTTCCAACTATAAGAGGGGGTTTAGAGGAGTTAAAGGAATGTGAAAGTGTGGGGCTTGTGTGGGCCCCACCTCAAAAATATCCTAACATGGGTAGTTAGGGGCATGTGGGTCCCACCCCAACTACACCATGTAGGATAGAACCATTAGATAAATAAAATAAAATTGTACCACAATTTTATTTACTTAAAATTTAATCCTCAATTTTTTAACAACTCCTCCCGAGAAAACACACCTTCCGGAAAGATCATCTTAAGAAATTATCGGTGCTACGGTTTTATCGGTGCCCTCAGATTTTAATTCCGATCACCGGTTCAAAAGATAGAAAAACCCGCTCATTCGTTCACTGAACGTACCCGAGCAAAACTTCAAAAATTTATTCCGGGAACACTGGGCCTCGGAATCAGGTGCTTTCAAGAACTGCGTACTCGTAAAATCTTAGAGAATTTAAGAAAAAAAATTCCTTGAAATTTACAGGTTTTTACATTACTCCCGCATTAGAAATATACATCCCCGTAAAGCTACATAAAAAACTAGGGAAACAAATGAGGGTACTGTGCACGCATCTGAGCCTCCCGCTCCCATGTTCTCTCCTGGAGGTTCCCATGCTGACATCTGATGCGCACTAGAAGAATCAATTTTTCACGTAGGACCCATTCTTGTCAATCCGCGATCTCCAACGGGACCTCCGCAAAAGTCTCCCCGTCATCGATGTACAACTCCCCGTGATCAATGATATGCGTCAGGTCATGCACGAATCTCCTCAGCTGATATATGTAGAAGAAGTCGTGCACCCGGTGAAACTGATGTGGAAGATCCAGGCGATAAACCACCTCGCCTATCCTGCTAAGAACCTGGAATGGTCCGATAAAGCACAGAGATAACATGCCACCCCAGCCAAATCTCCGTAATCCACGTCGAGGTGAGACCCATAAGAAAACATGGTCGCCATCCTCAAACTCTAGTGGTATCCGCCTCCTATCAGAATAGTACTTATATCGTCTTTGATCAGTCCTCATCTTCTCTTGGATGAACTGTACCTTCTCCGTCGTGGCCTGGACCATCTCTGGTCCTACAAGTGCGGACACCCCAGGGTCTGTCCAGCACATAGGTGATCTGCAAGGTCGGTCGTACAATGCCTCATATGGTGCCATCCCGATGGTGGAGTGGTAGATTTTTTTGTATGCAATCTCCACCAAAGGAAGGTGATCCTCCCAGCTGCGACCAAAGTCGAGGACACATGCATGGAGCATGTCCTCGAGATTCTGAATGGTCTTCTCAATTTGACCATCTGTATGTGGGTGAAAGGTGGTGCTCAGGTGTAGCAGTGTCCCAAATGCCTCCTGCAACCCCTTCCAAAGCTGGGAAGTAAAGAAAGAATCTCGATCAGAGATGATAGTCGATCGCACACCATGAAGCCGTATGATCTCTTAAACTTAGAGGCATCCCAAGCTCTCCACTGAGACCTGCTCCCTGATAGGTAGAAAGTGGGTTGACTTGGTGAGTCGGTTGACAATCACCCAAATGGAGTTGTGACCTATGGAAGTACGTGGAAGCCCTATCACGAAATCCATAGATATCCCATCCCACTTCCACTCTGGGACCTCTAAGGGTTGAACCACACCTGCTAGTACCTGGTGCTCCGCCTTCACCTGTTGGAAGGTGAGGCATCATGAAACGAACTCTGCCACAACCTTCTTCATACCCAGCAACCAATGCTGTTGTCTAATATCCTGGTACATCTTCGCCACTCATGGATGTACTGCTAAAGGGGAAGTGTGAAATTACCTTAGCACTCCTCCCGTAAAGCAGCTGGTACCATGGTATGCCCTCTGAAATGGATGACGTGCTCTCCTCTTATAGAAAATCCATCAGATTCCTATCCTGTGGATATCTGTTCATGTCACCTCTCACAGTCAATGTCCTCACATTGTGCCTCTCTGACCCTCTGAAGTAGTGGAGGAGTGACTGTGAGCGACTATAGAAAGGCTACCCCATCTCTATCCATGAAGGATATCTCCAACACGCAATGCGGCTATCAGCTCTATCGCCTCTCCATGTAGCTGGCTGCCTGACCTCCTATAGAGAGAATCAGCTACTACGTTCCCCTTCCCAGGAGTATAGACTATCTCAAATTCATAGTCCTGGAGGAAATTGATCCATCACCGCTATCTATGGTTCATGTCCTTCTACGAGAAGATGTACCAGAGACTTTGGTGGTCAGAATAGACTGTAAAGCGCTCACCCATCAAATAGTGCCGCCACATCTTCAGGGTAAAGACCAATGCTGCTAACTCTAGGTCATGGGTAGCATAGTTCTGATCATCCTGCCTCAAATATAGTGATCCATAGGCGATCACTGCCCGATCCTGCATCAGGACACACTTGGGTCTGGTCCCTGATGCATCTCAGTAAACTACGTACCCTACGCCCTCCTCTGGTATCCTCAAGATGGGTGCACTGGTCAATCTCTGTCTTGGCTCCTTGAATCTCTACGAACATCTATCCGACCACACATAGGGTTTCCCCTTCTTCGTCAGAGCTGAGAGTGGTGTGGCAAATCTGGAGAAGTCTAGAACAATTCTCCAATAGTACCCAGACAAACCTAGGAAACTCCGCACATCTGTCACGCACCTAGGTGGCTCTGAAGCTAGCACTGCCTTGATCATTGTAGGGTCCACTTCAAATCCCACCCCGAGATGATTTGTCCTGAGAAGTGGACTTATCGAATACAGAAATGACACTTTTAGAGCTTACTATAAAGTTGGTGATCTCGTAGTGTGTCCTGTACAACCTTCAAGCGGTGGGCCTGCTCCTCCTCTGTAGTCGAGTAAATAAATATGTCGTCGATGAATACTATGACAAATCGATCGAGGTAAGGCTGGAAGATACTGTTCATGAGACTCATGAACACTGCTAGAGCGTTGGTTACACCGAAAGGCATAACCAAGAACTCATAGTGGCCATACCAACACCTGAAGGCCGTCTTCTACACAACCTCATCTCGAACTCTGAGCTAATGATAACCTGAATTGAGGTAAATCTTCGAGAACCATCATGCTCCCTTGAGCTGATCGAAGAGGTCTTCAATCCTTGGATGTAGATACTTTTTCTTCACGGTCACCTAGTTAATGAGACAGTAGTCAACACACATTTGCAATCTCATTTCCGCCTTCTTGGAGAACAGGATTGGGGAAGCACATGGTGAAACACTGGGTCAGATGAATCCCTTGCCCTATAAGTCCTCCACATGTACCCATATCTCTCGAAACTCTGTGGGATCCATCCAATATGTTGGAGTAGATATCGCGGTTGCTTCAAGGTATAGGTCAATATAAAAGTCTACTTCTCTATGAGGAAGTAGTCCTAGAATGTCGTCAGAAAAAACATCTGCATACTCATCCACCACAATTGGAAAACTCGGACTCCACACGACAACTGCTCGTAGGATGAGACTAGCAAACTGATGAGTGATCGGTCTTCCTCTCCTCTGTGTGAATCCATCCGGCACTACAAAGACTACCTTCTCGCTGGTGAAGGTGAATCTTCTCACATCAGTGCGGACACATCGCACCTTGCTTCTAATACAGTCGATCTGAGCATGGACCGTAGATAACCAATCCATGACCAAGATGACGTCGTAAGGCCTCGACGCCACTACAAGAAGATCCCAGTCGAAGCTCTATCTTCCCAGATTAAGCTAACACTGCCGGCTCTAGTGTGTAATCATCGAGTCTTCTCTCGTAAGAGTCTCTAGCTATAAGGATCGAGCCAATGGCTTCGTTTGAATATCCGAGCTCCGAACAAGGGCATCGGTAATAAAAGAATGACTCACTACTATATCATTACGAACTGCAGAAAGGGTGGAGTAGACACCGATAATACCATGAATCATCTCTGGTGCACCGTGGTCATAGGCCTTCTCTTCTTGAAGCTGATCCTATCCCTATCAACCATCTCCGTATGGTAGGGGTGGACCTCTTGGTGGTGGTGGTGGTGGTGGTAGAGCCTCAAAGCGTCGCCCACCACCTACTGCTCAGCCAGCTCCTCTTCCTCGTCCGCTTTCTCCCAGCGGACCACCATGGTCAAACCTCTGCCTCTGCCTGGGTGGTCCCTAAACTGTCTGATGGTCCTCTGCATGGTGGTTCGGGCAGGCACGAGCCATGTGGCCCTGTCCGCCGCATGCATAGCATTGTCTGCCTCTCGAATGACTTGCTCTGCTATGTGTAACCCGCACCTCCAAACCAATATCCTGAGGTTTCCCACCTGATGGCCTAGTCCGAGTGGACCTCTATGACATCTGTCTATTGCCGTCTATAGAAGACTCCGCTATGTGATGCCCTGGGGTAGGTCTCGCTGCTGGTGAAGGCTTAGCTGGAAATCTCTCCACAAGAAGGGCTTGCTCCAGTAATCCTTCCAACATCAGAATACTGAGGGAGATCATCGATGACCTGATCTCATGCCTTAGTCCCTTCTTGATGGTCCAGGCCCATAAGAATGGGTCCCGTAACATGTCTGTGGAGTAGTGAGAGAGATCAGTAAATCTCATCGAGTACTGGGCAACTGTCATTTTGCCCTGCCGCAGCTGATGCAACTCTTGAATGCGGACCGAACGGAGGGTGGCTGGAACGAACTCCAAGCGAAAAAGGATCTCGAAGTCCGACAAAAAGAGAGATGCCTCATCGTGCACCAGGAGCATCAGGCTCTACCATCTACATGATGCTGCGTGCAGGAGACTCAACGCAAATATCACTATCAGATTTGTTGGTGTCACTACCAACCTGAATACTCGAACGACAGCCTCCAGCCAATCCTTGGCATCCTGAGGGTCTCTCTCCCCGCGGATCCTAGGAAGTCTCTAACACTGAAACTCATACAGTGCACTCAGGTGACGTGCACCCTCGGGTGTTGGGGCTGGTGGAATCGGTGTCTTGGAGGGTAGAGGTACCGCTGGTGCCTCCACTATAGTGGGGCCCTACACCAAGGTCTCGTCACTCTGTGGGATTCCATGACGAACAAAGCTCAGAACCCTAGCTGGCTGCCATCGTCGGGAAATCCTGAAAAGAAATAGGTGCGCCATGGTTAATACAGTATACATGGTGTGCTGACACAAAGTAATCACAAAGAAAACATTTGAAACACACATGCAATCAATGTTTTCATGCATTGAGTCGGAAATTAGAAGTCAGGGTCCTGGTGTATGGATATGTCGGCCGCCGCACCAACACTAGACTCCATGGACTGATAACCACACTCAATACCCTAAACAATATTGCTTCACATAGAAGAAATTATCAGAGTCATGAGTTCTGCGGTAGAACTGACTCCTCTGATACCAATTTGTCACGACCCATCCTTGGGGCATGTTCTGTGACTACCCTAAGCCCGCCTTCCATAGGCTAGGGGTGGCGACTAGCACTAAAGGTGTAAATCCTGATAAAAGGGAAGGTATTGCCTTTATATAAGAATACAAACACCATATAGTACACAATATGAAGTAAACACTAAGTAAACTAAGTACAAAAGTAAGTGCTGGAAAGTAAATGGGCCAGTATACAACCCCAACTAAAAGTATATTAAAATTATGAAAAGAAAGTACAACAGCTGAAAAGTAGAGCTGCAACTACCAAGATGCCCTCTGGAACTCCCACCTGATGGGTGTGTACATATAGTCTCGTCGGCTCCTCGAGTCTGGCCATCCAATCAGTGTACGTCCCACCTGATAGACCACCTCTAGGTACCGTCCCGCTCCACAAGCCTCAACCACGATCAGTGTTGTCCATCATTTACAACCAACATAATGTAGTCTGGGCATTGCCCATGCAGGGGTGATTATGCGATACTCAGTAGGGACCCCGAGACTCCCGAAGGTCTCCCAGAATCCAGGAAGGATAAACCAAAAAGGAAAGATACAATCACGAAGTATAAAACAACTCTACTTAGGTATATGCCCATACATATACCTAATTCATCAATTCTAGTTCTTCTCCGACTCAGGAGCCAAAGTTCAACCCAGTCCACACAGGAAAGTACAACCCAATCAACACATGAAAGCACAACCAAATCCACAAAGGATAGCAAGTCAATCATATCGAATATAATGATTAAACGTCAAGACTCAGCTCACGTAGGTATAAGACTCATGAAGAGGGGTGGAGATAATAGATGTAACCTCTGAATCATCTCCCCTGCCGAACCCACATAGGATCCAAGTACAGTAGTCGTTGGTGCCGAACCCAGATAGGATCCAATTACAGTACCTATCGCTGCTGAACCCACGTAGGATCCAAGTACAGTCGCCATCACTGCCGAACCCACAGAGGATCCAAGAATAGTCGTCCTCACTACCGAACCCACATAAGATCCTAGTACATTCGTCATCGTCATCGCAGTCGCAGCCAACTCTAGGGTTCCCGCACACAGCACACTCGATTCAGGGAGGGTCCGGTCCACGAGCCAAGGGGTCGATACATCAACTTTCAGGAAGTCCAAAGTTGATGTATCATAATGTTCTGCCTCATCAATAGGAACTCAACGTGATAGAGGGTGCGTTAATTGGACGCCTGGTCTGAGAGTTATTGGCCTTTTCGTCCTAGGGGCCCTGTTGGTTTTTATGTTAAAACCAACCCGACCGTACTCCAGCTGTGTCCAAACCTCGAGCAGATAATCCAAAAGAACTATCTCACTAAGAGGAAAACAACATGATCAAAGGCATGTCATTCAGACATCCGGTCATTACGTTATAGGCATTTCTGCTCCAAGGGCTCGGTTGGTTTCAGGTTCGAACCAACCTGACCATACCCAAACTTTACCGAAATCTTAAGTGTAATATACCTACAGGACTTTCTCTATCCAAGGATCCCAACACAACTAATGGTGCGTTGATCGGAGGACCGTAGCCCATGATATGGGCGTTTGAACAAATCTGTCAGAGAATAGGGGGTTCGTGCCCGGTCCGACCCGACCCGATACCCCCTGGGTCAGCCCGAAACGAGTCGACCTGACCCAGGTCCAAGTCCGGCCCATTTGGTCATGCACTGGACCAGCTGGGGGAGTCTCGTCCCGGCTCGAAGGCTGGTCACGACTTGGCTCACTACCGATTGGGGTGCGACAGGGGGGGATTGCCGCCCCCCTGTTTCCGAAACGGCCGACCATTAAGGCTGGACTTTTGTAACTGCGGGACCCGAGGGGTTCCCGCCTGCAGGTGGTGCCAGTGGCTGGCTCTGCCGGGTGCCCCTTTCCAGAACCGCCATGGCCAAAGGCCATGCCTCTTGTCCGATCGACGCGACGCCCCTCCGTCGCGGCCCTCTCCAGGCCGCGACCTCCTTCGGCCTCACCGTCGCGGCACGATGTCTCCACGCACCTTCACTGTGGCCTGCTTTGGTTGAGACCCTTTTCGTTTCCGCGCAGTGCAACGACACCATGCCACCTTCGCCGCAAAGTTCAATGAGGATCTACAAATAATACTGGAGGAGGATCGGCCATGTTTGTGCGGTCTGATCTCCTTCTGTTATGTTGATAACAATTGGCCAAATTAATAAACAAAGAACATAAAATTAATCATGAATGTAAATTACCCCCACCTAGAAAAAATTTGTCAAATCATGGGCGTCTTGGAAAAAAAAGTCACGGGATGAGGTTCCGTAGATGTCGACGGAGAGCGTCCAATGAGGAAGCAACATCTTCCCTTTTTGTCACAGAGAAAAGGAAAGAGGGCACGTCTTCATCCTTCGGGGATTTTGCGTTCTTCAATGAAAGGTGTCGTTCTTTTCGGGAGGGTGATTTCTTCAATGGTTTAGAGCTATTATCCCCAAAGTCTCAACACAACAATCCAAACCCCACATAAAATAAGACTTACTCTTATTTTATTATAACATTCCATGCATTCAAAACAAAAAATTCAAACTCATAGTTAAATTAATTGAATATGTTCAATCAATTAATTTAATGTTAGTTGGCATGAAATAAAGAGGGAGAGAGGGTGAGTTACTTAATTAAAGGGATACAAAAATTAAATGGGGAGTTTCCAACATTAAGAGGGGGTTCGGAGGACTTAAAGGAATGTGAAGGGGTGGGGATCATGTGGGCCCTACCTCAAAAATATTCTAACATGGGTAGTTAGGGGATTGTGGGTCCCACCACAACTACCCTATATAGGATATAACTATTAGATAAAGAAAATAAAATTGTACCAAAATTTTATTTACATCACATTTAATCCTCAATTTTATAACAACTCCTCCCGAGAAAACTCATCTTCGAGAAAGGTCATCATAAGCAATTACTGGCGCTGTGGTTTCATCGGTGCCCAAGGAATTCAATTCTGAGCACTAGTTCAAAAGATAGAAAAACCAGATCATTCGTTCACTGAACGTACCTGATCTAAAAATTGAAAATTGATTATGGGCACACCGGGCCACTAAATCAGGTTCCATCAGAAACTCTATACTCGTAAAATCCCAAAGAATTTAAGAAAAAAATTTCCTTGAAATTTACGGGTATTTACAACCCTGATTACAATGACTCTTTTTGAGAATATTCATTCCCAATAAGAACTTCTTCAACTCAAATTCCATGAGTTGAGAGATGATGAATTTGACATTAAAAAATAATTTGATATCAAAATATAGATTGTACTACCTCATAAATAATATTACATTAATGAGAAGGAATCACATGGTTTCAATGATTTTAATCCTTTTCTTGAACTAAAATGAGACAGTTCAGAGGTTCAGAAATAGTGATTCCTTATGGTCTCTTAACTATATACTAGATGGATGAATTGATAACACAGATAGAAGAATAAGAAGTGATCATATTTCACACAATGTTAGATATTTTAATGTCATCAAAAATAATTAATGAAAAATTATAATTTATGCAATGGTATATCTTCTATTATTAATAAACATCATCCTTGGGTCGCAACTAAAGATTGTATAATTGAGAAATTTAACATTCAATTGAAACCTCTTGAAATACTGTGTCTGGTTTAGAAAACTAATATAGTCATATATTTTTTAATCTAATTGCCAATTTCATCCTTTTTATTTTCTTTTTTGATGGAATATTCAAGATACCCTAAAATGTGGATATTCCTTCCTCCTATACACAAAACCAATGAAAACATATTCAAGACATTACATGTCATTGTCATGATTTCTTTTATACATGATGTGAATAAAATTAAAATTTATTGATATCATATAGTTCATCTCAAATACCAATCATTTTTATTATAAAATTTAAAATAATTATATATTTGAAAACTTGAATCATTTGATATATCTATTGAAAATTCCGCACGACAGACTATTGACACAAGATCTTCATTGATGTATCTACTCTATTTTTTATAAGATCACATGGTTCAATATTGTAAAATTGGTAAACATATTTCATAGAGGTAAATTTTTATAAAATTTCATTCTATTTTAAGGGACTTAGTGAGCATATCTATATTTTTTCGGGAAAAAATGATCCTCATAATATTTTTATCTATTTTTATATTATCCTATCTTTTAATTATGTTTCATATGTGGAAATATTGACAAGTTTCCGCATTGACATAATTCAATCCTCAAATTCGAAAGATTTTTTACCTGCCATTATTTGGTCCTTTTACATTTTATATGTGGTCAATATTTATATAATCACACATAGAGGATGTCTTGTTCGATGAAGCTCAACATTTTCATAGGGTGACCTTTTTACTTGTAAACATAGTGATTATTTTGAATCTCTTAGGTAGATATTTTATAGCATTTTATATAATAACATTTTTTTTGTATTTTAGATTCTTCTAACTCATATTATCTTTTATAATAGTTTTTTCTCTCCTAACTAAGACCATAAGATGCTATATTTGACTACCTTCTAGCTTGAACATTAAATTAAATTATTTTATTGTATTATTCTTTTAGACATGTACAATTATAGTATTGAATCATATATCATGTACCATATATTTTTTTAGTTTATATTTTCTAAATTAGACCACTTATTACTATATTTTTAGGTATTTAGCTAAAAACTTATGTTGTTGTAGTCTAGAATCATTTAGCTCAGTGTTTAGATTGTCAGTAGTGAAAGATGTGTATTTATAATGTTATAGTTAACCTTTCATTATTTATAGGGTTCAAAATAATATGTGTCTAGGAACGTTTGAAATACAATATATTCTTAATTTATCTATTTATGGATGAATGTTCATATAGGGTTCTAGGACCATCTGTTCTTGTAAAAAACATGAAGGATGAATATCTTGGATGGGTTGTAACATACTACATCCTCAGTAAAATTTAGTTATGTGTTTAATGAAATACTGGGGATATCAATTCTACAGACATATATTTAGTATGGTTTTATTAGATTGAAACGAAGAATAATTAACCAATTAATATCGAATGCAGCTATTATGACATGGATGACTGCAGATCATCTAATGGTTTAGAGCTATTCTATGGTGTTTCCAAAGCTCGTGGGGATTTGTGTTACATTCTTGCATGGATTATAGTCCAATAATTGATGGGTTAAAGGCCCTTATTCTTGATCCCATAGGGTTATAATGAATGGAAATGTAGAAGGTTTCCCCAACACATTCTATGGTTCCTGGAATATTTTTAATGACTCAAGAGTTTGGATCAAGATGGGGGATATAAGAGAAAATTTAATCCATTAAGGGTTTGGGAATGTTATTGTAGTTTAGTTTCTTGTTTCTATTCTCGAGCCCTAATTTATGTGTTTTGGAGTCATGTGGTGTGGCCCATCCAAATGTTTGGGGTTGGAATATCTCATTCATTCATTGATAAATACATCAAGACATGGTTATATAACATCATGGATTTAGTATATACTTGAATATTCTACATATATGGATTTAAAATAATGGTCTAATAATTTATATTTTAACTAAATATGGATACTTATGGATATAGGTCCCCCCCTGTATAATGAAATAATCCCATATTCCACACAATTAGGAAAATGAAACATTGTTTTAAGGAGTGTCTTTGATCTCAGACCAAAATATCAACTTAATGAAAACATTGATTAATTTTTTATTTGGAATCTAATCCTAGTGGTGTCCTATTGGATTAACTGGTTCCTATTACCTGTCTTCTATAGAGAATAACAAGAACTACGGGATATTGATGACCATAGGGTTTGTAGAGAAGAATATCAAATCAATTAATTGGTTGTTATAAAATCATGTATCAATTATATGTTGGTGATCTATAGAGAACATATAATCCAAGAAGGGTTTAAAGTCTTAAAAGTTGGTAGTGAAAATATTATTGTGGTGAATAGAGGAGATTATTAATTGATATCAAATATTCATGGACCAGGGGGTCTAGATTACATAATTTTTCTTTTTTTAGGACTAAAAGGTAGCCCCATAAGCATTATTCCTTTTTTATTTACTCTATAACATATTCCAAAAATACAGATATTTAGTGTCTAGTGAGAATAGACTTGATATTTTCATATAAAACCCATTGATTGTTACTATACTGATATGTTTTTCATCCCATTAATTATTAATTTATAGTACCACAATTTTTATAATCGATTATTAATATTATTGTTGTATATAACATGAAAACATAAATTTAGTTTATGGTCATGATGCACATGGACCTGGTATTAAGATTGTGTTATATAATATACTAATAAGGACTTATAGGTTCATGGGATCTGTAATTTCCTTTTGAGGTGGACATGGAAACGTTTTAACTCCTGGATCAATGTTCATGGTTCATGACTAATGAAATTAGACACTCATAACATAGCTGAACTTCAATCAATAGAAGGTGGAAAAATCTATATTGATGATGTTAGAGATCTTAAGTATTATAAGGCCCTTCTTCTAGGGTCAAGATTCTTAATATTTATGGGCCTATTACCCTTATTCATATCAAACACATTTATGGTCAAAGAGAGATATATTTTCTTATTTCAAGGGGTCATGAGTGTATGGATGAAATCTGAGATGCTATAGATCTTATGTGTGATTTATTGATTGAGGTGATTAAATGATAATGAAAGGGTCTTGTATTATGGTTGAACTGGTTCATACTCCAATGGTTCTTTGATAGGATAGATAATTTGAGATGGAATGAATATTTTAACATCATGTAGTGGGGGTAAATTTTACATTCAGTTTAACATCCTACACATTTGATGTTTTCCTTGTAGTTTAACTTAATATGGTAAGGGCATAGGGACTAGAACAAAATCATGTAATATATTACTGGGGACACATTGCACTAGTGTGGGGAAAATATATATGTGAAACACATTTCAACCATTCATATTATTATTGATGGAAATACATATGTTGGATCCCTTATAGTGAAGATATATATCATGCATCGAGATTTCATACATAGATCTGAGTCATACATTGATGAGAAAATAAGAATTGTCCCAATTTAATTAATGTTATATGTTTTGTTTATAGAAATTATTATATGGGTTTTCTTTTGGTAATTTCATGGTAATTAATCATTTTATATCAAATCCTTTAAGGAGATCCCTCTCTGTGGATCTGACTAATATGTAGGTGAGAGAGGCATTCTATATTCATTCCATAGAATGTATCAACATGATGGTATAATAATGGTTCATCTACGTATAAAACTATCATACATAGGGATAAGGAGATTCCATTTTTCAATCTAATATTGTAGTGTAAATTCATCTCTATCACATAATATTGGTTAGGCTACCCCACTATATGAAATTATAGGCCTTACAGGATGATCCATAGTGATGCAGTTTAATATCCTAAAAATAGGTTGTGTTCATTTCTAGTTTAATGACATGCTACTAAGATTAGAATGTAACTCTAAGTGATTTGGCGTTCATATAAGTTTAATATAATTAAATAGAATGTTATATGGATATTACAACATAATATTTCATTTAAAATGGGTAACATGCACTTATGTGTAGCATAAATTGTATCCAAATCTATATAAATAGTTGGGTTATAGTATTTCTAAATCATAACTGAAAAATATCTAGGATAACTAGAGGTTAAAACTAGTGGGTAAAATTCCACCATTGAAAATTTTGGAATCCATATTCAACATAGTCAGGACATTATGTCATGGATATGTTGGGGAGAATCTCTTCTGTGAACAAACATCCTATAATAATTAGATATTTAGAATTATGTGCATTATCCAATGAATCCATGTAGAGTCTATTTGGACCAGAACATCCTATGTTAATAGTTTTTACGAGAAAGAACCATGATCAAGGGATTCAATGGTCTATGGGGTTCCATGAGAATGATGCCATCTCAAGGAATTGGTAGGTATGAACTCATATATCAAATATATGAATCTTATTCATGGTGAATATAATATTTGAGAATGTTTTGAGATGCCTAAAGTATATTAAAACATGAAGGGAACTCATATCACGGTGAAGGGATAAAACTTGTGATTCATTAGTATACAATCATCAAAGAGTATGATCTTCTTCAAAGTGAAGTCCTTTTTTCATGCAGTTTAACATTATGTGACATGGACATTTTCATACATTTTAAATCCATTTTAAAAAGATGAATCATGATTAGGAATGAAATAGTGGATCCATGATTATCTATGTGTCTGATAGTATAGGAATAATGTTATTCACAGATTTGATTTTAGGGAATTTCATGAGAAGGTCTAATCAATATGCATGGAAAGGGGATCATTTAGCCTTTTCATCATTATTAGACACAGTACATGAGTTTTATGCCTCACTATATATCTTGTGGTAAATTTAATCAAACCACATATAGATTGAATATAAATTCCATATAGTTTAAATTCATTCCACTAGGATTTGTAAAATGAACGGAGAAGCCATCTAGTAATTATTGATTCATCGTGGATGTTATGAAAATGGATTATATGTATCCCAAAAATTAATCTTGAAAAGTGTAAATCAAAATGAATTTTGAATCATAATGATGTAGGTCATCAAGGAAGATATATCCACTAAAATGAAATGTAATATGAATGATATTTCAGAGTATTTTAATCACAATTGGTACAATGAACAGATGAGTAACATCGTGATTATCGGAATCTACATGATGTTTTGGGTTATGGGGAGTGTAAATCAATAATCCAAAAATATCTAAGTTATGTATAGGTGGAAACTAGTCGGTATATGTCTGGAATTGAAAATAGTGGAAACATGTATTCTTTGCAACTATGAAAATAAATATTTGTATTAATGGGTGTATCTTCTCTTAGGAAAAATATAATCCTGTCCTCTGATCTAAGTAATTATTTCAGTTCTCATGTGAATTTTTTTGGGGTCCTTTTGGATTATCCAGTCCCTATTTTTGGATTTATATTGGGATGAGCCAACAATTAAGAATCCCAAGGACAATGGGGTTCCTAGATATGGATATCAACATGATGAATGTGTTAGTATTAACTTAATAATTGATGTTAAAGTGTGGGTTCATGGAAAACATATGATTCAAGAAGGGTTATAGGACCATTGAAAATACACCATCATATACTGAATCCATTTTTATGCTAAGATTATAATACATTCAGTTATTGAATACACATATAATGGGGTTATATAATTGGAAAGCTGAATTATTTTCTTGAATTTTCATTTAATGTGATTCTCATATTATCATGCAGTTCATTTTCGTGAGACTATGATGAATCCATGTAATTTAACATCGATCGACTAAACAATGGTTCAATTTATATTAAATATCTCAAACATGAAAGATAAAGTGGATTTCTAGGTACTCTATTCCCCCAATATCTACGATCTATATGAGAAACATGAGTCAAATGTGTATATAATTATGTAGTGTGAGATTACATTATGGGGAATACATGAGGGTCTTTAAACATTATTATTAACATTGTCCTCTACCTGGTTATTAATATCTTGGAGGAAAATTATTGGTAGTGGTGATAGCTGATGTATAGGCCTTGATTGGTGGATCCAATAAAAAATATGTAACTTGTGGCCAATGGAATTATTCAACACGTGGTTCCAAAATGGTTTCATGTACAGTTCTGAGCAAACAGAAGAAAGGGGTATATTATTTTACAAATTTTGGTAGGACATATTGTTTAATTTCTAGTTATAACAATTTATTCTATTATATTATGAAAAATTAACACATATCAATTTAACAAAAAAAATTCAGACATGTTTGAGCCATAAGAAAATGATGTATTTTTTTAAATTATATGTCAGATGGACCTATGATTTTAGATTTGGGTGTTACAACATATCACATGTTCCAAATAATAATCCCACACTAAATTATTGAATGTAATGATTCACTATGTGGTTTTGACTCACCGCAAGGATAAGCGTACCTAATTTGTTTCATACATATATTCCTCTTATGCATTGAAGAATAAATCATGTAATGATCTCCATGTAGTTAAAAATCATGAATATGGGATGAAATCCATGAATCATATCTTCATGTAGTACGGACATATTTGGTTTTGTTTAAAATCATTAAAAATATCAGAAATACAATATCCAGTTTAATGAAATTATTCTAGGACTTGGTATTCCTTTTACATTATATTATTGCTACTATATAATGAGATTGTGTAAAATTTGGATTCCATCTTCCAAAACATGATAAGTTGTTTTTTTAGATTCATTCTATTTTGAATTTTAATTTTATGGAGTTTAATGTATAGAGTCCAGGACATGGTATATTTACGTGTTTAGATTTCTTTCAAGTCATGAGATGTTGTACATTTTAGAGTCTTGATTCTATGAAATTGAATTTTGTGTAGTTTGAGTCTTACTTCATGTACTTGGGACTTTGTGAATGTTATAGTCACAAAAATAAGGTTTTATATATTGTAAATTATATATTCTTTCATCAAGGACATGGAATTCTTGAATACCAAAATTAATAGTACTTCTTGATAAAACATACATTTGTGGGAGGCATGATTATATCCCTATCAATTGTGGAAAATGAGTAACCTTTTTTATAAATGGACTTCTGTATAATGTATGTACCTTCCAACATGGGTTATATCATTGATAGGTTTTTTCCATGTATAATTGGGGTTTTATGATCCAATATTAATTCTTTTATAATGAATCACACTATGGGAAACAACTTTTTGACTACTCGTGTTATCTTATTCTATAGAATATCACAGTTTTGTAGTGTGCGAAACCTTTTCCCATTAAGTTGTTCAAACTCTCCCATATAATTTTCCTATTCTCCTTATTCTGATATTTTTCTAAGGATATGTATTAATAGTTAAGGAAACATGAATCTTATTGGTAACATTTATTCAGTCCAATAAACCAATAAATATGTTGTCTATTGAATGGTGGAGTGTGTGGTATTATGGTAGGACCATAAAGAATAAAGGATGTTATATTCCCACGTCATCTTATTGATGTTCACAATATCTTGTAGTATGTATTAAATTTTCTTATTTGAGAACTATTTCATCCCTTTTCAACATCACAATAGTAGGAATAATTGTTCTGTTCAATTTTATAATATTAGTCATATTATTTAAATTTTCTATAATAGTAGTTAGTGTAATTTTCCATTAATATGTCCGAGGGACATTATTTATGGTGATTAATTTGGAATTTATAATGATAATGATATTCTTTATCCACAATTACATATGAAGAATTTTTTAATATCCATTTGAAATGGTATTTTTTAGAAGTAAGGATTTACACAAATTATTCAACTATTATTAAGGGAAAATATCCCTTAGTGTACATTATTTTAATGGAAAAACTAAATGAATATTTCACTATATATAGAAATTCATGTTATTTATTGTTGAAATGTAAATGAATCTGGAATGGATTAAATTTCGTGGTCAATTCTACAGAATCTTGTATAATTTTAATATAGTAGTAACCTAGCCTTCTTATTTTATAAAAGAGCCTTATCATGAACTGATGAGTGCTACAAGATCCTACATTGACTTCATCCATTGCAGTAGGAATCCATACTTATTGTTTAAATTTGTGGTTTCATCCATTGAAGACATATTTCATGAGCACTATTGTCCAGTTAGACAGTTAAAAATAGTAATTTTGGTCACCCAACATCATGTTTGTCGACAAGATTTATTTATATAATGTCCCAAATGATGACTATTGGGTTAATACATCAATGTGTGTTCCAGAAATCCACTTCACCTTGATCAGGGTTGAATGTAAAAATAGCTTCATTGGGCATTGATTGAGAATGATCATTTTGTAATCAATATTCCTAATGCAATGTGATTAAATATGAAATATTTCCACCATTCTTCTGACAAAACTTATGAGAGGGGCATGTTCTTCGTTCTTAACATTGTAATAAACATTTATTTTCTTGAAAATATGTTTAAAAACACCTTTTAAGTTCAGGTAGGCGACATATAGCTATATAAATTGTACTAACCCCGTAATGAATGATTTGTTTCTACATCATTATATGTTCATCCATCAGACAGTGAGAAATACTGGGTTAAGATTTCATATTCTAGGGAAACGAATGAAATCCCTAAAATAAAGTAATTTATATTTAGGTTTTCCATCACCATTCAAAAAAAACATTGGTAGGATCCATGAAAATGCATATCCCAATTCTAAGGAGCATCATGGTCATAAATCCCTCTTCCACAATATATTTGAAGTCCCATAGTGTTCAATATATGGATAAATGTGGTGGATGGAAATAATTGAGAAATTCCTATTTAATTATCTTATTTGTTATTAATAGAATGAAATATTGTTACAGTAAAATATCCCATTGCTCCAAACACCCATTCAAAATTGGGTTTTTGTGGATGTACATGAATGTATCAATAAAGTGAATAATTTTAATTCAGGATTCATCATGTAAATTCTATAATTATTTACTAATAAACGTACTATGAGGTAGTTCTTCTTAATATAAAAACTATATCTATTTGTAAATCGAATCTTTTGATGATGATAATAGAGACTATTTTCTTTTTTTATCATCTTTTTCTGTAATGATAGAATAGGGAGATCGGTCCATGGGGACCTCATATTTGGTAAATGATTCTACAAATGATGGTATAATGACCAGTGTGTATAGTAATTAATAAATTATATTCTCAAATGATTACTAGGATTCTTTGGAAAATTATTAAGAGACTGCATTTTTCAAAAACAAGTTGAAAATGAGAATTTTTTATACCGTATTATCTATGAAATGTCATATATAAGAGAGGATCCCATGGAATCCCATTGTTTTTTAATATTAGAAGGTATTTCTATTTCTTGGATTGAAGTAGACTTTTTTGAATATAATTACATGCCAATGTGGCATACCAAAAATCCATGGAATTCCCTTTAATCAATCTAAAATAAATATTTAATGGATTCATCTCTAAATTTTTCCACTGAAGCATATTGATGATTGTTTATATAAATGTGAGGTAATCACATTATATTTTAGTTTTGATTATGAGGTTATCGAAATAAAATTATGATATTTATCCCATGATGTGATAAATGATATAATGCATGGCATGTTTATCAGTTTAACCAATATTCATTTATTAAATGGTAACGAACTGATAGAAAAAAATCCATTATTGTGGTCTAATGTTTTTGTATTCCTTATCATTGATGGAAATCGTTATCAAATTGTTCCATAAATATCCATCAATTAAAAAATATCATGGAATACATAATTTCCATCAATAAAATTTTATTTGATCATCATTGGGAAATCATTCTCCATATAGTTTCTTTTATTTTACATGAAATTGATACATAATGTGATTATCTGATTCTTTTTCTTGGTTGGAAAAATTTTTCCTTCCCATTTTAAGTATTTCATTTCCCAAGAAATGTTTTCAATGATAAAATTTTCAATATCACATTTCATAATAGTGGATGTGTGATACATAGTCACAACATTGTTATGTATAGTAATTTATTTATAATTCCAAGATAACATTTATCGATGATATCTAAAAAATAAAATATACATCCTCCCATATCATATCATACATCATAGAAGAATCCTGAAAATCCTATGTTGTAGATAATTTCACGGGGGTATCCCAAATCATTTCTAAAAGAATAAATAAATTAATTGAGCCCATTACGGAAGTAGACATACCCTATTTTAAGGAATCCAATTTTGGTGATGTGAATTTCAACACATATACATCAGTCAATGAATCTTATGGTACATTAATTCATATTAGTTTTATGTATGTTGTCTGAAAAAATTTTATGGGTAACACATAATCTCCAACGAGTATGCTATATATACATTCAAGGGTATTCCCCAAGCCATTGGTCATGAAATAAGGATAAACAAATCTATAATTTTTTGTATTTCTTCTTTCTTTTAGATGCCTACCTCATTAATATTGATGTTAATTATTCTAATGGAGTGCTATCAATATGTAATATTCGATCATTACTATCTATAGTGTATTTCATGAATAGATTAAACGATAAAGGTACCATTTTTTCTATTAACCCAAGGTATTAAAATCATGAATTTATATGTTTTTTCTTTATACATAACCAAGAAATCGGATTTTGATATGGGACCTCAAAACTGCGTATTTCATTTTATCTCACTGATATGCCACTACTCACTCTTATTTTAATATTAATTGATTTGAATTGTTATATTTAATTCATCAACTCTATATACTAAACATCAGAGTATCCAAATTGTTATAATGTTTTTTCCATAATAATTTTCAAATAACATCCTCAAAATTTCAATATTATTGAGCTTTATTGAATCTCACATGGGTTTGATATTTACCTGGATAACTTTATAACAATATTGTTAAAATAAATAGATTTTTATGTAAAATTATGGTGGAATGGTATCAACTAGGTAAACTTCAACTAATATGACATCACTCTTAGACACTTTTCGTCTGTAGAGGTCCTTGATGAGATCACATCTATGTTATATAGAATAATAGGGAGAATATTGCATTAAATTTTTCTATATAACATCCTCCTAATATTTCATAATGTTTTATTTTAATATTTAATGGTTTGAATTTACAAGTGGGTTGCAATTTAATTTATGGATTAGAAATTATGTGTGTTTGAGGTCCAAATGCCTTGTTCTAGATATGTGTATAACGGAGAATATGTTTTTATTATGTCAGTTACCATAGATTTCCCCTAGATATGGTATAATATAACAATAAATCTCTTTCTAGTTGGTTTTAAAACATGACTCAATAGGGATGAGTTTTGTAGAGATCTGAGGCATCATTAAATTTCTAATGGGATTTTTTATTTTAATTCACATGTTTATTAGGAAAATATATGTCATTTTTTGGGATGTTGACTAATTGTTGGGATTGACCAAGATCATTCCATCCCATATATCATTTACATCAGTTTCCTCAACCTATATCTCTCTCATTGAGTGTAGGTTACTCATAGATAAATGAATATTTTTTATTAGATAAGGGTTCTATTATGTTATTTTCATTACAAGAACCCAAAATGATCCCTATATGAAAATATAGTTCTATTTGGTTGGGTGGTTCCCATTTTCCATATGTTGAAGGAAATAATTATTCAAGAGTTTGTTCTTTTATGAGAGTTGGTGTCACAAACCAAATCTGGTCACCACCAAAACTAGCCCCAAACCTGGCCTACGACATGGACCAAAGGGTGTTCCCAATCCCCATGGGCTGGAAAAAGTTCTCGGGTATCATAAACTGAAATGGGCAATGATTTACCCATGTTAATAACCTTAAAACAAAAAATGAATCCAATAAAATGTATCTGGAATTTTCAATCAAACCAATTAATTAAAAAAAATCAAAACTGAATTACATAGTATAAAACAACTCAAAAAGTATATAAAAAATTTACAAAACAAAGATGAAACATCCCATAAACCATTATGGCAAGATTCACCACCCTCAAGCCATCTCCACAGGACATCACCACCATGAACCTTCTAAAAACACAAACCATTGGCACTATAAATTGTACCCAACCATAGAATTCAAGAAAAAACCAATTATACAAACACCCAAAGGCGTAAGTAAGCTATGATCCAAATCCCAGTAGGATACCACCAATAATAGATTCCATGTGATAAACATTCAAATATGAAAAGGAAGAATGTTTTAAAAAACATGTAGTTTTTTGTTACAATTTCTAAAAGATGCAACATCGAAAAAACCATTTTTCAAGTGGGCTAATTTAAAGAATCAGAACATTTAAAATAAATTTAAAAGATACTAAATTTTCCATCCAAATATACCATATGCCGACGATAAGTATACATGATCTAACTAGAATAAGAAATATGAAATAACCCATAGGCACTAGCTAGATGTGGGTCCTAGGTACCTCGTATCTTAGTGAGAGTAACCATCACAAATATCCATTCTCGTGCACATGAACCACTACTAGGGAGCATACCCAAAACCTAGTGTTCCCCAATCATTATAATAATAGTTTAGTTAGTGTTTTAAGCTTCAATTTTTCTACGTCGAACTTAGGCCATCCCCCATGGATTCACTAGCATTCTAGTACATGTCCACCCACCTAGATACTCGAGTTTATCTCTTTTGATCAAACAAGTTCAATAAGACATGAAATTTAGTTTTCACATGAAAATATCACTTCCACATCACACATTAACCATATAGCACCATGTACATCACAAAAGTCACAAAATCCGTTTTACTTTCGAATGCATTTTGAAATCAGAATCACTCCAAAATAGCCCACAACACATTTTTCATAACATTCACAATCCAACAAATCCTTTATCAATTTTATAATAACTTTCCAAATATTATAAATATCACATAACACCCCACTAAAATGTTTTATAAACCCCTTTTTTATAAACAAAATTAATTTGTCACATCACACTCACAGAAACAGCCCACATCATGTTCACACCTCTTTCATATTTCAGTAAATCCATTGAACATTTTTATAAAAAATATCCAAGAGTATACACATCACATGTCATCCACATTAACATTTAAAATTGAAAATTTCAAAATATAAACAATACAAATTACTTTTCCAATATGATATCACCTCTTACATAAATCATTACACCATTCAAAGCATTCATAAAACAATTCCCAAGAGTGTACCCAAGCTCTTCACATAAAACCTATTTCAAAACCATCTTTCAATGAAAAAATCACACTAATACCTATTCAAAACAATACTTCTAGCCCCAAAATCATTTATTAAACAACACCCAAGTGTTATAAATATACCTCCAACAATACCAAAAATGATCCACATAGAAAATAGATGCTTTCAAAATCATTTTCAAGAAGTACAATATGGCTTTACACCTTAATCCCATTCAAAAATCCACTTTCAAACTCAATGGAACACCAATACCCTACCAATGCAGAATTTTCTTCCCAAACATTATTTGTTAAACCAATTTCATATGTTCTAAAATACACCCAAATAATACCCCAATTGGAACACTTGAAAACACCCAATCTCAAGCAAAAATTCAACTATAAAATTAAACACATAACCAAATAAATCATAAATAGTTGTTTAACCACACACAACATATCAGGAATATTATGAATAAGAAAATATAGAAATCTAACTCATCAATAATTGTTTACACATGGAACCACCTATTAAAAGTGTCAAATCCCTCAAATCATGGTGTGAAACATCATGCGCACCACCTCCACGCCACAAGGATGTTAATAGAAACCAAATATCTCAATATTAAAACAAAAAAGACAACATGCCAAATCCTATGTTGTAATTCTATCTTCTGGACACTTTGGAACATCAAGAAAGTGGGTAAACCCAAAGAAAATGGAATAATGGAAAGGGAGGAATGCTTACTTGAACGAATCATGGAGAAATAGACTTAAATCCACTAGTATCTAGATTTTCAAACCAAAAAACATTCATGGGAGGTTCACACAGGGGTGAGGAGTTCATGTAGGAGTTTGAATGTGGAAAAAAGTAAGAAATTTAAGAGTTATTAAGGACGCAAATTACCATTATAAATCTGTTCGAATTGATGAAGCTCAAGAAGATTCAACTTAATCTGAGAAGTAAATGAGCTCAAAAGTGGGGTAGAAGAGAATGGAGGCGCGCCTAGGTTTACTAGGATCAGGTTATAGGTTGAATCAATAAAAAATAGTAAATATTGAATATGTAATTAAATAAACAATTTTTAAAAAAAAATCTTGAAATGGGATTTCGGGCTCCCACAAATCCTTAAATAAAATACCAAATCCGACATTATTATGGATACATAAAGGGTAAAAATTGAAATGGCGGTGTTAATATGTAAGGGGAGGCCATTTAAGAATTTTAATGGGTGAAAAATTTTAAAAAATAAAAAGTTATAAAAGAAACAATTTTTTTTAAATCTTGATATGGGCTCATGGTATGGCCCCAATCATGAAAACTCACCCCTTTCTCAAAAAAACATCGAAAACCCTTAAAAGAAATAAATAATGGAAATTAAATGAAAAGTAAATTTAAAATAAGTCATGTATAGGACAATTATCCCCATCATGAAAAAATTTCGTTCCTAGAATGCCACAGTAAATCCAAATACAAAAACCAATCCCAACCGATAAACCAAGACATAACACCTTCCAAACACACTTAACCCTAACCTGATATTTTACTTAAACAAGGGCTTAGAATATGCACACACATCACAACTTGTTTATTTGGGTGATAAACAATATAAGTAAAGAAAACCTATACTCACCTTCCACTAAAAAGGATGATTTTGATGTTTTTCCAAGGGAGACATTCTCCCAAAAAAATAGAGACTCTCTGTGGATGGAACAACTTTTACCTTTTCCGTTAATCAGAAACAATACATCACAAGGTGTCCCCGAACATGACTATTGCGACTAATATAAATAATTTATATAGAGGGACCTTATACAAAATCCCCAAACAACACAAAATTCTAGAATGTGGCCATAATATCCTCTCATAAACCGATTTCCCACACTGGTAGTTTAAGGTGAACTCCTACCTCAAAGAGACTATGAAGGACCCATAGGCCCTCTTAGAAGCCATCCAAACACACATATACAATAATGACTCTGGACTACACCCACCTTCGATGAATCATGAAACTTATGAAAGTATTGTCTCTTTCAACATTCCACGATCACTCTCCCACTACTAGAGTATCCTAAAATACAAAAAATTAAAGGGTGTAGACTCAGTCTACAAAGCTCGATAATAGATTCCCTAAATTGATCAACTGGAGTATTTTCAATTGGAAGACTATCTCGGTTGCACTTCATTTGTGCACTAAAAATTAATGGGGGCCTACCTTATCAAACTAGAAAACCCTAGGACCCAACCAACCTGGTCCAATGGTAATAAAATCCCACAAACCAGATTCAAAAACATGAATGAAACCACTATAAAGGTAACCCGAAACATTTCTCAAAAGAGACTATTAAATGGTCCTTTTACCCAGCTTACTGACCAAAGACAGATCCAAAACACAGTTCAAACATGATGGGTTCTTGGACTCAAATCATTGCACAACATCATCATTTAATAAAGCACATAATAAACACCATCCCAATATAGTTATAAAACATCATGTTTTCCTTTAAAAACATTTCATGGAAATAAAAATTATTTAGTGGTTACCGTATCCACCTATGGTACCCCCTGGGCCTCATACATGCATGTTTCTATACCACAACGGGCACCCTCCTCAAATACATCCCAGCATCCATACATCCCTGACATAAACCATACATCATCCAATATAACCCCATGAATGTGGTCGCTCATAGAAATATCTAAGGCTAAAACAAAAATTCATTCCACTATTCAAAACAAAAACTATAAACCTATACCTTTCTTCTCAAAACTGCTAACCAAGAAATCAAACCCAAATTACATCTGACAATAAAATTTCAAAAAGGAGAAACCATTCCAAAAAAACTCAATGTCAATCCATTCACCTGAATTTCAGAACATCTTATCTCATTAAGATATCTTTTAATAGTTTAGAGAACTCTATTGGAAACAATTTATTATAAACCAACCTTGACATAGTTTATGATTTCAAAAGATGTGAAAACACACCATTTCCATTCCAATTCAATTATGAAAAATCAGTTCTCCCATTTCAAAAATGTAACCATTTCTTATTTATTAGAAAAAAATTTCAAAAAACCTTTATGATTTTTAAAACCATGACATTTTTTATTTAAAACTAAACATGCAAGATTTCAACACAATAGGACAGAAGGCAATGCTAGAGGAAATTAGTTCCAGTGAGTGACTTGGAAATTTGGTATGAGGCCATACACAAATCACGTCACCATCACAGAGAGTGTTCTAGGGAAATATCATTGGCTTGACATGACTTGCTAGGCTCTGCGAGCTCAGTGAGACCATTAACCCAACTCTCTTTTCATTTCCCCTAATCATCATCAAACTATGAAAACCGAAGGACTCAGATAAGTACCGAATCCCCTAGTTACTTGAATCCCCTCTTGAGGTTTTTTGATCAGGCAAACTACCCATAATTGGAATTCAATGTCTCAACAATCCAACCTATAGACTATCTCAAATATTCCCCAAATAACATAACGCAAAGGGTTATCCTGAACCTCCTATGATACCTTTTAGTCATGAAAAGACTCTAGGTACCACCAACACTAGCACCATACTGGGCTTGAAACATGGATCGAAGGGCGTTCCCGATATCCATGGGCTGGCACAAGTGTTGGGTATAATAAAATAAAAATTGTGAATGATCTACCTATGTTTATAAACATTACTCAAAAAATCAAATCCATTAAAAGGAATCTTCATTTTACAAACCAACAATTATTTTAAAAAAAATAAAAACTAAATTACATATATTTAATCAAATCAAAAGGAAAATAATAAAAGGTTCCAAACCAAAAAGAAACATCCCACGAACCCTCATGGCATGCGGAACCACCATCAATCCATCTCCATAAGACATCACTACTGTGATCCTTCTCGAAACCCAAACCACTTGCACTATAAACTGTACCCAACCCACGACATCAAAAACAACCAAGTCTACTTACACCCAATGGTGTATGTAGGGTGCGAGCCAATGCCTAGTAGGATACCACCACTATTAGATTCAATGCGGTAAAGAATCAACGACGAAAAACATTCATGTTTTTAGAAACATGTAATTTATGGTTACAACTTCAAAAAGATGCAACATTAAAAAATATCATTTTTCAAGTGGTATAATTTAAAGAATCAAGAATTTTAAAATAAATTCCAAATATACAAAATTTTCCAACCAAATATATCATACACTGACGATATGTATAAAGGATCTAATGAACACTAGCAATAAGAATTAACCCCTAGGAACTAGCTAGTTGTGGGTCTGAGGTACCTCATATCGTAGTGAGAGTAACCATCACAAATATATGTTCTCATGAACATGATCCACTAATAGGGAGAATACCCATAACATAGTGTTCCCCAATCATCATCATCATAGTTTAGTTAGTGTTGTAAGCATCAATCATGCAGCATGAAACTGAGGCCAAACCCCACAGATTCATTAGTATACTAGAACACGTCCATCCCCCTAGATACCTGAGATTCCATATTATTTACAAACATGTTAAATAATCCATGAAATATATTTTTCACATGCAAATATCACTTTTTCATAACATATTATGCTATCATACCCATGTACATCACAAATTTCACAAAATCCTCTGTCCTTTATAAATCATTTTAAAATCAAACTCACACCAAAATAACCCACAACACAATTTTCCTAACTTTCACAATTAAACACATACATCAAATGTATTATAAAATATTTAAAAATACTATAAACATCCCATAAAATCTCCCTCACATGTTTTATAAAACCCTTTTTCATAATAAAAATTCATTTTTTTACATCACAGTCACACAAATAGCCCACATCATGTTCACACGTCTTTCTTATTTCAGTAAATCCATTAAACATTTTTATTAAACATTTTTAAGAGTATACACATCACCTGATATCGACATTTACATTTAAGATTGACCATTTTAAAATAGAAACAATACAAAACAATATTCTCATGTGGTTCCACCTCTTAGAAATATCATTAAACCATTCAAAACATTTATAAAACAATTCCAAGGAGTGTACCCAAGATTTTTACATAAAACCCAATTCAAAACCATCTTTCAAGGGGAAAATCACTCCAATAAAAATTAAAAACTGAATTTTCATATCCAAAAATAGTTATTAAACAAACCCAAGTGTTATACAAATAAATAAAACAATACCAAAAAAGATCAACATGAAGAACACAAAATTTTAAAATCCCTTCCAAGAAGTACAACATGGTTTTACACCTTAAACCCATTTAAAAACCCACTTCAAAGCCCAACGGGACACCAAGAACCTTCCAATGAATAATTTTCAGCCCAAAACAATATTTATTGTTCCAATTTTAAATTTTCTATAATACACTAAAATAAAAACCCAACTGTTACACATAAAAAACACCCAATTTCGAGCTAAATTGTTACGATTAAATTAAAATATTATGAAAATCAGTCATGAACCATTTTCAAAAAAACATAATATTAGGAATACAATGAATGATAAAAAATAGAATCCTGAATCCAAAATAATTATTTACACATAGAACAACTTACCACAAAGCTTTGAATCCTTCATATCTTGGTGCGAAACATCAATCACACCACAACCACACCACAAGGAAGCAAAGAGATACCTAACATCCTAATATTACAAAAAAAATATTGCATGTCAAACTCTAAGTTCTAAAACTATATTCTGGGCACTTTTTAACATCATGAATGAGGGATGAAACCCATGAAAAATGGTAGAAAAGGAATGGAGGAACACATACTTGAACAAATCTTGGTGAAATTGACCTAAATCCACCAGTATCTGAATTTTCCAAAATACAAATATTCACTGGAGGTTTAAACAAGGATTAAGAGATTATTTAATAATTTGATTGGTGGAAATAGATTTTGAAATGAAGGAGTTATTAAAGAAAGAAATTACCTTTATAAAACTGGTTGAATGGAAGATGATTATGAAGTTTCGACTTAATCTACGAAAAAATTGATCTTTGAAGAGAGTTAGAGGAGAGTGATGGAGATACTCGGTTTAGTGGGATCATGATATAGATTTAATCATAGAAAATTTATTTAAAATTTAATATATTATTAAATAAACACATATATTTTATTAAAATGGAAATGGGATTTCATGATGGCCCAAATCATTAAATAAAACCCCAAATAGACCATTATTATTGATTCATAATGGGTGAAAATTGAAATGGGGGTGCTAATAGGTCAGGAGAGAACATTTATCAATTTGAATGGGTGAAAAAATATAAAAAATGGAAATGTTATAAAATAAACAAAACTGGTATTTAAATATGGAAATGTGCTCAAGGTTTGGCCCAAAGCATGAATACTCACCCTTTCCTCAAAAAAATGGAAACCCCCATAGCAAAGAAAGAATGAAAATGAAATGAAAAATAAATTTAAAAGAAGTCATGGATGTGACAGTTGGGTATGACATTTTATCTTCTATATTTCCCATGTTGGATGATTATTTCTACTACTAGGATATGTATTTTATCTTTCCTCCCTGGGATTAGGGATCATTTTTTGTTTTTGAAACTATTCCTTATTTGTAGAATGGGCTCAGTCTAAAAAAATTTGACTCATCCTGTTATCTCAAATCTATTCACACATTTCTATAAAATTAATCTTGTCTATATCATCTTCTAGTATAGGTATGGTTACACAATTCACATTTCCCATGGAATTCAACTGTATCTCATATCCTTAATCATCCATTCTTTGGAGGTGTTATAGAAAAAAATCTTGGATGATGTGGCCATGACTCTTATAAATGGGTCAGTAGTTTGGGAGATTAGTGAGATAATTTCCTTGTGTTTAATTGAATATGGAAGCTAAATTATGTTATTTTCTATGTTTTCAAGGAAATAACAATGTACTAGCTAATTTATGAAGTAATACACCTTGTAAATCCATTACTCGAATTACGAGAGACCTTATTTTTTCATTTTGATGGATATTTTTTTATTGATGTTTTCTGATGGGAGGTAGTTAATGATTTGCGGACTGATTGGGTTTTGGAAGTTAAATGTTATTGGTCTAAGTGTAACAACAACAGTCACTCATTTACGAATTATTTTTCCCTATGTTGACCATATGGGATGAGATTTAGCTGAGGTCCACTAAAGAGATTATTCTAAAAATTGTTCCATATCTAGGAACTAATGGTATCCCCTTGGATACATCAATAATATAAAAAGTGTTTTCATCTCATCCTAATGTTTTTCATCATAGTTACCTAGTTGATTCACTTTCAAGAGATAGATGCTAGGTGAATACGTTAAAAAATTCAATCTGGTGGTAAAATATAAAACCTTCTCATATTCTAATTTTTTTGGTATGCGAGGTAAATAATTTTTTTCTAATTAATGTATAGATGTTATAATAATATAATTTAATAACAATACCCTCCCTTCCTATAATGGATCTTGTTGGAAGTATCTTTCACCAAATTATAGATGGATCTATCATAGGTTTTACAAAGCATATAAGATTAGTCTCCTCCTTCTGTTATCAAGGGTCCATCATTAGGCGGAATTAGAATAAAAAGTGTATGATAAGTTTTTCTAGATATCCATTTCAATGAATTTTTTAGAATATGTTATTTATTAAATTTATTGGGGGGAAACATCAATCCACCAATTTCAAATACCTTCTTTTTTAGGTTTCATGGGTTCATTTTTCAAATCCATTACATCGATTAAAGAATACATTTATTCAATTGTGTGGACGAGTTTTACAGGTACTACTATCTAGACCAACTACCATTTAAAAAGAGAGGGGAGGGATTGATATGGATAAAATGTTTTTAGATCTGACTGATTCATAACCCATTTTAGGACTCAATGTTAACCGTAGTATGGTAGATTTTGTAACTATAATCATTGGATGTCATGAAATTCCTCAACATCCACATTTCTGTAGACCTGGTTCTAGGATATATATTCAGCATGATACACATGTTACACTCTTTCTGTTTATTTGGATATCTCTATCTAAATATAAGGAGGGATATTCACAACTGATTGAACACAATATGTAGAAGGAATTCTTCCACTATGTAGTTCATTATAATGTAATCTAAAATTTAATATCTCATTGTCATATTATTCAATTTATTTCTTTCTAATGATATTTTTATCTTTTCTTGGGGGTGTGTGGGATGAATCCCCACCATTCCTTTTCCATTTGTAATTATTCCTCTAATGAGGTGGGAGTTCATCATTAGATGATTCTAGTTCTTGAATCCTCATCTGATTTGGAATAATTAATTCCTCAATTCATGTTTCCATGTCACCTAACTCTTAAGGAATGGTATATTCATTTCATCTATATGAATTGTAATCTTGGTCGACATTATAGTTTTCCTTGATTGTACCAGTGTTAATCTATGTGTACTGAGGAATAATAGTTAACCCATTAATCTTAACACAATAATGTGATTATATATATCATACACCCCCTTATAGGGTTTTATTAGGTTAATGTCGTTGGCCGCTATTCATATTGATTTTTTTCATGGGACCCTTACATTGTTTCATTTTCATTCTCAAATGTTCTCTAATCACTTTCTATGAATAACAGACCTAAGGGGGGGGGGTTCATTCTAGTGGAAGTATCCATTTATTGAATGTGTATGTATCATGTATGGGTGAACATATGCTATTATTTATATGAATATTTACATTCCAATATATATATTAATGTTTCCTTTTAGGTTGATTATAATGATAAAACTTCACCCACCCATATAATGTGGGGTTGATTCATAGCCATTATTGAAACTGTATTTTCCCATTTTAATATATATAAAGATTCTAGTTGAGAATTTTAATGATTTATAGATTGATAATTTATTTATAAATTCCCCAATCCATTTTGGATGGGGTTCGTCAAGATGTACTAATGATTTCCCCAAGACACTCATTATGTGAGAAAAACCCGGTGGTCGTGATTGACATAAAAATACCCCCAACCATAACATATAGGTTTAGTATGAAATTTCCATCAATATTTCCTCGATCATTATAGGGTTTGGTTAGCCTAGAGGTACTGGTGGTGGAAAAAATGACCATAATCCTATTGGATGGGGTTTCTATTTTACAACTACTATAGTGGTTGATATTACGAACTGTTTGATTTGAAGAAATTGTTCTCATGTATTAGATGAGTTCAATGGAATCCTATAATGGGAATCATTTATTTATTATAGTGATTTTTAGTCTACAACATTGGATTAAAAATTTAGATTGTGTTCCCATATTTTCCAGTGTCCCAGCTTAGGAGTCTTTTGGCGGCCCTCTCCATTTATTTATAATGTCAGTGCATCTTAAATGTGGGGGACTGTCACTATATTGATCAATTAGAATAGATATTTTCCCAAACACATATTTCTTTGGAGGATATTAAATTACTAAAATCCATATCATTTAATTCCTTCTACTATAGGGATGTAGAGTAGTGAAATTCACCATAGAATCTCCCATATCAGATATACATATCCAATGATTCTTCAATGATCATTTCTCTATAAGTTATAGTTATATGGTGGCATGATTTCAAATAATTTTGGATTTTATTTTCTAGTATTGGTTCTATGGAAAAATTTATAGCATCCATAACCATTTTAAACCAAAGTATGTATAAAGATTTATGGTGACCCTAAAATCTTATATAGGTGAGGTTCGTATCCTTTTACTCTGGCTTATTCCCCCCTCATGTTTTGGTATATATATGGAATGAACAGCTGTATCTCATTTAGTATCTCATTTTCATAATTATTTATAGTCTATATCATGGTTGGGCATTTCTTTCTTTCTAAATCTATCATTATATCTATTTCAAACACATCATCATCAGAATTATATGCCAGAACCTTGTAAAACCAAAGATGTTTCTTTTTTTGTTTCTTACAGACCACCATGAAGTGTTCTTGATGGTTGATAGGACATAATATATGGTTAAACCTAATGGTTTGAGAACCTTCCTATATTATGGGATATCGGTTTGGAGAACCTCTATATATAAAATTGTCTAGGAAACATGATGATTATCTTGGACAAGTGAGTTATCACCATTGAGAGTTTGACCTTGATAGATGTCATGAGTAGAGTCCATATAATCCATCTATATAGTACTATGAGAAGTAATATCAATTTATGTATCACCTTCTACTTCATTTCATGAGTTTATGGGACCATTTAGTATTGTGTAAATGAGTTATACAACCTCATCCTCACTAGAATTGAGAAGATCAGGGATATGAGACTCATTTTTCGATTACGGGAAAAATATTCCAACTTAACTTTTAAGGTTGATAAGGGATATTATCCTACTACATGAAAATTTATATATTATTATTATAACTATCTACTGTTGATGCGATTTGATACTACTTTTGTGAAGCTATTAATGATTTCCTATGAGCTTTTATATTATCTGCAAGTATATAATCCTTTCTGTGAGTGGTTCTTTAAATATACTGGCCAATCAAGAATAATGTAATGGTATGGGCCCAGTTAAAATATTCATTTCCTATCGAGATATGTTGAGATACCTCTTGAATAGGATAATGGATATGAGATAAATCTTTTTTTACTTTATCATTTATTGTGGAGTTGTTTTTCACTAAATATTGTGATATTAGCCTCTATTTATTAAGATACTATAATATAGAAAGTAGCATCGCATGCAATGATACGAGCATGATCTGAAATCATTTGAAAATTATTTAGATGAACATCATTTGGAGTAGGGATATGAGATCCGTTATATACCATTAAAACATACCACTAGAAACTTTTAATTTGGTTCTCCATCTATCATACGGAATGTGAAAAATTGATCTGGTCATCACCATTCAATACTGGGATATGAGAATAATCATGTGTATCATACTTTAAAAAAATATGGTGGTAATACACCTGTAAGGGTTAAATAATTTTCTCTTTATCTGGAGTAGCCACATGTTTTTACTTATCAGTGTGATATGATGCTCTAGGTATCTGAATATGAATAATTGTTTATACCAATATCATTACTAGTTGATAAATATGCTACTAGATCCCTTCTAATATAACTAAAACTTGGTGATACTTAAGAAATGATTGTACCAAAATATTTTCACAAACATGCTCAGTATCCATGATACGCTATAATATTTCCTCTATTGAATTGGGGATATAATCCCACTAATGTCATCCTTTTTTCCATTAGAATATTCCAATGGGTTCCATGTGCAATAGATGGTATATCCCCCCAATCTTCTCTATTAGAATATGTGATAAGACATGAAACAATTGAGAAAGGATATGAGACAAACCAACTTACACATCTTGAGTATGATTATAGGATTCATTAATTATAGTGTATATATAATCTCATTACTGATTATTTATATATTTAATCCCTTGAAAACACCTTCTTTGTGATTGTTGAATAGTTTTTAGGGTGGTATTTTATTGGTTTGTGCATTAAATAGGCGAATGAGGGGCATAAGTCTCTTGACACTAGTGATGGAGGACAACAATATCCCTACTAGAATTTTTTATATTCACGATTGATCTATAGTTGAGTCCATGATAAAAAAAACTCTATGATATTGAATGTGTTTATTTCTATTCCTTGGGGATAATATTAAAATGAAATTGGTGGTGGTGACGGTGGCACTGATTTTAGTTCACCTATCTCTAAATAATATGGTCTTTTTACTCTAGTAATCCGAAAAGTATATGGGTGGATAGAATGTTTCTGATAATACCTTGTGTCTATTCCCAAGTCATTTCATTCACCTATAGAAAATAATGTTGTTAAGGGGTGAGTTGTTATGTGAAATGTATTGTTTAATATTATAGATGAGGTTTTATGAAATTTTCTTTCTAAAGAGTGGTTATTAGGTCTATATGTATATGGTAATAGGTTTTATGGCCACAAAGATAATAAGTAATAAGGTTAGTGATCAGTGCATCATTGCAACTAAAAAACATTCTCAACTAGAAATGAAATGTTAATTTAATTTTTATTTTTTATTCGCGGTTCATCAAATTTCCTCAATTGAAATGTATACTATGATATTATTCTACTTCCTAATAACCCAAGTCATGTTCTATTATTGAAATAATTATTTTTAGGAATACTATTTTTGTTATTTTAAAGGAATAATAACAAAATTTCATGGTTCATGGTCAATAGATAATTTTCATTATTTTATAGATTGACACCATCTTAAACGTTTTTTATTCCTTCATATATGATATGGTCTCACGTGTTTATTAGAAAAGAGGAATGAAACCAATAATAATTTTGTTATTCTATCAAATTATTATTTAAAATTAGGTTCACCATTTTTTCCATTTGCAGATTAGATGTTTATAATTGATTGTAGGGTTTTCAAATATGGGTTCACAATCTATTCAAGTTCAACATTTTTATCTCTCATGGAAACTCCTTTTATAAACCATATCCATATCATTGAATAGACTTTATATCAAATAGATTTCATTGATTTTGTGTTTCAGTCCCGACGAAAACAATGAACTCGCATTTGATGAAAGGATTGGAATTCTAGCTCATTGAACACTTTTAGGGGGAATTATTACCTCTTTCTATCCACAATGATGGATTTACGAAATGTTATTGAATGTTTTCAAATTTTTTATATTTTAATTTATAATCTTATAAAATTATCATTTGATTAATAATTATATGCATAAATGGAATTATAATAATGATACCTTCTATATGTATCATAGTTGGTCCACCTATTTCCTTTTATTTCATAGTATTAGACAGATTTTTATATTTTGAAGTCTCACAACCAGGCACGTTAGGGATTACTACCCTCTATATAGGTGGTTTTCATTTTTTCTATGGGATTGAATCATAACAGAATGTCTTATTTTTCATTTTTATAACATTAATTATTATCTAAAATGTTCATTTGAGTCTATAGAATTTAGTTCCACATCATGCATAAAAGACATATATTAGTGCACTTAGGTAGTGAGTATGTATCTTGGGCCACAGTAAGGTATCCTATGTATCCTACTTATAACTAGAATTAGTGTCATCATAGTTCAACTCTCTAACATCCCATTTATAAAATATAACAAATAATTATTTCCTATGATTTTTATATCCCTATAGTTTATGGGAATTCATTCTAGATATACACGATGGTGGTTTCCATTATATGGTGGAAATCATATCATTACACTAATTGGGGATTAATCTCTATGGTTTCCCTTTCTTCTACATGTTTTAATGATTATTATGTGATCATTACAAATCCATATGCCTATGGTTTTCTTGTTCGTTGTGAAAAATAAGGATAGGAAGTGGTCAGGTTCATTTTCAATATATATGGGACTTATTCAAGGAGATGTCCCTAATTTTGTGTTTGATACAAAGCATGGTCCATAGGATGGTGTCAAATGTATCATGTTTATAATATGACTTAGATTACTCATACTTAAATTTTCTTCTCAATATTCAGATAGATAAAGAAATGCAATAATCATTTGGAAAGGTTTTGTTCCCACATGTTAGATTTTCTTAGATATTGAGGTATGTAAACAAATATGAATTCCAAATTAGATATGGTGTATGTACAAGTGTTCTATTTATACAATGATATCATGTCTTAGGTTGTATTCTTCACACAATTGACATGTCATAGGTCATTTCTAGACATCGTGGGCATGTCAAGGATGTCTAGAGGACATGTATAATGTGTCTTATTGAGATTCATTACTAAATTTGTAAATGTTATGGTATTATACATTCCATGCCTAAGGATTTATGGAAAATATGTATGAGGTTTCAACATGGAATGTCAGATTTTTTTGGAGTACATGTCCATATAATATTATATATAATACAACTGACATGTATGGGGCTACTGACTAATAAGTGAAAAATGTCCAAGATGATTCATATGATTGAAGCGTACATGTCATTGGGACATTGCATGATTCACCAAAATTTAATACTTATCCTTTTCATAATCAAATAATAAACATACAAGTGTATCATATGATCCATTATACAACATATAAGGGATAAACCATGATATGGCTAACTTGAATGGAGGAAATTTCATGACCTGTGTCACATGCTTGGGTGCTTTTCCATGATGTGTAATACATTTTTAGGTGTTATCAGATTATATGTATAGGTCATCTGATTATCATTATTCATTCATATGAAAAATATTGTATCTAACTTTTCATAAGGTTTCCATATTTTTCATCATTTATTGTTTACATGCCTCAAGATTTGTCCAGAATGGCCTATTGGGATCTTGATCAAACCTGTTGGTTCATGAATTTTTTTCACTAATATGGTTATCATTATGGATGGCCATCACCTGTTTAGTAGGGTGACCATGGTAAGCATATATGTTATTCTTGTACTCCATTAATTTTTTACCCATGTTCACCTGGGGGAACTCACTGGGGATTTCATGGAAGAATGCACTAATAAGTTTTATCTGGACTTTATGTTTCCATAAATTGGCATTTTTCCAATGGGGGAAGGATTTATAGGCATCAATACACTAATATTATGATTCCTTTCATAGAAGATATATTATTGTTATGGAATTGATTTAGCAGAGCATCGCATATTTCCCATGAACCGATCATGGAATATCTTTGGGGATTTTTTTAAGTCGCATTATAATAAGAGAATGTGATATCAACCCTTAATTTCAATATTTATTGGGCACATGTCTTGTCAAAGGGATTTTTCATAATCAAATAAATATTTAAAATGTATTTATGATGATCAGGATGGCATGTTAGGGAGTCTGTATGGGGTTAAGAGTCCTATTAAATATGCTTTCATGTGATTGATGGATACATGTTTTGTTCCCTTTAGAAGTTCCGGATGGATCGTTAGAAATAAGTCTCATAAAAAACTATTTAACTCTCCTTCACATAAGGGTATCACCTTTTTTTCTTTTTTATAAGTCATACGGTTCTATCGAATATGATTATATTTTAGGACATCATGTTATCAAATTTTCATTTCTGAGATCCTTTTTATAATAGAGGTGACATGTTTATGTTTCATTGTATGATGATGCCAATATATTTCTGGTTTATTGTGGGATCAATGGACTAATCATACAGATTGATTCAAACCTTACTATAAAAACAACTTAAATTCCATTTTCATGGGGGTTCCACCTTTCCCATATTTTCTCTCAAATTTTACAAGACCATCATCCTTTTCACATTAATTTCCCATAAGAGATTCACAAGGTCAATAATGCATCTTGAGATGTTGTGTGTGCATTTTCATTGATGGTTTCTCTCATCTTTTCTATAGTGAATCACATGACCATGGATGTATATCATGATACTATTGAAAACATTTCATATTAAACGGATCCACATTTCTATATATCCAAATGGGTTTCACATGTATTAATTGGAATGTATGTGGTCCATATCATGATGAAGTTCAAATAAAAATAATAATTTAGTTTGGCTTAGGTGAGATGCTATTAAACTCCATGAATGATCATTGAACTGATTATGTTAGCCATATAATCCCATCACATGAAAATTAATGTAATTTAAAAAATAATAATCCTTGTAAATTTTTCATATTATATTTTATATTGGTCATTTTTTTACGTTTAGGAATCTGATAGTTGATTTTTTAAAAGATCATAGAAACTCATTTCGTTGCCTTCACATGATCATGAAGGATTTTCATGGGGTCTTAATTTGATCATGAAAAGATCATTCAAATCAAAGGACATGTTGTCATGAAATTTACAGGGTCATGCAATCTCATGTATTTGGGGGGGTTATACAATCTATGAAACCAACTGCCCAGTCTCCATGTATCCATTTTTCTCCATCAATTATTTTCTGTAGTAAAAAAACATACATCAGGAATGTCTTCAATTATAAAATAGATGATGCACATTTAGAACGATTCAATTAGGCTTCATGAAAACATCACGAAAACATCATCATCATTAACATCGTATATAATTGAATTATATATTATCATAAGATCATATCCCCGAGGAAGCATAAAAATGCATAATTTATTTTATAACAAATGTATATTTTTATAAAACCATTAAAATTATGGATTTAAAAATACATAAATGAATACCATTCAGTTTGTAACATTCTAAAACTATAAAATTATATATAAATTTGAATATTTTTTCTTTGAAAACACATATGAAGTTGTAAATAAATAACAATTGTTAATAACGAGAATTACGGTAGTAAATTATATTCATTTCATATATATTTACAGAAAAATCATCATTTCACTTATAAAATGTTAAAATTGATTCATTATAAAATCATATGGAAATACTAATTTTCATAATTGGTAAAGTAATTAAAAATTACAATACAATAATATAATATAATATTTATTTTTTGGGAATATAATTTGTAAATAAATTTAATTAATATTGATGAATAAGTTTAATATTCCAAACGAATGATGAGAAATATGGTATTCTTTAAAAAAACCATTTCAGAGATTTATAGAAACAAAGAGCGTAAAATTTTTCTAATACAAAAAAATATAATAAATAACAATAGTAGATTAATATATAGAAAATTTTATATACAATAACCATATAGTTTCCCATAATGAAAATTTACATGTTTATAATCCTCATAAAAATGAGACTATAATACTATCCCTTACCAATTTATAACATTTGAATCATGAACCCAATTTAAAAAAGAACATAGTATTGAACATTTAATATAAATAATATGATTACAATAATAATATAATATATAAATGATTTATAATATATACTATATGAACTACATTAGTTTCCTAACTTGAAACCGGTATTAATGAAACAACTTAGATATGGAGAATAGTTACCTCAAGAATTTTCTTATTTAAAACATCCTCTTAACATAAGTTAAAATAAATTTATATTTTTTATACATTTATATTAGAAAATTATTCATAAATAAAATATAATAAATGGATCAATTATAAATTTAAATTATATATTTATTTAAAATATTTCATCAAAATCAGCATTTACGTGATAACTATTATGTTTCCCAAACGTGTTTCGATATGATGGTTTAAGTCATTTTACCATGGTAACAATTTCATCAGCTCCATAATCATAATAATTTATTAAGTGTAAAATTTATTCAATATAAAGACTTCTACAACCCTTTATATATGCTGGTCATTATAAATGAATTATATCACTTTTTGAATATGGTAATCTATACATATGTGTGAGTAATTTTTTCAATTTCTAATAAATAGTATCAAAAAAGCGTAATTGATAATATATCTGTAATTACCAATAATATTATCATATATATCATATATATTCATTATCTATATCCTTACTCCTAACCATTCCAATTAGAAATGATTAATGAAAAACATCACTTGGTGTATGGGGTTGTCTATAAATATAAACGAGCATCGTTATCATCTTCTTAAAGATGAGTGGGGAAAAAGGTAGATTAAACATGTTAATAAATAAAATAACATATTATTATATTTTTTGATATATATTTAATTATTTTTATATTGATACAATATATTAAATAGGGTTTGAAGATTAAGTAAGCAAAAAATAAATATATTAAGCCTTATACCTCTTCTTTTGATATCATCCATTAGATTGACCTTATAAACTTTGAAGGAGAGTGTTATACTGAATCAAGGAGATTGGGGAATTGTGAAGGGATGTTCGGAGATGACTTTTTTTATTATAGACAAAACAAAACTCATATGATGCTTTGGAAAGCATATATTGATCATATTTTATAGGAAACATTATTGGAAATGATTAAATTTTATAATCATTATATCTTAAGAAAATAATTTTAAAAATTGAATATTGCACATAACGTTTAAATTCATGATAAGGTAGATAAAAATAAATTTAATTGATTTTAAATTTGGGTTTTCATATTTCAAAATGATGTAAAAATACTTCTAAAAAACTGAGTACTTTTTAACTTCAATTTCATGACTCTTCACGAAATTTGACTTCAAACATATCATGATAGATATTTAATTAAATTTAAATCCAATATATTTTAAATTAAGATTAATAGTTATATATGAAATTTATAACATAGAATATATAATATGAATAATATTTAATATTTTTGGATATCAAAAACATACTTTTTCTCAACATTTTTACATTATATAAAGACATCACGTACGTGGTATAATAAATTATTATTTATATTTCATTAAATAAATCAACATTTAATATTTTTATACATAATAATTCTTATATGAGTTTATTAATTGTGTATATTTACTCTTATCCTTACCAAAAAATATATTTAATATATTAAAAGAGAGAATGTGATATTTTTAAATATAATTATTTTAATAAAAAATGGGATGTCATAATCAATTCAAGTGGATCCACAATGGATCAAAATTGAATAAAGATAAGATAGTGTTTTCGAATGACGCACACACTGATCCCGATATAATGTTTAATTATTTCATTACACGGTTTTGAACATAATTACATCTTTATACAGTTCACCATGGTGATAATAAATTATCATGGTGACTACTCAGTGTGACCAAAAATGAATTGATCACATTAATAGATGAAACAGATATTTTAAACTATGATATCCATTGTTCTATATTCACACCATAGAATAGATAGACATTTTTTATAAGAATACAAAACCAATGATAAAACATTTTTTTAGAGAAGTGAGATATAAAGTGTAATTTAAATTTATTCCAAAATAAAGTAGAAGACTGATTCCTATATAATTTATTATATTTTTTTATTTTAATGGTGATTAATATAAATATATAAACATTTCCAAATATAATGATATGTTTTTAGTAAATGAAAATTAAATAGTGTTTTAGAAAAATATGTTTTTCTTATTATTCACTAGAAAATAAATCTATTCAATAAAACCATAAAACATTAACTTAATCTAATTTTTACAAGTTCATTTAAAAAATTTTATGCTATCTATAAAATATAAATTTTTAAAGACATATAAATTATTTATAATATCCACATAAACTAATCCATAAAAACATTTTTATAGAAAATATATTTTTCATGATGTAAAAAAGTTTATTCTCATTATTTTAATTGTGAAAACATTTAAATGGATATTTATTAATTTTAATGAATATATTATTGAAATATTTCATTAAAATAAATCATCAATATTGAATAATTTAATATATTAATATAATAATACATTTTTTTATAAGAAAAAAAATAACTTTTCACTTCCAATAATTTAATTTTCATTTTATTATAATTATAAATAGATGAATTAATTTATATTTATTTGTAAAAATAAAAAAATTGGCTGAAAATATTGAAGACCAAAAAAATAATGATAATTTGATCATATATTCATCCGTTATAAATATAAAATTCATCTATGAATAATAGTTTATATCATTCAAGTCCCATTCCAAATATATGTATATATTAATAATGTATTTTCCATAGTAAACTAATAATTTTTTAAAATTATCAATATCACCAAGAAATAAAGCCACAACTTAATGAATCAGAATTAAATAAAAATTGAAAACTCACATTTTCGTTATATTACATACTATTGATAATGGATATTTATACCTTAATAATTCATTCATTAATCACTATATCCAAAAAGAAATTTCTCCTTCTCACAAAATCCTATTTCAGTATTACCATTTCACCTATTCACCAATGGTTGGATTGATAATGAACCATCCAATAATATAATTTTTTTTTATAAAATCTCTTATTATCCATTAATTATCTAATTCACCAAAATCTTATAATATGAAGGTCCCCTTTTATGATTATCCACAATTATTATTGCATCAAATACTGTTTTAATCTACAAGGTTATATGTTAATTTCAATATATGTCCAAAATTATTCTCTTTCTAAATAACATAACGCAAAATCATGTGTTAATACAGATGATTAAATATAACTCAATGATCTATTAAAATCAAATAATAGTATTCCAAAATTCCATCAATCACATTAGAATCCCATAACCTAAAACCCCATATTGGTAGTTATTCCATTAATCTTGTTAAAATTATTAAATATATGAGTCCATAAATACATCCATAACTAATCAAATTTCCTTCATTTAATATCATTCCAATATGTAATGTTATCTAAACACTACACTAATATGAACTAAAATAGCCTGATAGTTATACAAACTGATCCATTAAAAAAAGTATTATCATTAAATGTTATTATTGATTTCAACTAATGATACCCAATATAAACCATCCATAATGAAATTATGATTATCCAAAATTTAATCACATAACAACCGAAGACATTAGTGTATTAGTGTTTTATAAAAAATTTAAAAAAACTTCCCATAAAAACCTATGTCATTATAATAAAATAAAAATATTTCCGATTATTTAATGAATTTTTTATTCTATTGAAATAGTTAATAATATCAAAAAAAATTCTGCTTATTTTATAAAAATCTATACCTATATTATATATTATCATTCCTCGTAGAATATATAAATGTATGAATATGAAATGGAAATCTCATATTCTTAGGATGTGTAACCAAGGGAGATATCAAATGATGATCATAATTAATCACAAGATAAGAATTTGGGTGTGAGGGAATGATAATATTTTCTAAAATTCATATGAAATTAGTCACATATGATAAATCATGATTCAAGGAAAACATTGATTTAATATGATAGGTGAGTCATAAGATTGTAAAATCGTCAATAATTGTTGGGCAAAAATCCCTCAAGGTAACAATTGTAGTATTTTTGGGTTGATTGTGTTTGTTGAAAAAGCAGGTGTTTCATGGATATATGTCGAGTTCCCGAGAAGTTGTTGACAATCCATGTTGACAAAGAACGATGACAAAGGAAAGGGAGATCTGGAGCATAATTCAATATGGCAAAGGCATGAATTTCGCGAAGATAGGATGAATGGTTTGGAAATCGTGAAGACCAGAAGAATGGAGGCGGTGATGCTTCGCGATTACGTCAAGCTTCACGAATGGCAGAGGCTGAAGCGCATCACGGCGGAGAAGGGCATTGCGAGAGAGCTTCGCGGAGAAGGCACGAAGGAATGTTGGGCTTCGCAAGGGAACTTCTTGGCAAAGGCGCGAGCTGCGGAGTTAATTTGACGGTGATTCTTCGCGACTACGTCAAGCTCCGCGAATGGATAATTGTCGTGGAGCTTCGCGATTTGGACAAAATTCCGGCAGAAACTTTGGAGCTTCGCGATTTGAGATGACGTGGCGTTGAATTCACGTGGAATGGACGAGGGTCGGTGGAATCGCCTATAAATAGAGGCCGACCCCTTCGAACGAAGTAGAGAGAATTTTTCAGAGAAAATACTTTGCTCTCGATTTGTGAAGGTGGTTCACGTAGCCAGTGTGCTTCGCGAAAGAGGTGCTTCGCGGCGGCTATTGTAGCTCCGCGAAACCTGCGAGCTCCGCGTTGGCTTACTTAGCTTCGTGAGGGTCATTGCTTTGCGACAACTTGAGCATCGCGAGAGAGCTTCGTGATTGAGCTTCGCGAGTGAGCTTCGCGAAAAGGCAGGAGCTTCACGAAGGCTTGTTTGAGCTTTGCAAAATTGGGAGCCTCGCATTGTAGGGTGCTTTGCGAAGGTCTTTCCAAAGGTAGTTTGCCTTGTGGATAGTGGCAAAGAGGTATTCATCTACGGGTCAAAGTTGAACTTCAACAGAGCATCTACAAACATAGAAAGATGCATTCCTCAATGGAAATGAAGCGACCTACAGGTCTATAAACCGTGAGTGGATTCCCTTCTAGTGCAGTGAGCTTAGGAAGAGGAAGTAGGTGATCCTCTCCATCGGCAGTGAGCTAGAGGGAGAGAAACTGGGAGTGACCCTTGGGAAAGCAGTGAGCTGACCCTAAACATTGTATAGGCAGTGAGCCTGGTCATAGAAGTGATCTAGCCCGAACATTGTAATCCACAGCTAGTGAAGTCTAGTGGAAATTGGTACGAACCGGCAACTTGTCGGCGTATGGCCCTTGGACGTAGCCCTTAGTGGTGAACCAAGTAAAAATATCTATGTCTGCCTGCTTACTTCCCTGCATTGCATTCAAAGCATCATAATCAGGTAAAGGAGACAAGTGATCACATTAACCACACAAGTGCAAACAAACTGACCCTTGTAACAAAGAGGTCAAGATCCAGTGGGGTAGGAAGAACTTTGAAAAAGAATATACATACCCTGATTTACCCCCCTCTCAGGGTATATAGGCCCCTATTGTCCCTAACAATTGGTATCAAAGGGATAAGTTGATTTATCAGATTTTTTTGCTCTGAATTGGTGTAGTCGATCTTTGTGTTTAAAGAATCAGTTTTCTCTTATCTCGGTGAGCCATGGAAAAGGGAAAAACATCCAAGAAGAAGTAGAAGTCGGGTGGTATTCCTCAGTGTGGAAGTGTGTATGGAAATAGTGTGATTCAATTAAAAGAATCAAACAATTTGCTGAAGGAAGGTCTGGATGAATCTGACAGGGAAAAGATTGATTCACTCAATCATGATGTTGGAATGAGTGAAGTACATGAGCATCAGAGTGATGCTGAAACAAAAGAATAAATTGAAGGAAGAATAGATATGCGAGCTGAGTTGGAGGCTGATCTCGAGGAGATAGATGTTTGGAGATCAAAAACAACGAAATCCAACAAAGTTGTTCATGATGCCAAACTCTATATGCAGCAGTAGGAAGAAGAGAAGTCTGAGTTGATGGTAGAAATTGAGAAACTCAAGTTTTCCACACGAGAGAACTCAGAATCAGTTAGTGAGTATAAGATTAAGATTGAAGAACATAAAAGGGAGATCGATGGCTTGAATAGAAAAGTGAAAGATCAATTCAAAAGCATCGAAGAACCGAATATTCCAAGTGACGTTGGAAACACTGAAGAAGCCAAATCTAAAGATATCCGGATCAAGGGATTGGATATTGAGGTCAACAAGCTAAAAGGCATAAATCAAAGGCTTATTGATATAGTTACTGACCTAACAGAGAAGGATGATTCACATGATGAAGAGCTGCAGAAGATGGCTACAATGAAAGGAAAACAAAAGGCTGGTGATTATGAAGAGAGTCAAAAGTCAGATGAAGCACAGAATCTTAAAGCCAGAAATAATGATCTAGCAGCACAGTTGTCTGTAGAAGTTCAGAAAAATCAAACGCTACAACAAGAGAATGCATGTTGCTCTGACTCTGTCACTCAAGAAAAATTGAATGTAAAGGAGAAAAATGACATGGTTGATAAGCTGAAGAATGAACTTGGAGATGAGGTAAGTAGAGGGAAGCTTCTCAAGGAAAAACTTGATGTCCAACTTGAATCAAGGGATATGAAGATTCAAAAGTTGGTAGAAGAGCTAGAATCAATCAAGCAGGAAATAGAGAAGTCTAAATCCAAAGATAAGCCCAAGTTGAAGGATGCACTGCACTTGCTATTTTATCATCCTTCGAAAAGTGATGATAAAATGAAGAACAGATATGCTGTTTCTGAAGAGAAACAACATAATATTTTCTCGGCTCAAAGACCAGCAAGTTTCGGAAAAGCTGGTATTGGATTTGATGAATCACCTCCCATGAATGATAAGAAGAGAGCCTTGAATAGTTCCAGGAGTGGAGAAAACCCTGTAGGTATTGTAGATAGGCCAAAGAGGTCAGCTAAAAAAAGAAGTGATGACATGTTCTATTTCTGCGGGATTCATGGTCACACGTCAAGCTTCTGTTCGGAGGCTCTGGAATACATTTCAGGCTGTGAAAACAGAAACCTTACTAAATCTGAGAATAAGAAGAAGCATCATGATAAATCAGACAGAAGAGTTTCTCAGAAGAGAATATTCATCAGATGCTATTAATGTGGAAGGATGGGACACACCATGCGTATGTTTCAGGAAGCTCAAGAGATCGATGCCAGAACAAGAAAACAAGTTGCATCAACATCTCAACAGAGAAGTGATGAAATGAGGTATGCCTTTAATAGAAAATGTTTCATATGTTCTGATCATGGGCATTTGGCCAGACAGTGCATCAAGAAGAAAGCGGGGAAGGAAAAAGACCCGAGAAAGAGATTACCAACTCCAGTGGTACATAATGAGAAATTAAACACTTGGAGAGAAAGTGGTAAGGTGAAAAATAGGCTTAGATCCTCAGGGGAATCACATGGAGCTGAATGAATGGTGTATCAGTCACCTTTTCTATTGTACTCACAACCACTCTCAAGGAGAAAATGTGAACAAACCTGGAAGATTAAGGGAAAATATACTCCAGCTATGATAAAGAAGAATGAACGTTCAATGGAGGACTCACCACCAGCAAAAAGGAGTGTGGTGACTCAGACATCTATTAAAAGAAAGATGAACGATGAATGCATTGAGAAATCCACATGTCATGTCTCTCAGCGAGAAGTGAAGGAAAGAGGAAGACCCCTAAGATGGGAGAAGAAGAAAGGGAAGATGCCAAATAGAGAGGTTCCTACTCCGAGAAATAATCAAGGAAAATGGAATTTTGGTAGAACCTCAAAGAAGGAAATGTGTACATGCGGGTTTATACCCCAAGCGGTGAGAAAGGCTGAGCCTACCAAATCTTCATATCAGAAAAAGGCTCAGAATGTTGGCAATGAATTCCTAGTCATATGGCCAGAACAGTTGAGGTTGGCTAGGCAGTTGGAGGAAGAAAGGAGTGTGATGCTATGCAAGAAAGAATCAAAGGGTTGACCCATCAGGATCAACCACAATCCTCATCTTGAGGAGTCCAGAAGAGAAACCCCCTCTCCCTATGAATATAAATTATATTAACTGATGATTCATGTGTTTCAGGTTTTAGGGAGATACGATCCAAGGGGAAGTGGCATCTAAGGATGCTAAGTAGAGATCTGATATGCTCTACAGGTTCAATTGATTCAAATCAGGAACCAGGGATGAAGAAGAAAAGATGCAAATGAGCACAATTAAATGTGATTGTGTTATTAGCTTTATCTCTTGTTTCCTACACCAAGTTCTAACTCAGTAGGCTTAGAGATTTTGTTAATGGATCAATGAGGAGTGCCATATTAGTATAAATGATGCATGTGGAGAAGAATGGTTATGGGTCTCTACCATTGGGCATAACAGATAGAAGTGTTGTGTAACACAGGGGGAGCATTCAACAACAAAATCAGATGCCAGATTCATCAAGGAAATAATTGGATGACCCAACTCAAGTGTTGTCTATCGAGAGAAGACATACTATGAGAGAAGCAGCAGTGATCAATAATTTCATGCTTATTTATTTTGATCTAACATTGTGGAATCAGCTGACTGTTTTCAGGACACCAAGAAGCTTCGAGAAGAAGTTGAAAGGAATGATTTCATTGAACAATGACACAGAGAAAAGTAGCTGAACGAAATGAAGCCACTAAAAAATGAGTCAGTGAACAATTTCTTGAAGAAAGTGTTGAAGAAATAACGAAACACAAGGGGAGAAGAAGTGGCTGATACTGATTCAAAAGAAGACACTGATGATGAACAAGAAAGTGTCAAGTATGTGTCTACAAAGAATCCAAAGAGTTGAGCTGAAACTGATAGATAGAATATCATTAGTGATTTGGCAGCTCCAGCTCAGACAAGGAGAATGGAATCACTGTAGAAAACATCTTTTATATCCCAGGTTGAGCTGAAATGCTTTTCTGATGCAGCTGGAAATGAAAACTGGGTTCGGTCTATGAATGAAGAGATGGGTCAGAATTGAGAAGAATCAGACCTAGGAGATTTTTTCGAGGCGAGATGATAAAAACGTCATCATGACAAAATGGGTCTATTTAGACAAGATGAACGAATATAGAACAATGATTCAGAACAAAGAATGACTTATGTGCAAAGGAGACTCCTAGATAGAGGGAACAGATGGTGATGAGACATTTTCACCAAATGCCAAGCAGTGAGATATCAAAGTAATCCCAAGGAGAGCCACATGCTCGCAGTGAAAAGAATACTTCGATATATCAAGGGCACGGTGGACTTCGGTTTAACGACAAATCTCAGACAGAGTTATTGTGATATACTAATGTAGACTGGGCCGGTTCAGCAGATGATAGAAAATCAATGTCAGGTGGTGCATTCTATATTGGTGGATTGTGTATTTCTTGGCTAAGAAATAAACAAGATTTCATTTCATTGAGCACCGCAGAAGCTGAGTATATTGCGGCCACTCAAGCATGCACATAGTTATTGTGAATGAAGCAGCAGCTTGAAGATATGGGAGTTGAAGTGAAGTCTCCGATCGGAATCCAGTGCGACAACTCAAGTGCTATAAATCTCATCAAAAATCCTGTCCATCACTCAAGGACAAATCACATTGAGATTAAGTATCATTTTATCAAGGAGAAGGTTGAGCAGGGACTCGTGAAGATGGAGTATGTGCCTACCGAACTACGGGTTGCAGACATTCTGACAATGGCCTTACCCAAGGAAGATTTTGTGAGACATCGACTGGCTCTGGGAGTTCAGTCGATTCCCCGCACTTGAACTAGTGGGGATGTGGAACCCCCCTCTCCCTGAGGTATGGTGTGTTTTTCCCTAATGCGCTGGTTTGTGTTCTCTACTCTGTTACAGGCTACAAAGGAGTGGCCTTTGGGTTCATTGACAAAGGGGGAGAAAAGTGTTTGTTAATGGCGGATAAAATAGTGTGGAGATTTGATAAATCATAATTGGTACAGGGAGAAGCTGACAGGTGGAGCAGCCAGAAAGGGGGAGCAATGAGAAAGGGGGAGAGTATTAAATTTGACGATGCTAGAAGTGATCGATCAAAGAATAGATATCACGACAGCTGACGTTCGTGATAAAAGCGGAACAGTGGTGTTGTGAAGGTGAGAGATGGTGTCAAGCTATTCACCAATTGGTATCAGTGTGGTTCAACAATTGGAATCAATTTAAAAATTGGTATCAGATTGTAATCGACAATTGGGGTTTGACAGGAAGTGATTTATTGATGATATTTTCATACTACTCTTGTTTCTCACACCGAGCATTGCTCATGTGGGCTTAGAGTACGTGTTAAGTGACTTCTTGAACGCTATCAGAATCTCAAGAGGTGAATGGTGGTAGCGGCTGGAAGAAGACTCAGTGAGGTATCAATGTGCAGAAAATCATCCTGAGCAGAGTTGTGAAGAGTTGTCAACAAACCCAAAGGGGGAGATTTTTGGGCAAAAATCCCTCAAGGTAACATTGGAGTATTTTTGGGTTGATTGTGATTGTTGACAAAGCAGCTGTTTCATGGATATTTGTCGAGTTCCCGAGAAGTTGTTGACAATCCATGTTGACAAATAATGATGACAAAGGAAAGGGCGATCTGGAGGCGGTACAAAAAGAGCATAATTTAATATGGAGAAGGCATGAATTTCGGGAAGATATGATGCATGGTTTGGAAATCGCGAAGACCAGAAGAATGGAGGCGGTGATGCTTCGCGATTACGTTAAGCTTTGCGAATGGCAGAGGCTGAAGCGCATCACGGTGGAGAAGGGCTTTACGAGAGAGCTTCGCGGAAAAGGCGTGAAGGAATGTTGGGCTTCGCGAGGGAGCTTCTTGGCGAAGGCGCGAGCCGCGAAGTTAAGTTGACGGTGATTCTTCGCGAGTACGTCAAGCTCCGCGAACGGATAATTGCCGTGGAGCTTCGCGATTTGAACAGAATTCTGGTGGAAACTTTGGAGCTTCGCGATTTGAGATGACGTGGCGTTGACTTCGCGTGGAATGGACGAGGGTCGGTGTAATCGACTATAAATACAGGCCGACCCCTTCGACCAAAGTAGAGAGAATTTTTCAGAGAAAATACTTTGCTCTCGATTTGCGAAGGTGGTTCGCGGAGCCAGTGTGCTTCGCAAAAGAGGTGCTTCGCGGTGGCTATTGTAGCTCCGCGAAACCTGCGAGCTCGGCGTTGTCTTACTTAGCTTCACGAGGGTCATTTCTTTGCGACGGCTTGAGCATCAAGAGACAGCTTCGCGAGTGAGCTTCGCGAAAAAGCAGGAGCTTCGCAAAGGCTTGTTTGACCTTCGCGAAATTGGGAGCCTCACATTGTAGGGTGCTTTGCGAAGGTCTTTCCAAAGGTAGTTTGCCCAGTGGATAGTGGCAAAGAGGTATTCATCTACGGGTGAACGTTTAACTTCAACAGAGCATCTACATATAGAGAAATATGTATTCCTTAATGGAAATGAATAGACCTACAGGTCTATAAACTGTGAGTAGATTCGCTTCTGGAGCAGTGAGCTTAGGAAGAGGAAGTAGGTGATCCTCTCCATCGGCAGTGAGCCAGAGAGAGAGAAACAGGGAGTGACCCTTGGGAAAGTTGTGAGCTGACCCTAAACATTGTATAGGCAGTGAGCCTGGGCATAGAAGTGATCTAGCCCGAACATTGTAATCCACAGCTAGTGAAGTCTAGTGGAATTTGGTGCGAAACGGTAACTTGTCGGCGTATCCTCCTTGGACGTAGCCCTTAGTGGTGAACCAAGTAAAAATATCTGTGTCTGCCTGCTTACTTCCCTGCATTGCATTCAAAGCATCATCATCAGGTAAAGGAGACAAGTGATCACAGTAACCACACATGTGCAAACAAACTGACCCTTGTAACAAAGAGGTCAAGATCCAGTGGGGTAGGAAGAACTTTGAAAAAGAATATCCATACCCTGATTCACCCCCCCTCTCAGGGTATATAGGCCCCTATTGGCCCTAACAATAATGAATCATAATATTTGACATAATATCATAAGCATAACACCAAAGTTTGGAAAATAAATGTGATATATATACACAAGAATAAAATCCTATAAAAAAGGTACTACCCATGAAAATAATTACATAATATTCTTGTGATAAAATCTTATCTCTCATGTCATATGTCCAGGATACCAATAAATACATTAATTATATAATAAGATTTTGTAAGCTACTTGTGTAACTTTTTTGTCTTTGAATAAACACCTTTTTACCCTCATGGGAATCATCTATCCATCTATATACCATTTAATCTCATTAGACATAAAATAATACCTAATAAATTGACGTTATATAAAACCCCAACCTCACTTAGAATAATAATCCATTAATATATACTCTATATGAACATATGATCATTCATTATTTTTTATAGCATAATAAATCCATTGGAATGAAATCTCATTCAAGAAAAATCATTAAAAAAGATTCAATCATCAAATATAATGTAAAATAATTTTTATAGTATTATATTATTGTATACCTTTTTAATCATATCAATCCTTAAATGATGTTGACATTTATGAAAAATTAATTCTGTAAAAAATGAAAATACGATTTCAAAAAAAAAACAAAACATTTGTTCCATATAGTCGCATTTAAAAAATAAAAATTTCCAAAATATTTGAAAATGAGTTTTCATAAAAAAGACTAGAATATATGAAGGATAACTCATGATTAGTAAATTATAATATGGGGAAAAATCTATTAATATCATATATGTTTAGAATAAGACATTCCTCTGACAATTTTGTATGAAATCAAATGTGATCCATCTGAAAAATATTATAAAATATTGTTTTTGGAAATTAATTATTAATTATAATGGTAGTATAAAACACCTTAACAGAAATTTTATTTGTATGATAAAAATTTAATAAATCATAAAAAAGTACATATATATGGAGGATAAAATTTTGGAGAAAAAATCGAGAAAAATGATATCTTTTTTTGAAAAAAACTCATTTTGTTATTTCCTAAACCCAAAAGGTAAAAATGGTACTAATAAAATAATATAAGAAAAATTATAATATTATAATAATACATAATGGTTTGATGATATGAATTAAAAATAATTTCCATCATTGTAAAATGAAATGAATACAGTCCTAATAAAAATAAATATGTAACATAAACCCCTACCACGATGGTAACTATTGAATCATTAATCCATTGAATTAAATGGCCTAAAAAGGATGATTAAAAACCATTAATTAGAATGTATTATTGATATTTGTTTTATCAAAATTGATGTGTGTATATCATATAATCAAAATATTTTCATAACATGAAATTTTGTCTCAATGAAAAAATATTAACATGAAAAATCCTAACATCAATAATGTTATTCATTATACATGATATTAAAAAATATAAAAATAAAAATAAATTTATTTTAAATATATACCTTACATATATACACATTTATCATAGATTATTGTATTTCTTTTTTAAATTTCAATTAACTATTTTTTATCATTCCTTTAATAAAATTATTATTTAAATGTTAGTTGTTTTGTTTCCCATGAATGTTTCAGTTGGATAGATTGGGTTCATGATCTATGAAAATGGTTTCATCATCTTAATAATAATAAATATATCAAAATAATTATATTTATTAATTTATATAATTTTTTATTCCTTTATTTTTGGTGGTGATGAAAATTAATTACATCACTTCATGGAGATATAGTTTATATGTTTCCATAAAAGTTGTTTTCATTTTATAAAAATTGTAACTATATAAAAGTAGTTATATATCATAAAATTATCATAATAATATCAAAAATATATTATATATTCATTACATATTTCTTTATGACCAATTATTATTATTATAAATTAAAAAGTATCACACAACATAATGATGGTGGTACTCCAAACATATACATGAGTGATGTTATTGTTTTCTAATATATGGGAGGGTAAGAAAGTATAAATTAGTTTTCATACCAATATTATAAAAGTTCCTAATATCAATGATATAAAATTAAATATCATAATAAAGATTCAAATAATTAATTTATGTATAAAAATAAATAGACATAAAAGAAATAGGTTAAGACCCATACCTCGTGTTTGGATATCCCCCTTTGGATTATGATTATATCATTTGAACATTGGTGGTTAGTCACCCCATGAAATGTATGATTTGGGAAAAAGATTATAGATATCAATTTTATTTCTGAATTGTGGGAAATATTAACTCATAAGTTCATATGGAATGAATATATTTTGTTCCTTTTATAGGGAAAAATCGATAGTATTTTCACAAATTATTTTACATAAATTCTCATGAATGTAATTATAAACATTCAACGCGGATAATAAATGTAGAAAATTGATATGCTTGTAAAATTACATTAAAACCAACTAAATATTAGTATTTTTATTTTATAATGTTCTATGAATAGTTTATAAACATTTAATTTATGACATCTTCTTTTGAACTAGATAATATTTAAATAATAATTTGAAAAAAAAATTGGATAGAATACTCATTAATTAATCATATGAATTTTTATACGAGATTCATTTTAATTATAAGTATCATTTTTGGATTGGGTGTAAGGAGTTAGGGGTTTCTAAAGTGTTTTTATGTGTTTTGGGAGTGTCTGGGTCTGAAAAAAACGATTCTAGAGAAATAAAAAGATTCCCATGTTTGGTGCATGATTAATTCTAACTATAAATACCAAACCACCCAGATTATTTTATAAATGGAAATCGTGGGATGAAACCATAAATCCACACAAGGGAAAACTAAGTTTCCATATATGTCATGACACATTTATTGTTAAACCATGTATGTTGGGGTGCGTGACTGTGTGGAATGTCTATCAATAATTTCCTCACTGGGAACATTTAATGAACATGTTTTATTAAACCTCTCCCTAGAATTCATGTATAATTTTAAAAACTATTTTAGGTAGTTAATTGTAATCCCTAACCATGAATCCAAATCATGCAGGGTTTGACTACTAGGTAGTGTGAGCTACAACGTTGACATGTAGTTATAGAAACTATTTGACCTTACCAAATTCCAAATTAAAAGGGAATAAATTACTAAATTCCCCTCTAAACCTTATAGGGGGTTCACTATTTATGCATCCACATTTTTATTAGAGGCATACTACATATGAAACCCTTCCTCATCCTATCCCCTTAATTATTGTCCTTCATCCTATATCCAAATCTAGCATCGTTAGATGTGTTGGATTTATATATATCAAACATTAACTCCTATCAATTTTTTATTGATTTTTCATGCCATATAGAATTATATATATATGTAAGATATTCCTTTCTATTTGTGGGTAGGATTTGATTTCATTTATATATCTAATTATATTTTTAATCACATCTCGATATCGGATTATTGAAGCATCCTAACCATAAGGTAGGTTCCCCGTGATTTTCAATTATTTATTAGAGTGTTGAAAATCTACGCCATTGTGACATGCCCCGTTATTACAAAGTGTCTCCCTCTAATTGTGAAATTAATATTGAAAATTATTATGACTAAATTTATATTGTAGTTAATATTATCAATTGAATAAAGGTATGTTATCCACATCAATTCCAATCACCGTATTTTGTATAAATTTCTAATGAATATAATTTATTGTGATTTATTTGGGTATTTAATAAAACTATAGGTGTGTTATTTTAAAAGCATTATTTAAAATTCTGCAACAATTATTAAATAACCAGTGAGGTTTTTCAATTAAATATCTTGTGATAGTTTTCAAGATTATATTAATTGTGTTGCTATTTTTTTCATTCATAGGTTTGTAATAAATCAAGCTATGTTATATGATGTCTTCAAAAATAAAATTTGGCATTTTATAGTAATATTTATAAGGTAGGTGACATTATTATAGGCATGGATATCATTATTCATAAATTTTTTATGATAATTTTCTTGATTTCATTCATGGCCTTGTTCATTATATTGTTATTGTATTTTCATTTATAAATAGAATGGAAATGGAGAGAATTAAATAAGTTATGGAATTTGAAATTACAATTGATAATGTTTATTTCATATGATTATATAATAATATACAATTTTTCAAATGAAATTACATGGTTTCTTAAGCGTTATTGGATTCCTTATTATTTAATACCATGGATGGGAACCTAGGTTTCTTGTATTATCTTATTCGTGGAGTTATACATGAGTTCCTTAATACGGAATTCATATAATGTGATCATATTCTTTTATAGATTATATATATGATGACATATACTAGGTTCCATATTATATAATATTGTGTATGGGATCATAGTTTTATTGAATTATATAAATCAATGAAAAATACATGGGTATTATATTTACAAAAACCTTCCAGGGGATTATTGACTAGATTATTTTCCTCATACTCTATGAGATATATCAGTTTACTTTTTATAGAACATCTTTAATGGGATCATAGAGAAAATAGAATTTAAGATCGATTCTATGGGTTTTATCATTGCAAAAATTCATGGATGGGATCATATAACAAAGAGAATTAAATTACACTTTGAGTGATACCTATTTTCCAAATTATCGAATTCCACAGATAGCCTTCAAGGGAAAATGAATTATGTCATTCATGTTTATTATTTCATATGACTAGTGGTATCTCTTAGTGATGATTATATTACTATAGAAAATTTTCTATGTAACTCATGTCCCCAGATAGCTAATGGTATTGTTATTGGATATTTATCACTACCCAGAAATGTTTTTTTTATTTTGGAAGCTTTCTCTTGTAAATGTCTGTCCCATTACTACATTATAATCTTCACCATATATATTATGTGGATTCCATGGTCTTAATCCTTGGATCATCACTGGTTCATTTATATCACTTCCCATTTCTATTAATATATATGATTATATATACATGTGGGAATGTTAAACAACATTATAGTTTAGTGATAAGGAGGTATGGGTGGCTAGCTATAATTAATGAACATGATCTTGACATGTTTACAATAATCCTTTTACTGTATCAATATACAAAAAACTAATTTATTTAATATTAACTAACCAAATAAAATTAGAACCCACTTCTGGTGGCCTATTGATTTTATCTAACACCCTACATGGGCCACCTATTGGTACTAGAACAAACCACATAAAGTCAATTTAAGGGTTGTGGATTATAAAATGTAATGATATGCATGAATATGGGAACATAAGTGTACATGGATGATCCAGTGCTTAAGATACAGTTGAATATTTATATTAGATATTTTTTTCTTTTAATATAAATTAATTTTATAACCTTTTAATATGGTTACTTATTTATATATTGTATCCTCCCATAACATGCATTATATTATACTTTACATTTTCCAAATTAGTCATTATTTGTTTTTTCAGTCACTACTATCTTCTAATTCTTGATTGGTTATCCTATTATTTTATTTTTTTTATAATATATACCATCGTCTTACTCTAATAATGATTGTATAGTCTCCCTACCATTCCATCATTAGAAACTCAGTACTAGTAGGTATCCTCTATCATATGTAAAGGCATGCAAGAGGCCACGTCGGGACCAGTCTTTGGGTACTGTTTATGTGTCTCAAAGGCCATGACATTTTAAGTGGTATCAAAGTATATATTAAATATTCATTCTATATAGAGTTGGAATAATAAATTATATGAATTTTCATTACTCCATTAATATATGTTCTACGGAGAGATCATCCCACACATGAGGAAAATATTAACTACTCAGGGATGTAATGATTGTTCTTAAAATTAATTATTTTATTTAATTTTTATTTTATATTATGTCATTGATGTTCCTTCTGATACTTACTTATTTGTTATATTACAAAATTTTTCCATTATAATATAAAGAAAGTACGTATCATCAGATACATCATTATATGAACATAGAGATTCACATTTCATTCATATGGAATTCCTTGTATGTTTTATTCATATACTTCCTTATAATTTTTGACAAGCTCCATTAGTTTATAACATAATTATGTGGTGATTTGGAATGTTTATCATTATACCATTTCAGGTGATTATTTAGCATTCTTACTTGAATAAAATCTTATGTGAATAATCTATATGTTAATATATAATTGTTTTTTTGACATACTATGCCATGAGATTGGTGTGTTACATGTCTCATTAAACAAAATGTACTCATAAACCACAATGGTGTTTTCCTAGAAATCTTAATGGGGGTATTTAATTTAAATTATGGTTTATTACATGTTTTAATCCTTGATAATCATTCTCATATAATGAATTTTTAATGTTTATAATTAGTGATTAATTAATTTTACAATTTATAAATCATTTGTATTCTTTATAAACATGGAGGGGGAATCCATATAATTATACAATATAATGATAGGTTTCATGTAAATGAATTTAAATTTAAATTTCTTAAATACTTCACTGTTATAATTTTAGAAAATTTATTCAATAATAGAATAATTAATAAATATACATGTTTTTAAAAAATCACATATAAATGATGTAATTATTTATTGTTAATAAGTATAATTAAACACAAAAATATTGGTCATGGCCAATTATATTAGTGACATTTACATAATTCAATCCATGTATGTTTTTCAGGGTGATCAATTCTTATAAGTTGAAATCAATAATAGTGTAATCAATCGTTAATAAATCTATAATTGTTTGGTTACATTTAAATCTACCAAGGATGGTATGATGGCACACTCATTGGTTTCATTTATATAATTTATTTTTTAATGATTAAATTTTGGGGGTATAATTATACTATAAGATGATTATTTAATGTGTCATTATCCACATATATGGGTTATGTATGAATGTCTTGTGGCACATTACTAAACTAATACCATTAAAATTATAAATACCAGAATTATAATTTTTTTAATTATATGCGGTTTTATATGATTAAAATTACACTTACAACCAAAATGGTTTTTATTAAATCGGATGGAAATGAAATTTTCCTTATGTAAAATAGGTATCATAATATTTTTGGATATGTAAAATCTATAAAAATTAATTTATAAGAGAAATTTTAAATCTTGATAAGACTTCAACAAAATAATAATGATTTAGATTAATTTTTAAGACAGATTATTATGTTCCATGGAGTTGATATCTCGATAAATTAAAAAAGAATGACACATTAGGACTAGTACACGAGGTTATCAAATTTTTGCTAATGTAATATAATAAATTAAACATTAATAGTGGTAACAAATTAACCCTCATTTAGGGTAGTTGAAAATTTTTCTTATGTTTTTTCTAGGACTAAAACATGAGCATTTTACATTGACTACTTCTTTTATTAGATAAATATGAATGATATACAATATATCATAGTGATATTTTTTGTCTGGTTCCAGTTTCATTTTTGAAACTATCCTTAAAAAATGTAGAGGTTATCCCAATTGTGATAGTTGCATTAGATCATAGTTCATTATAAATATTGTAAAGCATTTTAAGATTATTTGTTTCATTTTGGCACCATTATCCAATATAAGGCTCATAGTTAATAGAACAATATCTGACTTGAATGGGAGTTCAAGTGGGTAATTAACAATTTTTAGGGATGGTATCATTGTCTAATGAATTAGTTTAATTGGTTAGACATCCCTAGGCTATAACTAGATTGTTAATAGGTTGTATGGAACATCTTTCTGTCATCATTGGAAATAAAAATCAGTAATTCAACCACCATTTTAGAACTTATATGGGGTAATAATACATTGAAATAAATATTTTTCATGGGTTTTAAAATAATATGTTGAATAGGGATGATAGTACTATAGATAGAATCAATGGGGGTGTCTTCGTGTTGATGAAATATTAGGATCGTACGTGTTGATACACACATTACACATCGAATTTATAAAATGGTAACAAATATGAGTATTTGTTTGGTGAAAATAATTCAATATTTGAGTTAATACATATTGACAATGGTCATATCTATGATATAGTGACATGGGTGTTGATGGAAATCAGACACTTCCCAATTCATGGGATGCTTTTGTAAAAGAGTCAGGTGTTGTTGCAAACTGGTCAGTTTGGTTTTGGCCTTTATGGATAAAGATAGTGATGTGTGTAACTATGGAATATAGGACTTTTCTACATATATATAATATATATATGACCTATTGTTCTTTTATGTGGCTATTTTTCTAATCTTCATGTACTTGGTTCTTGTAAAAGTTGAGTTAGCCATTTCCGAAAACCATGGTCAATGGAATTTGTGTTATGTGACATGTTTCATTCTTATATAAATAAAGAATACAGAAATGATACATTGTGGATAATAATTAATATAATGGTAAATTGTTTCCTTCCATGTAAATGGGGAACAAAACTACAATAACATATTGAAATTTGCAGCAATTCATTTGAATTCCCATAAGGATTGTGTATTTGGTAATTTGTCACTGCATTAAAGGGATCACAATGATTAAATAGTTTTATGTGTATATAGACTTTTTATACCCTCATAAAAAATGATTTAATATAGTGGGATTTATAAAATATCACATGATATCTCATGAATAAAAAGTATCATGTTCTGGTAGTAATGATGCGTTGGTAGGTACAAATGAAATATTTCAAAAGTACTCATTCAATGGTGGTTCAAATATTATTTTTATGTGTGGAAAAATATATATGGATGGGTAACATTCTATAAACTATATCTTATATACAAAGGATGTTATTTGGATCACTTTGGAAATAATTTATCCAAATATTATACACTTTCATTATGGATGATCAATCCCCTTAACATAAAATTATCTAGGGTTCACTAAGAGAGTATCATTTATATGTCAAGATAATGGTAAAAGTTAAAAACAATAATGTCAATATAAACACTCTCTTTGGAAGATCTACATTGGGAAATGTTTGTGTAAACAATAATGGTTTATCCTTAGGGATATTTTTATTCCCTTATAGGTAGGCCTTAGATGCATTCATTTATAGAAATAAATTCCTAGAATCGAATACAAGGTGTATACTGCTTTGGATGTTACAATGTTTCTATATATGGTTATTTTTTCAATATAAAAACATCTCTCTTGTAATATATAAGGTATGGGATTCCTTGGTTGAGATCTAGGGAAAAAAGTAGAATATTTTGAGGTTACCCCTAACATAGAGTCTAGGTCTATATATTTAGTTGAATATTGAAGATATATTCATAATGGCTATGTTAATAAACAATTTTTATTCTGTGGAAAAAAACAAATGATTTTATTTCCACAGACATCATTGAAAGTTGGTTATGCGTTTTAATTAGTGTTATTGGATAAAATAATTTTATATCTTTGTTTAGAGGAAATTTTTTATATATATTTTAATTTCATTAGTAGTATTAAAAAATAGTTTTTGAATATAGTTGATAAAAGGTGTATTGACTTGATATCTCGCTCTTTTTTCATGTGGTGGGTGAGAATTTCATACAGCACACTATTTGTTTCATACATGTGTGATGTGATGGTTTTAAAAAAATTATAGGATAATATTTCATGATCTTTGTAATCTAGGTACTTTGGAATGAAATAATTTGATCAATTTAAGGACTCTGAGTAGTTTCCTCACCCATAATCATGAATATCTTAATAAAACTGTCCTCAAAGAATTATTATAACACTAAGGGAATGAAAAAATAATAGATTCACATGGTGTAGGTATCATGGATCATAATTTTTAATTTAATTTAGGAACCATTTTTGGGGACCACCATGGACTTTTTTATAAAAGAGATGGTAGTGTTATTGGGCATTCAGTTAAATTGGATCAATAATGCATCATCTCAGTATTTCTATTTTATAATGAGTGATTTAGTTGAATTTTAACTACTTTTATACCATACACTAAAATTAATTCTTATAGGTGTGTAAGATATTTATAAATTCAATTTGGTTGTTTTAAAGGAGCATTCTCAACCATATAATAATGTCTTAGTATTCATTGTTATACAAGGATTCTTTAGGATGATTATTTCTATGGTGGGGAGATGAAAAGTTCAGGTATTTTAATTGAGATGTGATTTCAAAGGGATTTTAAAAATTCTATTTTCTGTATGATCTATATTGTAAAATAAGATTCACATTTAAATTATAGAGTTATTTTCCATGAAATTTATGTTTTTAGATGGGGTTATGGGACGTGTGGTGTATCAGGTGTTTTCATGAGTCGTAAGAGTGTCAGGATATAAAGACATTATTTGGGAGAAATTGGTTGAGGTGCATGATTGCAACAATATTTTTACTAACTGTGTCTCCAAAACCATGATTCATGTTATCTAATGGGACACATTTATTTAACCATGATACCCGATTATATTAATATTTCTTCCCTATAAGGGGTGTCACATTTTTTATTTAACTGTGCTCAGTAGTGTGGACAACCATGTGAATTGTATGTAGAAATATATAGAGGTGGAAACATGGGATATGCAAATACTGTTAAACCATGTGGGTATCCCATATGGGTAGTTCCACATAAATAGTATGACCACTTGGATTTACATGGTATGAATAAACCATGAAACCAAATCATGAAGTGAGTATATCAATGGTAGCGTGAGATGTACAGCTAGAGAAAGGTTAGAAAAACTATGTGGCATAACCATGTGACTTATTAAAAGTATAAAAATACATATTATCCCTTCCATAATATAATGGGATTTCACATTTTTTCTATCTTCATTTTTCCCAGGATACTTACCACACACAAATCCCTTCCTCCCCCTTTCCCTTTATTGTATATCCAACATCTTGTCTTTGAATCATACTTTAGAGAATGCATCAGAAGCATATAATTAAGTCATTCATTCATCTATTTTAAATTCCATGATTATCATACAATGTGAAATTATAAATACATTAATTTTTTTCCTATATCAATTTTTCCTTAATAATTCCTCAAATTATTTTTTTCTGAATAAACAGCTTTATGGGTAAGTGGGATCCTAAAAAACCGGTAAAAAATTTCAAACAGTACAGAAATTACCATCATCATCAAAACATCAAATTTCAAATTCAAATTTTGAATTCAAAAAACTGATCCCATATCCAAAAGGTCACACACCATAGCCCTAATATTCCTCGATCTGCGTTCCATGAATCGCAATCAACCCTTCAACAACTTGACATCATTAGTAACCAGAATCCACTGCAACACATCATCATCTTCATTGTTGAAAACTAAAAACCATCAAAATGGAAGGGGTTGAACCACAATGGTTAAAATAACAATCAATGGAGACACCTCAAATATCCATTTACATATCACGATTTCACCTTTTAATTGAAACAAAAGACCATGCCTGTCGTCACTACAGATCATATGAGGGAAACACCGATTATCTCTTGGAAACCAAACCAGCAGAAATAATCATAATCCATCTCCCATCCTGCGACAACCAAACACACCCAAAACATATGGAACTATTCCAAATATATTGATGGATCCACCAAAAAGTAGAGATGAACATCAGTAAATAACTATGAAGAAACCCGAAGTAACCAATAAGAGATAAAATAAAATATCTAATCAAATAAGAGGAAAACAAAAATGTGAGACCTACCACCATTCTCATCCATCCACACCATCCCAAACCTTCTACACCACTATTGTTCCCTAAATGAGTGGAGTATGACCTGATGGTTTAGGAAATAAACTGTAGAGAAAGTGCATGGGGATAGGTTGCGCAGAAAGAGGGAACGACGCTGCGAGGCATCACCTCTAATCCCTCAACATGCTCCCAAATTTTTCATCCACGCCATCATGCTGACAATAGATGGGGAGAAATGTGATGGGATGGGCTGACATGGTAGAGAGGAAATGTTTAAAAATCCCTCCACAGCATAGACGTCAACGCCGATCCAAAACCAAGGCGTGAGGTGCATAGAGATTCACCCAGAACAAGACATTGAAAAAGAAATCCTAACTTGGATGAATGAAGAAAAAGAGAAGATCGGAGAAAGGAAACAATGAACATTAGAAACAGTGATTCCACAAGGAACAGATTGTTTCATGGAGAAACCCAAGATCCCGCAAGCACTGATCAAGAGAGAGATATGGGAGGATGGGGGGAAAGAGGAGCCATCCATAATGTCTTCGTCCCTACTACATCCCATTTCTATCATTCTATCTTCAATCCCAACCAAATATTGGTTGACTGAAGCATTCTAAAAATTAGGAAAGTGATCTTGTGATTTTATCGTAAAATATAGTATGTTTATAATTTATGATATTGTTTAACACCTTGAAATTTATGTGTGTATCCATTAAAAAATAATATTAATATTGTAAAATATTATGGCTAATCTTTTATTTTCATTATATATTTTAATTAAATATTTTTAGTTGGTCCACCAGTTCTCCAACCAAGCCATTTTTGGTTGTTATTTACATTCTATGACATATGATTTCATAAAAAATATAATCACCCTTCATGAGTGTTTTTTTTAAATTCTTGATATATATTGATATTCGTAAAAATTAAGTACCATTTGGGTTTACTGAATTGACTATAATTTATTATTTGACTACATAATATTAAATTTGTTTTTATTTTAAACATTCACCATTTTATATTAAAACCACTGAAGAATAATTTTGTCTTCTCTAAAACACAGGGGTACATACAATGTGATATTTTGATAGTAGGTCAAAAACTTATGGTAATTTATCCTTAAATTTATACTTGATTTTTGATAAATTGAATTCTTATGGAAATGCAATTATTACTAAAAATATAATTACATTAAATTTTTAAATTGAAATATTATAGGATATAAATAAATGAGGTATGATATTTGAAATTGGCATGGATGAATTACTTTAAATATTAATAAATATTAATATTCAATATGTTAAAAAGAATAACATTTCAGCTTGAGTGATCCATGTTTCCTCATTATAAAATATCATTGATGGGATAATAACTTGTTTTAATTATATTATTCATTGATCGATACATGGATTTATTAATTCAAACCACCTAGGGTGAGATCACATGATTATTCAAATTTTAGGTATCATGAGTGATACAAGTTACATCATTGTAGAATACATTGTACATGTGTAACACCTGAGATTTTATGAGAAATATTTTGTTTTTATGTAATATGCATCACCAATGGAATCTTTTATTACAGACAACACTGTCTTGCCTTGCGTTACACGCAGGAGAAACCTTCCTCTATAGCGTGTGTTGTTTGCAAATACTGAGTTTCACTAAACAACAATATGTTATTAAAATGTTATATAATCTTGCCGTTATGAATAGTAATACCCACATTTTGAAATTTTATAAATTTTGAAATTCAAAATTGACTTCATTTTTTGATTCATAATATCGAAATTATCCTTGGGTGAATTTATGGTATTTTTCAGAAAACTTTCAATTATTGATTAATAGTGAAAACAATAGGTTACTATTTAAAAACGACTTTTTATTTAAATAATTATTAATTTTATTTAAATTTATTTGTGGTGAAAATTGATACATAATACATATATATGTTCAATTTAATTAATTATAGTCATTTTATAATAATTTAAGATATAAAAATTATTTATTGAACTTTTCACCATCTTTTACCCACCTCCTATGAGAATTTGAAAATTTATATAAAACATGATTTTACGGCTTCTGTGAGTGGAATTTCAAATATCCAAGAGACACGGTTAATATCAAGGAAAAAAATAACCAAATGAATAAAACATTAACCTTGACGTTCACTTGGATTAGAATAGGACACTTATTATTACATTATTTAAAAAGGAGTTAAAAGAGTTAAAATCAAAGTATAGTAAGAAAATCCTTTTTAATATAGGGTTATACATAAGATAAGTTCAACTATAAATATTCATTAGAAATATGAATATAATTCCTACAAAATGGTATTTTATTTATAATTTTTATACATTAAATAATTTAATATATTTACGACACAATGATGATGCAGTAATTACCTTACTAATGAAATATTAACATAATTGATGTTATAAATACCCAAATAAATGTAATTTGAGACTTTTTATAAATTAAACTATTTATTTAGGTTAATATGACATGTTTTTATTGATTTAATTAACTTTTTTCTAACTAATCAAGCTTTTATGATTTTCACAAAAATAAATTACCAAATAGTGTCAAAATTGACATAAAATAATTATTTTAAAACAAATATCATATTATTAATTGTTAATTTATTCCTAAAAATCTATAGTTCGTCCAAATTACTTAGGTAAGGTTATATATATTAATAATGAACCAATTGGGGTTCTTTTTACTTGTTTTAGTATGTTTATAAACCATATAGTGTAAGAAAACAAGATGACAAAGAAAAAAGTTAAATTATTTAACTTAGAGTTAAATCTAAATGATAAGGTTAAAATAGTAACCTAAACTTGAATAAAACCTATTTTATGAGAGTATTTAGACCCATACCCACCTTAGATTAGAAATAAATTAATTTTGAGCTATTAAATACCTAATATAACTTTATTATAAAATAATATTTTATGTTTTTCCAAAGGATCCCCTCTCCTCCCTTATAAAAGGGCACCTCCTCCCTCTCCTCCTCACATTATTTTGAGCCTTAAAGCTCGGCCAACCCCTACCCATTTCCATTAACAACATCCCTAGAAACATACTAGAGGTACTGGTATTCTTCAAATACCAATTTTAGTTTCCTCTGGGGAGGTTTCAAAGAGGCGTGTCGAAGAAGAGGAGGTTCAGATACGTACGAAGCAAATCAGACCTAAGGTAAGGGAAAATCTCGCAATATCATTTTTATCTGAGAATGTTTATAATTTAGAATTTAATGGGGGATATTTATCATTCACATCCATGTATCCTCAATATATAATATTATTTCAATCCTCCTACAATTTTTTATATCCAATTTTACTCATTGGTGCATTTTTAGTAAAAGATATGAAAGGAATCTTTTGTCGTTTTTAGTACGAGGTACTTTTTGTATTTTCCGGCCAAAGTATGAGAAAAATGTTTTTTTAACTTATATGGCATGAATTTATTTTTATGATTTCATAGAACATTATCTCCATGAAGCTTATGTTACTAGTTTTCATGTTTATTTTTAATCAACTTCTTTTTGTTTAAAATTGTATGACATGTTAAGAAAGGAAAAATGTTTTTGAAGTAGAAAGGATATTTTCCTCAATAATGGAGTTCAAGCGTTTTATCAAAATTATTTTCTATCTAAGACAATATAGGGTTCTATTTCAATCCGTATTTTTACATTGATTTTATTACGTTATGATGGAATTTTTTTATGATGTCCTTTTATCTTATATGGATTATGTTATGATGGCATGATGTTTAAGAATCACATTTTTATTACATGGGTTATGCTTTGATGTATGATGTATGATCTTGTGGAACACATAAGAATGGTATAATTATGAGATGGTTGGTATGTAACACCCCATGCTTCCACGGTATGTTTCCCTTTGAAAAATGCAATGTTGTGCATTATACGCAACTTCGAGATTCTAACACACTACAACCAATAAAACTAGCAGTTATGAATAGTAATAACAACTTTTTGAAATTTTATAAATTTTATCATTCAAAATGGACTTAATTTTTGGATTCCTAATATCGTAATTAGCTTAGGGTGAGATTTTGGTACTTTTCGGATAACTTTCATATTTTGATGAATAGTGAAAATTACTAAATTTTAATTTAAAACAACTTTTTTAATCGAAATAATTAATTGTGATAAATTTTTAATTTGAGTGGTTTTATTTATATTTAGAATATATTATTACCATTTAATACAATGTTGGCCATTGGATGTAATTTCACATTTAAATCAGACATAAACAAGTGTCAATCTTTTGATAGTTATTATCTCTTAAAAATACGCTATTTGTTTTGACGACGGGAATTAATTTTTAAATTAATTAATGCAACTGATATGTTTTGAATTTGGTAAAATAGACATCATTTTTGAATTCATAATATCAAATATATATTAGGCATAATTTTTTGTATTTTCCTGGAAACTTTCATTTTTTGATGAATAGTGAAACCACTAAGTGGTAGATAAAAAACTAAATTTTTCATAAAACATAATTTTCCTGCTTCTGTGAGTGGAATTTTGAAAATCATAGAGACAAATTTAATATCAAGGAGTCAAATGTGGTTCAATGAGATGAAAATAATTTTTGGTGAATAGTAAATTTTTTCTTTTATTTACCACGGTTAAATGTAAATAGTGTAATTAAGGGTAAAAAATGATATTAATATTACCCTAACACATGTCCTAATTCTATTGGACAAATTTACCACAACCAAAAACAACCTTAGAAATAAAATATTATCATTTAGGTCCACTTGGATAATATTAGGACATTTATTATCATTTAATTTAAAGAAGAGTTAAAAGAGTTAAAATCAATGTTTATTTACTAAAACATTATTAATATAAGGTTACACATAAGAAAAATTCGATTATAAATTTTCATTATAAAGATAAAAATATTTCCTACATAATGGTATTTTATTTTTAATTTTTAGACATCAAATAATTTAATTTATTTATGACACAATGGTGATGTAGTAATTACCTAATTAATGAAATATTAAAATAAATGATTTTATAAATATCAAAATAAATGTAATTTGAGACTTTTTGTAAAATCTGATAATTTATTAGGTTAATATGACATATTATTATTGATTATATAAATTTTGTTCGATGTAATAATGCTGTTATGAATTTATCAAAAAAAAATACCCAATAGTATCAAAATTGACATAAAAGAGTTTTTAAAACAAATATTATATTATTAATTTATATTAAATTCATAAAAATCTAAGGTTAATCCAAGAGACTTATATAATGATATTTGTATAATTAATGGACCACTCGGGGGTCTCTTGGATGTATATAGTATGTTTATTAACCATATAATATAAAAATTCAAAGAGACATTGTAAAATTGAAACTAATTAAATAAAAGTTAATACTTAAAGATAAGGTTATTATAATGACCCAAAACAGTCTAAATTCTTTTGGTTGAGTGGTTTTCGACCCAGACCCACCTTAAACCTTAAATAATCTACTTTTGAGCCAATAGAAACCAAATATTAATTTATTATAAAATAATATTTTTAGCTTTTCCAAAGGTGCCCGTCACCCCTCTTATAAAAGGGCACTCCCCCTTCTCACTAATTCACAAATTCAAATCCTTTTTTCTCTGCCAAACCCTACCCAAATACTCTCTAAACTTCCCTCACTACAACCTAAAGGCATTAGTTTGATCAGAAAGCCAATTTATGTATACCTTTTGATCAAATAAAAAGGAAGACCCCGAAGAAGAGGTAATGTTTTCACCACCCTCTTTCAAATTCCTTTCTTCTTCAAATTCTTCATTCTTTGTTATTTATTTTATAAAATAATAACTCTAGTATATTCTATATACTATGATGTTATTATAAATATGGTAAAACCATATTCAGTATTCTATCCATCCTTTGAATGGCATGTCACCATACGTGCGTACGTAAGGCTTACCGTCTCCCCGTCGTGGTGTAATTTTCATTCAATAAATTATTGTTTGGATGGGTATAATAATGATGTTTAATTCATGTAAATAATAAATATAACATGATAATTATTCTGTATATATGATATAAAATCCAATTATATATTATTTTAACATCAGAAGAATAATATTATCGTTCGTGAGTACGTACGGACTACCGTCTCCACGAACACGATGAGATTCATTCTACATCGTATCCATTCAAGTATAATTATCATATTATGATTAAAAATAATGTTTAAGGACTTGATATAATTATGGATATGAATAAGATACACCCTATCCATAATAAACACGTCTTACGTAACAAAGAATATAAATGAAAACGAGTAAGTTAACACCCGAAATGACGATAATACTAAGATATTATTAACAAATCAATGATAAAAGATCATATATGATATAATATTAATGTTAATGATTCTTTTATAATTAAATAACAATTATTTCAGCATTATACAGGAGGTTAAACTACCGTCGCCCAAGGAAAACGTACAATGTAAGGGGTTTCTTATCTCACTCTTAATTTCTTGAGAATTCCATTGTTCACCACTTATTTATTTCATGTGGTGTGTGTTTATTTCCCATGATTGTATTCATTGTGTAATATACTTTAATTTATTGGTATTTACGTCATAATTGTATGATCCTTCTCTCATGGTTGTATTTTTCATAAGTTACCTAATCGATAAGGGAATTTGATATTTCAATTTTCACTCATTCAACTTTAGGCATAGTTCATTGATTATTTTACTCCAAGATTATGTGTGGAATAACTATTCATTTGATTATGTCATAATTTCCACTCCCATTTCTATGGATATAATTTTTATACACATAATCACTCCATTGATAAATTCTCAAGTCATCGGTATGAACTTGATAAGAGTAATTTTAACTAAATCTCCATTTGTTGTGTTAAATATCCAATTCATTGATGTTGTTTTTACAAGAATATGTGTGAATTTCATCTAATTGATTTACACTAAATATCCAATCATATTGAGTGTATTTATATTTTTCACACATAATTATGTTATTGATTTATACTTAACCTAAGGATATGTTATTTATAAGAGAATTCATCTCAGTTTTCATTCCATTGAGACTTCTTTGTTGTTATACACCAAATCTCTTTTATATGGTGTATATATTGTACTTTGACATAGTATATCCTGAATCCCTTTATTCTCATGATATTACAATGTTTTTATTACATTAATTATTTGTATTCAATTTTATCTCTTTTGGTTAGAAACTCAAACTAAAATATCATTTTTAAATGTTTTGAATATTTATTCTTCTAAATCATTCTCATTAATGTCCATGTTTTAAAAATGGTTTTAAGAATTTATTTATATGGACATTAAACTTTTAAAATTAAAATTACTTTTAAAATTTTCAAAGTGGTATGGGATACTTTTATGCAAAAATATCTTTTAAAATTACATCCTTTATAAATGTGTGACTTTTAAATGATTTTACAAAAAGGATATTTCTATCAAAAAGTTTTACTGATCATTTTCATCTATGTCAACATCCTTTGATGGATTTTAAGCTCATTTTAAGTAGATTTATTATAAAAAACTTCCATTTAAGGTTCTGTGATATGTTTGACTATGGATGTGTTATTTTTATACCATTCATGGTTTATGGAGAAATTATTAACATTTCGTATGATAGTTTTAATACGAATGCTTATGTTATGTTTAAACCTATTCTTATGAAGAATGCATTGGACATAGTATGTGATGGGTGGAGCCCTCTATATCTCATCGATGCATCGGTAGGTCTCATAAGACAATCTAGTGTCTTGGCACAAGGCCATGACAAAATATTATTTCTAGTCTTGGCATGAGGCCTTGGCGTTGTGGTTATGATAGTCTCGCATTATGCATACTATCATTATGAAAGTGGTTATTAATATTTTCATGTGATTATTCGACTAGTATAATATCCATGTGAATATGTAAATGGTATTATTTCATTTTATCCATAACATATTATGCTGAAGATCATGTTTAAAAGGCTTTTGTTTTAGTTATACATTGCCATAAATTTTTTTGTTTATTTATGAAAGTTTCCGCTATATTGTTATCCTTACTGAGAATCTGAGATCACCCTTTTCTATGTTTTATTTTTCCCAGGATGTGAATAAGTATTTTATGAATGACCTGTAGGGATAGAATGAGGGTATATGAAGACAATATGTTGTTGTAGTTTTCATTTTCTGATGTAATGCAAACATTATTAATGTATCTAGTGTTTCCAAGGCTACTAAACTAGTCGGTCTTTCGAGACTTGATCTTTCTTGTGATCATGCCAATGTTATGTAATAATGCACTGACTCTGGGTATCTAGGGTTGGGGCGTTACAGTTGGTATCAAAAGAATTTTATTACAATCATTGGAAGCTAGATTTAGATAAACTCTGATTAGAGCACATAGACCTAAGATGAACTTTGAGGATTAGTATAGAACAACGTCCTAAAATTCTGGTATTGTAGAGATTTTGTGAGTTTTCCGAGCAATACATCCATGTCTGGATACGAGCAGGTTGAGGCGGCTCTAGCACAGATGTACCTAGGGGTAAAACCTGAAAACACCGCTTTGAGATAGACTCGAACGGGAACTGGTGCACGACAACGGACCTTGCTGTACTCTTGGTTATGACACTCCTAGGGGATATTCTTAGGATAATATACATTTTCTTTACAAACCGATTTAAAGTAATATATATATAAGATGAGAGGAAATGACCTTGTTTAATACTAATGTGTTTAAAATTGATAATATGGTGACATGTTAATCTCTAAATGATTTTATGACTACTGTTACTCACACAATGCTTTCTGGTTTTAGTCAATGGCTGGATTCCAAGGAAGTCATAGTGACTTTGAGAATGATGTGCAAGGTGGGAACAGTGGTGACAATGAGCAACAAAATAGAATGATGATAGGCGTAAAAGATATCGTCTTTATGCTAAATCAATTTTCTAAAAATAGGATCTAAATATATATATTAACCAATTCCTGAACTCAACAAAGAAGAGAAAGGTGATGAATGATAAGAGCTCCAGCAGTGGAGACCATGGAGAAAGGAATCCATAATTTCCATCATGCAGGAAATTTGGAAGGAGACACCCAGGAAAGTGTCTCAATGGGACAAAAAATTCTTTACGTGTGGGAAGGAAGGATATAAAGTGAAGAATCCCCGAAGAAAAATGAATAGTATTATGGAAGAAGATAAAAATGGTCCCAAGAATCCATTTATAGTCATTTTCCATAAATGTAGGGGACCTGGCCATTACCCGAGTGAATTACCAATTCTATGGGATATTTTCTTGGTCAAAGAAGAAGCTATGTAAAAATAAATGGTTGGAGAACTTTTTAAAAATTATTAGTGCTCCATGTTGATGGGTTTACATTGGAATAATTTTCTCTTGTATTTTTGACCCTGTAGTTTTCCATGTGAGAATGATATTTTAGGAAGAATTATCTTTTCTCTTGTGTATATAGTTTTAAATAACCATTTGGTTTTATATTATCATTGGGTTTGAGGAAATTATAAGTTTTTATAATTTGGGATGAAAATTCAAGGTATGAGATAAGATTTTTGTTTAAATTATGTTATGGTTATTTTGAGGAATTTATCTCATTTTGGTAATGTTATAAAATATAGTTTTTGAAAAAGGGAAACACGCAGACCGTGTGACAACCCGTCGTGTCGGACAAAGCTGTGGGAATCGAACCCACAACCAAAGTGTGATTGGGATTTATCGCCTACCACTGGACTACATGAAGTCCCTGGTTAGTGGGACTATTATTTTTAGTTAAATGATTTTATTGATCAATAATAATTTTATTTGGGATCTTATGTCTTATCAAATGAATACCCTTAGTATAGGAAAATGATTTGGTAATTAAGTGATAAATGTTATTTTGGAAGTTGTTTGCTTTTTTGTGAACACTATATTCCCAAGGAAAATAGAATAGTATGGGATTTTATTTGAGGAGTAATGGTGGATTTTTATCCATGTTTTTATTATGGATTCATAGAGATTTGGGTTATTTATGGAAATGATTAGGTTAATTAGTTTTAAGTATGTGACTTTAAGAGTAATTAATTTCATTTGGAGATACAATTTAACGTGGAAGACTACATTCTTATATGTTTGTGGGTGTCAATATTATTTTGGATTATATTGAATGATTTTAAGGACAATTGATTATTGAATGGTATTTATTTAACTTTGCGGTATTGATTGTTTAATTTTAGAAATTAAGATTAGTGTTTTTTTATCTAATTGAATATCAATTTGGCGTATCATAAGATATTATAATAACCATTTTGGTTTTGATTAATCTCTAAATACATGGTAAATATATAGCTTATCCTATGTGGATCTTGTATTTCTATAGAAGTTTATTCAAGCTCTTCCATTTTGACCAAGTCTTCTTGAATACTCATTGTTAAAAAAATGAATTTGTGGTAAAAATTTATTAAATAATGAAACTATACATAAAAATAAAGTATATATCTTTATTTTCTTAGTAAATATCATAAATGAATTCCTCATCCTTATGTAATTAACTTAAAACATAAAATGTTGTCTGTTTACTTTTCCTACTGGGAGACTAATGACCGTTTGTCCCAACACAAGTTTGTGATTTTCATATTGTTAATTATCTCCTGATCATGTTTTCTATCCCTCTCCATCAGAACTTAACACTTAGTATATAGTCTATATCCATGTTTTCCTACATGAAATCCTTGTATGTGTTATCTTGGGTGACCTTTATACCTCTTTTCCTTTCTTTTAAAGTGATAGTTTTATTGACTCTTTTTCCGATGTGGGACTTTCCATTATATTTTCAATCCCAATTTTTAAAAATTTACGAGGACTCAATTTATTGAAGTAGGGGAGAATGTAACACCCAACTCTTCCACGGTACATTTCCCTTTGAATAATGCAATGGCGTGCATTGTACGCAACTTCGAGATTCTAACACACCACAACCAATCAAACTAGAAAATATGAATAGTAATACCTAATGTTTGAAATATTATAAATTTTATCATTCAAAATGGACTTCATTTTTGGATTTTTAATATCTAAATTATCTTAGGGTAAAATTTTGGTACTTTTCAAATAACTTTAATATTTTGATAAATAGTGAAAATTACTAAATTTTAATTAAAAACAACTTTTTTAATCGAAATAATTAATAATTAATAATTATTAATTAGAGTGGTTTTAAAGTATATTTAGAATATATTTTTACCATTTAATACAATGTTGGTAATTGGATGTAATTTCACATTTAAACCAGACATAAACAACTATCAATCTTTTGACAGATATTATCTGTTAAAAACACGCTATTTGTTTTGACGACGGGAATTAATTTTTAAATTAATTAATGCAACTAATATGTTTTGAATTTGGTAAAATAGACATAATTTTTTAATTCATAATATCAAATATATCTTAGGCCTAATATTTGGTATTTTTCTACAAACTTTCAATTTTTGATGAATAGTGAAACCACTAAGTGGTAGTTAAAAAACTGATTTTTTCATAAAACTTAATTTTTACGCTTCTGTGAGAGGAATTTCGAAAATATGAGAGACATGGTTAATTTAAAAGAGTAAAATGTGGTTCAATGAGATGTAAATAATTTTTGATGAATAGTAACTTTTTAATTTTATTTACCACGGTTAAAAGTAAATAGGGTAATTATGGGTAAAAATTATATTAATATTACCCTAATATATGTCCTAATTCTATTGGACAAATGTATCTCAACCAAAAACAACCTTAAAAATAAAATATTTTCATTTGGGTCCACTTGGATTAGATTAGGACATTTATTATCATTAAATTCACAGAAGAGTTAAAAGAGTTAAAATCAATGTTTATTTAATAAAAAAATTTTAATATTGGGTTACACATATGATAAATTCGATTATAAATATTCATTAGAAATATGAAACAATTTCTTACATAATGGTATTTTATTTATAATTTTTAGACATTAAATAATTCAATTTATTTATGACACAATGGTGATGCAGTAATTACCCAATTAATGAAATATTAAATTAACTGATATTATAAATATCAAAGTAAATGTAATATGAGACTTTTTATGAATTCAGATAATGTAATGGGTTAATATGAAATATTAATATTGATTATATAAATTGTGTTCTAATTAATAATTCTGTTATGAATTTATCAAAAACAAAATACCCAATAGTGTCCAAATTGACATAAAAGAGTTTTTAAAACAAATATTATATTATTAATTTATATTGAATTCTTAAAAACCTGAGGTTCGGCCAAGAGACTTATATGACGATACGTGTATCATTAATGGACCACTTTGGGGTCTCTTGGATGTATATAGTATGTTTATTAACCATATAATATAAAAATTAAAAGATACATTGTAAAAGTGAAACTAATTAACTAAGAGTTAATACTTAAAGATAAGGGTTATATAATGACTCATGCCTATCTAAATTATATTGGTTGAGTGGTTTTAGATCGACCCCCACCTTAACCTTTAAATAATCTACTTTTGAGCCATTAGAAACCGAATAGGAATTTATTATAAAATAATATATTTAGCTTTTCAAAAGGGGCCCCTCACTCCTCTTATAAAAGAGAACTCCACCTTCTCACTAATTAACACATTAAAAGCCCTTTTTATCGTCCAAAACCTGCCCAAATACTCTCTCCACTTCCCTCACTAGGACCTAAATGCCTTAGTTTGATCAGAAATCCAATCTAATGATACATTTTGATCAAATAAAAATGAAGAACCCGAAGAAGAGGTAATGTTTTCACCACCCTCTTTCAAGTTCCTTTCTTCTTCAACTTATTCTTTCTTTGTTATTTATATTCTAAAATAATAAATCCAGTATCTTCTATATACTATGATGTTGTTATAAATATGGTACAACCATATTCAGTATTCTATCCATCCTTTGACCGGCATGTCACCATACGTGCGTACGTACGACTTAGCGTCTCCACATCGTGGTGTAATTGTCATTCAATAAAATATTATTTGTATGCGTATAATAATGATGTGTAATTAATTTAAATAATAAGTATAACATGATAATAATTCTTTCTATATGATATACAATCCAATTTTATATTATTTTAACATCAAAAGAATGATATTGTCACTCGTGCATATGTACGGACTACCATCTCCACGAACTCGATGAGATTCATTCTCCATCGTATCAATTCAAGTATAATTCTAATTTGATGATTAAAAATAATGTTTGAGGACTTGATATAATTCTGGATATGAATAATATACAACCTATCCATAACAAACATGGCTTACGTAACAAGGAATATAAAGGAAAACGAGTAAGTTAGCACCTGAAATGACGATAATACTATGATATCATTAACAAATAAATGTTAAAAGATCATATTTGGTATCATATTAATGTAAATGATTCTTGTATAATTCAATAACAATTATTTCATCATTATACAGGAGGTTAACCTACCTTCAACCATTTAAAATGTACAAAGTAAGGGGTTTCTTATCTCACTCTCAATTTCGTGAGAATTCCATCGTTCACCACTTATTTATTGCATGTGGTGTATGTGTATTTCCCATGATTGTATTCATTGTGTAATATACTTTAATTTATGGGTATTTACATCATCATTGTATGATCCTTCTTTTATGGTTGTATGTTTCTTAAGTTACCTAATCGATAGGGGAATTTGAAATTTCAATTTGCACTCATTCGGTTTTAGCCATAGTTCATTGATTATTTTACTCCAAGATTATGTGTGGAATAACTATTCATTTTATTATGTCATAATTTATACTCCCCATTCTGTGGATACAATTTTTATACACATAATAACTCCATTGATAAACTCTAAATTCATCGGTATGAACTTGACAAAAGTAATTTTAACTCAATCTCCATTTGTTGAGTTAAATATCCAATTCATTGGTGTTGTTTTTACAAGAATATGTGTGAATGTCATCTGATTGATTTAAACTAAATATCCAATCATATTGAGTGTTTTTATATTTGTCACACATAATTATGTTGTTGATTTATCCTTAACCTAAGTATATGGTCTTTATAATAGAATTCATCTTAATTTTCATTCCATTGAGACTTTTTTTTGTTATACACCAAATCACTTTTATATGGTGTATATAATGTACTTGGACATAGTATATCATAAATCCCTTTATTCTAATGATATTAAAATGTTTTTTTAACTCAATTATTTTAATTCATGTGTCTCTCTTTTGGTTAGAAACTCAAACTAAAATATCATTTTTAAATGTTTTGAAGATTTATTCTTCTAAATCTTTCTCATTATTGTCCATGTTTTATAAATGGTTTTAAGAATTTATTTATATGGACATTAATGTTTTAAAATTAAAATTACTTTTAAAAATTTCAAAGTTGTATGGGACACTTTGATTCAAAAATCTCTTTTAAAATTACTTCCTTTATAAATGTGTGACTTTGAAATGATTTTACAAAAAGGATATTTCTCTTGTAGAGACCCATATCTTGACGTACATGTACATTACATTACTTTTGCGGAATACTTAGTACATAACAAAAACACACACACACAAGGATCGTAATAGTTTAGTGTCTTTGGAAACTCGGAACGTAATCTTCTAATCGTGGTGAAAGATCTTCAATATCTCCCATAAAGATCTTCCCCTTTTTTTTACCTAAAACCTTTCTTTATATCATGGGGAAAAGAAAACATAAAAGGGTGAGCTCAAATGCTCAGTAAGGGTAAAAAAAAAAGAAATAAAAGTCACATCATATTCAAAAGAACATAATATTTTGGAAATCTTAACCTGCAAAAGAGAGCATAATTTCATAACATGGGATAAATCATGGCAGTGAAATGTAATCACAATAATCATAACTTAAAACATGAAACTTTGTGGCATTCACACATAATCATAGAGAATCATTTCTTGTTAGTCAAGACTCATTGCCAAGACTATCTTAGTGGACAAAGTCCCTTTCTGAATCGAGTAACCCTCGTTTCAGTCCTGTTTCACTGAACCGATATAACCTACCATTCCAGACCTGTCTATCTCATGAGATATAAAATCTTTACCCAATGAATTGGAGGGAGATATAGGTCTCACCCATCTTATAATGAATCCTTTCTTATGTGTGCCACATAATCATAAACCATACATCATAGCGTAACCAATGTAATAAAAATGGGATTCTTAAACAACATGACATCATAAAACAATTCATATAAGATAAAGGAATTAATAAAAATATTTCCATCACAACATAATCAAACCAATGTAATAATAGGGATAAAAACAGAACCCTTTTATTATCTTAGATGGAAAATAATTTTTATAAAATACTTGAACTCCATTCTTGAGGAAAATATCCTTTCTACTTCAAAAACATTTTTCCTTTCATAACATGTCATACGCCATTAAAATAAAAGAAGTTGATTAAAAATAAACTTGAAAACTTGTAATGGAAGATTCTTGGAAATAATGTTTTAAAAATCTATTCATGCCGTATAAGTTAAAAAAACATTCTTCGTACTTTTGTCGGAAAAGTAAAAAAAACACTTCGTATGAAAAACGTCAAAAGATTTCTTTCATATTTTTTACTAAAAACTCACCGAAGGGTAAAATTGGATTTAAACAATTTTAGTTGGATGGAAATAATATTACATATTGAGGAAACATGGATGTGGATGATAAAATACACCCCAGTATTTACCAGAGTAAAAACAATCTCAGATAAAAGTGAGATTGTGATATTTCCCTTACCTTAGGTCCGATTTGCTTCGTAAGTGTCCGAACCTCCTGTATAATGATTTAAATCATGTTATTGACTTATTCCAGAATCATATTCATTGTTATTATATCATATATGGTCCACTTATGACTTTATATTACCCGTTATTTTGTAAATTCATGTTAAAGTAGCGTTTTGGGTAAAATCGTCTCATTTGTCGTTTGTGTTTTTAACTTGTTATTATTCATATGATTACTTAGATCATGATTAATTTATTCTAGAATATAAAACATGATTTATATATATATATATATTCAGAATATACATATATAATAAATCAGTAAATGGAAGGAAATACACCATTCATGGAGACGGTAGTCCGTACGTACACATGAACGATGTTTTCGTTTCCTTATTGAATTGAATGGAATTAATTAGATGACATACATATAAATATAAATAATTACAGTATCATTATTAGGTAATATATTTCATTAGTACTTATTATATATACTTTATAATCATTCATTAATGGTTAATCATTGAGAATGAATCTCATCGCGTCGTGGAGACGGTAGTCCGTACGTACGCACGAGTGATGATATCGTTCCCATGGTCGTGGAATTGCGTTGAAGTGTATTTATACTATTTCAGTATCAATATCACTTTATAATAATCATATATAGTTACTCATTAAACCATTATACCCATCCTTGTAAGGTGGTGGTGGAAAATAGATTACACCACAGCGTGGAGACGGTATTCCGTACGTACGCACGCGCGGTGATTTCATTTTTTCCGTAGGATGGATAGAAGGTGAATTAGGGTTGTTTCATATTTATAATAACATATCAGTATGTAAGTAATACTGATGTTATTACTTTGTTATGAAACAACTAAAGAAGAAGAAGTTGAAGAAGAATGAAATTGAAAAGATCGGTAATGGTTATTACCTCTTCTTTGAAACGCCTCTTTGAATCCTCCACTTAGGGAACTAAGATTGGTATTTGAAGAAGACCAGGACCTCTAGGATTATTATAGGGAAGTGGAGAAGGGATTGTGGCAGAGGTTGGCCGAGCTTGAGTGCTCAAATTGGTGTGAGGAGGAAGGGGGAGGAGGTACCCTTTTATAAGGGAGGAGAGGGGCACCTTAGCAATATCTCAAAATATTATTTTATATTAAAGTCAAAATAGGTTTATAATGGTTCCAAAGGGTCTTATTTAGAAGTTAAAGTGGGGATGGGTCGAAATCCTATAATCCAATAGGATTTAGAGAAGTTTAGGGTATTATTTTAACCTTATCAATTAGATTTAACCCTAAGTTAAATAATTTAACTTTTACCGTGTCTTTTTGTTTTTTCTTACAATATATGGTTAATACACTTACTATAACATGCCAAACGAACCCCAAATTGTTTATTATTAATATATATATCCTTATCTAAGTCATTTGGCCGAACCTTAGATTTTTAGGAATAACATAACAATTAATAATATAATATTTGATTTAAAAACTATTTTGTGTCAATTTTGACACTATTTGATACATGATTTTTGTTAAAGTCATAACAGAATTATATGTTCGAACCAAGTTGATTAAATCAACACTAATATATCATATTAACCTAGAAAATTAGTGGAATTCATAAAAAGTCTAAAATTACATTTATTTCGGTGTTTATAACATCAATTATGTCAAAATTTCATTAATAAGATAATTACTGCATCATCTTTGTGTCATAAATAAATTAAATTATTTGATGTCTAAAAATTACAAATAAAATACCATTATGCAGGAAATCTTTTTATCTTTCAAATGAATATTTACAATCTAATTTATCTTATGTATAACCCTATATTAAAAATGTTTTAGTAAATAAACTTTGATTTTAACTCTTTTAACTCTTCTTTGAATTAAATAATAATAAATGTCCTAATCTAATCCAAGTGGGCCTAAATGGTCATATTTTATTCATAAGGTTGTTTTTGGTCGAATTACACTTATCCAATATAATTAGGACATGTGTTAGGGTAATAATAATATCATATATACCCTTAGTTACCCTATTTACTATTAACCGCGGTAAAAAAAGTAAAAAGTTACTATTCACCAAAAAATTATTTTTATCTCATTGAACCACATTTTACTTACTGATATCAACCGTGTCTGTCGGATTTTCAAAATTCCATTCACAGAAGCGGTAAAATTAAGTTTTATGCAAAATTCAGTTTTTAACCTACCACTTAGTGGTTTCACTATTCATCAAAAATTGAAAGTTTTCAGGAAAATACCAAAATTTCACCCTAGGCTAATTTTGATATTATGAGTCCAAAAATGAAGTCCATTTTGAAAAATAAAATTTCTAAAATTTTAAAAGGTTGTTATTACTGTTCATAACGACTAGTTATAATAATATTTTAATAGCATATTGTTGTTTAGTGAAACTCGGTATTGCGTACTACACACGCTATCGAGGAAGGTTGCGATTGTGTGTAATGCAAGGAAAGTCAAAGATGCGTGTTGTGCAAGCTCCTTTTTGTGTTGCGTACAACACAAGACATTAGTGAAATTAAAAAGAATATTTTTCATAAAATCTCGGGCTGTTACATTCTACCCCCCTTAAAATGAATTTCGCCCTCGAAATTCGTCGGGGTTATAAATAGTTTACTATTCGAAAGTTTCTTTAATAGAAACCCACATCGTAAAAAGGAATACCAAAACTTGTCTTTAAAAACTAAAGTATGAAATGTAACAATTACCCAAATAAACTAATCACTGGGTTTCCACATAGGTGAAAATATGGATATGGAAGAAAAATCTAGCTATCATGTTCTGATGGAGAGTGGTAGAGAACATGGCTATGGAAAAGCCAACAATCACAAATCCATAAATTTGTGACGATCTAAGGTACCATCCGATTCATCAGGTATAAGATCACTAGGACCACATTTTTGGTTTTCAAGATCATTTCCCTAAAGTTGAAAATTTGAATTAGAATAAATACATTCTTTATTTTGGTACAATCTCACTGTTGTTCATGCCTTGAACAATTTCCACTTCATCTCTTAAATAAAATAAGTTGAATTTGTTATTCGTGAAGTGTTAGCAGATCATGTGATAGAATGACGGGTCATTCCATCTGTCTCAAACAAAAGGTTAGCAAAAATTATATACATAAGTTGATCTATAGTGAGATTAATCACATATGGTTCCTAAAATGGACTTATACTTCATATATCATACTGCTTAATATAATAAAACTAGTATCTACTAAACAGGGACTTCCTGTAGGCCAGTGGTAGGCGATAAAGGCCAGTCGCACTTCGGTTGTGGGTTCGATTCCCACAGCCTTGTCCGAAGCGATGGGTTGTTGCCCGTCCTGCAGGTTGTCCTTTTTCTAAAACTATATTACTATAACATCCCATCAATAATATCGAAAAAAAATTCTATCCTTAAACAATACTAACTTATATCCAACATAATCCATTCTAATATTTAGGCTTATCCATAATACTACAGTCCACTCTCATAACATAGTAAAAACGATTACCAGAGATTTAATACCATCATTGATCCCCATATATCATAAGATATTTTTTTTGGTCACATTCCAAACATTCAAAGTCCTTAATCATGTATTCTCTTGAATACCTTAGTGAAAACATGAATGCAGTTTAAAGTTAACACTTTCCACATACCAAAATCCTCAAAATTCTATATACTCAAACCATGATATCACTTAGTCCTTATATCAATCATGAGCTCATGAATACTATTAAACATTTCATTTTCTCATTTTCCCTTCATTATGAGCATATCATCTTATTTCCAAAATATATCAATCACTTTGAATACCACATCAACAAATATTGCAATACTCAATAATACAACATTATTTAGAAATCCCATTACATAAACACTTAATCATTCCACCACATCGTTGTCATATTCAACATTTCCAATAGTGATCGCATGTGACTTCCCTTTGTCCTTTGCCTTCAGTGGTTGCTCATGTTGATCATCACTAACCCTTGGATTAGGGCATTTATTAGCATAATGCCCCATTTCCTTTCACTTGAATCATTGAAGTGTTGGTGGTGCGTTCTCTATAGTGTTTGCTTTATTCACATCATTAGAAACCCTTTTTCCATTACTTCGACACTCAGCTACTCTATGACCTTCTTTTCCACACTTAAAACATTTTCTAGTCCCTTTAAGACAATCTCCACCATGCTTCTTTCCACACTTTGTGCATAAGGAAACATTCATCTTCTTTTCACCATTATTCTGAGATTTCTCCTTGAACTCCATCTTTCGTTTTCTGTCAAAACCATGAGATGGATATGTAACACCAACTTCCATTTCTACCTTGATAGCACAACGCACAATTTCTTCATAGCTACTGAAGTCTCTTATAGCTAATGCCCTTCGAAGACTTGGTTTTAAGCCACTGAAAAATCGATCAACTTTACTTTCAGGTTGGATGATAATGCCAGATGAATACCTTGCAGGTCTTGTAAAATTCGCTTCGTATATACCAACAGATTCATCATCCTTTTGCTTTAGTTCAAGAAACTCCTTCTCCATCTTTGTTCGAAGAATACGAGGGAAGTACTTATTGAAAAATAAATTCTTGAACTCGTCCCATTCCATGGACTCAATTTCATATCTTGGCCTCATATTCTTGATAAGATTCCACCATTGATCAGCTTCACCTTCCAAACGATATACTGCTAAGATGACTTTATCATGTTCAGAACATTGAAGAACTGAAAATATCTTTTCAGTGGTACTGATCCATTGTTCAGCAACAAGTTGATCAGAAGACCCACTGAAAGAAGGTGGATGTTGCCTCATGAAGGACTCAATAGAATATTGTTCCCTTCTCTGCTCATTTGGAAGTCCAGAATGATTCATAGCTTGTGTAAGTATAGCAATAAGATTTTGCACTCCATCTCCCATAACATTTGTTTGTTCAGGAGGACAATCATTGCATTGTCCATTGCATTGATCAACACGGTTCCTTCGGGTTCCAGCCATCGTCTAAAACCCAAAAAAATAGTGTGAAAGGCAAAAATCATGCTAGGGAAAACAACATAATAAAGGGGGAGTACCTTAAATATCTAACATCTTAGGTTTAATTCTATGATCGTTAACGTAATTCTAGTACTATAACCTATACGTATACTTAACCTTAGGGACATCCCTAGACATACCTTAGAAATATCTCTAGGGATCTCACTAACGTTTTCGCATCCTAGTTTCCAAAGGTTGACTAAACCCTCCCTATGATACCAACTATAGAGACCCGTATCTTGACGTACATGTACATTACATTACTTTTGAGGAATACTTAGTACATAACAAAAACACACACACACAAGGATCGTAATAGTTTAGTGTATTTGGAAACTCGGAACGTAATCTTCTAATCGTGGTGAAAGATCTTCAATATCTCCCATAAAGATCTTCCCCTTTTTTTACCTAAAACCTTTCTTTATATCCTGTGGAAAAGAAAACATAAAAGGGTGAGCTCAAATGCTCAGTAAGGGTAAAAAAAAAGAAATAACAGTCACATCATATTCAAAAGAACATAATATTTTGGAAATCTTAACCTGCAAAAGAGAGCATAATTTCATAACATGGGATAAATCAGGGCAGTGAAATGTAATCACAATAATCATAACTTAAAACATGAAACTTTGTGGCATTCACACATAATCATAGAGAATCATTTCTTGTTAGTCAAGACTCATTGCCAAGACTATCTGAGTGGACAAAGTCCCTTTCTGAATCGAGTAACCCTCGTTTCAGTCCTGTTTCACTGAACCGGTATAACCTACCGTTCCAGCCCTGTCTATCTCATGAGATATAAAATCTTTACCCAATGCATTGGAGGGAGATATAGGTCCCACCCATCTTATAATGAATCCTTTCTTATGTGTTCCACATAATCATAAACCATACATCATAGCCTAACCCATGTAATAAAAATGGGATTCTTAAACAACATGACATCATAAAACAATTCATATAAGATAAAGGAATTCATAAAAATATTTCCATCACAACATAATCAAACCAATGTAATAATAGGGATAAAAACAGAACCCTTTTATTATCTTAGATGGAAACTAATTTTTATAAAATACTTGAACTCCATTCTTGAGGAAAATATCCTTTCTACTTCAAAAACATTTTTCCTTTCATAACATGTCATACGACTTTAAAATAAAAGAAGTTGATTAAAAATAAACGTGAAAACATGTAAAGGAAGCTTCTTGGAAATAATGTTTTAAAAATCCATTCATTCCGTATAAGTTAAAAAAACAATCTTCGTACTTTTGTCGGAAAAGTAAAAAAAACACCTCGTATGAAAAACGTCAAAAGATTCCTTTCATATTTTTTTACTAAAAACTCACTGAAGGGTAAAATTGGATTTAAAAAATTGTAGTTGGATGGAAATAATATTACATATTGAGGAAACATGGATGTGGATGATAAAATACACCCCAGTAATTACCAAAGTAAAAACAATATCGGATAAAAGTGAGATTGTGATATTTCCCTTACCTTAGGTCCGATTTGCTTCGTAAGTGTCCAAACCTCCTGTATAATGATTTAAATCATGTTATTGACTTATTCCAGAATCATATTCATTGTTATTATATCATATATGGTCCACTTATGACTTTATATTACCCTTTCTTTTGTAAATTCATGTTAAAGTAGCGTTTTGGGTAAAATCGTCTCATTTGTCGTTTGTGTTTTTAACTTGTAATTATTCATATGATTACTTAGATCATGATTACTTAATTACAGAATATAAAACATGATTTATATATATATATTTAGAATATAAATATATAATAAATCAGTAAATGGAAAGAAATACACCGTTCATGGAGACGGTAGTCCGTACGTACACATGAACGCTGTTTTCGTTTCCTTATTGAATTGAATGGAATTAAGTAGATAACATACATATAAATATAAATAATTACAGTATCATTATTAGGTAATATATTTCATTAGTACTTATTATATATACTTTATAATCATTCATTAATGGTTAATCATTGAGAATGAATCTCATCGCGTCGTGGAGATGGTAGTCCGTACGTACGCACGAGCGATGATATCGTTCCCATGGTCGTGGAATTGCGTTGAAGTGTATTTATACTATTTCAGTATCAATATCACTTTATAATAATCATATATAGTTACTCATTAAACCATTATACCCATCCTTGTAAGGTGGTGGTGGAAAATAGGTTACACCACAACGTGGAGACGGTATTCCGTACGTACGCACGCGCGGTGATTTCATTTTTTCCGTAGGATGGATAGAAGGTGAATTAGGGTTGTTTAATATTTATAATAACATATCAGTATGTAAGTAATACTGATGTTATTACTTTGTTATGAAACAACTAAAGAAGAAGAAGTTGAAGAAGAAAGAAATGGAAAAGATCGGTAATGGTTATTACCTCTTCTTTGAAACACCTCTTTGAATCCTCCACTTAAGGAACTAAGATTGGTCTTTGAAGAAGACCAGGACCTCTAGGATTATTCTAGGGTAGTGGAGAAGGGATTTTGGAAGAGGTTGGCCGAGCTTGAGTGCTCAAATTGGTGTGAGGAGGAAGGGGGAGGAGGTACCCTTTTATAAGGGAGGAGAGGGGCACCTTAGGAATATCTCAAAATATTATTTTATATTAAAGTCAAAATCGGTTTATAATGGTTCCAAAGGGTCTTATTTCGAAGCTAAAGTGGGAATGGGTCGCAATACTATCATCCAATAGGATTTAGACAAGTTTAGGGTATTATTTTAACCTTATCAATTAGATTTAACCCTAAGTTAAATAATTTAACTTTTACCGTGTCTTTTTGTTTTCTTACACAATATGGTTAATACACTTACTATAACATTCCAAACGAACCCCAAATTGTTTATTATTAATATATATCATTATCTAAGTCATTTGGCCGAACCTCAGATTTTTAGGAATAAAATAACAATTAATAAAATAATATTTGATTTAAAAACTATTTTGTGTCAATTTTGACACTATTTGATACATGATTTTTGTGAAAGTCATAACAGAATTATATGTTCGGACCAAGTTGATTAAATCAACACTAATATATCATAGTAACCTAGAAAATTATTTAAATTCATAAAAAGTCTAAAATTACATTTAGTTTGGTGTTTATAACATCAATTAAGTCATTATTTCATTAATAAGATAATTACTGCATCATCTTTGTGTCATAAATAAATTAAATTATTTGATGTCTAAAAATTACAAATAAAATACCATTATGTAGTAAATCTTTGTATCTTTCTAATGAATATTTACAATCTAATTTATCTTATGTATAACCCTATATTAAAAATGTTTTAGTAAATAAACTTTGATTTTAACTCTTTTAACTCTTCTTTGAATTAAATAATAATAAATGTTCTAATCTAATCCAAGTGGGCCTAAATGGTCATATTTTATTCATAAGGTTGTTTTTGGTCGAATTACACTTATCCAATAGAATTAGGACATGTGTTAGGGTAATAATAATATCACATTTACCCTTAGTTACCCTATTTACTATTAACCGCGGTTAAAAAAGTAAAAAGTTACTATTCACCAAAAAAATATTTTTATCTCATTGAACCACATTTTACTTACTGATATCAACCGTGTCTGTCGGATTTTCGAAATTCCATTCACAGAAGTGGTAAAATTATGTTTTATGCAAAATTCAGTTTTTAACCTACCACTTAGTGGTTTCACTATTCATCAAAAATTGAAAGTTTTCAGAAAAATACCAAAATTTCACCCTAGGCTAATTTCGATATTCTGAGTCCAAAAATGAAGTCCATTTTGAAAAATAAAATTTCTAAAATTTTAAAATGTGGTTATTACTGTTCATAACGGCTAGTTATAATAATATTTTAATAGCATATTGTTGTTTAGTGAAACTCGGTATTGCGTACTACACACGCTATCGAGGAAGGTTGCGATTGTGTGTAATGCAAGGCAAGTCAAAGATGCGTGTTTTGCAAGATCCTTTTTGTGTTGCGTACAACACAAGACATTAGTGAAATTAAAAAGAATATTTTTCATAAAATCTCGGGCTGTTACATCTCTCAAAAAGTTTTACTCATCATTTTCATCTATGTCAACATCCTTTGATGGATTGTAAGCTCATTTGAAGTTGATTTGTCATACAAAAGTTCCATTTAAGGTTTTGTGATATGTTTGACTATGGATGTGTTATTTTTATACCATTCATGGTTTATGGAGAAATTATTGACATTTCATATGCTAGTTTTAATACGAATGATTATGTTATGTTTAATCCTATTCATTGAGGAATGCATTGGACTTAGTAAGTGACGAGTGGAGCCCACTATAGCTCCTCGATGCATCGGCAGGTCTCATAAGACAAACTAGTGTCTTGGCACGAGGCCATGAAAAAATCTTATTTGTAGTCTTGGCACGAGGCCTTGGCTATGTGGTTATGATAGTCTGGCATTATGGATTCCGTCATTATGAATGTTGTTATTAATATTTTCATGTGATTATTCGACTAGTATAATATCCATGTGAATAAGTAAATGGAATTATTTCATTTTATCCTTTCCATATTATGCTGAAGTTCATGTTTAAAAGGATTTTGTTTTAGTTATACATTGCCTTAAATTTTTATGTTTATTTATAAAGGTTTCTGCTATATGGTTATCCTTACTGAGCATCTGAGCTCACCCCTTTCAATGTTTTATTTTTCCCAGGATGTGGAGAAGTATTTTATGAATGACCTGTAGGGATTGTATGAGGGGATATGAAGACAATATATTGTTTTAGTTTTCGTTTTATGATGTAATGCAAACATTATTAATGTATCTAGTGTTTCCAAGGCTACTAAACTAATCGGTCTTTAGAGACTTGATCTTTCTTGTAATCATGCAATGTTATGTAATAATGCACTGACTCTGGGTATCTAGGGTTGGTGCGTTACATGGTACCTATATCTCCCTCCAATGTGTTGGGTAAAGATTTATATCTCATGAGATATACTTGGGTACAATGAGAGGTTAATCTGGTTCAGTGATACAAGACTGAAACGAGGAGTGAACTCGATTCATAAATGGACATTGTACACTAGGATAGTCTTGTCAATGAGTCTTGACTACTAAGAAAATATTATCTATGATTATGTGTGTATTCAAGAAAGATTCATGTTTTATGTTATGATTACTGTGATTACATTTCACTACCATGATTTATCCCATGTTATGATATTATGATCTCTTTTGCAGGTTATGATTTTCGAAATGTTATGTTCTTTTAAATATGATATGAATGATATTTCCTTTGTTTACCATTACTGAGCATTTGAGCTCACCCTTTTTTATGTTTTCTTTTACCTGTGTCAGGAAGAAGGGTATTAAGTAAGATATGGAAAAGGGGACTCTATATATGATAAAATAAAAGGGACACAATGTAGATGATTTAAGAACCAGATGTTTATGTTTCCTAGTTTCTAAAGACACTATACCTATACGGTCCTTTCATGGTTTTGTTATATGTTGTAATAAGTGTGCTTCAATTTTTAAGTAATAATATTGTATGTAATGTATGGGTCTTTATAACATGCTCATAGGTTTCTTGAATTATATTATTCCATGAAGGATACATGGGTTTCATTTATATGGAACACATTAGATGGCTTTATAGGAATTATGATTTACTTCGTACTCTAAGAGATACATGGATTTCCTTTTCATGTAATTAATTAGACATGATCATAGGAAAAATTGATGTTATCAATGATACATGGGGAATATTTATTATAATTTTTTATGGATGGGCTCTTAAAAATAAATATAATTAAATTACCCCTTTAGTGACACCTGTGTTCCTCATTATATGATTCCTTCGACAATCTCATAAGAAAAATTAAATTTTTAATGATTGTTTATTATTACATATAGCTAGTGGTATCTCTTTATAATAATTATTTTATGCCGATTGAATAGCCATGTACCTCAGGTACCCCACCATCCAAAGGCAATATGATCAAATGCATGTGGATACCAATAATTTGGTCATACTATTGAGGAGCTAATTAGTTGATGATTGGGATTATACCCAAGTATCATAGGGATATTTTATATTCATCACCTTTCCATTTTGTAGATTTCTTGTTCATACACCTAGGATAATCACTAGTTCATTTAAATAAGATCATATATCCATTAAAAATATTATTATACCTACATGTGGGCATGTTCAATGAAAATCCATCATAATATGAAGATGGTATGGTCGTCGTTTCTTCCATAAGGAATAGAATCTTATATTTTTTAACTTTATTATTTACATGTTTTTATATATTACTAAAAATTAAATTATTTTATTTTTATTTTTTTAATAGCATTAGATACAATTTGTTGAGTCTTGATAATTTTATATCAGACCCTGCTCATGGAACCTGTTGGTAACCAAAACATAACTCTTAAATTATATTTAGGGTTGCGTATTAGAATATATGTTGTTACACCTGTGCATGGGGGATATGGAGAATAAGACTGATCCATTGCTTTAGACTCTCATGAAGATAAACTTTAAGGGTTTTATTCTTTTTTTGGACATGTATAAAGTAATATTTTTTAATATTACTACTCACGATATTATATAATGTAATGGAAAATAATGATTATATACTTGGAATTGGATAGTGTATACATTATTTTTCAATCATTATGTCCATTTGATTGTATATTTTATGTCATCTTCTTTCTCTATGTATTTATATTATAGACCACTCTGCTACAATAATAATTTTGTTATAGTCTCCCTGATGTACCAACATTGGACTATCTTATCAAGTAGGTGTCCTCTGGCACATGGGGAGGCACACTTGAGGCCATGATGAAACTGGTCTCGGGGCACTATTTAAATGGGTCTTAGGCTACGATGTTTCATTAATTAACATTTAATATCATATTTAGTAATATTAAAAAAATTGATAATAAATATATTAAAAAATTCAATTAGAATACACAAACCTAAACAATCACTTAAACATCCTAATTATTTATACAATTTATAAAATGCCAAAAATCATAAAATATTTTATTATTCAATGCATTTAAAATAATAAGATTTCTTTATAGTTATTTTAAATGATGTAGTAACATTGTATAAGTCATTTAATTATTTATAGTATTTTTAAAATTAAGAATGAATTATAAATATGGATATAGTTTAGTTTCTATCATTATTACCATATATGTTCATTCATATGTTATATTTTTTCTTTTCCTTACAAAATCACTTATTTAACATATTAAATGAGATGAAATTTAATATTATTAAATATAATTATATTTCTAAAAAGGGATGTCATAATCAATTCATGCTGATATGGAAATGATAAAAATTTACCACGGATAAGGGATTGGTTATGAAAGGATCATCCACTACTAAAACCCAATGGATATTTGGAAAATATATTATAAAAATTTGATTTTTGGACACTATATGTGGTAATTATAATGATCAAATATTGGAATATTTATTGATTTATGGATAATTTTAATGCATTTATTGAACCAATTTTATTTATTTTAACATAGTTAATAGGTTTTTCAATGAAATTTAAAGGTTCATTATATTTAATGTGAATGAATTTTCATCATTATGGAATTAATTGGAGAATGCAACCTTGTAAAAAATTTGATATGTGGAAGTATTTGATAAACTATTTAAGATATTAAAATTTTATAATGTGGGAAAATAAAATATGTGTTAAACTAGGCCACATGGTTGTAGATTATAGAAACTGTTAAATGAGTAAATTTTTCCAAATGGTAAATTCAGCTATGGGGTTGCATATTAGTAACTAAGCTATGTGATATAATCTACTACATGAGAAAATAGACTTCATGAACATCCTCAATAATTGGCTCCATCATCAACTTGTTTTATGCATTTTAGTTATATGGATGTTCAACTATATCGATTTGTATATACAACATTATTTTTCTATAACTTCCATAATTGAATATTCCACTTGAACAAGGGAATGTGGATAACATTAAGAAGTTATTCCATTAAAATTATTCAGTTATATTGTTATAATGATATGGTAGACTCTATAATAATGATATAATGGATACATTGTATCACTGAATGTTTCGTTGAATCCACACTACATAGGTTTTTAACAATGACATAGGAATTTTTTAATGGGGAGCTCCCATTATGGAATTAATATATTTTATTATGATCAATTTCAAGATACCTATCAATAAAAAAACTCATTCAATGTTTTTTTAGAGTTTTTTTCCTAATAATATAATTTTTCATTGACTACATCTATATTCCATTTTTTTAGTTTTTTAAAATGCATTGTTACCTATTTTTCATTATTATGCTTCAGATTAATGTAATAATTTCATAGCGTATCTATTGAATTGATAAAGTTATAGTAGTTCCTCAGAAAGATGAGAACCTTCACAATCTATAACAACATTCATAATGATAGCCCTATTATCAGAAAAGATTGTCCAATGGGACACCTAGAGTAAGATTATCAGGCGTCAGAAATCATATGTGGATGAGACATCTTCTCAATAACATCAAACATGCTAATCTACATGATGAGGGATTATGAGGATAGAGAATCATGTATGAATTCTATATATTTTGGTGTCATATTTTATAATAATCAATGAGTGTGTGTAATCATCCATATACTGTAAGATAGTTATTATTACATGTTATGATTCTCCCATTTAGATGTATTTCGTAAACCATGAAAATGATTGGTCACTGAGTAGATAAGGATGTTGGGTATGTCCTGAGTGGCGTGTTATTAATAAAAAATTCAGGAAGGATTTATCCCTTCTATATTTTGGAAGAATAATTCATTACACTTGGATGGAATATATGCTTCCCCCTAAATTCCATCAACACGGTTTAATGATATTTTTACTTAATATAATAAAATAACAAAAAATTGAACATGTTGGTTGATGACATATTTATCAATCCAGTTGATTAGATGTTGATACCAATGCATTATTTTACATTTTGATCATTAATATGTGTTCATCATCATTGATACATTAAGTTATTTCTTTTTGGTTCCCGGACCTACAACCTAATTTTAATCATCAGTATTAGGTGTTCCTTCCTAACACAAATGATAAATAATCTTCGAGGGTCACACACGTAGTGTTAATATTTTTCTTAATTAAATACTATCAAATTTTAATTAATGGAATAAATTTTTTCCACCGTAATAAGGATTAATTTTATCCATGTTTTATCATTATCATAAGGTTAATATATATTTATTAACCAGATTATAAATAAAATATATTTATTTATTTTATTGGATATTTATTGAATATTTTTTCAGTTTTTTGGTTATAAAATATTTATAAATAAAGTGATGATTTGGGTATTCAGTAATTTTATAGATGTTCAAACATACCATGAATACATCTTTTAAAAATTATTAATTTACATGCCACTTATGTAATATTTTTTATTGTATATATATGTTATACACCAGAAAATAATATTTTTATTATTATATTATCATGTGGTTTAATAAATATTTTTTTTATTTAAGGTACCATGTGAAATAAAATTATATTTTAACCATAACCATTTCTTTATAAATAAATGATACTGTCTATTTTACAGGGTGGTCGAAACATATGACTAGTGAATCATTTACCACAAAAAGATTATCTCCCTCTCAAACATTTCTTATCCACCCCTCAATAATGATAAGAACACCATAAGGTTTTAAATATTATAATGTGATTCAGAAGAAAAAGAAAATAAAATTTATTCACCATGCCAACACTCAAAAGTCAATTGGTGTTTCTTGGGGTCTAACAGAGGACATCTAGATAACCAATAAATGGATTATACACCCGAATCCTCATAACCAATCTATGATATTATAGTATGGGTTTGTATAGGATCAATATCATTTTAGAATACATATCCTTTGTGAGGTAATTTTTTCCAAAATAATTAATTATAATTTTAACCTGAATGATCCACTATTGGGGAGTTTTGGGAAATAATAAATTAAATATAGTTTTAATTTAACTCTAACCAACTATTTTTCCACTATGCTCAAAAAAATAAATTGATATCACAGTGATCAGGTTCATATATATAATTTTTTTTATTGTTTGTTGTCCATTTAAATGAGATGATTCATATGAAATTTATTTCATTCCAGATCTATCATCAATATCCCTTCTTCAAAATCATTACATCTCAATAATATTACTATGATCGTTGAATCAATAACATGAATTTAATATAAAAATATTAATGGGATGTTATGAGGGTCATATATAGTTAATATAATAATATAATAATGTTGTTCATTATTACACACTATGTAGTCTTTTTCATTACATAAGAATTATTGTGTGGATTTTATTCCATGATGTAATACGTTTATGACATACGAAATTAATAGGCCCCACGTAATCTCTATATTGTGTAATAATATATTTCTAGGCTAAACACTTTGTATATCAACTACACATCATGCAGACCATGTATTTTCAAAAAGGAAATAACAAAGCTAAACTATGCTTTGTATATAATGTGTTACATGTATTTAATATATGGGGAATATATATTGGAAACTATCTAATAAGATATACATGGTGAATATCCTCTGTAAAGTTCATGTACATCATAAATTCTTGAAATAAGTACATGGTTGGTCCTTAGGCGTGTTCTATATATATTTGTAAAATATGTGTAAACATAATGTACCTAGCTTGTAAATATCCCAATATATATCCAATTTATGGAAAATGTTAAAAGAATCTAACTAATATGTAAAACATATAAAATTGAGTAATTTTGGATATTAACATGATAGTACAAATCAATTATTAGGTTTTATATTATAATATTTTTTTAAAAAATTCATCATAATTTACTCACTATAAATAATGTGTGGTTATTAAACACAATTGAATGGAAAAATTAAAATGTACAAGATGAATAATTTTCATTTGTTCCATGGGTCATTAATTTTATAGTAAATTCAATGAAATTATGAATCATTTCATAAAAAAAATATGTCGTATGAGTGAATTATTTATATTTAAACCATACTAAATAGTTTCGTCATGTAGTCATAGGGTTTCTTCTAGGTAAAATGTTGTGTACTATTTTATTTATAATTAAAAATGTATATACATGTTATATAAAGTCATTGTTTATGGGAATATTATTGATGATTGGATGAAATACAAAAAAATGATTTAATTAATATATATGATAATTAATAAAAATAATTTATATGGGAATTATTTTATTAATTAACAAATTGAAATGAATTATATCTAATTATTATAAATGGCAAGTTGTTGCATATTTATGACTAATCATGAGCTTGACCATGAAATGTTTATGTGTTATAATTATTTAATTTAAATCTATTGTGATGTTTTGTAATTTTAAATGTATAATTTCATTTTATGGCCTACATTTCATCTCCCCCTCCATAATTATATAATACTTATATATCCAATATTATTTTCATAGTCCCATTTTAACAAAAAGTTTTTCCATCCCTTTTATATGATTTATAAATTCAGGTAATTGTTGGATTATATCAAATAATTGGGAGTATGTTTAGGAAAGAACCATGACATTACCAAACCAAGTGATACATAGTTAGACAGGTGGAATACTACAACTCATGCCACGACTGTCACAATGAGTTTTTCCCCTTAGGTAAATGGTTGAATTATTTTCATCGGATTAGTTTCATTATTTATTTACTTATTTAAATAATTTTCAATATTAATTATATGGAATAAAAACCATTATCACATTAATAAATAAGTAATATAAAATGATGAAATATAAATAATTTTCTTATGTAGAAATTTTTTAGCCTACATGGTATATTAAATATGTGACAACCACATACTATTAAAAAACATGTATATGATAAGAGAATACAAATTCGGATTTAAAATAATAAATTCCATCTGTAGAATACAGTTTCATTAAGCTATCCATTATACAAATTATGTAGAAACAATATTTTAGGATTCGGTTAGGCCTCCATCATGGGAACATTTAATTATATTTAAATCAAAATAATGATATATAGTTAACATTACTAAATACATATTTTTATTAATCACATCGATCAATCCATGAAAATTGTGGATTCATGGGTTAGGATATTTTAGTTAGGGTTTATAGATTATGGATTTCACTCAATGGATCAAAGAGAAGAAATATCATAGTTCGTATAATCTCCTACCCAAATAATTTTTATTAATTTTGATTCCCTCTACTGGGATTATAAGAAAAAAATATGGATCATTTCCACTAGGTTTTCAAAGAGAATAAATATTTAAAGTTCTATGGTGAGGGTTATTTATACTCGATAAAATGGTGGGGGACTTGATAAAAATAATATTATTAATTATCATATAAATTTTAATCAAGAAAATTAGTAGTAATATTCGCTTTTAAAATTGTAAACTAATGTCAAAATCAAGAAACACATTATCTATGTGATCAATATTTGATAAATAACATCTCATAATAAGAAGTAACATTAATGAGGGTTTCAAAGGCCGTTGGGTTGTGTTGTTCGATGAATAAAAACATTATGTGCTATAACCCCCAATGCATGATCTTCCTATCAATGAAGATAGTGATTAAGAGTTCCTTTTCTATTATAAAAATTATTAATGATGTGACCTACATCCAATGATTAAGGCTTTAATACATTTCTAGAAAACTCATTAAGTCAAATTAAAATTATTATTCTTATCGGGTTCCCTAAAATGTATATGGTTTATGTTATGAAGTTGAAAGAAACGAATGATTTGTGATTTCTAAAGAAAAATTTCAGATTAAGAATATGTAAAGTGATCTATGTGGGTCTTTATTAGTCAAGATGAATAGAAAAATAATTATTCTAGAAGTAATATGGTTTATACACTGTAAATAAATATACACTGATATCATTTTTACATCATTCTCATTGATATTATCCTATCTTATAGTTAAGTTTAATATGAAAACCATTGATACGTCTCTTAAATACAAGTTAATTATTCATCCTCTAGAAGATATGGAGATGATTAATGAGATTCCTTCATTTCTTTTGGAGAAAAAGGGAATGTGAAAAAATTTAATACCAAATATTCTTCACCCAAATCTAGTAAGAGAATACTCAAGAGACATATAATGGTGTTGGACATTGTCTATTTCTATTGTGCCAATAAGGTCCACTGGAAGAAAAACTACACAAATCAAATGAAGAAATGATAAATATGAAGTTCATTTTTTCTTAATTGGAATTTATGTATTTCAAAAAATTATGTTTTATATACAACATTTTTTTAGCACATTGGTATTAAAATACATTCACCAAGTACATTTAAAAATGATTTACCAAGTGGAGGTAGATCTATAAGATGATAATGAAGGTAACTTTCTATTTTAGTTATAAGTGAAAACCACCACACATTTCCAACAGAAATGAAGTTGGTTTTAAAAGGTTTTTATTATGTTCCTTATATTGACAAATAATTATTTTTGAACCCATACATGATGCATATGGATTTATTTTTATGTTTATAAATACATATTTCTTATTTTATATGGATATAATATGTTATGGTAAATAACAATTAAATATTTTACTATATGTGTTGGATTATATGAACGAAGTAATGGTGATCATTACTGAAACTACATCACTTGAATCACACAACTCTCAATATAGATATCACTATCAAGGTCATGTAAAAGAAAATGTCTGACTAAATAACACAAATGTGGTTATTTAAATTCTTTTGATCTAAAATAACACATTGTATGACACATATTTTTACAAGGAAAATTAACCAAATACCTATTTCGTATGAAATGGGAAAGGGGATGAAGATATTTTTGAATTAGTTCATATCAATGTGTTTAGATCAATTATAATTGAACTGATTGGTGGGTACTTAAACATCAATACTTTTACTAATTATTTTTGTACATATAGATATTTCTACTAGATGATGTATAAGTTGGATTCCATTGATAAATTCTTAGAATAATATAATGATGTTGAGATGAATCATTGTAAATATAGAATGACATACCATTGAAACCATGTTGGTGAATATTCTAATCATGAATTCATTGATCATATATGGTAGAATTGGATTATATCCCAAATGGTAATCCATATACATGTTAGTGTAATGGTTTATGTGAAAGGAATAACCACGGCTATTGGAAATGGTGAGATCAATGATGAGTATTCCAAGTCATTAATTCACTTTAGGGGATATTATTTAAAAATTTAACAACAAATTCTAAACTATGGTCCATATAATGAGGTAAATAGTATTTAACATACCATTATGAACCACAAGTTATGTTCCAGAATGTTGCATGTCCTCATACGTGATTCATCAAATACAAGATGTTGTTCACTAGCAGTGAGGATCTCAAGTGGTACTAATGGGAGATAATATTGACATTGTGATTTCTTAGAATCGATAATAAATGATATACAACATAATTATTTATCATAGTAAACAAGAGGAAATGTAAGGATTACATACTTATAATAAAAGTAAAGAATATATTATAAGTTTCAAGCATGTTCAATGGAAAAAATAGATAATTTAAATAAATAAATATTGGACCCTCTATAACCTGTCCTTGTCTACTACTTTCTTGAAGTGCCTCTTCCCATCAATCCAAAATTGGGACTTTTCCCCTCAATAGATCCATCATGAAATCTACAAGTGCATTGAAATTCCCAAATGGGGTATGAGTACAAGACTCTGTTGGACACCATCATTGCATCGTTAAATAGATGTTCTCAAATATAATATATCATTCCATACTAATGATCATTTTGAATGAAAAACAAACATACAATCTGAAACCAAGTTTTTGTGCATTATCCAAGAAGCCAAAATACATCGATCATACATTAATCAGTTCCATGCCAAAAAAACATCAAAATAATCATAGAGCATCTCAACATCACAACCAGCCTCAAGGAGTTCGTTCACCATAATGTCCCTAGGCATCCAGGTCATGCCAAAATTTTCAATCAGTCCCCGGTTCTATATTCAGGTCAGGTCACATAGACCATCTTATCCCACTGTTTCCATGAATGTCTGATCATTTATGATCATCATGGACCATGGAAATCACATATGGGACTGATCACTCATGATCTTCATGCCCCATTCCCATGCCACACATGGTCTACCAATATAATAAGTACCATGAAAAGGAAATAACAACACATCATATGACAAACTTATATCCAGGGAACATTGGAATCATATAAAGTAACACATCTTGAGAAAAAATAGCATCATCTATAAAATCGAATCTGAATAAAATATTAAAATGGAATCTAGTTATCTTCATAATTCTCATGGAGAAAGGTCATAATGTGTCATGAGTTACACACAGAGAGAAAATCACATGTAGATCATGGATATAAAATATAAAAATGTGAAAATAATACCATGAAAACATGCATAACGAGATATGAAGACGCTATAGAACTTCCACTCTAAAAATAATTGACGTAAAGAGGTGGAAAAATATACTATCTAGGATCACCACTTTGTAGACCTGTTATAGAAACATCAAAGTAGTAGGTTCATAAAGGGTTCTTATAAAGAAAAATAGAAATTGTATTGAAAATTGAAATTAAATATCACATTTGATGATACTTTCTCTCTACAAGACATTTTTTGAAATATCATAAAAAATATCACATGCGATGATATTTTTATTCTTCTGAAAAATATAAAAATTATTGTTTAGGTCAAAGAAAGTGTTTTAAAATCACACTTCATGAATAATTAAATCTTTTTAAATTTTTATAAAATACCCTTTATAATTATCTTTGGATAATTTATTAAAAATCATTCGTTTATAATTATGTTTTGATAATTTATATAAATTATACATTATAATTATGTTTTGATAATTTCATTACGAATTATACATTATAATTATATTTAATAATTTTTTTCAAATTTTTTTTTAATAATATTTCTATAGTTTTATTTTTAAATTAAACATTATCATTATATTTGATAATGTTTATCACAAATTATCATATATAATTATCTTTTGATAATTTATTTTAAATTATCCAAATTATCATTTGAATATTTTATAGATTTTATTCTTGAAAAAAACTACCTTATAAATATTAATTTTGAATTCAATAATTTATCGGTCGATAAAAATAAGAGATTATCTTTTCATTATATCAAAATTAACATTTGATAATTTTATATATTATCCATGATAACTAATTTTTATTCCTTTGATGATTTTGAAAATTTATCCTATGAAAACCATTGAAATTATTGATCTATAATTTATTGTGGACTAGACATACTAAATTTCGGTTTAAATTATTTGTATTTAAATTATAACATTATTCCATAAATTTAAAATTGAGGATATAATGTTGAGAAATTAAATAAAAATAACAAATATGAAAAGGAATATAGAATTCACCTTGGGCATTGTATAACACCCAATACCCCACACACCATGCGTGAGGTGATTTCACTGATGAAAATGATCCTAACACTTATGAGGTTCACCATTAGATGAGATTTGGAATCCCTCATAATCAATGGGTTCAACAAAAAAATTGTTAAATGATTAAGATATTTAATGAACAGAAAAATCACATGAATCGAAACATCTATTTTAAACAACTGATTTAATCTTCGTTTTCAACCAAAATTGGTGGGAGAGGGGTTTAATTCATCTCATTAAGGTATTTATAATTTTAAACCAATCAAAAATAGCTAATTTTAGGCATTCCAGATCAACACGTGTGTATTAATGGTGTTTTCATGTGTCATTCGGGGAATATGAATAGTGATATGATTTTTAATAATTAAATTAATTAAAATAATTAGTAATTATTTAATATAAATATTGAATAACATAAATTTAACTAGTTACATGATCACTCTCCTACTACGCATAAAAGATATACCATGTCAGTGGTAAACCCCATGTTCCAGACCAAACAGTTGTTTATGATTTCTAATACGATCCACAATTTTAGAGATATTAATTATTATTTTTAAATAAAATAAATAAATTTTTAAAAGTAAAATATATTTTTATCATGTTTGATATTTTCAAACACATGACACACATAAAAGTTTCCACATGACTATGATACACCCACCATTTAATACCTAATAGTGGTCTCAAATTTGACATATGATGCACCATTTGGGATATAATAAATAACTTTCAAAAAACTAATAGATTTTTTTAAATAATTTATTCTCACGAATGAGCCATCCAAACGCCTAAGGATTACAAATTTTATACCCTTCTTGGGTAAACACCATATCCTAGAACTAAAGGATGTCTCAATTTTCTCATATAAAACCCCTTCGTGGAGTTATTAAATTATTTAATAAAATTGGGAATGTGTAATAAAATAAATTTAATATTTTTATTTCATATTCGAAAAGTCATTACAAGCCTCATAATCTCACACCAATTTAGATTTTGAA